>CM065172.1:11891997-13196164 GCA_033026295.1 Channa striata | reverse complement strand
GAGGAGGCTTCAGGGGGAAATAAAAAGTTTAAAGAATTAGTTTGAATCCAAAAGAGCAGGGGTGGCGTGAGAGGTGGAGGTGAGAAACGAGAGGTGCAAAGTGAAAGGGAGGGTGGGATGTGATGGGCGACAGGGAGACGTGGAACGTGGGGAAGAGGAGGAGGGATGACAGCTGTGACACTAATCCTATACATCCACTTGTACACATTCGCACATGTGCAGCTCTTCCAATCACTATGCATGGTTTGTTCACATTCTTCTTGTTCCTTTGTTTCCACTCCTTCTTTCACTATAGACTGAAGATGCTTTAGTTGCTGTCATTCTCAGATTTATAAATGTTAACTGCAGAGACATAAAGCAGGGCTAGTGAGGATATTAGTTCTGCTGTTAATGTGTTGTAAGGTGAGAGATTGCCAATCAGTGCCCCTCCAGAAAGACGGCGAAGGAGAGCTGAGTGGAGAAAAGCAGGAAGCTGATTAACAATGTGGCACGCCGTTACTTGTCACACCGCCAATCACAATTCACCAAGGGACTGTGCTGTGTGCGCACAAACCAGCTCACCCGAGCTCATGTGCAGAATTACGAGGGCAGAAAGACACACACCCCATCTGGACTGATTGAGGAGATGAGACAGAAAAAAGGCCATGGTCCAGTGGGCCGCAGTCAGGATGTAGACCTTGCCACAGAATATTCCTGTTATGTTGAGTGTGAACAGTAAAGGGGAACGCCACAATGGGTTGGGCGGGGCTTGTGAAGGAGAGACTGAGACAGACAGAGAGCACGGTATGGAAGGTCGTCATGTAATGGGGGCCAAGCCAGCCACCCAAACACGCTGAGAGCACAGACGGATGTGACCTGAGACGCACTAACACACAAAAGCATACACACATACACACGGCATACACTTCCGAGCAGCGTGCACGGCATGGAGCCTTGTGGCTGCTCCATTATCACAGGGGTGAGATCCACTGACATCGAAGCAGATGCCTGATTTCACTACATCAGGGTGTGCACCGTGCAGCTGTCAGCCTTCCAATCAAAGCCCTGTTAGCCGCTTCATTGGCAGCAGGGTCAAAGGTCGCACGTGCGATGGTTGCTTACAGCTGTGCCGAGATGACCCATCGCAGTGTCTCCGAGTGCCTTTAAAAACTATTATCACCGCTGGGATCTCTACGGGCGGCATTAGAAACCTTTGAGTCGCAGAGACGTGTAGTGTGTGCAGCGCTGTTGTGATTTGAGGGCGTGGCCGTTTCTTTTTTCTACAAGAACGCCTGACTGCAGTAAATTAGCCGGCAACAGGCAAACCGATGTAGGCAAATCGACCAAGCCAATTTTGCAATTCCTTCAATTATTCATGAATTCCTGCTTTGAGGCGTTTTGCTTACAGAAACATGAGTAACCCCATCATTTTGTATTATGCTGTTAGTGGAGTTTTACTGCTGTTCTACCGCTGAGATGTGTACCCCTTTTGTCCTCCTTTGGATAGAAAATTACACCCTTCATTCCTCTGCAAAATGTAGTAATTAGCATAAAGTTGACATGTTGGGCGTTGCCAAGGACTTCTAGAGCTGAACAGACTGTCTTATCTGTGGCGGGAAGGGGGGCAAGATCAAATTGTGTTCTGAGTTTCTCTCATATTCTGATCCCTGTCATGCCAACCGCCCACGCGTACATGAGACACATTTACTGTTTGCTAAATGTCCTCACGTACTCTCTCTATGTGGAGCTGCCGTATTGATGAATTTAGCCCGGTATGTTTTCTCCAGCACAGTGAGTCACACACACGCATCAATTGTGAAAGCTTCTCTGAGCTTTGATAACGTGCTGCTCCACTGGATTCTGGTGTGTGTGCCGCAGAGCGTTTGCGTGTGTGGTGCATGTTCAAACATGTGTGCAAGTCTTGTGTCCTGTCATGCCTTGCTTTTAAATATTAACCACCTCCAGCTGTGAGGATGTGTAGGGGGAGAGGATGCGGGGCAGTGGGAGGGGAGAGAAAAATAAATGAATACATGCCCCCCCTTTACCCGCTCCTCTCCCCCCAGGGTTTGTCTGTCTGGGGAAACATCAGGATGAAAAGAGACGGGAGGAAGGACAAGGTAAAGATGGAAGGCTTTAGAAATGAGCAAAGAGAGCTCGAAGACAACTGGACTGGTGACGTTATTGGAGAAAGACAATGACCGATTATCAGGGTCAACAGATAAAATGTGGAGGGGGGTCTGAGTAACAAGATGATGCTGGTGGGGGGGCAGATGATCCGGCCCTCTACTTAGTAAATTATTCATAGAAATCTTTTTTCCTGTCGGCACAATTTGGCCTATATTCACCCAAATTCATAATTCATTCACATCCCTCACCATACATTTGGTTTGGTCCCAGATTAATGCTGTCCATTTATACCTGGTGGCTTTGGTGTGGCTGTCTGAGTCTTTCCTACTCGCCCTCCCCTCTTCCTCTCTCTGGCAGGGTCATACTTAATGCATGAGCCTGTTGCAGTGAGACAAGTCTCAGACCCACTTTGTCGCTACAGGAGAAAAATACCACAAATCATGTGAAATAATACCGGCTACCTGTTTCTGCTCTCCTTCATGAATCACTTCACAACACAGACAAATTTTTCATCACTCACCACAGTGAACATTACATTCCTTACAAGCATTTCTCACGTTTTCTTTAAGTGTCTCTACTTAGGAGCCGGGCTTTTACAGCGGAAACTGTCCTGGAACTGGGAGTGCCCATTTTCTTGTCACCTTTTTATCAGTCTCCACTTTCTCCTCTCTCTCATCTCCCCCATAACTGACACTAAAAGCTTTCTTAAATTCCCCCCTGATCATTTTTCTACATGCATTTTCATAGCCCCTCCTCATCTCCGAGTCTCGTTCTTTCTACATTCACCTTTTCTCTCCATCAATTTCATAAACTGCTGCAGTAGCAGTTTGTCTTGGACGATAAACAGTCCAAATTTGCAGCTTTACAGCACACGGGGAAACCAATATATTCCCTCATGCTGGTACTCGTTGTTTAAAAGGCCAAGTAACATGTTTTAAGATTGATGATCCATGTTCAGTCCAAGTCCAAATGGTAATTTACCTCTGAAAAAAAATCTGCAGAGCTAAAGCTTATCTGCAATCAGGATACACAGACAGCGCATTCATCAATACCATTATTAGCATAAGCTTGACCATTATGGATGCAACTTCCACTGGCGTCAAATGCAAAAACAGAACGTTCTGTGTCTCCCTCAGTTTCCAAAGAATACACAACCCTCCACCCCCCGCTCGATCTGTCAAAGGTTAGGGGTTAATATTGGAGTGACACAAAGCTGGAGAAAATAAAGGTTGTCAGAGGAGCCATAAGGGCAACCGCCCACACGCTCTCTATCCTGGTTGCCATGACGACAGGGTCTCCACACAGTAGACCCCCTTGTACATACAAATTCAGTTATCCGCATACACGAAGGGATGAGTTTACAGTATCGCTTAGATATGCACACACACATACTCTTGTATGCCTGATCATTGGCTGGTGCAGACCACCCATCAAACAAACACATTCATGTGCAAATACTGGATGTACACATAGTTCACTGACGTGAATAAGATCCAAGAAGCATGTGAACACGGCAGAAAGTGTGAAATCATTTACAGAGTTACCCAGCCAAATGGTAAAATACAAAATCTAGATTTCCCAAGCCGTCTCTAGGTCGTTACTCTCGCTCTCTCTTTCCTTTGTAAACCAATAAACACGTGCAGAGTCATCCCTCCTAGTGGCCAGACGGTAAAAGAATCTACCTCTAGTGTGATTTATTTATTGATGTTTTTCCCCTTAAGACACAATGGGAATGGTAGAATAAAAGAAGTGGTGAATAATTCAAGGAGCAGGGAGTGGACTCATTAAGACAAGAGAGGTGGATGAAGGGAAGGAGGGACGGAGGTGGAAAAACCAACAAAGAGAAAGAAGGGCAACACCGGCGGGAGATCAAAGAGGGAGGCTGACAACAAAGTCAACAACAAGAAGTCTGAAAAATTAATAGAAAGTGAAAACAAAAAGAGGAACAACTGGGATGAGAAGAACAACGAGGGTAAAGCTGAGGAAAGAATGAAGTGTGAATGACAGAAGAGTGAGATCTGGTTATCAGATCACTGAGCAGTAAAAGCTTTGTAACGATCACAAGTAGCGGTGCCACCCTAATGTAATAGTGTATCACATTCCCTGCACGTGTGTGTGTTGTTCCTGTGTGTTGCTGTGTGTATCAGTAAAGATCAGCTTGTGCGTCAGCAGGTCAGCTAATCTCTCTTGTCAGCTAATGGAGCCCGTCTTACAGATTGGAGTGCTGCCTCTAGCTCTCCCTGCCATAGCATCGTAGCTGCCGCTCACTTAAGTCAACAACTGATAAGGTAATTTGCTTTTGGCTTGTCAGTCAGTCTGTTAGTTCCAGGAAATGTATGATATCAATAGCTTTTCTTTGGTAGAGTTGTTAAGGTATGTTTCTCCAGTCAGCCTTTAAATTTGTAACATCTGTAAATGCATTTCCCCAAACCAACAGAATAGCTCCAAAAGACCTTAAGTTGTATTTTCTGATGTAAACTATGGCTTTTTAAGAAACTTGAGGAAAACTAAGATTGACAGTGATTAAATTCAGAAGGATGTTTATTTTCTCTATGGCATTTATTAATTTCAGCAGTACACTGTTTCGTATCACTGCATGTGGGAGATGCAAAAAGACTGGACAGGATTCACATCTACACTTTAACTCTTTAAAGAGATGCAGAAAGAGTGTTTTACAGCATCACATAACACATGGGAACAATAGAAAAATAGATGATACTGTTCATGTCCATGTCAGAAATTGAAAAACACTGTGCTGGGCTCTGTCTATTTACAGTGTACTTGCCAACTGGAGTTTCATGAAATGTACTTATAGCTATTTTAGAGGAGCGGTTGATCAAGCGCTTCCCAAATTCCCATTCATTAGTGACAGCCAAGACCTAAGAGCGATTCATCAATTTAGGCATATTTCCAAAAAGCCTTTTAGAAAAGTATTGAAATATGTCTGATTGGTTACAGTTGATCAAGCATTTTGCATGCACTCAGCTAACCAGTAGTTTTCAGAAGGTAAGTTCTGATCTGATAAATGTATTGAAACAACTGAAAAAACCATACCATCAACAAAACTTTTATATTTATAATGGAACATAATATAAGTTTAAAATAAATAAAATCATAACTATAGTATCAGATAAATGCTTCCAACATGTGGGTAGTGCTGCGACATTGAATCTCTTCCAACATGGTATAAATACATGTGTTCTTATATGAAAAATAAACCCAGTCAAAAGGGAAACGAATAAAATCTTTTTGTTTTCTACACGATAAACACATGTGTAATCTGTATGTAAACACCACTAGGATGTGAACATGCACACAAACTTTTGCTTGTGGGCATCATTTGCTTCATTAGCGGCAGCATCATTTCGATTTTCCGCTTGGAGCACAAAGTGCGCTAATTTCAGACATCCACTTAGTGTCACGCATAAAAATATAATATGTGATACATGTAAACACCCCACATACACACTCGCACGCAGTGTGAACATACACATACAGCTCATCAACATGCCTCGAGGCAGAATATTTAAGTGTCCTTAAAGTAGAGCGTTAATGGTGTTAGGTTGAATAAAGAGGGGCAATCATGACATTATGAAATTACGTGGAAGAGTTATTAGGAGTGACCTTCTCGCATCCCCTCCCTGTTGCTTTTTATGTTTCCTGCTCCATCTTACAATGCGTGCTCTCTCTCCCTCTTTATCTCTCTCAGTCAGCCTCTCCCCTTTTCTCCTTTTCCTCTGGAGCTAACAGCGCGGCTTGTGTTTCGTATTATTTTGACGTTGGTTTTGACCTTCACTGACGTTCTTTTTCCCTGCACCGTTGTGACAACACGTGCTGTTTGGGAAGTGGAGTTCAGAGGAGATCCTTCAGTAATCACGTATGCGCGAAGTCACTGATCCGTTACAGAGAAAACATTAGGAAAAGATCAAACTGGGAGACCTTCATGTGCGTGTGTGTGTGTGTGTATGCGTGTGCTCTATTAAAGTGACTCGGGATCTAATCCGAGCCATGAAGATCAGTAAAAATATCTTGATATCATTATCTGTCAGTGTTAGCACTGAAACCAGATGTAACATATTACCGTTGTTGGAGATAAAGAACCAGCTCCAACAACACAAACAATTTGAAGCAGCACCAGATGGAAACCAGCCACTAAAGGAGACGCTTCATTACCCCCACCATGGTGTTTATGTAAAGGCAAAGAACATAAGCATTGTATATGAATACAAGGTTATTTCATGAGCCTCAGGTGTGAATGGATATGTGTGGTCATGCATTTGTCTTGAGGTTCATCAAGTGAGAGATTTGCGGGAGGTCTGAGGAGGGGTTCTGCAGTCTGTCATTTGGAAGACAGAGGGTTGGAGGAGGGAGTGGTCCCTAAGGCCAGGTGGTAAGTGGCCCATACAGCGATGGAGGACACAGCTGCCAGAAGCATGTCATGTGACACAGAAGGACACGCACATGCCTCTGCAGGAAAAATCTGCATGCCAGACCCTGGGGAGAGGGTGGGCTTGTGACCTATGACTTTTAGCACAACAGGTAACACTAAACATTGATATGTACCAGTGAAAAGAAATTTTCATTTTTAAAAGTAAAAATCATAACAAAAGCATGAAATTGGATCCATGTGAAATGGTAACATGTCTCTGTGTTGCAGAAAAATATCTGTTTTTCAGATATGTCACAGGTACGTTGTTCTAAAAAGGTATTTTTGCCCCTAAGCTTCTCCACAGACAGCTTGCTAAAAGTTAGACTTTGCCAGAAACATTTGTCAAGGTCTCCTTAGATCGGATGTGATCCTGTCTTTCCTTTCACTTCAGGGAAATAAGCTGCTGGCAGGGCAAGGTCATGCACAGTGCTTTGCTAACACATTTGCATGGAAGGGCCCCAGTGGCTAAACGACTGTGGCAAAGTGTCTGGATTTTTTTTCCCTCTCTATCCTCATGCAGCGCTTGTCGAGACAATGTGTCACATATTAAACTATAGTCAGTACACTAACGAAAATATGCGTACATGGCTGCATTTATGAAAGCAATGCAAATAAGAGAAATATTAATAATTGCTCATTTTCATCAACAGATAACAAACTAAAAAAAAGCATGAGAATAATATAATTGAGTACAGTGTGGTTTAGGAAAACAGCTTACGGGACCCGGTGATCTGGTCTTCAAAATGAGAAACCAGGTCAGACAACAGCTTCTTGGAAATCCCATTAGCTGTTAAAAGTTGCAAAAGCAGCACTTCCCTTTAAGTGCTGCTCATCTAATCAAATACAAGGTCTTCTGGGGACAAGGCAGGAGCTATAACACTCCTAAACAGCTAGTAAATATATATGAAGTGGAAAGAGATTGGAAAGATGATGGCATGTGAATGAATGAGAAGAAACAAGAGGAGTGAAGAATAATGGAAAGTGAAGTTATTTTAAAACTGTCTCTAATGTCCAGACTTACATTTTTAAATAATGACCACAGCACCAGAAACTTTGGAACAATTTATCAAACCTAACTACACCTTCCAGCGCTCTGTATTCTGTTAGGACGAAACTAAAACCCGATTTTATATGAGGGCTAAAACTGTGAGTGAGCACTTTTATTGATTTGTTTGTTGTCCAGTATGGAAATGAGTTTTTTCTTCCTGCTGTGTTTGCATTTTGCTTTAATTCTCTTACGTCTGAGTCTGTCCCCACACTGCAATGACAAGTCAATCTTTTAGCTGGCAGAATTAAGATTCAGTCAAATTTGCTGAACTTCTAACATCAGCAGAGTTCACGTGACTCAAGTCATATTGTATTGATTTTAAGGATTTTAATCTGCATTTGTCTAAATCTTTTGCTAGTATCTAAGTCTTTTTAATGGATGGACCTACAGTCAGTTCATAATAACCCCGTCATTCTAAACCCTCAAAGAACCACACAATGCACGTTGTGGAGCAGTCACTCCATTGTAAAGATGGGCTTTCTCACTGCGGTTTTATTCTGCATAAGTTTTGTTTTTAAAAAAAGATACTTTCAGACTATTATTATATAAGTGTGTTCACTGGCTCTGAAAAACATGCCCCACTGGAGCTGGAGTTTGTCTCTTTATCAGCTTGTTTCTGCATCACTTTTCTCTATGCGTCATCAACACACACAGGAAATCAGCAAAGCTTAGACATGTGAAGATTCACACAAGTCTCTAAAATCTGCACACACACACACACACTCACACACACACACACACACACACACAGATATAGACACACACATAACCATAGCATCACACAGCAGCAGACTAAGAGTTGGTTTTGGTAATTATTTGGCAAGACAAGTCAGTTTGAGGGAATTTGCCTGCCATTCAAATAGGGTTTGGTCAGGATAAAAGACAGCAGAGAGACGTGGCAACCGGAGTTTGCATGGTGATATGGCTACTGGGCTTCACTGATGGGTGCAGCTTATTAGTACGCACCACCTGTGTGTGTTTGCAAAAGAACTCGTGTTTACTTTGGATCATGTGGCTGTGATCAGGATCGTTATGCATAACTCATTTTGTTAGTTGTAGTGTCTTTGCATTTGCGTCTTTATGCCTACAAGTAATGTGTTTTATTTCATGTATGTGATGCATGTGGTGTGTGTGTGTGTGTGTGTGTGTGTGTGTGCAGTGTCTAGAACTAGGTGTCAATACTCCTTTCTCCCTTCCCTGTTCTCACCCTGCTATCACCATGACAACCTCCTGACTCCAGCTCAGCCGCGCACAGCAAATATTTTTTTCCCCTCCCCTCCAACATGTTCCTCCTCCTCACCCCCATCCCCCCACCCTCCCTCTTCCTCTCTCTCTCTCTCTCTCTCTCTCTGTGTCTGTGGTATAGCTGCACTTTATACTACCTGCCTTCATCTCCCGTCTTCTGTGTCATCTCTTGCTCTTTCCCCATCTCTGCCTTTCTCGAGTCCCCTGTTATGTCTACATGCTCCATACTTGAAAGAGTTCCTTCTTCCTGGCTGTCGTCTTTGCAGAAAATCTATCTTTTATTTTCACTCCTCTCTTTTTTTTCATTTATGTTCTCTATTCGGTTTCCCCCCTGCTGATAGCCGCTCACTCTTTATATTGCTAAAAAACTCCCTGTTTTCTCTCAGTGAACTCCTTTACCTCACCCCTCCTTCCCAGACTTCTCTCCCTCCCTACAGAACAAGCTTATGGAACACTGCCTTCCATCTGTCCTGCACTGCATCTTCATTACAATCAACCACCGAGATCATACACAATGTAATTACAGGTAGCATTCTATCAACCTCTACCATCAACTTTTATCAAGACTGAGAGAGACTGTCCAGTCCAAGGGGAAATTTGCAGGCTGGCACAGCTCCGATACTATCCCTCGACCCTAAGTGGCTGACTAACTCCCATCGCATCTGTTATCATTATCATCAGCAAACCATTTCTGCTCTGTAACTAAATCCAATTATTACCAATGGAGTCCGCAGCAGAGATCTATTTGAGGCGGAGCGGCTTGTGCTCAGCTTGTGAGGAGGGCCGGGCTCCATCAAAGGCTGCAGTGTTATCTGAGGCGTACAGCCCCGTCTCTGCCGACCCCACTCTCTGCAAATCCCCCTGCCCACATCTCTTCACAGCCCCAGCCCTTCCACGCACCAGTGCGTAGTGGTGCAAAGGGATCAAGGACACGACATTTTCTGGAACACGCAGTAATTTTCATCAAGGAGCAATATGAAAGAGAGTAAACAACCTGTTCCAGTCTGTGCATGTGTCTGTCTGTCTCCTTCTGTCAAATATTCAAAGGGAATGACAAGTATATCTGGTTTTATATGATCTAAACTAGGAGGCAGACAAAGTGAGTAAGCAAAAAAAAAAAAGTAGGATGCTTTCAGAAGTCGTCTCTATTTTGTTTGTGCAGAGCTATGCTTCTCCTCACCCTCCTTGTTTCTCTCCTCCTGCATCATTTGTTCATTCTCCCTCATCTTCCTCCTGGGGTTTTACATCGTACAGTGTAGCCCCAGATGTGGCCGCAACTCCATTGCACTCTCTTGTCTCTCTTTCCATCCCATTTCGCTTCAGTTATGAGAGATGACAGAAAGTGTTTGGCCCCAATTCCACCAAGAAAAAGGGAGAGAAAGAGAGAAAAACCCAAACAGTTAGAGGAAAGGCCACGGGGATGCGGAGGAAGCTGTGGTGACCTTTCCCTGCAGCTAAGTAACCAGTTGATGAGTATTTTATAGAGAGTTAGGCCAACGAGGTCTGACAATGTTCATATATGCTGTTCGCAGACATAAAACTAAGATGTTCACGGCCATATTCAAACATATGCGCAACACAGTGCAAACAAATGCACCTTCTAACAGAGAAAATAGACCAGTGGCAATATTCTAGAGCACCAAATCCCCTGGTGTGGTGGCAGTTATCTAAATCATCTCCATCCCATGATAGCATGGCTTAAAATGTGCTGATCATGCTGCTTTCTATATAGGACACAGACACAGCATGTCAGCAACTCCTGCCAGCTAATATAAGCCAAACAAACACAGCTTTTGCATGACAACATTTCTCAAACACCTCAGAGGTTTTTCCTTTATTCAAACTGAGGAGAGAAACCAGTTTTTTTTCACCCATGTGGAGGCTCAAAGACAGGCTAAGGGGATAAAAGACAGGGGACAGTGTGTGTGACGGCCGCACGGCTAACATTCCTGTCACTAACATTTACTGTTTGCCTCCGTCTAAACCACAGGCTGGTCAAACCAGTGTTCAATAAACAGTCATAAATAAAACTGTCTGGACCAGTGGATGGAGGAGAGACAGAAGGAGAAATGAAAGGACACTAGGGCTGGGGGGAGGGAAAGGGAGAATGAAAGAATTATGAGGATATATAAAGATGAATGATGTATGGCACCCATTGCGAATGAAGCAATCACCATGCTGAGCCCATGCTGATATAATCCTGTCAGTTCTGTCTGTAGGCACTTCTACTATTTGTGTTTGGGGTTGTGTTCATCCTATTTAATTAGTATCACACACTTACTCTGTACACAGCCCGAAAAGATGCAGGTGAGTACCTGAACGTGTGTGTGTGTGTGTGTGTGTGCGTGTGTGTAACCTTGCTTGGCGGGTGTGGATCTGCCTCTGCACACACTGACATTTTAATCACTACAGGATCTCTGTCCTTTACCCTCCCATCCCTCGCTGCTCTGTGTATCTTCCGTCCTTTATCTTCCCACATTGTCATCCTTCCTTAACCTCCACACTTCACACCTCCTGCTCGTCGCTCTGGGCAGGATCACATTTTAATGGTACAATCAACATTATTAAAGGGGTTACCGATAATAAAAGTTCTTTTTCCTCCGCCAGGACTCCACTGTTTCTCCTACATCGGGTGCCCCACCCAACCATGTGAGGCCTGGAGGAAGACGTCTCTGTGTATAATTTCCTCATTAGGCTTGTTAACAATGTCTGCACCTTGTATCTGTTCTCTCTTTATCTGCAAGTGGTTTCCTAAATGTTCCTCAGCTTTTCATTCTTCTTCTCCATCATTTACCTAATGTGACACCTCCACCCCCGAATAAATCTATATTTCTTTATTGGTGCTCCTGTGTTCTCTCTGGGGAAATGTGTCTTTTATCTTTTCCTTGTATTAACAAGCAGCCTCACCCCATGTCTCCTTATCGCTTCCTGCTACATCAGTTGGTTGTCTTTTCAGCACAGACTTCGACAAATAATTTACTAAAATTACTACACTAACGTGCACCCTGCAAATGTTGCCAAAAAAAGCAAAAATCCCACAAATGCTCAATTCTCGCGACTGTGCAACAAAGTACGAAGGCTGCTGTAAACAGAGGTTTATAGCTAAATATAGAGCCTCATTATTGCAGCCCGTCCTTGTGTGAGACTCTCTGTAACACCATGCCCAATTACCCCTTATCAATTCAGAGAGCAAACTCAGACAAGTCCAACACGAACCTGATTTAAACACACACAAATCCACATTCAAAAAGAGCAGCAAACAAGAGCAGATTCACAGAAAACAACATCACATCTTCCAGTGGATGGTGTGTTGGGTGTGTAGCAGAGGAGCATGGCCTAATTTAATCTGACCATGAGCAGGTAAGGATAGATGATGAGAGGTATGTAGGTCACAACCAATAAAGAAACAGCAGAATAGGTTATATAAACTCTTACGTCGCTCTGTAAAGTCTTTGTGACACACAACTAATTTGCAACTTGGCCAAAAAGACATAATGAGATAAGGGACATCCCAAAACAAACTAAGCAGAAGGCACCGGACAAGTTGCCAAACTAAAATATGCTTATTTTGTCTATGCCACTAATGAAAAAGAAGAATAAAAGAGCTGGTTAATATGCACACCCTAAATCTACAGGTCCGTGGATTTTGTCCCCTCTATCTCCTTCCATCTCCATTTTTAAGCACAAATTAAAACAAATAAGTCATGTAAGGCACATGTGAGGAATATTCTGAAAGGCAAAGCTACTCATTCAGAAGGAAGATAGGCAAACAAACGTGGGCACACTTTACGAGCCCACCCCATTCTAAATCTCATCCGTCTCTAGTGTTGTCTCTGACATTTCTTTACTCCTTGACATTTTCGGTTTCTATCTCTGTACTTCAATCTCTCTCCTGCTGTTCATAATCAATTTTCATTCTCTGAAGCTCTTTTCTTACAACCATCCATCTTTATGCCTATTGTCTGACATTACCCTGTCTTAACCCTTTATCCACCTCGTCTGCGCTCCTCCAGACACTGTCTCCACGCATGTGGTGGGTTCAGTGTGTAATAGGATGGCACAGTAGGTGAGATTAAATTAGGCCAGTGTATGGGGATTACAGCCCACTCAAAACCTGATCGCCTCCCACTCCCTGTAATCCAACCCTAATGAATGTAGCATGCCTGACACAGCAGATAAAGCACCAGTGAGAAGCTACAGTCACAACATCACTGGAACATGGGAAAGAGACACATACAGACAGGCTGTTTACTTACATCACCTGCAGTGCTCGAGGATGCTGTGTCAGGTCAAGTGTGCAAAGGAAGATCATATTTCATACCCCATCTATTTCAGTTATGGTTAATTCAAATGAAGTGTACGTGCAGAGTGGGGAAGGGCCAACAGAAACGGAATCAATACGCTGAAATGTAAACACTCCAAACAAATAAGCCTTTAGATAGATTTAGAACAGGATCAAACCACAACGTGTTTCACGTGTCAGGAAATGAGGGGTCCCACTGAGTCAATGGCAAGCAAGAATGTTCCCTTTCACACACACAAATACAAGAGAATTGCAAAGCTTCAGTTAAACCTGCATCCTGACTGTCAGTTACTACCTGTGTATAAAATGCACCTGTAGTATGAATGGTGGGATAACACCGCTGTTTTACTGACAATCTATTGGCTGTTAGAAACTCACCAGAAAAACACAGATGAAGGAAACTGTGCAGAAAAAGCCTGTCAGAAGTCTGTGCGATGTCATCTAAGCCAGATGAATCCACTGTTTGTCAAAAACTGTGTCACTATTGACAAAAAAAAAGTTATTGAATCCTCCTCCACTGCCATACTAAATACTAAATACATCTAATAAAAAGCCCAGCTGTATTTACTGAAATTCTCATTTCATTCATGACAAATGTCTGGTTCAGGGTGAGCTGAAGTTAGCTCAACATGTAACAAACATGCATAATATGCAGCAGAGTTTGCAGTAAAAAACCTTGTGTATACTACATAAAGTACAATAGATAATTAACATAATTCCATTAGTTTCACCAGCTTCACATTTTATGGTTATAGTTTCTTTACAGTTACATTTATGTTGATAAAATAGTAAGAAAGAAATGAGGAAAAATCCAATACCTCTTAGAATGAGGAATGCAAGTACATAGATTTAACTGACTGATGTACTTACTATATCTTAAGTCCCAGTTAGATACTTGACATTGCCATTGACAAATTCAATTTAATAACTCACCAGTATTGTGTGATTTAATTTATTCATTCATCAGGGCAGCTTGCACGGATAATGGCGACTCATGCACACACACAAAGGCACAGAGACACAGTTCTGCTCTGACAGTCTGTGACAGTCAACAGAACCCTTCTTAGAAACAGATACATGCAGTTGGGAAATACACTGAACAGAGGGTTAATTCAGTCTAATTTTAGTCGCTGCTGTGGACAATAAAACTTTTGACAGAGCAGACCGGGGTCCAGGAAGAGGGATGCAAGGGGAAATTCTCTGTGTTGCTGAGACAAGGGATATAATTTTGTCAGAAAACAAGTCATGGAGTTTCATATTTCCCCTAATTCAAACTCAATCCAAAGTGTAGTTTTGTTGCCTTGCTGCTTTATTTAAACAGTGTGCATTGAAAAAACATCACAGAATTAAAACATGTTTGCTTTACATTAATAAAATAAAGTGGCAATGTAGATCATCTAGGGCCTCCCATTTTATTATTGGTTTGCAGTGGATCATTTTTTCTCCTGGTTCCTTGTAATATCAGCTATAGGGTTCCAGTTGTGTAAACGTAACAGCCAATATCAAATTTGTTCCCCTGGAGAATTCAACAATTTCTCCTCTCTCATACCATCACTTCTGTAATAACGCAATTCACTATGCCAAATTAAATTCTTCTCCATACATAACACCTCTATTTGTGCCCTAGTCTCCATCACAGGTCCAATTGTATAATAGCGTTGAATTTATGAGCCTTTGTCTGAGAGCCTCTTTCTGGGAAGGCTAATAGGATCCTCAGTCATTATTTTGATTAAAACTCGATGTGGGCCGAACACCACTGCATCGAATACTGATAGGACAAGTGAAGCCAAAGAACTGCATGGTGGGAGGAGTAAGGAAAATGAAGAGATGGACGGGCAGTAAGAGAACCCTGATTACCTAAGTTGAAAGGTTTGCTCTGGCTGTCAAAGAAAAGACAGCAGGATTCCTCGGTGATGACTGCAAGAAATTGTCATGACAACCCTCTTCCACTTTGTCTCATTCTCCAAACAGCCTTTACCGTTCTGCTCTCTCCATATGAGGCTGCTGCCTTTTAAATCAGTCCTTTCCACCTTTAGGTTTTTCTCCCCGTGTCTCATCTCACCTCTGCAAATTTCACTCCCCCCCCTCAGTTGTCCTCCTTCCCTCCCCTTCTCAATTTTCTATAACCATTTACCCATTGCTGTCAATCCATCTGACCCTTAGCTCCCTAAATCACCAAAATGTATTCTCCACCAAACCCTGACAGCACGTCGACACGATCCCCCACTTGACACCCAGTGGGCTGACTCCCATCTGCACAGCCTAAATCAAACAGCTTTCAAGCTGCAACTGGGGAGGGTGGGAGAGAAAACTGACTCTCCATCTTGACAACATCCTGAAGGTGCACATGCAACTGCACGCACACAAATGCAGGGCGCAGGAAAGACACACTAGAAGAAGGATAACTCAAGGGACCTAACTCACTTACAAGCCTTTGAGTTTGTGCTTGTGAGTTTGTAACTTTACAACTGTTATTCTCAAAGGAGGATAAAAAGGAAAGCAGAGATGAAACGCTCCCATTGTTGACACTTCTGTCTGAGGCACAGCTCTCTTTCTTAACCCTTGTTTTACCCTGTCACTGCTTTAATGGCTAAATCCCCAGAAAGTGCAGCGTGCAGGCTTTGATCAGTGGCAGACGCTTAAGTAATCAGGCCATTGTGGGAACATTAGAGAATCTTTAATTTGGTGCACTGCAACAGGGTCTCTGCAGTGTGCACTTGTGTTTGTTCGAGTTGCAGAAGTTGCGCCTGTTCGGATGTGTTGAGCCTTGTGGGTCTATATGTTTGTGTTTGGTGATCAGGATGACTGGCAAAAGTGCTTTGAGGCCAATAACAGGTGGCTAAGGAGCGAAGGGCCGACGCAGCGCTGCTCTTCCTCAGAATTGCTCCTAACCGTCAGATTGAGAGCAGATTACTCCTCTCCACCTACACGGCAGCGCCACTTCAACTGCTGGACTAAAGGCATTTTGGAAACAGGCCAGTCTCTGACATAATCATCGCATAAAAAATGAACAGAACAAAAGAATTTATATCTGATCTTACATTGCGGAGCTTTTCTCTCATATCCTCAGACATGTCTGTGAATAGAACGTTTCGAAAAATTCCTTTCATATCAGTTTACCTTTCATTTATTCGTTCGTTCTTTCGTTTGCTACAGCCCATCCTCCTTCTTGACCTTGCCCTTTTTCTAAATCCTTGTTGATCCCTCCTTCTCTCTCTTCATTACCTATAGCAGAGAGCATGCAAAGTGCTTTGCCTTTCAAAAGGAAGTGCAGCTTCTCCTTCTCCTGCTTTATCACTCTCCCATGTCCATTTTCTCTCTCCTTTCATTGCAGATCTGTGGCTCTCTGTCTCTCGGTCCTCCCATAAATCCCTGTTTTCATCAGTCTCTTTGGTAGAACAGCTCAATTAAGCAACCCCCGTTAGAGGGGAGATTACATTCTGCACCACACTGTAGCGAAGGTAATCATACACTCCAAGTCTGACAACAACGCCGCTGCTACACCAGCAGCTCCCAGCCCCGTCTCTCTCTAAGCTCCAGCTGCCACGACCATACAAACCCCACTGCATTAAATAGTATAATAATGTGGCAGGGGGTCTCTGGAGCATTGCTGCCACAAAGAGGATGCACTCACACACACACACACACACACACAAATTTACTACAACCCAGTTTCTTGAGCAGCAGCTGTATTGTAATCTATTGTGCGAATGTGTGCAGTTCAGTGTCTTTATGGATGTTGTACAGATGGTAACAAGTCATTTCCAGGCGCAGAGTCTTTCTACCACACCAGCCCCTTTACTGGGTTCATCTGCGACAAGCTGCAGGCTACTAAAACATGTCTTTGTACACGTGGTCATATTTTTTTTCGAATCCACTCTTATCTGTGCGCATGAGTTCATGATATGAAACGAAGCATGATATGAAAGATTAGCTCTTTCACAAAACACAAAGACACAACTTAAAGATAGAACAAGATCACAGTAGCTGCTTTTGGCGATACTGTTTTCTACATCATTAACACAACTGTTGGATATTGTCTATTTTCCACCGCCGGGTAGAGCAGATGTGTAACAAGCCACAGAGGGTGACAGCAGGCAGCTGCGTGGCAGACAGCCAGGTGAGTGCCGATTTTTTCCTGGGCACACCTCCACAGTCTGATGTGCACGCTGCCCCACCCTTATTTTCACTTCCTCCTTCAATATAAATATCTCTCTCATCTTCTGCATCCTGTTGATATCTGAATTTCTTCTTCTTTCTTTCCCTATATTTATCTTTTAGATTCCACTTTGTCTTTCACTGCTCTAAGGTTTGTAGTTTAAGGTTACCCAGCTCTGTCACTCCTGAGGCAAAAACGACTCACTGCAGCTGCAGAAGATAAGATTGGTAGACTAGAAAATTGTTGTTGTCTGTTCTGCAATGCTGTTCATCATACTGCACATCATCCTGCACATCAATGAAAATCGAAGCAGCAAATTGCAATCACAGGCCGTAGGTAACATTAGGCCACTCAGCTATTAGCTGGGGGAGGGGAATGTGGAAAAAAAGGAATATTCATATTAAAGTAGGATGGCATAGAGACAACAGTTGGAAAAAAAATGCATAATGCAAGATGAACTGCAGAATAACAGCATGTTGAAATAATTTGCAACACATAGTTTTCACGTATAATTAAAAATTGTAAATACGGCTGGCGATACAATTTCAGCAATTCATTTTTGGTGATGCAACAGATATATCATGCAGCTCAATACATTTTGAATAATAATGATTTTGTAATGATGACCAATAAAGTGGTCGGTGCAGTGGTAGAATGGCGCACAGCACTGCTGTATATTCAGAATTAATGTTAGAGGAGACCCTGTTGCATGCAATGCACGGAATCATCAATTAACGACAAAAAAAGAAACACAGAGAAAAAAGATCCACCACTATCTGCTGTAAACTGCTCTCCACCAACAGGTTATTCACGACAACTGGCTTCAGCACTCAACATTTCCTCAAATGGTTAAAGGAAAATAAGTATTACAGTGCGGTATAATTAACCACAAATGCAAATTTTGACATTTGTCGTAATTATTATTTTTTCAATGAAATGTTTTGAAGTAGCTGTAAGTTTGTAGTTTTTCTAAATGTTAACACACCTCACAGACAGGTGACATTTAAACATATTAAGTGATTTCCATGATCCTTTCTGTCATCTTTTACCGCCAGTGGAAGATGAGACTAAGGTGTGATCCCAAAACAAGCCACCTCCACAGCCTAATTAATCCACTCACCAGGTCTCCGCTGCCGCCTTATCATTAAATGACAAACTGTTCATCTCATCAAAAACGATCTGCTTACCTCCACGGCGACGCTACGTTCCTTCTGGCAACTCTTTGCGTGCTTTTCCACACTGGCTTCCTTATCTACTTGTGCCTTTTCTTCCTCTGTGAAATTGATTGTGCCCTCTCCTCTCTGCTGATGCTGCAGTGATAGAAAAGCACACCCTCCTTCGGCCGTTCTCTCTCTCTCTGCCTCTCTGACTCTCATTGGCTGCCTGGTGGAGGTGACATCACCCTTCTTCTTTGCCTGCCTGCCTGCCTGCCTCCCTCCTCCTGTGTTCCCTCCCTCCCTGTGAATTCTGACCATTATTGTAACCCTCCTTCTTGTCCCCTATCTACTCCCTCTGTGCTCTTTTTCCTCCCTGTATACAGTATGGATTATTACATTCCCCACATTCAGCCAACCAGTGCCGAGCACAGTATTGCACAGTGCACATTAGCATAAAGCACACACCCTATGGCCTCCCAGCTCGTCTTTTCCCTTCTTCTCCAGCACCAGTGTGAGAGCCAGTAGAATACAAAGGTAAAATAAAGGCTGTTTGAGGTTTTATGTTATAAATCCTTATGCTCCACTAGGCTCAACTAACATCTTCTAATTCATTCCATGACAAAGACATCAACAGGGCGTCTGTTCATTATAGTGCAATCAAAGGCGTGACTGAGACGCGTGTTATGTAACACTGGTGAATAAAAATGTGTCAGGAACTACTGCTGTCTCTTATCTTAGACTGTGGGCCAGACTGAGAAGATGCAGAGACTCCACTGAGTGGCAAAGGCCTCGTTCGTCCAGCTGCTGTCTGGCGGCATTAGCTGTTCTGACAAGACAACACTACTGTTAAATGTCATTATGAGACTAGGATTCTGCACACATTATGATTGATGCTTCTCTTGTTTGTGACTTGTAACTTGTCATCTAAAGACACCATGACATCAAATCATGTCTGTCTGGAGCTTTGAGTTATTAAACTAACAGCAACATCCACATCTGCTTTACTTTCTGTTGCTTTTGCAATGTCAACAGGCTAATACACTAATATGAAGAACACGGTACATTACACCTACTTTACATCAGTTTTGTCATCGTGAGCATGTTCTTTGCATACAGCAAACCTAGGTACAGCCTTATATAGCTGCTAGCATGGGTGTAGATGTGGGTTGTTTAATTTTGTAGAACACTTTGGATAATATTGCATTTGCTTTATGGACCTTAGTTATATTGGGTAATAATTTGTCAGATATTGGTTAAAATTCACATGTAGTCATTTGCAGCTGCTTTTCTGCAAAGCGACTTACAAGACAATACAATTTAACAACCCAAATAGTCATAACGGAATGACGAGCTCCTTTAAAAGGAGAAAAAAATACTAAGAATGGGAATAGAAACATAAAGCACACGCATTGCACACTTGTTCCTAAAAATAAAGGACTCACAACAACTCAGGAAACTGGGGCAGCACCACGTCCAGTCAGAAAACCCCGATCCCAGTGAGCTCCTGTCATTTTTCTTTGTGCCTCTCCAACCTAAGGGTGCCAGAGGGCCCATCTGCCGTTGGTGCTGCCGGATCTGCCAGGAACACAGACAAAAGCTGCTGCAGGAGCCGACAGCACGGGAAAAAAGATTGATTACACCAGTTGATGTAGGTGAGAATCTCAGGAGATGACGGATGGACGAAGAAAGGCTGAGAGTTTTGGGTCCAAACTGGACTGGAGCCACACGGTATCAGGAAGAGTTTACTAGAATCGAATAGTGTATACCGTGACTTTCAATGTGATGTCTGACTTAGTCATTACAGTGCCACATCCTGTGCTCAGAGAAAACATAAGCCAATCCGTGTTCAGAAGGCAGCTGTAATTGGAAGAGAAAAATTAGTGTCCAGCTTGTAGGAAGTCTCCCTCAGATCGATCAATAAAGATAATGTTTCTCCTGACTCTTTCTTATTTTTTTACCTCTTAACAGCCAAAGTTTCACATTAAAATGACTTGAGCAGGAAAGTAATTCCCCGTGCCTGACCTCTGTGGAATAAACCTATCTAGGAGGAGACATTTAGCTCAGCTGTCATTCATTCATATCTACAGGTCAGGCCTTCACTTAAACCATTCATCTGTGAGAGACGTTTTACCTGCCCTTGAAAAAGCTTTCTGCTCATTTTCCTTCCTCCGGACTCTACAGTAAATGAGTCAGCTGGCAGACTGGTGCTGAGATGGAATGATATATGAGGAGGAAGATGGGAGTGTGTAGTGAGAGAGGGGGAGAGAAGGAAAAGGGGAGGCTATGAATGAACAAGGCAGAAAAAAAACAGATGCAGTCAGCAAAAGAGACAGAGAGACAATTCCATCACTTTTAAAAGCGAGACGAAGGATACAATATAGTAAATGGCTGCAGTATGGGTGTGGAGGCTCAGAGAGGGAGCAGGAAACAGGACACTCTGACACTGAGAAGGGGATGTAGGCAGAATAGAAACAAATCAAAAAGGTCTTTGTTAAAACTGAAGCTGTGGGAAAATAAACTATAGTTGTTTTAAAAAGTAATGGCACTGTTCGCTGTTTCCTGGGTTTCTGCATAAACTGGTCATGAAATGCTATCTGATCCTGACTAAAGCCCCAAATATCAGCAAACTAAATATTTATAATAAATGATGGTCTTGTACGTCTTTATTAAACACAACCACTCAACATACGAAGTGATGGTGGAAAAGGGAATGACGACAGAAGGCCTCTGATGTCACGGCATTAACTGGAGTCCAGTCAATCAAACGAGAAGAAAGATGTTCTTTAAAACTACTGGAACTTTTAAACATCTCAAACTGTGTCAGTGTGTTATTCACAAGCAGATCAGCTGATGTGAGCCACGCCTTGCAAACAAACAAACAAAAAAAACAGTTGCTGGCAAGGGTCACAAAGTAATCACTTTGTGCTTTTAGATAATTCAGTCACAGTTTAGACATATTGTCTATTAATAGTGATGATCCGGTTGTGTGGCTACTCTCCATAGCAGTGGGCATGAAGCCAAGATCACTCCAACGGCACAACCCAGAACGTTTAATGAGCTATAAAAGATCCCTAGAGCAACAGCTGAAGATTTCAAGATTCGTTGGTGTTGGTTAAACTCTGCGTTCACGAGTGAACCACACGCGGAACATTGAACAGGCGGAGTATCTCTGCCAGGACACAGTGGAGGAAGCCTCTGCACTTTATGCGGGTGTGGCAAAGGATTGGGTTTTCTGGCATTGGTTTTCAAAGGAGCTGCTCAGTCCATGCAGGATTGAGCCTGTTGTTAATGCAGCACCAGCATCCAAATGCTTCGGCGTTCCTTGCCCACAGAGATTTCTCCAGAATCTTCCAGCAGTATGTTGAATTTAGTTTTTGTTTATTATTCTAACAACACTTTTTTAGTCATTTGTTGCCCCTGCCCCATAGAGACAAAGCATTGCTAGATGCTTCCTAAATTGCACAAATAAACACATATGGACCATTTATCATAACTCTAGTTTTCCTCTGCCTATTAACAACATTCCAAAACTGCCAAAGAGTGCGATATCTGCACTTTTGACATGTAAAAAAATCAAGCATCTGTAGCACTTCGTCTTCCTGCTACGTCATCTTAAAGACGCCTGCATAATCACGGACTCCTGAGGGTCCATTGGACAGTGCTTGTCCTGCTACTGCACTCTGTCATCCTAAAGTGCATGCAATAAGTTCACTATTGTTATTCACAGAAACACTTTGACACCAGTGTGTCATTTAACTACTTCAGTGTCACGGCCCTGGTTTTGCTGGCATGCACACAACTTATAATAAACAACCTTCTCTGTTGGAGGTTTAGCGTTGTTCCGCTCATGACTTTTTGCTCCCTATCTGTAAAGCTTTCATTAGACTCGAAATTACTGATTACGTATGTTCTTGTATGACCATGGCTGCTTACTTGTTTTATGTTTAAATGAGTCTTTTGGCTGAACCTGGCACATGTATATTCATTAGTGGTTACTAAAGTATGTGCCTGAATAAAAAAAAACTGAATTGTAAAATAACACTGTCCTGGCGTATTAAGAAAACCAAATATGACAACAGCTCATTAGAAAATTAATATAACAGAAATGTATAAATATTGAAAATGCCAAGTCTGTCCTCTTGCACTCGTGCACCAGCTAACACACAGTTAAAAAAGAACAAGAAAGTGAGAATGTGGTGAGAGTGTTGAGGAGGTGCTTGAAGTCACAGACACAAAAAGATAGAAAAAACGCATCCGTGTGACAATTTTACAGGGAGAGAGAGGAGCTGACAGGCAACAGAGCCAAAGATAGACCAGGAGTGAGAGGAGGCCAGTCAGAGGTAGATTCCACGACTCTCTGCCCCCACTGGGTTTATCCAGTTCCTGCGTTGCTGAAATGGCTGATGTTTGGAGATCCATTGATCCTGTTAAAGTCATTAGATGGTCAGAAGGTCAAGCAGACATCTCTGACCTGCTGTTAATCACTCACTAATTGAATGGAAAATACTCCGATTTAATTTCCCGCCATGCTCAGAGTGGCCTGGCTGTCAGAAACCACCAGCACTTCACTCACCAGAACACATCTCATTAGGAATGTTAACTCTGTGAAAATAGCTGTGACTCATTCTCATACAAAACTGCAGTGATATGCCAAAGGTTAGATCGCCATCAAAAAGTTATTGTTACAGGAAAATCAACATGAACACAGCTAGACACAAGTGAATTGGCAATTTGCAGCTTATGAATACTCAAATTCTCATCTTTGATATTCAAATTAACAGTTTGCATACAATTTGCTGCTGCACAAACAGTTCGGCCTATTGCTAGAGCAACGAACTGACATTTACTAGTTTACAGCCTTTTACTTCAAAGCTTGTTTCTTCCAATAATATTAATATGCTGTATGTTTTGATGTGCTTTATGTCCTTTTGTTTTACATCATCTCATGATACGCATTTTAACTGTGACCTTAGATGGTAATGAAGAAAATGTCACTGAGAGAAGATGGAGAACCTTTTTTCCACACTATATTTCAAAATTACCATTTATCAAAATAAGCTGTTTATTCCAGATAGTGCCATAGACTCCCTCTGCAGTTATTGTTGCTGGATTGCATCTCTCTCTGTTACCAGTTTTCTTCAAATGGTTAAATTCAGCAGATGACTGCATCTGTAATATGACCGGGCTGAATTTCATGCAGCAGCTTGTCTTGTCTGAAATGCCACGAGGTGCCCACTGCTTTGCCACTGAAGGGAGCAGACGTGTGAAAAGCAGGAGACTGTGGATGGAGTGTGCCAAACAGATAGTGACCACACGGTACTTGGAAGCTCAGAGTTAATAAAGACTATGACCTTTACAGTAGAGATATTCTTGTTTGGGTCTGAGTCTGATGCTCGTGTCTGTGACCAAAGGCCAGTTGATGTGTATTCAGCTGAGCCCAGCTCTTTTTTCCGAACGTTTTACTCTATCAGAACTTTGAAAATTTTGTCAGTGTATTAAGTTAAATGTTAAAAATTTTTCCCCTAAACTCTGCTGCTCTCCTCCTCAGTCCTCGTCACAGGCAGAGCAGATACAGCAGACTAATCAGAAGGTGATGACAAAGGCAACAGATTCCCAACAGAGCACAACACCCTCCCACCACACCACTGTCAAAACCCAGGGCTGCTCCTGTCCACACTGGGATGTCAAGCTTCTTCCGCACCTACACGTTTGCAGTGATTCACATTATTTGCCCCGTAGAAACTCAGAACAGAGAGAAGAATACCAAAGACGAAAAATTATGATAACAGTACGATTCTAATTAGCAAGTTTCCACTTGGGCACTTTATATTTGGAACATCTATCATGAAGAAATGACACTGAATTAATATGGAGAAACAATGACAAACTGTCATGTCAGTGTGGAGCTCACACCCTGTAAATAGCAATATTGCTAACCGGTTTCTGCTGCACACGAAGCCGCTGTTTAATGATTATGAATATTCATCAAGCCTTGTTTTTTTCCACTTTTAGTGATTTGAAGGAATGCATGAAACCCAACTGGTAAAGAAGTGGGAGTTGAATTTTGCAAAGAAAGGGGTAAGTACAATAATCAATTTTCTGCAGTATCAACATCTCTCTAGTTAATTAATACCACTAAACCAATTACTCTAATGAACTGATTTTTGTCCCTTTGCCCATTTGGGCTCTAGCTAAAAACAGCTTTTATCAATTTGCTCTGAGTGCTGTAATATTGTGATTTATTCCTCAGACACAGTAAAATGTATTGAGGCTGAGAGCTTTCTGGCTCATACACAAAACAGTCATTATTAATGAACTCCAACTGCCTTTATTTCCTCCTTCCTTAGTTCCACCATAACCGACAAGGAGAAAGGCTTGATGTTTATGCAAGTTTGTTTGTAAAATATGTTTCAGTTAATTTTCTTCTGCCTTTCAAGCAATTTGCCAGCAATTTATTTTTCATATCCTAGTAGGTTTTTTTAAAATTGTCGGTGTAACTCACATGTGGACTAAAGAAATCAGCCGCTTCCAACACAAAATTATTGCAGCCTTCACCTTCTCAATTTTTCGTGGAGCATAAAATGGAAAACATAAGTGAGTGGCTTTGCTGAAAATTAAAGCGCACTGACATGGATCATCCCGTTCACAATGATCCCCACCCAGTGGAGCTAAGCCAACTAAGTGCAAACGATTCTGAAAAGGTAAATTATCAGGAAATATTTCATAAGGAAAATTCCCTGCAATGGTAATTGTTGTTCTCCTTTAATTGCAAATCAAAGAATGTGTAGGTTTAGTTTGGAGTCTGAAATGCCTACATGACTAGTTTAATTTATCATGTCTTGGCACAAACTAAATCAAAAATTTGTGGAACTGAGGGTGCGGTGGGGCAAAGAAAGCAGCATTGGAACACTGTAGGAAAACAGCACGACTGAAATGAGATTTAGGTTTTCGGTCATCCTCTGAAACTGATTATTTAACCCAGTGGCTTCAGGCAGATCAGGCAAAACATGCTTCTATGGAATCATTCATTACAAGACATTACTAAAATTCAGTGAATTTGTCCCGTGGGACATTCGGATCCAGTGCTTGGATGTGAATAAAGTGTGGGACTGACATCAAGTTAGTCGGGGCTCAATTGATAGTGACAATCACTGCTAATAAACATATCAGTAGTTAGTTTTTGGTGTGTTTAAATGCTACATTAGAGGTATAAAATTCACAGGTAAAACACTTTTAAAGGAGACAATAGACGCAATTTTATGCATTTATTCATGTAGTTAGTTCACTCTGATTCAAAGGCTCAAGGCTGGGTCAGCGATTTAATAGCCAAAAATACTCTAGAATTTATGGTTAACGTTTTCATCTCCAGGTTTTCTCTTCATTTTTGTACCATCCTTCCTTAAAAATGCCACAAAACTTTGAAAAGTGCATTTTTGTGAATATCTCAAACTTCTCATATACCCCCCATAAAAATGCTCCCCATCATCAAGGCTTGTGAGGTCACAAATTTGCAACGAGAAACAACCAACATTTTTCCCCAAAGGTTTTATAACCATGTTCAAACAACATTCTTTTTTTCTTTTTACATTGCCAGAGAACAAAAAAGGATTAAACATAATAAACTCCCAAACCTTTGTACAGAGAAATCAAACTAAATGAAGAAAACGTCTCTTATATTAGTCCATGTTTTATCCTCTGAATTCACTCTTGCATTTGCCATTAAATTGGGAAGGGAGACACAACTGTGTCAAAATGAGGCTCTCTGGGTTGTATGCAATGTCTATCAGTCCATTTCACTTGCTGGTTTTATCTGTTTTACATGGAATACAAACCAGTAAGTCTAGGCCATTCAACAATTAATCCAGTAATGTCAATGATAGTGTGCAGTGTGCGTGCGTGCAAAGGTTATCAGTGTGAATGTATCAGGAGTAGGCAAATCTAACTCAAGTGTTTGTATGCATGTCTGTGTGTTAGGAGTTCCATTCTTTAAGCCAGTCCAAATCCCTCGGAGCATTCCTGAATGGCCAACAGCAGCATATGTCTCAGCTTCTCGTAGCTCTCATAGGCTGGGAGGTCTAGCTGGTTAAAGCTGAGGGCGGACAAAGTAAAACAATCAATACATCAAAATTACATTTCATAACATCTTTGTATTTTTCTGATTATTTATCGATCCTTTGTAAAAGTCTGTATTTTTACCAGGTATGAGCAGATGGCAGGCGGTCAGTGGAGCGATCGTCACGGTGAATCTGGAACTTCTGGATGCCGTTCATGCCCTCCAGAGCAGCGAAACCCTGAAGAGGAACCTTGGATGTGCCAGTGACAAACTGTAGGAACTTGGCTCGGTCCGCCTGGTCAAAGGAGCGCAAGGCCCTCCAAAACCACTGGATCTGAGATGTGAACCAAAAAATCTATTTAAAAAAAGCTCATACACCTTTAAGCACCTTCAAAGTCAATTCAAGTTTTTCAAGTATTTTAGAGCTGTGGTAAATTAGACATTTGTACTGAAACAGTTTAAATACTTAAAATGATTATCAATTTTAAAATTATATTTTTAAAACATGCAATTATGCTATGAATAACCAAAAATGATTTTATAATATAAGAAATTAAAATAAACACAATCGATTGGGTTTATTTTAATTTCCAGGGAGGCCTGGGAGTGAAAGTTTGTGTAATTTTTGTGCCTGGGGGAAAATACAATTATGGCTAAAAACGGATACCATCTTTATGTAATCAGAAAAATAAATTCTAAAGGCTTATTTAAGATGCACTTTAGTTCGTTTGCATTGCACGCCACTGTTCACAATCACAACGACCAATAACACCACCACCACCTGTGTTTATGCCTTCATACCTGTATTGAGCTGGACTGGTATTTGTGATATTCAGTGTTGGCCTTTAGATCATCAATGTCAATAGTGGGCAGGCCAGAGATGAGCAGCTCCAGCTCCTGCTCAGTGAAGATGGAGATCAGCCTCTTAGGAATGATCTCATAGAACCCCTCAAGGAAGGCTGCCAGTTGCTTGCGGATTGCACCTTTACAAAAAAACAGAAACTAATCAGAATCACTGACAATACTTAAAAAAAATAATAAAAAAAACATTAAAATCGCATCTTCCGATTAAAAATATATAATATATCCACTTGCACTGGATGATTGCATTTGTCAGCAAGCTCGCAGGAAAGGAAATATTGAAAACAAAGAACCCAACAAAAAAACACATCTCACCTGTCATCTTCATCTGGCATACCAGGTGCACATACTCCTTTTTGTTTTCTTCTGTTACCAGTATATTGGCTCCATTTGGCTTTAGATCTCTCACTTCACACACCCCAAACTCCTGGACCTACACACAGAGAGCACATGAAAACTGTCAGTTGTTTATTTTCTGTAGAATTTCAACTTAATAGTTAAATTCACAACTGATGCCTGGAATTTTTTTTTAATAGAACCAGACTTAAAATTATATTTTGCAGAAAGTTTATGGGATTCAAGCCCTTGAGACCAAAACCAAACTTCCGATTTAAAGCTATTAGAACATTGGGAAACTAGAGTCAAACCTCTGTGCTGAATGTCAGCTCATAGCCCAGTGTGGACACATCATTCTCCAACAAGTACACCAAGCCCTGGAAGAATGGGTAGTCTTCACTCTCCATGTCAGTATACCTGTAATTTCACAGAAATACATTATTCACACGATCAAAAAAGCCCTCTGGCTGCCACATTATTTAGTATCGCAAACAAAAAGACACCATTTGCAGCCATTATCTTGTGTTAAACAGCTAGCTCAAATACCTGACACTCTTGCCCAGGATGTGCTTATAGAAGCTGCGGGTGAAGTAGCACTCCAATAACCGGTTATCGTAGACTGCCTTGGCCACCACACGTCCAACAAACTTAAAGTAACTGAGGTGGTTGGGGTTGCAGTGAGATGAGGGGTTGATGGTGTAGGTGACGCGGTCACCTGGTGAAGTGCGGAAGAGGGCGTACATAGGATTAAACATTTCGCGGGAGATGATCATGTACCATTCCCTCAGCAGGCCACCAGCATCCTGGCCCTCCTCCCCTTCAAACACAATGTACCTGTAATGGAAAGAACAGAGCATGACTCAGAGTAGATTTTAATGGAGCAGACATGCAGCTGGGTTGAAGTGTTACGGGCCCTTACAGCCTATTCTTCATGTCCTCTGGGCTTTTCCGATGCAGCTCCCTGTAGGAATCTTCAAACACATGATCTCTCCTGACATGCACAGCCATGTCCTCCTTCCTCAGACCTTCATCTAGTCGCTCTAACTCTTGGCGGAAGTACCTGGAGAGACATCGGCAAAGAGGGTTAAGTGGTATAATAGGCCAAAACTTGTCCATTAATAGTGTAAAATAATTCAACTTACTTTCTCTTAACATCAAAGTCTAGGATACGTATATAGTCAACCAGTACTGCAAAAGGCCCATCAGCCAAATGTGTGGTGGACTGGCGCAGGATCTGATTAAGCACTGTGCGGTGAGTTTCTAAAAGGACCAGGGAGTCTTGTTAGACATTATGATACACATCAGTGTGATAAGTGCCGCTAAGTGAAATCTTTTAGGCTCACCAGCAAAGCGGAGGAACTTCTGGGTGTCTGGTGGCAGGTTTGAGAGATGTGCATGGAGGATGGTTCCCTGGAAAAGAACGGATCTAGGGATGAGGGTGTGGCTGGTGTAAGAGGTGCTGGGGACAGCGGTGGAGGTTCATCTTTGATGTGAGAGAGCTGACTCTCCCTAGTGTCCCTCACAGGAGGTTTGCTCTCTCGTTCTGTGGCATGGACTAAGAAGAAAGCCTCCACAGCAGGCTGGAGAACTATAGGGGCAAATACATTAAATATTATGTGAACACAAAACTCAGTCACGCACGTTCAGTGGATTTAAGAATGAATTTAAATTAAATGCATTTTATCAGATCAAGATTTACACCTACCAAGCACGGCATGCTGATCATGGGACTCCTCCAGCTCTTTCAGGCACTCCCAAGCATGTCCCACAGTTCATCCAACAACAGCTGCTCACTGAGCAGAGGAAGGTCTGGAAGTCTCTCCTCACTCTCTGATTGGCCGTTTCCTTCATCATCTACACATGACATAAAAAAATCCAATACAGATTGACTTTTCTATTGAGTTATTCTGTTTGACAACATCTGTTAACAGATTAGTTATTTTGGCAGCTAATGAATAAATAAAACCCACTTTTTTAAAACTAAAACTAAATATTTTTTGAATTTGTAGCCTAGTAACCAGTGTCAATTTTGAGCAATGTAACCACTAAATTATGTTACTGCAACACAATTCCTATTAAGTGTAAATTGTAATGGTGAAGCAGCTGGACTATTCCAGGCACACAAATTTCTTTGCCGTCTACAAGCTACTCATACCAAGCGGTGCGGAGTCCTGCTCTACAGGAGATGGCTGGTCAACATCCATTGGAGAGTCATCTCTCTGGGCTGCCTGGGCATCTGATATTGACTGCACTTCAGACTATGCACACAATACAAGGAAGAACCAGAGAGGCAGAGATGGAGGAAGAAAAAAGGAATAATTAATTGTTACAAGGATTTTTTTCCCCCATAGTGTTTATTGTGACTGATACGGCCATGCAGATGAATTATAATTAATCCTTCAAGAAAAGACAAGATCTGGGATTGACTAAGTTGAGAGGAAGGGATCGGCAAAAGCATGAAGCCATGTCAGCCAGCAGACAAAATTGGGGGAACACAACTCAAAGCAGGCAGCACATTCACATATAAACCATTTCATTTCATTCAACAGTGAGCAGACTGATACAGAATGTAGTGAATCAAAAGCACATCTGTCTTCCTACTATGGCTGTTTATGCTCATTATGACAGTGGTGCAGACAACAGACTTCACATAGGTTTCTTATTTATAGGTAGTTTGATGCATTAAAGGTTAGTAAGTATCAGTTTTTTTAAATCTAAACAGATGTATTTCAAGTAATGGGTTAGAATTTTAAAAATGCAAAAGATACACATTTGAGTAATTTTCATTAGCCACCAATACAATTTTCAATTTACTATGTGATGGTCATACTAGGCAATTTTTTCCAGTTCTAAAGTGGCTTCCTACTGTAAGTAGGTACCGTGTGTGAGTAAGAGTATGCCTAATGTCAGTGAGGCTCATGCTAACCGTGGCAGCAGCAGCCGTGCCAGCAGAGGGGGCAGCACCAGTAGGGGCATGGGGGGCCGCCACTGAGGATCCAGCAGTGGCAGAGGCAGAGGCAGAGGCAGAAGAGGCTGAGGGTGGGGGGGCCTGTTGAAGCCTGCGTGCCCGCTGACCCTCTCTCACCATCTGGATTATGGCGTCAGCTTCAGCCTCTAGCTGACGGACTGCAGCCTGGATGCTGCTAGCTGAGCCCAAACTAGTGGAGCCTGGCCATTCACGAAAGGGACGAGAGGATTTTTGTCACTCAATACATCCATCAAAATATTGCATAGATAATGATTGTTATGTATACGTAACTACTTTTACCTAATCGCCCTGTCTGTTTAGCTTTCTTGTTGGCACGCCGTGTGTCCTCACGAAGCTGGATAATGACCTGCAGGACTCGCAAGAAAAACTTTTGCGTAGAGGTTTTGGAGGTTAGTGAACTCATACAAGGAAGCTGTAGTTCACGTCCTCCAAGAGTCCGCTTCTGTGCAGCCACAATTACCACACTCTCAGATCCATCAAACCTGTACCGCAACCAACAGTGTGTAATTAATGAGAAATCTTTTACTGCAAAAAAACAGGTGTCATTATAAACTGTAGAGTTATCTGGCCTAATTAAACTAGAGCTTAGGCACGATGTCATTGGGTGGCCAAAGTAGTCTTTAGCTAACCTGCTGGTCATTTTGCCTTTCAGTCTGGCTGAGATAGAGGAATCCTCGGGAGGGGCATCAGGTGAATGCGAATCAGCTTGCACTCGTCTTTGCTGCTCCAAGTTGTATTCTCGAAGTTCAGCAAGTAACGTTCCTGAAAGAGGAAATGTACAAACGAACAAACGGTAAAGATTAATGCTCTTTTAAAATGGAGAATTAGAACTGCTATTTGTGTAGTTATCCAACACTGACCTATCTGTTTGCAAAGGGTGTATCCAAGGTGTCTAGCTCCACTAAGCAGCAATCTGAGCACAGTGTCTCTGGTAGTACCATCTCCTCTAGAGAGCTGCAGCAGAATGTTAGCTGCATCCTCCAAACCCTCCTCTGAACATGAGTGAGACGTTAACACCTGAAAGAGAGAATGAAAAGGGTAAGGTGGTAAGTAAGGATAAATTTGTTGTGTGTGTCATAGTTCAGCTGTGTCTAATTCCTAAATTACACATGTCCTCTGGACAAAGTTTGAAGACTTCAGCCCCAGACATTCTCAGGAGTGGCCTTTCAGACAGTTAATTTATAGCGGGAGATTGCCCGAGTGAGAATTGTTCTTGAGTGTGAAAATCTGCTTAATTTCAATGCGCCTAATCTGAGCATATAAGGAGGTTCAATCACTTTCAGAAATGTCATAAAACCTAATCTGTTCAGGGACATGCAAACACTCCTAAAAAAAAAAAAAAAAAGAAACATATAAAGGCCTTCAACAGTAGCGTCAGGAAAGCTACACTTCTTTAAAAATCACCATTTATTTGAATATTTAATGTAAACCTTTGATATCTTTAAAGCTCTAACAATTTACATGGACAAAAGTTCATTAATTTTTAAAGTGTTGTTAATTTTGTAAGTCATAAATAAGTTTTGCAATTTTGTAACCCCCCAACCAATCCAAAAAATTATGCATGACTTTAGTGATTTGTCGCAATCTAAAGTGAAGATTAGGGCCTGTGCTGGCAAGAATCTGCCAATACAATGCACATCTGGATACAAGGGTTATGATTTGATATAATGCCATACTGTAAGCAAGGTGATATATTGCAATAAAAAAAAGAAGGAATTTTCGGGAATACTCTCAGCATATAGAAGACACCAACATTTGCACACAATCGAAGTTTATGCAATTATTAGCAGAAAATACGAATGACCATAAGGGTACGGACACCGCAAAATGAACCACTGTCACTAAATTTGTTCTACAAACTTTAAAGATTTTTTCTGACTCAATACAACAGCACAAAATATTGCTGTACTAAATTGTATTAATACCATTTTCACAACCCTACTTAAGACTAGCTTAGACATTTAAAGACTAGACAGTTTACATTTGTACAGCTTGAACGCACTGTTACTGGTTCAGCCTGAGTCAGTCTGGATAAAGAACACTACTGCCAACTGTGTGTGGGCAGAACATGCAGACAGACCAGCAAATCCCGCAAGCACAGAACCTTTCTCCTATTCTGGTGTCAAAACAAACATGTTGGCAAACATTAACTTCAGCTTTAGCAGAACAACAGGCAGTGAAAAGAACCAAAATACAAACAGGACAAAGGCAAGATTCAGAGTGAGATGCTCGATGGAGAGGCACATGCAACGAAGGCTGTAAATACCGCAAGAGAAAAGGGAAGTGAAATAACTTTAGAGTCAGGTTAGTTAATATTAGAACAATAAGATTTTTAATATTTCGCCTCTACACACCACCACACTGAACTTAAAATTAAACACTCAAGATGAGAGCAATGTCACGACTTTAACTCTTAACAAAACTTTTTGACAAAAGTGTGGCATTAAGCATTTAGAAATTATAGTCATTTCCGTCCCCCAACAGTTTTTGGTGGTCTAGAAATAATGGAACAAATATTGACAAACAAATGCATGGCCAGGTATGACCTGTTCCTTTATTCCTCCCTGAATTATGAAGCAGATGAAAGGAACCACCTTGAATGGAACAAGCTCTTGCTTTAATTAGATTGTGAAGAAACTTTATTAGACCAGTTGAGACTGGCTTACTGTTTGTTGGGGCAATAATGCCTTGCAGTGCATACTCTATTATATTTATGAATAAAATATTACAACATAAAAGACTGATAAATTAATTTTGAGTAAATTGTTATATTAATTGAAAAATACGAAAGAGCTAAATAGGACAATAATCTAGATTAATTTACTAAAATAAATAGACATTAGGTGCGGCCCTAGTGTGAGTGGAAATAGATGTTTGTGTGTAGGTCTCTTTGTGTTGTCCTGAGATAGACTGATGACCTGTCCAGGGCACACCCCACCCCTCCCTCTTTGACAGCTGGGTTAGCAAAAAAAATATATATAGAAAAATAAATCTAAAACTATACTTAATGATTTTAAAAGATTTATACAATGCCAAACTGACTGAAATGTACTGCTGAATCTTACTGTAGGTCATAATTTGAATGGAACATGAGATGACTTTGTTGGACAAGCTACTTGTTACAATGACCAAATGTACCAACTATTCTTTTGCATCAGCTCTGTGACAGCTGCGACCCTAAACAGAATAATGAATGGATGGATGGATGAATTTCTTCTTACCTCCACAGAAAGTTGAAGCTGTTTCTCAGTGAGTCCAGTGGAGGCCATCTTGTTGTCACTCTCCATACTGCCCCTTTGTTTCACTGTTTTGGCAAAGCACCACCATCATATAATATATCCTTAATTCGATTAAAATCTGCTGCATAGATCAGTCAAAATGAGATTTTATGTTTCAAGCAAGTTTTTAATTGGAAATAAATTAACAATACCTGTGGAGGTTGCTACAGTAGATGTGGGTATAGAGATGGTCGTTGATGATGTTTGAGAGGCTGCTAGACCTGTCCCTGAGGATGTACCTTGGGCTGCACCTCCGACAGAGGGCCCATGGCCTGCTGCAGTGGGCTGTGTAGAGGCCACTGATACTGAGACCTGTGTTGTCACTGGGGCTGTGGCTCCTGAGCTGGTGGTTGTGTTGGGGTTTGCAGCCTGTGGGGTGGGATGCCCAGCAGGCACCTCTGTGGCTTTGTTGTCAGGCAGGGCAATGGATATGAGGGATAGCAGGCGCAACAGCTTTTCAGTGAGCAAGGAGCTCCTTCTAATTACAGGATGGGACAGCATGTTCATCAGCTGGCCTAGTGGGGAGGTCTCCAGGCTAAACTGGGCCCCCTCAGCCTCTGCACTGCCCCCAAGAGGAACTGTCTTCATAGAGGCTTTGCCCTTGCGGCTGACATTCATGTTGTCCAGCTTGACCAGCAGGTCCCAAAAATCAGTGGAGATTCCAAGAGACTGCGGAGTAATGACAGATGAGCCCAAAGAGTTCTGGGTGTTTGAGGCATTAGAGCTGGGGTTGCTTTGAGACTGTGACCTGGAGCCACCACCTCCACTTCCTCCCCCAGAAGAGCCTGAACACAGTCGAGAGTCCAATTCAGAAGATGCTGATAGATCTTTACAGCGCTGCTGAGTAAAGTGACTTGGGAACACCTGAAAGATAGGCAAAAAATAAAAAGCAATTATAAAACCTTCACTGACTTTCCAATCTTTACATTAAAGTATATACATAACAATAATGTGACAGATGTAAATTAATATAGCCAGATTGTTACCTTGGCTAACTGGATAAGTGTGTCCAGCACATGTCGGCAGACCACTGGAGCAGCTTGTGGGTGGATGTGGACAGTGGAACCTCCACCTCCAGCACAAGCGACACCTGCAGCAGCACCTGACACTCCTCCCAGGGTTCCTGATCCTGTGGAACCCCCCGCTGAATGCCGGTCAGCATGCTTCCTACCCGATACACGCTGGATCTGGAAAATGTTTGTGCGGCAGCCCAGGGCTGCATCCATAGAAACAGACAGCCAGGAAAGCTGGCTGGAGCTGCGCGACTCCACCCTGTTTAATAGCTCTAAGGAGGATGATGAAGAAGATGATGACGAGGAAGAAGAGAGAGAGGAGGCAGCTGTGTTTTTTCCTCCACAGCCTGCCTGGATACTCCTCTTGCCACGAGAATCTTCCAGGCGTGAGGTCTCCACACACACTTCACTCTCACTACTACGTTGGAGAATTGATAACAGGCTTCGAATGACCCACCCACGAGTCTGAGAGTGGTAGCAGAGGTTCCTGAGCACACGGTGCAAACGACTGGTATTAAGCTTCGGTTCATCCACAAAAAGCAAAACCAGCAGGCAGGACAAGGCCTCGTGATCCAGCAGCAATCTACCACGCAGACGCAACAGAGAGTCCACACTTGAACTGGATGGTCTGAAGAAACAAAGAGAACCCCCCATATACATTCAGCGTGCTGCCTGTTACAAGTGCACTTGTTCGATCAAGACGACCTTCAACACGGTCACTAAAATTACTGTCAGATGTAAAAAAAATTGGACAATTGGTCACTGTCTCTTCTTACCTGTGATTTGTTCCTCCCCCCATCTGAAATGTGCCTCCTCTCTGCACAGCTAATCTGGTATACTGGACGCCACGGTTGCTCCCTAACCGACTGGTAAAAGCTGGTGAGCGCAAGATGGCAGAAAGGGCCGAAGATGAGCTATGACCAAACAGCCTTTCATGCATCAGTTGCCTCTGGCGTGCCTCTTGCTCTCTACGCAATGCAGCTGCTTCAGCAGCAATGTCCGGCGGCATGACAGCCAACACACTATCCTCCATGTCCTCCAAGACACTTCGCCGGAGCTCTGAGGGCAGCGTCTGGATGAAAGTAACTGGATCCAGAGGGGTGTCTCCCTGTGGAGGTTGCTGGGCTAGCTCCCTGCGTTGTTGCTCTGCCCGTTGCTGGGCAAGAACCTAAGATGACAAATGACATGCTTTTATTCCTGCGACTTCTTCACTATATGCTTGAAAATATATATTTTTATTTCTGCCTTAAAAGTCATTTTGCAGTGTAATCTTTTACAGTTTAAATCCCTCACCTCCTCCTGGATGGCGGGTGGCAAGGCTGCCAGGAACTCAGGGCTGACCTCAGTAACCCCTGGTCCACCCAGCACAGGTGCAGTAGAGGAAGGCAGGCTGGTGGCAACAGAAGGACGAGAGGGTGGCCTGATGCCAAGCTGATTTTGCAGCACTTCACGACGGATGTCTTCAGGAAGAGCTGCCAGGAAAGAGGGGTCCACACCCTCTGGCAGGCTAATGCCTGCCAGGATAAAAACATTACAGCATTGAGATGCAATATTTTATTAAAAATATAAAAAACTGGGGGATAAGAGGAATCATTTAATTTACCTGCAAGTGGATCCTCCTCCTCATTGCTGGTGGATGGGAGGGGCTCTTCCTGAATGGCCTGAGACTGGCTGTCAGCGCTATCACTCCTAGGCATTGTTTCCCCAGGTGATGAGACTGAAGTAGAGCTACAAACATAAAAGAAAATAAAGCTAATATCTAAAACTATACTAATGATCATATAAAATGATTTATACAATGTCAAACTGACTGAAATATACTCATTATAAGTGACTATTTGATTGTAACATAAGATGAGTTCGTTTTGTCAAGCTACTTGCACAATGACCAGATGTATCAACTATTCTGGAAACCACTCATCACACACATCACAAACTTTAAAACTGAATATGAAAACGGAAAATGCTGCTATTAAACTGTTTTGCATTTAACTGAAAAAATATAACTCCAAGGGGGTAAGGGAATTTACATTGAAATGAAAGTTATTTATTCATTTATGGTTATGTGGCCGAAAGACCCAACAAGTACAAGATACATAAATTGACAGCCTAAGCTCACCCAGTCTCTGCATCTGTCTGTCTGTCTGTCAGCCCACTCTCCCCGCTACCAGACAGCTCCTGCGAAAGCTGGGCAGTCTGGGTAGGGTTGGAAGCAGCTTCGTCCTGTGTGGCAGAGGCTGGGCTGCTAGTATCCATGGGAGACCCTTCTAGTTGTGACACCCCTACTACTGCAGGTTCTGATGTCTCCACGATGTCTGGACTTAGGGATGCTGATGCAAAAAACCAGTATAAACCAGTATGAACAGTTAAGGCATTATGTCATCTAAAGTATTGTTTCAAAATTCCTAGGGCAAGTAATTTGTATTTTAGTGTTCAGAACAAGTTATAAAAGTTATAATAGAACTTGGTTATGACCAGAACTCATTTACATTACAGATGTGCATCCTTACTGTTGGCCATTCTGTACAAAGAGAGATTTCAAAGTTAGTCTACCTTCCCTGCCTTCCTCCAATGCTCCTCCTCCACCACCTCCACCGACTCTCTCACCAGTTGTGGGTGCCGGGGACATTTCCATCTGAGATGCCTCTGCTTCAGTGTTTGGCCTGTCAGCAGCCGACAAGGGTGGAAGACTTGCCCCTGCCAAAGCAACCAGTGAGCTGGCGTGCGACTCGGCCAGTAGCAGGTCAGCAATTGGCTGGTGGACTTGCTGACTGATTGCAGTCTCTAGGGAGACTAAGGCCTGTTCATGAGGGGCAGGTGTGGTTGGGGTTACCTCTCCAGATGGTGGAGCAGTGAGGAAGCCCTCTGAGACCCTGGGTGGATCAAGACATGACACTGTACCACCCTGAGCCTGCTCACCCTCTGCAAAGCCCAAAAAGAAAATTTATGTAAAGACAGACATGTCTGATTTGGAGAAAGAACCCAGTTATCAGTTGTCAGTTACTAAACAAATTACAAAATTATAAATAACAAATGTTTAAGTTCTCACAGGCTGACAAAAAAAGTGAAACAACAATATGGCTGTTGATGAATTTCTACAACGGAAATGGCTTCTGCTGAGGAAGGCAGTAAGTTGTATAGTTATCTCCTGAACAGGGTGCACAATTTTCATCCCCAACAACAACACAACTTACTACCTCACCACAACACAGCCAGCTGCAGAAAGATGCAAAAAATGCAGGTTACATAAGAAATAACACTCAGATATAAAATAATGCAAAAATTGCAAATAAGAACATCAACTATTGTTAGTTTTATTATTATTTGATCAATATGCAAGTTCAGAGTGGATCACTTTTTCAGCAGATGAATATGCGAAGCTGAATTGGCGGTGCCATAAGAAAGACAGTAGACTGTATAGTTATCTCCAAGATCTGGTGTGATCCTAAAACTATACAAACTACTACCTCATCCCACAGCACGCTCTACTGGTAGCTTGCCTCTGGGAGCCCCTCACTGAGATGCATTAATCTCAGACAGCTTAAAGGAATTTAAACATTAAGACAGAAACTATAACAAATCTTTACAAACGTCATTACCTGCAGAGTTCTCTGAACCATTAACTGCCCCCAAACCAGAACCCTATAACCAAAAAGAACCTCATATTAGGAAAAAGAAAATAAACTACTAAAAAGGTACAGGCAGATCCATGTTTGACAAAAATCATTTTCGAGCTAAGCTAATAAAGTTATTTGCCAACCTGCAAGCTTTGTTCCCTGGCCTGTTCTGCTCCGGAGGCCCTTCTCTCATTCTGTTTAGACTCCTCTTCCTCAGCCAGCTGCCTCCTCCTTTTCTCTCTTCGCTCTTCAAGTTCCTCATCTCGCAGACTTTCCAGATGCTGCAGGATAGGCACTTTTACAACTGAAACAACAAACAAATGTCAGAATTCATCCTTGTTTGTGGCTGTGGCTTAAAAAAATAAGTCACTAAGTTCAGTGACTGTTTTGATGTTTTTCTCGTTCTATCTAAACAGGTCAAGGTTCTCATCAACTAACACATAGACACTTCTTATATACATGTTTCTTTTTTTTTTTTAAACAACATAATTATTACTTTGTTTGCAGGCTGCAGCAGACAGTGAGAACAAATAATTCAAACCAACCATTACAAAAACTACACAAACAAACAAACAAAAACTTGTAGTCCACTTATGGACTGGTGGGGCAACACATGATAAAAAGGATGGAACTGTGTAACAAACGAGATCAGATTTGTGGCCAGGGGAAATAAGGTGCAAGGAAACTTGCTGGTAGTAGACTGAAAAGCTGACCAACCCACCAATCTTTCAACCAACCTACCTGCTACACAGTCATGCATACTCTCAGCATCCAGGACTTTACACTCATCTGTCCATCTAGTTAAGGCAGTAGGGATACTAGAGAGGGTGCCTAGAAAGACAGAAAAAACAAACTTGTTAGGAATTCAGACACTCAAATATCATTATATTAACAACCCGGCTGTTTACCTGCTTGTCCCCCAGTACTGCTCTGTTCATGGAAAAAGTCATCCAACAGCTCATCATCAGATCGAGCAATGATGTGCACGTCCTCATTTCCTACTAAAAGTCGAGCACGACCACGAGATTGTAGAGGCAGAGAGCTGGACAGTTGCAAAATGTCTGCTGCAGCACTGGGGCCTAACAATCTAAAGTAAAGGTAGACGAGAAGGAGACAATTTAAATACCATTTAACATAAAACAACACCAACAGTAAAACTGGTGCAACAAATGTCGAAAAAGTAAAATGTCTTCACCTTTGCAAAATGAGTGGAGGGTTGGGCTGACGGTTGCCAGGGTAGTGGACATGGATAGTATGCCCACTATTGGCAGTGAGTTGGCGCAGTGTCCGCTGACTGCGGCCCATGCTTTGTGCCAGGCGGTTGCTAGTACCCGCAACACCTAAGGTGAGGGAACCATGATCGGCATGGCGAACCATGAGTGGGTGGGAGCTGGGGATGTTGCCTGGGGAGGGAGGGATGTCAGCTGACGGAAAAACATAACAGAAAACAGTATGCAGATGTTAGGGGGGGGAGGGGGCTGCTGGATCACAACTGTATGTAACATTCATGGAAAATAAAACTAATGAAATTTTCCTTCATACAGTCCTTAAGTAAGTTTGAAACCATTCATTTGCCCAATAATTTGTCCTATGAAGTGATGCAATTCAGTCAAAGAGGCTTTTTCTCAAAGACTTCTTTCACTAGATATTTTGATCAGTTTTTAAAATTTGATCTAATCTTATCAACTACTACCTGGGATGCAAGTGTTTGAACAATAAGCAGGGGAAGCACTTAATAAACCCTATGCTTTCTCTGCTATGAAAAAATTTTCATAAGGAAAGGACGTAACTGTGTAGCTAGAACGAAATTGTAGCACACCGACACACAAGGCTGCAGAGATGGACTCCTGCACAATCCCAAAGGTCTCAAGGAGCGATATCAAAGGTCTTTTCTTCCTGCTGCTGTCAGACATTACACTGCTCCCATCAAACCATTATCATTATTTGTCACTTTAAAACTGTTTTTAAACCGTACAATACAAATGACCCATAGTGCAATTGCTTGTATGATTGTGTACATATGAGATAATTTTATTCTTATTTTTCATTTTAGATTTGCCCATTTTTTCTTTTTTGCCATACATTGCACATTCTCTGCTGCTTTAACATAGAAATTTCCCCACTGTGCGACAAATAAAGGTTCATCTTATCTTATGTTAACAGATTGATATTTAAATTATATTTCAGAGGAAGCAGAGCAGATGACTCTTTTCCTAGGCCATGTCTCTTGGAAGGCTTAATTCAACTTTCAACAGAGATGCTGCTCTTCTATGACAAGTAAGTGCACATGTATAAGAACCCTCAACTTTTTACAATGAAATTACTAACTGTCTCCTACAAGACGACCACACTGATTTTGGACTTATCAAGATCCAACTGAGGTTCAAGCCAGGAGAATCTGACATCATTGATTCTCTTATACACCCCTACCTTGATTCAAAGCAGACAATGTCCTAAAATCATAAACCCTGACCAATCGAATAGCTGTATGAAGTATGTCGAAAGCTTCATGAGACCTGAATAAATTTCAATAAGTGATTTTATAATGTTTGATCCAAGTCTGGTTAAAATCAGATGAAATTCACTAAGACAATATTTTGTTAGGAAAATTAGTAAATGTATGTTAAAACCACAGTGCTACCAAATGGTATTATTTTAATTATATCCATGACTAATCTGACCTTTATCTCAATTTAGATTTTGTAATGTTTCGAAAATTTGAATGTTTAAAATTCCTAATAATTGATTTTATATCACATGACAAAATACATACTTTGTATACGATAGTTGACAAATATTTTACATGATTTTGACTACTAAGAGCTTAGAGTTATCAAAGACGACAATGATCAATGACGAAAATAATCCTTATTACTCACTCTGCAAAATAATTAAAAGAATGATTTATAAATGCATGTCATTATATGTTTATATGCTGCCTTAATGCTTCATGGATCTTAAATTACCCCATCATCTTAGTTGCCATTCAATTATTTTCCTATTTGTAGGTTTGTAACCTTTAAGTTCTCTACCAAGATTTTTCTATGCTCGGTTTTCAGTGTCATCAAAGCCAAGCCAGACTAAAGCAACGTTTGAACGTTAGACCCAAGTAAATTGTATGCATGTGCTTGGGTTGCCTGGGTAATGAAGGGCACTTCTTGATGTGGAGACCAAGTGTTCTGGAAACATTGGGCAATATTTCTGATCCTTAAACCTTCAGAGATCCCCAGCAACTTTTAAGCAGGCAAACCTAAGTAAACCTATTAAAGCCTGATGTGCTAAGATAAACTGCCCCCACCAAATTATTGACTATGTGCATGTTTGCTACATTATTGTGATGCTTCTGTGTGAGGCCCATTATCTGTATTCATATTGATAACATATTGCTATAGTCTTATAGAACATGGATTAGTATCAAAACCACAACATTGCATAGAATTAACATGACTTGAATGCACAGCAGTTCTTCAAATAAATAAATCCAACCACAGTAACTTCTAGTAAGATATGACTTACCATTGTTGGAGAACATGTTGTCAAACTCTATGATGAGGTCATCATCCCTGTCAAACCTTTCAAAGCGAATGTGTGGTGCAGCATTGATGTCAGGAAAGTCTTCATCCAACTCCATCTCTGAACCTTCATCATCATCATCTTCATCCCCTTCTTCATCGTCCTTAATCAGACAAAGCACTCATGAGTCCTAAAGTTAAGGCAGCGTTCATTAAACTCGACTGCAATAATCCATACCTGGTCCTCTTCCTCCTCTTCCTCTTCCTCCTCCTCCTCATCCTGGCTGTCCTCATCATCATTGCTGCCACTAGAATCTTCCTCCTGTGTGTGTTCCTCATCCTCTGGTTCAAGGATGTTCATTGAGTCTAATGAAAGAGAAACACAAAGTCCCTTAACGAAGATCTTAAAAACAGAAGCCATTATTTGTCATGAGAAATAAACAGTTTGAGTCTTACCTTCCCTGTTGGCCTGAAGAGTGGATGCCTGGCTAATATTAGATGGAGCTTCATCCATTAATACATCCTCTTGGGATTCATCTTCACCACTACGACCCACTGAACGATAAACAAAACATAATACATCAAATACGGCTTGATTTGCAATACAAAGAGTACCCAGATACTGGAATGACCAAAAAAAGAAAAAGAAAACAAATTTTGAATAGATGTAAAACTGGCAATCCAGGGCATTACCAATAATGGTGCTGTTGACAGTGCCAGCATCTCTTTCCAGCAGCTCATCAATCAGATCCACCAACTCGTTTTCTACCTAAAAGCACAGGAAATTATTTAATAATACAGCATTGGCCATGAAGAGAAAAAGAAAGAAATTATGCAAAACCCAAATATGTATTGTAGGTAATACTAATGCTGGGAAGTACAAAAGTTTGGAATTTCCCCCACAGTATGAATAAAGTAAACATGAGTAAAAGCCACTTAAATATTATGGGCGTTATAAATTAGATGTAATATTATCTGCATGCTGCTAAACCGAATGCTACTCACCTGCATAGCCTGGGTGCTAAGAACCTCTGGCTGACCAGCAATGACTACTGTATCTCCCTCAGTCTCTCCATCCATCAGATCACTGTCTGTCCCCTGAACTCTGTGGTTGCCTTCCACTGGCTCAGCCTCACCAGACTCCCCTGGAAAAATTGCCAGATTTCAGCAAATGACATAGTTGGTACTGTTTCTAATAGAACATCATCTAGCTATGTATACCTTGGTCTTGAGTGTTGCTGTTGCTGTCTCGAGCAGTGCCCACAGTGTCATGTTCAGCCTTATTCTTACTAGAGCCTCCTTTTCCCCCAAATGGACTGCTGGGTTGGTTAACAATGCGGGATAGAGTTTCCAGAGGTTTCAGGGCAGCGTTCACTGTGTTGGCCATGTTTGGACTAAACCAAGCAATATAAAGGAAGAATATAAGATTATTTACAGATACAATGTGCAACTTTAACTAGTACTACCTTAAGGCTCAAAATGAAACCTCTCTGTTCAGTCCTCTCTCTCTGTTACAGCTTTTTATTATTACCATTTTGCTTACCAACCTCTCTGTAGCTAGTGGTTTTTGAAATATAAGTTGAAATATAAGTTGGTTCTTTTTTTATGGTAAACCCCACGCATAAAAGGCAATGACCCAGTTAACAATAAACCATCCTGTGTTCAATGTACATATCACCTGTCACACACAGCATCAAGTTCAGCAGAAACTATCTAACTAAAGTTAGGTCCAAATATTGTATCTTATTGTAAATATTGTACACCATTTAGGTGACACCACATATCTCCTCCAGCTTCCATATCAACCATGTTCTCCACAGGAAATAATTGTTTACAATGGTGTTTAATGCTGGTCACCTGCACGGAAGCGAGAGGTGGAAGACTTCACAATGCACCAATTAGCCAACATTATCTACATATAGTGCTCATGGGATTAAAAACACATCCAGTCACCCACCTCTACAAACCTTCTATGACAACGAATTACTCACCTGCTAAGAAACACCGAATGCACATCACAGACAAACAAACAAACAAACATTTTAAATTATCATATTATGTACCTGGACAAATCCAAGCTGTGAGGCACACGGGCCAAATCGTTGACCAGTCCTTTTTTAAGAAACAGCCTTATGATATTATTCATGCCATTGTGTTGTGTTTTGGCTGCTGCCGTGCTATAGAAACTGGATGTGGAGGGACACGATTCCATGATGGTGCTGATGATGCACATCACTGCCTGAAGCCTGTGAAGCAGATTTGTCCGAACAAAATTAAAAATAGAGTACGGCTTTGAAATCTATAAAGTGTTGCAGTATCTACATTATATTTTATTATTTTATAATTATTAATTCATTTTTATTTTAATGCCATTCACCTGGCGTGTTTTTCAGTGCCTTCTGCCATTGCTAGTGCTCGACTAAGGGCAGCCTTCACCTCATTAACCAGGGCCACCTGGGCATCCGTGCCAGTGCCTGCAGCTGCCAGACTGGCCAGGAAGAGACGTGCCAAGGCTGGGGTGTCTTTGTCCTCGGAATTCTGGGTGTGTGGCAGTAAGTGGTCGAGCACAAAGGCAAGAACACTGCAGTCCTGTTTCAAAAATAAGTATATTTTAAAGGCATGACAAAACGTGTGGAATGCTTACAAGATCTTGTTTAACAACCTACCTCCTTAATAAGCTCAGACTGCCCGGCAGTATAGCAGTAGGAGGCGATTAACGTGGCGATGCCCACATAGGAGCGGACCAGTTCAGCCAGCAGTCTCAGGATGGTAGAGGTAGGCATTAGAGGCTTGCTTGCCTTTACCTTAGCTGCTTTAGCCTCATCTGAGCTGGTACCTTTCTCTCCCTCCTGCTCTTTCTTCTCTTCTCGCATTTCTTCTGGAGTGGAGGCTGAGAATTATAGCATAACAAAATATTAGATCACAGATTATACGGTACACATAAAGACAATATGGTAGAATTTTTATGTTGCAGAAATGAAAAATATATATAAAGATAAATATGACAAATCGTAAAACCTTAAAACTTCTGATAAACTATTGTTTATTAGATAACTGAATAAAAAAAAAAGATGGATTTTTCCTATAAATCACAAAGTTCCTACGTCTAACAGTTGGTGCTATAGTGGTGGCCATCTTGTTTTAGACTACGCTATTTAAAAAACAAAAACAAGAACGAATGAACGAAATAAACGCTGATTAGATACTGCACTGAGTTTCTGATGCAAGAGAAAAAGAGGCTTGCCCAGATGTGATATAATGAATTTTGCTCAGTTTTGCATTATCATTTAATAGGGGCATTTTCATCTATTTTTAACAACACTGCTAGGGGAAAATATGGTATGTTCCGGTACAGATTTTCAAAATGCCATCCAATCTTTTGCCATTAACAACAAACAGCAACATCTATACTGCTGAGTAATGGCAGAATATCAAGTAGGATTAGTTATTTTTCCAAAAATGTCTTTGTTTTTAAAACCTAGTCGTACCTTCTCCTTGTGGTGTCCCAGACTGGGAAGATTCAGCCACACCTCCATCAGCGGAAAATACCTGAGTCTGAGAAAAAGACATGCAGTTCTGTTGTTAAATGAGGAGATGACACTTTTTGAGTTAATACACAAGCTAAACTGAACAGCCTTTTCATTTAGACTCACATTAATATGAAATGCAGACTGGGAGTCAAAGTCGCTGCCCTGCCGAGTGAGTCGGTATTGCTGGTAAACGTCATCGCCAACATCTTGCAAGATCTGGCACAGGTCTTGACCACCAGGCACCACTGCTGCACGATCTTCTGGACGCTCAGCTGTGCAACACATTCAAATATGCTTAGCTAATCCTGGACTACTCCGATTACTAGTTACACTGGATTTTATTAAAATGTCTTACGTTCTTCAGGAGCATGGTATGCAGCCAAAGCATTCAGCATGTCATAGATGACCTCTTTAATAGTGTCAGGGATAGGGGGCAAAGGGGACAGTTTCAGAGGCGTGGTCTTCACAAGCTGTACTGCATTTGGTCCCTTAATTCGAAGGTTTTCAAACTCATCATCAGAGGCTGCAGAGAAACGACTGTGTGTGAGCTCATTGGGGTAAACACAACTGGGTGACAAAATAAATCAAATAAACAAATTCACAGCACTAACAAAATGCAAACACCTATCAAAAGCTTGCACACTCACCAGTACCAGCTCCCCGGGGGGCAGGCAGAGCAATGCGGATACAATTGCTGGCAGTTTCAGTGAAGCATTCAGGGTTACGGCAGGCAGCAGGACCCAGGACGCGAAGGATATAATTGATTTCTCTGGAACCGAGGCTGCCGGACACCACACCTGAGGTAGTACTTCCTGCTCCACTGGTTACAGCTGACCTCACCACCTATGGTAACACATTGTTGAAGAATTTATTATCAAGACAATTTACAAAAAGCCATATTGGGCAAAAAATAAATATTGGTGATGAAACAACAGACAGCATCTTCATGTACAGTGAGTGCACTTCAAACATTAGAGAATAGACAAACCTTTTCCATTGTGTGCCGCAGTGTGGCCGGATCTTCTATAATGTGTCTGAACAGCAGAGTAACAAGTGGTGTGAAGCCATTAAAGCTGGAACTCTGTGTAAGCCCCAGAATCATTCTTGTGCTCTTCAGCTCAGCAAACATCATAGCATAGTGATGATTGCGTGTGAGGCGCAAACAGAGACGCAGTGTGGCATGGAGGGTATCTGGGTCCACAGGAACACTTATCATACTGACACAAGCCCGAATAAGAACAGTTGTCATGTCTTCGGTCAGGCCCTGTACAACAATATCTGAGCCTTGAGAGTAGTCAGATTCCAGAGAAGGTAAGTGGCCAGGGGTAGTCTCCTTCAGCTGGCTGGAATCTTCTTTAGGAGCGCTCATCTCCACCGCTCCCCCTGAAACTTCGTTAGTCTGGGGTTCCTCTACTTTGGCCCTGTCTGGTTCTTCTCTCTCTGAATCAGTAATGCTTCCAGTCTTGGTAGGCTTAGGGATGCGAGGCACTCTTTGCACAGTCAACATCACTGGCCTCCTGTTCCCAGTCTCTTCATTGACCTGCCCAACAAAGTGTTTCAATCAAACAAGCAAATAAACCACAAAATGAAGACACTGGAAGACTGCAGAAAAATTATTGTGTGTATACCTGCACCATGGTGTTAAACTGCACAGTATATCTACGCCGTCCAGCTGTGAAGCGGACACTGCTTTCTCCGGCCCTCCATGCTGAGTCAATGGTACTGTTATTCGATGCACTGTAACTACACCAGCGGCCTGAGCGGTCATCAAACCATCGCCAATTATTTCCATTGGGCTGGAGATACTAAAGGGAGACAGAGATGGACTTCTAATTGCAAGAAGAAAGTGCAATAAATAACACCAAACCATTTCAATGTATAATTTACTCACTAAGTCTTACCGCTCATGGAGCCATGTTACATGATTTTCTATAGCTGTGCTTAAAGCTAAAGTACACTACCGTAAAAACTGCAACGTGTGTTTGGTTTAGTTTCATGAAGTCGAAACATACCTTGTTCATTTGTTCTCTGCGCTTTGAAGAAACTGCCATCTTCTCATAAAAGTCAATAATCAACAGTACTGGTGTGATCCATCTGCAAAAACATGAATAAGTGCTACAAGTTAAGCATACTGGGGCTCATAATTATAAAAAAAGAAAGAAAAGTAACAAAAACGTTGAGTTATTTTAAGAGAAACAAGGTATGTAGGGTGGTGAAAACTCACTTTGGTGTCTGGATGTCTTTCTGTTCTTTAGCAGCCTGCAGACAGGGCTGCACAACCTCAAGCAGCTTAATCAGCAAATCAAGTATCCCACTACTCTCCACTACTTTGGCACCCAAGAGCTTCAGTTCCTTCCAAAACAGAAAACAACAAATGACTGGTTGGAATGTGTAGATGGCAAAAATAAGTTAATTCTTAACAATGTTAACAGTTTTGAAAGCATGTTTTTCTGTTACCTCGAAAAGCAATGTGAGCAGCAAAATCCGTGTTGCCAGCTTGGAGGCCTGGGGCAGTGTAGCCATTTGTCTGGTCCACTCAGACACTGTCTTTGTGTCACTGGTAGTCAGGGGCTCAGCTGCCTTTATCAGCACGTCTGCTGCCTCCCACACCTGCACACAGCATTAAACAGTCTTGTTATAGTCTGTGTTGTCTTGTTAGACTTGTTCATGTGTTTACAATCAAGTCAGTTTTAAAGATGTTTTCCCGATGTTCACTATTATTGATTGACATAACACATACAAAGAGACTTGCATAGTTGGATTTACAAATACAGTTGTTTTTCACTTTAACACTGTAGTTAGATTAATATTGAACCTTTGTTATTTTTAAATCCTTCAGTAATGGATTCAAAACTAAAACTACTTGGTCACAAAAAACAGCAAAGAAAAAAATGGATGACCTGCTGTAATACATTAATTCTTTAAACCCCCATTTATTTTACTTTACATACACTCACTCGGTGTATGAGTGTGTGTGATTTGAGTGTGTATGGGTAAATAAGCAGCAGTGTAAAGCGCTTTAAGTACCAACCTGTAAAAAACTGCTATATCAGTGCAGACCACTTATCATTTATTTTGGACAAGTAAGTTTGACTATAGGGCAAGGGTCATATCACCTACTTGCCCACCAGACAAGTGGCTCTTAATTCCTAATGTAAAGCCATGCTAGTTTTTTTTTCTTGGCAATTCTGCCCATGAGGCCAGCTGACCTGAGTCTGCAAAATATTTTAAGAAATATTTTGAATGCTTATGGCATCTCATGTCCTGGTCAAATTCAGTTGTAGCATGTCTCTTGAGAAAACTGTGTGCACCTTTTAAAGAAAACTTTAATTACTTAAGTATATGTCAGAATAACCTTCCTTTCTCAAGAAAAGTATACATTTTCAGGTTTCTGAGAAAAGCTGTTATTAAAACTAATTTACACTAAAAATGATCACTCATGCTGCCTATAGAGGAACGGCCAAACATAAAATTATTATTAGTTTACTGGAGATTAACTTATTTCAAGATGCTTTAACACCTAGAAGGGCATACATGATCACTTTTTAAAAAAAATGTTGCAGATGAAGGTTTTCTTTGCTTTGAAATAAACGTTTTACATTTCAGTGTAAACACATAATGTGCAAAGTTGTGTTCTGGTTTGAAACATATGGCGACACTGAGGAAGGCAGAAAAAAAACTCAAACATGTTCCTTATTCCTTCCTAACATTTGTATTGTAGCCTTTGGACAGCACAATTTAAACATGCACTGACCTGGTGAACAACCTGCCCGAGAATAAGATCTCTGTAGTCTGGGCCACTCCTCTTGATGGCAGTCATGAGTAGGTCACAGAGTCGGTAGACTGTGTCAGGTAGCTCATCCAGAAGATGGAAGCAGCCGGGCAGCATGGAATCAGTGAAGGCATGTAGTTCCTGGGGGTCCAGTGGCTCAGCCTCCATGAAGCGCTCCAAGCAGCGGGCCTCTTCTTCCTCTGCCCGCTCCCTGGCTCTTCTGTCCTCTTCTTCACGCCGACGTGCTGCTTCCTGAAGCAGACACAGAGGCAATCTCAACAGCTGCTCCACTAAGAAGATTAATTTTTTAACATTTTATTTTAGATATTATTTATATTTATTTATTATATATTCAAATGAGCAAAATGTATTTAGAGTAGAATTCTTGTTTTGCATTTAGTTAAAGCAGTGGGGATAACAAACCTCAGGAGAGTCAGAACGCTGTTCCATGCTGACCTCTTGTCCTAGTGACATGGCAATGGCTCTCATCATCTGGTCCTCTTCAGACATTGTTAGGTCCTACATGAAAAAAGGGCAAGTAATAGGTGCCTCAGTTTGAATTATAAAAGTAAAAAATAAAGGTTTAGTTTTTCCCACAGAATTAGATTATATATGTGTGGGTAGCAGGCTGGGGGGGCAGCCTACCACACACTAATGTATGGAAATTACTATGTGTGTTTGGGATTAATAGGCCTTACTCTTACTGCTCCACCAAGTGGAGGAGGGTGTGTCAGCAGGTATTCTGTGGCCTGCTCCATGGTGCTGGTGTTCAGTAGAGCCTCCATTGCATGCTCTCTTGAGAAGCCCATATCCATCAGCTAAAACACACAAGAAGTAGTATTTTTAGCAGCTTAAAGAAAAATACAGAAATACCTAAATAGCACATAGAAAGGGGAAATTAGCAACAGCTGCCCTTTCACTGATAATAGAAAGACAGCTGTACTAAAGTGTACCACCCGCTGTCTGCTTCAGATCAAACAGGAGCCCAGCTGCGTGACAGGTTACAGTTGAAGAAAGCTAAATTTTAGGTTTACTATAGTTGCATTTTTACTGTTTACTTTATATACCAGTGACGAACTACCCATTTGAAGTACAGTATGTAAATAATAAAAAAAAAAAATCAAATTACTAGGCTAACTATAAGCAAATACATTGTAGCCAGAAGTGTGAATGCACCCCAAGTAGCATATTGCTACACATCTACCTGTAGTCAGAAGGAACCAATAATCAAATACGAAAATCAAATATGGATAGAAAACAATCATGAATGGTGAGAAAAATTCCAAAACACTTGTGAGACAAGACAAGAAGACGTTCCTCCACTTATCCCTCTGTATACTCCTATTTCTTTTTAATCATAACCAAGTTCTCGCCACACAAGCCTTTGAATCCCTGTCGGCTGATTTCCCACATACTTGCGTAAGCTGAGCCTGGTTAACCTGGGGCTCCCGGCGCGGGGTTGAATTGGTTGACTCATCGGTTGATCCTCCAGCGGGCCCACCAGAAGTTGTTCCAGTTGCTGCTGGTGTCTCTCCCACTGTTGCAGATGGTCCAGGAGCCCCACTGGGTCCCAAAGAACCACTGGAAGCCTCGTCATCTGGCCGAACTGTCCCTTCTCTCTCCTTGGCTAGGCGCTCCTGGATAACTGGCTCCCCTCTTAGGATGTGGCAAAGAATGGCCAGCATTGATTCAGCCATCCTGCCTCCATACACTTTGAGTGGCTTCCTATTCCACAGACTCCGGATGCAGTTAAAAGCAGCCTTGATGAATGACATAGTCACAACAAGTAAAATTAGTAAAACAAACAAAAAAAAAAATCCAGTCAAATCCTGTTTCTTGCACATTCTGGTGTACATGCTTTAAGAGATACAGTATGTTTGAGGTCCTAAACACTTGTTGCCTAACATTTTGGGTTCATTCACTTAGCAATAAAGCAAAGACCATTTGATAAAAGAGGACAAGAATGAATCTTACTTTGTCCACCTTCTCTCAACCTTTTAGCAAATGTGTTCTCACAGGTTTAACCAACTGAATTTCACACATTATTCACAGTGTTAATCCAATTTTAGAAGAAACCAGAAACTCACCAGTTTAAGTTTTACTTATAGGGGGTACTGACCTTTTGTGTGACTATGAGGAACCGAAGGGCGCTGAACTGTGGCATTGTAGGTGTTACACCAGGCATTTTAGTTGGCAGGGAGTGAGGTGAGTCCAGCACAGTGCTTGGATTAACCATCTTTTCCACAAGCATTAACCAGGCATCCAGAAACTCCCCAGTCCCATCTGGGAGATCAGGATGCTCCAGACCCTCAGACACGGGCACCTTCCCACCCATTGACAGGGCCCAGTTAAATGTCCTAAACAACAGTAAGAGAACCAATAAAACGTATGTAAAAATAAATAAATTACAACATTATGCTTATCAGCAAGCACAATTAACAAAAAAAGGCTGTTTTTAATCTTGATTAGGCAGCATACAGGATGGGACTTACTCAAACAAGGCATCATGTCCCCCAGAGCAGAAGAACTTTTGCAGCATGAGGTGGTAAGGGTACTTCCTTTCATCAAACAGCATAGGTGAAGTGAAGCCCACTGAGCAGATGAAGAAAGTAAGCCTGCCAGACCCACCCCCCAAAGGAAAAATAATTAATCACATACACACACAACCTTATTTATCATCTGTGTGTACAACACACCTAACAGCAGCAAATAGTGGAAGGGGTAGTCTGTTCCTACCTAAAGCGTGGGTGGGTGTGTAGGGTGGGGGTTGCCAACTTAGACCCTTTGTGAGGAGCTTGGTAAGAGCTGAGGCAGTAGCACGAGCAGCTGGTGTGGGGGTTGTGCCTGTGCTTGTTGCATGGTGGGAGCGGCGCTGGCGTACTGGAGAGCCTACACACAACTTCACCAGCAGGCCAAAGAGCTCAGCCAGAGCCCTACCTAGTCGAGATGAAGCTAGAAAGACAAAAAGAGGACAGTGAAACAATAAACTCATAAGGTTTGAAAGAAAAAATGAAAATTACGTTATCAAAAATTATATCTGTTAAAAATAAGACAAAAACTTGATTAGGTGACAGTGAATTCATACTACCGGAGAGCAGTGGTTTAATCTGTTTGATGCGAGTGGCCATAGCTGGTGTAAGTTTGGACTTTGCCTTAGGGTCTGCTGCAGTGGGTTCATCAGTCTCCATTGGAGCCAAGGTGTCCCCATCTAAACCCATCCCTTCCAACAGTCCACTAGCAGATGAATCCACAGATACTGTCTCAGACTCTGCTAGATAAAGGTAAACGAGATTGGAACTATTACAGGGTGTTTTAGGGACATGCAGACACACTGCAGTTTTCACTGAACTAGCATTAATTAACTTAAACAGTGATATTACCAGTTCGCCTGGAACCAGAAGTTGCGGTTGCTGTAGTGCTACCAGATGGTTTCTCCTCTTTGGGTACCAGTTTCTGCATGTCAACCTGACCAAACTCACAACCTGGTGGCAGACTTTTTGGGGTGGGAAAATAGTATTAGAGCCCTATAGCTGAACATCAAGTAAAATTAATGAGATGAAAAACAGAACACTCACCTGTTAGGTGTGCAAAGGGACAGCAGCACAGTGCTCTCCCATACCAGAGAGCAATAGAGCTGACTTAGTTTGTTAAGAACACTTAAGCCCAGCTGGGATCCCCATTGGTTGACTGAGATAGCTCTGATCTCACTCTGTTCAAAAAAATATAACCACCACCATTAACAACATTGTTCATAATAAACACAAAAAACACATTCAGAGTTGTTAAACCACAAATTCTCCATGACTTGAATAATTGAGTAATATTTCCCAGTTTTGCACAACTGCGATTTCTGCCCAAGTTTGTAAGGGAATCTCGCAAAATACAGTTTTTAATACAGAATTATCTTCATGTTATGTTTCCAACATCATGTTCTCTACAAAATGATCTAAATCAATTACAAATACTTAACACAAACTACGCGACTACATTTACTCCCTATACTATTGCATTTAGACAGCCGTAGATGGTGCAACGATGCAAATGTCTCTCAACGAATCACAAATTTACATTGCCATTATTATAATAATACAATGTAGGCTACACTTGACAATTCTTTTTGATAAAAACAAAACAAATAAACATCCATATTTACCTGTCCTACTCTGCAAGTATGGACGAACATAAGGATGTAGGCGTGCGCTGCAGTTAGGGCATGTAACAGTGGTGTGGCACGGGCTGACAATGTAGCGTCCGTTACGTGTCCAGCGTTTGCGAGTTCTCTGAGCAGAACAGACCCACCAGGAATTTCAATTGGTCGGTGAAGTGGCTCCAAAGAAGTGAGGATACTGTCGAGCTGGCAGAGGCCCTCTTGGAGCACCTTAGGTTCATGTGACAAAGTCTAAAGGAGAAAATAGAGACCAAAAAGAAAAAAAAAAAACAGGTTAAAAACACTCTTTTTACTAAGTCTGGCACTTTTTTTTACGTTCATACATCCTGTTCCAGATTTCTTTAAATTATAACATTAATATTAATTTTAACGTGCTCACCAATATGGATTTGCAGACCCCAGCCACAGCCTGGCAGGCAGCAGATGTGGGAAAGTCTATAGGCAGGTTGGGCAGTCCGAGAATTGAGACCAGAGGTAACAACCCCTTCTGGTTCACAAACTCTTGACAGTGGTCATCTGTGGTGTTGTTGCTTAGTATGGATTCCACAAATTTCATCTGTATAATGCGCATTAGAAACACATGTTAAAATGAGAAAATACTCAAACCAAAACTACAACTGTCAAACAAACACTTACCACATTAAGAATATAGTCCATTAAGGGAATAGGTATCCGCTCCTCAGTGCCAACCACCCTGGGAAATAAAATAAAATAAAAATAACAATAAAATAAATAAATCTTTAAGATTCATATATTGAATTGACAGATAGGCAAAAATATCTGAAACATAGTCAGCTGGCATAAAACAAAAACACTGAATATAGTTGTTGCTCTATTCAATTGTGTTATGAACTCAGCGTCATACAGTTCAAGTGGCACTGACTGTCTGTTGCTCTCTGGTTCCCCCTGCTGTTGGCTGAATGTATGGAGGGCCTCCTCTTCCTCTTCATCCTCACTTGAAGCTTCTTCAGCAGCATGGCTGGAGCGTGCTGGTGGTGCGGCCACAGTCCCATCTGCTTTCTGGATAGATGGTTTCTGGCAAATGTACTCTGGGGCTCGACCAAGGTTGCAGATCTCCTCCAATAACTGTAACATTGATTTAGCATTATTACCCTGCCATATCATGCTGTGAAATTTGACAGACCACTGCTACATAAAATACACTACCTTAATGATGGCAGTAGTAGCATCGGTTTTCAAAGTGGGTTGATGTCTCATGAGTTCATCTACAGCACTGCCCAGGTTGGATGCAGTGTCACCTAAACACAAAGGAAAAAACTTACTGAACATGTCTGCAACTACCCACATCTATGTACTTGCCATTAATGTTTTAATTGCCTTTTTCTCTACAGTAATTTTAGTCTTTTTGTGTCTCCTTTTTTGTGAAAAAGCTCAAGCTCACGAGGAAGAATGCCAGTGAGAAATTATTAGATCCGAGTCTGCACCTGGTGAATAACATTCTTAATCCTCCAGACATACACAGTATGTAAGGAGCAATGTCAATAATGATGCAGGTGATGCTGCAATTGTCTATGTGTATGCTTAGGTAAACAAAGTATATCTGGGTCCTTACCCAGAGGGTCAGAACTGCGTCGCCGTCTCATTGCAGGCAGGTAGTCAGGGGACAAAAGCACTTTAAAGAGGCGCTCAAACGGCTGGCACTGGACAAAGGAGTGCAGGCCTCTTGCATTCAGGCATAATGCACTGAACACGTTGGGAAGAGAACCCAAAACCTCACGGGTAGCAGGAACCTGGAAAAAAGAAAAAAGAATGAAAAACAAACAATATATGGGGAAAAAGATTACAGTGGAAAGTGGCAAACATTAAACTAATAAAATGTATTAAAAAAACAAACAATACTTTTCGCAATCAAGAGAGCACGTCATTGGATAAATCAGAGGTATGGCAGATTAGCGAGAGAAGTCTCATCTCAGTGCAAAACACATGAAAGCCCGCTTGAAGTGTGCAAAAAAGCACCTGAGTCTCAGACTGTGAGGAACAAGAATCTGCTGACTAATGAAACAAAGATTGAACTGTTTGGGCTCAATTCTAAATGTTTTATCTTGAGTAAACCAGCCACCACCTGTCACCAATACTATCCCTACAGTAATGCATCTTGTTGGCTGCGTCATGTTGTAGGAGTGTTTTTTTTTTTCAGGAATTGGGACTGGGAGACCAGTAAAAGAAAAAAGAACAGCGATATCCTCAATGAAAACCTGTTCCACAGGGATCAAGGTTCATTTTCCAACACAACACTAACGCTAAGGAAACAGTTAAGACAACACAAGTGGCTTACAGGTCACTGTCAATCTTTTTAAATGCATTATGTAAGTGACATAAAGGTTTTAGAAAATTACAGCATTAATTGATGATATGTTATACCTGCAGCAAACGTTTGTTTAGGAAGTGAGGGAGGTCTGGACCTATGCATTGCTGATGCTATGTTGTAGAATAAGAAAGAATAAAGCTGCTAATCTAGCAGGCCATAATGCACTACATTAAAAAAAATTAATTGCACACATGTTAACATATGAAATGACAGCAAATAGAAAGTTGGGCACCTGGTGTGGTCTTTGTTCTAGCAATCTAAAACATCTTTCACACATGCACTGGAATACTGAAATTCTCTGGACTTGGATATGGAAGGGATATATGTGAGTTTTTCCTGCAAGCCCCCAATACAAAATTTGTATTACATGTGACGTTTAGTGTCTGGTGCTGTGTCCCAAACACATAGGCATGTTCTACCAGTCAACTACTATTGCGTCTTTTTATTTTTCAAGGATGGATGCCTTTTTTCAAAGTGACACCTCCATGAAACCAAGTGGAGTTTCAGCTGTGTGTTTTACACAGTCCAATCTGACAATACCTTGTTGATGTAGGCTGCAGAGCATATAGTTTTGCATTATCTGTCAATCACAGATATTTATTACATATTACATATAACATTTATGTCATGTTCACAGGCAATCCAGGAGATGTTTCAAATAACTGTTGGTGTTAACTGCTTAACAGTTTAATAGTTTAGTTTTTTAAAATTTATATTAGTTAAGGGTTTTATAGCCTGTAACATGAAGCCTCCGTCAATAACATACTGGGCAAGTGTACACGCTATTAAGAACTTTCAATTACATGTATATCAGAATATTTAAATGTTAACAATAATGATTGGACCTGTGAACTGGTAACTGCAAGCTGCTAGTAAAAGTTTTAGCTTTAACAAAACTACCGACACAGGTGAAGACGCAATAGTAGATATTAGATAAAACAGTATGTTTGTCCTCTATGCATGACAAACCCTAAATACATGCACAGGGTATAACTGACCGATCGCAAAAAGGGCAACCCTTTTACACTAACAAAACAAGAGATAGCATGCAAAAACAAGACAATTTTGATCCCTTACGCTCAGGAAGAGGAGGAAAAAACATTAAAAACTAAAAACACAGAACAGAGAGACATTGCTGAAAACTTACATCTTTGATCAGAAGGGCATGCAGCATGACATCAGTGAGACCATTATCCTGAAGGGAGGAAAGCAAGGATGGCTCCTGGAACACAAACACCGTCACAACCTCTGTCGCTACAACCCAGAAGGAGAAGAAGCGAGAGATGGATGAAAAAAAAGGAAATCACAATGTAAAATTTGGACAACAAATCTCACGCAAACAGTGAAATGTGATCACGTTCAATTTTCTTTCTGAGCTTATATTGAATTTGAACAAAAACTTTGCATTTACTGAAATCAAGTGAGAGTACTTAGCTCACTCAGCAGTGCACTTAACGGGCTTTCCTCAAGCACTACTGTGAACTCACCTAAGAGGAAGAGTGAAGGGCCGTAATATTCCGCATTACTGATGATGTGCTTAAGTGAGGTAGGCAAGGACCCATCCATTACTTGTAAGCAAAGAGAATGCAGACACACACATTAAGTTAACATTTGCAAATTAAAATTACAGCTCATGAGACTAAGTCTAAGTGGAATCCTTTATCATGAGTTCATCTATAGAAACAGTCAGATGCTAATAAACTTACCGTGGCGGATACCATCAGAAAAGGCAGGGTCCTGGATGGCTTTCTTCAAGAAATTAAGCATTGACTTTAACAGAGCTGCCCTCTGGGGAATACACTGCATACCTAGAGTGACAATATCACACAATAAGTACCAAATGCAATATGGCAAGTTTTCATTCCTCAAATGCATGTTGTACGTACCTGCACGAGGCGTAATAGCAGCACTGCTCTGTGCTCGGTGGTCTCCCTCTGGTCTAGAAACAGAAGATGTTGACGGTCCAGGGCTGCTTTCCATTGCAACTTCTGACACTGTGAGAAACCATGTTGGCAAATCAAAATTAAAGGGAAATCTTTATAGCCTGGCAATATTCAAAAACATCTTAAGACGTACACTGTAACCTAGATTTAGATTATGAAAAACATTCCATATGTCTCAAATATATTGACTTACTCTCCATGTCTGTGTCCATGTCCTCAGACTCCACGGCTGCACTAGGCCTCTGGATCTTTGGCTTGATGACAAAAGGGCACTCTTTCCTTGACAAGTCCACCTCATGCTGTGTGTGTATGAAGTACAAAGTGTGTGTGTTTGAAAGTGACGGAGAGAAGAAAGAGTGAATCCAGAGCTCTGGAAGAAGTTTCATTGACTATGTAGTTGAAGGCTCCTGTGACAGAATAGAGAAATATAAAGTGCATGACAAACCTCTAGTCTGCAGATGAAAATGGAAAGGCCGCTGTGGGACTGAAAGGCAGCCATGTCAAGGTTGGTGATGAGGTCCACAACCCGAACTGCTCGCGTCACAAAAGTGATCTGGTCCTGCTCATCACCCAGGAACTTGATCACCTACAATAATAAAGACAAGATTTAAGAATAGTAATACAGTTTATACAATTTTTAAAAAGTGTGCTATATATAATCAAAACTGATTTTGTAATATAAGAAATTAGAATAAACACACTTGACAAATAGTTTTCAATAATTGAACAATAATTTGTTATTAAAAATATAAAAAGAAAGAAATTTGGCTTGATATGATTTGACAAACACAAACTAGTGCCAAGTGAAGCAAAAAGCCTTGTTACCCACCTATAAGGCATAACATTATGGCCACCTGCGCAATTTATTACAATCAAGTACTCTGCCATAAATTCTAATTTTACAAGGTTATGTGTGGATTTGTCCTCTTTTAAATATTTTTCATTTTCAAGCAGAAGCTCATTAAAACAACAACATTCCAGCATGTTGGTGCAGTCATGTCCGACTTATGTATGTTGGGGATGGGACAGAGTCACACATAAAAACAGACTGACCAATCATAGTAACACGCATACCCAGGTGTAACAATTTTCATTTTAGACTAGTTTATTTCTCCACCTACTAAGCGAACTAAGTACTAATAAATCGCACTGCTATTTATTGTGAAAGACATACAGTTACTGTTTCAAGCACTTTATCCAAAAGGCATACACATTATAGGCCTAGAAAACACAACAATAAACCCTGAAAAGAATACATTATAAAAAGGTTATTCAGACTTTAAAATAAAATCTACTATATAGGGGTGGGCAATATGGCCAAAACTGTTAAGTGTTTGGGATATGAATTTAATGGATTTTCCAAAACATGATTTAAGAATAGATTAATAAACTCTTTGCAACTAGGATCATTTTTGCCTTAATGATACAAATAAAAAAAAACATTACTGGGATGGATTTTTTTTTAAATATAATAAAAATCACGAATAATATTAGGAGCAGCTGTGCAGCAATAACAAAATAAATGCCTAACCAATAGTAACTGTATATTTGGCTATAAACTTTTCTTAAACACTTGTGGCCTATGCGCTGTAGTGTCTCTGAATACAACAGTGCAGTGGCTGACAACACACAATCACAGAGTTTCTAACAGGTGGCTAATGCTGCAGCTTCTAGAGACAGTGTTTTACTTTCTTTTAATGTAAAGCCAGCAAACAAAAGCAAATAAAATAGAAAAGCTGAGATGTGTGCATTTTCATCACTGACATAATACGATTAACTTTTCTTTGGGTTTTATTTTGTCGTCTTCACCTGCTCTGGCTGCCATTATTCCAGATTGCTGACCTACCAAAGTGAACACACATGCCAGCATCTCCAAGGAAACAGACAGCTGACATTACTGTCATAACTCCAGAGAACTGCTAGCAAAGCATTTGAACACCAGCAGAGCAAGTAATTATCAAAATGTTTTGACTTTTCACATTGCTCTAAAACAAAAATTCTAAACTATTTGAAATACCACACAGCCCTTATATGCATATTGCAATACACATATTGCTAGCAGCAGGATATACCTTTAGAAGGGCTTCCATCATGCCACAAGAGACAAGGGCTTCCCCTCCAGCATCATAACTAGCCAAGTGGTAGAGAAATGAAAAGAGTGCTGTTGCAAACTGGTGTGGGTAAGGTTCCATCAGAGGATCTAGGGAAAAGAAATGAAAAATTTATAAAACTTTCATTTTAACTGTCAATCTTCTCATAGATCACACAGTGTTTTAGCAGCATTCTCACCAATCATTGCTTGTATACAATTGCGCACCAACACAGGTAAGAAGCCATGATAGGAGGCGGTGCCAGTGCAGTCGATGATGTTGGAAAGTTTAGGTGTCCTCTCCAGATGGACAATTGAAGTTAAAGTGCGCAAAGATGCTGCTTTGATATCCTGGAGAACAAAATCAAATGCAGTATTTTAAAATAGAACCTAAAATAGGTCTTCATGATCCTGCTGCATTGACGCTATACAATACATACAATAAGGTCATCTAAAAGAAATGGTCTGACCAAGTTTTGTAATGTGATTTTTTAAAAGTCACAGTGCATATACAGTGTCATAAGCTTTGATGGAGCACAAAAGAAGCATTTTCTTACCACAAGCTGTTTGTCTGTAATCTGTAATACATCCACCAGCTCCTCTATCAACCCATTATACAGAATACTGTTGGCTGACTCTTGGAGTGCATTTGAATACACTGTGAAGAAGCAAAAAAAATAAATAAATAAAATTAAATAAAATTAATAAAAAAAAAAAATATATATATATATATATATATATATATTTTTTATATATATATAAAAATTTTTTATATATATATATATATATAAAATTTTATATATAATATATATATATATATATATATATATATATATATATATATATATATATATATAATACAATAATCAGCAATTTAGACCTGTAATCAACCCTTTGTCACTTTCTCATTAAGAAGGCTTATACTCACCTAGTATTGAGATTGCATGCAGTCTGGCCTGCACGGCCTGCAACCTTTTCTTGTGATTTGAGAAACCATGGGCGAGTCGAATGTGTGTGAACAGCAAGGTCTGCTTGTCTTTCGGGATGTTGTACATCACAGTCAACGACTCCATGATTTCAGATGGGCTCTCCGAAATCTGAGATACAAAGAAAATAGTAAGGTGGAGAACCCAAGATAATGTTATGCCATAGTAAGTGACAACTATAATCTGACTGTACCTTGTCAAGCTGCTCAATGTGAATATAGTGTAGTGTATTACTACTTGTCTGCTGTAGAAATAAGAGTACATTAAGTATTAGGAAGACGAGTAAACTGCACCAGTCAAAAATGTCCTTGTTTTTTTATTATTTAATGACAGTGTAAGTAAATGTATTGGCCTTTACCTTCCTCTCTACTTTGACGTCAGGGCCTGGTTCAGCATAGAACTCAAAATGCAGTGTAGTGGCACTGGGAGGATACTTCTGCTCGTGTACCAACAGGGGGTGAAACAGTAAGGATACATACATTTATAAACCATGATTAAACAGTCCTTCTTGTAAGACTTTTATCCATAATGATAAAACTAATAGTCCCACAGCTGTAGGTAGTTTGAAAAGACATTTATTACACCTCACTCTGAAATGCTTACAGTCATAGGCAGATCCCTGCAGCACTCAGCCAGACCAAATCCATTCTCCTTTCCACCCCAGCTCTACAAAACAGAACAAACAGAATAAACACCACACCTCTTTCTCTTAAAGGACAGCTGGAATCACAGCAACAGGTACAGAACGGCTTTCACTAGACCTCAGCCAGGTGTTGCAGACGGGCTAGTAGAGGTGTCCTTTTGTCTGATCCCAGTCTTGTGATGTAGTTGGAGCGCTTACTGAACACATAGAGAAGGTTCAATACAGAAAGGACCACCTGCATATCACATGATGCCAGCAGGGTGGTTAAGTGCTGTAAAGGGGATAGGAGTGGTAGACAAAAGAAAGTTAAAGTAAGTCAGCAGTTTCACTTTACCCCTGTGACTAATACACAGTCCTAAAAAACCTCAAGCCTACCTCTATGGAGCTGTATAGATGTCTAGAGAAGCTATACTCAATGAGCAGAGCTGTGAAGTTGAGCACTGCCAAAAGCAGGGCTTTGAGCTGTCCATTGTCAGGGCGGTCACACACCAGGAGCCATGACATGTTCTCCACTGTCTGGCCTGCATCGCATAGGATGCCATCAAAGCGATCAAGCAGATCTACCCAATGGTACAACTCACACTGTAAAGACACACAAAAGATCCAATTCAAGCCTCATACACCTGTTTATTTTCATTAGAAAATAGGGTTAGTGCTTTCTGAACACAAAAGATTTTTTTCGATCAAACATGGTCACAAGCACACGTTTAACTGCCATAGGTAAACCTAATGTAAAATGAAATGACTCGTGACACTTTTATACTCCAACCTACCACCATGTTAATGACCCACCTTTACTGTTTTGAAAGTGATGTATACCCAAAGTGGGTGTTATACATCACATTTAATGGTGTGCCAAAAATGTGGAGTGCAAAATGAACATTGGCGATGTTCTTTCTTAGTTTGTAGGATGGACATCTGCCGTGACAATGAAATGAGAATGAAGCCTAGACCAGTATTACATTTACAATGTCTTATTTTGACAGATACTCTCACTATTTTAAAATAACAGCTGTTCAAACTTTTTATTATTATTTTAAACTAAATGTTAAAGATTATAAATTTGTGTTTTGTATGTTAATATAATAGTTGTCCAAATCACTGTTTATTTTGTTTCTCTTTTGATAGGAAGGCTTACATTTTCTAAAAAAAATATTTTTATTGGGCAATCAAAACAATTCAGATACTTACCCAAAGGGCAAGATATCTAATGTAATAAGCCTAGGATGCACCAAATTCCACTTTTCTAGAATATACCTTTTATGTTCATAATGTTCCACACAATGCTTGACCAGGAAGAACCATGTCATAATATGTAATTTCATGACATGGGAAAAAAGAAGAAAAAAATGACTAAACGAGCAGCATCATTCTTACCTTGCCAATATTCCAGGTCTTGATGTGCTGCAGTTCAACCAGCAGTTGTTCATCACTGCATGCCTTGAGCTTCTCTATAAGTATCCTGCAGTCAGCAGGCTATTGGTTAAGAATGAACACAAACTGGTTAGTCAGGCAGAGTTCACAGACCACCTATATCTCTTTCCAAATCATAGCAGCAGCTACAGCATAGAAAAATAAAGCATGGTTTAGTAACTGTTACATGCTGCAAAGAATCAGATTTGCATTCTCACAGTACAGGGGAACTACACTGCAATATTTTGGTCCTGCTTTGGAGCATAAAATAATGTGCACATTAAATTACATTAAGGTGCAATTGTTGCTTTACTGCAATGAAAAGATGCCCTCCTACAGCTTAAATGCAAGCCACTGCTGTGAATTTAACTGCAAAACATTTATGGGAAGGTTGACCTCACTGTTACCAAGGGTAGAAACTTACTGCCTACTGCTTGTTTTTTGTGTATGTCTCTGGTATGGAGGAACAGTAAAAGAGGCATAGGGATTTTTTTTTATATATACACATGTCTAGTTCACAGGCATCTAAAGTGATTTGTGAAAATCTCACACTTTAAATGTGTGAAACTAAAATTAATTTTTTTAAAAAAGTACAAGGCAGCAAGTACTTTCCGCAACTTTTTCCCAATGGAAAATCAAACAAGTGAAGTCCGGTCAACCCAGTACTGTGCAGTTTTTCTAAGCTTTTTAACTTTTTAAGCCTATGTGTTTTCGTGCTGCACTTTAAGCCAAATGAATGTAAAAATGATTTTAGGCAACATATCAGTAATAATAAAGTAAACAATAATGAAAGTTGTCAAAAACCAATAATTTGTACTTTTCTTACTATACTTATTTCTTGCTTCTATACTTCTCTGGTGCATATTTATGTATGACCACATTGTGCAGAACATACAGTGGTGGCATCAACTTTACCAGGATTGATGAGGGCAGGAAGGCAACAGTGTTACTAATTTTACTTAACATTACACACTAACAAGTCTGAAGATTTACAGTGGAATACATCCTAGCATGGTGAGATCTGATGAAGCAGGTTGAGACACTAGCTTACTTCTAAAGAGTATATTTCTTGTTCTATGTTTTTGGTGTTTTGTGTAAACACTGACTCTTGAATTTGCAAAACACCAGCATTGGGGGAAGTTCTGACATCTTCTAAGTATCTTTATGATCATTATCACAGAAATATTGTTCGAAATGAATACCCTGCATTTGAAAGTTTACTGAAATACATAGGTATTTGCATCAAAATGCACCAACAGCACTCATTATTATTTATTATTGTACAATGGTCTATTTCATAATAACACTATATTATTGTATTAAAAAAAAGATGTTGTGATAATGTGTAAAGACCACTGTTTCATCTGGTAAAAGTGGAGCTGATTTTAATTACTTTATGTACTGCCATGTGGGTATTCCATAATATTACATCAGCATTTACTGGTAAACCTTTTAAAATAATTATTTCAACACGTTTATTCTTCCTGTCTGTACAAAATAAGGTAATATAGCGTTTACATATTCTAACTGTAATTATACAATTATAAATATATACACACACTTTTACACATGATATTTCGTCAATTGATCTTTACCATCTTTAAGATCTTATTTTGTAAATTTTAATTATATTTACTTATAAGTACAAAAACCTCGCCTTCTTACTTTAACATAGTAAGGAGAAAAATAGATGGATAATAAATATGCATAAACAGCTTAGCCCTCTAACAACTTTAGCAATGTCCTGTATAACATATAAAACTTGTGTTACATATTATGTGCTCCTAACTGTTTTTAACCATATTAAAGGTACCTAGGTTTCTAGGCTGAAAAACTAAGAGTCCTCAAACTACGAAAATTCTGCATACTCACAGCTTCTGTAGGCGTTTTCTTTAACTTGCTTCTGTCAACCTTCATTGTCGATAATCTCTGTGTGTTGCTCCTATTGAGAAATGTCCACGTTAATCAGAATACAGCATGTATTACAGAAATTGATTTAATTACACAAAACAACTTCTCCTTCTGATTTGTAACTAAACTAAATATTTCACTTTAAACATAAAACTAACAAATGAGACTTTTAGATGCCAGTTTAACTCTGAACTTGCACAAAGCTTGAAATGTACTTACAGAAAATAATTTGGCAAAACCCACTTAACAGCATGTTCCAGTCGGATTACCTGCAAAACCATGACAAGTTAAAATAAAAAACAAACAGCCAATGCCACAATACAAACTGAACTCAAAGAAAGAGAAGATGATTAGGTTATAAAAAAGAGCTACAACATTCTTTGGAAACAATAGATGAAAAAGGGCTGTTTGTAAAGGTGTAAATAAACTGAACAGCAACATATATGTTACAGTGCATTTTGATTATAGAACCAAGCAAATGCAAAGGTTGTACTCCAAATACCCACAATATACATATTGTACAATTGTGCACATGAACTATAACTCCAAAATGGACTTACTAGTTAACTCATTAACCTTATGCTATGTAAAAACGCTCCAATAAGGAGAGTGACCGTGACTAATTTTCCTAAAAAAGAAAAACAACCTAAAGTAGTTAATAAATGCTTCATCAAACACGTATAATCACAAAGCAGTCCGTGGCAAGAAAATTAGCTGGCGGCTAGTTAGCCCCACACGACAACGACGGTTAACTAAATTAGATTGAGACCTTTTTAATGGCCTACATCACTGATCTTATTTACCCACAAAATAGAGATTTAATTGGTGCCGTTACTTAAATTCAAAAGATAGCTAACGGCACGTCACTGTCTGCTTTCTAATCAACTTCAGTGACTTGACGCTGACAAGTTATAGCTACCTAGCTTACAAGCTAACATCGCCAAGGCTAACAGCCTAACGTTATTTACCAAGTGTTAATAAGTGGTTGCACACACATATGACAGTATTTGCTAATTACAAGCCAGTCTGGTTTAATCCGTGACTGACATTTGGCCAAGAAAAACACACCGGGGAGCTCAACGTACCGAAATAATTAATCGGTAACGTCTGCTGCGGAGTTTGTTAGCCCCAGACCAGCTAACAGCAAGCCAACGTCACCGGTAACATCAGAAAACGATATACTCTTGGCATACTTTAAATTATTGGAAAAACAACAGACCGCATAGAAGTCAACCACGTCACAAACAGAGCCAGCATGCAATCAACAGTACACATTTAAAATGCAGCTAACCAAAACACTGCTGTCAATTTAGGTCTCACAGGTTACCACGCTGTCCCGATCTGACTCTTGACAAATTTAGGTCGGGGCTGCGCAGGCCGCAACACAATCCCGCACTCGTGAACCATCCCCACTCCAAGTAAAAAGGAAATTGTAACGTTAAACGCCACTCTGCAAACCGGGAAAATCAGAACGATCTGTCAAATTCTTAAAACTAGGCATGGCTACTGTTGCTGAGGCTTAGAGTCTTACCCTGGTTCCACAGCTACACAGCCGTAGCACGCACTAGCTTTCAAGCTAGCCACTGTTACTTTAGGTGCAAGCAGAATCGCATAATAACGCTAACTCGCTGATTCATTGTCGGACGAGTGTGCTATGACACTGCTGGTTTTATTTTCAGTTTTGATCTGGACAAAATCACTACTGGCTACCGACCACGTTAGGAAGTTGTTCCTCCGTTTGTTGTAACGTTATATTTCAGAGTATCCGCGCGTGTTTCCATAGGACACAAGCACTAACGTTAGCTGTTACGACTGCAACAGAGTGGTCACTATTCATCGATGCACACTAAAACAGGACAACTGGTCCTCTGTGCACCGGATCACGGTCTCACACTGAGAAAACCTACAGATTACAACAGAAAACGCTGGATTAACAAATATGACAACATAGCCATTGATACCCCCAATTAACCAGATGCACAACTGTCAACTTCGCCACGCGTTATCAGGGCCCGGATTTCGGTGCGGGATAGGGGGAACTGCCCATAATTTCAATGACTACGGCAAATCTAGTTCTAATAATAATTTAAATTCCCGCGCACATTTAAATTAATATTAAACAATGACAGCTCTCTTTGCGCATTCTCTCTCCTCTCTTTCCATTTGCTTTTTGCTGCTGCAGTGTCCCTGACTGCGTATACAATCAGTTTTAATCATAGGCGGATTTAAGAGGTGGGGGGCTGGAGGGGCAAATGAAATAAAATACCATCTAAGGTACCCCCAAAAAACCAAATGAATGCCCTCCAGAAAGCCTCAGGTAGGTGCCTTTGATTTGTTTTAAGTTAGGTTGCCCTTGACCTCAGACAGCTCAAGGCCATCACTAGATTCAATGATATTACCTGAAACAGTGCAAACTTAAACAGTTGCCAAAAAACGTAAATTAACATCAACTGAAGTGGAAGTTGCTAATTAAGCAAGAATAAAAGGTGTAGCACAGAGTAGTGTCAGTGATGCCAAAAATGATAATGTTACTTTCAGATCCTCAGACAGGACAGGAAAAGTTTTAGGTCTATATAACATAAGCGATATCTTTGTGTTAAGAAACAGAGGGATGGGGTGTAGCTTTCCATCCAAAGATGATAACTCTAAATCAACTTCATATGTCTTTACAGTTCTGTTAATATGCAAGCTAATGTTTCGGCATAGCTCTTATCACAGCTCTGCTCCCGCACTAACTGTATTCTTTTGAGTTTTTTCTACCTTGCCGATCCTCAATGTTTCCGGCACAGCTAACAACATCAGGTCAAATCAGTTGTCAGTAGCTAACCCTAATTCCACAACTTAAACTGATGACAAGCCAAAATGAAACATGCTGTTTTGTATGCTCTCTGCAAGCCACTGGGCAAATAGGCCTCAACACAACACTGCAGAGATTGCAAATGGACAAGAGGTATCACTCTACCCCTCTTTGAACAAGCAGGTTCCAGGTTTAAAACCAGTATCTACTTAAGAATCTGTTCTTGGTACACCTTTGTTCTAAAGGAAAAAATCCACCTATCAATTATTACATTTCTATAACTCTGTGACTGATACCAGCACAGTTGATGCTAGTTAGACAGCTTAATGGTAATAAAATCTAATATTACTATTGTAAGTAAATTGTTTTTAGGAAGCATTAATTAGTGTTTGCGTAAAACATGACTGCTGTAATAACAGGTCACACAAATGTTGTTGACCCCCTCTGTTTGGATGCATATATATATATATGTTCACAATGCCACAAGCCACATTTGTAAAGAGATGTTGTAGTAAAATCCCTGTTGTGCTTAGCTTCAGCATTGCTGTGACAGCAATGACATGCACAGTGATGCAATGATTTGGCTCGACAGTGGTTCTCTAGCCTGTGAAAAAGCAAAGCAGTTCTTAAAGGTTTGCAAGTTAAACCAAATCTGAACTGGCTGTAGCATCAGCATCTGGTTTGTATTGGTTGAAAAGGAATATGCAAGTGTTTTTTATAAAACCATTAGCTGGACTTACATCTGCCTCACCAGCTCAGGGTTCGACATTAATACTCATTCAACTGGAATGCATCACGCAGGTCCCCAATCAGGCAAAGAAAAAATAATTGTGACAATAAGCCTTGCCCAAACTTGACTTATGTGTGTCACCGAGCCTCAAATTGGTTTAACTCATTTTCTTATAGAGCTGAAGCCTGTTCAATCTTAAAGTGTCAACAATCTCTGATTTCAGGTGGACCAGAGACTTGTTCATTTTATTTTTCATGTTTCAGTAAACCCAGATACAAACTTCATGAAACTTTAATAACGTGGCTACAAATGCGTTATCATATTATTGTAACTTAGATCAACTTTCTGAAGAATCATTGTATTCAACAACTTTTACAGACATGAACTGCAGCTGCCCGTCAAATTTATAATATACGAACGTGGCAAATTATCTTGTTAAAGTGTAGAAAAGATTAAATAAGTAGCTTCTCCTTTAGGGCTGATTGATACTATTTTTGGTTAATATTTCCTGTTAAAACAACTTTTCCTTAAACTGCCACAGCAGTATAACTGTGCTGTGGGTAACGTTAATGAGTAGTAAAAAAGTAAAACACAGCCTACTACATTAAAACAATTATTAATACCACCCATAGGTAACTTGTAAACTAAACTAAAACAGACTCGTTTTTGTCTCAATGTGACCAGCTCTCCAAAACGTGATGTGATCTGCGTCAGCTTCACCAAAACATAAAAAAAGTTCACAAATGATTTGAGATATTACAATTTTGACCAGATGGCTGCAGATCTCTCTCTATCTACATATATATACACATACACATATACACACACACGCGGGCACGGGCACCTTTCTCAAATATGATATTTAAGCTGCAAAACAGGCCCTTGTGTATTTGGATTGTTTTAGCTTAGTCATTATAAGGGCAAAGTCAAACTACACGTTATGTTAATCACATACACATTTAATTGACATGTTATATTTTCTGACGTTAATCCTGTGGTTTTGTCATGACCTGTGATCTGTTTTTAAGCTTCAATAAATCCACTTTACTTTGTCTGCCTTCTCAATCAATAAAAATACAGATACAACATAGAAGAATCCTCTAAATATTTTTAACTTTTAATACAAAAGCTCATGTCTTCAGATAAATTTTGTAATTTATTCAAAACTAAAATCCTTTAGTCACAGGAATAACATTTTATACTTTTTTTCTGACCCATGAGTTAGTGGACAACCATCTGTACCAGCTGAGCCACAGTTGCCCTAAATACAACAGTTTTTACATTTTTGTATATTTATAGTATTGCCTATGTGGTCTAAAAAGCTTATTGCCAACAACTGGCAGTTTCATTCTTATCCTCTCAACAATAGAACAAGTATTACTTCTGAATAAGGACCTTGGAAACAAGAATCTATTGAAAAATAAGATTCGCCAAAGTCAGCATGCAGTTCATCAACATCAGCCTGTCTTCTAGGGCTAATTATACAGTGTATTTTTTTATTTTTATTATACTACGCATCTGCGGCACAAATATGTATGAGGAGTTAATTCTTGGTGTAATTTTTGGTTGTAACAGTATGTGACCATGAATTAAGCATCCACTAACATTCTCAACCTACAGAGCTTTAGAGTTTGAGTTATTTAGGAAAAGGATAAGACCAGGTGGCAGACTGTCCAATGGGCCAAAAATGCAGGACACCAATTCACAAAACACTATACTGGGTTGATACTGAAGAAGTGATTTACAGATTTAGCAAATACTTTGAGCCATTGTGAGCTTCGAACTTATAAGTCACCTCAAAGTTTAGGATCTTCTTTTTAAAACACAGCAGCAGTTCAGAGAATTGTTTAGGTTGAGGAACAGTCATGAAATGCAATTTGATTGTGACGCATGCAATCTGGGTATTAATGTCAAGCCCTGCTTGTGTGATATTTAGATGTCTTATGTTTAACCCTATTTAAAGTGAATGAGTTGGCCAAAACTTTAGAACCACCCCTTCATATAATGACTCCACTAAGCACTTATTTCCTCAATAATAAACAGAGAGTAGAATTGTTACCTTTCTGACAGAATGGTTTTCAACTTAAAAACTGAGGAATTATAACATAGTAAAAGTAGAATTGACGATAAAGCTGCTATATTGGATTGCATTATATTGTACAGGTAGACCTAATCCACAAACACTTTGCACAATTTTATATTCAAGACAACACCAACAACACCGTTGCTCATGTGCTCAGTGTAGACATAGCAATGTTCCCAGTATGAATTCTGAGAAACATGTTACAAAACATTTCTATAAGATATAACCCAATAATCAAAAATCAACTCCAACACAGTGACTGGTGCGGACATCCAGGCCTATCACCGCTGAATGAAAATCACAGTAAATCTCATCAGTACTATGTGGATAGATTCAAAACCCTTTTGCAGATGGCTATGACTAACACGGAGAACCCAGCTGAAATGTAAAAACTGCGATTTTAGCAAAAAAGGTAACAAGTTGACTTGTTGAGTTCCTGACGTCATCTGTCTATTAAAGCCTTTTTCAATTCTGAGAACTTATCTTTCACTCAAAAAGCTTCTCCAGCTCTCAGAATTGAATAAATAACCATGCCCTAAATGACTGTGAATCTCCTGAGACCTTTTAGAATAAATGAAATTCAACAGAACAGTTTCACTCAATGTAGTAAATAGGTTACACTACATACCAGAAACTGCTTTGGTTCAAATGCTTCACCATTCTCCTTGTCTTGCTTTGCAGTTTCTTTAAACTATCTGAAAGCATATAGAACACATTGAAATTAGATATGATAGGAGGAAAAAGTTCAGACAGTTCTATTATTTGTAAAAAAAAAAAAAAACAACACTAAAAAAGACATGAAACGAATAAGCAGTGGTTAAATATTCAAACCCAACTACATTAGGAAATGCTGCAGTGTGTTATTGAAAAGGCAAAAAGTCAACGACTTTCCACTTGTCCTTTCAGGGATCGTCACAGCAGAACGTGTTCTGCACATTGATTTAGCATGTGTTATCACGCCAGATGCCCTTTCTGCCACAATACTCCCATGTTATCCGTGCTCAGGACCAGCACTAAGGTGGTCCTTGGTGGCTGGCTGGGGCGACGCCTGTTGGGGTGGGATTCGAGCCTGCAGCCTTCTACATCCCATCCCAATGTTCTACCACTAATCCGCCATGCCCCCAATGTTATTGAAAAGGCACAATTCTATTACAATCAAATATAAGCGTGTGCGACTTATTATATATGTTACTAACATTTACTTTGTCTCCCAGTGCTTATATTAAACAAAGAGTACAATACCTGTGAGTTGGAACTTGGAAGTGATGTTAACCTAGTGCGGGATAAATAAAAATAAATAAATAAAACACAAAATTACAAGAAAAAGGAAGGAAATATATTCATAGTATTAACTGAGAAGAGGAGAGGAGGAGTTGTTACTAATATCAGTTAATGTTGATAATAGGAAGGGGAGGTGACTACGTAAGCACGGTTTCCGGGGAGAAAGAAAACAAACATAAGGGAAGCGTAGGTGATCAAACTGCAGCAGTGTGCAGATGCAGACTGTGAGCTAAGAGTTGTAGGTTAAAGCTGAGCTTAAGCTGAAAGTGATGAAAAGTCTCTGTTTTACCTATTTAACTCAACTGGAATAAGAAGTGTTAACCATAGGGATATAGCTGGTATGTAATTTTATGATACAAAAATTTTGTGTGAACTACTGGTATGTACATTTGGTTAACTAACTAAATCTAACATAAGTATAGGCCCATAATGTTGGTTTCAATCATATATTTTACATAGTTCTTTCTTTTCATTTTCCGTTTGTAAAGTAATAACCTGTTTCTTTTGTTTTGTCCGTTTCAACAGTTTCGATCCTGTTTTGACTTTTCTATCCTGTTTTACTGAAAAAAGCATCAATAAACAAGGCAAAAGTGAAAGAGACTGAGTTATTCCTACAGCTTCTTTGGTTAGTTTATGCCTTTTTCAGGTATGGGCAGTTGTTGGCCCAAAAACCCCAGAAAACTTGACAATACTTGCCCACCTCTCTCTTAAAATCAAACTTTATCTCTGCATGGTTATGTCGGGTATGTATTGCTGGACCACTGCTGCTATCCACAAGTTAATACTAAATGTGTAGTCTTTTGGCCGGCATCTATAAATCAAATGTATTTTTCAATAACAACCTCTCCTTCTTGTATATCTCGTTTGCAATCAGGACCAATAAGCATAATCAATGTGCTAATGTTTATTGAGTACAAACTCAAAAATTTGATAGTAGGAATTTCACCTGATTTATCTGCCATATAACTAGGCTATTCAATTTAGAGTTGCACTGTGACCTGTATGGCCTGATTAAATCAAATACATTGATTGGTACTGTTTGCAAATCTTGTTCTAAATACTGCAGAAATTTCAGCACACCATGAGTTTGGAGATTTACACATCAATAGTGGCAATGTTAAACTCACTTTTACGCAATTTTGTGCAATTAAAAGCATTACCCAAAGCTGGGATTCATGCTTATATATTTAAAGACAGAACATCTGCACGTCTGATTTCTGTTACATGCACCGAAATTGTAGTTGCTGTTTTATTAAGGCTTTACTCAGTTCACTATGAAATCGATCCCCCTCCTGTCATGTCATTACAACAGTCACTGATTGAGGAAATGTCAAGGGCCACAGAGGATGCTGACCTCCATAGTAATATCCAAAGTAATATTTGGCCCTTACATGCACCACTAATTGAGTGTGATTTGTCTTAGAGTTAGTGGTTGTATTAACTGGATAATTAGACCCGCATAGAACTATAAACATGAACGTTAAAATTGACTAACGTAAACGTTAACTTACTAATTATTCTGAAATTAACGCTGCCTTATCAGGTCATCGACATCACTAATATTTAGAGTTAGAGTAACAATAACTTAACTTACCACACTTACTAACTCGTTAATAACTTCAAAATCTGATAGATTAGTTGTAACCGTGTAAAATCAGCTCACATATTAGTGGAGCAGCTACCTACGCAGTTAAGGTGAAGTCTACGGTGGTGCTAACGTTAAGCTAGCAAAGTTGGGAGCTAACTAGTTAGATGACGTTAGCTAGGCTCGCTAGCAGTTCAGGCTACGTTTACTTCAAGTCGAATTTAGCGTTAACGGCTAACGTTAGCAGATTACTATAAGTCACATCTGCAAGCTGACAGACATTTTTAACTCCCAATATTTGTCTCATAATTCCCAAACAACGTGAGTTAAGTGATCCACTGAACAAGGACACTGTTTTGAGCTATAGTTGGGCAGCACATACCCGCACACGGTGAACATGACTGTGTGTGTTTCAATGCAGCGTGTGTTTGCGGGTTTCGCGCGAGCTAACCAGCTAGCAGCGAGAGCTCCGCACAATGCTCCATCATTGGGATCATGGCTAAATTAAAAATGGCGGTTTACTAAGCAGAAGATCCGTACATTACCGCCCCCCCAAAAAAAGACACTAGTTTTGTGGTCTGGACTCCCGGTGACGGTCTTGAATCATCGATGGTAAATGTTAGAAAAAAGATACGTGTGCCACCGATTAGCAGCAAGCCAGTCAGTGCTCAGGAATAGATGTTTCTGCTTACCTCGAATGCGTGTTAAAATTGCTTCTCCATCTTGCACTAGCGACTAGTAGGGCAGTGGAGTTCTCGCGAGAATACCTACTGCTGCGTTTACCCCGGGCACTCCCTTAGCCTTGTAATTGTCACAGAAAAACAAAGCTACGTGTTGGAGCGCTAACAACACATTTACGTTTGTTTCCAGCCTCGGACTTTTGATTAGATGTTCACACAGCAGGATTCTTCAGGCTTTATAAAAAATATTTTAATTCAGCTTTGTGTGAAAGTGAAAGTTCAAACTCGTGGACAATTAGGAAATAGACACTTGACAATGCATTGAACCTATATTTGGACGTGGGAAGTTATATTCAAAACTGAGCAAAGGAAATAATGTGTAGCTATAAAACGGATCATACAGAAGGTTGTACAACAAAACGCCCTGAGAGAAACTATAGATGCCACTTCTTCTAAAGAAGTGTGTCTAAAGTAGCTTATCCACACAGCATCAATTCCTATTTTCATTTGGGAAAATGATTAAAGTAGATGTGTTTAATACAACATTCCATGTTGTAATAACTTTAATCTGCAGGAACGTTTGAATGGCCATGCTGAAGGAAAATACTACTACAATAAACATAAGACATTGGACCACAAACTGAATTTTTTGGTATTTTGATGGTCCTCTTATAAATTCAATGAAAAAAAAAAGCCAAATGTGTATTTTATCTTTCCAAATTGTATTTAAACACATCATGTTTAAAACACACAGTACACAACAACACAAGAGTGAATATCAACAATAATTAATATAAAACTAAATGTAGGAAATTTAACATGGGCATTTTTCCAGCGCACATTCAATAATATACTAACAAGACATGACAAACTAAGCATGACAATAACAGCTTACAAATATAAAAAAAGAACTATTTCAGATATTTTCCAAATACAGCAATGTATCATGTACAAGTTATGTTAGAAAGATTTCAAAGTTTTTGAACTATAAAAGAACTTAAATTACAACATATATTTACATGTCAAGTCATATACTGCACCTTCAACGTTTTCAAAAATTAAAATCTACATTTCCGTGGACATTTTATCAATGTTACATTCTGTGGAAAAAAAGCACATCTCTAGCTCTGGCCCCAAGAATGGCAACCTGCAAGAACCTAGTCTCTTTAACTCATAATATTGTTCTGCTTTCCCAATGTTGATATATAAATTACAAATTTTACACATATTTACAATGACGTCAGCTGTAAAAAAAAAAAAAACCTTAAAAACATGGATAAAATCTTTGTACAGATGTTAAGTGGTTGAAAATCATTAAAAGCGTAACCAAAATGAGGTGGTAAAAGACTACATTAAACATGGTAAAATTGTGCCTTGTAAAATAAATATGATGAGAATAAATAGAATTGTATGATGATACTCTTGGCATCAGTTTGAAATTTGTATTTTTTTTGTTGAGCTATGATATATGGATGAAAACTACTTATTCAAACATGAGTGACAAGTCCCCAAAAATGATACATGTAGCATACTAGGTGCTGGCCATGTGCATACACTAAATATTTTAAAGACTCTGGGTGTACAGATTTTTGTTCTGTAATCACCATATTACACCAAAATGTTTTCGATGAGGTAAAAAAATATGAGGTAAAAAGACAACAAAATACAATACTAGAGGTGCATGATGGTGTGTATCGGGTTTTGCAAATGTGTGGCTATGAATGGGGTTAAGGTTTGCACAAATATTTCAAATTATGTGATTAGAAAATCTGTTGTCTTTCCCTTAAAAAATATTAATGAACAGTACGTCTTTGTATCAACTGCCACTAAATTAACTTAAACAAAATCAACTAACCAGCTTTATCAATTCATTATTAGTTTGTCTCACTAGTTAAATCAATGCCCATCTGTTTCAAAATGCTTTTGAAAATTTTCTATTGCCAATGTCAACTATGTTAAAAATCAACACATTAGGTATTTCTTTAGAACATTAAAGTGATTTCTTTATAGTCACTGATGTGTCTCTGAAAAAACCTTTATGCAGGTATGGAAAAGTGAAGCCGAAACAGTCTGTAATAAGCTGGGTAGAGTAACTGCTGCAAGACGAGATAAATTAAGGTTCCAAAGTAAGTGAAAATGGTAAACAAATGAATCTAGAGTACAAAATATAGATAACTCTTTTTCCTTCAGGCCGACTTTCACAAAAGCCCTTTTCTTCATTTCTGTTTCAGTCTTCAGCCACACTTACAACATCTCTCACAAAAGAAGTTTGCCATTGCGGTGAATTTTCAGAATTTTTCCAAGTCTCTGTTTTGCTGTTGCAAGTCCTTTCTTTGGCCGTTTTCCTAAATGAAAAAGATAATGGAAAAAACATTAACAAAATCATATCTCACTAAGATATATTTGCTGGCCACATTTTAAATCTATGCTTACCATGACCAACCCCTGTTGTGCCTTGACTGGCTAAAGCAGCAGGGGATGCACCAGATTGAGTGCTGCTGTTCTGTGGAGACATGGAAGGTCGACGTGAAGTGAGAAATACACCAGGGGCCATGGCGCCACTGCCTCTAGGGCCTCCAGGGCCAAAAGGTCCTGGTCCCGCTGTGTATTCATGGTCCAAGAGACTAGCAGTGTAGTAATCCATCCTTCTGTCTGGGCTGACGTCTGCTGCAGACTCTAGGGCAGCTGGTGGAGAGGGTGGGGCTGGTTCAGACTGAACAGGGGGAGGAGTGACCACAGGAACAGGTGGACGCTGCTTTTTGGTATATTTCCTTTTAGCAGGTTTTTGCTGCTCCTAAAAAATAACAAATAAATAAATAAATAAACAAGAGTAATAAATTGTTGTGGTAATGTATGGCTTGCTTTTGTCTTGTCGTTTACTGTAAAACATTTCCTAATGAGACATTTTCTTACTTCCACCTAAATGCTCAACCAAGGTGAGTTTAAGTTGTTAAAGTTGTTATACAAGTACAAAAGGGCTGTATCGGACCAGATACCGGACTGGTATCGGAACATTCCTAAAAGTAGTTTACATTTGGCCTGCAACTTACTTGTTGTGCCAGCTTGGCCGCAGCTGCTGCAAGTCCAGTTTCTACGGATGCAACTCTTGCCCCTTCCCTAGCAGGTCGATCTTGTTTGGGAAGGGTGGGCATTACCTTGGCTATGAATGAAAACAAAATATACATAGATGAACCACTATAAACTAAAATATCCAATCTGATTCATCTTACTTCTGTGTATTCTGTGTGTTTAATTCATGTACCTTTTGGGCTCCACGGTGTGTCGTCCCAGTTTTTCTTTCGCTTCATCTTACCCTTGCTAGCATGGTCCTCCTCATCAGACTCCAATGATGGGTAAACTTAAACAAAAATTTAATTACTGTAATTGAACACCAGCTTTGCCAAAAAGTACTATAAACATTTGTTTATTTTAAAGCAGGATGCAAATGTTGCTGAGTATATTTCTCACCATAGTCTGAATCTTTAAAACAGGTGCCCAAAGTCTCTTGGTCATCTGGACTCTCCTCATCACTAAGGTGACGAGCTGGCCTCTTAATTGTCCGCTTTCCAGGCCGCTGGATAACAGATTTCTTCTCAGGACCTCCTGTCTTTTTGACCCCTCCAGTCACCCACACAGCCCTACCACCCTTTTCCTTAACAACCCCTAATCCCTCTGTCAGGCCTCCAGAGATAGATAAGGGAGATGAAGAGGAAGAAGACGAGGAGGAAGAAGGTGGGTTGGCCATGGAGAGCATGCCCTGAATGGCATCACGAGTACTGGGAGAGGCTGGGGCTTCCTCACTGAGAAAAGAACAGAGTTTATGCAATCACTCATGATTTTAAAAATAACCTTTTAAACATAGCGTAGAACAATTGCAAATATGTGAACTATGCAAGTTACAAAAATTACTGGATTTTTGCAGCAGTAGTGAATATATCTCCACCAGTGCTCTAAACTGTTGCTCTAAGCAATAGTATCCAAAGATCAGGATGTTTAAAATTGTTGATTTTCATTATATTTGAACCTTAATCATAAATATTTAAACACACATATTTTATACCAACACACACTCTACTGGGATGGAAATGAATAAATACAAGTATCACAGTCTGATCACTTAAGTCTAACCTGAGCGCTGCAGAGTCCAAGCCTGCCACTTGCTTGCTGGCCTTCAATAAATCCAGAATGCCTCCTGCACCACCCTTCACTCCAAGGGCTGCTAGCGCTTCTTCATCTGTGGTATAATCCTCCTAAAGCCACATTCAAAATCATGATATTATTACTACTGAACCTTTACAATAATACATTTTGTTGGAAAAAGCCAGAGATCCAGAGCCCTTTCACAAGCTCTGGAAAAACAGGTTGACCATGTTTACAAAATTCATAAATACATACAATAAGATGACTTAATCTGAACTGAAAGTTCCTTTCGAGTGATATGATCTGGGGGCATGTTTTAGCTAGCAGTAGAGATCTTTGGATATAGGTAAGTCAAAGGGACATTTAATGGCATTTATGTACATGTACTAGCAAAACTAGAAACAAAAAAAGCTAATTTAAAATTAGTGAAGGTGTCCTTTAACTCTGTATTTGTAAATTATGATTCCAATGGTCACTAAGAACATTTAGTGTCTTCACTCTGGATGCTTGAGACAATATCTGATTTGCAAATGTGTACTCTTAACACCTGAGCAATAATAGAACGTATGAACTATTATGATCCTGCGTTTCTGCCCACTGTAGATATACTTGGCCGCAATCTCACATTTAAATGCTAAAAATATGAAAATTGTATCAAAAGGCTTTTATTTGGAAAATGTGTGTGTGTGCGCCTGTATGTACTATTCAGTGAGGTCCAAATTATGCTTTTAACCAACAGGGTGAGGACTTTTTTGGGAAGTGAGGACATTTTGCCCAGTCTTCACAACTTGTGTGTGTCTCCGCTGTGTATCATGTGCGAGAAAAACTGTCAGGTAAAGTGATTGGACAAAGCTCTGGGGCTGATCACATGACCTGATGCAGCTGTGTCCGTTACCATGGCAATGACACCTTTCAATCTGCTTAGTCATTCACATGCTAAAGGTAAAAATGGTCAGACTTTGCCTCACAAAATGTGCAATATCTGAAAAAGTATTACTCCTATTAACAAAATGAAAGAACTTTGAGCGTCAGAAGGCTTCACTGCACACACTTTATATGAAAATAGTCAATAAAATGCAGGCATGGCAACAATTTTAAAACTGCCCCCGTTTGGGATTTAAGTAGAATTTCCTTAAAGTTAGTGTGTGTGTGTGTGTGTGTGTGATGTCGTCCAGTCCAGCAGATGGAACAAAGACTAATGGAGAAGATAAAAAAAAAAATCAGCAATAATGACCTAAAACTAAAACTGTGATTATTCAAAAACTTCAAAAAGCTGAATGGAATCCAAATAACTAAAGGTCATGTGACTTGCTGAATGTTTGAATGTTCTCTAGGCTGAAGTTTCCCGGACTAGTAAAGCTGAAAGAAGACATGGTTTAAGAGGAGCTAAAGGATTTCTCCATTCATTCGAATGAGTCCAAAAATGTTAAAGAATATCAAAAATATTTATGGAAGTGTGCATGTCCTTAATCAGCTTAACATTTTAAAGTTTGAATGATTTTTCTAGATGAAAGTATGCTGAAGCATACAAAGTAGATGAGCAAGCAATAATGCAACAAACAATTTGTGGTTAGCTAGCTTTTCATGTAAGGAGAACCTATAATGTTTGGTATGAAAAATATAAACTCAATAGGTTAATATAGTCACCATCCTAAAATATTTGCAGCTGTGTCCTGTAATGACATGAAAGTAATTCTTTTTATTAATTATTTTTAATCTTTAGGCTCAAATAATGACTAAGTAGCTAATAGAGCTTAAAGATGGCATTCACAATGGTCACAAGAAAGGTTGATTAGCGTACCCATAATGACCTCACCTCAATGTCAAAGTCCACTTCTCCAGGCTCCCTGATGCGATTGGGGTCAGAGCAGGGTTTGGCTCGGGGCAGCTTCCTAGGAAGACCTAAAAGCAAATTTCAACAAAGTCAGGTTAGGGCATCAAGGCGGGTCTGACACAATTCTACTCATTAGGTCAGACAGTAGGAAGGAATAAAAAAAAATGTCTATACAAGAACTAATATATTTATTAACACTCAAAGCTCTATTCATTCCAGTCAAATTCTGACCGCTTAATTTCTTTTTCTTGCTTGGTCCTGCAGGTTTGCGTCGAGGAGGAGGGGTCTCATCAATCTGCAGCTCATCCTCCGACTCCAAGTCAGACAGACTAGATCCCTCCATGGCAAGATGCTTGTAGTTTCCAGCAGCTCCTGAACCATTACTGCTGCCTTCCTTCTTACTAAAGGCAAAAATTAACATTAACCCCCAACATCACATTGAAAGATAATAAGAGCAAAGTGCCAATTAGCTGGAACACCTACCCCTGGACTTTGCCATTGGTCAGCACAAGTTTTAGTTTGCTTTTATTCAGCTTTCCTTCAATTTCCTCTAACGGCAACTCCAGCTGTGAAGATAGTTATAAGTCAAACTGCAATCACATATGAGAATGAAACAGTCATATACAAAAATTGCTGATAAAGCATTCTAGTAATTAGAAATGTTTGCAAATATCATACCTTGTTCTTGCCTTTGGACTTGCCAGTTTGAAATTTCTTCAGCGTATGTTTGGTGTGGATCTCAATCAGGTCAAGTTCTCCTGCTTCTGCCTTAAGTAGCCCCTTCTGAGCTTTCTTCTTGGTACCTGGAGGCCCAAGCCCCCCTATCATTTCTTTAGGCTTGGGTCCTTTCTTTTTTCCAGGGGGACGTCCTGAATTCTGAGAGGTGGTCAGGGTAGCTTTAGAGAGGGGTGAGGCAGAAAACTGTGGTCCAGTGCGGCCAATGTTTTGCTGAAAGATGTCCTATCAAACAGAGAGACTAATTTTCAGTCAGTAAAGCAGGAACAGGGAAAGATGATTAATCCTTCTATAACATATTTTAAAAGGATTACAAATCTTGTTTTCAGTCACTTTACAATTTACCTCAACCAGACGGATTTCCTTGGCCAGGTCCTTCACTAGTGTCTGAGTATTGATGGTTTCTGGAATCTCTACTTCATGTTCAGCTAAAGCCTGAGTGCAGGGAGATAATTCTTATTCATTTTTCAGAGGTAGATATACAATAACGACATCCACAACAATATGCTTTTCATTCATCACTTTCTTTGTTTTTAAAAATCATTATTTAAGATTTTGGGAAATCGTTGCAATTGCTTTCTCCCAAAGAATTAAAGTGCTTAAAAACATTAATATCACTATCATTTTCCCATTAAATATAACATTTTAGTCACCAATGGATTAACCAGAAACATGGAAACATCTACTGCAATTTTCTTCCAAAACAAAATCTTCCTGATTCTTTAGACCACAACTTATATGTAATTTGAAGTGGGTTTCATGTTTTTTGCTAATTTTATATGAAATGATATAACCAGATGTACCTCTGTGGGTTGCTGGTTTTGTACTTGATATGAGATAAAATAATGAGCTATAAGAAAAAGGCTGTTTGACACTAAAATAGAGAATGTGTTTCACACACTTGTTAACTATTGGGGAACACAGCACAGTGGTTTGTGGGCTGGACTAAATAAACTTTCAAATTGAGAGGTTGAGAGGTAGCACTTTCCACCACCATTTTATAATATAATGCGCTTAATACTGAGTATTCTATTGCTGTCACTGTATCTAATATTGCCATATATTATTTAGCCTTTTAATGTAGTAACCAGTCCGTCATGAAATTTGCGAAGTTGCAATAGAAACAAATAAATTAACAAATCCTACCATGAATTTTGTGCAAGCTTTATTATATTATAATTAATACAATATACATCAGTATGTATCAAGTAATATATTTCCTACCTCTTTTCGAGTCCAAGTGCGGAAGGCATTGTTGAGAGCCTTGGCACCATGAACCAGGTAAGTTGCAGGGTGTCTGCGATTTTCTCTCAAACCTATGACAACAGAAAAAAGCTATATCACCATGACAAAAAGTAAACACAGACCATTACATTAGTTCACATAAAGACATAACACAAATGATATAAAATTCTATTAAATCCCTTACCTCTGAAAGTATCGAGTAGATGCTTTCCTACATACCAGCAGACAGTCTCAAAGTTGGGAAATCGAAACAAATCCGCTGTGCTTAATCTCTTTTCAATTTCATAAGCCCTTAAGAAAACACAGAACAGGAAGTCAAATACTGATGATTATTGCCAAAATTATATGGCTGACCTTGTAGCGATATCTAGCTATTTTTTTGTAGTATAACCAGTAAGAAAGAGAAATGAGATATAAAGTAACTCCAGGAAGATTAGACCAATTACAGTATGGACTAAAAGGAAAATGTCTCTAAAGTCACACAAGTGTGCAAAGCTTCTTGTTTTTTTGTAAGTAATATAGTGTAATGATTAGCGCGGGAAATTATTTCTCCTTTTTACTGATAAAGGGAAAGAGTAAGATTACATAATCAGTGCTAAAACTAACCGCAGCTGCATGTCAATGTTGAGACTATGCAAGAAATTTCCTCCAAAGGCCAAGCAATCCACTGGAGTCAGCACAGCATGAATCCACCCTGAATGACAAAAGTATAAACAGTTTTTTTACACTTTTGTAACTATCCTGACTATGCTAAAATCCATTTTTCTTGTAACAAACAAAGCAAAAGAAACAGGTCAACTTGCCTGTTGGTATGAACAAAGTGTTTCCTTGTTTGACAGAGCACTTGTAACACATATCAACCTGGTCTCCAAAGAACATTTCATTTTGGTTAGATGAAGAACTCCACCTCTCAAAAAGTGCCAGGTTGGCTGGGGTAGGGGAAATTAGGTAGAAGATTTTTTCACCCTGAATAGAGAAACAAAAATTTCAATAAAGGCAAATGTTTTCAAAAAAAATGTTTAACCGATAACGTAAAAATTGATTTCAAACATAACTGAAGTTATACTTCCTCCTACCTTGAGGACATGATACCACACAGAAGTGCCTCCAAAGTCAATGTGAAAGTCTGTGTAGCTATCCTTCACTCCCATAAGACAATACTTCTGCACATTGGGGCGTTCAAAAACAGATTCTTCAGGCCAGAGGTTTTCCACCCAAGACAGTTTCCTCACAATTTTTGGAGTCTCCACCAAGTTTGAGAGCCTAAACAAGTCCAACACTTGTCATTAGCCTCTGGAATATTACTTCATAACAACAAAGCTTCACTCAAGTTCTCATATACTTACTTTTACACACTTTCAATTTCCAAAAACAAGTCACAGAAAACTAGACATTTAACTACAGTTGAATAATACAGTTTCTGTGTTTCTTTCATTTCTGGATAGATGTCATTACAGCAAGCACTGGTATCCCTAAACCAGCAACCATCTCCAGCTTTATGAAGGTTGACAAATTTTACTTTGAGGTCTTCTGGAACATATTTTCCTGATCCCATTATTTTTGTTGCTTTGACAATCTACCTGGAGATTGACCCACTAGCAAATTTAATGTGCAATCTTAATTTCACACATCTGGTGCCAATTATTAAGCATTGACAGATTTTTTCATGATCAGATACCTAATTGTACATATTAAAGTAAGTTACAAAAGTGTGTGGGGATACAAATGTATGCAGTGATTTTTTTGATTTTTTTTGATTTTATTTTTTTTATTATACTCTACTCATTACTTTTTCTTTACACTTTTTGACCTTTTTTGGTACTTCTAATGATGAAGGAACAAGGCAAGGCAAACTTTTTTTCTCATCTACAATACTAGTGATATGTACCTGGTCTCAGAGAACTCCAGACTGATGACATTGAGCACTCTGTCTCTGTTGGGGCTGTTGTAGTATTCAACAAAGTCCCCCAACCGCATCTTCAGATCACACTGGCGGGAAACATCAATCACATCAATCTCTTTGTCTGCACCTGTAATTAAAGCAAAATGTAACTTTTTGACAAACTGTCCGTCAATAAAACGTGTGATTAATTGCAAATAACTCATAAAAAGTCTGCAATTAAGTGCTTGTTAACCCTAGATTTTGGATAAACACACATGTGGGAAGCACCTTCATGAGTATTTAAAACTAGCAACTTTACAACACTGAAAGAGTAATAACATTACTCATCTGATTATGTGTTTGCTTCATTTAAATCAAGCCAGTGTTTATCATGGACATGCTACACAAGTGTTGTTTATGGAATGAGCATATATTTTTGTGAACAGTCAACTGAAGTATTCTGAAGCCTGTTTCACAAATGATATCCGGACAACATTAGGAAAACTCAGCCTCGGACATTGTCCAGAATGGGATTTCAAACACATAACACGCAAGTAGAGATCACCCAAGGAGAAACTGTACTCAAAATCTGCCTGATTTCCATGTGTGACCAGAGCACACAGGGGGCACAACATGGTCCCAAACTTGGGCTATGAGAAACAGTCTTTTGTTTACAGCACAGTGTGCTGCACACAGGAGCTCATGCAAATAATACGACATTGCACTAGGGGGCTCAAAAAATAAAGTCTGGATAGTGTTTGCAGCATTTTACTGTGACATTTTCATTCACACATACAGCCCCACCTGACAAAGTCAGGATATCAGAATTTCATTGCATGTCTGAAAGGCACTGAAAAGAACAACACAGATCTGTATATCTAAATTTATTTATCTTTTAAAAAAACTTTACCAATGTAGTGTTCTACATCACTGACGGAGAATGATGACGGAGGAAGGGTCATTCCCAGGCCATCCCGCCTCAGCACCATGACAGGAACACTAAATGAATGCTCTTCAAGAAACTCCACGGTGAGTTGGGCCCCAGATGGCTTTAGCAAGACTTCATCCGCACTGTCATAAAAACAGAAATATGCACAGAATAATTTGTAAAGACATTGACTACTAAAGAGATACATTCTTCAATGAGCCAGAGAAAATATGTCAGACATATGTATTTTAGAATACAGTGTAAATACAATGCAATTTATGTGAATACATCATACACGTTACTATTAGAAAACATAACAGTGACCTCCTTATAGTGAACCAAGTGTTATATAGCCAAAAATCACAAATGTTCAATCTGTGCATAAAATATTCTTCCTTAAACCCACAATTCAGATAAGAAAATGCTCCTTCATCAAAAAACTTTAACAGGATAAATAAATGGAAGAAACCTAAGAAAAAGCACAAAAAAAAGTCTCTCTCTTCCAGGATGTACAGACATGCAATAGATACAGTGTGTCCAGAACAGAACCATGCAATATGTAGATTTATACAGTGGATAGCATTAAAAAGTCCTCATGAGCTTAGGCAGATGATGAAACGTATATCATATGGACCCTTGAGGACACTGAAAGCATGAATTGGACTTTACCTCGGGAAGGTGCGGCTCCGCAATTCCCTAACAAACTGTGCACTGCCTGTCCTAACGGGCCGACTGGGATCTCTTCCTGCAGCAACACCTTCTGTCTGCTTATTGCTTCCTCTGCGTTTGCGCACTGAGAAGAAAGAAAGACAGAAAAACAGGAACAATAAGTGTCTTATAATGTTAATCAATTGGAAGATAAATTCTGAAAAGATAAATTAAGGAATAGTAACTTACTGACAGATGGCCCATGGGTCACCTGACAGTTAGGACAGTGATACAGATCAATCTCAGCTGCTTTGTCTTCTTCTACTCCAACACAGCTACAAACAAAAAAAACAATCGAACAAAGAAAATAATTAAAACATAAAATATTATTAATAAAATACAATATAAAATATAGATATAAAAATATAAAATTTGTATATATCCACAACAGTTGTACAACATGCACAGGTGTTATGGAACTTAGATAATAGATAAAAATCACAAAAGAAATTACATGTAATATTTAAATCTCACTGCACAAAAACAACAAAGCAATCAACAGAGAGGGTTCAATCTGAAAATGACCTACCTTCCATGGAACCAGTCTTGGCAAATGTCACACTCGATCATGAAACGTGTCACATCATAGGGCAGGCGGCACAAGCAGTACACAGGCACAGATGCCATACTGTGTGTGTAGGATGACTTGAACTCACTGATGAATGTTATTAACGTGACGATGTCAAACCGTAATTTGGATGGTAGAGGCAACTTAACAAGATCTACGCTCTAATGCAGTAAAAATATTAATAAGTTTAACTTTTAGTCTGACACCTCACATGCAGAGTCCGTTTTGTCACACACATGTTCCCCCCGGGATTCGCTAGGAAACCTGTAGAATTAGAAAAGGGAGACAAAAATTCATAGCTGGCTTAATAATACTTAATAATAACGTAATGTACGTACAAGGCTGTTATCGCGTAACCTAAGCAACTAGTGAGGAACACTTTTTATAGTTAAAAGTAGCCTCAGTCAACTACACGCATAACTAACGTTAAGTTGCTGGTTAGTTATCATTTCGTTAGCGCACCATGCATGTTTAATGTTAAAATCAAAACATGCATAATTAGTCATCTAACAGTTACTTTCTGTCTTTCCCAGACATTAGAACGGATATGATATTGCAACCATCTAATAACAGTAGCGAAGTGACGTTAGCTCGCTGTTTGTAAACACTGAACTAATGCTAACGTGTTTAGCAAGTAAGCTAACTTTAGCCAAGCGGCTAACCTTAGCATCTACAACGATGCTAACTTAAAACTTCTGGAGGAAAGCAGTTGTTATGATCCATTTAGCCGTCAAACGTCAAAAGCCTGACACACGTCTGACGCTGTTTGCTATCCTCAGCCGAACAGAGATCCATAGAAACTCCACAGAAACTCACCGAAGAAAAGCTGCGGCAGGGCCGAGCGTTCAGAAGCCGCTGTAATCCGTACACAAGCTTGGGGATAGCTGCGGCCTTATTATACTACGTAAATTATTAACACTTTTCTTCACAAAATGTTTGGTTATCAACTCTATGATGCCCAGATGTAGATACTAGATCTAGAATTTTATAATGGACCGAAACCCAGAGGCAGAAGCGAACTAAACGAACACAATAAGTACAAATAACAGCGTCTTTAACTGCATCGACGCCATTTCAAAGCAGGAGCGTCAGATCGTCGCTGTTTGCCTCGAATGGACAATAAAGTTGCAGAAGCTCAAACACGGAGCTGCGTTCACGAGCGAACGTTGCTGAATGTTGGTTTTGTTTTGACGCTTGCAAACAGTTTTCTTTGTAATGGCGGGTGGCAAAGCAGATGCAAACATGATTCTAATTAATTGATGTATAAATAAATTTTATTGTAAGTATATTGATAATAAATAACTAATTGTAAAACATTTTTTCTAAGACAATGCACAAAGATATAACCAACAGATGCATAAATGAGTGTTTTCCACATTTTTGTTACTTTTATTTCTTCTAATATTTTCCAGCTGACTTTTGCAGCATACTGCATCCGCAATACACAAATTGGTATCGCTCAAGACAGGGACCTAATTATTATCCATTTATGCTCCGTTGTTTATATGCAATGCATTTTGAATGCAAACATTCAAAGTATTTTGTGTGTGCATGTGTGTTTGTATATGCATGTTTCCAACTGTTTGTTCGCATATAATTGTTTTCATAAAATTATGTCTCAACTACACAGCATATATTTTAGATTATGAAAGTAGTTATAATCAACTGGCTGAGACCGTGCTTGCTAATTGATAGATTTGGAAATAAAGTATATATAGAAACAAATAGGTGTTATACTTATTTTTCTGTACACCTACAAATACAGTGTAAACTTTGTAAATCTTTGTATTTTATGCATTTGTGAGAGCAACTGTTGCTTTGCTGTGCAATAGTAACTGACCTTTAAGAGACATTATGTTAAATGTGAGGATCTACACATTTAACATAATAATATGTTAAAATATAGTACAATAAACAACTAAAGCTAGCATTGAATGAAAGTCTAAAGGGCATCATAATACATATTATTAATGTCAAACTACTAGGTCAAAACTCAATATTCAGCACAAGAACTCAGTCTGAAGAAAACAAAATAGTGTAGTTTAATGTTTAACATAATTTATTTTGATTAGTTACAAAACATAAATAAAATCAACAATTGAATTAGTTACAATTTACAGAAGTTAAGTCACCAACAACATACTTTATTTCTTTAGATTCCTTTGCCAAATATCCTTTTCTCATTGGTTCTCAGTCATACCATTTTGGGACTCCCCAAAATATTGTTTTATTAATTTGCACATTTATTTTATATGACCTTGTAGCCCAACAAGAAGACTTACATTAACCAAATACTTGTATTAACATTTTTATGATTTAAAAGTGAACTATCTTGTCAGAAAAATTACCAAAACTGATCTGAATATAATCTTAAATGTCCCATGTCCGGACTCAGAGAGGTATATCGAGGCAGGGGAGTCCCATGTAAACAGGGATGAAAACCACTGTTTTCTTGTTTCAAATAACCTCTGATTTATAATAATGTGAAGAAAATTTTACAATTTGTACAACCCCATCTCAGAATACAAAAATCTTTTAGCGAACATTTTGGTAACACTTCAAGGACAAAGTCAGCTCCATATAATGAGTCATAATTAAGCTGTAGCTTGCAGTCAACATGTTAGTATCAGACATGATGGCACATTATCTCATTTTTAATAATATTAAACTACATCTCAGTGAAAAGTTGGGTTGTCACAGAGAACAGAAAACACTGTTACACTGTAGATTATGTTATTGGAGTTTCTGAACAGCCATACGTTCTGCAAACCATCATTGTTTTAAATTTCTTTGACTCAAACTTAGCGACCGTTAAACAACCTGTGCAATCTCCTGACTGATTTCTGTGGCACACAGTCATACTGATAACCCAATAGAAAAAAAGATAAATATTTTCTGCTGAAATACAGTGGCAATTATTTTCTCGGTTTACTCCATAAAGTGGTCATGAAATTTCATCTGATTCTTATCAAATTCACAAACATACCACAATATTGCTAAGTTGATAAAACACAAAGTCATTAATTAACTAGGCTTCTGATGTTACTAACATTCACTAGAGTTACGTGTTAGCAAACATGGATTCCAATCAATGCAATGAAAATGGAGTTGAGGTGTAGAAACACCTGGACTTACAAAAACACTCAAGCCACACAGTATCAGTGTGCTATTCACAATCAGCATTAGCTGATGTGAGGCATGTTTTTAAAAGAAATGTCAGAAGACCTACAATGAGGAGAGGATTAGCGTAATCTCAAAGACTTGTTTCACGCCACAGTTAGAGATATTGTCTTTAAATAGACATAATAATTTGGTACTGTGGCTGCTCTCTATAGAGGTAAAGACCCAGCCAACATCACAAATACTGTGTTTGTCTATATTTGTAAAGATCAGATCACAGTGTATGACCAATTTATGCAGGAAAATAAGTGACTGCACAGTCGGTTATTTGCTTGCCACTGTATCAATCTGTGAAACTGCAAAAACTGGGAAATGAAATATTTTTGACTTGAGCAAACTGTTCATGTATACAAAAAAGAAAAAAATCATGGGCTGCAGTTAGGCTCCTAACAGACAGGCTATGGTCCAAGACTAAATAATTCATAATGGAATAAGAAATTTGTACAACATTAAACAAAGCTTACAAACAAGGATCTTGAATTAGACATTGAGCTTACAAGTAGTGTATAGTCTTGGCTCTTGCCTACTTTGTTTCTTGAGGAAACCAACCCAAAGAACCTAGGCAGTGTAAAAACTTTCAGTTGTGTACAGTGACATTTCTGAAGCTACTTTAAATCAAAGAAACAAGAATTTAATTTAAAACACAATATACCATGAGACTGTCATAAAGCTTTGTCACACAGAAAAATGATACCTTCACACACACACACACACACACAAAAATGCAGTTATTTTAAAAGGCAATATGAAAAAACTCATATGGTCTCCCGGTCTATAACATCCTTGCCATTATTTTTCAATTTCATGTTCCTCCCCAGCATGACACCATGATATACTTTCATAAGTAGAGCTGAAACTAAAAGCACAAACATGGAAATGTGAAAGCATGTTATACTGAAAGCAAATTTACGCATGATTCATATAGTAATCTCAGTACGCTGCAAATAGTAATTGTTAGAATCATGAATATACAGCAAGTGCAAGCGGTTTTCACTCAGGCAGGTCAACTTACTTGTAAAGTCATGCAGTCTTAGGCTGAGTGCATCCACGTCAACTGAACATAGATGTCATATAGTATTTCAATGTACCACCATATTAATAAGTAATCTGAATTTATATCATATAACTTTAGGCAATTCAGACAGTTTGATGTTCCAAAGCTAAAATTGTAAATAAGCATATGTTGTACTATGCACAACATTGCTGCTTTGTTGTATGGTAGTAATGATGGTAGCCATATTCCTGTGCTCTAATATGTAGCATGCTGCTGTTTAAGTTGTTGTTGTTGTTCTCTCTGCCTATTAAAAGCCTTGTGCTGTAGCCCTAGAGTTTTAAAAGATCACATAAAGATCATTAAAAAATCCACTATGTTTCTGGTTTTAATCAGTGCTTCTAGAAAAATATTGTATGCCTTACCGACAAATCAATACAATACATGCTGATCAATTTACATGACCATTACTAATTGCACTTTTAAATTTGATAACCCTTTCACTGTAAGCATTGACAAATTGAACTTCAAATATTAACATACTCTCTAATATTTTGTCCTTCTTGTCTCAGCTTTGGGAGAGTTCAGGTTAAACTGAGTTGGTTTGAAAACACAAACATGAATGCAATTTATGTCAAAGGACATAAGGGATATGTAGTTGGATCATTCTTAACACTCACCCACACTCAAAAATGCTCGCACTCATACACTGAAGAATTTATACATCTCATCTCCCAAACATACCATGATTCATTGGAACCCCAGCTGCTGTGTTACCCTCTGACTGTACATACTGCAGTAGAGTCTATCTATCTTGGTTATTGTCTCTCCACCCCACCCAGAGGTATACTGGAAGCTATTTATTGACTGCAGTCACAACTCACTCATGCATACACAGAGCTAACACCTCTAATCTATTGTAACTCCTGATCAACTTCGTATTTCCATCTCTTGCACATTCATATTGACCTTACACTTCACCTTGGTTTCATTTCTGTCCCAGAGGAAGAGTAGAGGTGGGGGCTGTTGGATGAATTTTGGCACAGGAAGGTAGAACAGCAGTAGAACAAGAGGAGGAACAGGTGGAAGATGATGAGGAACAGGAAATGAATGCCCCCCCTGCAGCAGGATGGCTATCTGTGGGGGCCGTGTTACCACTGCCAGGCAGCAGAGACACAGCCACAGACAGTGAAGATGCAGGCATTGGGGAAGACAGCAGCAGCTGGTTTTGAGGTTGCGTTTGGGGCAGCTGAGCATTGGGTTGTGTTTGTGGTAGTGACTGAGACTGTATGGAAGTTTGCATCTGGGGCTGCAGTATCTGTTGGCGCAGTGGGGACTGCTGATAGGTCATCGACTGTAGGGGAAGAGACTGATGGAGGTGTAAACTTTGCTGAATCTGTGGCACTTGAGCCATGTGGGCTTGTGGTGCAGGTCCTGTAGAGTGCAGCGTGGACAGGTTCCCTCCACCTGTGTAATGGGAAGGGGCTGCCCCAGCCAAGCTGGTGGGGGTCGTTGATGTCTGGGGGTTCAGTGGGACCACTGGAAACCATTCTGGTGGAGCCGCCTATATGGAATATGGTACAAAGTACAAATGGTGCAGAGTACGAAGACAATATTGCAACTCAAAAATGTTTTAACGTTTGTTTTGAATGCAGCTCCACGCTCTCTGCACTTTTTGCGTCCAACCACAACCCCCGTTATACACAATTTGTTCTCCTCAAATAGAACCAAACTACAGAGCCTATATAAAGTATTCACACCCTTTGATTGTATTTACTTTTTAGTTTATTTATTTCGATTTCAAATTAATTTTATTGGGTGAACAGTGAATCATCTGTGGTTTAGCGAAATTGTTCTTAGTTACACAATTAGTTAAATGGAGATTTATTAAGTGCAGTGAATGTTTGAAATAATTAGTATATTTTGTCACAGATTTGCTTGTTGTTTTCATTAGATTTGCAGTGTAGTTTTTGAACAAGAATTCTGACTCAATACTAACTTGACCCACATATTCACTGCACTCAGCTGGTCTCCCAGAACTAACTGCTTGACCATTAAAACCAACTGGCCGCACCAGTGAGAATTTAGGTGAGTTACTTTAAAGGAGGAGAATACTTTTACTTCTGATGTAAGATTTTATTAACTAGTTTGTATTCCTACCTCTGTCGGCTGGCTCCAGCCACCAAACTCCTGCACCTGCTGAATTTGCTTAATCTGGTTCAGTGAAGGCTTTTGTTGAGCAAGGCCCACTGGTTCCTTTGTCCAGTTATCAACAAGTTTGTGCAGATCATCTGTGAATGTGCTTTTTCTTAGAGGACTATGGCCTGTGGAAAAAAAAAGTGAACACATAACATTGACTATTACTGATAAATTATGAGTTGTTTTAATTTATTACTGTTGATAAACCATACCTCTTTTATCAGGCAGTAAAGTGCAGTGCTCTGAGTTGCAGTACAGGGGCAGTCTATGCTGTTCACTGCCTGAGAAGCTACTTGACTGCTGAATCCCTAAGTGGGAGACAGAGTAAGTAGTTATGGAGTTATGAAGAGCAAACAAACAAAAAAGTCTGACAGACATAAAGAACTCATAATTGCCTTTACCAGAGTGGGTAACTCCATTGTTATCCATATGAGAGTGAGGCCGGGACCGGAGCTTAATTTTGGTTGGCCTGGACCTGCGGGGAGAGAGGACAGGGGGTGCTGTGGGAAAAGGGGGGGTTCGGGACAGGGACACCGGCAGACTCTGCCTTTGGTCTTTGAGGGAACGAAGCTGTCTGTACAGCTCCTGCAGCTCTCTGTTCTGCTGGGCCTGAAGAGATACCACCTCTTTAATGTGCCTACGAATGAAGAGATACAAAACCATTTAAACATTCAAAGGCAAACAGGACAAGAAACAACACTAAACTTTCGAAAAAGATATTCTGATAATCTAAGAGACAGATCTTAATGAAACAGTTTAACTTCTCCCCTTACTGACTTACTTCTCTCTTAGCTTGTGTAGTTCTCTTCTCAGATCTTCATCCTCCAGCTCACTCTCATCATCATCATCATCATCATCATTATTCTCACTGCTGCCCAGGGGTGAGTGGCTGAGCCCATGACCTCTAGGCTGGTGGGCCAATGCTGGGGTCCTCTTATTTTCATCCTTTCCCCCCTCCTTTGTCCGAGATCTCCTCCTCTCCCTGTTCAAGTCAGGAGATGCTGGGGAGCTGTCAGTCTGCCTGTCCTCTCTCTTAGTCTCAGTTTGAGTGACAGAGAAGCGTCCCACTTTCCTGTGAGTGCCGGCATGGCCTGATGGCACATCTTTTGGGGGGGTGGTTTGTGCCACTGGAGTCACCTGATGGCAGAGGATTCGAGAATTACTGTCTAGACTACACTGAGGCTTCAGACTAATAAGTGGCAACAACAAAATCTCTGCTTTTCCTCCTACTTGAAATCGTCCTTTCCGTGACTGAGGAAGGTTTAGGGGTGGTGCCAACTTCTCCTCTCTGACTGCCTGACTGCTGAAACGTTCATCTGATAAAGAGACAGGGATGAAGAACAAAAAGGGAAGACAAGGACAATGAGACAAAAACGTAGAAACATAAGGTATAAAGTGCACATAAAGAACAAGGAATACGCATACAAAGGTAACAAGACAGAGAAATTTACATGACAGAGAAACATATAGATGCACACAGACAGACATGGGGCACGAGCACAGAAGAACAACGTTAAAAATCACCAATCAATGTCACACATCATCAACTCTGTGGTTTATATGACTTGCATGCAGGTCTGTGACATGTGTAAACATATGCTGAGATCTGTGGCCATTTCTCGATATTACAATAAACACAATGAAGAATGTAAAGGATGTAGAAATACACTGATCAGTTACAATCTTAACACCAAATTCCGGTTTCAATGTTGTAGTGGGTTAGCATGGGAACACTTCAATGTTGGCCAAGATCGACAGGTGTCAGAACACAAAGTGTGTCACTGTTTTCTGCGTACAGGGTTGCAAAGCTGACCCCATCAAAACCACTTGGAGGTATTAATATTGGAACTGATCAATGTATGAGTACATGTTAACATACTTTATTATGTGTGTGTGGGAACAGGTGGAAAATTTGTTTCAATAAAACAAAATCAAAAGGAATTATCAAGTATATATATATATATATATATATATATATATATATATACACACACACAGATTTATATATATATATATATAGTTATATATACACGCAGACATTCATAACATGAAATAGCAGTTGAATGTTTATAAAAGTGCACCTTTGCCCAACCACGCTCTCATTCTCAGTGACCACTGAACCACCATCTCACTCATAAACCAGCCAACAAAACCAAATATCACATTTAAGATCTGTGCTCAGAGTGATTAAAGTGTTACAAAAAAAGCATTCTATTATTAGTTATTTGTATGGAACAAAACTTACATGCCCATGCATATGCACCAAAAACAAAGCTAATTCCCATCCTACACATTCACTAATCATTCACACCATTATTACCATCTAGTGCTCTAATGTTGTTATTGGACAGGGGTCAGCATGGGCATCTGAACAGTTTTAGTCAGCCCCATACAGAGCAAGTTGTGATGAACTCTGACTCTAAAACGTGATGATCATGGACATAAATGAATTTTGTTCATTTGTTGACCCATGTCCACCACAACATTAAAACCACCAGGGAGTATTAATGTTATGGTTGACTAATGTTTAAACACAAATTCATGCAATATGGCTGGAATACGTAACAGCGTGATAAAGCGTAGACGTAAGACAAGCCAACACAACAAAACCTAACTCACTTGTAAGCCCTGAATAATGCTTACAATATATATTTCAGCATATTATGCTGAAATATATATTGTACTACAGCATACATGTAGCAGGGTCTCAGAGAGCAATACTACACTGTAAGTGTTGACAGAGAGAATATACACATATTCTGAATGACTTCAGATTGATAATATCAGCATAGCAGCAAAGCATCTGTCTTATCTGGGTTCCGACGTGATGCTGTCTACACTGAGCCATCAAGTCGAAGTAAGGAGGTGAGATGGATGCTGCTGGCAGTGCCTGTGAATTTGGGGCAGGGACGGGGTTTGACATATGAAGGGATATGTCCTCGGCACAGGTACAGCTGGGCTTTGCTTCAGAGCTCATCTGCACTGCAATGGCCATCAGATATTTGTTGCCAACGACTTCCTACACTGTGCCAACCTCCCACCCTCCTCTACCCTCTTCTGTTCTCGCCCTGGTTGAGTAACCCATGCAAAAAGAAAAGATTTCCAAGACATTAAATTATGCAAAAAGGAATTCTGAGAAATAAATTTGAAAAAATAATAATGCATGTAGTGATGCCAACACAGACAGTACATGGGAGCTATTATGACAAAATGATGTACAAAAATAGATTTTTTTTTGCAAAAAAAAAAAAATGCATCCATTAACATTATTGGTTATTAACACCTGGTGGTTAAAAATGTTATTTTACTATGTTAACTCTAGTAGTAGATATTAGACCCATGCCTCAACATCCCATTCTCTCTCTTTCGCTCTCTCTCTCGCTCTTGCTTGCTTGCTCCCTAAGGGGACGCTACCTTGCTGGACTCTGGGCTTCTTGAACAAGCTGGCGGAGTGGCGCAGTTTGCATGCCCAGTTTTTGAATTTGCGAGTCCAGGATTTCTTGCTAACAGGGTTTCTGATACTAGGACATGTCAGGTTTAGGCCAAAATATCCACCTCCTGCATTGTGCTGGTGCTGTCCATGCCGGAGGGGGATCGGATGCTGATTGGGAGGCCACGATGCATCTCCAGTGGTACTGGTGTCAGAGTGTGTGGGAACAGCCTAGAACAGTTAAAACAATTAAGAGTGGCTGCGTGGAGCTAAGACATTAAAAAAGGAGAGACATTAAAACATTTAAACATAACAAATATCAAAGACAGCTAAAGAATTTTGTGGAGAACTATTTTCACACTGACATATTAAGAGTACAACAATGTTAAGACAAAACTGTGAATTTATTTAAACTCTAATCAGTGGCATTCACTCACAAGAATGGTTGGTTCAGCGGGTACAGGTGGGCGCTGGGGCCCAGCAGAGTCATCAAGATTGGGTGGTAAGAGTATAAGTGGAGTGGATGAGTCCAAATTAGACGGGAGAGACGGGCCCGGCTGCTGATCTACTGGACCCAGTTCTGCAGAACTGGGCACTTCTGGGGAAGCTTCCTCCTTCCCGCTCTGCCTCTCCAGGTCAGGGGAGGTGGAGGAGGAACGGGATGTGGTGGAAGATGTAGTGGAGGATGAGAGGTGGGGGGAAGTATCTGAGGAGGAGGAAGGTGGGGGGAAAGACAAAGGCGGGAGTGACTGTGGTTCAGATGATTCATCACCTCCTACTGTCGTGGAAGCAGTCTGTGTAGGACCAGAGGAAGATCCCCAGCTGATGCTGTACCGCTGCTGTATTCCTGATACAACAAATTCCGCAGCTTTTCATCCAAAGTCTTTATCCGGTTGTCAACAAATTCAATTTTGGGGGGGCCTTCACTGTCTGACTCAGCCACAGATGAAGGCTGAGCAGGGGATGGTGTCATTGTAAGAGAGAGTGTGGGTAAAGGGGCTTCAGCAGTGCCAGGGTGGAAAGGAGGAAGGGAGGAATCAGAGGAAGGGTGAAAAGCGGCAGAGTGACTGCCGGTGTCCTCTGTGACACTTGTTTCTCCTGTGGATGCCTCCGACTCTGACATCTGTAAAGAGCCTTGCTTCTGCAGTGGAAACAGCTGCTGTTTCTGGGGTGTGTCCATGGCTTTATCCACCTCTTGTTGCTGCTCAGTGGGTTCCAGCTGTTTCTGGGACTGTGCATCTTGTGATGCAAGTTCAGCAGGGGTTTGGGTTTGTTGTGGGATCTGGTGTTGTGGTACACTGCAAACGCTTTGTTGTTGTTGCAGGAATTGTTGGCTAATTGCCACGGGCAGTAGGCTCTGATCTGGCTTTACAGCCACAGGGCCCATGTGCAGCTGCTGCTGCTGCTGTTGCATTATTTGTTGTTGTTGTAAGTGTACTGACTGTAGGTTTACTTGTGGTTGCTGCTGGTGATCAGTGTGGGCCTGTTGTTGAGCCACCACAGCAATTTGAGTTGCCATAACCTGCTGCGGTAAGTGTTGTAACTGAGGCTGTTGCACCAATTGTGGGGTTTGCTGATTTGTTTGCTGTTGAAGAAGGGGTTGCTGGGTCTGTTGCAAGGGCACTGGTGGAAGAAACTGCTGAAAAGATACCGACTGTGATACCAACTCTGTGTTACCTGGCTGGGGCAGCACCTGCGCCTCGGTCAGCGGTTGACCTGGTATTTGCTTCTGCATTAGTTGCTGTGGTTGTAACTGCTGGAGAGACGGCTGCAGTGCCTGTTCCTGCTGCAGCTGAAATTGTTCTTGGTAAACTTGATGTTGTGCTTGCTGTTGCAGTGTTGCCTGTTGAGTCTGCTGTTCAGGCTGTTGCTGCTGAGCTGCCGGTACCTGTAGCTGTGGTTGCTGTGGGGCAGGTTTAGCCACCTGTAGTGTCTGCTGGAGCTCCATGCCAAGTTGGCTTACAGCGGAAGAGGTTACTGCAGTAGCAGGAGAAGGGGAATGAAAAGAAGTTGAAGGCTGCTCTGCTGCAGATACATATGGCCTTGGAGCAGTTATCACTGTATCTTCTATCCTTTGACCTACAGTAGAGGAACCGCTGGTTCCAGGAGAGGTGAGGATATCAGAAAGAATGGTGGTGGGTTTGGGTGAAACAACAGTAGCATCAAAGGACAAAGTGGGGTTGTTAGGCATTTGTTCAGCATTAACTGAAGTGAGGGTTGGTGGTTCAATACCAACTGAAGCAGTGGCAGGGACAGTGGTTTCAAGACTGGAAGCTGTTGCAGAGTTGCTATCAGAGGCAATAGTGTGAGGAGCAGGGGCAGTGGTAGCTGTGGAGGCCATTGAAGCATGAGCTGCAACAGTGTAGACTGGAGGTGAGGTGGCAGAAAGAGTGTGGCAGGGAGGGGAGGCCATATCAGTCAAGGACTCCACAATCTGGGATCCTTCACTTTCTACAGCCACAGAGAGGAACACACAGTTAAGTTTATGTTGTGCCGGCAACTCACTCAGGTTAAAAAAGCCACAGCATTAAAAGTGATGTGGGCAGAGCTAACCTTTCTCTGTTTTAGGAGCTTGGAGTATCCTCATCTCTGCAGTGGGCGATGGGGTAGCTGCTCCCTGACTGGACAGAGAGTCTCTGTGGCGGATGGTCTGGTTGATAAAAAAGCGCCAGCGTCCCACTGGGGATGAATGGGAAACTGAATCCGCTGAGAATTCAATAAGACAAATTAAGTAATACTGTGTAGAACATTGTTTTAATTCTGTTAATGAGAATATGGACTGCCTAGTAGATTAAACTAACCAAAAGGTATGTGCCTTTCACTGGATAATTAGTGCAGTGATTTCTGTGTCTCAGCTGGCAACAAGTTAAACAACCCTAACCAATGTAATAAATAACGGACTACATTTTTAGAAAGAATGACCAGGTTTTTGCATCAAGTGATTTTTCATCCCTGATGAAGACAGAGAAACAGAGAGAGAGAGAGAGAAAGAGAGAGAGATTCCTAAACTCACTTGTTGAGCTAGTGGGAGTGCTCACATGTAACTGGTCAGTTGATCCAGTCTATCAGAGAAATAAAAACAAAGATTAAAAATTCTTATTTAAACAAAATGTCAAAAACAAAGAATAAAGAACAAAGAATAGAAAGTCAAAGATGTATTTGAAGAAATCAACAAACTTGAGATTGTGTTTGAAGAATTTCATGGGCTTTCTTAATTATTGATCTGAGGTCCTCAATGAATTTCTCTTTCTCCACATCAAGGACAAAGTCCTCCTCGACCTGCAAACAAAATTCAACAAAATAAAATCTAACAAACTGTTATTACATAATGGAGTGATACTTGTACTTATACACACTGTAAGTACTTTACCATGTAATCTGCAATGTCCTCAGGGGCATCTCCATCAATATCAAATTTAAACGTCACCATCTTGTTGCTGTGGGTTTCCAGCTGACATTCGACCATGTTGTCCCCACTGCCAGACACCTGGGGAAAACAACAGGACAAGTTCACATTACGAGCTTTTCTCTTCCATTATGTATTGGGATACATGGATTTAGCAATATATTTAGCTATTTGTTCCTCACCTGGAGCATGCTCAGTTGAAACTGGTGAGAAACTTTCTCAGGCTTCTGACAGGAAGCTCTTCTTTGAGATTTTAATTTTTCTAATTTCCCATTGGTAAAGAGCTGAGTTTCTTCTACACTAACTGGAACAGACCTGTGGATGGTACATAAATCCTGTCACTACATTTGTCACTGAAAATTACAAAAATTACAAATCACTCCCAAAATTCCAAACATGTATATGTATTATATATACTTATTTACATTAAAGTCAAATTAAAGTCATAGTTTTGGTCTTGACTTAGGAACATATTGCACAATATGAATATGTTGCCAATTACTGGTAAATTAAGCTAAGTTCAGATAGTATTGATTTCAGACATACCCCGAAGATGAATGACGTTCTGTAATTGACATGCAAGGACCATCCTAAAGAATAACATGAATACATACAAAAAGTAGTATGTAAGTAGACAGAAAAATACCCAGAAACACATAAACTAAAATACAGTAGATAAACATATTGCTAAAGTGTAATTAGAGGTAATACATTAGACATTTTATAGATATTTCTAACAAGCACTGTACACTGTTATATGAACAAAAAATCTAAACTTGTTAGTTTCAATCAAAAAGGCAAGATCAATACTGTTTCAGATCATTGGATAGCACTATTCTTATTCTTTCTGCCAATATTTAAAATTATTTTCTAAATACTAGAATACAGCAAACTTTCAGTCTACCTGTACGTGAGCAATGCCCACCAGGGACAGGTCACAGTCTTGCAGCGAAGCTTGGGGTAGTTTGGGGGCATTAGACTCAAGCAGCGGGAGGGTAGTTACACGTGGGGGAGAGCTGGGTATGTAGTCGGCCTGCCCTGGTAAGGTTATGTGGGCAGCTGGAGGAGATGAAGACAGCTCTGGAGCAGGGGCAACAGCAGGATGTTGGGATGGGAAAGATGGTAATGATGTTGGTGGACATGAGGTATGAGAGGGACTTAGGGTCATTTGTTTTGGAGGAAAGACAGCATGGGTCAGTACAGGTTGTTCGCCAATTAGTGTTTCAGTGTGTGTCTGAGAATGAGAATGAGTCTGTGTCTGAACACGTGTCTGCATTTGGATGTGTGTTTGGCCCTGAATGCTGCTTTGTGTGTGAGCTGACAGCATTTGTTTGGACTGGTGCTGGGGGGATGGAGGGGTGTCGGCCACTAGATGACTACAGAGGGGCACGATCCTGTTCTGAGAGTCTTCAGCCACATTATTGGAGACGATCTGTGCAAGAGGGTGAGTCACCAGATGTGGACACTGGCCAGGGAGTGGTTGCTGGATGGGAGTTGGGATGGGCTGTGCCAGTAACAGGGTCTGCACAGGAGGCTGAGCTAGCGGTTGCTGCATTTGGGAAAATGTCTGCAGCTGTTGCTGGTATTGCTCTTTAGACTGAGCCATCGTAGGCTGGGAGATGGGTTGAAAGACTGAAAGGTCAGCGGTGCGTCCTGGGGGCTGCTGCTGCGGCTGAACAACTGGATGCAGTGCCAGCTGTGCATGATGAGGAGTAACAACAAAGCTTGGAGGATTATCTGCTGAACTGAGATTATCTGTTTTAGTGGCCACACTTCCATCTAAGCCAGGAGGCAGAATCATCTTCTGATACTGCAGCTGCTGTTGTTGTGGGACGTGAGTTATATTCTGTTGTACAGATGGTATGGCTTTGTGGGTAAGTTGAGGGACATACTGAGAGGTCAGCAGGTTAGCAGCAGGCTGAGCATGCATCTGGCTAAGTGGCTGAGCTTGAGATTGCTGTAAAAGGGTTTGTTGTGGTTGCTGCTGCTCTTGTTGCTGCTGAATAGGAGTTTGCTGCTGTTGTTGATCCAACAATTGGTTTTGTAGAAGTGCTTGCTGCTGCTGGGGCTGCATGAGCCCGGGCATCTGAGTATTTTGTTGAACACAAGATTCATGTTGAATCTGAGCAGGGATGGGGGCAATTGGAGCGGGGGTCTGGACAGATGCTTGGCTTTGTTGGCTCATCACGTGAGTGTCAACGGTCGGGCCCTGGCCCTGTAATGGCTGAAACCGATGAGTTTCTTGGAGCAGAGGCTGAATTAATGGCTGAGCAGTTATCTGACTCTGAGTGGGAATGGCAGCTCCTGGATAAGTGGTCTGCAAAAGAATTTGCTGGGTCTGACCGACATGAGTCTGTGCTGCTCCTGAAGGAAGTGCATCAGAATGAACTGCCTGGGCTATGGGCTGGGTAATAAATTGAACTGGGACCTGGCCTTGGTTCTGAAGATGAGCATCACTTTGTCCTTGCTGTGCAAGAACTTGAGCTGGGACAACATCAGATGATTGGAGAGGGATCTGTGTAATCTGAATGGTTTGATGATGAATCATCTCATTGCTGGTCGGAACTTGAACTGGGACACGAGAATCCATAACAGGGATCTGATCCCGTGGCTGGGAAACAAATGCTTGCTGCTGCTGCTGCTGGAACAATGTCACGTTCTGTTGTTGTTCTATCAGCTGTTGCTGTGTCAGATTGGTATGAGTGGAAAGAATAGTGTTTAGCTGTGAGACACACGCATGCTGTGTGTCAGTTGGTTGCTGCTGAATCTGGTGCTCAGTGTTACTTTGTGGAACCAGGACAGCATCTTGTTTTTCAGTTTGTTGAAGATGAACAATGGCGGCCTGCTGCTGTTGCTCTTGAATCTGTTGCTGTATCAGCGCCTGTTGCTCTAATCTCTCTGCTTGTTGTTGTTGTTGTTGTAGGACCACTTGCTGCTGACATTGTTGTTCTAACTGCTGTTGCATGAAAGCTTGCTGCTGCTGCTGCTCTATCTGCTTCTTGAGATGCACTTTTTGCTGTTCTTGAGTCTGTAGCTTAGCTTTCTGTTGGAGCTGCTGCTGTTGTAAATGCTGTTGCATAAGTGATTTTTGCTGTTCTATTTGTCTCAGCAAGACTTGTTGCTGCAACTGTTCCATTTGCTAAAAGACTGCTGTTGTGTCTGCTGCATTACAGTTTGTTGTTGATGAAGCTTCTCTGGTTCGTTCTGTGTTTCAGCTTGGTGCTGTCCGAGTTGTTGAAGTAACTGATTCTGCATCGGCTGCTGTAAAAGAGGCTGTTGCTCTAAGTTGTGTTGTAAAAGTGTTTGTTGTGGTTGCTGCTGCTCTTGTTGCTGTTGAATAGGAGCTTGCTGCTGTTGTTGATCCAGCAACTGCATGTGCATAAGTGTTTGCTGCTGCTCCAGTTGATGCATGTACATCTGATGCTGCTCAAGCAGCTGTCCTAACTGTTGCTGCTGCTGTAACAGGGTTTGCTGTTGCTGAAGCCGTTGTGGTTGGATTGTTGTCTGCTCATGAGGATCTCCTGTCGTTTGCTGTTTATAAGTCTGAGGCTGCTCCCCTGACTGTAGTAATGTCAAAGCCCGCTGCTCCATACCTGTCTGTGTCGTCAACACTTGCTGCTGAGGAGATGGTTGGGCAGGTAAAATGGGTTGTTGTACATAGATCTGCTGCTGATGGTCATGCTGGACAGCTGCAGTGGAAAGGCTCTGTAGCTGCTCCATTGGTAGCTGAGTGGCACACACTTGTTTTTTAAGCAGGGCAGCATGGACCTCCATTTGCTGTTGTGGTTGCTGCTGAAGGGCGGTGGTCTGAAGATCCATCCCTATCTGCTGCTGTTGAACTGTTGGCTGAGGGATCATTACAGGCTGTGTTTGCTGGGCTGCTGCTTGGGGAACAATATCAGAGAACTGCATGGGAGCGGTGGGGGTTGGGTCTGCTGAGCAAGGGGCATCGTGGTTCCTGCAAGTCCAGCAGGATCCGTGACAGACATAGATGTAGAGAGGACATTAATGGGTACTTGTGGGGAAACAGGGGGTTTGTATGACTGTGAGCTGGCCATTGGCCCTTGGGGTATGGCAGACTGATGTGCATCTGATGGGAATGTTTGTGACTACCCAGTGATAATGGTTAAATGATGTTTGTTGTGGAAAAAGGAAGGAAAAGAAAGTAGTAAAAATAGGTAAGAATAAGCTTTGCCAAAGAGCATAAATCATCAAAACATTTAATTTCATAAAACAGGGTTTCCCACAGTTTACAGTGAAAAAAATTAACCCCAGAAGAAAAATCAGCACAATTACTACTTTACGCCTCTCACAACCTTGCTAACATATTTTCCTGGGGGAAACCCTGTAAAGTGTATGATCAGAAAGTAAATCAGTAAAGTATGAATTACATGTGGTTGTGGTTATTTGAAGGAAAAGACCACAAATGTGACGATTTAATAGACGTTAGTACTATCCCTTTTCTTTACCCCCCAAACACAGTTTACATCATGATACCTGTGGAACCATGGTACTCGGTGGAAGAAATGTCTGAGGAACTGAGCCCCCTCCACTTTGGCCTGTGGACATGCTGGACAAACTAACACTCTGAGCAAGAGGCACATTTGGAACACTTCCACTCTCACCAATAGGACACATTTGAGGATGAGCCAATGCCCCAATGCCCTGTAGTGCAAGAGAAAAGGTAATGAACAATATGGGTTATCAAAAGAATAATTACATCATATGACTCTGAGCAATAATGAATTATTTAGTATAATTTATTAAGGGAAAATGTATAGACGTACAGATGCTGTAGAGGGGAGAGTAGTCTGAGATTGGCTGAATGATTCTCTTTGCTGAGAGAATGCCTGGCTCTGTCCACTTGAATAAGATTCACAGTTGGCAGACCCAATACTCTCACCTTCTGGGTGGAAGAAAATTAAAAAACATACTTATAAAAGTCATAAAATTCAATGAGCACTGAAATACTTAGCATTTAATACATACTTTACCTGGTAAATTAAGTGCTGTCCCACTGAAAATATGCTGCTGTCTGACATGCTGGTCCACTTCAGGCAGCTCGTCAGGCTCCCGTCCTCCTCCCCCGGTCTGGCCAGCTAACCCTGGGCCCAGTGAGGAAGGGCAGGAGGGAGGACAAAAAGTGTAAGATGTGAGAGTGGAGTCTCTCCTTTCTTCCAAGCCCTGCTGCTGATGGAGGAGCTGCTGCTGTCGACGCTCGCGGGACTTTTTGATAAGATTTACTCTGTCCCGGATGGATTTTCCAACCAGTTTGGCATCACTCTCATGGAAGAACCCTGACTTCACCTGTGAAGCAAAGTGAGAGCCACACCATAGAGACAGGTAGTGAGAGAGTGAGAATGAATTAATTAATATCTGCAAGGAGACTGAGGGAATCTAGGTCAGAGAGATGTACCATTAAATTTCTGACAAATTAGCTAAAGGATTTCCTTCAAGTGACCTTACTTCAGGCTTCAAAGCATTAAAATGTATTCCCAGTCTACCCTATTCCATACAGTTTTTACTCCCTATGCATAAAATTGCCCTTTTGTCTCACCATTTCTAGAGCAACCTCCTCAGCACTATCATTCTCCAGGTCATAGCTGAATTCAATGGCTTCATTGTCTTTGTGCTTCCCTTTCAGTTTCTTTGGGTCTTCAACCCAAATCCGGAGAGCCAGGCAGTCCTGTGTGCCTGTGTCCTCCTCTGCCAGCTCCACTCGGACCCCTGTGTCTTCCCCAAAAAATGCATGGTTCAGGAGGTCTTTGATGGACAGCCTGTGAAAAGAAAGGCAACAAAAGGAAGAGAAATGTAAGAGACCATAAGATATTTATTTCCATAGGATATTTATTTCTTCTTCTATTTATTTTATGTTTTTTATGTTACAAAAGTAAAACCTACTTACCTCTGGCTCTTGTTCTGCCGAATGCAGCCTTCAATGATCTCTTTGACCTCTGGATCATTCACTTTATCAAAGCTGGCTGGCTTTATACCCTGTACAGACAAAAGTTTAAAAGTATTTCTAATTAGAAATGTATGGAGTTAGGTTCTAGCATTTTGTGTGTAATATCAAGACAATTTCATTATGAAGCCATATAGAAGGGTCAAATTTAACCAAATTAAAATGAATAAGGTCTGGGCATTTCATCACTACAAAAAGGCTGTTTCTAAGAATTAATATATAAATAAAACCCACGCTTGTGACTTTGCGGTAGATCTGAGCTGCATTTTGACACTCAGAGTAGGGGTATTCTGAAGTAGCCATCTCCAGCATGCACATCCCAAAGGCGTAAACATCCACAGACTCATCATAATGCTCCTCATACATCTCTGGAGCCATAAACTCTGGTGTTCCTAAAAAATAAAAACAGTTGCTCACAGTTAATAACAAGCAGAACCCCTACATGGTGCTTACTTATATCTATCCTGTTATTATAATCTGTCATTACTGTCAGAAAACAATCTACACTTTATTGGGCTAAATGGTTCCCACAATGCACTGCCCAAAATGGCTTACAAAGCCAATCGCTGTGGTCCCTGTTTACCCTAAGTTCTCCACGAACAATTTTTAGATTGACTTTGTCAATAATAAGCCATCTAGTCAGCTTTGTTTGTATTTCACCTTATCCTCAAAGTTTAGGATCGTCACAGCAGATTATTGGTTCGCATGTTGATTTGGTATATTTTTACCCCGGATGCACATTCTTGACACAATTCTCCATAATTTTTAAAGGGCTTTTAAAGTGCTGGTTCCACTGCACAGCTGAGGATGTGGATGGGCCATTTGAGGTTCAGTGTCTTGGGAGCCGGGAGTAAACATCCAAGCCTAATTCCTTTTGCAAAAATGACTTGGTCTACCTTTCTGTTATTCTTCTTCTTCTGGTATATAACAAATGAGCAAAACTTGTTTTTCAGATGTAGTTATTCTATTTATTCAGCCTACCTATAACACTTTTGGCAAAGGAAGTCCTCATAAGTGTGGCCAGTCCAAGGTCGCCTATCTTTACCGATCCTGTGGGGCCTGTTATGAAGATGTTGTCACATTTGAGGTCACGGTGGACGATTGGAGGAGTTCTGGTGTGAAGGAAATGGAGGCCCTTAAGGATTTGCCTACACCAGCTTCTCAGCACTTTGGGTTTCATCACCTTAAAGCGCTTAAGGTAACTGTAAAGAGACAAAACAATGTTATGAATACCTTTTAACTGCTAATTTTCTAAAAAGGAAAAGAAAAAAATGCACCAGAACCTCCTTGTCGAAGCTTTGCAGTTTTTCTCACATGAAACTGGGATCTACTTGATATTGATCATCACATTATTACCACTATCAGCAATCTTCTGTTGTAAATGTGTTAATGCATTTCCACTGAATTTACATTTTTTTCAAAACAGTTAACACACATGTTGCTGTTTTGTTGACTGAAAAAAATTATGTGCAAATGTATATGTGACTGAAGTGACGAATGAAAGAGTGTAAAAGTCTGACTACAAGTTGGCTGAAAGAAAAAAAATGCTTTTGTTATGTTGGGCAGTGAGCTCCCATTTCCTCCTGTGTGTTAACTCATTATGAAAATGTGACTTCAGAGTGGGAACGAGAGTTTAAGCACATGAGAAAAACTGTATGCAATGTTGTTTTTTTAGACTGAGAAGCACTGCCCTACATTTCCTAAACAATAGAGCCATGTGTCGTTTATTCATAACGATGAAGGAAGATTTCACTCTATAGGACTGAACTACAGGTGCCACGTACAATTTCTAGACTATTACATACATGACATGTCAGTAAGTAACATATATATGAACTGTGTTTTCTTTCATTGACGTTGAATGCAAAAACACTTTAAATGTGCTAACGTTTTGAGAGTTCCCGAAGTCATCAGTTCTGTGACCAGTACGATGCACTTCTTGCCACGAAGAACGGACTCCCAGGAATCGTAGAACCGGACAATGTTGGGGTGCTGAAGTCCCTTCAGCATCTCGGCCTCTTCCTTGAAGCGCTGCTGCTCTGCCTTGGTGAGCTTGCGGTCCTGAGGTAAAAGGTACAAAGCCAAGTCATATGACATGAATGTGATCATTCATTTTCCATATACACTCTCTGGCAATTACAAAATTGCCATACAACAATGCTGCGCCATGATTCAGAGGCCCAAAACATCAGAAGACGTTAACCACTGCAAACCCATGACTGTGAACTTACACCTGCTGCCACTAGATGGTACTAACGGCTGGCAAGATAGAGTTGCGGCAATGCTGAGACAACACCCAACTCTTAGCTTTATAAAACACATTTCTACTGCATTTGCCAAATATCCCCAGTATGGCCGACAGAATGAATGAGTCAGGCATGTAATTTACTGGCACAAGCCGCATCCTACAGGAATAGACACAGCCACCGATTATTCGACACAGTGGTGCATTAAATGTTTGTGAGATCTAAGACTCATGCATGTTGAAGAAGGTGTTATGTTCTACAGGTACAAAAGAATTACTAAAACTTCCAGTAATGATTCTCAAAGGAAGTATTTAAATAAAATTTACTTATAAGGCACATTTCTAGAGCAGATATAACAAAGTGCTTTCCTTAGACAAAAAAACAAGAATTAAAAAAATAAAATGGAAGAACATCCATATAAAAACAATAGAACAAGGGAACAGATACTACTCACAGGAAATTTTAAAAACATGGGGAGTCCACAGATAAGAATGTGAAGCTCAAAGCCTAATATGCAAGTTTATTCAGTAAAAATAGCATTAGGTTATATCTAAAAAACAGCATTTATAAATATGCAAGTCATGTGGTGGTGATATGACATTAAAGATGAACCACAATGCTGAAATCAAAGGATCAGGGGCCAGATGTATAAACAACGTGCATGCACAGTCACAAGGTGATTATGCCTTTTCCCACACATAAACTAATATGTGTAAACACAAAAGTGTTGTGGAACAATGTCTGCATCACATGCATAATTCAGACCATGCATACACACACAATTCTTAGTATATACATTTACTTTTAAATGTGAGAGTTTAAATGAATTTTTAATGATTGTTAATAAGTTTATTGTTTGATGGACATTTATTAGGCATTATCTACAAAAAATGTTTTCCCCTCTGCGTTTTTCTTTTAACGTTATCCATGGCTGTGAAGTGTCACTTTGTGAAGTCTGTTCAAACAAATTGCCTTGGCCATGTGTAGCACCACCAACTGCACCACCATGTGTAATGTAATTTGTGATAAAACCTCCCTAACGTGTTACAATCAGCAAATCTCTTTCCTCAATCTTCAGTCAGAACCAGGCCATCTGGTGTCTGGTGAAGTCTGGTGAATAAAATGCATATTCATACTTCGGCCCGCAGGATTTTAGCTGAGAAATTTCTGACTGGCTTCATTAATTCATTGAATATTTCCAAACTTCTAAGAAGCAGCTGTTTGTATTTAACAACAGCCCAATTTATGTCACTGGTGTAAGAACAAGCTAAAAGGACGGATAAAACAAAGCACTGTCACAAACAGACCCACTAAAAATAGAAGTCATCATAACACTGGCTTTCCACAAATCAATACCATTGATCTTGATCTTTTTTGATGATCCTGAAGCTCCCCAAAGGGAGGCAGTATACTGCAGATATTTGGGTGCAAACACACAGATATCATGTAATGCTTGTCTGTCACTGGTTTATTTTTTTCAAGCCTCCACTTTCGTTTCTTTGCACTCCTGCTTCTCATTCTCCCTGAGTCTGTTTGCTCAGTGAGTATCTCTTCAGTGATCTTTCGCTCTTTGTGTGTATACTTGTTCAGTGTCCTTTTCTAGAAAAACTGGTGGACAAATGGCTCCACCCCTCGTCTCTCAGCAGGGAGGTGGCATCAACAACTAGACTGATTCCCATTTCACAATTATGCCTAAGAATAAATTGCCTAACCTCACCTTGCCTTATGCCTAAGTTTCAGTGGAAACTGGATCAACATCTACCCATATGTGTCTTCTTTCTAGTGCACTTTATCGTCTCAGGGAGTAGCACCTCTCCTCGGATGAGTCTAGGCTATGTCTAGCTTCACAGCCAGAGTATCACTCTGCATCACTGTCTGGCACAGTTTGAGACAGAGTGCTTGCCTTGTGTCCCTGTCTGCTGCCTTCTCAGCAACTACCGCGTGTCCCTCTAAGTGTCTCATCGCCTTAGGGTCAGCAAAGGTCATTGAGAGTTCAGCTGGTGATTCTGTGTAATGACAGACTAATACAAAACTATCTCTCACTGCAGGCAAACTCAAACATAAGCACCCCTATACAACAGTAGCAACATGAAAAACTACTAATATGAACCAGTCCAACAACATAATGGTGTTCAATATTTGTTGAGTTTGCTGTTTTTTCTGATTTGGCTCTAAGGTAGTTTTTAAGGGTGTACTTGGGGATAATGTTGTATTAGACTTCACTATAATGAATATTTTGTTGTGCCCACAGACGCTGAACAAAAGACAGATATCACCTTCCAGAACAATAGAATAAGAACACCCCACTGACACTAACAAATACTGAACATCAGAAGTTTTTTATAGGTAGGATTTATTGCAGACTATAAACTATGTGCTGTTAGTTACCTTTTGCCTTACATGGTGGCAAGAGCCTAAGAGCTCCAGCTTTGTAAACACTCTAAGGCCTAAGACCTTGTTGGGAATCAAGTTTTTTTTGGATCAGACATCTGGTAAAACAGAAGGTCAAGTTGCAAGTTAAGTGGAAGCATAAAACACAGGGGAAAGTGAACAAGACATGGCTACAGCACACAGTTGACAGATGGTAAGAGGCTATAGCCTGTGAGCGTGTGAGCCTCAAAACATCTATTTTGTCCAGCACTGCATTACTATAATACTTTCACATTTGCTACAAAAGATTATTTTGCTTTTCATATTTACATTCCTAATAAGATAAATGATAGGCTGAGATTTATGAGGGTGTACTGTACTGTAAGCAGTTACTACTCTACCATGGGGGAGTAAGCATGTCAGTGTTAGAAAATCTGAGATGGAAGCTCGAACTAGACAACGAGAAGCTACAACATTACTCACTGGTAAAGTGCCGGCCTACACAGTGGATTAAAACCCAGGGTTGGTGGGCTACGATCACTAATCTATCTATCTGTTTGTCTGTCTGCCTGTCTGGATGTCTGTCTATTTACCTATATAGTAAGTGAATCATGTTGATAGGCAATGAATATTGCAGTGACAGGATACAGCCTGAGGGAAACAGCACGTTGATTATTCATCTGGTCAGTTTGGTTAGAATGATTTCCTCCAGGTCTGGTCAGTTCAGCTGTATTCCATTTCATTTGGCCTCTGTTTATTTTAGTCTCTCATCAATAGTCTGTCTCTGCTTTACGTGGCCGAACTCAACTGATCTTTCGCCATGGTAAACAACCCCAGTGTTTTTTTCTTTCACTGTGAACCAAAGATTACTGGCAAAAATATTTTTGCAAATGATTGAAATTACTTATTATATTGTCCTCATACTTTCCCCATATACTTTCCCCAGAGCCTGCAGTGACTCTACTCTATGAAAAAAATCATTTCTAACATCAGGCAGACAGTTAGCAATAACCAGAGGTTAAATCTCAATCTTGTGCCTGACTCAATTATCATTATGTTAAAGGCTAGCTTTGATCATTTTGTAAATACAGATTTTTAAGCCAACACTGAATATTCGTTTCACACGTTTGGGTCGTTACCAGCCTGCAGCCACAGACCTCTGCTGAAAAAATATTAAAAACACATCAGCCATTGAGTGACTTGCTACTTCATTCTGAAAACCAAGACCCTTGTAAATGCTGTCCACACTCATGAAATCTCTGTAATTCCACCTTAAATGTCACCCGTGTATAGGTCACCAGTCGCAATAAAAATAAGTGCCAAATTGGTGCATGTGGTGTGACACTGATTAAAAATAGAAAGACGGTGTGTCCAGCTGATGTGTATTTAGTAGGTTGTGGACAGCAACAAAGGTGTATGGTTCCATTGAATGAGCAAGTCCAGGTTGCCGGCTAACAACCAAGCAAACATTAGTAAAGATGATTTAATATTGGCTTTACCGTCTGTATGGTGATTATGAACTATACAATTCATTTAGAAAATAACGAAAGTTATCCTTTAACTGCTGAACTATGGATGAACATGGGGTCCTAACTCTCTTTCCCAAGGGGTGCACTGAACTCCAACATTGCTTTAACCCCCATTAATATCAAAATTAAATTTCCAAAATCCTATGAACTACAATTGATACTTTTACTAAGAAACACTGCATGATTTACATTTACATTTAGGTAATTTTCCACACAAGCAATAAAATCTAAGTTTAGGATGTTTGCAACAGGTAATTTTCCACACAGTTACGTGCCTCAAAAAACTCCAAACTATAACAAAACATGTAAAATCAAAAAAACATCAGTGATAATCCTTCTGAACACCTTTGGCACTGTAGTTATTCACACTAGTGTTTGTAGTCCTCTGAGTTTGGCTAGACTGCGCTAAGCCGAGCTGGACCAGTCTGGGTGGCTGGGTTGAACCAGTCTAGTTTCTGCCGACCAAGTTATGCTGTCTGTGCAGTGTTTTTGTTCCAGCCTGACAGGCACCCACTGTAATTAACTCCCTGGATCACTCTGCATGCTCACTCACACGGGCAAAAAGTGATGGGGGGAAAAATGGATGGATGGATGGATGGAGGGAGGGAGGGTGAGTGAGAAATAGAAACAGACACATACACTAGCACATGTTGGCACTGACAGACAGCAACAGCTCTCACTCAGAAATGTCCAAATGTAAAACATGCATGGACACACAATAACACGTACTGTACAGTACGTACACATGTATACAATGGAGTCCATAGACAGGCAGATACGTTTAGGTGTTGCCAGACTAAGGAAATGAAAAGAAGAAAGATGGTGTCCACACTGTGAACTTTAATTACCTACTCTTTCAAGCTGCATTTGGACAGCTAATCCCCTGGCTGCACTCTCTTTGTGGACATAGGAGGAGAGGAGCTAGGTGCAGGCTGCAGTCTCATAGCACAGTGGAGATTGTATCAGGTATATGGACAAAAATACATTTTGCGCCAGGTGTTTGATAAATGGGGGCTGTGCTTATAATTTCAAACAACTGCTGAACTGTGAAGATCTGACTTAAACTATAAAACCTAACTATAATACAGTTGCTGTCTTATACCAGAATTAATATATTTTTGAAAGAATACTACTGCTTATTTATTTAAGATAAACATATCACTGCATCCAACATCAGCATGACTAGTTAATTCACATATTACGTTACATCAATAACACAGCAACCTGAACACATTGAGATCAGTACTGTCCACATTAATGCATATTTGCATTGAAACCGGGTGCTCCCGCCACCTGTACTATTTACTCCACCTGAGTAAGGTGGAGTAAATAGTACAGATCATGTGACCCGAGTTACTAGAATGTTGCCTGAATGTGGCACTGGATCCATCTATAGGCATGTGACCAGGCCACTGTTCATTGTCTAAGTGTATTTGCGTGTGTGTTGCTATCTCTAAATGCGCATAGTAACTTAGCATTAGCTACACGACTGCTCTCTGAGGGAGATGCCATGCTAATCCCCTGCTTGGGTCATCATTCTCTCTCTGTCTCTCGTTCTCTCTCACCATCATCTGCTGTGTCTCTTTCTTTGCCTTCTAAAACTCTTGAACATTCTTCTACCTGTGTGTCTGTTTTTCTTTGGGTGGTTTTCCACATTATATAAGATATATCAAGAATAAATATGTGTAGACTGTATTGAATTTTTCTAGTATTTTCTTTCTGATGCCCTATAGATATGTATGTTCATATGTTAAGGTGCCCAATACATACACATCCTTTATACACACTTATCATGTGCAGGGTCTCAGACACAAAGAGATATACACCCAAAGTATTTGTGGAGACAAAACTACATATAACAGATTCAATATGTGTGCATAAATCAGCTTAAGCCTACTGTCTCTTTAATATCACAAAATGCTTTATCAGATTAAAGTCCTGAGCAAAGGCAAAATACATTTCAGTGCCTTTGCTGCTGTCATTACTGACGGCTGTCTATAGGCTAAATAGTAGTGATAACTTATTATTGCAGGTGAAATAGGCTATTGTATTGTATTGACCTATTGTAAGCTGAAAGAAGAGGAGTGTGACGTTCCAAGCAGCAGAGTCCAGCTGCATATGAAGTTTGTTCATTAAATGTTGGAGTAATACCAGATAAGGTGATAATGACATGTCTGATGCTTGTTAGACCAACAGACAGACTCTGGTCTCAAGGCTTAGTTAAGGCTCTTGTTTTGGAATTAGCTCCAAACCGAGCACATGACTGACTTTTCTCGCACAAAGCCGGCAGTCAAATTGGATGGCGTACCATAACACTGCTCTCTATTGTAGTCAAAGGATGCATTTCTTCTCTCCTCCACAAGTCTTTCTCCCACCACATGTTGAATACATGCTACAGTATTTTCCAATGTTTCCCATTACTTCTCAGCATAACTAATTCTGTTGGCTACAGCACGTAAAGATTATGATACTGCTTTGGCACTAAATATTTACCATATTTTCATTATTTATCTCCCAACACCAGGACAAAGAGTTTCTTATAGTTACATCTTCTATTGTTACACCTACATTTTCTACACTTAACTTAAGGTGACACAGTTTTCCAAGGTGAGTGGGCAAACAAACATGCCTTTATACACCGTACAAAAAAAGCAAGCACAGTAAAAATGTTCTGCTATGGCTGTGAAAAGTTTTATAAGATGAAATTTCTGCAAAGTGTGACAAGTGCGTTAGAAAACACAAAAATAGTATGAACGACTACTGCACTTGCCTAGGCTGGAATATTTATTTATGTGTTTCTGTTGAATTATGTCTATTTCAATTTTAGAAAGTTTACTAATAAAAATACATTCGTTTAAGCTTTAATAAATGCATTATGTTTCCAAAGCCAATGAGTATAACTATGATCACTAAATTATTTAAATTACATCATAATTCTTGATAGCAAAATTGATAGCAATTAATCATGATTATGAGTTGTTTAGAAGTGTTTTTCTATAAATACCTTTTAGATCCTTGAGGAAGTATGCGGTCCAACTTCTAGATATTCAATCCCTAAAATTATGACGTTTTGTGAATTAATTCATATAATTTAAATAAAGGCAGGAAGTTCTACTTCTAATATGATACCCTACTAGAAGGTTAAAAAAAACTACGTTTTGACAGCCTATGATTCTATTATTCATTACAGTCTTTGAAAGACAAATCATCCACTTTCACTTTGTGCTGTCACCCAACTATAGGCAATCCTCCTCCTTTCTATCCCACTATGCTCTGAACTGCAGTCTCATAGCAAGCACAGAGGTGCTGACTGATAATGTTCCAAGAAGGTTTTTCTTTCTCTAAAAAGATGAAAATAAGCAGTACAAAGCACCTAAGCTTCAAGGAAATACCATAACAAACCAACATTACTTATGAAAAAGAAAGTTATTAAGGGAACTTTGCTAAAAAATTATTTTAATTCATTATGATGTAGTCATTTATACAACCTAAATCAAGTATTGACATTTCTTATTGAATCTGAGTCCTTTAGCCCTCTTTATTTTTACTTATGAAATTAAAATTCTCTGTAAAAACATACAAGGTCTGTTGGCTTAGAACCAAGTACATAGTGGTGTTTCTATAGCCTGACTGAATGTCAGATTAAACCTAATATCATGTCTTCATATCTTGCCTACGTTGCTTACATACTAGTACATTTTTACCAGTAGCAACCATATTTAAACATTGAAGGTTCTCTTTTATACAGTGGTTTATTTGCTGATATGAAAAATGTTATCAGTAAAATTCTCGCTAATGAAACTGATGTGAGATCGGCTCAGCTGAACCACTGATTTTAGAGCTGTTAAAGCATGATGCCTTTAACCTTTAAATAATATTTTATTTCAAGTCCAACAACAGACCTGTCATCAATTCCGGTCGAGGAATTGATGACAGTCAATGTCATTTTAAGCTGTGACCACTCTGCTATGAACACGAACATCTTATCTAATTTCTAGACTTAGATTTGCTAGTGTCAGAACTGTAAAGTCACTCACAGTGATGCACCCAAGTAATTCCTCCAAAGTAACGTTTGCTCACACTTGACTATTAACACAGAGGAAGTCATGTTGCCACTGGAAATGTGTAATTAATTTTTCTTACCTGAAGTTCACACCAAGCCACCTCCACCCAAGTCTCCGTGTCCAGGCCTTTATAAACAGTCTTGAAGGCACCTCTGCCAAGTTCTATGTCAAATTTGAGGAACCTGCCTCCAGGAGACGTAGCCACGGCCTTCATCTCTGCTTCCTCCTCCTGCTCACGGTCCCTCTCCTTCCCCTTGTGGGTGGATGCAGAGGCAGAAGTATCCTTGCCGGGCTCCTGGCTGGAGCTGGGGCATGAAGGATCATGGCCCAGGGCAGCACAAGAGGAATCAGCCCCATGCTGCTGGGCACCGCTGGTGAAGACAGAGTCTGAGGAGCGCAGCTCCAAATGGGGGGCACTGTGGGATGCCTCGGGGAATGCATCTGCCTCGTCGTCCTCCTCACAAATCTCCACGCTCTTCCTGAAGAAGCGCTTTTCCCTTCTCAGTCGTTTCTGACCAGTGTCAGCTGGTAAGGAGGGTGTGGAGAATGATATCGGCCTGACTGTTATCTCCTGATCTTCCTGGCTCACTTCCCCTCCACCTCCTCGGATTCCTCTGTCCTCTTCTCCTTTCGGTCTTCTCTCCTGAGTCTGGGAGGACAGGAAATCTGAAGGGGTGTTAGGTGTCTTCTCCCTCTGTTGGTGAGCCCTATTCCCCCGCTGTGTGTCCTCCTCCCTCTGTCCATCAGGTTTTTCTGAGGAGTCCTCGGTGCCTGTGGGCTCTCCTGGGTCAGTAGCCATAGGGAATGGTCTTTCCCAGCCCTTCTAGACCTCCTCCTCCTCCAAACCTTTGGTTCTCCGTCTGTCCCCGTCTCTCTAAGCTTCTGAGGTCACACACTTTGAGTCTGTCAGGCTGTTACAGCTTACAATGGTCCAGATGACTAAACCCCTTCCTTGATCTCTGTCTCCTTTGATGATTTAAAGTTACACAGGAGACCACAGCCAAAAGAAAGCCTTATTTTACTTTCCTTCTTAATATTTCCTACACTTTCTTCAGAAAAGTCTTTGTTGCTGTTATCATCAAAGACAACAACACAATATAGTATGTGAAAATCTTCAGGCAAACCCTGCAAGAAAAAAAAAACAACAACATTGCATTAATATTTTGACGTTTTGAGAATAGAACTAGTGTCATCATGTTGAAAATGTTAGGTCTCTAAAAATGAATGAGAGGGGAACAGTGTTCAGGTCAGAGGCTGCCCTGAACTTCACAGAGAAAAAATGAATCAACATCAAAGACATAACATCACAGAAATATATTCACAGCACCTTTGTAGAAGTGGATTGTAAGTAGTGTGAATTGGATAACAGTAACTTTACATAGCCATGACTTACTGTAAACAGATTTAACTCAAACACTTTTAAAACCCATACAGCTAAGCAATCAGTTTAAAGACCCAATATGTAATGTTTTTTTTTAGAATACCAGGTTTAAAATCATTTTGATGGTATACTGACTTGTAATAGGGCAAATGGCATCTCTGTTATCACAAAAACAAAAAAAGATCCTCAGATTCGGCAGTGTGGACCCTGAAGTCTCATATTGTCAAATACTTTATGGAAGCATACAACTTTATTTATCCTCCGTAAAGTGTAATATAATTTGTCAACAAGGAAAACACTCCATGCATCCATACAATAGATCCTATTCTCACTAATAAATATGCATCAACCTGGTTAATAAACATTAAATATGCAGTAGGGAGGTCATTTCCCCACTTTAAGAGAGGTTTGGAAAATGTAGTAAACTTTTTTAAAATATCATAATTATAATAATATAACAACAGGATATTGGAAATGGTAATACATGTTCGTACACTGGTTGCTGTACAACTTTAGCTGTGTTATTAGCTCACTACCCAATTTTCACTTTTGTCAAGTTAATCCAAGTTTGTTAGTGTATTTTAGTTGGACAGATTTTTGTTTGTGGAAATGTTTTCTGGTTCATGGGAACAAAACTGACCATAATTAATTACTTCATAAAACAACTTCATTGTAATGCTGCTGAGTTTTGTTTATGGTTAGCACTCACATGACATTGGACAAGCGTGTCAAAGAAACCTGGGACTGCATCATGTTGTCACTGTCACATTGCTGTTAGTGTTACTTTCAATGTGAGTCTTTAAAACACTGTTATATTAGTGTAACATATCAATCAGCATGATTGTTTGGCTTCTGACACTATCTCAGTTAACAAATGTACATGTATGTGCACACGATGAGGACTCATGGTGGTGACCGGTATTTACAGTTGTTTAAAAGTGAATGAGCCTCAGTATTGGTATGAGAAGACAGGTCACACTAAATACTAATTTCTACACATTGTAGCTTTAATCTGTCAAACAAAAGCCTTGTGTCTGTGACAGGCTAAACTTTGACAACTGAAACTGAAACTTTGTCTAACCAATGACCCTGCTCAAGAATTATGTGCCTTCATCAATCAAAAAGTGCACGTTCATCACTACCTTGTGACTTAACTTGTGTTCAGTGGCTCCATTAGTCAACAAAAAGCTGCAGTTAGAAGTATGCAATCCCCACCATTAAATATGGATGATGAACTATTGGCCAGCTGAGTGTTAATAATTCATACACGGAGGAATTGTTGAATTGCAACAAAGAGCTCATAAATATACAAAACTATGATTATGATTATCATGAGCACAGAGATCAGCTGGCAGTATTTCTCACTGTATATTCAGCCGAGCATTCACACAGGGTGACAATACACAGTTTCAAATTATAATTTTTCACATTAAAGTATTATCCTCTGCCAGCAGACGTTGAAACTTTACACAGCAGGTTTCCTCTTGTGTAAGATGCCGTGTTTACACTTATAGGAATTCTTTGATGACATCTTTATCTTCTCCTCTCCTGTATCAGTCTCTATCTGCATCTTAACTTCCTTCTGACAGCCAGAGATCTCTCAGTGGTTGCATCAGAGCTGTGTCATTAGACAGCAGTCGACATGATGTTACTCCGGAGCCAGTATCTAAGAGACAGAGTTGAAGGACCGAGTACTGTCACCATTTTTGCATCTGACTTCAGAGGAGGCGAGTGGAATAATGTATACCAACAACAAAAGCTGTAATGAAAGAATGCAGCTGTCCTGGGAGGTAAAAGTGCAGCAAATAGAAAGTAAAGTGCAAACTCTGGGTCATTGGATTAACTTATTTTGCATATTCATTTACATCGCAACACATATTACTTTAGAGCTGAACATGACAGACCGTCGAGGTTTTGTGGTAACACTCTTAGCTGTGAAGGTGTCCACAAGGATGGCACAGTCAGTCTTGCCCCCTGACATGTTCTTCGTGCTAGATAGACTCTAGGTCACAGCTGCAAGTCTAGACCTTTTCTTTAATTTTAATGAGCTAAGCCCACCATGACCACATGGGGGATCATCTAGTAGCTCACAGCAGCTATTATCTCTTTTATACCACCGTCATTAAAACTCACTTCAAGCCTGTTATCTGTCAGACTACAGCAAAAGAGTATGACATGCAATGCTCGTAGCTGTCAGTCAAATTACTGGCTTAATAGGCCAAAGCCAAACCCGTTCCTGGAGAACAACAAAGAATTCCAGCTAAGCAACATTCCCAACACATAGGCACATGCTCAGAGACAACCTGTAATTACTAATAAGCTTATAGCCTCCCACAACGCACTCCACATTTATCACCATAATGCAACAGGCCTTATTGTGAAATCAATGATGCATCATATGGGTGGTCAATATACAACGTCATATTTTACACGCCATTATTTGTCATTCTAAATAGGTGTTATTATTTAGGTAACATTCTGCAATTTAGAATAGAAATAAGAATCTAAATAAAATCACAACAAAAAAAGGTTGTACAGCAACCTACCACAATGGGTCTATGATTAACATATTAACTTAAAAATCAAAAATGATTAAAACACTGAACAAAAACAAAGCAGAAACTCATCAAACTAAGCAAGATTATCCAGATAACATGGGTCATCATGTGAATAAATAGTTTATATTATAAAATTTTTAAAGATCAAATCTGTTGTTATTGGCTACTAACTCATTATAGCACTACAATACAAACAGAGAATAAAGTACTAATTGGAGACTGCATGTATGCTGTCAATAACTAAAGGTAAATTATCGGCATTAGGGTAACAGGACAAAATGTGGTACTGTACAGTGAGACCAAAAAGGTAAAGGCTAATGGGATGAGGGGAGCATAAAGGGGGAAAAACAACAGGCAATAAAGAGAGGGAAGTCGCCCTTTAAACAGAAGCTTATTTGCCTATGTCCCCAGGGCAAGGCGTTCCCATGAAAGCCACATACCGGACAGAGTTTTCACAGTACATCAAACACTTTCAAAACCATCACTGTCTCTCACAGCCACCCAGTCTCTCTTCCAAGCACACACAGAAAGACAAACACACACACACACACACAAAGATGCAGATATCGCACTCACTTTAGCTTTCTCCTCTGTCCTTCTAACCATCTTTGTGTCTTTAATGCGCAGACAAAAACACACAGGCAGACACTCACACATCAAAAACAAACCCTCACTCACACACAAGCCACATGTCCCATTTCAATGAAAGAATGCTGAAAGGAATTTCCTGACACCAGCCAAATGACCAAGCAACTGCCCATGTGAGCAAATGTGGTAAACCAAAGTTGAAGATAACAAAACCAACGCTGCAGCGGTAAACAGTGATATATTGCTTCAGCAGCGACTGGCTCCGGCATGTAGCATTCATCGTGTTCACATGTCAGAATCACTGTGTTCATTTTTTATCAGTGCTGGTGTACTTGGGAACTACACCTGACATGCTGCACTCTTCTTATCCTTCAGGCATCCGTGAGGCACCTACACAGGGGGAACACTTGCAGCTGCCTAATCATAATTTGTCTGAATGTGCAGCAAAACTCAGTGACACTTTGCTTAATGAAGGCAAAAGAAGTGATTTCTATTCTTTTCTCTAGAACTGCTAAAGACTCTGTTTGGTTTTGACACAATTTGTATTAATAATACAAAGAGAAGCTGCATATGATGCACACGTAATCTTGCGCAAAACGTGCACACAGGTGTAACGCTCAGATCTCCTGCACAATCTCTAACTTTATACACAACCACTACATTGCAATACTGTTGCACTTTTTTATCCATTATTTCATAGGGATACACACAATAATCCCCTTGAACCAAACAACTCCTGGAAAATTAGGCAGCCAGACAAAAGAAGGGCCTCAGGACCGTGCATATGTTTGTGCCCAACAGGAATGTTTTTGCAATTGTGATAGACGTGTAGGTGAAAAGACTGAATAAAGAGTGGCGAGAGGGACAGGAAGGGATCGTAGTTGGTGGGAGCAGGTGGACAGCAGAGTTGCAAACAGAAGGGAAGGAGAGATGGAGTATGTTGGGGCAGCTAGCAGGAGGGGTGGGAAAAATGTGTGTGTGAAAGAGAACAAGAGAGAGATAAAGAGAGGGGGGTAGCACAGACAAAAGGAGGGCTGGGGGGATTTCGCCCGATAAAATATGTGCCAATGTTTGTGTGAATGAAAGCAGTGACTATAGCTAAATTTCTGCCCGAACAAAAGGAGCTACAGTTGTGCGGGAGAGGAGAGGAGTGCAGAGGAACAGAGGGGGACAGGGAGGAGAGGAGAGGGCATAAGAATAGTTTCCGCTGGTATGTGCAGTGTCACAGCAAAGACTTTGACAAATATCAACATTTTGCATTAAAAAATAAGATTTCAGCACTTAAACCACTACTGTTATTTAATAAACTGTGTATAAATGTACATTGCGGTGTTGGTTTAAATTTAGATGTAAAGGTATGCATGTGTTGCAGTCTTTTAACAGGGTTCCTTCATCAACTGCCAGCTAGTTTGCATATCACCCCTTTGCTGATCACGGCACTGAATGGTCTTTGTTAAACTAGTTAGCAGGTCCAGCAGATCCATAATATAAATTATATGTATATAATTTATATAAAACTTACTAATTTTAGTTGAGCAAGAACAGAATATGCTTTAGCCCTGCTATGTAGATCATATCCAAACAGAATTCAGACTGCCTCGACCCTTTCCATACATAATTAATAGAACACCTACATCTATACAGTATTTTTCAAATTCAGTATTCGTTCACAGAGATTTAAAGAGACAGAAGTTGAGGTATTGGAAGGAGGACAAGGAAAAAAAAAGTCTGAGATCTGCTGGCCAAAATTCAAAAGGTCCCAATGTCAAACAGCAACTACCCTTAAGATCACAGGTCTACATCTGAACCCTGAAACTCAGCTGTTGACCACAGTCGCAGGGAAAACAAAGCCCATTTCAGTTCAGTTCAGACCACGTCTTACAGGATATATCACCGTGTGAGACAGGTGTAAGCCTTCAAAGGGTTGACTTTGTGTGTGCTGCTGCAGACTGTGATCATCTGGTACTATTACAATTAATTCCATTGCTCAGGACACACACAGTTGGGGAAGAGAAACTGAAAGTTATAATGTTCATGAACAGAACGTGAGAATCAGTCTGACAAGCACTGGTCATCTGACTAGAGTGCAACTGTCCAAAGTTACAACTGCTTTGACCATTCCTTTTACTCAGTGACTACACAGGTTTGTTCAGCACATGTTGCTTCACTGTGCATCTTACATCTAGGTGGCATTTGGAAATTTGATAAAAATATCAAATGGTACTTACAGTACTACAATCAAACACACATCATTTTTCCCATTAGGGAAAGCAAAAGGCTGAAACCACAACAAGGACTTTTGTCCAATCCAGGTCAAGCATGGGAAAGTGGAGTGTAGGTAGCACACACAGAGTACTGTTCACCGAGAGAGAGAGAGAAACGGAGACAGAAATAATGTGTTATCTAACCCCCTTTTTTGTTCTCTTTTATTCGTCACTAAAAGCAGAACCCTCCCATACCAAAGGATTTCTCTAATCCAGGTGAGTGAAATGCTCCCTAATCAGCCAATGATAAATCGGGATTACTTGTTAGTAAAGTGGCTTACTACCTATGTAGCTCATATCAGCAACTGAGTCCCTTTTTATTCTTGCAAATGGTGTCTGAACTTATGGATAGACAGAACTTATGGATGATGGAGTGCTCAAGCTTCAGCAAAATGTTCAATTATATAGTTTAGCAACTGTCAGCCGCTTTTCAGAGAGAGATAATCCACCCTAAAGTTTTGAGTAAACCAGAACCACTCTCAGTGGAACTATATGTCAATAATGAATGTGATCATAGGAGACATGAAGTACGAATGTTACGGATATTACAATGTTACAAAAACAGGGACACTGGATTCCTTCACAACAGGGGTCCAGCACTCACACCCGTACTGTTCAATTGACATATCAACTTTTGAAGAAAACTAGTACGTGATGGAATGGTAACAGCCTTTCCGACTGCATTACTTCTTTCACATCTCTGTAGACCAGTGCGACTCGTTTGTGCGTCACTGAACTTTTAAAAAAAACATTTTTCTTTCACTCTTTATGAATGTGTCAGCAGACCGATCATGGTGACACTGTCTGATCACATCATCCTGCACTGACATTCTCAATCACCTGAGGAAAAGTTGCACTTCTGTTCTTCGTCTGGCCTTATTTACCAAGTCTTTCTAATACTTTACCCATTGAAACACTGGCCAGCCGAGCAGCCTTTGTAAGTGAAGCTCCTGCCATCCGTGCCCTTAGAATGAACCGCCTTTCCATTTCACTGTGATTCTTTCCTCCTGGATCAGCCTAAACCAAAATCCAAATCAACTCAGCCTGCTTTCTATGCCTGCATAATTTGACAGCTTTTTTTCCTGCAATCTTCACCCGTCTATATGTTATTTATAGTGTTCAGCACATACACAGGGAAGCCTTGATGTGCGAGCACCGTGAAGTGCGGCCATTGGCTGCCTTCGACCTCAGCTGACATCAGGAACGCAGAATGGCGAAAGACACAAAGTACAATAACCACAAGAAACACCTTCTGTCACCAGCACAAACCCTGGCGGCGTGGAGCGTCCTGACAGCAGCAAATCAGTCAAATAACAGGCTAAACTGTGGGTGTCTGAGGGCCCGTCAGTGACTATGCCCGCAGCTCCGCACTTGACTGGAGTGTTTCTACACAGCATCATTCATTTCAGAATAATAAGCTGCAACTGGAGATGATAAATAGCTGGTTAATTAGCCAGTTCGAAGTGTTTGACCAAATAGAACAACACAATGTCACAGTGGACGTCACAGTGCTGGAATGACACCGATATTTTAGGAATATTAGTATTTAACCAGAAATAGAAAATGATAAAACATCACTCACCCTAATTTGACATCGCAGTCATTCGCCCCAGAGGTGTATTTATATAAAAAGCAGCAGCCCAGCCCGGATTGCAGGCGTCCTCACTAATAACTGTATTATTATTATTATTAATATTATTATTATTCCTAACGTTAAAGGTTGTTGTTGTTACACGAGATATACATTGTTCTTCCTAGCTACAAAATGATTTACAGCCACAGAAAAAAGACATTTCCAAAAGGCTTCGGAACAGATCGGCCGGTGCGTTTGTTTTCCTCGTGACATTTAATAGGCTTGTCGCGGTGTTGTCGGCTCCACAATCCCCGGCGGAGCCGTCGAGCTGCTCGGTGCGCGGATGACACACTACTTGCTCTGGCGACGTGTTCCACTTCAGACGCTGCCGGCCGCGGCTCTACACATCCCCGCACTCGCCGCTCGCTCCGTCGTCTCTGAGTCGCGCCACCGTCCGTTCACATATGGCCGAATGTTGCCCGTAACTTGTGTCCATCCTTTACACGGCTCCGACGGCCTTTCAGCAGGTTCGCGTGTGTAACGAGGGCGCTCCGTCTGCCCGCTCACGCAGCGCGTTCCGTGCGGAACGTTGCTAACTTCCTCCACCACCAGAGGGCGGCGCGGCGACGTCTGTGCGCCAACGGCCGCGTCTGGGAACTACATGCCGCCTTCAAGTGCTCCTCGTAACTCCCATCACTCCCCTAAATGAATACTAACAAACAAACCAATTCACTTTTTTAAAAATCTCCTTTTTATGTTTTTATTTCCCACATGTTTAATTTTATTTGCCCAGAAGGCTGGATTTGATTTAATTACATTTTCTTTGTTATTGTCTGTTATGAGTTGATAAACAAAAAAATGCAGCATTTAGAACGCAACAGCTTTACAATAACACGCGCATGAAATCATTGTATCTGAAATACTCAATTAACTCAACTTCGAATAACCCACTTCTAAAAATACTCCAACAAGAGCACTGAAAGTAAAAGTGCTTTTCTATACATAAACTCTAGCGTCATGCTTTTATACAGCTACTTGTTCATTCTACTTGGGTTATAATGGTGCTGGATACCTGAAGCCCATATGCAGGGTATTATGATGTTACAACATAACTAACACAGAATACTGTCAAACTATGAATATTCTACATCCAATGGGCCAGAAGATTGGAAACGTTTCTTTGTTCTTAGCATGTGCATAGTGAAGTAAGCGCCTCGGGCAAAATACACTGAATAACCCCATTGAGAATTTGACTTTTGTCGCCCCCTGGCGAATTTCTTCAAGTACTACAGTGAAATCAAACCCACTCTGGACACATTGAAAAAATGCCAAAAAAATGTTGGGACATATTTTATTCATCATTGCAACAATATAAACATAGCCACACATTTAGAAAAATCTTGATAGAGAGGTAACATTATGTAGGTAAAAGCAGTCAAATGGACTTCTAATTATACATTAAACGTTTTTATTTGTATATAACATTTCCTATGCAAGACTTGCAAGATACTAAATTGTTACACATTCAAAATAAAAATAAAAAAAACTACTTATACAACCACACATTTAGATTCATACTTTTATTAAAGCACAGAGCTAAAAAAATGCTTTCAAACCCAAGATAACATTATGGGTAGTGTTATGATGAACTCAAAGAATGAATTCAGGGTTTTCAACAAAGTATTAAAATAAATACATATATGTCAAAGGAACCTACATAAGCCAATTTTGGCTAAAGAAATTTGTAAACATTGGGAAAGCAAAATGCTGTGCATCAAGTTCTAAGGAAAACAATGGCAGCTTCTAGAGTTCATCACAGTTATGACTGAAATTTATATCACGATTAAAATATATTAAAATATAAAATCTGCCCACAGAAATGGTGCTTAGAATATTCTAAACTACAAGTGTAACAAAAATGCTTTTCTCATGCTGACGCTCTTCAGGTTTCCCCATGCCTTACTGTGATGTCAGTTGAACATCAAATTCTGTGAAAAGGTCGTCATCACTTCACATTTGTGTTTTATTGTATGTATGTATGTATGTATGTATGTATTGAAAGGCAGGCATGAAAATATGAAATAAATCCATCTGCTATATTGGCTTTAGAAGCCCTAATCCAGTTGTATTCATTCATTTGTCGTGCTTTGGTCATTAAAGATTTGGCCTCTTAAGTGTTCATAATCAATCACAAACATTTTCCTTGTTTTTACAACCTTTTTTAAGCTTAAAAATGTCATAAAGCTTAGTGCACAAATCCTTTACAACTTGTTCAAGCCATTTTAAATACACCAATACAATCACTGCAGTTAATTCATGTCTCCGTTTGTAGCCTTGGATGGTTCCAGGGAGTCAGCAACTCCATGGCTTTTCTATTTAGATCCTTTGGATCCAGTGCTGCTCCTTCAGGTGTATGTAAAGATGAAGATAGGTAGAGTTATGATTCCAGGGGAGGTCGCAGAGGAATACATCCATCCATCTCCAGAGATTCAGGCCAACCTTCATACTTGTTGTTGCTCTTACTATTTTTCATGCGCTGATGGAAAAAAAACATAGGCCAGCAGAATTAGTTTCAACAAAACAGACCATGGTCAGGCTGTCACTGCTGGATGATAGCTGCTCACATACAAGATGATAAGCAAATGCTGGTCATATGCGATTAAGCCTTAGACTTAAATGATGACTTAACCATTTATATATTCACCAACTATCCCCAATTTACAGATGGCAATTCCCTTCTGAATTGTAGCTTGATGCCATTTATTGGTGAGTGGGTGAGTGTTTTGTTTATTTCATTTATTTATTAGGAACCCTTGTAGCTTCCACAATAGTAGCCGCCAATCTTCCTGGATTCCAACTCATGAAAGCATAATTCACAACTTTAAGAAAATCCAAGATAAAATCCCCCCCAAAACTTGCAGATGTCAGCAATAAAAACTAATCGAATAAAATCAATCATCAAATCAAACCAATTTCACATATAAATTACTAAATGGAATTTAAATAAGTCTTAATATGCGTCTTTAAAATAGGAATGTTACCTAAATTCCTAAGGTCATAATGTAGATTATTCCATTCGGAGGATGCTCTGAATATACAATTTTATTACAAAAAATTACATTTAGCTGTAGGAAAAACTTCCCCTGTAAGCAGATTATCATCCTATCAACAGAGCTGATCAATGATCAATACTGATCAATACAGTAACATACCTGCTCAAAGGGACTCTTATTCTCAATGCCCTTGGCTCCAACAAACACCCAACTGTCTCGAAAAGCTAGCTCCTTTATAGCTGTGCTACCGAGTTCCTCAAACAGTCGCCGAGCTTCGTCGTTCAGCCTGTTGCCAGAAATGAGGATAAGAAAGTCGGTTAATGTTCCCTACATAAGTTAGTTGTTATTGTAAACAAGTGGCTTACGGGTCAACATAAGTAATTGCCATGGTGTCATATTTCTTTATTCCAAAACAAGTTAATCTTTTGAGGTTTATTGACTGATGGCTAGTATATCTATTTTATGCTGTAATTGTACATAGATAAATACACAGATTTGTCATAATTCAAGTTTAATATATTGTGTTCGATTTAGTTGTGAAGATAAAAGCAGATGAAAAGATGGTAACAGCTGGTGGTCTAAAAAAATTGGTTCGGTATGAATCCTGCTGTTGTTTAACAGTTTTTGAAGTAAAGCCACAGAATTATTTTATTTTAAAAGTGAATTAGAAATCATAACAAAATAATGTGGCAATGTATCTGTTTACCTGGTTAGAGTTTTTTTTCTAAGAGGAAAAGAGCTATTCAACTGGAACTGACAGCACATCAGAGATTCTTACTTTGTAGCTGGATCATCGAAGGAAGCCACAAACACAAGTGTTCCCTCATGGAGAGGTCTGAGAAACTTCAACAGATCGGAAACATCTGAGCAGGAACATCAGAAGAGTTACACACTGTGGCTTAGAGGTTGTAGTGCCTAACACGGGAAATATAAACCCTATTTTCCAGTTTTTTTCTTACCTCCTGCCCACATATCAAAGGTCTTAGTGTCCAAGAGCTCTCCAGTTACACCTAACACAGAACATTATTCAAAGGTTAAAACCCCACAATTAACTAGAACGTAAACGCAGCCTGTTATGAAGGTCAAGGTGACATTCTTACCATTCACCAAAGCTACATTAAGTCCTCTGCCCACATTGTTCTTGACACTGCTCACTAACCTGTAAGACACAAGCACAAATGGTTGAAGCACTAACTAATTAATGTTGGGAGAAAAACAGATTTTTGCCTGGTGTATTTTAATCCTACAATCTAAGAGGCAACAACAAATACAAACAGATTACAGACAAAAACAAAGAGATGAGGAACAGACAGACTGAAATCATACTTGCATTAAGCTCCCCAGACAGACTTGGAGGCCTGGTTATGATAGCACAGAGGAAAAAAGAACAAAGAGTGAAGAAAAAACTAAGAAGAAAAAAAAAACAAAAGACACAGCAGGGGGACAAAGACACACATGAACAGTGAGGAACTTGTAAGTACATAATCTCACATCTTATCCTCCAGACAGATTTTAGGGCCGATGACATTGGCAGCACCAGACACCAAACGGAAAGCCAAATGTTTTGAGGGACAGGGGGCTGAAAGTCCACATTTATACTTTCGTGGACGGGGTTCTGCCAAAATATGATACACAGATCATTGGTACTAGGTAGGACGATAAATTTATTGATAAGGTTAGATATTGTTAGGTTAGGCCAAGTATTGTGTTGATAATGTTGACAATAACCTCATGATACTTGACAGGAATAGTTACAGTTACTTACCAGGTGTTGGGTCCTCACTTGCACCTGAAAAAAAATTGTTCAACACTCATATTAAGAAAGTTTATATAAGAATATCATTGTTTGATTACTTATACACGCCTTTGTTTGTTTTTACATAAACCTTAAACCCATTAGATAATATTTTTTACAATTGCCCCTGGTCTCTAAAATGGGAGAAAATTCTGAAGAGTGTTGTTACCTAGATTCTATAGTAAAAAAATCAAATTGCTTCTTTCGGTTTATCCAACAGCATAAATGTCAAAATATTCTAAACAAAAGAGATCTCCCAGATCTCTGCCTTTAAGCAACTAAAACCAGCCAGTGGCAGCCATTTTTGTTTGCTCACATAACTAATAATAATAATCTCAGCACTACTTCTCTTACCCCCGAAGAAATACCGCACGGATGAACCCCCCTCTCCTCCGAATAACGTGCTCGCCAGCAGCCAGGTGAGCCCCACTAACAGCAGCACAGCCACAACCCGCAGAGAACCTGTCAGCGGAAACAGGACACGCTCAGTCAGGCACCAGGTGCAACCAACCACCGAAGTGAGGAATGTCCAACACGTTTTTATTTACCTGTTAATCTCATAATGCACTGTCTCATACACCTGGACAAAACAAAAAAGTTTCATTAATATATGCTTTAATTTTCAATGATACGTCAACTCCTGCCCAAACTCCATGAATTCATACTTTCTAAACGCATTCTACCCACCACCTGTTTTTCATATATTCTACTTAAACATGACTATTACTTTAATTCTATTTTGTCTTCTGAATATGTAAAAGTCAAATAGTATAAAGTACAAATGAATCTTTGATATTTTACTGTAACAACGTGAGATCTCTTTCAAGAGATGACGTTTGAACGAAAAGCACCGCAGAGACAGGGCAACAAACGACAACTGCTATGACAAGATTGTGGATTTATTATAACCAATTTACGGAACAATAAGAAGCTAAAGTCTTACGTAACGTAACGATAAATGACCGCGCCGCCTTCGCGTCACCTTCGCCGCTGATCAACGGTAACGTTATTTTCAAAGGCTGTTGCTCCTGCCGCTCGGAATTCCAACTATTTCTTGCGCTGTTTCCTCATTGAGTCGTTCCTCAGGCCGAGTCCACGTTTAAGGAGAAGACACAGACTTGAGTCAATATGCTCAGTCGAAGTTCACAACATTCTGAACAATCATAGACAACCTGAGGTATAGATTGTCCCATCCGTCTTCCGGAAATACGGCTCAACCCTTTGTCGGTGGCTACGGAGTCTGCGCGTGGGGGAGTTCACGAAACCCACGTGCGTTCAACCGTCATCGACACTTTATGAAGAAAACAGGAAAAAAAACATATTTTCCCCATTTAGCTTAGACTTCCAAAAAACTGTTTTAACTAGGTATTTATGTTGCGTAATACATTTGTGTTTGAATGTGAAACCCAATGCAAGCAGAGTATAGCTGGTCATGATTGATTGTATTATTGTTAATATCGTAATGTGTTTCGATATTACAAACAGTGGCGTTACTTCTGTAGAGATCGTGCACATAATCACAGGTGGTTCGCGTGTTCGTTGCACAGGTTGTAAACTCTGCGGGTGTCGGGGATCTCACGTGTCTCCCAGCTGCACCGCTGTCAGTCTGCGTTTCTCCCACTCAGCGCCCCCTACGTGAACGCACCATGAACGGAACGAGAAATGTATCAAATCACGATTTTTATTATTTACATAAATAAATGAATGCATAAATATTCACCCCCAAAAATAAATAAATAAATAAATAAATAAAACACACACAAAACCTGCGACAAAACAAAAACAAAAAAGAACAATAAATAAATCAGGTAACAGTGACGCAATCACAGCACTTCCTCGCTTTAGCAACAAGATGGCTGCTCACAGTGCTGCACTCTCTGCCTTCAAAATCACTAATCCGTTCTGGGGAACACGCATAGGAAATTCTTTTAAAGTGAGAGAAATCACAGTGTTCTGTCTTTGCGGTTGTTGTCATTGTTGTGTGGCTAGAAACTAAACTTTGTATTTTTTATCTGATTAGAAGGTCATGTGGTCAATATCATACAGCTAAATAAGCAAGCTAGCAAGCCATAGCATGTTTTGTAGGGCGTTATCTGAGTTTTCAGCCGGCTGCCTTACAAACAGGTGCTTTCATTGTGTTTTGTGCACGTTTGTTTCCTCGTTGCCTTGTAATTCATTCACAAACGCCCTTTTCATTCATTTTTATGTTGTATTTTAGGTTTTCGGAACAACTCTGACAACTCAGAGGAATAAGAGCTTTATTACTGTGAGTGAACCAGTTTTTCCTTCTACATGTTTTTGAATATGTGTCCTTAGATTTTCATATTCATTTCCAAGCTTCTTGGCTTTAGTTAAAACCTATATGGGTAATTATTTATTTTGTTGTTAAATAAGATTTCATACTTGTATATCTGCTGTTGTCTTGGAGTTAAAATGACATGTGCCACTGCTTTTTTTTAACAATTTCTTTTGCACAGCTGTTTATCTGATTCTTGTTTTCCTTATTTCCTTACTGTCCATAATCAACAACAGCGTGAGAACATTGTAAGTAGCTAACTCTTATTCTTTACTAAACTACAAAATATTCATTTACATAAAGAACTACATAAAAGAACAGTACTTTAAAGTTTGGTTTTATTTATTATTATTATTATTTTTTACTTCTTTATTCATGGCCACTTGAATGAAGACCAGTAGATCTTTAAAAGCACAAACCAAACTTTCTAGTGGCAGCATCCTTACCTTGTAACACAACTGTAATTGATAAAAGTAGATCCCTAAAGGCAACTGTGTTGCACTACAGTAACTAAAATGTGCTATTCTACAAACTGGTTTTGAAATAATTTGTGAATTGTTATTTATGGGTTAAACATTGAGCAACCACCATTGATGTTTATCAAGTTCATAGCAGTTACATAAAGTACAGTTATTATTATCATTCCACAGCCCCCTCCTGCAAAGTATGGAGGCAGACACACTGTGACACTGATACCAGGAGATGGAATTGGTCCAGAGCTGGTTAATCATGTCAGAGAAGTTTTCAGGTTTGTTGGACTTAAACTAAGTCTTGTTAAAAATCTTGATTGCAGACAGGAGAGAACTACCTCACGTTGTGGTTTGTAATCATGGTGTAGGTTCAGCTGTGTGCCAGTAGACTTTGAGGTGGTGCATGTCAACTCTGCTGCAGAGACTGAGGATGATATCAAAAATGCCATCACTGCTATTCGTCGTAATGGGGTTGCCCTCAAGGGTAAGAAAACCCCTTTTTCTTTGTCATAAATGAAGCATGAAACCATTAAAAAATCTGATCACAACACTGCTGTGGGACCATGATACTATAGCGTAACCGTGACATTGCGTAACTGTTCTGATAGGTAACATAGAAACCAATCATACTATGCCACCATCTGTCAAGTCAAGAAATAACCTTCTTCGGTAAGAACTACTGTGAAATATGCATTTTCATTTATGAAGACTCTTATGTCATGTCTCACTTCTCCTCCATAAAGTTTCCTATAGTCAGTTTATTCATTGTTTTTCCTTCTTTTCCCCTTTTATTATTCCATTTGTGTACGAACAGCACAAGTTTAGACCTGTATGCCAATGTGATGCACTGCCAGTCCCTCCCTGGAGTCCAAACTCGGCACAAGAACATTGACATCATGATCATTAGGGAGAACACAGAGGGAGAGTACAGCAGTCTGGAGCACGAGGTCAGACAGAAGAGAAGCACAATCAGTTCTGCTGTCTGCTGAAACACACACACTTGTATTTCCCATTGCAGTGTAACGATTTATTTTCCACATTCTTGTCTACTGAATTCGTGTCAAGGTTCTACATAAAAAAAAATCTGTGTTTAGTATTGAAGTATCTCTTGTCTAGTGTCTTCTCTTGCAGTGCTCTGTACTTGAACTGAAGTTGTCATTTGGTCTTGTTCTTAATGTGTTATTCTAGAGTGTATCAGGAGTAGTGGAGAGTCTCAAAATTATCACTAGAAGCAATTCCTTCAGGATTGCTGACTATGCCTTTCAACTGGCCAGGGAGAAAGGTCGGCGCAGGGTCACTGCCGTGCACAAGGCCAACATCATGTGAGTGTAGAGTTCTCTAGTGTCCTACATGGGTTATACGTTATTTTATTCTCGCTAAAATGTTGATTGTGGCCTTCCTATTCCCAACAGGAAGCTTGGTGATGGCTTGTTCTTGCAGTGTTGCAGAGAAGTGGCCTCAGGTTACCCAGACATCACATTTGACAGCATGATTGTAGACAACACAACGATGCAGGTGACAGTTGACAACAACATGACAAAGTAAATGTTGGTTGATCAAAATTATTCACCTGAGACCTTGTATGTTTATTGTAGCTGGTATCCAAGCCCCAGCAGTTTGATGTTATGGTGATGCCTAATCTATATGGGAATGTGGTGAGCAACGTGTGCGCCGGCCTAGTGGGAGGGCCTGGTCTTGTCCCTGGGGCCAATTATGGTCGTGACTACGCTGTTTTTGAAACCGTAAGTGTTTGGAAATTACTGGATAGTAAGGCACTGCCCCCTCAGTGGTTAAAGGATTAAATATGTATTGATAATGTCTATCAGTTATATTGTGACTGACTTTTCTGACTTGCACAGGCCACAAGGAACACAGGAAAGAGCATTGCAAACAGGAACATTGCTAACCCTACTGCAATGCTGCTTGCCAGCTGCATGATGCTGGACCACCTAAAGTAAGCTCTCACGATTAAAACATTTTGAGGAAATATCCTGGGTATGTCTGAGATGTAATGTTGTGACTGCTATTATAATGTAAATAATTATTTCACCTGTATGTCTCCAGGCTTTATGACTATGCCAGTTTGATCCGTAATGCAGTTCTCACCACTATGAATGAAACCAGGGTAAGTCTTCATTTACTTCTTCCTCACCTACATCACTGCCATAAATGTAACAGGCTATTGTTGTGGGATGTAGGCTCATACTGGAATGTTTCCTAAAGGGCATCGAAATACTTTCACACAAAGCAGCATTGTTTTTCACACAACAGCACTTACAAGAAGCTGTCTGTTGCTATGGTACTTCAAGCTATCAGTTTACATCGTGTGGCATTGGAATTGTTAAAAGTAATTTAAACTGTTTTTTCCATCATGCAGTTACACACAGCTGATATTGGGGGACAGGGCACCACATCAGAGGTGGTCCAGTCTGTCATGAGGAGCATCCAGAGTAAAGGCCAGCTCACAACCGAGCTGTAAACCCCAATGGACTCCATGCACACAGACAACCACACCCAGGAGGGGTGTGAGTTTGAACAGGTGTACAGTATCTTAGAGGATGACAATGCATCATAGGGGTTATTGCTGGCATCAGAATGATTCCATCTTTATATTTTTTGTTCATACAGCTTACTGTTCGCTTCACTTCACAAAACAACTTTTATTCACACATGCACAGTTTACATTTTACAAATATTTGTTAATTTCCCAATCATATGCTAACTCTTACTTTAAGTATACAGGTAGAATATATACGATTCAGTTCATCAGGTTAATTCAGTTGAAGATCTCTCTTAGAAATTGTTGTGAAATATGAAAAGGTCTCTTTTGCAACATCAAACACCAAACAGATATTTGTGTCAAACGGTCAAAGATGATCATCTGTTTGAAGTTATCTTTTAAATGACTTTCAGTTTGGATTACTATTTACTGTACAACTTAAGACTGGTATTGGCTTTTCAGTCAACCAAAACGTGCAATGTTTATTTAAAGCCTTACTTATTTTTGTCATTTTGTCAAACTATGTATCACAGTTCACATCATAACTGTACTCGAAAAAAGCAGTGTTGCTTTTAACATTATACTGTATCATTTGAGGAGGTGCGCATCAAGTAACTGGTGTGGAAGTTGAATATTTACACCTGTGCTATAATATTTTCGTCTAAGTGTGAATATATAATGTCTCAACTTCTTACTTGGCAAGACCTGTTAAATCCTCTTTTGAGAAGACTGGTTTTATTGTGTCTTGGGGGGCAATATATACTGTAAACATAAATATTATAAATAAAGAAGAAAACCACCTGAAAGAGGAATTTACTTTTGAGACTCAAAGGAGTTCTAAAGATAATGCCAGCACTTTCTATCATTTTTTTTGTCTGTTCATTAAGGACATGACAAATTATGGTTGTGGTTAATGAAATTGATCACCATCAATTTGGTGGTGATCAGCTCACATTTCATGAACAGTGCCCTTTTTTTGCAACCGTATACACTGCTTATTGATCGTGCACTGACTTAGAACTAGGTCAGTTTGACATCACGTGCAGAAGATTCTCCCTTTGCAGAAATGATAATGTAACCACAGTATGGCACAGTACACTTCAGCAACAGCTCACAGCCTAAAAAAGTAGTCATACAGCTAAAACACCTCTAAAAAAGACAAGAGTACCTAATAAAGTGGTAAATACAGTACAGTGTATTGCTATTCTATTTATTTGTCTGCTATTAAAAGCATCTTAGTGATAAGATCAGTTGATGTTTTGATATTCTGTTCCTCTGCTTCAAAGAAAGTTAGATATGTCCTGGCCTCCAGCTGGGGATCAAGATTATTTCGCTCCAGATAAGATAAAGCTCACTGATCCTTCAGTTTGTTTAACAATTTCACGCTTCATCAGTGTATTTCTTTCCACATTGGAAGACAAGGTGCTATTTTACATTTTTATCACTAGGTGGCAACTCCACTTTCAAAGAACCGCTACCAAGTTGAAACAATATTGTAATTGTATGGATGTGTTCCCTGATAAAGACACAAGCGCTCATCAGTATCAGTTTAAATGAACATGATGTTTCTACACTAACTGCATTGTGGAAAAGCTGTGGGAAATCGATGAAGAAAGAAACTGCCAGGTATGTTGTTCCAAAAATAAATAATATTACAGTTCTCATTCTCTTTCTGTTATTTCTAGAAATCAGGATCTTATGTTCAGACTAGATGTTCTAAGAAAATGTGCAGTAGGTTTGTCTTTGCATTTACTACTGCTTCATTTGGGTCTATAAATACTCAGACATTAATGTTAGACAAGGAAAGTGGCCTAGTTCTCTGAGCCAGCAGATGCAGGAGGAGCAGATAGATGTTTAACAGCGTATCAGTCAGCACTGACCTCCTGCTCGCATTAATCACAGCCCACCTCTCTCTTTGGCTGGGGTTGCGATCACAGGGGAACATCTCACTGTAAAAAACAATTAATCAAATCCAGATTTCTGAAAAAGTCATAAATGATTTTCTCTGAACATTTGTGCCAATCAGCCATCTTTAACTTAATATTTACTCTGCAAACACAGTGAGTTGGCTCTTGGTTCATGTCCTCAGTCGCAGTAGATTAAATAGATTACGTTGCTCTAATCTCTATTATTATTATTATTATTATTATTACATATTCAATTCAATTCAACTTTATTTATATAGCGCCAATTACAACAAGGTCATCTCAAGGCACTTTACATAATAAAGTCAAGACTGTTCAGACATTTAGAGAAAACCCAACAAATCCCCCTTGAGCAGCTATAGGCAACAGTGGAGAGGAAAAACTCCCTTTAACGGAAGAAACCTCCAGCAGAACCAGGCTCAGGGTGGGCGGCCATCTGCCTTGAACAATCGAGCTGAGTGGGAAGTGGAAGGAGAAAAGAACAGAGCAACAACAGAAACAACAAAACATTGGGCAGGTTAGTGGGACCAGTAGCTGCGCACTGGAGGACACACAGCACCAAAGCCGGGGACACCTGAGGACAGGGACAGAGAGAGGGAGAAGGACGAGAGAATGAAGAGGAAAGGAAAGTGTCTCAGTGCTTAGACTGTCCCCCAGCAGCCTATAGCAGCATGACTATGACCAACTATAAGCTTTATCGAAGAGGAGAGTTTTGAGCCTATGTTTTTGGCACCTAACTAGTTCAGCATATTATCATCTAAAAACACTGTTCAAATTTTTAAATGTTCTGCTTATTAAGGATGTGTCATTGTATTCAACTTTTTAATACCTCTTATAATTTTTGAAATATTCAGCTTTTTCCATTCAAATGCATTGAGAAACCCCTTTAGCTCCTCTTAAACCACGTCTTCTTTCAGCTTTAAATATTCAGGGAAACTTCAGCCTAGAGAAACACAAACATTTTCAGCAAGTCACAGGAACTTCAGTTATTTGGCTTCCATTTCAGCTTCTTTTATGGTTTTTGAATGATCGCAGTTTTAGTTTTACATAATTTTTGGTGATTTTTTACCTTCTCCATTACTGTGTATTGGTTGCAGCTAGAGTGGGTGATGTCACACACATACTTTAACTTTTCAGCTTCAATTTTTAACAACTTTGTTCCACGTTTCTTCAGTCAACTTTCATCTTTCCTCAACAAATGACACATTAAAACGTAGGTGTATTGGTTTTCTTTCAGGAAATGTAACTCTGAGTGACAGGTCATAAAATTCTTTCTGTAAGTGGCCAGAAGCAGAGACGGTGCCGTCAAACTCCCATAAGAGCCCATTACAACGTAGGTCCAGAAATTCTTCTCAAATCCCAAACAGGGGCAGTTTCTGACGCAAGCTCAAACTTTTAGCTTTTAATTGCTAAACTGAGTTCCCTACAGCCTACACTGGCCAGTGGACACACATAGTCCCACACAGACAGGCAACAAACTTTCAGTTGAAGTTTACTTTCAGGACACACAAAGACAGGAATCACGCTTTCAAAATAAAAGCCTTTTCTTACTCATTTTTTGCATTGTGGTTTAAGTATTCCAGCAGTAATAGGTCCACGTTTGCTTATTTGTCCATTGTTAGAATTCTGTTCAACTTTCTCCACTTCGAGACTTGAATGTTTCTGCATACTGACATTTCACCTTCAACATGATGTTTTGAATAGTAGTCATACTAAGAAGTCACAGTAGGTCATAAGTTCTATTGTTGCTCAGGTGTTTGACTTAAATTTTGCAATCAGCTATAACATTTCTACAATTTCCAGGATCTTGCACGTATTTCATGTTACATCTGTTTGTAGCAAAAAAATTTTTTATTAGTTAAGCTTAAATTCAGCTTAATTTTACTTCTTTACAAACTTTAGCTATTTTAACATTTTTCTATTAAAACTTTTTAGCTATGTTTAAACATTTCAGCTCCAGTTCAGCCTATTTTCTACTTTATTGGACAAATTTCTGCTTTTTTGCATTTTAATGGGTTTCACCTAGTTCAGCAAAAACAGCTTTTTTCAGCATTGCTTGGAAAATCGTTCAGCTTTCACATTCACAGTGCATTTAGTTTTTGGAAATGCTTTTTCTAGTTTAGAATCAATCTTCCTTTTGTTGTACTTTCTGTAAATGGTTCCAAGCTCAGGACCAGGATCTCATCTAATTCCATTCATGCTGTTTACTATATCCCATCCTATTCCCATAACTATCCCCTACCCCATTTCACATCGCTTCTCATCATTGTACACAGAGCTACACACTCTTCCCTCTTGTCACCTCTGAGCCCCCCCAAGCCTCTGCTGATTGATCCGTGAGGCAGCTGAAGTTACATTTGTGAAGAGATGAACATGTTGCAACAAATCAGAGGCCACTTGACCTTTATGGGCCACCATTCACTATGACTTTGCGTAGTGTTTTACATTACGTTAGACTTTGGAAATTCAGCACCTGCTCATCATTCCAGAGTCCCCCTGATGCACTTGGTTACATTGACCTCACTTTTAACAGTTGTTATTGGAAATATTCTTCTCTATATTTGTCTAAAATTGTTCTGCCTCTGAAAAGAAATGTTGTATGAGTTTTGTTAAATTAATATATTATTAGATTTACTTCCATTATATGGATACTAAAGTTAACACACAAACTAATGTCTCAAAACTTTGTCCAAAATGTAACTCTGAGCATGTACAGTACCAATACATGGAAGTGAAAATGTTCATATTCATGTTCATAATTTATGTGAACAGATGCTTTTGTGTTTCCTCTAGTTTTTGGTAACGTGTAACGTCAAAAAGACAGCATGTTTCATATTTTTCATCACTTTTCTAATATAATTGTTTGTCTGAAACTCTCATAGTCTCTCTCTGTCACCCTTTTAACAGACACTATTAGCTCACTGCACATGCTTTCTCTCCCATGTTCATCAGCTATTTTGTGCTATGAAGTGCAGTGCAGGTGATCATAATCAATCAACGTGCCTCTGATCAGGCTCTGTTGAACACAGCTGCTCTCTGTTAATGTCCCCCCCCCCTCCAAAGGCTTAGCAACATCAAGCTACGTCAGCAGTCAGCAATTCTCCATTACGTGGACCTGTCTATGTGTGTTTGGTGCTTTCTGTGTGTCCTCCATTAATAGGAACTTTGAGCGTGTTCCTCAGTAGTGACAACCGAAAACTGAAAATAGTGGTTAAGTTTGCTTTGCAGGGAGGGATGTAGAAAAAGCCTAGGAGAATGGCGTGCAAAGGGATGAAGAGGAGAGAGTCTGGACGTGTCTGGGGGCTAAGGGGAAGATCTGGGTGAATGGGGGAGGATGGGAAAGTTTTGGTTGAGAGTGGGAGGATGAACGCTGATCTAATATAGTTAGATAACTAGGAAGTTCACTGGGCAGTCGTCAAAACACATCATCACCACCTTATCTTGAGTGAAGCCAGTAAAACATCAGTCCTGGTCGCCTCTTTAATCAGGGCTATAATTATTATTAATATGTTTACAAATCTGGTTTCAACGTTAGAGGGATCCCACCTAGTGAGATCTTTACATGCTTATCTTTGCTGCACCACTGAATTTTAAGTGATGGTTTGAGCATCTGCCTTTAAATAGAGTCACTTTCTGTTTTGACTGTTCCAGCCGCACAGATGCCTGTGAATGCAGCTGCTGCACTACCTTGTGTAAAATCATCTATGATGAACGCGTAGGACATACGTGATGCATGAACCCGGGTCATGCAGTCAGACAGTCTTTCTAACTTGGCCACCCTGACACTGGAGGCTCCTGACTCTGTGCTCATAGTCAAAACTTTGTGGTTTATTCAAAAAGAAACACACATGCCAGGGCAGCACAGTGGTTAGCACTGCTGTCTCCACACTTGAATCCCAGTGAACTGATGCGTTTCTGTGTGGGCTTTTCATCTTCTGGGTTTCCTCCCACTGTCCAGAGAGATGAATAAAGGTTGATTGGTGACACTAAATTGCCCGTAAATGTGAATGTGTGTGTGAATGGTTGTCTGTCTATGTATGTCTCTCTGTGATGGACCGGCACTGCTTGTCCCCACTTCTTGCCCAATGACAGCTGGGATAAGCCCGACCCTGACCAGAATAAGCAGATACAGATAATAGTTAGTTCTTCACATGCTTGTTTCAAATAACCTCAGTGCTTAACTTGTGTCTTGTGAGTATGCATAATGCGATGTTCTTCAGGTAAAGAAACTGATCCCATCTGTGGTACAGACACACCAGTTTCCACGCCCTGCCCTGCTGTCCTGGTCTGCCAGAGGTCCAGTGCGGTGACAAGTTGCATGGGAAGGGGTCAGGAAGTGTGTGTGGTGTTTTTATTGCATTCTGTCTAAATAGAAACTGTCTGTCCAACTCACTTTTCCCAGACTGAAACCCTCTTGGCAAAGTGAGAGTGACATACATCTATCTGCTACTTCTGGTTGGCTTTATGTTTATTACAAATTTTTAGGCGTCTGAAACAAGGTCCTGCAGCACTTTGAAGAGGTGGACAGCAGTGAATGAATGTTTTACCACCTGTGCTTTTGCCATGAGTTCACAGTTTGAACTATGAGAGTTACATTAAGGCAAGCATGTTGCGCCTGGACAACCTTCATTACACTGCTCTGATGTCATTACAACTCTGCTCCCCCGAAACCTGAATACACTGGCCCTTTGACAATGCAGCAATGGCCCAAATTCCAGCTCTGTGTTCACTCAAACAAAAGCAAAGTTCTCACAGAGACATTCACATAGTTAAATCTAAGATCTCTTGGGTCCCATCTATGTCCAGTGACATAGATGGGAGATAGATAGATCATCTCCGCAACCTGGTTTAAACCAACTTACCTGCTGCCAAACAAATGCTGTTGTGAGAACATGTTATACTAAATCCAGATACCTGTTAGGTGAAAGGCAGGAGCATTTCCTTTGTCTTACATTTTCCCAATGCTTTGTAATCTGGCATGATTTGCTGATTTTTATTTCCTTTGACCCCTTGCTGTGAATGCTCAGACTGTTTTCCTCTGGTGAACCATTTATAAAGAGTTTTGATGAAAACAGATTTCTGCAAATCCACCAGAAAACGTAGCTTTGATTAATTTCTTAACTGTGATCGCTGAGCAGGGTCCTAGTTTGTGCTGCTTTTCATTAAGGCTGTCTGGTTCTTAAATGAACAGGGGCAATAAGGGGGAGCGGGGGACCATCATTCCAGCAAAGTCCGAAGTGGGTCTCTACGATTCTGTAACAACTGCACTTCTGTAGTGTGAAGACAAAGCTGTAATGACATACACTAATGGAAGAAGCACCTCAGCTGACCTTTCACTGTCACTAGAATATATCAGGTGGCTATGGGAGTAAATTTTTGGCTTGTTTAATCTTGGTGATAGGATTCTGCAGACAGAGGCAGAGTGAAATTTTAACTAGCAGTGAGAACATACCTGACTTCAGGGCAGGCTAATCAATGACATACTTAACGAGACCCCGTCCAAAACTACATGAAATGAGGAACAAATGAAAACACAGACTGGCAAATACTCCGCTTCTATTTTCTCTTTCATCGTGCCATCTTTGGGTGGCTATTTTAACCCAGCCTTTAGATAAAGCCAGATGAAAGGAAACAGTGATTGTCCTGTGTCTTTGACTTTTAATGTTTAGTGATGTACTGCCATAAGGTCTCATCGCTAAGGCCATATTTCTCTATTATCAATTCAAGCAGTATTAAATTTTACGCAGATAACCACATCAGAGCTCTTATTTTATATTTAACTTTTGTCCTGTTTTGATGATATCTCATGGAACAGCTTGGAAAGTCATGTGGGTCTGCTGAGGTGGAGTATGTTGTCCCTCCATGTCTTTTCTAAACCTGTAATTATGTTTTGAAAAACACAAACACCCATCATCATTCAGCCTCAAACACTTGACTCTAAAAGTGAAGGTAGAGAAATTATAGTACTGTTTTCTGGTATTCATTTATTGCTTCTGGCAACTTCATGTTTTCTTTTAGAAAATATCAGTAACATCCTATTGCGTAAAAATCAGAAGGGAGTCCTTGAAGCAGGCAGGTGGATTTAAGGACACTGGACAGATTGCTGAGATGTCACTAAATGGCAGCAAGAAAGGACAAACATAAATCCCAAGCTCTTTTATTCCCTGTCAGCTCCCTGTCTCACTGCTCATTTTCCCTAGAAGTACAATACATAAATCAACCATAATACCTACTCATTTCTCCTAAACTACTCACAGCAAACTCACAAAGGCCTCATTCTGTAGCTATACAGCCTTCGTTGTCTGTTTCAGTTCTATAAGCACACAGACGGAGCTAATGAAGACCATTTGTTTTACTTGGACATTACACTCCATTTGAGAAAGCTTTTCAACATCGACAGCAAATGACAAGGCTTATATTTATAACTTCGGCTAATTGCATGATTGATGGTTAACATGTGACCGTGAGAGCTGGGCTGGCCTGTTTACTTTACATGACATGACCTGTTGTTCTCAGGGCAACTGCTAACAGTGACCACCCAGGAATAATTTACTTTGTCTATAGGTTCTTATTGAATATTCTTGAGTAAATTGGGAAGGAAGAGAAAACAGTTAATCCACTGTCACTCACTGAAACTTCTTATCAGTCCCATTTGGCCGTTGACGCATTGTCATTACGGGCCTGTCGGAGCCTTCTCATTGTAAACATAAGGCGTTAAGCCTGAGCAGCAGCAGATGGAGAAAGAGACGGAGTTTGTACACCCATGTTGGGTTGCCAAGACATTAAAGTTGTAAAGTGTTTTTATGCCACTCAGCAGGCACAAAACACTTTGTTCCAACATCTCCACGTGATACTTTGATCCTGGGAGTGAAAGAGCAGAAAATGGGTACACCAAGATCTTTAAATGGTTCAAAGTCTCGCCAGGTTTTTACAGCCCATTCACTCTTCTCTCCCTGAGAATTGTAGAATCATGGAAACAAAGCCATGGTCACACTGCAGAACAGTATGTAATCAGAAGGGCAGAGTTTGTATTCCTGTATTCCATTTTATAATAGGACCCAGACAGATTTCACCAGCTCATTAGTTGTTGTAAACTAAGGAAATCCTCAGAACTGCACTGAGGACGCATTATGCGAACGGTGGTTCAAAACAGAACATCATGGTTCTGATGGTGTTGGTTTATTTCCTGATGTCGCCCTCATATCAAAACATATCTAATTAAGCAGATTGATTACTGTGGATGAATGTTGCTGTCAGTCCAGTTCAGGGAAATGTAGACTGAGCACACAAACATATCACAATTAGATAAACACAATTGGGTAATTGTAGGACAGAAAGGACACAAATAAAGGACACAAAGTAACATATCACGGCCCAACAAGTACTAATTAGAGGTGGTTGTTCCACTTAAATTACAACATGGCAAAGCCTGATAGTTTAATGTGGAAACAAACAGGGGATCAGGCCTTGAAGATCAGGGTTGAGAACACATGTATCAAGCAAAACATCCAGAAATTACCTTACAAAGCTGCATTTAGTTTGCCTGCTCATTTAATATTGTTTATATTGCTTCCATTTCTTGTTCTTGCATTCACTATGTGAAACGGACTTACCTCCATTGTGCGTTTGTCTTCTTAAGCTGCAACTCTTCATCCATCTCTTCCAGTTTGGTAATGCTGTCTCACTCAGTCCATCTTTTGAGATTTACACAGAGATGTTTTAGGAATGAGGCATGATCTGTTTCAACAAGTAGCCGAGGCTCTGGTGGTTATCAGTCTCTATTTCACTGTCAAATCTGTCGTCACACAACACTGTTACTGATTGACAATAACTGTACTACATCTCGACGTGCTGATAGATATGGTCAGGGTAACCTGCAGTGGCATCCTCACAGCAATATTAAACTAAGTGGCTCATACTCTCTGTGCATTGAGTATATACCCTTCCTTTTTTTCTCCAGTATATATAATGTTCACAGCACATAGCTGACTGTACATGGCACTTTAATTATATTTTGTCTAGAGCACAAGTAACCAACTATTACTCCATTGCTGAAATTCCTCCTGACCCCATATTTGCTGTGTGTTAGTGGTAATTTGATCAAAGGACGTTGCAGCATGTTCAAACTTAACTAAAGGGTCTTAAAATACAAATTTTGAGACAAATCATTGTACCTCAAGATTTGGTTATGTTTTGGCTTGGGTTTCTTCTTCAATAAGAAAAAACAATATGTTCAGACATACTCAAAGTAAAACAAACTTCTATTAAAACTAGTCATACTAGTACAGATACACTGTAGTTTGTGCAGCTGTAAGGCTGATAACATTGTCTGTAGTTTTCCAGGTAATTTGTCATCAATCAAAGTACCAGACATATAATATGTGGTGATAGCACTAGTTCAAATCAGGATATCACATAATGTATTACAATTTATCTCAAGAGGAACATTAATATCGTATTGCAAAACCTACAAACTGATTTGCTTGTTATGCTGGAAGAAATTTCAGGGGTTAAGCAAAATGTTAATGTCTTAAATTTGTATACATAATGTCAATAAAACTCATATCCAAGCCAAAACTTTGTTGCTGCCAATTGCTGTGTCTCTTTGTTGCATATGCTGGGGTGTGATGTGAGCGAAACCAAACACATTTAGATGCACACACATTGCAAGGGTGTGAGTCCAAATGCAGAAGTTGAAGAAATTCAAAATTTTAAAAGACAACTTGACATTGTCAGCTTATCCGAAGTGCCGAATACTCCTCACCACATCTGCGTCTCCAGCTGTTTTCTCACTTCTCACACTCACACCACTGTAAACAAACGTCCATCTGTACGGAAACATGCACTGGAGTCCGCTGGTCACTCACACACAGGCTTTCTGCAAACACTGGACCACAACCATCATGTTTTTACTGGAAAATCACATCCAAGGATGCACAGACACACGAAGTCTGAACTGCACTTTATTCCAGTGTAGCATGACTGAAGTTTCCATTTCTTGGTTTCTCTTCTCTAAACAACTCTCTCTTAATTTATACGGCTTTCGTGCTTCCTTCCCACTCAATCCTTCTAATTCCTTCTCCTCACAGTATAGTTTGTTCTTTGCTTCCAGGATGGAGACATCACAAATTCCTTTGCCATTACTCCAGCTTTTATGCAGCCTATCCTTTTCCTAATCACTGTGTTTGCTGCAGGACCAGGGAGGATGGCTGGAAACTGTGTGAGTGTAGAGAAGAGGAAAGAGCAGGATATACCTGGTTTTGTTGCAGTTTGCCCTGGTTGCCAGCTCAAACTGCAGACAAGTAACTGAGCTTGTCTGTCATGGATCAAAACAATACATTTTATACCAAAAGAAAACCAGAGAAATAGTCCCAACTCAATTGTTCAATTAACCTGTTTAATCTGAATGTCTTACTTCGTTTCCTTGTGTTCTTTTGTTATCTGCTTTTTTATTAGTACTAATGTGGTTATCTGCATCCTTGGTACATTTGCTGTCCTCACATTAAATCAGAGGAGGCAGAAGAACACAACACCAATACTCAAGAGCAAGTTCAAGATGTACAAAACAAGTGAAGTACTCAACTTAGCAATCAATGTATTTTAAATAGCATCATTTTTAATGCTGTTGGTAACATCAACATGAAAGTCTAGTCCAGAGTGGTTTGACAAACTTTCAAAAATAACAACTATGGAAAAAGAACATTTATTGTAATTAATAAAAACTAAAGAGCTAAGACATCTTGCTTCCTAGAGACTTTAAATTGAACAAAGGCAAATAAGAACAAAAACAGTAATCATGTTACTAGGTCATATTAGAGTATCAGTATGTCAAGAATCCCATTCAGCTTGTTTGTATACTGAACCTCCTGTGCAACTGTTTGAAAGACACAGAGACAATGGCTGTACGCCTCAGAAAGAGCTGGTTATGGGTGTCACAGTATGTGATGCTTACTAAGATGATGAATTAGTCAACCACTCTATGTTCAGTGCTTTGAAAATTTCATAAACAGATTATGACATTGACTTTCTTAACACAAATGTAAAGAGTAAAATGCATTCTTAACGACTGCGCTTCCAGGCGGTGCAGCCATTGTTTACAGAGATTATCTGGTCGCTGAGAGACCACGAACTACACGAGCTCTCTGCCCTGCCAAAGTACTTCATTAATTAAAGTGTATTTTCTTCTCCGCAGTGATCTTACAGCTGTAGTCACTTAATAAAATGGAGTTTAGTAACACTCAAAACATTTGTTTAGCTCATAACAATTGATGCATTAAATGCAAAAGCCAGCAGTATAGTTTTACTTAGAAAGAAATTGAAAGCAGAGAACTGGTTTACAACATGCTCCGTAGATGAGCCAGAGTCACAGGGAAACTGCTCGTGGAAAAAGATGCTCTCACTGATTTTGTTAAACATGCTTTGATTATCTTGGGCTGGAGCCAGAGGGATTGGTAGATAACAAACTTGTACAAATAAAAATCAAACTTTGCACAGGTACATGGCTGAAGTAAACGATGAAATAAATAATGCTTCACCTCTGTGCCTCTGTATAATAGTTTTAACTTCAGATGCAAGTGGAAAGTGGTTTTTTTTAAGTTTGCAAAAATGATTCATGCTTATAGCATCTTGTGGAAAAGAGTTCTCAGGATAATGGAAGTAATAGGACCTTTGATAAAAATAAAACTGCACTTTCTTGCCAAAGTAACATCCCATGGTATCTTTTCATTGTTACTGTGGAGTCATTCAAGACGAATGCCAAATTCCTGATCTGTCTCTGACGACTGACAGTCAATGATTCCCTCACATGTTCATTAACTTTCAGAGCCAACTTTGTTGGACCAGGTGTTGTTTTGTGCGATGTGCACTTGTCAGATTAAGAAATGACCTTTTTTAGGATGTGCTGCAGGAAAACAAATCACTCTATTGGATATTCAGTTAAGCCTCATCTTTCTCAGCTGAGGCTTATAGCAGCCTTGTTTGCAGACTTTGAGATGAAGCCAAACACTTTGGACTGAAAACGACGCAACTAAGTGATAACGTGTTCAAGGACTGTTCACATGAAGGTAGCTGATAGATTTAGATGATTGTTATAACCTCAATGCAAAAAAAAAGTTTTAATTATCAACACCTGTGTTTGAATAAAAATCTTTCTGAGAAGATTCGCTGAAAGGTCTTTGCAGAAGAGACTGCCTCTCAGAGGAAAACAGCTGTCATTTTTATTTTTGGCACAACACTACGGGCTGGAAATAAGCCCCAACATGTGGGAGAATGTCCAGCCAGAAATCTCAGAGGAAAAGGTTGTCGTAGATAGAGATATGTAACAGAGATATTTAAAGGTCTTATCATTCCCTAAAAACATTAGTCCTGCTTTGCAACTGAACATAATGCACAAGAGATGTTCTGCCTGATGATAAATAATAGCAGTATAATGTGCCTTTATGTCAAACCCCAAATCTAATGTTTCATTCAGGGTGTCCTCTTCTGCAAGGTTGTATTTAATAACCTTGAAATACAAACCAGCTGCGAGCAAACCATTTATTATCTTTTCTGTCATCCATTCAAGGAGATTTCATTGACCAGCCAATGCTTTTTCTCGTAGTTCTGCCAACTGTCTCTTCTCTTGTCCAACGGTTGTCATGGGTAGCACTTAAACAAAGTGCATTTTAGCTGCTCTGCTGCTTTGTGATAAAATGTCCTCTAAGCCCAGAGGACCCACGATAAGAATTTCTGAGTGATTCCTAGGTAACTTACAGCCCCACCTCCTCACCTGCAGAACTAAATCATTTGACTCTGGGAGACATCGAATGTGCATCGCTGGAAAAAAAACAGCCAGGGTTTCGGACATCATTGCACAATCTCTGCTGGCCATGAATCAATGGCTCGGGTCCAGACAGAAGGAGAGTGCCTCATGGGTACAGGCATGTTGCCGGTGTGCATGCTGCTGGGGGCCACTGAACGGGAGTTACATAACAACTGTAAAATGTCTGTGTATGGATTACAGTACTTGTTAACTGCAAAATCCAGGGGGAAATGGAGGAAGCTGCAATTTAGTTGTTATAACAAATGCCTGTTTGCCTGGATTTTGTTTCTATAATTGCAAAGCTTTTGGTTGTGTATGCATGGATTTATGAATTCACTCACTGTGCACTCCTATAAAGGATCTCTGTGCACGCCCATTGTATTTCTTTAGCTTCACACATTATTTACTGTGAGTGCCTTGACATTAAACTTTTTATTATTTTATTTTATTTTTCAGTATCTTTCTGTGCTTTGTGTAGACACCAAGGGTGTAACCTGCTGTTGGCCCGGCTGACTCAGCCTATAGTCATTCCAGGGCTGGTGGAGGTGCACCGGACCAGCTATACTGCAATTCCTTACACATTTGCACACCCTCAGCAACTAATTATCTAATCAACTGTTGTGCCACTGAACTGCACTGCACAAACAGAGAGAGCCTCACTGATACAAGAAGGACGTCTATATACAGTATTTACACACAAATCGAGAACATGCAGTGAACACAGTGGTCTCACACACACACACCCACACACACACACTTGATAGGTATATATTACCTCCTCCCTCCACTCTGTATGCTCCACCCTCAGTTCTAGAGGACAGGCTGGTTGACCCAGAAGGAGGGGATAGTGAGGAAGGGGGTGGAGGTTTGAGCAACCAGTCTTCAAATGAATGTCCGTGTGTGGTGCTGGAGGAACAGCACTCTGAAAGAGAGTAGCATGGCACGCAAAGAGCCGGGACTCACAGGGCTATCAATTTTATGCTGACATACCTTTGAGAATTCGGCAAGGGCAACACAGTCAGCAGGTACACAAAGGACACAAACAGAACTTGTTTGTCTCACTGAGCAAAAGGATAAAATAGACACCCGGTTTTATTGACTTTATTGACACAGTTGCTTTTTTAAAATCCCAACTAATTCATTTGGGAGCCAGCTGAGCGGACTTGGATTGACACTCAACATTTGAATGTTTGGGATAAAATTCTCACAGTTTCTTGTTACACATCTGCACCAGTCAAGTGGATCTTAAATGAGTAAGTGCCCTTTATTTACTCTGTGGTTACTGTTTGATTTGATGAATAATACTGATAATTATACTGCTTCTTATACAAATGCTGTACTTTGAAATATGCAATAATTAAACCTTTAATTATTGAAAATGCTCTGCAGCCCAATGAGTGTGAAACTCAAAGTCGTTCACAATGTACGTGTTAAAAGATTTGTTTACTGACTTATCTCAGTTGTATCTCTCTATCTACATTACCTCATATCTGCACATAACACAAATATGACATTCAGGCTCTTAATCTTAGTATTTAATTTGTGATTTTACCTATTGTTTTTTAAATTAATTCTGTTGAAGTCAATCACTCTTACTCAGAGACAATGAAAAATTGCCTTTTAATATTTGTGTAACCTTTATACTGGAAGCATAACAGTCACACCGTCATGTTTGTGCTAAAACTTTGATGTGATTTAATTATTAATTAAATTAATCAAGAGTAAAACTAAACTTGTTTTAACGGTACAGTGATTTTGGATTGAACATCTACGGCTGAAGTAAATAATTGTGTTGATAATAAATTAAATATACATATCATTGCTGGAATTCAAGTAAACTTACGTAACATTAATATTTTTATGTGATTCCAATAGTTTGAACGATGAACGAACCTTCTGTTTATTTTAAATTGGTAAATGTCATAATCAGTTGATTTGATGAACATACAATTGTAAACAAAGTAAAAAAATGATATGATGATGTGAAGTGTCAGACCTAATTTCAGCACATGTCAACAAACACAGTCTAACGCGCAGCTGTGCTTTATTGGAAACACTTTATGACAAAGACTAATTGAAAATGCGTGTGATCCTCTAAGTTTTTCTGTGGATTTAAAAGCTCAGGGGAACTGTCAGGTTGTTAATGTGCTCTGCTCTAGCATGTTAATGGACTCTAATGGTGACAGCTCTTAATGCTTTGTCCCATAGTCGCTGAGACGACAGCAAAACACATCGAGAGAAAAAGACTCGCGTGAGAAACCCGAACATGCACTGACAACAAGGTGAGATGTGACAGAGGCTCATGTACTCACCTTGGGGCGCTCTTCTTTCGTGTCACAATTGTGCGGCTGTTTCTTTGTGCGTGTCCTGCCTGTAAACACAAGATTTCTGAGATTATGAAAAAAAGATGATATGTGGTCTCCAAGACCAGCTGTGTGTTTACAGTAAATCTGTATCTTCAAAGCTCAGTTCATTTATATGATAACATTAAACGGCGTTCATTATCATTACTTGATAATTACATGGTGTGTGTCTGGCATGGCGCATGGCTCAGTCTATAGTAGGATTAAAATTAGTTCCTCCATCAGGAAAAATCATTATAGTCACTATTACTATCATTTTCACGGCCAATTTAACCTGATCTCTAACATGAAATGAACATATTCCTTTCATCATATAAGACTAATCTGACCATATTTACCCCAGACCTGTTTTAGCCCGTTTTCCATTCTTTAGGAGTAATTTGTGCATTTTATATCAGTTGTGTGAGATGAGGAAGGCGCTGGCTGACAATGTGCTGGTTAATAATACAGTCAGGGGTCGTATAAAAAGACTTTAACGATGATGATAAGAGAACTTGGACCTTCTTCCCCACCAGACCTATTGAATTCTGTCCACATTGTAAAAACAAACTGAAGGGGATGTCGGCAAATTCAAATATTGAGTAGCTCCACTGCACACAAAAGTGAAATGCAGGTACGTAATGACTGCATCAGTGTGTGTAATGAAGTGTGGTCCCATTTGATTTAATGGGTTGTTTGGGCAAAACTGTAAAATGAAGTGTTTACTTTTAATGCTCGCATGGGCTTCAGTCAGTGGTGAAGACCAGAGTCTGAGTAATGCGGTGAAAGAGAAGTAGACATCATGGATACAAAATCTGATTTTTAATGAATACAGCAGGTGCCTCCAAAAACTGAAATGCATAAATATTTACTGAGCGCCCCCCGTTTATTGAAGCTACCCATTCATATGGTGAATTTGTGCCGTATTTGAGAGGGCCAGCAGGGATATAATTGACTGGTATGTGGAGCTTAAAGAGGAAAGTGTGTTCATGGCTTTTTCACGCAGATGAAATTCCCAGTGTGTGGAACCACATGACTCTTCCAGACTTTTACTGTGTGAGAGAATCTATTGATCAGAACACAAAAAAAAATTTTCCCACCCAGAAAAGCAGCATGGAACATCAAAGCTTAAGTAAAGAATTTGGTGTGATTTTGATTCTTGTATATTTTCTTTGCTGTGCTTTGCTGTGATTTGTGCAAACCATTTGAACCTTGTTTTCTGCTGCCACAGTCTAATTATGAAGATGATACTTACAATCACACATGAAAAATAAATATACCAGAAACAACTTGCAATGCAGTTTTTGGATAATTTCTACAGTGGTGGATTGAATAGACCAGAAGGACATAAATATTTACATTTAATCCTTCACATTCTGTATAATGTTGCATAATGTAAATACTCTGGGTGCACAGATGAGAAAACAGTGAGGGAGGAAATAGAAAGGAGTAGGAAGAGCTCACTGAATAAACCTGGTCAAAGGGAACCAATCAAGGGACTGGGACACACGAGACTGGCAAGAAAGTGAAGAGTCTTTGATTATAAGTTTGGGTTTTCGCACCTGGTCTGCTGCCATGCACCATCATTTTATATTAACTACTGATTTAAATTTAATCAGGCCTATCAGGCATACGGCCAACTTCTGCTTCCTCAGAAGAACTCTAACCTCTCCACATCTGCACCTCTGCTGCAGCCTGTGTGCACTGAGGGATCCACTGTACTGTATGTTGGTGTGTGTGTGTGTGTGTGTGTGTGTGTGTGTGTGTGTGTGTGTGTGTGTGTGTGAGACAAAGAGAGAGAGAGAGAGAGAAAGAAGAGGGCAACATCTGATAACAAACCTTGTTCTTTTTCCATTCAGTGTCGTACTTTAAAGTGTTCCTTAGTCGTAAACTGAGTAGAAATGCTTCCCACAAATTCCACACTAACTCTGTCTTGGATTTGAAAACATAAAATTTATTCCAGATACCAGAGTTCCCAACAAACAGCAAAGGCCGAGCGTTCAGAGCAAGATTCAGCTCACCTGTGCGGTTGTTGCAGTTACCTATGGCAATGAATGCAAACAGTGTGGTGCAGGTAACCACGTCTGCTGAACCTGCTGTATCTGCAGACACTCACATGTCATTTTAAAACGTGCCCCAACTGGCTACAGCAGGACAAAGACTTGACCTGCTGAATCTCTGGACACTGGGCTGACTGCTGCAGTTCACGTCGACTGACAAACTCTGTACCACCAGCTCAACTGCATAATCAAACGTACTCTTTGGAGTATTTTAAAATCTTTTTTGTCTTTGCCACGGTGCACTTTGAGACAAAGGTACCTGGTTAAAGAAAGAGATCTGTCCTGAACTCTGTCCTGATTAGGGGCTAGTTGATATTAGCCAGAAGTCATTCATCTTGGCCCAAGAGGGAACTTGAGATGATGGTGTTAGGGTTAGGCAATACATGTAAGTGGTGTGGGTTAAAGAAAGCCACTGATGAAGGTGTTAGTCCCAGAGATTTTCCAAAAAGACTAACTGCAGAAAGTTAACAACCCTTCCGACAAAGGTTAAAAGCGAAGCATCTCTTGAGCATTCTCTGAGCATTATGTTCAAACAGTTACCCAATAAATTATGAGGCCAAATTGCCCCCGGAGAAAATGACACCCTTAAACCATCATGAATTTATATGTTAAAATGGTTTCATTTTGCCGTGGCCTCGTTTCTGGATCCTTTAAATGTTTGCTCGCCCACCTTTTGTGATTGATTAGCTTAATAGTCTTAAGAGTATCTTCACTTAAGAAACCTCTATACAGTAATGCGATAATTAATCCTTTTTTCATCCTTGACTAGCCTGTGGCTGTCATTACTAAGAACACTCATCACATTTATCGCTTCAGTTCATTGTGTGAATTTATATTCTATATAAATGCATATGCTATAAATTACAGCATATCTGAAACTTTTTCCTGATGCTAATTATTAAAAGAATGCCTTCACTGGTGTTTAACTCACTTCTTTGGTTCTAGTTTGGTACGTACATAAACGCCATTGACTTCTCAGTACTAAATTATTTCTCTACTTGCTCTACTAGCTTTAAAATGCCTCTAGATGACATCACCTAATGATGAGTTTTTCAGTTACAAGTAGAAAATTATATAATATAGTGAAGTCAGAGGGAGGATTAAAAGCATTATTGTACATTTACTATGTAAACTATACTGTGAATTCAAATCTACTTCATATGTATTTCATTACTGCTGTGCCACTTAAAAACACATGACGCAACAATACATCTGCAAACCAGATTTATCCATCCTGCAGCGATGCAAAAAAGTTTAGCAGTTTAGGGAAACTGAGAGCAAATTTGTTTCCCTGCCACACAAGAATTATCAAGAGAGAATCAGAGGCAGGCACGTAAAACTTCCCCTCAAAGCAAACTGAGTTTTTGCATTTATTACAACTCCTTTTGTTATTTATCATCACAGCTGTTTTTGAATATGAATGCATCTTGTTTACCAGTTATTTAAGGTATACACATAAATGGTAAACAAATACTGTTTATTTAACTTGAATTATGTAGTGGTCAAAGTGTGGATTGAGTCTGCCTTGATTTTTATTGTAATTGTGGGGTTTGATGTTCAAATCAATCTGTGCTTATCTCCCTACAGTAAAAATGCAACACTGACACAAAGACATTCAGACTTGATTTTCCACAATCGTTTTGGATTGTAATGTATCTGTGACATTACACCGTTTGTCAGAAGGAAAAAGCAGCAAGAAGAAAGAATGTTGGTTGGTTGCTGCCATGTTTCAAACACCTGTTTCTGTTATCCCTGAGGCGCTGTAGTGCTGTGTGTGGAAGTGTGGAAGTGTGGGGCGGAGACGACTCAAGAATGGATGGCTGCACACTGGTTCGCCTCTGGAGAGGAAAGCCAGAGGATGGATCGAGCCCACCATTAATCAGAGCGAAAGCTTTAGAGTTAAAAGAGGACGCAACATACTGCTTTAACTGCTAAACGCAGACAGATGGAACAATTTGTACTTTACGTTTGGTCAATCAGACAGATGGGTTTGCTTTGCTGTTCACTTAAAGTGGGAGCAAAGCGGATCATATTTTCAGAGACAGGGTATATAATGGAATACATTAATCAGTACCCAGCACCATATTTACCATCTCTATGTGCTGTCAGTTTAAGGAATTTCCACAGAAGACAGGAAACGTTGGTGCCAGACTATGAGTTTTATCTGTGGATCTTCTATAACTGAGCCTTTGAGTAACTTGAAAACAGTCCTTGATTCAGGCCTTGACGCCTTGATTACTTGGAAGCGTGAGCCTTGCAAATGAGACTTTATCGTATTTACTGTCTCATTTTGAGCTTCTTTGAACAGCAAAGCCTGAACAAACCTGTATTGTGATGTGTTCAGGTGGAAATACCTCAAACACTGGCACTTCTCCATATGTTAAACCTGCACGTGTTGATACAATTGCAGAGAGCCCTTCTTAGTGGTTTTAGTGTCTATATCACATCTTAAATTTCAGCTTTACATAATAACAGCACATCTTCAAAAAAGTAATTCCACCTTATCTGCACAAAGACATACTTGAAGAAGGGATTCCATGTAAGAAATTAGTCACATGGGCAGAGAGACATAATGGGATTAACTGGAGAATACAAAATGCTGCAGCAGTGCGAGGAATCCCGTCGTGAATTATGCTGTAATTACAGAGAGGGGCACAGGGCTCCTCAGGTTTCAACAAAGGCAGGCCAGGAGATTCCTCTTTTGCTTATAGGTTGTCTTATTAGATTTCTTATAGAACATGTACATTAATAAAAGAGCATTACTGTGCTTTAAGTACAATAGACCGTTCAACAGATCTATTGCTTGAGCAATTTCTAAAAAGCTAAAGGACGAGTTACACGGAGAGAGGAAAAGACAAAACTTAAGGTCAAAGAACAGCAGGATTTGTCAGGATTTATGTACAGTATATGACCAAAAAACATTTCAATAGAATGTGTGTATGAACACAAAATATCTGAAAATGACAAAAGGCATCGAGTTGTACACTAACACATGGCTGGAAAAACACTGACTTCAGTGAAATGTTTCAGCTCAGATTCCAGCTTCATGCGGGATGCAGAGGTCCAGCTGACCTGGCTTGTCAGGAATCCATCAGAATACATTCCTCTGGCAGAACTCAGTGTGTAATGCTTGACAAAGTGTTCAGTTGTGTTATCCCACACACCCACGAGTAGATGTGCTATTACCCCCAAAACAGCCATCACGTCTCTGCCGAGCAGTGATGACAACTGTCTTCTCAGTCACGCTGAGTTGTGCAATAGATTCTCTGTAGATTTTCTTTACGTTTTAGATGTGGAGATTTTCCAAGCAGCCATTCAGTCTAACATTTACCCAAGCACTCCTTGCATTTCACTCAAAGTAATCCATCTATGAAGTGTCAACAACACCACGTGCTCTGTGATAACTAACAGCTTGTAGTCCTCTTCTCTTCTATATTTGTCCACCTACTTTCTCCTTATCTTATCATTTTCTTTCCACGGCTCCATTCTTTTGCCTTTTTCTCTCACCTAATTCTTTCTCTTTTATCACACTTTCTTTCTCCACCTTTTGTCATGGACTTTCTCACAGACTTTCAGGCTACTGCTGTGTGCAGTGTTTTGAGTTGCAACCAGCATCCCATGATTCCCATGTGCCCTAAACTACTGCATCATCTCAATTCCTGTCAAATGTCTGTTCTTTTGAGCCATTTAGTTAGAAGCAAAAATAAAAAATAAATCTATGAGTATGACTGAGGGAAAAGAAAAGAATAAATGGACGCATGAGAGAAAGTTGCAGGGCGGGTTGGTGGGGGAGGTAACAAAAACAGGGGGAAAACAGGAATGTATGGAGGGAGGCATGGGATGAGAGGGATTATGGGAGGTGAAGAAGTAAAAGTGGTGGGACAGAGGAAAAAGGTGCAACGTTAAGCATGAGAAAGTAGGAAAAGAAAATAAACCAAGCTGGATTTGCGTCAAACAGAACTGAAAGCACAGAAAAATGAACAGACAGAATTTCTTAAAAAATTGCAGACAGCACCAAAAAACACAAGGGCAGTTGGTGTGGCTGTTATTACTGTCAAATTTATTAATATTGCATAAAAGGGTTATTTATCACATCTGATGCGATATATCATCCCTGCATTGTGTATTTTAGATAATAGTGCCAAAGGGTTCTGCTTTGGGGTCTCAAAATCTCGGCTCATGATACTCATATTAGGATGTCTTAGAACAAGGAAATTGATTGTTGATAGAGTCTGTGCTTGGTAAAATTTGACTGTAGAAAGTCTTGTGACGCCGCATGAGTTTGGCTCCTGGTGACCATTTTGCACAGGAAGTCATTTAAAAAGCCACAAACAGCAACAGATTGTTATGTACACAATTAATATTGGGCTTGTTTTTCAGGAATGGAAAGCAACAGTGTGGAAACAGGCTGGGATGGCTTAGCCCTCTCCTCTCTGGTCACCACAGGAAGGAACAACTTGTCATCCACATCCTTGTTTGGGTCAGATTGGAACTCATTCAACACTTCCCACAGTGGAGGGCTCCTCTTGGGGTTCTTCCCTGAGAATGGTTCCACCACCACACCTCAAACTACACCCAAGCCCCGAGTGAGGGACCTGGACTTGGCCCGGGCAGAGATTGCAGTGCTGGCCATAGTGCTGGCTCTCACCACGCTGGGAAACAGCTTTGTGCTGTGGGTCCTGCTGAGGAGGAGGAAACACAATGCGCCGATGCACGTGTTCATGGTGAACCTGTGCGTGGCGGACCTGGTGGTGGCCTTCTTTCAGGTCAGCTTGGAGATGCTTTGGAGCATTTGCCTTGTTTTTCCCAGGCACGCAAGTGAAATACAACTGCAGAAAACCACAGTTTCAAAAAGAGGGTCTTTAACATCAAACTTGTCCCTTAGCGTACAACATGTGGGGAACATGCTTCGCTATGCTACTGTAGGAGTCTTATAAAAGTGTTTCTTGTGTCCAGGTTCTTCCCCAACTAATATGGGACATCACAGAAAGGTTTCAGGGGCCTGACTTCCTTTGCCGAGCCGTCAAGTACTTGCAGATTGTGGGCATGTTTGCTTCCTCCTACATGATAGTTGCCATGACAGTGGACCGGCACCGTGCCATTTGCTGCCCATTGCAGGCCTACCGTGGGGGAGCAATGTCCCGCTGGAACACCCCTGTCATGGTGGCTTGGGGCCTGGCACTGGTCCTCAGCATACCACAGGTAGGGAGTGGTGGAGATGCAGGAAGCCGAAACCTCTCACGAACACCACCACACAATAAAAACACATGGTGAAGTAGGAAATGAGAGCTCAGCAAGTGTTCACACCCTCATTTCCACAGAGCAAATCAAAATGTGTCTATTTTTAGCTCAGTCAGGTCATTGCAGTTTAGATAATAGACGACGAAGCTGGCAGTTCTGTCCGTGGGTGCACTAACGGCTCTCACTGTGCTCCGTCTGTCAGGTTTTCATCTTCTCCCGCTCAGAGGTGACTCCCGGAGAGTTTGAATGCTGGGGTCACTTTGCTGAGCCGTGGGGCCTAAAGGCCTACGTCACCTGGATGACAGTGAGCATCCTCCTCCTGCCTGCACTTATTATAACCATCTGTCAGGTAACACTGGTTGTGCTAGACACTCATATCGTTGGAAACAGTATCCTGTAATGAAGGATGTGGCATGAATGAAACACAGTTTAGTTTCATGGAGGGTGCAATGTTTGATAACCCGGGCGGGTCTGTGGTTGGTGTTATGTAGCGTCCAATGGCGGATAGGCATTCGGGGCTGTCTCCCATCAGCCCTGCTTCTCTATTTAGGGAAAGATATTTGTAGGGTCCAGCTACTGCCCCTAATTAACACAGCACTGGGAAGACCACTGCTGAGACGGCCCACTGAAAATCTGCCCCTCTAAGAACCTCCTGTCTCGATGTGGAATGTACACGATCACTGCCAAACATAGAACACCTGAACTATTTTCATTATCAAATGTCTAACACAAAGGTGTCTTTAAACACAGAAAGAAATAAGGAAAAATGTTTAAATAGATTCAGCTTATGAAATACCAAAGAGTTATACTGAGTAAAGGTTTCTGATTTCATTGTGCCCTCATGAAGCTATTTTTAAAAGTAAGGTTGGCAGAAACAAACTTTACAATCACTAAAACTAATATAAAATGTGTATGACTATTATATTTGTAGTTTTCCTTTATTTGAAATACTCATTTTTCAGGTAAGAATCTTTCGAGAGATTCACAATAACATCTACCTGAAGTCAGAGAGGATGGTGATGGCTGAGTTGAAGAAGAATCAAATCTTCTTCCGCTTCCCCGGCTTTAAAAAAGACGTTGAGGGGTCCAGGGAGAGGGGGAGAAGAACGTCTGGCGGACCGGAGAGGGATGGGAGAGGAGGACAGCTCCTCAAAAGTGTGAACAACAACCCTCCCAACGACACACACAACAGCCAAGACAGAGAGTGTTACAACTACATACCCTCCACTATTCAATATAACAGTTGTTGTGGTGAACATGTAAGAGCGACAACGATTCCACTGGACAGCTCAGGTTTCCAGGAGCATCACACAACTTACAATGTGGCATCAGGCTCGCCCCACTGCTCCATTGATCGTGCTGATCCTCAAACTCCACCTATTCCACCTCCCAGTATCACTAAAGCCATGTCCAAGACTGTGAGAATGACTCTGGTCATCGTGCTGGTCTACACGATTTGCTGGGCACCGTTCTTCATCGTCCAGCTGTGGGCAGCCTGGGATCCCAACCCTCCAGACCAAGGTCAGTCACAAAGTATGTGAGTGGTTCTAAGTTTCCAGTTTGAGTTCCGGTCCTAAATTGCAATATTCCCCATGCACACTGTTCACATAGGAAACAACAACAACAACCATGTGTTTTAACTGCTGTTCTTTTTCTCAAATGATCAATCGTTCTTAGTCCAGTTGTTCCATGCGTGCTCTAATTGTTTAGACTTTATCTGTCTTCCACATCAGACAGCTAAACAAAAAATAAAATCTGGATCCGGTTTCAACAATTCTCTCTGATCAATGTTGTGCTCCATCCTAGTAAGTGTGACTATGATCCCTTTCATCAGTGAGTGAACTAAAAGGTCAAAAACAACCAGCATCTGTTGATGTCTTTACCGGCAGCGAGGCGAGTGCAGTCTTTAAGTTGTGGTGTATGGAGTGTGTGGGTGCTGATCTAACACCTGAGCCCCATAAATAACCTGTTCATATCCCCTGCTGATTTTGCAACATAGCCAGATGTTGTCATTTCATCAACAGTGGTCTGTGCCAGCAGCCTGCACGCACAGTCACAAGCAGATACACAGCACAGTGTACGTATAGTAAGCTTGCACCCACACACACACACACACTGCAGACATGCATACACAAAGTGCACTCGCCCATGCAGGTACAAATATGCATAAACATAAATGAGTTGTTACAGCTAAGCACACACACAGACACACACACACAACATATCGTTGTTGGTGAAGAAAATACCACAAAAAGAAACTAAGAAGAATAACTGAATAATTGAAATTGAATGATTTACTATTTCTTTCTAATACATAAGACCAATTAAGTATTTAATTATGATTTTCTGTTCCCAGGTAGAGGAATGGTACCTTCTAATTCGCACTCTGAAAATTCACAGTTGTTGTGTGCACATACATGCACGCTGCACTGTATCACCCCACATCCTTGACAAAAGTCCTTGCATCTGCATGAATTTATGTCTTTGTCCTCTCGTGTGTGTCTGTGTGTGTGACCTCAGCACGGGTGGCCTTCACAATCCTGATGCTGCTAGCCAGTCTGAACTCGTGCACCAACCCCTGGATCTACACAGCTTTCTCAAGCAGCATTTCCAGAGAGCTGCAGAACCTTCTGCACTGTCGGTCGCGACTTGGCCGCCGAGGCTCGCTGCCCGATGACTCCACCACTACGCACACCTCCACCACCAGGGACAGCCTGTACTGACATGGACTGAGGAGACAGAAATTAACGAAGAGAGACATTTTTGAAAAGTGAATTACTGTTGGGCCACAATACCACTCCAGAGAACAGGCGGAGCCGACCTCCACCAGATGTTTTCGACAACAGAGGACAGTTGTGATGTCAGCAGGATCTCTCTGTGTGTTCCCAGCTGTGAGGAAAGATGACACTGAAGATGTCAACACTATTTACTGTGGAATATACAGTGGCAGTCAGTGACAACATCTTTGATGCAAATATGGCATTGAAAATAATTTTCAATTCAGTAGCTTTTAAATAGGACCAAAAAACTCGTGTCCTGCTATAACAACAGCAAGGAGCACGCATGTACAGTGCGGATCACTGCTTTAATGGCTTTTTGGCACGCAGCAGATAAAACTACAACTGAGAGAAAACAAAGCAGCAGACTCAGAGGAGAGACTGCTGTCGGAATGAGAGCTTTCAGGATTTGACATGGATGAAACAGCTGCGGCAGAAAACTAGTCAAAATGTGATGATGCGGGACCCATTATTTAAATCAAAGAAAATGTATTAGAGATAGATGCCCGGGGCTGAAATTATATCTCCTCAGCAGAAATCAAGTTCCAGGGAACAAAGTAGATTTGTTAGGAGGAGGACTTGTTGTTCAGCTCACTCATGAGAAAGGTACAGAGGAGTCAAGACGCCGCTCCACGATGGATTAACACGGTCAGATACACATTCCTTCAGAAAGAAAACAGAAAAATAATGGTTTGGCCTAGAGGAAAACCAATGAACAATCCAAGCTACCAAGCAGGGAACAATGCTTTGTATTTTGTATAACCACAGAGTATAAGGTACATTAGATTACTTTTCCTGCCATGTTCTAACACAGTAGACACAGAGAGGAACAAGAACCAACAATGTGAAGTATATTTATTAAAAATGTAAGGCACATTAGATAGTGTTACATTTTATTTAAAATATGTTGTATTGGTCCAATATTTGTCACCTGGTTGCTCATACTTGACTATGTTCAGAACTCCTCCAGATGCTTTAGCTTAAAGCAGAAAGACATTATAATATGTATTCTATATTATAAGATATTGCTATGTGGAAGACACAGTGAAACACAACCTACTATTCATGTACTAGTCTGAAAGTACTATTCATTAACTCATGTAGATGTTTATGTAAAAATGGGATAGAATCACATAGTAAAACATAGACATCCATTCTTTTCTCCTCACACATGTACAGACTGTCAAAAGAAATCAATGCAGAAAAAAATGACGTGTAGTAGAAGTCTTCTTAATCATGGCAGTTTAAGAAAAACGTCACATCAACAGGGAAAATACTTCCAGTCAGAACTAAGTGCCTGTAATGTCAGTAGACATTTTAGAGGGAGGCCTCCCTCAGCAGATTAATCAGATGATGTCAGCTATGTTATTCTTAGACAAAGCTGCCACCAGAGCAGGGATCATTGGATGTCTTATGTATCTGCCAATTTTATTTATTGCAGGGTAAATGGGGGAAAAAAAATACACATTTCACTTCCTATTACGGCTTTATGTTGATGTACAGTTTTCATGTCACATTTGTATGCATAGAGTAAAGTATTACACCCCTCAACTGCATGACAAAATAGTAATGTTATGAATTAGATTTAGAAAAATGTGATTAAACTAAAACTGTACAGTGTTGATGATGTGTATAAACTGAAATTAGGGTTTTATTGTACGTGGTCAAACTATCCATTTCAGATGTCCCTGAAAAAAATAGTGGGGTTTTATGATGCTCATATTGATCCAGTTCAGCACATGCTTTTTGCATAAGAGACCAGTGTTTTATGAGTGTGCGGGGCAGTGCTGCGATGCTTTCAAGGTGTTTTACTTGTCTGTGTCAAAGGCGAGGCCTCACCTTTTCCTCTGCGCAGCCACAATGTGTATGGGCTTTCAGGACACCACTGTGCATTACTTCCCCAGACTCAAGCCTTCACTTTGATTCTCTGCCAAATGAAAGGCTACAGCAACAACGTCCCGTGTCTCACTTTGTTATATCAGGAAATAGATGAACTTCTCCCAAACCCTCGGGGTGGACGTGTATTTTCCTCGTCCTGTCAGGAAGTTGAGAGGGCAGAGGATGATTCTTCTCCAGCCTTTCAGATTGACGGCAGAGGCCAAACACACTTTGTTGCGCATTGTACTGTCTGTGCAGCCATTAATGTGCATTACAGCAGCTCAATAATGAATGTAATAAAATAAATGGATAATTTTCTAAATATCCTCTAAAATAGATCCATCTTTGCAGACAATTTGCCAGTGACTCTGTCTTGTTTCCTGAGGATACAACACGTGACACTAGCTATTATCCCAACCACTATCACTTACCTTGTAGATGTACATGATAGCTGGTCTATATATGGTAGGTCACTGTTTTTTTCCTGGAGTCCGTGTTTCTGTCTGTGGGTGTGTTAGTGTTGAACATTCTGATACTTATGGTTTCCATATTAAGGCAAGGCTGAATGAAACATTCAAGGTCACTTGTGCATTATGGGGCAGTGCTTCTTGGCAGGCCTGCGGCTGTGATGGGGTATGAGAAAAATAAATAACTTCTGGCTGTCACAAGGAAAATCGGTGAACTTCCCTTTTCCAATCAATTTAGGGTCACCCAAAGAGTGCATCTAGTGGCTGTAACAAATGACATAACCCCCCATCCTTGAGAACAGTCGATATAAATCAGACCTGGAGCCAGGAGCTTTAGTACACTGAGCAATGCGTCTGCATTGCTTAAGTCAAGACCCCTCCACAGACCTGATGGCGACTGCTGGTGCTCAGTGCAGCTAATTTCAAGACAGGGGAGGCAGACCAGGCTATGATGAACTTACACAACACAACCTCTGCTAATAGTCTAATGTCAAAGCTTTGGAGCATTTTAGACACAAAAACACAAAAAAGGGCTGCAATGTTTGTATTTGTCACTTCAACTTGATTATTTTTGAATTGTTCTGTGTCAAAGAAGTTGAGAATCAATTACAAGTTGTTTCATACAGTAACTTTCATTTCCTATGAAAAGTATCTACATCCATTGCCTTTATCCATAACAGTTTGACTGCAACTGAGTATGTTTTGCCAAATATAGACACAGTATTTAGTATTCACTGTTTTTTAATGGGATAATTCCCTGAGAACCAAAGTGAGCTTTTAACTATTTTACATAGGTGTTTTCCTTACTTGTAAATAATAAATGGCCATTTACATTCACTCCTGGCAGTGGCTGCCATACACGGTGCTCACCTGAACCACTAGGAGCAACTTTGGGCTTAGTGTCTTGTTTAAGGACACGTAGCCAGAACTGAGGATCAAGCCACTAACCCTGTGGTCTGTGGACAACTGCCTTACTGGTCATCCCTGAAGTGTGATTATTTTTACACCATGTAAAGTCTAGTTATAGTAAAGGACCCACTTTTGAAAACTTGTGCAACATATTTTCACAAAATGTACAGAGTGCTGATTTGTGCCCCAGTTCACCAGTCAGCTATGAACATGGATGTCAATAAAACCATGTGGTTAGTATTTTAGAGTGAAATGCAGAGGGAGTGTCTGATATGACATTTATAACAGGGAGAAAGGACATTTTATCCATCTGGTTTTTGACTGGCAACTGCATCCAACAAGGGGATTAGAGGATGCTCGAACAGGACAGGAAGAGGAAGATAACAGAGAGGCACAAAAACTCATTCACTGCAAACACAGCTGAGACTGAAGATACAACATACATTATTGTACATACACATCTATAAGACAGCCACAACAAAAACTGTGATTGTAGTCAAAGGAAGAGGAAACATCATGAAAAAACACCATCTCTTTTGTGACTTCTGAGTTGAATCACACTTTGTTGACCTTGCTGTGCTCTACAACAACAAGTGTGAGGAAAGCGTTGTAAGAATAATTCTTATGGCAGAAACAGTAAGTGAGACTTCATGTGAGAATCGTTTGTGCAATGCCAGTTCCCGCATGGCTGAATCTCACGTAGCCCGGCAGTGGCTGCCCCCTGAGATGCTGCTTTACACCCCTCTGCCAAAGCAGCTTTTCTTTGTGTGCTTCCTACAGCTCGCACACTCCCTCACACTGACACATTAGGAAATCTTTACAGAATCTCCTACTGCTGAGCAAAATGTTTTGCTTCATATAATATTAATCATGAGGAAGTTGAATAAGGACATGGATACATTGCATCTAAAACTAAAGTTTCAAGATACTTTGCACTGGTAAATCAGATTAATTATTATTATTTGTTAATAGTGTAAAAATAACTGTGACTCAAATTTGCTTTTACATGAAATTATACTGTAAATAAATATTGTACCTTTCTGTAGATGCAGCTGCACTGTTGGGTGGGTTGGAGTCATGATCTCTGTCACAAAGGAAAGGAACACTGTCGTGTCATCAACTCAGTGGCCTTCTTTGAACGTTTGTTTGTTCTTTCCATTTATATCCCACCATCCAGATGTCCCCCACTTCCCACAGTCTCATAGGTGACTTCACGAAGGACTGACTGGACACGCTCCAGCTTATGTCTTTGCTGGATTAACCACTTTCTGTGTCTTGTGTCATGTGTCTTTTGTCTGCTTGCCAGACGAGGCAACAAAACAGAGATAAGCTCACACCAACAAACTGTGTGTCTCTGTGTTCCCTCAAAGCTATAGAAAAGCAGAAATTTGAGAAAGCTGCTGTGTACTCTCTACACTGATCAGTGTTTGTGCAAGTGGATAAAATTCCTCATATACAAAGGCTACATTAGTCTTTTGGGAGTCCGAAAGATGAAATGGCACCAATGTGCTGTACAAAGTGTGCCCTTCAAAAATAGATGTACCAAGTTTAAATTTCTCCAACAAACAAGATAACACAAGCATGAAAGCATTGATCTGAGTGCCAATAAATTTAAAAAGACGTGCATTGTGTAATGTGAAGCATTACACTAGCAACAGCTCATAGTGAACCAGTAAAACGACGTGTTATTATTCCATGTGAAAGATGTAATAGCCTGGCCTCACTCTTGCTCCAAGAACTAAAAACCAACACAGTGCTGCCACAGTGAGTTCAGCTGGTGACACTACACCAGTGCAAGTCAGAAAGAGAAGAAAACCGTAAATAAAATCTTTTCAACTAATAACAAAATCTATTCTCTGGAGTCTTTGAATAATTAACATGCCAAGCATGTTTACTGTGGGTGTACCTAAACAGGAAGGAGGACAGTGCATCATGTCCTGGTGTGCTGCTGCTGCTTGAATGTGTATGTTTCATCTCCTTGACAATTAGCGCCAGTGGGACAGTCATGCTTCTCTTCTGTAGTCAAAAATAGTTCTCATGTCCTCAGAGTTCAGCCCAATCATAATGTTTACGAAAAGTTATTTATGTTTTTTTAACTACTAAAAATCCTCTTAAGTACTTGAAAAAGCACTTTAAAAAGAAAACAACTTTAATATGAATCAAACACTTCCTTGGTCTTTTTTCTCCATTACCACATTATTAGATCAGTTTTAGTGGAAGACAGAAACTTCAGCTGTTACACTAGTTAAAAAACAAAACAAAACAAAAAGCATTTATTTGTTTTACTGGAAGAAACGTGCCAGTGCTGGCACATTATCGATGTTACACATCATACACATAAAAGGCTTGACCTTTCTGTCTGTGCTCAGCACACATGTAGAAGTCCCAGTCTGGCCATCGTATACTATCAGAAGGACAAAACTTAACCGGGTCTGAAATTAGCAACTTCTTTTATGTTGGGATGAATTCAGTACATAATTTATATTTGTTTTTGTTTTTTTTATTTAAGTTATCAAGGTTTATCAAAAACTTGACACCATCTACATTGACAAAACAAACTTGTGACAAATGACTGACTGAACACAGACACAGTCTGAATAAAAACGTGAAATGACTGCTACTCTTGCTCCATATCCCAAAGCAGATCAAGTAGCATCATCCTATTGGCTTGTCAAGATACTGGATGATGGATCGTCGATTGAGCTCCACCAGAGTTCAGTCTTTAACAATCCAGTGGCTAATTGATTGTGGATCAATTTATGCTTGTATGGTGCTCTTGGCACTGAAGGCCATGTAGTAGACCAGAATACCAATAAGGGCAGCCACCACCTCAGTAGACACCCATGGGCCGCTCCATGCACCCTGCAGTGAGAGGTTAAAAATACATAAATCAATTTACAGTAAAAGACAGCAGATGATGACCAACAGTGAATTCCAGTTTCAACTGGTTTTAGAATATGGAGTCTGAACGGAACAGAGTGGACATCATTTTTAAAACAGTGATTTTAAACGCATATACACTACTAAGAAATTGTTTATAAAATGATTTTTTTAAAAATCATAATAATGTTTGTTATAACTTCGTAAAGTAAAATATAGTAGTGATGATCATAGGGCTTCTCGCTGTAAAGAGGATATTCTTATTTAAGTCAATGACACAATCGGTTGTCACACGCAATTAAAATCCACTTGTACTGAGGGAATCCTATATAAAAAACTTGTGTATTATTGTAACGATAATTAATGACACGTCACATCCAAAGGACCCCATTTAAAACAATTATTGCATACCACTGTGTGTAAGGTTTTGCTTAGACTATCCGACGAACAGTACACAAATTTTAACCTGTAATAACTACTGTTTGTTATAGGTTCCTTAGTGCAGAACAAAAAACAAAAAAATTCAATACAGCACATATTGTCAACAGGTAATCAATCAGCTATTTATACGCACAGCAGATAGAGAGGAACATTTGCATTAAAGAGTTACTTTACTAGCCACTTGATGAAATTTTTTTGTTCTCAAAAGTGCTTCTCTGTGTTCTGGGTCATTGGTTAACAAGAGAACAGTGGGTTTTAAACACAAAGCTGAAAAATGCTATAAAGCTCTATAAAAGTGGTTAATAACAGTACTACGGTATCTTCCTCAGAGACTCCAGAGCCGACAGAAAGTGTAATGACAGGATCTGACTGATAAATAACAGTTGAGGACGGTAAAGATGCCTCACTGATGTAGGGGGTCCGTGGATTCCAAAAGCATATTTTAGGATGATTATTTTCCTCATCCAACATAAACAAGCCTGTCACATCTGCACTGGATTATTAAACTAGTTTGCCCAGGATTATGGTTTTTATAGCAGCTGCTGGAAATTGTTTTAAACTCAGAATGATGTGTGCAGTGGCACACAGTTGATAGGAGGGAAGTGAAAATAGCTAAAAGTAATGATTTTAGGTGCTTTTAACGTAAGAATGTTTTATGGTTGTCTCTGCAAATACATTTTTATTCAGCGCGCCTATATGAAACTCACCCTATGGTCAATGTTGACGGAGAAAAGAGGCTGGATGGCATTAATATCCTCATTGTTTCTTTGGGCCTGGAACACAGAAGGTGCACATTTATAAACTCACATTAAAAAACAACATTACTCATAAAAAAAAGGAAGTAGACTGGCAGTAAAATGTGAGTTAATTAACCAAATATCAAATACAAACCTTCCGCAGGGCACTGTAGGACTCTTCATCGAAGAATTTCACCTGGTATGTTCCAGAGCTTGCCTGTTTGTGAGGTAGACTCCAGGACACCTGAGGGAAGAAGTCACATGTTGGCAAACTGCGGATTTTTATAATGGAGCAACTATGGTTGGGGTATGCGCTTAATGGAACCTATATAATTTTTCATATTGGGCAGCGATCAACCATTTATATCGACCTAACAGTGAATGCTTTTGGATAGTCTGCCCTAAAAGTTATTACAGTGCTGAACTTCTTTTGAGACATGTCTGTGAAGGTTATCAGAAGGTGGAATGACACAACTACTTTCTTGATAGTCTAAAACATTTTACTTCACATTCAAGTAGCTTCTTAAGACTAAGAAAAGTTGTTACTCCCTTTGAGAAATCTGAAACCTCAATGGGTAAAGTTACATTCTGTATGAAAACATGTTGATTGCAGTACAAACTATGTTTAGGCCGGTGTTTTTGGATGAGAAAGTACATATGAACATCACCATACCTGGTACTTGCCAACATCCTGGCCTCTGGTCACAGGGAACTGTCTCCCATTCACATCAGCGTACAGAGTCACACTCTGCAGAGAAAACAGAGGGTCATCAGGTGATCGAACACTTTACCACGGTTCTGTGTGAGACACATGCTGAGCGCGGACAGTTACCTGCGCTCCATTGGCACAGGCCAGGCTGAGTTCAACAATAAAGACGGACTCGGACGAGATCACTGCGTCCGAGGTGGTGTACGCCGACGGAGTGATCACTGGGTCTGTGCAGCTCTCTCCTGTCACCAGAGAGATCAGTGAGGTTAAACAAAGTCCTACACGCTAAGAACTTACAATATCCGCGGCATTAACAATTCATACAAACCTCACTAAAAGTTACATTTCACGCACCTTAGAGAACAAATGAAAGCGATTTGACGAAGTTACGCTAGCTAACAGCTAAGTGTGGTTAGCGTTACAGGCTAACGCGATATACACCCAGTAGCTGATTCTCTTACCGGAGCAGGTGGCCACTAGCAGAGCGAGGAAGGCGGCTATCCGGATCATCGTGGTGTCGAAGAGGTCGTTTGGTTGTCTGGAAGTTTTAATTGTCCCTGAGCTCAAGTTGCTGAATCGCACGGCTCGTTCCACACAGACCGAAGGGAAGAAGTCCACCTCAGCGCAGCGCTGCGACACCACTGCGCATGCGCTTCGATGACGTGGCCATGTTGCGCCGCAAAGCATTAGGGGTAATGTTCGGTGGACACGTCAACTGAAACAAAACAGAAAATAGTGGCGGAAGCGGAGAGTCCAATTTGGTTTCTTTGGCTGCAATTAAAATGAACCCATTTCATTTTAATCACCTTATATATAGACAAGATAGTCTCTTAAATTAGTATGAAACATTTCAGTGAGAATTTCAAAATAATCAACTTCCTCTCTGCCAAAATCATGTAGGACAATATTGAAAATAATCGTTCGTTACATCCCTAGTCATTGGGTAGTTTATGAAAAATTACTAAAATTTAAAAATACATTTATATAGTAGTAATGAGGACAACAGAGTGAACAGAAATAGTGTTTTTGTATTTATATTAACCTTGACATGTGACATTAACATAAAGACAAATTTAAATCCTTAAAATATACCTAGAAAAAAAATCCAAACAAACTTTATTGTAAGAAATGAAAAAAAAATTATCTATAGTTTCACTCACATTTTGTTGTGTGTATTTAACACTACTAAATGAGTTTTAAATCAAAATTTAAAGATACTAAAATTTCTAAAATTTTTTCAAACAAAACAGAACAACAGCAAGAATTCACAATATATTTATTTGACATGTACCCTTCATATACCAACACGTCGTATATTAATATATACACACACACATTTCTTACAGCTTCTCAGTGTCTCAGAGTCACTTTGTGACTCCAACAATCTGTTTTGGCAAAAAGACATTTGATTGTAGTTTGTAATGATGATTTGCATGTAATGTAAACCAAATTATGATCTCAGTTTTCAGCTTTTTCTTTTGCTGATGCAAGTGCCGTCACTCCAGTGGATCTGCCGACCTGAAGAGCCCTGCTCCTCTCCCTCTACGTCCATCCCGTTTCCCTTTGCTTTGGAAAGAAGACGTGGAGGAAGGTTCCTGCGATGTTTGCCGTGAGAGCAGTTCCCTGAACACAGAGTCCATCTGTCGACAGACATCCTGTAAGATGAGACCAAAACCGTGATAAGGTTGAGAAAATCTAAACTGACGACCTTGTTTTTTTTTTTTTTTTTTTTACACACCCCTCTGCACAAAAGCCTCGGCCGTTATGTTAACAGTTATTTTAAAAGAATCTAAGGTGTGGTTGATGTTTTCCCCAATGTAAAAACAGGAAATCTATATATAGAAATAAACAGCAACAGAAATATTTACCACATTATTTATTAATAATTTATTTATTGTTGCAGATGAATTTCAAGAAACTGTATTAATGTGTGTTAAAGCTAATATAAATTGAAGGCAGACCTTGTCTACATTAACACCAGTATCCTCAGTAAGGTGTTCCTGAAGCCTGTAGCCAGGTGAGGGGACCCTCCGAGGTCTGCCCTGTGGCCCGACAGGAATTTGAAGCATCATCTTCCCACTTGTAGGAAAGATGCCCCCTCCTGCTGGATACCTCTTTTGCTCAATTGAGCCACTGCTGTTGGCTCGTGGACGTTTATCGAATTTCTGTGTGGGTACTGCAAATGAGCTGGGGCTGTTATCAACTGAGCATCCAGTTTCCAATTCTGTTGAAATCAATCAGATTTATTTAGTATTTGAATTTATTCCGAGACACAATCACAGCCTTGAAGAGAAATCATAAACCGAGCATGTAAAGATACCATCTTTGCTCTGGGTGTATTCTGCCTCTACATCTCCTTCTTCAATGAGAGTTTCACTGCGAAGAAAACACCCTCAGATTATCATTCCACCGTAAACACCATCCAAATTAGTGGTAAATAACAGTTAACATATTTGGTAGTAAATAAGTCTTACCTATCATCTTCTTCCAGTGTCATGCATTTCTCATACACTGGTCCTTGTACTTCACTCTGGCCAGGGAAGATGCCTTCATGCTGGAGGATGAGGTTTTTCACCAAGGCATTGATCTGAGCCTGTAGTGTGACAACATCATCATCCTGAGCCCCTCTGACTAAGCTGGGGCCGAAGCACACAGCCAGGTTGTAAGGCTGCATCATGTTCTCGTCACTGTACTGAGAAACACTAGAGGAAAGAGAAAAACTAAACTGTGAAAGAGATACAGGACAAAAATGGAAAAGGCTGAGAATAATGAAAAGCTAATCCAAAATGCACTGATGCTGATTTTGTCTTCTAAATCTTATTCAATATACTTTTGTACAAAAATAACAGCCTTATGTCAACCATTTTCCGCTAATGTAGATTGTTCTGCTTTTTTATCCCCATTTCAGCTTTGTTTGTGTTTAGTTGCTATGTTTAGTGTATTAAATATATTTCCTTCATTTGTTTTTTCCGGCTGTTATCTATCACTATCGGTTATCTCTTTGAAATTGACAGTTGTTGTTTTTTTCACTTTGTAAAAATAAAATTTGACCTGATTGGTTGTTTTTTTCTATACTACTGTGCACATTTACTTGAATAACAAAAATCCAGTTTCTACAAAATGTGAAATGTTCTCTACAACCAACATCAGCAACTCTCCCTAGAAATGTGCATTTTCAGCTCTAATACGCAACGTGCACCTTTTATGCCACATGTCAATACTCACTGGTAAAGGAACGCAAAGAGATATCTCATGACAATGATGACAGGCTTGGGGTATGACGAGACCACAGTTTTGAGCTGAGCTGCTCTCTCAGTTTCATTCTTTATTTCTGAGAGGAAGTCATGAAATAAAGATAAGTACACCCTTAGCAACATTATTTCAGATTTTCGCACATACGCTCACTCACGGGCAAATTCTAGGAGTACGCTGGTGGTGTCAATGGGGAACAAGGGATTCTCCAGGCTTCTAAAATAGAGCTTCAACACTCCAGCCACAGAATCCATGTCATACCTCCGCTCAGCTAGGGGATCCTCTCCTGCAAGGAAAACCAAGAGCAAACTGCCTCACATTATTAATGCTCGACAGCGACAGAGGCTACGCTAATGACACACAAACAAAAACATACAAACAAGTTAAAAAAAAAAAAAAAAAAAAAAATCACAAGGGCTTACCTCGCTCAAAAGCATCTCGCAGGTTGATGATCTCCATCTGAGAACCCGGCACTCTAAATATCCCTTCATGGTGGAGACCTGAAGGACAGATAATTGTAATTTCTCAGTACAAAAAAAACTTGATCATATAAATACCTATACAAAAGACACTTCAATATCTTTTCAATGTTATGATACTATAGCACTGAAAAATTAAACATGTCATACATTAATTTGTATAAAAATAATGTTCAGAGCTACACATGTGCATCTGCTGTTTCACCATTCTGTCCTGATCACTCACCATTGAGGTTGATAAATCGAATGCAACTTTCCACAACATATGGAATCTGTTGTCCTGATGCCTGAAAAAAAACAAAAAACAAAATCAAAACCACCAACCAAGTCTGAGAAAAATGAACCATGTGCGAACACTCAGAAATACTGAAATAAAAGTTAGATACTCTATAAATATAGTAACTACCTGTATGAAGGATAACATGTCTCCACTGAAAAGTTTGTAGTTGTGCATCAAATTGGTACTTGAATAATTCTTCTTGACGCGGATAGACTTTCCATTGTGTCTGCAGAGCAACATACCAACCTTAGATGGCTTTCATAAATGTCAAGAGCACATAAAGATTGTTTTACCTCATAAAAAGTCCAATTTTTATTCCTACCTAGGCTGATGTCCATTTGATGTTTCAGCTGTGAGAAAAACTAAGGGGGTTAGAACAAGCTTGAAGCAGAACTAGGCAGTAAAAAGAAATGAGAAATGCACTGAGCTAAAAAGAAATGTAATACTTTGTTTGCCAGTAATAAAAGGAACAACAGTTTACTGGATAATTGTACCTAGCTACATGAGTTGGTGAGAAATGCAGAAGTAATACCTTTTTCTACAGCCACTTTCAGCAGGTCATGTTTGGCTTGCAGTTTGGATACAAGGGAACTGCCAATAAGGTATTCTTTTACTTTCTGCAAAACAAAGCAAAAAAAAATTAAAGTCATCATGCTTCCATGCTTGTGTTTTTTTGTCAAACAAAGCGTCAAATCAAAAAGAAACTTTGGTCATCAAAACCAAACTAAACAGATTTCTGTAAAGTACGGTAAAAACAGACGTACTGTGAAGTAGAGGTTTTCTGTTTCCTGCAGGTTGGCCCTGCGTCGGGCCACACTGGGTTTGACTGTCAGGATTTCGGTGTTACCCTCCTGAGACGAACTGTTGCCAATGGTGAGCTCCAGATCGTCATCACCAATATTATCCAGCAGTGAAGACTGGGCTGCCAACATGCTTTTATTAGCCTGTGTGACAGTGACAAACTTAATTAAATATAGCATTTAACAATGGCCATGTCAGTATGACCAGACTATCATTACTTAAACACTAATGAAACAGAAGTGAGTTGTGATACTTGGGTAAGAACTGGATGTTGAATGCCTTGGAGTTAACAGAATGCTGATGGCCTGACAGTAATGCAAATTATAATTAAGACATCACATTTTGAGTTGAACTAAGAATGTAGTTGAAATGATGTCAAAATTACCATTTTACCACACGTGAAGGATACAAAGAGTAGGTCAACCTTAAGTCGATTTTGATATTTGCTGACAGATTTATTTAATTAGTCATGTTCCTGTCATTTAGTGACACATATACACATTTACTTGTGCTTTGATATGGTTAAAACTCAAGTACATGTAGTTTAAACCCTTAAATATTCTGCCTTATAGTTTGAGGTTGTGACTTTAAAGACAACATGGGTGGATACGGTGGAAGCGCTAATGGCTGCCGTGCTGTACTGTACTTTACCTCCTCTGTTTCCAGGGTGACCGTTTTCAATCGGGCCTGTATCTGTTTAAATCTGGTCTCCAGCTCGCATCTCATCTCGTGCTCTGCACTGACTTCAGAAACCTGAGAAATACAAGGAAATCTAGAACATCTGAATGTTTGGCATCATCAGAAGGTAAATTAAAGTCACACTACGCACCTGGTCCCCTTCATGGGGCTGATAAGGGAAGCGAAGAGGCATAGTGAAAGTGTTATCATGGTCCTGCAGGAGGCGGTCTCTGTCCCGGCTCTGATCCAGTGCAGAAACGGACTCTTGAAGCTGCTGCAGCCCCGTGCCTAGGTTCTGCTGGGACCGCCATCGACTGGACAGATAGGCCTGCATCACCCGCCCCACAGAGAAGTGGTACCCTACATCTGTACACTGAGGAATAGAGTGACATGTTAAACAAGATCAAACTTTATTTGGATGCGCTAAGGTCTTTATGTATTTTAGGTGATACAGTCCTACTAACACACAAAAATTACAACAGAAAATGCATAAATAGATGTTTAATTTTTGAAAGACACCACAGTGTTTGTCTAATTTGGTTGTATACATGGTAGGAAACTCACGTCAATGAGGGTGGAGATGTCTTGGAGGTAGTACTTGTTCATTGACACATTCGCTGCAGCTAAATTAAGGAGGTAATCATTTCTGGCCTTGCTGCACTTCAGATATATTTCGTTGACCTTGCACTGTCTCTGTATTACATAAACATTTATCAGCAAGACATAAAGAGTAAACATATTAAACGCATGCACATAACAGTACAAAAAGGCATTGAGTTACCTTTTCTATCAGCCTCTCTAGTTTCTTAGCAGCACTTTGCTTCTGCTTTTCCTCCTGTTTCTCAGCTTCTTTCAGCTTCCCCTCTGCACACATATAGTCTGAGTGGTATTGGTAATATGTCCGCCATGCCTGCAAACAAACACATGCAGCAATGCTTTTTGTTGATTAGTTAGAAAACGGAAAATGTTTTGGGTGGCTGGTTTCACACTTACAGTCTGAAGCTCGGTAGTAACCTTGAGTAGTCCGTCTTGTAGCTGAGTACAAATGTCTTTACTCTATAGTATGGTGCAAAGGCAAAATACCACAAAGTGAGATTGCATAACACAGATGACCAGAGTGACCCACAAGATAATTTTAATGTCAAAAGGACTGGATAGTGATAAATGGAAGAGAGGTACTTCCATTGCAGACATACAGACCAGAAGACCAGACTATTTCCAGCTAAACCTAGGTTTGTGTTGTTTGTTGTTGGTCAGTCTGTACCTTCTTAGCAAGGCGTTGTGTGTACTCCAGACAATGTGTGAGAGGCTGGATGAGGAAGTTGCTGCAGCTTTCACTCAGCGCACTGTGATCCTTACTATCTTGGCGAGTCTGGGACAGCAGAGTGAGCCAGACTTGTGCCACCGAGTGACTGCTGGGGTCCTTCCTATGCATATGCATAGAGGGGGAAAAGACGTAGGAACGTGCAGTTTGTAAAATGCAACTGGAAATGCTTCACAGCAGCTTCGTCAGTAAGACTGCTTACAGAGACTGGACAATATTCATGTAAGCTCTAATACATAACGTGTTAAAGTCAGGATTGTCTTTACCTCTTTATCCTGGAAGTGAATTTTTCTGCAAGTTTTTCCAGAGAGCGGGCGTACTCGCCCTCAATCTCACCCCTTCGCCGTAGGTAGTCTGTCAGGTCCTGCAGCTGTTGGCTCTTTTGCTCAATTTGCAAGTCCAAAACCTTTAGTTGGTCAACAAGCTGGCAACGCACCTCTGAAAAAAAGAGAGATAGAAGGTGAGAAAGAACAAGAGACAAGGCAAAGAGAAAAAAAACACATGGCAGAATATGACTCAATCGGAAACTCTTGCTGGGGTGTGAAACGGATTTTTTTTTCAAAAAAAAAAAAAAAAAAGTATATTAATTTAATGTTTATCACACACAAGATGGGGTATGATAAAGATGTAGAGATTCTTAGAGTGTTTGTTTCAGTGGAATATTAAATTATTCTTTTACCTTTGACTTGTATGTCATAGTCCACCACACTGGCCCTCTCCCTCCGAAGTTTCACATGAGAACTCATGGTTGCTGCAACAGGGTGGAATTCTGTATAAAAAGGAAGAAAACATTTGTTTTATATCACCACATCATGAAATATATGTTCCTCACTTACTTTCACCTCTCTGGCAAAATCAGTGAGCTGTGCGTGCAAGTTGCCTGTGACCCACTGCTGCAACCAAAGCATGCCTCACTGTAAACTTTCTTACCCTCAGTGCAGGCCCCCCTACCACTATCCAACCTCCACCCCCACAGGCAACGCTAACTTCCTCCAACCACAGAAAGAGTGAAGAGAGTGTATTCATCTTACTGTAACACATCTCCTCAAACTGATCACACTCTGCTGTGCTCTGCTAAACGGCAGACAACCAAACAGTTGGCATGTGTTGCCTGCTGCACGGATCACGCTGCAGAACTGCATGAGGTGCAAAAATAGACCCTGCAACATTGTAGCTGCCCTAAAAATAGGGTGAATGCCAAGACGTACAGCTCTGAGTAAATGTTTGTGCCGAAGACCACAGGTGGTTTTCCACACTCAGCCTCACTGATGCACTCCACTCACATTCTGCAATGTACTTTCAGTAAGAAAGCAGCAAATCCAAGGCTGATCTCTCACTACTTGAACAGCTAAATATTTTTTAATACCAATTCAGGCTAAACAAATTAGTTCATCCAGGTGATACTTCCCTTTACACAGGAGAAAGTTAATGGTTCTCATTTTTTTTAAAAAAGTGTTTGCACTTTTTTTATTTATAATTTTGCATGACAGGATTAGCATGTGCGTAGAATATAGAAGAAATCAATAAAGACTGTATAAGAGGATCCCCGTATTTGACAGTCATATTTGAACGCTCATTTGATCTCATGGATCTTAAGGAATTAAAAATCAACTACTAAGTGACTAAAGATTTTATTTGGACTTTTATTGCAGCAGAAAGGAGAACAGTAGGGTGTTTTCTTGCTGGATCATAACCCTTTGTACATATAACAAACGTTCTCTGTCTTTCCCCCCTTGACTTCCCCTTTTCTCAAAAACCCAACATCTCTCATAAGCTTTCTATTTAGCTAAAATGTGAAGTCTCTGCTCCTTTCCACATCGCATATTTACCAGCAGACCTGCTAAAATGCTGCCATTGCAGCAAACCCAAACCTCCCAGTTGAAAGGAGCGGGTCTCATTTTTCCAGCATAAGTCACAGTTTTCCAGTAGCCATTTCATTCTTTCTCTATGCGATCAGCAGTAGATCACCACCTCCTGCTGTCACAATCTGAAGCAATATTTTATTGAAGCAAATCTTAACCTTACTGCAACGGGGTTTTCTGTTTTCCCTACAGCAACGCTGCATGTTCCATGTTGTGTTTCAACAAGAAGCAACACATAGACTCTGTCTGTATTATGAAATGATATTAGCCTGAGGGCTGTCTGTTGCCAATAAAATGGAATAAACCGGCTGAACAATTCTTCATAACAGCATGCAATTTACAGTTCAGAAAACATGTTTATTAGACCCTAAACTGTCCAACCATCCTTCCAGCTTATAAATAAAAAAGCTGGAAATAAAAAACTGTAAAGTTTAATACTTTGACAAAAATGTCCTACCTGATGAGAAGCAGTCTTGGCAAGTCTCTTCTCCAGAGTGAGGCAACTAAATAATACCAGTTAATAGAGCTCTAAGCTCTCAACTGTTTCACCACCCCCTCACATTGGACAGATAGATGTGGGTGGAGTGGAACTCATCTCTCTGACTCTCTCTCTCTGTTACATGCGCACACACACATACACACCGTTCTCTCTTTCTCACTCACACATTCAGTTTGAGGCAGTCAGCGTGTGATTGTGCAAGTGTGACGACTGAAATCCTTTTTCAAGTAAAGTCCTTCCGCTCTCTTTCATCCTGCTTCTTGAACTCAATAAAACAACAGCTGGTTTCACTGATTAGTCCCTCCTCAGAGGTTATTCACTGGCTACTGAGTGAAATCAGCTGCTATAATCTTGAGTTGTTTGAAAAAAAAAAGGAGGTATTGTGACTAAGACATGAGTGTACATGCCGTGTGGCTAGTAACCCTCTCCGCAGTCACTGTTGAGTAAAACGCACACAGAAACATTAATGTCCTAAATAGCTTTTATCGCATGCAGTGCTGAAAACAGTGTGAATGACACCTGTGTTTCTTCCTTGTCCCAACTTTAGCTGAAAATTGTTCAAATGTACAATATTTTTCTAATTCGTGACAAGGCCAAACTTTCCAAAATGTCAGTCAGCATTATTTGCGGTCATCTTTCTGTACTTCTCTTTTTCTCTTGCTTCCTTCCTCTTAACAGACAGTACTATAATGCTGAATAATAAGATTAAAAACGGATTAAACTTAGATACTCTAGCCTAGTCAGTATGGTGGACACTGGAGGATGTAGTGTCTATTGTTTTCTAATGAATTATTCATATTTTCATTATGACTTTTAAAATTGAAGCTGGGATGTCTTCAAAACCCACAAAACATCAACGTCCAGTGTTTCTTTCATCTCAGCTATGATAATGCGTTTAACAGATCAAACATTCACTGTGTAAATCAGGTTTCATTAACATAACTTTTCATTAGGTAAAGCTGGTGGTAATGTACAATGTCTGTTCTGACGTTTTGATGTCACCACCAGGTGTCACCAAATTTAGACATTTCAAAACGCACATCTTAATGACATGACCACAGATTTCATGACTGTGTAGATGGTTTTATTGTAATTAAATAGACATCTATGTGTCTGTCCGTCTGTCTAGAGAGAGATACCTAGATATAAAGAACCAAATATAACATTTATCTCATTAATAACACAATTTATGATTTTTGCTGGTTCCATGATCTGTAATGGAAAAAAATAAAATAACAAGGTATGTTTTCAAAGATTTATTTGCAACAGTTCTGTTAAATATTTAGGTAACCAGGTTGAGATAAATCGAAAATCAAAGGCTTTTTTTGACAATCTCACAAAGCTTGAGGAAACCTAATAAAATGTTATAAATCTATACCTTTGTTTACTTCCTTGCAGTGAAAATTTTAAGAAACAGCAGTGATGGGACCAATGGAACGGTGATTCACAGCCAGTGACAGTAAAGCAACCGATGTTGTCAAATTGAGATAAAAGGAGGAAGAGGAGGCTGAATTTAAAAATGTCTACGACTGCACTGTCATTGTGAATCAGAAGAAGAATCTTTAACGTCTGTGCTTTCTGTTGCTTCGCTGACTTCGCTCAGCTCTTTGCTGTCTCCTCCACTGTCTCGCTCGCTCTCTCTCTCCTGATCCCCTGATCCCAACGGGCCAGCTGGTACTTCTGGACCTGACACACGGACTCCAGGCTTTCTCAGCTGTCACACACAAAGAAAAAGATAATTCTTATCGCTCATCATCAGCATTACACCAAATCAGTGCTAAAATGTAAAGTTACCTCATCAGCCATGTGGGCCAGATCTCTTTTCATTGCGTAGGCATCCTCCCCATCTGCATAGTATTTAGGCTCTACCTCACTAATCCTGCAGAGAAACAGCAAGATAACACATTAAAATCAGTACAAATATTTGGGACATACAGTTGGGACTGTATGTCCCAAATATGGGACTTTTGATGTATCTTACTGTATATATTTAATATTAATAATATTAACATTTAAGAGTTACAAAAATCCTAAAATTATATATGAATTTGTTAACTGCAAAATGCGAATTCTAAGCGAAATTGTGATGGTTTAAAACGAAAAAACAAAACTCTGCACACAGCTTGTACAGCCAAACTAGTAAATGGGATGGTGATGTACAGTACATTCCCCTTTATTAGATCATTCATTAGTAATGAATGTGCTTGATCATACAATCATTACTACAAATGCATGTGTTACTTATCAGTCAATCTCATTCACTGTTTACTGATAACATGTGATCTATAGAAAATCCTGTATTGCCAGGTTAGTGACAACACTATTCCCTAAAAGTATTTACAATAGAGTAATAAGAATATTGAAGTATTGTTGGTACAGAAAATGACTTACTGGAATTTTAGTGTGTTTGAGTACAGGTGCAGGGCGGCTCGGTTGCTACAATGAGGAGAAACCATCAGTAAGTTTCATTTTCAAACAGGATAGCAGATACACATAACAAGAGTATGACCACATTTAGTAAACATAATAATCTGCAATATTAATTTTTTTAGGGAAGAGAAAGGGCGTCACAAGGTTACAGCAAGCTAACAGCACGTAGTACCTCTTACGAACATGAAGTGAGACATATTTTGCATTGAAGTTTTCTATCATGGCCCGGCTGGCCTGGTCCATCAGCTTCTGTGCAAGCCCCAGACGTCTGTGAGAGCGCTTCACTGCCTGGAACAAAGACACAAAGGTCATCCTGTAGAAGCCAACAAAATAAGTGCGTAATATATGCAGAAGGTATAATACATTTAATGGTTTGCAACTGATCACCTGGTTATGAAATGTGATCTGATCATTACACACAGGCCACAAATATTAACACAATTTTTCTGAGCTGATCAGTCATGATCCTTCATGTCTTTATCAAACACGCTACAAAGTGATCATTGAAAAAGTAATGGCAACACTAGGCTTCTGATGTGAGGTATTAAAAAAACCTGGAGTCCAATCAATGAAACAAGATTGTAGGTGTATACATTTCTCCTTAAGGTTGTGCAGGTCCAGTTCACAGTTACAGGAAGCACTTGCTCGAGGTTAATGCTGCCAAAGGTGGTTCAACCAATTAACAAAAAAAAAAAAACAGTTTTTTGTTCAGAGCGGAAAGATCATGACTTTTTGTTTGTTTTTTTTAGAAATATTATGTTTGTTGATACTTATGACTTGTGGCTTCAGGAGATCAGATGACATCTCATGATGAATATAAGCAGACAACTGTGCCTTCACTTTTTCTAGCAAATGTAAATAAAAGAGGACATTTATAAGTTTTATCTTACTTACCAGGGATGTAATGTGGCCATGAGGTACATCATCTGGGTCCTCCTCCCTAAAAAAAGTTTAGAGAAGGCTTTAGGAATCGCTTTACAATTATCCTGTTGGATTAAACATGAACACATATACTCACATCTTTGCCAGCACATATCCAACAATTTTACCATTTTCATCCTCTGCGATGTAGGAGAGCTGAAACAATTAAAAAAACAGACAAAGTTAGGATATGGTTGATTTAGCAGAAGTTGGATTACAACAAACAGGAGAAATGGGAAACAAGACTATGAATCACCTGAGGCCAGGACAATCCGTGGTAGAAGTAGTATTTCATCTGGTAATTTTCTGGGAGACACAGCAGGTTACAGTGCTGCATATTCATAAGGTCCTCCGGCTGAAAAAAAAAATCAGAATAAACTAAAGTTGCTCCATCGGCTATGTTAACAGCTACGTGAACATGTAGGCAGCAGCAACTCGGCTAACGCTAACGTTAGCTACCAACAGAAGCAGCATGGCTGTCGACATGGCTGCAGATCACTCACCCTGGCGTTCCGAATGTTCATTGTGGAAGTCGGTGTGTTGTGTGGTCAGCGGAAAAAGAGAAATTATCGATGCTACTCCGACCTATACATTCATAATAAATACGCAGTAAAGTTTAAAGAGCTAGCTAACTAGCTAACTAGCTAACTAAGTCGATTTGCTAGCAGGGAGGAAAGGCAGGAAGGAGCGTGCAACGAAAACGACTGACGCTTCCGGTCACTGTTCGACGGGACTCCAAAGTAAAATGTGAAACAAGAGCAGGCGGCTCACAGACATGAGAAGGTGCGCTTTTATTTTGAAGAACGGGTAAAGCGTGCCAATAACCCGGATGTTAGGTTGTGGTTGACGTCACACATTAAAGTTTAAACTGGAACAGCCCAAAAACAAAGTGCTGTTCTAAAGGAATTAAAATTAAAATTGTCTGGCAAAATTAGAAAATCATGATTACCATAAATTATATTTGGCTATTACAAATATTGATCGATTACAGTAACCTGAAAAAGGGATTAAGGCAAAAATGTTTGGAAAGTAAATGTGACAGCTGAGTTGTTCAGTGTCTTAGTTGAACAGGAGTAAAACAAAAGTAGAAGTCCTTAAAAAGTACTTCACTACAAATAGTCCCACTCCAAATTCTGTATAACAGAGGTTTAAAACACTCATTTTACAGTGTAACCTTTTAAAGTTTAAAGGTTTGAATGATTTGAATAAGTAAATCAAACTGGTGTTCAAGTAAAACTCAGACATTCAAAGTTGCAGGAACTGTCACATTAGATGGCCTGACTCAAATAAGTGTGTTGTCTGGAATACAGTACACATTACAACTAACTAAAACATTTCAAAATTTTAAATATTTTATTGCTTAAAATAATAATTATGGGTACTCTATACGGAGTTACAAGTACAAGCAAACTAACTTTATAATGACTTCGAACTGTTTTTAGTGGTCTAAACTAAATTTTAAGTTTACTACACCTAATATGCATTTGTAAATACAGTTCCTAATTCTGTTTACTTGTCTTATTTTAAGCCAAACAGCTTGCATATTTTATTATACTTTATTGACATAACATTGCAAAACAATTCCCCAAACACTTACCACGTAGTTATAGTTACTTCAGGTAAACCCCTGGCATCCAATCAGCAGAAGAACATGCAAATCGAGCAGGTGTAACTAGGGAGGGACTGTAAAGCAAAGGAATATTTTTAGAATAGAAGACCCATGTGTCACACGGTGTCTTCAACATATCACGGAATTATTGGACTAAATGTGTCTTCAGACAAAAGGAGGCTCAGTTTCACTGAGAGGGAGATGAAAACAGATAAGGACACTGCTGACTAAATGCGAGTTCAGATTGCAAATCTGACGCTTTTTTCCAACACACGTTGAACTTATGGGTGTAAAATGGAATCATAAAAGTTCCGTGAGAACAGAGCGACGCATTGGCTGAGGAAATGGAGTCGGGCCGTCTGGAGTCCAGTTTGTGGGTCGGGAATAAGAGATACCGGGCGGTCCTGACAGGCTGGCATTTCAACTGGACCGAGGTGGACAAAAAGAATCGCGACAAGAAGACAAGTAGGTGACTCTCTCTGTGTATGTGTGTGTGTGTGTGTGTCCTCACATACATTATAATATTATTTTTAAAGCTCGCTGTATTTCAATAAGTGTCGTTACGTTACATGGTCTGTCTGTTGAGTTTGTTTGAAACTGGCAGGTGGCACAAAGAAACGTGTGCATCCGTTGTTGCTGCGTGACATTTAAAGCCACAACCTGTTTCGTATCTGCACTAAACTGCAGACAGCAGTGATGACGAACTAGGGCACTTTAATTTATCCAAACCGCCTGGAGAAAACGTGAAGAACAAGTTAAACATGAAACACAACCCACGGAGACAGCTGCAGGAAAAACGTTCAGAAAAGCGTTTCTCTGTGTCGGTCACAAACACACACACTTGGCAAGAACTTTTATGGTCAAAATGAAAAGTGTGTTCTGCATAAGAATGCATCTTGTGCACACAGGGCACTCATGATGTGCTTAAGATGCATTCAAAATCCAAAACAATATTTCAATATTGACCCATATAAGTTGCAAAGATGCTTCAAATACTTTGCACAAGCTGTATTATCCATATCTCTCTCAGTCAGCCAGGAACTGTAAAATCTTGCCTCCAAAGCTGTGGTTAACAGACCATTCTTAAAGGCCTTCTTATCATTAACTACTGTTTTAATGTGGTGACGTCTCCACTCCTTTTAGGTGTGCCCCCTTTTTCACATCAGACTTATCACAGCAGGAAAAGCACAGGTTTACATTAATAACGGCTCACCCACGCTCAAGTGTCCCAGTAAATCCTGAAAGTTATCGACACCAGAATCTTGAAAACTGAAGCAACCAAATAGAACTATCATCATGTATTATACAATCATTCAATATTAGTTGTTATAATAACTGCTACTACTAATAATTGTCTAATACTAATAATCATTATCAGTAACAGGTTTTTTCTAGTAACACATCTAAAACATTTTTATATTTTATATTCAGTCATTAAAAATTAACTACGTGCAAAGAAACCAAATCAAATGCAGTTTTAACTGTGTGCATGTGTCTGTGTGATTGAAGTTTCCGTACCTGTGGCAGAGGTGGTCGGAGTGGAGGATGGCCGGGTGGAGATCCTTCCCCAGAAGTTGGTTGAGGACACAGACAAAGACTTCACAGGTGGGTTCCCTTGAGAGACCCTCAGGTATCACAAATCAAAGAACACAGTCAGCTCTCATGTAATAATAACACAGTGTGATTCCCTTGCACATCTTTTGCCATTTAGGGTGAATTATTTTCACACATTTGAATAAACAAAACACTACCTTAAAAATTAATTAAATTTGTGGTTGTAACCACCAAGATTTCAACAGTTGACTTTGAGGTGTTACAACTTGGTTTCATTTTCTTAATCTGTCATCCTCCTCCAGTTTTTTACGTGAAGCGTAGCAGCAGTGGGGGCTCTTCCGGGTTGCTATGGAGACTAGGCCGGACTCAGTTCAGCTGCCCTAGTCGGGTCCTTAGAGACCAATGGACAAAACATCTAAGAACAGCTCTCAAAACGCACAGTAAGGATGGATAATTAGGCAAGGCAATAAGCTGATATTGTACGCCAAATTTGTTTTTTAATATCATGATTTGACTATTAGCATTTTGATTATTTTCAAATCTTCCTCTGGTCGCATGTCAAAGTTTACTGCTGTCACCAAAGTGAAACATTCCTAATGTATTTTCCAGGTCCATTACGTCCACACAAACTGTTGGTGTTTATCAACCCTTTTGGAGGAAAGAGGAAGGGAAGAAAGATCTACCACTCTGTGGTTGCCCCTCTGTTTGAGCTGGCTGGTATCAGCTCTCATGTGATAGGTACAAATGATTTAATACTTTCAATGCCGCCTCCCCTAGGTCAAAGCTCGTGTCTGACAGGTGGCTTTACACTGACCTACTTTCAGAAATGATTAACAAAATGGGTTTTTGCAGTGTGTATAATCATAACATTTATTGTTTAGTGACTGAGCGGGCAAACCAGGCCAGAGATCACCTGCTGAAGAAAGACTTGGCGGGCTTTGACGGGTAAGCGTGATCAACACAGTGTAAACATTGTGGTACAAGACCATTATAATAGCCCGGCTTGCTGGGAGGTGCCCTCATGACAGAAGCTCTTGTGTTTGTTTATAATAGTGTGGTGTGTGTTGGTGGGGATGGCATGTTCAGTGAAATTCTTCATGGTTTGATTGGGCGGACACAACAAGAGGCAGGCCTTTGTGAGAATGATCCCACTGTCACTTTGGAGCCTTGTTCGCTCCACATCGGCATCATTCCTGCAGGTAATGACACTGATATCAAGTATTCATAAACTGATGGAGTTGGATTAAAAGCTGACATACACACATCCCTTATTATTTTTTCTACTGTAGGTTCGACAGACTGTGTTTGTTATGCCACTGTCGGAGTGATCGACCCTTTAACGTCAGCTTTGCACATTGTAATTGGTGAGGAAGGGTTTCCATTCAAATTCATTTCAAATTCAATTTAAGTCTCATTTTTATTATTATCAACCACCTTTTGATTTTGGAAATCAGCATTTTAAAAAAAGAACACCTAAATGATTTTGTCAGCTTGGAAAGTTGAGTCTGTATTGTCGTACTCATTACCCTTCAATACACTGCAGGAGACTCTCAGCCTCTGGATGTGTGTTCGGTTCACCATGCCTCTGCTCTGGTCCACTACTCAGTGTCCATGTTGGGCTATGGCTTCTATGGGGATGTGCTGGCTGAGAGTGAAAAACACCGCTGGATGGGGCCTCTCAGATATGACTTTTCTGGTATGTAATTACTTATTTATGAGACCAGTATTACTTTATGCAGAGTTATGTCATGTAGTTTCAGATTATGTGTGTTTACATTTAGCTTCGAAGTTAAAAATGCATCTAGATACTGTTGCTTATAGTGCTGTGACCAATATGAACACGCTTCATGTTCTTTTTTAAAAGTAGCGCATAAACTACTGTGAAGGCTTGTCAGCTAACCTAACGGCTCTCCTCTGTCTAGGCACAATGGTGTACCTGAGCAACAGAAGCTATGCAGGCATAGTTCAGTACCTACCAGCAGACCCACTGCTCTCCAGCCCTAGAGATAAAACACGCTGCCTCTCAGGGTAAAACAACAACTGCTGACAGGAAATGACAAAAAAAATCACACATTTTCTAGATGTGTGGGACTGTAGTTTGTCATAAAACCAGACACTATATGTTCACATGACACTATATGTCATGTGAAATATGCTGCAGAGATGAAATAGGAATGTTCAGTAAAACAAGTTTTGTGTAAACATGTGCACAATGGGACACACACACACATACACACACTAATGAGGAGATTTTAACACTGTGACCTTAACCCTCTTAAATGAGAAAGGTAGAAAGTGTCCCTGGAAGTAGCATCATTATTATTCAAGCACTAGTGAAGTGGTTCAAATTCACTGCTTGAGACGCTGAAATTGCAACCACCTGTAACAGGGACTCAGGTGTTAGGTGTACCTCAAGGACAGTAGAAACCATGGCAGGAGGAACATGATCTAGATGAAATGTGAGCCTCGGTCTCCTGTTAGAGAGTACAGTGCTCCAGGCTTTGTCTGCCTCTGGTTCTCAGCCAATAGTTTATGATGCTCGGATAAATTGGGGTCAAGGTGGAGGGGCTTGTTTTCTGTCAAACTGAAACTTTTTGTGTTTTTGCGTTTAGGTGCAGTGTGTGCTCCAGAAGCACAGAAAAACTCTTCCACCACTTCTCCGATTCAGGCTCCCTATACAGCTCCCACTTCAGCCAGTACAGCAGTGATTTGGAAGGTAATTACATTGACATTGATGAAAATCTTTTGCCTGTGGGGGCGACTGTGGTGCGTTAGGTAGCACAGTTGTCCGCCAGTCCCACAGTTGATGGTTTAATCCCTGGCTCCTGCAGACACTGAACCCAACCTTAGTTGCTGTTGAGCGCTGGTCATTCAGTGTATGAATGTGTGTGAATGGGTAAATGAGAAACAGTGTAAAGGGCTTTGAGTATCAACAGGTAGAAAATCGCTAAATAAGTGCAGACCATTTACTTCTGTCCTGTATGCCTATACATATGTGTACTCTCAGCTGACTCCTTGGTCTGAGCCAGTATATGACATATTTTTAGAACATTAACAGCTTCCAGATGCACAGACATTGACTGAAGAAGATCACATTTAATATGATAATATGACAGTAACAGTCAACAGTGCAAATATGAATAACAATTAAAGCAAAGCTAACTCAAACAGTGGTTGCCTGTTCATTAAGACACAATCATAACATATGATCTGGTCTTACAAACAGTAAATAGTAACGTGTGCAAAAAAGTACCTAGTTCTTTAGGAATCATCCACAATACACACTATGTGCAAGGTTGCTTTTTTTAATTTTAACATGAACTCTCTCTTTTGTTGTCTCTTCAGGTGATTGGGTGAGTGTGGAGGGCAAGTTCAGATGTGTGTCCCTCACTTGTATGTCCAGCTCGTGTCCCAGGAGTCCTCTCGGCCTCTCACCTTCTGCTCACCTGGCAGATGGAACAGGGGACCTCATCCTGGTGTGGGACACCAACCCACTGGGCTTTCTCAAGTTCCTCTACAGGCACACAAGCACACAGGACCAGGTATAGGCACTGTCACATCGAAACAAACTTAAATCAGGAAGTTAAAAGCTGTTTGACATTATCTGTGACCCACTTTTATTTAGTTTGATCTGCCGTTTGTGGAAGTCCACCGCGTGAAGGCCGTCCGTTTCTGTCTTCCCTCTGATAAGGAGGAGGAACCATGTGAAAAGACTGGAGGGTTGAGTGGCGATGAAGTAGAAAGAAGCTACGTGGAGACTGAGAGCAGAAATGGCTCTCAGCAGCATCTGGCGGAGACAGGCACGAGGGGAGAGGGGACAAATGAGCAGAAAACTGTGAGTCCCTTCCTGTGCGGTCTGTGCTGCAGTAAAACTCCTGCTTTGTCAGTGTGGAATTGTGATGGAGAGATTCTGCCTTTCACCGATATCTTTAGTAGGTATGATAATCCGACCGTCTTTCTATTCAATTAAATTTCAAACTATGTTATGCTTATATGTCAGGCGTAATTATTTGCAATTCAACTCAATCAAAACAGCATAAAAAAAAAGATGAGGACAGGATTCGGCAGGACAGGTTTTAACTCTGTTCGCTTCCTCTGTCAGGATTCATGGCCAGTTGGTTCGTCTGTATGCCAGGGGCATCGAGGACGGAGCAGCTCTACACAGCTGCAGTGAGGAATGTGACAAGTGTGAAAGGAGATGCATTTTACAAAAATAGCCTCAACTAAACTTTGGATGATCACATAAAAGTAACTGTGAATATTTGTAAGGCAAGGCTAATTTGTAAATGTGCATCCTTACTGTCTGCAGTGGCTAAAGAGTTCCTACTATTTCAGTTATTGTTATGGCAATTACAAAACCTTAACTACTTATTCTTCAATCTGTGTTTTTGTTGAAATCTGCTCATAAAGACACTATTAAAAGACTTGCTAAATAGTACATTTCCTGCAGTGCAGGTTTATCTATGGAACCACTTTAGGCAAAATGTATGATGTTTTTGATCTTTACATTTTATTGTGTTCTCTTGAGCTTTCAAATTGTGGAATAAAATCAATAGATTTTAAAAGGGAACGAGCATTTCGGTACAATAATGGGACTCAATGTAATTGAACTCATGTTACCCATGTTAGTTTTGTAGTGAATCTTAAAATAACCTCAACAAACACTTCCTCTTTGTTAAACATAAACGGATGTGCAGCAGAAGAAGTTTCTTACGTGGCTGAAACTACACCTACAAGATTATGACACTAAAAACTATCTTCACTATTTAAAGTGTCAACACAGCTTCTTATCATTAAATGCTGCAAATGTCACACAGAAAACTGGAATTAAAATACTTCCAGTGGAGAAGCAAGAGCAAAGGCAAATGTTTTTGTAGAATCATTGAATAGAGTGTTACAGATATGAGTGTAGAAGCTTTTTCAGCATATGTGTGTTTCCAGCTGGTCTACAAAGTGTTGGACAACAGGGACAACAAACAAGAAATACACAACCTGGTGTAGGCAGTTAAAAGTGAGCCACCTGTTCCTACACACCAGATTAACAAGCTCTCCAAGTACTTTGTGTTGTCACTTTGTGTGTATCACATTCAAGCCTGTGATCACACAAACTTTTATTCTTAACGATTATGTGTTTAAATATGGATCCTTTACTTTCTTAATGACATAAAAATGACAATGAGGGTGAACAATGCTGTCAATAAAAGAATAAAATGCAGTCAAAGAAAGAAGGATGGTTTATTTAGAAGTCTCAAATTCAGTTACATTTTTTTGGTTTTCACATTCATTGTGCATGAATGAGGTGAAAAGTTGTGGTTTTCTTTTGTACAAGCAGAAAAATGCAAACAATGGGCACCTGTGAAAGACTGCAGAACTTTATTATTATGTGTAAACCTTTGTACAATGGCCTTAATGCGTAACAGAGGGCCTCAGGGTGCGTGTGGCTGCACCCACTTGTATGTTCCTTCATAGTGAAATCCGGCCCTTTTCACAAGATCATCTGCCTCCTTTGGACCACGGCTATGGACACAACAAATAAAACACAGAAAGAAGAAAAATAATGAATTCTAAGTAAAATGTGCATCATGTAGTAACTGTTGTCCCATAAAACACACTTGTACCTTCCGTATCTGTAAGGAATGGGCTGTGTTTTCTCTCCCTCTATGTGGTGGAGGAGTGGGGTGAAGATCCTCCAGGCCTCATGCAACTCATCACTGAGAGAGGACAAAACAACACAATACACTGATGCTGAACTACGGTAGAACTGCATCAAATGACCACTAAATAAAAAGGTGCAAGACAGCCTTGAAAAAAGCTGTTGGACTCCACTTAAATAAATAGTTATGTGCAAGGAGACACGTTCAATATTTTAATCTTCTGCTTTAATTACAGTAAACAATGTTACCAACCTTCGGACAAAGTGCATCTGATTTCCACAGAAGACGTCTAGTATCAGTCTCTCATAAGCATCTGGGAGCTTCACATTCTGTAGGAGATAACAGCTGTTAAAAAACACATGCTTATCAGAATTTCATGCTACTCTGAATTTAAGATTTGTATCTTAATACAAGTGATGGGTAAACAACAAGGGGACTTCCACTGTTTTGCAAATGCAAAACAAAATGAGTGTCTGGAAAGATTTTGGCTGCGTTTACTGAATAGATATTTTTTTATTCAAATACTGTAATACGTATGTCCTCAGTTTTCTGAAGGCATTAATGCTAATGATTAAAATGCTTTAATCCCATTAAAGCGCTCTTTTAATTTATAAATAACAGTTGATCCTAACTAACAGTGGATATCTTTATTTAAGCCTTTGGCACCTTGTATCTGCTTTTGTAGGTGAGGTCCAGCTCAGTCTCCTCAGGGCTGAAGTAGACCCCAGGCCTCTTGGTCATCATCTTCAGGTAAATGGCTTCATCCGGCTGCACCCGCACCACCAGCTCGTTCCTCTGACAGCGTCCCCCGAAAATGTCTCCTGGCACATCTGTGAACTGTAGCCGCACTTCTGCCTTCCGCTCATTCAGAGCTTTACCACAGCGTAGAATGAAAGGAACTCCTGATGGATGGTGCAAGGAGAGACGGTGGAAAACTATTAGCACGAGAATAATGACTTAAAAAAAAACAAAAATTAAGATTAAAAAGCTTATAAATGTCAGCCTCACCATCCCATCGCTCACTCTGAACATAGAGCACGGCAGTAGCAAACGTTGGTGTGGAGGAGCCTTTTGGTACAGTGGGGTCATCAAGGTAACCTAGTCTGGAGTGGTCCTCCCCCTCAGGGTCCCCCACATATTGGCCAAGCACCACATCTGACACTGCTACAGGGGCTACACACTTCAACACCTTCACCTACAGCCAATCAAAAAACCGAAGAACAGGGTTTAAAAACATCAGCAACAATATGAAAAGAGCACAATGTTGCAAAATGCTTTAATCCAATCAGTGGTGTTACCTTTTCATCTCTCACATCATCTGGGCTGGTGGAAGCTGGTTTGTCCATTGCAACCAAACAGAGCATCTGGAGAAGATGGTTCTGCATCACATCTCTACATTAAATTGAATAGACTGGAGCTAGTGCATTTGACTGGTAAAAACAATAGCAGTAAAAAAAATCTACAATGAAATATGCAGTTTTTTCAATTTATTTGAATGTGTATCTCCCACCGAATTATTCCAAAGTCGTCAAAGTATCCTCCACGGCCCTGTGTGCCAAAAGGCTCTTTGAAGGTGAGGACCACACAGGCCACGCTGTTCCTGTTCCATATAGGCCCAAAGATGCGATTTCCAAACCTGAAAAGATGAACAAAAATTCTGTTAAAATAAAACATAGAAGGCAAGGAGGTACAAGATGTTGAGAACTCCTAATATTAATTTAAACATAAATGTGCTACCCTTTAAGGTTTGAAATTGTGTTTTAACCTGTGCTTGGAGCTTGTTACCTGAGCACCATGAGGTTCTGGACCATTTCTTTGCCCAGGTAGTGGTCTATGCGGTAGATCTGATCCTCTTTGAACAGGGAGGACAGGTGGGCTGACAGCTCCTGTGAGCTCTGTAGGTCACGGCCAAATGGCTTCTCAACAATTACCCGGTTCCACCCTCTGATTTTCAAACAACACTGATCAGAACCGTGTGATCAAACAGCAACCAAGCCGTTGTGTTGACTGAAAGATACTGACTTGCTGCTCGTGCAGTGGGTTCGGATGTTGGTGCTGACATGGTGGTAGACAGTGGGTGGGAGAGCCAGGTAGAAGAGCCGGTTAGAGTCAGATCCCCCAGGCAGAGATGAGAGATGGTTGTTGAGTTGGTCAAAGGAACTACCATCATCATATCTGCCATTTACGTAGGAGTTCTTACTGAAGAAGGCTGAGACCGTTTCTGTCTCATCATCCTGGACCTGAGAGAATTATTAAACAATAATTCCTGAAAACAGGGGCCAAGTAATCAAAGATGGTGTCTCTTATAGCCTACAAGGAGCCTTAAGATATGACCTTCATAAGAGGCAGACATATTTTCTTGATGTCATCCACAGTCAGGTTAGACCGAGCAAAACCCACAAAGTAGGTGTTGTCTGGGAGCAGGCCATCTCTGAATAAACACCTGATGAGGGATTAGAGTTAAAGGTAATGAAGTCAATCATTGTTTAATGGTCAAAGTCTTCACAACACCAGGAAACAACTTTAAAGGAACTGTCTCTCTGTACGGGCAGTGATTTTTACTCACCACAAAGTTGGATAGATCTTCTTTTTGGCAAGATCTCCCTGTGCAGATAACACAATTGAAAGAGATCTGATCACCAACTTTTGCTGATAATCACAGGGCTGCCACGAATCAATAATGAGTCCAAAGAGTACACAAACTGTAAATGTAAATCAACTAAAGAGACTTTGAAATGACTTTTAACAAACCCTTATTTTAGACCAAGTTGACATAAACAAAAGCAACAGAACTTGTTTCAGCCTTACAAAATAGTTTTGATCCAATTCTTTCAGTGCTTGAGAAAAGAACAAGGGGATACAAAAGTTCACAGTGAGCTGTTCCAAATCATGAAATCTAAATGGTTTAAGTGACCACAGCAAACCTTTTAAACAGACTGAACATTACGCAGGTTGTTTTTGGCTACAAGGAAATTGTAACACATTTCAGAATAGAAGAAACTGTGGTTGTTGGTCTTATTTGGTAATCAGTTTAAAGGTCTCACTCACAGAAGCTCCTAGAATGATGAATATGTGTGTGCAGGAAGGACTGCACTGCTCCTCTCCATAGAGCTCCTTCCTGATCTGTCCAAACACCTCAGAGCGAGTCACAGGCTCAGTGCTCATCTTCCTGGGCCTCTGTCCTCAGTCTGTTCCTGCTGCCTGCACCCTTGTTTCCCAGTATGGATATGTGGCTCCTATGGACAAAGTGCAATGATAGTATTCACCAGAATACTATCAGAAGAACAGGGGTTAATGCTGCCACCTATTGTTGCAAAGGAAAAACGCCTTCCTGTCATCGGTTTAAATAGAACTTCAGTTCTCCAGCAGGTTGTGTGCACGGTGCACCACGCATTAAACGAAAAAGCTGCACAATGCAGCAGTTCAGGTTTGACAAGAAAGTTTAAATAAGTCCTGCCCAACCACTTTTACAAACAATACAGGTCTATTCAGATGAGGCTAAACAGGTTGGAATGTTCCTGCTTGCAAACCACTCCTTTAATAAATGTTGCTCAAGTGTGGCTTAGTTAGAATGTGAGAGTTCTTATCAATACAGAACCTGTGGCATGGGAGTTTTCACAGGGTTGTAAAATGTGTAATGAATTTCCTTCTCTGACAGCAACTTCATGACACTAAATATAGATGATTTAGGAGGCCTATGTGCGGCATCAGTAACCACAGCTAAAAAGTAAGTTAATTATTCTTTTAGGGTGTGATACACTTGGCAAATCTATATTCTCTAAGAGAAGCATTCACATACTGACAAGATTAGTACTTTACTCTTTGTGTATAGTAATATGATCAACCAGGACAGATCAAAGTTAACGGTTATAACTGTGAAACATTCTTAAAGACTTATGTGCACTTGTGGGGGAAAACATTTTTCTAGAATACAAGTGATTATCTCACAGAATTCTTTTATTAAAAAAAAGTAAATCTCATCACCTAGCAAGACACTTCAGCATTCAGTGTTATACAAAAATAAGATAAATTAAAAAAAATGATCACTAAATAGTGATTTTTCAAGCTGGAGTGTAAATTCACTGCATTAGATTCAATACAGTTCATGAATGAGGTCCTCGCTTTGTCTACATTATCCCCCCCAACCACCTTCAAAAGTTTTTCCTGAGTTGCCATCATAAATATTTAAAACAAGTTCAGTTCACGAGAAGAACATTTTTTCACTTTGGCCTCCATCTTTTTCTGTCCACTTTCCAGACGCCCCAGCATCTACAGTATGTATGTTCCAGTGGATCAATATTGAGTTGGCTCCTGTTTGAGAAGGTGCCAATGGTCACTTAAGGGCTAGATTGTGAGGTCAGCTGAAGCTCCAATGCTGAAAGACGTCAGCAGAGTTGCATTGGTTCATCTGAACACGGTCTCCTTTCAGCTGTAAACATTTGCCACTGCTGGGATTCTTCAGAAGATTGTCCTAAAAATAAGAATTAGAGACAAATTAGATCATTGGTAAAGCCCAAATATAATACATAAAACATTCAGCATAGTTAAATAAAGAATGATCCCCTGGGAAACACCCATGTTTGCTTTGTGATCATCAACTGAGAAGGTTAGGATTACTGCTACCGAGTATCACTGTATCTGATGAAAAGATATTATTGTGGTTTGGTACACGTGCAGCTCTCCGGCATCTCCATGGATTGCTTGTTATCCTTATCAAGACCAACAAAGTCAGAATGCTGAATCCTCACTCGCCCCCATTTCCATTGTATATGCTGAGCTAAGCAGGCCAGCAGTAACTTAACTTTTAGTAGCAAAGAGATACAATCACGTGTCGATCTTCTCATTTAATGCTCTACAAAAATGAAAAAAGCAAAAGCAGACTTCCTAAAAGTGTCAAACTTTTCCTTCAAGTCTAGGTACAAGTGTGTCTTACCTCTGTAAAGACCCACTCCTGCTGTGGTGCCAAACTGGTGCCCTTCCCCTTCAACTGGCAGAGCTCAATCTTCACAGATTCTGGCTGAGGACTGGCATGAAGACACAGCTGCTTTCCAATGTTATGTCGCAGCTCCTTGTGACTTGTGTATTCAAAGTACTAGAGGGGAAAATCATCCAATTAGAGACGCAACTGCTACGGAAATCACGCAGTTTTCTTCAGTTGTCCATGTCATAAAGTGTGCATCAGAGTCAGTGTACCTGGTTGCCTCCCATGTTGTGACACTGGTACATGATCACAGGTTTACCTCCCTCATTTTTCTCGCCAACATCCAAACAGGTTTGAGATCCTGAGTTTTTAATCTGGTGCAAACACAGGTTCCCAGTCACAAATGATACAGGTGCAGTTATGCCACATATACAGAGCCACGTAGAGACAAAAGCAAACATGACTTACTGCTCCAAATTTGTCTGGTGTTAAATCTGGAATAAAGACCTCTGGGTAGACTGTGTTTAGGTACCAGGTGAAGTTCTTGCAATGCAGTCTGTCTCTCAGTTTCAGACGCTCTGAGAGGTCCCCATACTTGTGCTGTAACAGTAACGGTGAGGTATTTAATACCCTGAGAGTCCCTTGTAAGAATCACAGCTAAATAATTCTATCAACTTCTTAGAGCAGGGATTAAGTTCTAGGCATATATCTTTGTGCAAAAGCCACGCTGACCTCACTGGCCATGACTGCAGCATTCTTGTTGCGGCGATAGTAGACCATCTTGTAGTCGTCCATCCACACCTCAGCCAGGCGCACCTGGTTGCGGGTGATCACCTCTGTGCCCTTGGGAAAGGTGTGAGGGCTCTTGGTGCGGAAGACATGGCCCACCACAGAACAGGGGATGATTTCGAGCTGACCCCCACACTGCCATACCTGAAATTCAGACTATTAATGATGAGAGGGAGGCTTATTTAATTTCTGAAACCTAGGGAGTGTAAATGGAAAAAAAGAAAACTGACCCTGAACGACATCTCCACATTCTCACCGCCCCAAATCTCCATCTGGTCATCATACGTTCCTATGTGTTCAAAGTACTTCTTTGATATTGAGAAAAGTCCTCCAGCAAACGTAGGGGTTCTGAAATTTTAATGAACAGGCACAAAAGTTTTAGTCACTTAAATTGTTCGTGTTTGTTAGTGAAAGCAACATGATCCTCCTTACTTCACAGGGTACGTTTCATCCTTTCGCAACTTCTGTGCATTCTCGGGGATTGCCTCCCAGCCGAAACTTAGGCTCCAATCAAAGTTACCACGATGGGCAGCATGACTGGTGGCCACGGGCTTGTTGAACTGAAAGTTGTTAAGGTCAATGGTGGTGATCTCGGGACTAACCACAGCAGTGGGTTCTTCGACAATACGAACCAGCAGGGGCTCAAGCCAACCATGGAAACATTCACCTGTTTGGAAAGACAAAAATCACCACATATTTCACTTTCAGGTGAAACAACAATCTTCTGTTAGTGTATAGAGAGTCATAGTGTATCTAGAATTAACGAGTAATTAATTAGTATACGTTTGCATTAGCCATCATCAGGCAGAAATGGAAATATCATGCAGCAATTTGCATCTGCAATTAAAATCAACTAAAAACATTCTGATACTTTCATGCTGCAGTAAAAAATGTACAAAATTTTAGCACGGATTATAAACCCAAATAACTGTGTGCATCTTCTCACAATGAGCATCGAGAAAGGTCAGAATCTCCCCCTGAGCAACACTGGCACCCAGCAGCCTCGCTGTGATGAGGCCCTTCCTCTCTTGCTGTCGCAATAGTCGGACAACCTTCAGCTGACTCAGATAATCCTCCAGTCGGGTCTTCAGGTGCTCTGAAATAAAAAGGTTTGTCGTCTTTTACCTCCAGTATAAAAAATGCTTAGCTTGCTGTGAGCGTACACACACGTAAACCATTTAAAGGGAGTTCATGACTGCATACAGTTACAACCAGAAGTGGTCAATTATTTTCAGCCTGGTATACAAATAGAAATACAAATTCAAGAAAAGGCAATGAAGTGGAAACACTGCTGGTAAAACTGGGTCACACTTCCCTTTGAAAGACATTTATAACCACAATACATGCCACACACATTTCTTATAAGGCTCAGGGTATGTGAATTTACCTCCCACATGTGAATGTTATGACTGAAAGCCGTTGCTCTGATAGCAGAAAGGGAAGTTTGGGTACAGTGAGACACATGCAAATACAGGGCGGCTAATGGCATTGCAACTGAAAAATATTATTTAAAGGAGGTCACTGGAAACTACTACACATGAAATAAACATTTAGGCATAACATGTAGCAATGCGCATGACTTCTTATGACTTAATGTTAGTTTTACACCTTTTTTCTGCCAGTCTTAGTATAAAAGGCTATTGAAGATTATAAGAACTGCCTGTAAATATATAATGGAGCTATTATTAAGATATTAGAAGAGATGTTTTTTGTAATCAGTGAACTTAATTTAATGTGGTTCAACTATTTTTAAAGGCATTTTTCATGTTGTTTTCTACTGGAGAGACTAGCACAATTAAATGTTTTCAGGCTCTACTAGTAATGATCTAAACACTGCCGTAACCCTTCCTTGCCTGCATTTTGACTTAAAGTGGGTAATGAATTAAGTTATTATCCCATCCGAAAGTTAAAATAAATAATAAATATACATAAAAAAGGACAAATTAAGCTTACCTTCTGGCAAAAACTTTGAAGTCATATTACTTGCATTGTAAAACACTGTGCAAACCCACTCTGTTATCTTATCAAAGCTCAGCCCTGTGAGTAACTGGAATGCTGCCCTCAAAACTCTCAATGTCAGTTTAATTAATAAATAACTTAAGAGTCTACAATTGTTGGAGAGTTTTCCACGGAATACATATTTGAGGAATAGGCCAAAAGAAATTAGAGGGCTTCTTCAACTTTAATTTTCTTGCACCGCTTCCCTCTCGCTTTAACACAGCTCTCGAGAGCTTTTACAAACTGCTGTCAAAATGGTCTTCAAGCATTTTTATTTATATAGAAGCATAAACAATAGTTAATATTGTTCACACCTGCAGTGCTGGCATCATCTACCAGGATGATCTCTTTGAGCAGGATAGCAGGAGACGTGTGTAGGACACTGTAGACTGTCCTCAGGAGGGTGGACCAAGCCTCATTATGGAAGACTATGATAACACTGGTGGTTGGAAGAGGGGGGCAGCGACGAAACTTCCTCTCCACACACCTGAACGAGGTGAACCACACACAAAATACAGAGGAGGATTAAGACGTGTGCAAGAGTGAGACGCCTAGCTGATGAAATGAAAGTCACTGAAGATCATGTATAGCCATGTACAGTAGAGAGTTGTTTGCAGATATTCAAGGTATGCACTTCCTCTCTTTGAACAATGCAATATGCAAACAGTAGCCAACAACTTATTTAAAAGCCACTTGAAAGCGCTACACAAGAAATATGAGATATTCAGGCTTCAAGTTGAACAAAGTGAGGCGGTAATTAAACAATGCATATAATGCCTCAGTCTCCATAATCCAGGATACTGACAAGGGCTGTATATACTATAGATGTGTTTTTATGATTACACTAAGCTTAGGGGTGTGATTTTACAGCATTGTAGTCAACTCAAAATACAATACATGTACTGTGAATAATTTACCACTCTGAGGAGGAGCCGAGCTGAAATGCAGGGTTATTATCAGGCTTGCTGTGTACATGTCAGCATAGTTGTTGTTAAAAAAGTGATTAGCTCAAAATATCTCAGATTGTTCCAAGAACAAGGTCTTACTCTGGAGGCCTCGTGTCATCACCAAGACTACGGCTGAGCGAAATACGGTCACTGGCAAACTGGTTGAAACAGTGGCGTGTCATGCCTTCCTCCTTCTCCTTCTTCTCCTCCGGGGTGATGTCGACTTCTGGAAACGCCTTCCCATCAGCCCCGGGGCTTGAAGGGTCCTGTGGTGGTCTTTCTAGGTGAGGTTTGAGTTCAGCCTGCGTGTAGAATCCAGTGGGGCAGTTGACGTCCTGCGTGGGCTGCTCCTGTGCAGGGAGAGGCTGCGGGGCTCGAATCTGGAAACCAATATTGTTGACAGCCTCTCGGACCATGACCATCACCTTGTCCTTCTTGTCCACCAGCTCCTGAAACCACGGGTCCACAGCAGGCGAAGAGCTAACATCCTTCTGGAGGACTACAAGGGCCACAACAAAGAGAGCCCCAGCCAGGAGAACCAGTTTCACAGGGGATAAACGCCGACGTCCGAACAGACGCATACTGCAGGATTGGCTTCAAATGCTGTTAAAAAAAAAAAGAAAGAACAAAACCTTCTGCAAAATGTTTGTGCATGTCGCTTCAGGGTTTCAACCACAGCCTACAAAGACACATTTCTCAAAACCCATTCGTCTGTAACCCTTACCTGCCCTTATTGTTAAGCATTTGTGGAGCTATTCTCAGCAGTGTAAGAAGGCGGCAAGCGAAATCCCTTAAACCTGTTCGTGTGTTTTTTATGCAAGTGTCATAGCAGCAGGTACTAGTCAGCCTCACTCCTCCCTGTCGGTCGCTTAAGGAAACAATCCCACAGGGCAGGTGGAGAGAACAGGGAAAAGGGGAGTGCGAACAAACACACACCCCGCCTCTCAGTAAACACCTGAATCCACCTGCTCTGGCCACGGTTCTTCAGGATCCACGTGGCAGCAGGTGGTTCACATCCCTGCTGGCTCCACCGCCGCCCTGCCACTGAGTGACACATGCTGCCATGTTTGACATTTGCTCCAATGACAATGACACACCATTACTAATCAGCTGTCATCTACTATAGGAAGCCACTCTGCTACGTGGACATGACTCACCCGCAATTCTCAAGACCTTCACAAGACAAGCCACCAGTTTCCTGCTGAGTGAAACAGTATCTCACTGTAGGTGATCACTGTTCAGTTAGAGACTCACTCTTACATGGTCATAATTTATTTACTCTATTCTCAAGCCACAGCCTCTTTCATAATTCATTCAAGAGGACACACGTTTTTGGTGTTCCACAAAAGGAACACAACCACAGAACACTCTGCAGCTCTGACTAATGGGCAACCAGTTAGACCAGTGGGTTGAAAAGACAAAAGCACGTTGGAGCACAAGGAAGGGGAAATATTTGCATTAAATATGTAGAATGTAATTTATGATTGACTGGTGTGTTCAGGTGGGGACACGGACCCTCATTTGTGTGAGTGACGGTCCGAGCAGACGAGCCGCGGTCGGTGTGAGAGCAGATGATGAAAAGTGAAAGAGCAGAAAACGGAAAGAGAAAGAGCTGGGTGAAGTACAGACAGACAGACAGACAGACAGAAACCACTCAGTTTCTCCACGAGGGGAAAAACTAAAGTAAACAAACAAAAAAATATGAACAAGACTCGACAGCGAGTCTCGCGTCCCGAACATCCGATGAATGACTGTGGAGACGCTCCGAACGCGGGACTTACCTAAACTTGTCGAGTTCCTCCTCTCGGCTTCGCCCGCGTCTCTTCGCCCGGCGCGTCTCTTCACTTCGTCGCGGAGCTTCCACGGACGCAGACTGCGGCTCCTCCGCCGTCCCCAGGATGTCAGGGCGAGTTTTTTGGCACGAACCAGGATCCGGCGGCTCCCCGTGTCCTCACCTCCCGGCTCTTCCTCAGACGCGAACAGGTGCCGTTTGTTGAGTTAAGTAGTAGGAGTGAGTCCCCTGCTGGAGGACACGGACGCCTGACGTCTGCGCGGCTCGTCACCGGCACATTTCAGTGAGACAGCAGGTGCAAAGATGGGACTCAAACTCAAATAATAAAAAAAAAAATATTCAGGCACATTTTTAAACACTGGTAAAGGATACACTCATACTGAGTTTGGGTAGCATCTTAAATATTAAATATAAAAAATTCCTTCTATGGTGAAAATTCCTCCAGATGACATCACTTGGAGGAACCTTCAGTTCACGGTATGTTATACTATGAAGGTTGTAATCAAGGCCAACCTGCTTTTCCAGAGCTCCTCCAGATGACATCACTTTTTTTTAATCATTAAGAGTTCAGATGATGTCCTCTGGAGGAGTTTTTCCAGATAGAATGAGAGAAATATTTTAATATGTAGAGGTCAGAGGTCAGAGGGAGGTTTCAAAGCATTAATGTACATTTACACCCTAAAGTCAAAGAAAACAAATTGAAAATTGGCGAAGTTGCCTTTTAATATCTATAACGCAGCTGCTGGAGGTTCAACCAAAGCCTGCACATTTAAAATAAAGAAATCACAGCGTATTTCAGACACACTCCGGATCCTGTGTCATGGGCCTGTTAGAGTGACACTGCTTTGGTGCTTTTTCACCAGGGATTAGGAGGAATTTATGTAGCTTAATTAATGTTCACTGTAAGTGAATATTGGCATCACCTCAACAGAAATTCATTATTCATATGCACGCAATTAAATACTCTCTCCTGTATCACCCTCTGGAAACTGTAGACTGATTTATTCAGAAAAGGAGAAGGAGGTGTCTCTCAGGTTACTGTGCAACCTTGATTGCACATTGCTGATTGACATGAAAGCTAAATTAAAGACTATCACAACAGCACCAGCAAGACACCGACCTGTAAGTATAAAATATCAATTATTTTAAATGTCATTTTTTTTATTGTATTCCTATAATCACATAGTGACAAGATTCAATGGGTTGTGCCCTACTTCTCTATTATAAATATGAATATCTGTCATATCTGTTACTAAGAAGAAAAGGCAGCAGAAATGACCAAACACAATTGCAAACCAAAAAACAACCATTTATTGAGCTCTTACCCAGGGGGAAACTAATGGCAATAATTGCACTATTTCTTAAAGCCACGGAAATTCAACGGTGTTGAATTTTGAAGTTTAGGGAAAAAGAGGGGCAAGCGAAAATGAGGTTTATTATATAGCCCGTAAAGGCAACATTTTTAGGCTCAGACAGAAAAGTGAGCACATCAACACAAGGTGTAAATCCCGTTTGAATGTAAGCAACAACTTCACTGTCCTGCAAATCAATTTGACCTCTAGTACATTTATTCAGCTCTTTGTCCAGGACCAAAGGCAACGTAAAGAGCAGTAGCAGTTTTATTGTGGAAAAAATATTCATTATAGATACATTCATATGATTATTGTATCAGAACAAGTAATTTCGGGGAGCTACAAGCCTTCATGTGCCAAAAACAATTAACTAGTGCCAAATACTGTTATGTAAAGTGAATATCGGTCCGTGAAGTATGCAGACCTTGGAACTACGTTATCTCAAGGCAATGCTTGTGAGCAGATGGATAATTCCTGCCTACAGCTAATCGTGGAGTCGTCAGGAAACCAGGTTACTTTCACATGTTGTAACACAATCCAAAGTTTCATTTCATAGGCTTTTGCTTTAGGTTGGAATGAAATCAGTCAAAAATCACAGTCCAGTAAAAGGCGCAATAGAGCAATTCTCTTCAAACGATCATTTCAACACAAGAAATCATGAATGGACACACAACTGCAAAGAATAATATAAAACATGCCTTGCAGCAACCAGTTTGGCAAGAAAGCATCGTCATACAGTATCATAAAAACCTCACAGTCAAGTTACAGTATGCCCCTTTATAGAGAAAGATCAGCATTCATTAACATGTGCTCACGCCCACTCACACACCCACACGTACTGTATTCACACACATACTTATATAAAACGCTTCATGACAGTTTGACAATCTCTCCTCAGTACCATGATACTAATTTGTTTCCTCCTTCATAATCTGGTCCACAATAAAGCAAAGTGTCCATCCTTTGTTTCTTACTTAATGGTTGTGTCTATAATACCATAATACATTGCAGGGAGCGAGTAATCAACAATACGTTTCGGTGAATCACAAACAGCCTCGTATCCGGACTGCAGCTAATCACAGGCTGGAAGAAATAAAGACGGCCCTGATAAGAAACAATAAAATCTGACCCACGATTTGTTGTGAGTGTTTATCTATCTATCTATCTATCTGTGTGGGTTTTCCTTCATGAGTCCACAACAAAATAAAAGATTGTTTCTATCAATGACAGTGACGTTACCGTGGCCTTTGCTGTCAAACGATAAATAAATTACTTACGTGTTCTGCACTTTCAAACAGAATCGTTAGTGTGTGGTTTATATAAAACGTTTGTTCTTTGGTCATTGTCATCCTTTATGTTGTCCTTGCATATTTTCTTTAAGGATCATAGTTTCTTTTTTTTGTATACGTACATTTTTGTTTTGTACAAGGTCATCACAAAAAGCCATCTGCGTGAAAATAAATATAGTGACTCCAGATGAAACTTGTACTATTGCTCATAAACACAAGCATAGCCATTTCCGTTCTAAGGCAACTGGGCTTCGTGATCTCTCGAGCAGCTTGGGAAAAGAAATGCCTTCAGATGTGAACAACATCCTGGACGTGCGCATTCGAGTGCGTGACAACATAGGAACTGTATGCCGCATTCCATTCCCGGTGTGTTAGCACCGCACTCTGGTGCTGATCAGCGAGCTGACCCCTCGGTCTCTCTGCAGTCTCTGTCTCGTCAGTGCAGTCGCTCTGTGGTCGGCCGCTCCGTCGTTAACTGCCCGGGGGACCACTGGTGAGGAAGTAAGTGGTCATCTCTCCCTTTCCTTTCACCTTGACCACACCTCGACAGTCTAGCTGGTATCCGTTGTTTTCTAGCACGCGGTACAAGTCTGTGGTCACCTGAGAGAGGACACAGACATTTGACACCCACAGTGTGAGACACTCAACCCTGTCCAGGAGAAACACGGACAGTCCCACTCTCAGTTTGACATTGAAAGAATGTAGATAGGTAAGTAGTTATTTTTCAAATTAAACTAGAGCCAAAAGAAATATGCTCGTCTCGATGAATTCAAACAATTTCCGAATTATTTTGACTTTTGTGATCTATTATTTGACCAGACTATTGTTATTGCAATTTTCCAGCATTTGTCAATTTAACATTTAAATTACTGGACTAAAGTTAAGCAATGCCTCAAAATAATAATAACAAATAGTTTTAAGAAACAATTCATCATTGTAATTGTTTAATCAAGCAAATATAAATTACTATCATATCGTAGTAGAACATATTTTTCTATGTTGATATTTCAGAAACTAAACAATTACTGATTCAAATAAAAACAAATAGATTAACTGACATAGAAACAACTGTTAATTGTATCCCTACTATTTATATACTCAATCAACCAATCCAAATTTATTTGCAAAGCCCTTTTTGCACAAGTTCATGCAATTTAAAGTACTTTACAGACGCCCGACAAACTGAAGAACAAATGTGAAAGTCAGGGACTGATTTAAAATAACAGTAACTCATATTGTACAAAAGATGGCAGCAGAGTTCTTATTTGGGGGCAGAAAATCTACAGCATTTAGCTGAGCTCATGTATTTTTAACAAATGTATTTCACTATATATGATAAACAAGATGATAAATAAAACTGTATGAAAATTATTCTAAATTGGAAGAACACATCATGGCTGATCATTGTGATTATCATTTTCCTGTTGAAGTTGATAATACTATTTTAAATATATGACCTCTGTAGAAAAATTAAATGAAGCTTTCTGCCGTCCTCCATTGGGACGTTAGAGCAACATTAATGCTGGAGACCAGCACACCCAGTGCTGATAGGGATTCTTGCTCAAAGGTACTTCTGCAAACCAGATGTCTGAGCCTAAATGCCTAAGCTAAAGGACTCATGCACTGTGCACTGATTGTATCAGTACCACAAACAATACTTCCAACTTTGTGTACTTTGGATTGATTAAGATCTCTCAGTTAATATGTTTGTAGACATATTTTCAGAAGACCTAAGAATGCAGAACTTGAGCAAGAATTAGATGTGAGTCAACATGACTGACTCACTTGGAATGACTACCGACAACTTCATAATGACTAATATTGCAAGTAACCAGAATAGCAGTCTGCACTGGTTGATAAAATAATATGAGTTCTAAACAGAAAATTGTTGCTAGTTAGATTCACAAAATGCTGAGCAATTACAAAAAGAAGTCTGTGATTTGTATGATACCTGGATATAATCTGGTACTCCTGTACTGTCCATACGGCTGGCCACGTTGACTGTGTTCCCCCATATATCATACTGGGGTTTCCTGGCTCCTATCACCCCTGCTACCACAGGCCCCATGTTCAACCCTGAGAAGAAATCATATTAGTTACACCATATTAACTCCACAAGTATGTTCTTTCTAAAAAGGAAGGCTTACCTATCTTCATCTGGAAGTTGTTGAAGGAGTGCTCGTTTATGTATTTCATCTGCTCTCTAAGCCTCATGGCGTAGTCGGCCAAAGCCAGGATGTGTGAGCGTCCCTCTTTGTCGTACGTGGAAACGTTGAGGCCGGAGGCTGCCATGTAGGTAGAGCCGATGGTTTTAATTTTCTCCAGTTGGCGGAACCTTTCCTCGCTGATGATCTAGAGTCAAATACCCACATAGAAGAGGAAATGAGACAATCATTCAGCTACAGCGTCAACAGCACGGTAAGTTTCAGACCAACACACCCAGGCAAAAAAAACCCAACAAACTTTTCATTTTCCCAACACCTTATCTAATTAATAGTTTCTATACGTATTCAATTTGCATTTAATGTTATATGTGGCCTGTCTTCACCTCATCAAAATCAGCGATGATCTCATTGAGCAGTCTGAGACACTCCACTCCCTCATTGTTAGCCTCGAGCTCCACGTAGAACTCTGAAAAGTTGCTGATGGAGGCAAACATGACAGCGACACATTCACACGACTGGTAGTACAATTCGTCATTGCGGCGCTCTCGGGCCAGGAAGTGGGCAGCTACATCCTTGGGTAGGATGTTGTGGAGCAGGCGGCGGTTGTATGCTTGCAGTTTCTCCATGTCCTCTTTCTCTTCTGTGGCCTGAAGAAAGACAGACACGTAGACGGAGTTGCTTAGTGTAACTGTTATGCTACTGCACTCCTGAACTGCTCACACGTGTCACTGTTGGTGTCCAGCTTCAGTTTTGTTTCCGTTTAACACATCAAACAGTTTAAGTTACCTGCAGCTTCCAGAGAAAGTCAAGGCGTGCGGTGGACTCCACCTGCTGGCCATGCAAGTAGAGAGCCAGAACAAAAACTGTCAGGATTACTGGGATCATGACCTTTAGGGATACCTTGGTCACCCTCTCCAGGCTGAAGAGGAAAAGAGGAGTTGGCAAGAGCCATATATGACTGTGTCTTTCGTGAGAGTAATATATGTATGAAACCCAACACGTAGAAAATATGGAACGAGTAAAAGCTGCTTACCACTGTTCTGCAGTTTCATTAAAACCAGGGCTGAGAAATGGACAAGAGAAAGTCAATTATTTAAAAGAGCGAAAAGTTGACAGTACAAAATATAAAATGATAGAATAACTTACTGTGTTAGGGAACCATTAACAGGTGTTAATTGCCTGAAATAAAAAATGAGAACATATTCAAAAACTAGAACTTCACATCAGAAAGTGGGTCTTTTGTTACAAGGTCTAAACCTTGTAAGAAAGTAGGCCATGTCTAACCTAAACCACAGTATTATGACACAAGAGCTGGGCTATGCAAGCTCAAATACACAGTGTATGTGTAATGTGTGTGTGTGTGTTCCTTGCAGGGGACTCACAAAGTGTTGGCAGTGACCAGCAGGTCTGCGTTGTCAAACAGGGCCACCTGAGGCCACTCCACCAGCAGCAGGAAAGTGAGCTGGATGAGCAGCATCAGAGCCAGCTTCCCTATGCTGCTGATGTGGAGGAACACGGAGCAGGCCAGCAGGGTCAGCAGCACGCTGTAAGTGAAATACTGCAGCAGACAGGAAACAGGCAGGGAGGAGGAGGAGGAGGAGGGTTGGGTGAATATTCAAACATACTTTTTACGCATACAAAACAAAGACAAACATGAGCACATTGGCACGCATCTGCAAATGTGTGAGAACACAGACTAAAGATAACGCTAGCAGACATGCTAAATAAAATGATGAGACTGACCTCAGGGAAATGGCAGGGCATGGCCTGGCTGGAACACAGGGTCAAACCGTCCTCTGCTGTCTTTGTCAGGTTGTGTAGGAGACAGAGAGTCATCGATGTGTTCAGCTCATCCTGCACACAGTCCTGCAGTTTCTCTGTGCTGCAGGTAAACTGACAGAAAAGAAGCAAGGAGGGGACATATTCAAATGTTGTCCTAAAAACAGAAAGCCCAATTATTTAACATGGAAATATGCCCAGCAACATTTGAACCCAGCTAATGGTTTTAAAGGGCCCATGGTAATATCCATGACTCATTTGCCCATTGCATAGACATGTTTGATAAGGAGCACCTGGCTATTCAAATGTTTTGACTAAGATATGTGGGGCAGGACGGGATCAAGATAGTCCTTGGGCCAGTTGTTTGACAGAAAACACGCACTTGATGCAGGTGTTTCCATACAGTAAGTTTCAAAGCTTTTGTCAAGAAACTTGCCTGCATTATGATACAAGAAAACAATCTTTAAATTAGGATAAGCAACTGCTGAGTTGAGCAGAAATCTACTAAGTTCATTATTAAATTTAAATGTAAATTAGCCAAATGTTAAAGTAGTGAGACACAGCCTGCATGTCACCAATCAAACAAGTGGATCCACACATCACAAAACAAGAAACCGATCGTGATATTTCAAAGACTTACAATACAGCTAACGTACAGTATGTACTGTACAGCAGTAACCATATTTGTCAGACAGGTTTTCAACACCTGCTTATTTAAAAACCTCATTCAATGGTGGCTAAGGTTTAAATATTTATTAACTGTACGTCTTCATAACCTTTCTGTGACTTTTTTCAACCATGGCATTTGTCGTGTGGCACACAATGACATTAGATTTAAGCGTATTTTAATAAAACTACAGTAGACACAACTACAGTGGGTCTCTATAATGTCGCTAATGCTGGTATAGATTTCCTATGGAGATGATAATCGTATGACGCACTAACAGGAAACAACAGATGTAATAGCGGTACATACAAGCTCCTTCCTCAATATCATTGGGTAAGTTTCCTAAAGCAACATGTTATTAGGCACAAGTAACAAAATGAAAAGCAGTGGTCCCTACCATATTAGCAAAAGAAGAGATGAAGAGAAGGAGGATGGTGAAGACGCCCACCAGTGTGCTGTTTGCACGAGACTGGACTATTTTCTTGGTTACAGTCTGCAAGGCAGCTGGGAAGAGCTTCATAGAGGCAGCGGGAACAATATCAGATAAGTTAATACCATTAGTAATGCTGGCTGAAGACATGTGATAATGACTCTTATCTGAAGATAACTGCAAGCAGAATCATATGAGTGGTGAAGGCCTTTGTGTCTTACTTTGATGCAGGAGTAGATGGCACAGATGAAGAGAATGTTGGCAAGGATGATGAAGATACTGATATAAAGGCCAAGCATAAGTGGTGTTCTGCGGAAGACAAGCAAACAGGCTCATTAGGAAATCATTAAGTCATCACAAACTAATCATGACCACATTTCCTGTCTACATTTCTGTATAACATGGAAACTGGGTAGTGCAACTTATGGAGTACTTACTTTGGGAATATGATAATCTGAATGAAACATATAAAACAGAAAACAAGGAGTGTGCAGGCGACATATCCCCCAAAACGATCATCAATCTTTTTGGAGTACTGAAAACAGAACATCAATAGAAAATCAATTTCTTCAGCAGCTAAGTTCACGAGGATACAATAAATTAACTCCTGTTAAATCATCCACCTTTTTCTCAAGATCAGAGGTCTGAAAAGTGAGCAGAAACTTCTTGACGTGATCTTTCCTAAGCTGGTCGATGCTGCGAGCATCAATGGCCCGCCCAAGAAACTCATCCACCTCATCCTCAGGGTTCAGGGCCTCCTGAGTGCAGCGGCTGTAAGATGGATGAAACAATAGGTCACTGCGTGGTGTGTTTTTGCATCTGTTAGTGTATGTGTCTGTTTGTTTAAAGGAGTTGGCTTATCCTGTGACAGACAAGATGACTCAGAGCTAGTATGGTATTAGGGCTGAATTCAATCGGACTATATTAAACAAACAGTGGGCTCTGAAGTCAGACCACTACAGTGACAGTCTTATAATAACAAAAGCAGCAATAACAGAAAGTAGGGCCAAAACACTCACTTGTCTTTGCTGGATGCTTCATCGATGCCCTGAGAAAAACAGGGAGAGGGTGAGAAAATGAGAGTGAAAAACAGGGCCGGTGGAGGAAAAGAGGAAGATAGAAAGGGGAGAGACGATCATGTAGCCACAGTACATCCAACAGAAAAACAGACAGAGACTCAAGACATCTGCACAGCTAATCCCTGAGAGCCAGACTGATGTTTTAATTAATGCTCGGAGGCTTCAAATTACACCCTCTTTGCCCCTAGGGCTCAAACCATCTGAGATAGAGAAGGACTAAAGGAGGAGGAGAGTGAAAGAAAGTAGGAAAGAAAAGGAAATGAGACATGTAGCATAAAGCGAGGGAGGCAGGGAGAGAGCATGAGTGAGAAATATTCAGCCAGCACTGTGGCTGGAAATCCCTAAGAGTCCTGTTATAACTCCTGTTTGTTTGACAGAACAAATCAATATATCTTCTCACATTCCCACTGACTCCTTTAAACTTTTCTCCATATGGCAGAGTCACGGAGGAAAACAAAATCTTATGAATTATGGTTAATGGTATTCTAAACAAGGCTCTACTGGCATGCTATCAGTAACGATACTAACATGCTACTTTAAACTACAAACATTTTCTAATATTTTCTAGTAATAGTATTTTCTTGAAACAAATGTTAATTTGCATACAGATGGCTCACTGAGTCTGGAACAATGAAATTATCAACTAGTGTGATTATGACTGAAGCCATACCAGATTATTAGATATTACATCTCTTTTTGTAACGATGTTGAATGTGAAGTGCATCAATAGAAAGCTGGTAAGAATTTTACCTTACAAAAGTTCTCTGACCCTTGATGATCTAATATTAATATCTGCTTTGAGGACATAATTAGAAAGGATATTTATGATTTGACTTTGGGGGGGGCAAGGATGACACAGGGAACAGGATATAGACAAGAAGAACAGGTGCTATGCACTGAGCTAAGTGCTCCCTGCGTGTATCTCACCATCTGCCTGAAGACTTTGGACTCCTTCGTTCTGGCGAAGGATCTGTCAGGCACCCAGCGTGGCATCAGTCCCTCTGTAGAATTTGCACGTGCTCGCTGCATCTTGGCCATCATCGCTTTCTCCTCTTTCTGAAAGTGAAGAACCCCCACCAGGTTAGGTGCTTTGAGAAACAAGATCTTCTGTGCCAGGTGACAAGCCATTATACTGTTTGCGTGAAATATAACGGTAAAGTGAAGTTCTGAAAAGGACGGCGCTAGGTGTGTGCGCATTTGACCTGACACTAACCCTCTTCTGGCTGCAGCCCAGCACCAAGAAGGTTTCGATGTTGTGCTCCTTCAGGTAAGAATTCCTCTCTCCTCCAAATCCTGGCTCTACCTCGTAGTCTCCGTTCAGATACTGCAGTGTGGCTTTGGTAATGTGGATGCGCCTACACACACATAAACACATACAGTGTGTCAGACACTAAGTGTCCAATGGCAGCCTATGTCAGAACAGAAGCAGGTGGGGTGGGAGGGACTTACCCAGCCTTCCCTCCAGCCTCCATTTGGTTGGCGAGCGTCACATCGTTGGACCAGACGTCAAACTGCCACTTGCGCAGGCCCAAAACCCCACAGTGAACGCGCCCACTGTGGATGCCCACCCGCATGTTTACATTAACTCCTGTCACCTCTCTCACCAGTCTGTAGGTGTATAGACACACACACACACACACACGTGAGAGCTCTGTGCTGACATTTAACCTTCAGTGGGACAGTACAGCATTACTTGATTGTAAGCTGCATGTTCCTGTATTGAGCATGTAGGTGTTTCAGCGGATTAGTGTGTGTTTGACTCACGAGATAGCTTCAATCATATCAACGCCCATTTCCACACAGCAGTGGGCGTGGTCAGCCCGGGGTTCGGGCAGCCCTGACACACAGTAATAACAGTCCCCTAGTATTTTAATACGCAGGCAGTGGTTCTCCTGTAAAGCAAGGACACACACGTAAAGTATTAGGTCCTGAATTACAGCTAATACACAGCATGCTCATGTCAAACACAGAGCTTTTCATGCATAATTCAGATGACTCATCAGTCTCAGCATAGTCTAATTGATGTGTTACACAATGCTTTAGTGACTCCCCCTTCCTCAACGACACATCGGCTTTGTCATACTAACAGTGAAGGCTACAGACTGTACGGTTGCATAAGCAACAATGGCTCAGCTGTGAAAATGGCGGTGGCAGGTGTCAGCGCTCACCGAGGCCAGCTTGTCAAAGCGGGCGAACAGCTCATTCAGCGTCATGACCAGCTCCTGGGCCGTGCACTGAGACGCCAGGCTGGTGAAGCCCTCAATGTCTGCAAACAGTATGCTGCAAGAGAGGCGATAGTGGTGATAGGGAGAAAGCGAGGGAGAGGGCAATCGAAACAGACAGAAAGGAAAAGAAAGACAAAAACATCAGATGCATCAAATAAAGTACAGCGGTAGTTAGCATGGGCTCCTCATCGTCCGGCTGCCATGTGAGCAGGGGAGAGAGGCAGGCATTTGTTCAGCTCTGGTTCCCATCATCTAGGCCAATGTAGGTCACCTCCTCCAGCCCATCCCTCTGAGAACAGCCCCGCCACCCCCCTGTCTGCATGCCTTTCATTGCTAACTTTTGATAGCAATGAAAGGCGAGGATAAACACCACAGACAGAGTTTCAGCTGAAGGCGACAGATGGCGCTGTTCGTCTCGTGAGGTCATCCTGGTCCTAAATTACAGCAGTCCGGAGCCTGTCTGCATCTCCCATCCTAGCCAAGACTTTTAAGCCATGATGCAATAGCATCTTTAGGAGGTTAGTTCACTTAAATGACACACATATTTTCCCATTTACCCTCAGTGCTTAGCCATGTAGTGAGCATGCATGGTTTGAGTAAACAGTATATATTTGAATGAAAACCTTGTTTAATAAACACGTTTAAAACAATGCATTTAAAAGTTCTCTGCACTGGTCACAATTTAAAATACAGGCCTGTCATTACTGATGTGAACAAGAGCAACAAAAAAAAAAATTTGGGCAACTGTTGTGGTACATTTAGATAATGGACTGTTTAACCCTAGTAGGGTTACAACGTGAAAGAGCAGAAGTAACTATTTGGGTCACCACTAACACGAGATTTCGTCTATGACCTCATTTCATTGGCTCCACCATCATCAATTCAACCTAAACGGCACTAGTAGGCTAATAAACAGTGTCACAGTCACCTGTCAGTACGGAGTTATTTCCAGTGGGTAGGTGAAATGTAGGTTTGAGAGCTAAAACAAGCTGAAAATTCTATCATTTGCTACCGAGAGCACGGCGGTGTGCTCGTGTCAATAAACCACAACATGCATAATACATGCAGTAAGGGAATTAGTTGTTAGAGTGACTCTGTAACTGACACATCAGTCAGTGGAGTGAGGTCAAAGCCACTGGTGCCACTGTGACAGCGAAGCAGACAAGCCCTCACTACAGTGTGCATGAATGTGTTTGTGTAGGAGCGTGTATGTGTATTTATCTGTGTTTACCTAACATTGTCATGTTTTTGGATGTAGATCTTGTGGAACATCATATCTTCCTTCTTGGCATTGATATCAGCCTTCATCTCCATAGCAACATGCCTTGGCAGCACAGACAGCAGTAGGCGCTCCTGAGAGAGAGAGAGAAAGAGAGAGGAGGAGAGAGAGAGAGAGAGAGAGAGAGAGAGAAGACAGAGAGACAAATTAAAGAAAGAAAGACACAGAGAGAGCCCATTCATTTTCTTCAGTTTCTAACGTTATGCTCAGTGAGTCACCCTGCCTTGTTGGTATCTGCGTTGGAACGTGTTAGACAAATAGAGAGAAGTGGAGATACGTGTTATACTCCAGAACATATTGTTGACCTCGAAATCTGAGACAAACTAGACTAGAAAAAGGAGACACCCATTTGTTGCTCTTTTGCATTTCTGTGTGTGCGTGTTTGGTTTTCCTACAGGACACATGCACGGCTGCCTCCCTCACTTATTTGCTTGATGTGTGTGTGTGTATGTGTGTGTCTGTAAGTATGTATGTGCGTACCTGCTGTTGGTTTTCCCTCTGCAGGTGCAGCCTGGCCTGGATGTATCCTCTCGTCTCCTGGAAAGCTTGTCTCTGGGAGACCTCAGCAGGATAGTGGGTGCAGATCCCGATCATGTTAGTGCACACGAAGATCAGCATGTTGGCGCCGATCTGAGAATGAACAGGAACACAAAGTTGACAGAAGTCCTCCGAGTATACACATGTCACATCACAAGAATAAAGTGAACTCTCTCTGACCCGGGTGAGGTCAATAAACAAAATTGATAATACTCTATGTCATAGGATTTATTGCACAGAGAAAAATTCCTCAAACGTCTGAGGGGCCATTAGATGTGATCTGGTTAGAGATGATGGCCACGGCCTCATCGTTGCTCTGCAAGAAAACATTCTGCTCATGTCGCACTCGGAATGGAACATGGGAATCCCAGAGGGTCGAAAGCGTTGCACCAAGACTGTGTGACTTCTGTTTTCATTCTACTTAAGTCTAAAAATTTAACTGCTGTCAAACTGTGTACAGAATGCACGAAAAATGAAAAAAAGGCCTAGTCCTGAACGTGTGCCTGCGGGTATCTTTTTCTGAGAGTGAGAAATGATGTGACCCTTCAAACAGCTTGTTTTAGTCAAAGTCGGGCTTCATGCAAAAGAATTAAACACTAAGACAGGGTAACTTTTATGCAGCTGGTAGTTTGTTTAAATATTCAGCTAGAATCAGAAACAGCCATAATGAAACGTTCTTGCATGGACTGAATGTGGTGAGGAAGGCTGGTTGCCGAATGAATATCTAAAAATACAGTGGCACCAATTGTAAAAACACCATTAATATGTTGCTTGAGTAAATTAAGTTTGATATAGTGTACAGTTCGTTTCAAGGGTCATCAACCTTAAAAGCATTCCTCTGTGCTGCTGCAGCCACTTTCTCTGTTTGCCTGTGAATTTCTGGATGCATGTGGTGAGCCAGTGTTTGAGTCTGTTAGTGATTTGTCTTCTCACTACTTCACAGCCACGACCCAACGCTGGAGTTGGAGCCTTGAGCTCTGGACTTCCCCTTTGCTCAGAAACACACAGGCATGCTTGCACATACACACACACACATTCTCTCCATGTTCTGAAACACACTCTAGACTGGGAAAGTCACTTGACCCATGACCCAAGCACAGTGTTTCCTCTGAAGATGACATCATTAATAATGAGAAAAAGGCATGCAAGCTTAGTACACACATAAAAGCTACATTATATTTGGTCATATTAACAAAAACATGACTAAACTGGACAACTTGAAAAATCATAATACTAGCCCTGTTATGTTCTTTATCTCTCCTCCATTATGTTTCTCACATACTGGAAGAGAGATGTAGGACTAGGATAGAAGATGATTATCTGTGCACACATGCATCTCATATTTTCATTTATGCCTTTGTCATTTTCAAATATAAATAAAATATGGCAAGCTTTAAAATACTAACGTAGCATCCCCACATGCATGGAAAGCTTGTGTACACAGCTTCAAACTGGTACAGCGTCGGGAGCGATGGCAGGCTTTCCACCCTGGTTCTGAAATGAGGTTTACACTGTATACATAAAAATTTGCCCTTTGTTGCTGCAACAAGATGGAGCTAAACTAACAGAATACCATTACCACAAGACAGTGGCAGGAAAGTTCCACTGTTTGTGTGAAGAGAGTGTATATGTTAACTTGCTATGCCACAAGAAAATAAATGGTCAAACTAGATTAGGAGCACAGCAGTAAGCAAAAATAAACCCACTGGTGGTTTGCAGGTGCAGAAGAATTTGTGCCTTTGATGTATTACCAATCCCTGATGTAGTTTCAGCACGACAGTATTCAGGAACTAACAACAGTCCATCCAAAATGCGCCCTGGCTTTCTTTATATCTGAGAGAATGCGTATGTAGACAGATTCCGGAACGTAACTGTTTTCAGGAAGGATCAAGAAGCAGTTGTTCTTGAACACCTTGATGCAGGATGACAGGGAATGGCTGATGAAAACTGTCAGTCAGTGCTCAGGGATTCAGATCAAAGCTGTCAAGAAATGGGAGGCACCTGATCATCAGGTTATTGAAGGTCAGATGCGAGGGCCTACAAAGAACATCCACTCATTTCTTTACACGACTGGCTGAGAAACTGCTCTCTAAGTGCAACGTTGAATTTGTGCCGCGCTGTCGCCCAATTAGCGATAAGCCTATTGTGTTTCTGAATCGTTGACAGGCCAGGGCTTCCTAATAAGCTCTGCGTCGTAATGTTATAGACCACCAGTGGAGATCTGACATTCCAGTTTTGAATGGCTCTCATACAACCTGATCACAATAATCCCAAACAGACGGCTCCAAACTGAGTGAGACAGACAATTTAGTTAAGGGGTCTGTTTGAGATGTAGGGCCACCTGCAGTTCCCAGGACCACACCTCTCAGCAAAGCACCCAAATGCTCAGATTTCATAGTCACTGTAATGAAATGGGTTTTGAATGTGAGGAAACAAGCGGAGTGAACTTAAATGCGGCTTAGGAGGTCACACATTTGGGATTTTATGTATTTTTGGCGAACAGGCAACATACAATGGTGCAGTGGTAACATGAATACGCATTTATTTGCAAATGTGATGCAAGTGCAAGATCCATTGAAACCCCACAAAAGCCCCCAAATATCAGCTAGTACACTGCATTCAGGTACAGCATTATTAGAGCTGAACAAAAATAGTCTGACTCCATCTTCAATGATAGCTCAATATAAAGTGTGGGGAAACATGATGAACAAAGCTTGTGTTAATCCAAAGTTATGTGCTTAGTCACCACACAGTCTAGAGCTTAGAGGCAAAAAACATTCAGAGACTTTTGTGTGTGAGCTATGCATGTGTGTGTGTGTGTGTGTGTGTGTGAGGCTCGAGACTTCTTTGAGGCTTTGATGCTGAACTTGGTGTTGCATCTACCGTGTAGCTGCGCATCCATCACCCAGGCCTGCAAAACTAACACAGGTCCAACAAACGTTCTGATAATGTCCGTCTCTAAAATGTTATGTGGCACAAATTGAGCAGAAACAGCTTCTCGTTAGCACAGTGCCACTCTCTATAATCACCGAGCAGGACTTGTCTCATGTCTCACGACCATTCTCCCTGAACACTTTTGGCTCTCAAAGACAAGCCTCACTCGACATTTACTTAAACAGGAACCTCTTGGCGGAGAAGTTAAAAGAAGTCCAAACATTGGCTTATAAGGTGCGGCCCTCGACAAGGTGCTTTATAAAGGAAGACAGATGGACAGCATGTTAAAGAACAAATGAAGAAAGGGGATGGAAAAGATTTTTGTTTTGCAAACACACAGCAAATCCCTTCTGTCTTCAATAAAATCCCACTGGACAAGTCCCACACACACAAGTTAACAGAACGTACACGTACGCAGATCAGGTTTTCACAGGAAGGCCATTATTCATTCATTCAGAGATAGAACTGAATACCACAGCTGATATGATCTTTTGATCAATAAGTGATGTTTCCTGACATTTAGGCCCAGTCAACTGCAGTAATTCCAGATGTTTTCTAGTTCACTGGGGGCAACTGTTAAGGCTTTTTCTGTGATCAGAGTCACGTGTTGATGACTTTATAATGCTTGAATGTAAGTAAAGGTAAAGTAGGAACTGACTACAGTGTCACTTTTTATATGAAGCCACTGTTCGGGTAATCAGAGTTTGGATTTGTCCAGGAGTATTTAAAAAGGCCTGCAATGAAAGATAATTTTGAATCCCATCAAACCCTGCGTCCACTAAAGCTGAAGTTTAAACTTTAAAAGGCCAAAGTGTTACATCCCATAAGTCAACACACAGGCTCTGGGGACATTGACATGGGGGCTACTCTCCAGCACATGACCTCTGATAGGCATCTGGAGCTTTCAAAAGTCTTATGGAGATGAATGTCAAAGACCAGGCACTGCCTGAAAACATAACATACCAAACCGAAGTGGTAAAAAATAGACAATACTACGAGACTGGAGTTACTATAATAATTGCTGACATAAAACATAACCCACTCCTTATAAAGATAGATGTGTGGGGGTGCTTTGCCATCTTTGGCCCCCACCATCTGGAACTGGAGCTCTGTTTCGTCATGGTTTGGGCCAAACCAAAATTGGTCTCAGGCGGCCAGTGAGGCCACGAAGTAATCTTTGTGAAACGCTGAAGAAAATTCCACAAAGCTAAATAGAGCTGGACCTAGGCCGCACAGCTGTCAGGGAAACTGATCCCGAATTAATACTTACACGTATTTCCAAACATCAGGAAATGCTCCCAGAGATCTGGGAATTACTGACTAAAACAAACTGTAATCACTTAGTACAACTTCCCCTCCATTTTTACTTTTTAATACAATTTATTCATTTGTTATTTATTATTAGTAATTATTTTATTTATTGTCCTCATCAACCATTAAAAAGTTACTTTGTAAAGTTCTTAAAGTACTAAACAACATTATGTACATCGATTATGCTGCTGGAGACAACATGCTTGGCCATGATTTTATCACTTTTCTTCCAATCACTGGTAAGATTCTTGCGTACAAGAAAAGCTAAAATAGCTAAGCAACTCTCTGAAAGAAAACTGTTCTACACATTGAAGAAATATAGTTTATAAAATATAAATAATTTTGGTTTTTGAAAATTAACACTTCCAACAACTTAGGAGGTACCGGCCTCTGAGAAAACATGAATAGAAGTGACCGTGTACTTTAGTAAAACACCTAGACACATACAGACTTATACCAATCAGCCATAACTTTAAGACCACTGAAAGGCAAAGAGAATAATACTGACATATCTTCTTACAATGGCACAGAAACAATGTTGAGCTGCAGCTGATTCAGATGTTTCTGCTGCGTTTATAACTGGAGCAAGAAAACACGACCATATCTCCCCCATACTGAAGTGTCTTCATTGGCCTCCGCTGTGCTACAGGATTGATTTGAAGGATTTACTGTTTGTTTTTAATCACTCACTGGGTCAGCACCCTCCTGCCCTTCAGAACTTCTACATCTCGATTTTTTGTTTAGCATTTCTGTTCAGCACAGGCAACTTCTGTTGTTTTTAAATGTGCTTATAAAGACATATAGTTTGTTTTGATTTAAATTTTAACACAAGCAAATGAGCATCAAATCTAGATCGCAGACTAATGGAAGAATGTGGACTAGTCTGATGAATCACTTTTCTTTTACCTCACATGGATGGCATGTGTGTCGCTTACCTGGGAAAGAAATGACCCAAGGATGGATTATGGAAAAGACCAGCTGACAGAGGCAATGTGATGTTTTGTGCCATGTCCATTCAAGAATGGTTTTAGGAACACAACAAGTTTCATGTACCAACTTGCATCCAAACTCTCCTGATCTTAATCCAATTGAGCGTCTGTAGGAAAAACAAGTTGGATTCACAGAAGCCTGATTTTGCAAATTACAGAACTTTGGATCTGCAATTCATTCCAAGCTGGGTGCCAGATTCTACAGGATACCGTCAGAGGTCTACTGGAATCCTTGTTTTTTTTACTTTCTTGTAGCTCACGTTAATTGGCTGACATCTTAAAGTGGATGTGCAACTTTTTTTAAGGCTGAAATACACATCACTTGACTTATTGCCACTTCTGTTTTGACTTTACAATTAACAGGAAAAAAAAAATAATTCAAAGAATATGTATCCGCAGTGCCCTGGGTCCTTGGCTGCATGTCCTGCTCTTTTCTGTGTCCTGTCTGCTCTTAATGTAACATCTATCTAGTAAAGTTATAATCAGTACAATCAATAGCACAATTTTATGAAATACTTATTATATTTAAAATATTTAACAAATATTTTATATGGAAAAAATATACAGATTATTAGTGTGTGAAAAACAATGCTATAATTGATAGCATTAGCAGCAACATCAACTGTGTTGTCTGTGTTTCCTCCATATTTCCTAAATACAATTATTATTAAATTGGTACAATTAATAAACAAATACAGATAGGTCTAAATTATACAGTACAATGTAATTATGCACATGTAAGTGATTAGAACCACGGTCTGTCTGTCAGTAGTCTTGGCTGCTCAGTGGTCTGGGGTCAATGTTTGGCTGGACAGAGGGAGGAAAAGAGGGAGGGGGCAGGCATGGAGACAGCCCTCTCCTCCCAGCTGTGTCCTTACTAACCCTTCACTTCCTGCCCACTCAAATCCTCACAGCTACAGCTGCAATTACAGCACGGCCGCTGCAAGAGCACAAGATTCGGTTAATTAACCTATCAAACCAGCCAAATAGCCCGATTCTCTCCTCTGTTGGCTTCGCTCGCTGATTTGAACTGATTTGAAGGGAGTTCAGACTTGTGAGCTAAACATCCAGGAATTCCCATTTCAGTTGCTATTCCTTCCATCTGTAAGCACAACATGACCCAAGGACACCATTTCTTTTAGACGGAGAGCTATGCAACATGAATATTTTGAGATAACTCAAAAATGGAAAAAATGTGGGAATCGACGACTAGTTCCAAATTTGTTCATCGCTTGAACTTGCTTTTTTATTTTAGTATTTCAATACTGAGTAAAAGAATTAAGAGGTAGACAATTAAACTAAATGAGACAGTGCGTGTGGGCCAGATGCTCCAATAAAAAGAGTTTAGTTTCACTGTCCAGTTAAATAAATAACATTCACCACAGTTTTAACCTGTCCTTCCCTGTTCTATCTACTCAACCATACATAATATTGACTTTTACTACAAGGCATACAGATCAACAGCGAGACAAGCATAACAGGTTACAGTTTAAACAGTGGAGACGCAAAAACACTCGATCAAGGATGATATAATAGTTAACTCATGCATTTAGCACATCCGCCTTGCAGACCAACAATTAAGAAACAACACATGTGACCGCATGCATGCAGCATTTTAAAGGACTAAAAAGAACTCATGGTATGAAAACTATGAGCTGAACTGCGTCTGACCTTACAGGCACCAAAACAAAGACTTTTAGATATGTAATTGATATTTACTAAATGAAAATTAGCAAAAGCTACAGTATAACTATTTTTTCAAAATAAGGTGCACTTGACACGTCATCTTAAATAAAGATTTAAAAAGTGAGGGGGTAAGGAGGACGCATAATGAAGGAAAACAATTCAATACAATAACTCTGAGGGTGTGAATTACATCGGGAGACCAGGGTCTTGTTATAATATGTCACCTCATTCACTGAAAATGTGAGAAAGACACGCTGTGAGACCACAAATTTAACAGCTCACAGGAAAATTTTGTGTGCACAGACTGGACAAAATAATTACGATGACTTGCTCTTCTTCTGTTTAATAAGTGGATCAGGCAGGATTTGACGAGGTTATGCATGTTCAAGAGGCTCTGTCATATCTTACGCTCCCTTACAAAAAGGAATTGTGTTGTTAAAGGTGGTGTGCATTTCAACAGCAGGAGGTGTTGCCTGTTTGTACATTGATAGTGAATGTGTGTTAATTAAAGCTTCGCTCCAGCGCTGCATTCTCACACTGACATATGGTGACACTGTTTTAACTGTGGAATTGAAAACAGGATAAAAGGATAACGAGACAGTTGGCCAGTGTGATGATGACCTTTGACAGAGCCATTCACCAGGGCCAGGAGAGGGTGCACTCCTAAAACTGCCTATAAAAGCCTGGGGGTTTGCACGCAACTCAGATCAACATTTAACACTACTAATGGATCCCTAATATATATATCTTGGACGTCTGCCATGGCAATTCAGCCTTAAATTCCTGTATTTACTTTTGCGGGAAGCCAAGTTGTTAGTAAACCACGGGCTGTTATTAGAAGCCTGCATTTCCTCATCTCCGACTCACACAGCTATTATTAGCCTGGCTATTATTTCCCTTATCACTGACTGTATTTTAGGAGCAATATTTCGCTTATCACTTATCCTAATTGCTCCCACCCACAGTGGTGGAAGTTATCCGGGTCTGTATCATTGCCTCCAGTTGTAATACAATAAGTAGATGAGTCACAACCTCTCTCCGTCTCTGAAAGGGGGTGGGGTTGGGACTAAAGGGGGGGACCTATTATTTGAGCCAGTGCATTGTTTGGCACCCACAGTATCTGAGGAGTTCACACCATTCGATAGCAGCTAAATGAGCTGCTCTGATCCACGCAGCTCACACAGACAGACAGACAGACAGATCACAGTCTACTACTAATGTGTGTACACTGTACACCGGATTCCTTCAACATCAGCGGGGCTGAATATCAAACTGACCTCATATGTGTCCATAGCAACAAAGTCTCAAACACTGTCAAGCATTAAAACCTGGCAGGCGAGAGCATAACACTAGTCTTATTGTTTGTTCACACATCTCTTATCTAAACTGGGAACTTAATAAACCAAGTTTGAATCCTATTTAATTTAAAACTAATTGAATACAAGTAAAGTATTACTTGTACTCCACTCACTTTTTTTGTTATTTATTCATCATAGTGTTGTTGTGGTAACTGTACCAAAACTCAGGTGAGTGGCGCTAGTATGATTTTAAATGACACAAAAATATACCCCACTGTGACCTTAGTCCATTCAGCTTACAACAAATTTAAATAAAGCTTATAAAGTAAGAATGGCAGTACTTCTGTAAGGCCCTGATCTTCCTATGTAAAGTGCCTTGAGATGATATTGTTGTGAATTGTGAATACATTTTTTGTACATAAATAAAATGTTTAAAAAAAATTAAACAAGGATATACAACATTAAAAATATACGTCACTTGGTTTCTGTTTCGCTTTGGAACCAGCATGTAAAACTGTTCATGTGAGATACAGATGAAGTTCTTGCCAAACTTTACATTTAATAAATAATTATAATCCAAAGTTAAGGCAGCTTGTGTAGCTGTGTTACTTTTTTAATGTAACACAAATATTTTTACCCAAATGCATTATGCATGCCTCAGTCATGCTGGTGACATTTCACTGATTGGTATCTTATTTCCAGTGTAAAGTAGAGGGACCAGTATGTTTCCACTAGTAACACATTCGCTGACCCCACAACAATCTGCCACAAGAACAGGTTTTTCCTCTGGTGCCAGATCAGCACATAATGACAAAAGATACATGGACTTTCAAGGTACTGTCAATAGTTTCTCTTTAAAAGCCTCCATTTGGGATTTGGTTATCCAAAAATATCCTGCTGCCCGCAAAAGAACAACTTCTGTTGAGTTCCTCGTGAATTTATATGCAGCAGACAGATGGCTGTAAACTTTTAGAACTAAGAAATAGTTAGGTAGATCACATAATCTCACACAATATTTAAGTAGTGGTTAAGGTATTTGTGGCCTCATTTACCCACTAAAGGAAATTACACAACAATGATGATGGACAGGTGGTCTCTCGCAGAGAAGTACTATAATAAGAGATAAAATCAGTTTTGAACCATGTGGTGAGGGTTTGTGCAGGCCTCTGTGCGTGTGTGTGTGTGTGTGTGCAGGCTGGCTTGTGTCTGACTTCCAGTCAAGATGATAGTGCTCAGCGGCGGGAGGTGAAATCCTATCAGGGGAGTGGACAATGCAAAAGTTTGTTATCTTCAGCAGTAAGGACTGGAGTATAATTGATCCTCTAAAAGCACATTTTTATTTATTCAGACAATACGGCCTGAATGCACAGAGAAATACAAACACCAAATACAAAAATCTGAGAATCTGTCATTAAAATTATCATGCACTTATAGGTTTGAACAGGACCTCTTCAAATTACTGGAATCCAAACTGCTCTGTTTCTCTGCTTCTATGTGGTGCAATCATGTGCTGAAATGTGGATTCTTTATAAGGACGTGGAAATGTCAGGAAACACAAGAACCCACACTAAGATGATCAAAAGGAAAATAAGAATTAATAAGTAATAGCTTCTTCCAGTGAAACAGCTGCTGGTCATCAGTAAACTACAGAGAACTAGAACAGGAGCAGACTTTTTAAACCAAATGCAGTTAAAGGGAAGAATCATGCAAAATCCCAGTGTGCAGAAATAATGAGCAGGAAATAACAAAGCGACCCATCTGCGGACGAGCTACAGCACCAGAGAGACCAAACAAAAGTACAATTAGACTACTTCCACAGCCAGGACGCATCATCCACTTAACATTAATTCCCAAAAATAAAGTTATTATGAGCTTCGTCAGCACAGCCAGATGAACTGGTTGGAACTGTCCAGAAGTGAAACAGTGTGTGTAGCAGAGCTGGGTCATAAGCAAAAAACTATATGATCATTTCTTTATTTGTTGATAGTAATAATATAGGCAATATAAATTGATTCAGTTCATTCAAATCATTATCTGTTCCTTAAAGACACAGACAAACCTTTCTGTGCCTTCCTGCTTCTTATATTCTAGTGCTGGTGCTGGTAAAGAAATCCTGTAACATTTCCACCCTTTCCTCCTTTTGGTTTTTGACACAAGTCAAAAGATTTGTATTACATCTTATTTGTTGCTAAACCTTTTCCAAACAACAGATTAAAGTTTTTAACACTTCTACAGACATGTACATATAAATATGACAATAGAACACGTTCTTATCATGAAATTATTCCTATATCTTATAGACAATATGACACAGCCCTGCTTTGTAAATTACATACAATAACAAAGTCTTTTACTTGTATTTTACTTGTTTGAAAACCAGAAGCAAAGACCACGTGGTACAAGAAAAGGACTGTTCTGACTTTGTTTTTTCCCAGATTACACCTTGCTTAAACAATGGCATGTTAGGCCTCCAAAATCACCCTGAACAGCAAAATGATGAGTCTTTATGAGACTATGAGCTCCCTGTGAGTCTTGTTCCTGTAGGATGTCAGAGACACTTCCAAGTGAACTGTAGCAGTGTAACTTCCTGAGAGTCATTAGACATTCATCTTTCTGGCCTTCAGAGAACAGCAGTAAAACATGGAGATCTAGGGAGACAATTCCCACAAGTAGCATGAGCTCAAAATCAGCCCGTTGTGAAATAAAAGGCCAATCCGCCTGAGAGGGATTTTGTGAGAATGGAATTATGACTCAGAGAGAAGAAGAAAAGTGAAGGGAGAAAAAGAGAGAAGGGACTAGCGGCTCATTTACAGACGAGTACGTCAGCCCAGCAGTATTTCACACTCTCCATCCATGGTTGTCCCCGGTCACCACTTTGCCCCATACCCCACCCACCCTGCTTCATCGTGAAGGTCCCTCACAAAGACCCCCTTTGTCTTTGCCATCATCAGCGTTACATCTTCTCAGCTCTGATTCTGCCCCAACGTCTCCACACGGAAAATGCAAACGAGGGAAAAACAAGGCTGGGTTACAGACAGGGTTGGAGGACGACAAGGTCACACAAGAAGAAACCAGACCAGGTAATTTGGGCTTGTGATGCCAGGAGGAGACGGGGTGATAGACCGAATGGAGATCTTCTGTAGTCACATGTCTTCCCGGAGCTCGATGCCAAACTGAGGGAAACCTGTTGAGTCTGTGAGCTAACTGCATGGTTCTTTTCTTGACAGAGTAAACGAAGAAATTTCCCTGAAATTACACCTCCTTGTTCGAAAAGATATATGCACAGATGTGTGTGATGTGGTGAATAACAGCATTAGCTGCTCCATAACAAAGCTGATGTCTTTTCCTCCTTCTCTATTAAAACAGACAACCCTCTAGCCAGAACAGTGTGAAGCCTATGTCCCACCATTGATTGCTCACAGAACTGGAACGTACTGTGCTGGGGGGACCAGGCCCTCAGCAGTCCATCATCCGAAGACCAAAGCAACCAACCAGGGCAGGAGAAAATGGAGGCAGAAGACCAATGGGCCTGTAGTCACCCTGTCTAGTCTGGGGACTGGGCACTTAACACACAAGCTCACTAGACCAGTAGAGTCAATATTGTGGCTCCATTCATCTGGTTGCTTAATACTGACAGTTGTAGAGACAGCCAATAATGGGCTTTAGAGATTAAAAAAACACGTACAAATTACTTGAGGAATAATATCACCACAAAGCCGGGTGACCTACAGTATATCACAAATTGATTGGCAGGGAATTTGCACGATACGCAATGTACACACAATCTAATGAATAACGTAAATGTGTAAATGTCTGTAAAGTTAGTAATAACGCTTTGTTCTATTAAATGTGGCAGTAGGTCGCAATACGACAACGGTAAATCAACATGCAGCACGAGCTTCCTGAAACAAATACAGCCAGATTCAGTAGTTTTATTATTTTCTGTGACAAAATATTTATTATTTGCTGATCATAGTTTCTCAGACCTGTCATAGCAGGCTCTGAGAATGTGCATTTAATACTATTTTCAGACACATATAAATATTCTTATAAAAATTATATGGAAACTGTGTAATTAACCAAATTAGCTGTCAATTAAAATAATTGTTAGTTGTGGCCCTGTCAAGATTATTTATCATGTTGTTTGTGGAATGACCAGCTTAATACATCGTTGAAAAGTGTAGTCGCAGACAGTTCACATCTTGTGACCAAGACAAAACATCAACAGACAAAAGTAAAGAAGAAATATTCCAGTGTGTTTTGAAGTGAAGTTATTACAAATGACTAATTCGGTTTATATTTTTATCCGCAGCCTCCAATATGAAGAAGTAATCATCCTGTTTTCCAATGAATTTGTTGCACAATCCCAGTAGCCCACCCCACCCTGTCTCATTTTACTACAATAGCCTCCTTGTTTTAGGAATTGTGGCCTGAATGGCACCATGCTACATTATCATGATATTCCTCCACACTGCAGCTAAACAGGCTCAGTCAACCCAGATGACCTTCCACAAACCCCGACAGAGCTGCTGCCCTAGAGCACAAAACATAGGCTCATTAAAAATCTCATTTGAAAAGCTGCTGAGATCTACAGCACCATCTACTTTTAGTACGACACCTTTGACATGGAAAAGTGGTAGAGGAGACGGTGCAATGTTTGTCCTATATTAATGGGGAAAGAAAGTAGGACGCTTCCAGTGGTGAATACAGTGACAACACTGTGCTCAAGTGTATGGTGATAATACTAAGGTCTGACTAACCCACGTCTGAGATATTTGTCGTGTTTTTTCATAAACATAAGTGTCTGCTTTCAAAGATGGTTGTGTAGCCTATTCATCACCAACTAGAACAGAGAAGGCCTTTTTGCACTTTAGAACAATGCACTGTCAATAGAACTGATATTAGGCTTAAGCTTAATGACTTTCAGAGAACACGCGGTATGTTCTAAAGTTACGGCAGGAAAAGATCCAGTACTTTGGACTCAATCCACAGTTGTAAGCAATGTTGTAAATTCTGACAAAGAGAAAACAGGGAGGGAATGTTGAAATTTGTGCATCATTGTGATGAAGCTGTTACCATAATCATCTTCATGTGTTATTTCCCCTCTAAAAACTTACAATATTTCATATTAAGGCTGCAACTCTGTTGTTTTATGAAAAACTCTCTAACAGACAAAATATCAGGTGGTCAATATTTTGTTTCTACCTATTATTCTACTATGAAAGAAGAATATCACCACCTTCAACACAAACTAAAAGATGAGTGAAACCTACATGACTACATTTTTCACTTACCTGCTTGAAAATTAATTTGTCTTCTTGGTTGAGCTGCCAGGAAGTGACTATGTGAACAGTGGACAGCACAATTCCACTGAGCACAGCAGCTCTCATTCTGACCGGCAGCAGTGTGTAGATAATGTAGATGAAGAACACCGTCCACCAAATGCCATCTGAGGCACTGCGGGGATACACCATCAGAACCCCCAAAATTTGCACTACAATCAGGACTCCGATCACCAGATAGCTAACAATCCACATGTAGTCCTGGTGGAAGCCGTTTCGGTTGCACACCACCATCATGGCAAGGAAGAGACCCATGGCCACAGAGAGTACCGACACGTAAGCCACATCTGGAGTTGTGTGGATGCAGTGGAAGGTGAGCATGACCCCGCACACCACCACCAGCACCCCCATCAGCATGGTCAGAGAGCTCTGGTTGAGCCTGAAGAAGTAGCGCTGGTACAGACGCTCTAGCTTGGCAGACTGGAATTTCTTGGATCTGAAGACCCACACCAGCCGCGTCCAACAGTCGGCTGCAGTCATCGCCTTGCAGCTGCCCTCCGTTAATTCCCCTGTTTCCTCCTCTTTCTTTCCCCTTAGCTCCCCATCTTCAAACCCCAGATCCACAGCCTTTAGTCCGAGATCCCCACCACCGCCCATCCTTGTCCCATAGTGGTCTTCCTGCCAGCCACAGCGTATGCCAAAGTTGCCCCCACTGGTGCCGGGTCTGCAGTGATAATGCTGAGGGACCGCATTGGGAGGCCCCAGGTCCTCAGGGTCTCTCAGGCAGCTCATGTAGCGTGGGTTGCACAGTGATGAGCTGTCCTTCCTCTTTTTTCCATTGCGCTCTCCCCATGCTGTTTTTCGTTCGTCCACTCTGCCTACAAGGAGTCCTCTGGCCCATGACATCCTGGAGAAGACACCAGAAAAAAAACAGAGCGTGCAGACAGAGAGGTGTTTTTAATCTGAACACCTTGCAAGCAAAATATCTGCATTGGTGTATTGGCATTTGAGGATCTTCTCACCTGTGTGGGCTTGGTTGTGTGTAGAGACACCCTGCTCTTTGGCCAAGCCACTAGTTTATCCCCCTGAGCATACACCATGAGCTCAGACTGGCCAGAGGCATCAAAGGTGCGTCTGTGTTTCAGCCACGCTTCGAGTGTCGAAAAAGTCGGTGTGTGAGCCCTGTGCACCTGTGCCTCTAGACCATCTGTTTTCCTGGGAAAACACACAAACACATGATGGTGAGGAGCTAACATTTGTGTTTGGACGATCACCTGAGGATAAGGATCCTTATGGAGAGCGTAAAGAAAAAGACATATGCCATATGGTGCATGATGAGTTTACATCTGTTTGAATCTAACTCTGTGGCATAAAGTTTAAAAATAGCCCAGCCAGGAAATAATCTGTTAAATGCATTCTCTGTTCCACTCTTCCTTATCACCTTCCCTTACCAGCATGGGACAAGATTACCATGGAAATTATATGCGGCTTTGTTTGCCAAACATTCAATTTTGAGTGTCAATTTTGTCATCAACCAATAACAACGGACACAATTTTAATGAATTCCAATTCATCAAACTCTTCACTGATTGTTGCATTATTGAACATTTGCTGTTTTGTAAGACACGAATGACCGTCCTTGGTGCTCGGCTTCGCTCTATCACCGCAATCTGCCCCTGAAATCTTGAGTGGGACGAGATGGGTGTGCTCTATTTGACAACAAAGGCCAACTGAGCAGGCACCATTGGAGATCAAGAGCTCTCCAGTCCAGATTAAATTGTCCATGCTTTCCCCATTAGCTTTCATGACTCACTACGGCTGGCTTCTGGCAGCACATGTCAAGGACACTGCTAACCTCTAAACTTAATAAGCAAATCTCTGCCAGGCTGTCTGAGCTGAGACAAACAGTGGGACGAGTGAACATGAACTACACATATGGACATGTTTATAATCAACAGCAGCTTGCAATATCAGTTGCTCAGCCGCCACAAAAAAAGGTAAGGGTGACTGCAAATCCACATGGTTCATCGACCGCATTTTTAAAAATATACATATTTTTATTAACACACGCTTAGTATTTTCTTTAAAATCATTCTTCTATTCCTTGACAGCTCTGAGATCCTGTAAATCTACAGTTCACCTTTCCCCTCACAAGCTTCCTGCGGGAAGAACCTTGGTCCTGGTGTCACCTTTGATACATATATGACAGGCTCTTATGCAATAGTATAATCTATACTTTCAAAGCTTCTGCCGATAAAAAAAAAAAGAGAGAGAAGAATTAAATCTGAATTCTTAAGCACGACTCGATTTGGGTCAGCGGTCCAGGGTGCATCCCTGATGAGGGGGATGCTGATGCTCTGCTGGAACCATCCCTGCTGAAAAACAGGCCTGATGTTCGGAAACATGTTTCGCAGACACACGTGCAGGCGCAGGCCGTTCGTGGTCGCGGGCGGTCATTACATAACTGGACGGAAAACCAGGACTCGGTGTGTGCCACGGGAAAAAAAAAAAGTGCAGCTCGACCCGCATCGGCCCCCTGAACAACTTATCAGGAGTAGAACAACTCGAGTCCGGGGTCCTCTGCTGTGTCTCACGTCCGGTCCAATAACGGGATCTGCATAGGTTACATACTGGGCCCGACTGCTCCAACAGAAACGTCACAGTTCGGATCCGAACGGGTCACTGGACGACGGAACAAGGAGGGGAAATTTTATGGGCCAGAACCGTAGAAGAAACGCTCCGGTTCGTAGAGTCGCTCTGCGTTACGTGTTAATGAAGGTGTAAGTGAAGTGACTAATTGTCCAAGGACGCGGGACTGAAGTGTGGACAGTCCCGCACACGCCGCCGCAGTCACCGCAGGAAAACACTGTCAGCTGTCGGTGTTTTTTCCGAGCGCTGCGTTTCAGTCCGGCCGACAGCAACAACAGTTGCCCAACACGGTCGGAGGCAACGCACTTACCATCGGAGATCCTGTGATCCGGTGCAGACGGAGCCGTGACACTGCAGCACTGGAGCGGCTCATCAGCCTCGTCTTCGGGCGTCACGCAGCCGCCGTCACAAGCTTTCGGATGCGGGTCTCTCCGTCTGGAAGCGGGTTTTTCACCCGGAGGGGAGCGAGGAAAAGGCTGCGAGGCTGCCTCCGCTGTTCCCAGCACATTCCCACCACCTCGACCTCCCCGACTGTCTCTCTCTCTCTCTCTCTCTCTCTCTCTCTCTCTCTCTCTCTCTCACACACACAGCCTTTCGTTCCCAATCGTGGACACTCGAGTCCCCCTAGAGGTTCCAGTGTGTCTCTTCCTACATGCATGTCACACTTCACATCTTCTGCTTTATTCCACGTCCACCGCAGCTCACAGTGTCACCCACGTTATGCCACAACTTAAAAACACACTTTTTATGCTTTAATAAGCGGCAGAAAACAAAACACAAAACTCCAGCTGATGTCAAAGATCCCAGCAAAGCGACACCACAGCACCATCTGGTGGAATGTGTCCACGTTTGTCCCTCAGAAAAATCTCCTGCAGCAGTCAGAATGAAACTGCTTGACTTTTTTTTGTTGACATTGGTTTGTCTTTTTTTACAGTGAAACTATAAAGAAAAACAGAAGCATGTTTATTGGTGCCACGACCAGCCAATAATCAGCCGATCACATGATTGAGTTTAATCTGTAAACCAGTAAGGCCACACTGGTGTTGACACAGAAGAATCTGTTGACTTTTCACCCTTTGAACAACAACACACCCTCACAGACCCCGCCGGGAACATTAAACATTAGGTTACAGTATGGAGTCACGCTCCTTTAATATGGAGCACAGGTAGTGCGGTTTACGGGTTACTGTGCTGCACAATGTACAGGGACCCGGCCGTTCGTCAGATTCTACTAATGATAACGAGCAGGACAAGTCCAGTTTCACAACAGCAGAAGCAGAATCAGGTTTTAACCAATAACAGTACTGCAGTCCACGTTATACTAAGCACAAAGTAGGACGACACCAGAAAATGTGCAATGGAAACAAAAAAGGTCATTTAAGTGTTTGTGAAGACGTAAATTTTAGCAGCTTGAATTTTTCCGGAATTGACAAAACACTTTTTGTGACATCTCCCGTCCATTTCTGAAAACAATGAACTCTCAAGTTAAACTTCAAGCTACATTCACGAAAACATTTGACTGGTCTTGCAAAATCAAACAATGGAGTCATAACTATTTTATCTTTTTTCAAAACCAAACACTCCTGTCAGATGATACACAAAACCAGCCAATAATTACACGCTACACAAAAAAAGTGCATAGCAGGGCAAAAATATATATATATATATATGATTTATTCTTTTTTTATTGCATATTTTTGTATTTATGTAAATCTACAGCTATGTTCACCATTGTCTACATTTGTATGTACTGTGCACCGTGTCAATCCTTTATTCTGCCCTGGCAGAAGGAGGTACAGGGCTGGGTTCTCTTTCACCTCTATAAAGACTGTCTTATACTTTTACAATATAAGAGATTCATACAGTATTTCATACAGTACTACGTAAAGTTTCTGGACGTCCTCATTATGGAGGCCACTACAATGGAGGCCAAAACATGATCTATTTTTTTCTCAGGCTTTACTGTTTCTCAAGAATTCAGAAAGGTTTTCTTCATGTGGACTGTGCGTGTTCTGTACATGACCACATTCTTGAGTCTGCCCACCAGTGGGTGCAGCTGCCCGTCTTCTCTCTCACATTGCACTTCCTGAACAGGTAGGCCTGTGATTTGGAATGATTCCTCTGTGTAGAGGATAAGAGGTTGGAGGAAACACATCATGTGTGTTACCGGCACAAAGGACATGTTCTTACCACGATCTCGCTACCATTTTTCCTTGCGACCATCAAATACTGTTGCTGAATCAGGTCCCGGTGGACTTTCTCAGCGTAAATTCCCGTATGTGGTTGTATTTTATGCTGATTATTTATAAATATTAATTTTATTTTCATTTTGTTTGAACTCCCCATTCTTTCAAAAACATGTTTTACTTAACAAGACATCTACTTCACGAACATGTTTGATGTTTATGGTCCAGAATATTGTTTGTGAGTATAACACTTTGAAGCTGTTTTCTCATCCGTGTGAAGGACAGCGCAGAAGTCCTGCTCAGCTTTATGCTTCTGTAATATGACATTAGTTCAGTAGGTGTGTTTACTGTGAAGAGGAGACATCGTGTGACTTGATAAACTTAATTTTTCCGAATCTTTTGGCCAAGCCTTAAACACTGTTCAGGTACTTATACACAATTTTCAAAACTCTTCCTCCATTTTTTGCCAATCTTTAAACACATTAGAAGAGTTAGTGCGAGAGGTGATAGAAGAGGGGGAGGGGAGTGAGGAAGAGCAGGGAGAATCATTACTGAGGAAATTTGGGAAACTATTCCATGTCCATGTTCAAACTATTGCCTGTGATGTGGATGAAGTCCTCTGGTCAAACCCTGCACAAACACATGATGGTGCAGAATGAATCTAAATTACAGTGATTGCGCAGTAATGTGATTTTTATTTTTTGTTTGTTTGTTAGGAAAGTGCTAAATGTGCAAATCACATTGACTGCAACATTTTCCTAATTAAGTTTACAATAAAAATGTTCTGTTCCTCTATCTACATGCCCTGGATGCTTTGTCCTAGATTATTTGATGTAGTGTCTAACGAATGTTCTGTGGTGAATACATTTTCACTTGCTGTGAGTGTGACCTAAACACATTGTTTGCTTTTGAAAACAGGATATGTGGTTTTGGGGTGACAGTTTATTGTTGATAGAAATGTCTGGGTATTGACACTCACTAACTGTGTTTGCCTCACTGCGTGGGGCATCGCCCTTCCTGCTCCCTCCCATGGTCGACACTGACTTTGTGCTGTCTTTTTGACATTGACAGTGTAAACTACCTGACTGGAGCCTTCGATTGCATAAATGGAGCGTGTTTACAGGATGTGAAGGAGCCAAAGTGCTGGATCAGTGAAAACTGAGAGGACCCTCATCCCATCCTTCCTGACAAACGCCTGTATACAAATGTCTAGGATCGTGGAAAAAGAGATGAAGGGACATCTCAGACTGGGATAACTCAACAACGGCATGGATGTATGTGAAGATTAGACTCCCAGGAAGAACAAGGCTCATTCCATCACATCAGTGTCATCCTGAGCTCAAAATTAAAGTTGAAGCCAAGTCTGTTTTGTAAAAATTTTAATAATTGGATGGAAACATGCAGGGTCAGTTATTGATAAGAACAAAAAACAGTTTTACTTTGTTGCTATAAACCAATGCAGTTAATCCCTGATCAGATCTAAGCTGACCACTGCCAAACTCAGAGAGGAGCACCATGAATTTACACGGGACATCAGAAATCCCACAGCCTCAGAAACCCCTCGGGGACCGGGCTGTGGAAAAGTGCACGTCCTGCATAATTTATGAGGAAAGATGAATTCTATCCGTCCATATGTCTCCGTGGACAGTCAAAGATCATGCCGTCAGTCCAGAACCCAGAGCTTCTGCAGCGCCGATGCCGCCGGAGCTTCACATCCCGTCGGAGCCTCGAGGAGCTGCTGGACCCGTTTTCAAGCCTTGACTGTATAAAAAAAGCGGTTTTTTTTTCCAGCCACGTTGGGCTGAGCTGTCCGAGATCCCCGTAAACTGCGGATGTCCCTGACCAATTCCAGCGTCTTCCTGCTTAACGAGGTAGGTGGATTCTCAGTGTTTGACGACGGCTGGAGATTCGGGGGCTGGATCCGAGCTGCAGCCGTCGGTCCACAGCCTGTGTGACCCAGTGGGGAACAGGACAGATGAGCTGCAGTGTGACACCGGGCTTTTCATTCTTCATAACCAATTGGACGGACATTATGTAACTGGAGAAACAGATGAAACAATTGTCCATCACTGTTGGGTCTGTTCTGCCTCCATCTCATCATTTTATAAGAGAATTAATAGCATTTTCCTTCAGCTACAGCAATTTTAATTTAAATATAAAAACAATTTAGTCACATGTGAGTGTGATGCAACTATTTTATCACATTTAAAGGACAAACAAGTCTTTATTCCTTCAGCGCACTGTTAGTATTTGTGGGATTCACTAATATTCACATTCTGATGTCTGACATGAGTATGCTTAGGCCTACAACAACCACAACATGAAATAATAATGCTTTTGTTAATAGGCATTGCAAAGAACTAACAGGAGAAAAATACTACTTACAGTAAAGAGTGACAAAGTGAAAATAGTAATTGCAAAATATTAGAGGACAGTTAAAAGTTCCCTGTGCAGCAATGTGTTACAATGTGTACTAACCTTAAATTTAATTATTATTATATCCTCTAAATAACCTAAAATATTAGTCTAATATGCATTACAAATCATAATCATTTTCCCCCCACCATGAGTTCCATTCTTGGCTGGTGAACATAGAGAACTGAGGAATCTATTATTATCATAAAAAGTGTGATGAAATAACAATGCAATAACTCACCAAAAAGTCACGATGCCTTTAATCTTTATTTTTTAGGGTTTTTTTTGAGTTGATATTTTTGTCATCTCACATGATTAAGCCTGAGCAGCCTGACATTTTCAAAAGTCAGAGGTTCCCTTCACACTCCTTTGCTTACTTTTTTCCTCAAGGTTCGATTTCAAAGAGATAGATGCGGTGCATTTCATAATAAACCAAATGGCAGAAATTTGACTCTGTTTATAGATCATCGGTGATCCAGAACGGAGTTAGGGGGTCCATCTGCATCTCTGTAAGCTTGTTTCCCCACCCAAAGGGTCTGGACTGTGTTAAAGGTGGTTGAAAAGTCAAAACACGTGATTCTGATCATGCTGCCAACCGTCTCCAGCTGGGAAAATCTCCTCTAGAGAAGTAAGATGATTGCATCATTTGCTTCACTGTCTGTCTGGTAGGCAAACTGCAAGGGGCCTATTTCATCTCTGTGCACTAGATTCATCCTGTGCAGTGGACGAATAAAAGCACCTCACTGAAACAGGTTTGGTCAAATTAATTATCTCTGTTGGGAAGTACCTTCCCCTTAATTTGCTATTTGCCCTTTTTATTTGAGGTGCATAACATTGGGACAAGTATGAGACACTTGCTTTAGAAAGAGATTACACCATTCATTCATGTCGACGTTCCCTCCATTTGGAAAAAGAGCAGATGTACAGAACAGGGTTGTTTGATAAATAATGAATCAAAGATGTTTATTGTTTTGTCAAGTTTTACATTTCATAAAACCAGATTGTAATTTATTTTTTTGAATGCAAATAGTCTCACATGAGCAGTGTTGTGAGCACTTTCATCTTATATAGGGTTTATAAATTGCCCTTTAAAATTGCCAGTTGAAGCTTGCAGCATGTGCAGTTGTGCATGCCCAGGAGTGGCTGTGTTAATATTACACTCCTCTCTTCTACAGTAATACAGCTACTGCTGCTTATTGTAATTATTTGCTCATATCATCAAGCAGAAACATGATTTTTTTAGTGACTGTGAACTAATGTCTTTCATATTTGTTTGAAATATATTGTAACATTTACACAAGCGGCTTGAATGAGCTGTCAACAAGACATAATGTAATGTATGTACGATATCTTTCTCACTTACATACTGTCTGTATAAAATCCTGTTTGGAGACACTTTCAGTCACTTCGCAGCGTGAGGGTTTTTTTTTTGTCGACCTCTTCCTCATCATAACCATACTTCAAACAGGGATCAGGTCTGTGTGGAACGCATGCTGTACCTGCATGTCTGAACCCATAAAGCAATATATAAAGCTCATGAAAGGATTTGGCAGCAGCCAGGTGTCATCTCCCTCAACTCAAAAATTAAAACGCAGCATCCCTGGTGCCTTAAAATAGCCCCTCATCCATAATGCACCAGCAGCAGCTCTGCCCACAGAGGTGCTTCTTATGGGACAGACTGACAGACATCTGCACTCAATGCTTGGGTGCAGCTCCAAAACTGCAGCACCACGGAGTTTAACTTTCAGGCTTTCATTCATTCATCCTTTCATGTTTTATTCACATCTTCAGCTCATGCAGAATTTAAATGGATGCCTCCTCCATCTCTCTATTTTCTTTATTTCTTATCCGCCTCAATGTTTCCTGTGACCTTTTCGATGAATAATAAATCTCAACTTTGCTGGAGATTTGGACAGCACCCAGATTCATGGTTTTATGGTATCAGACTGTTCCATCGTTAAATGTTTCTTGTTTACTTGACACCGAAAGACAAAGTCAAACAAATTAACACATTGGCTGATACTGTTACATCTTGAGAAGTTTTTTTTTTTAATCTCCCACGTTCACATCTGTCCACATCTGTAACACACACACTCAACTGCTGAGCAGCTGTCAGAGCACAGCCAGGCATGACATCTACAGTGAGTGAACAGAGGGCTGCACTGGGGACCCCTCCACATTTCCAACACAGACAACTAACACGGCTCCCATATCCCCTCACCACCACAAGTCTTCCACTCACCTCCAAACTTTTGGCTTTTGACATGTTGAAATTCACAGGTCCCAAGAGAAACAATGTAATGTGACTGAAAAATGCATGATTCTCTTTTGACAATTTATTTTGACAATCTATTTGTTTGTGAGTTTCACTTTTGTGGCTTTGCTTTGGAGCTATTTTATATTGTTTGGCAAAAATAAATTAGTTCAAGATAAAGAAAATCAATGCTAAACAGGACAGATTCTTTAGACAATAAAAACGTGTCTGAAAGTTTGAATTGACATTATGTTAATGAGCACGTAGGATACAACACGAGGAGATCATCACATGCTAATAAAGAGCTATAGTGAATGAAGTTAACCTGGGCTTGTGATACAGAGTCCTATTGGACAGACAAGCCAGTGATGAAGGCAAGAGAAGAGAGAGGAAAGAGGGTGGGAAGCATGATATGCAGAGCAGAGAGAGCTTCGCTGACGTAGTTCAGGGTTGTGTACTGAGAGCGGTGAAGAATAAGAGAGGAGGGGGTGTAGAGAAAGAGAGGGAGAGAGAGATAGACTGCTTACAAGCGCGCTCCGGCACACTTCAGTGTTACCCGAGAGAGAGGGCACACCATGACTGACTAGCAGAGGAAGTGAGCACGAGAGACGGGGAGTGTGCTCTCCTACCTCCAACTGAGTAAGTAAGCTGCTTTCTCTTCTGCTTCCAGGCTCTTTGCTGCAAACTGCATTAATAGCCATTATAAACATAACACTGAGAATGATGCCTGCTCTCATGTAGGGTGAATCTGTAGAAATGGGAGTGTACTTCAACTCTGTTCTTGTAATTTGAAAGGAAACTTTGAAATATTGAGTGGATGTAGTGAGGCAGGGCACAATTTTCACCTACATATGAGCGTCCTGAACAAACGAGGATGTTTTGTCCAAACTCCCCACGCTCAGTGCTCACATTTCTGTGAAAAGTCTGAGTTGCACAAAAGCAGAAAATGACATTTAGTGCAGTTGTGTGACAGAGGAGCACTGGTGGGAAGCTGTGGGCACACTCTCCGACGTTCATGCTTTCTCGGTTGGTGGGGGGAAGGAGTGCATTTGGGACTGCTAGGCTTCCTGTGTGGGGTCAATTAAATACTGCATGAGACAGAGCACTAAAAGCCTGTCCCGTGAGGAGCGAAGTGCTTTGTGTGTGTGTGTGTGTATGTGTGTGTGTGCGTGTATATATGTGTGTGTTGATGCATCAGTGTGCAATGCCTTGATTAAATTTGATGAACCAGCAATGTTGAGTTGTCCAAAGATTCTAGCTCCAGCTTTGAGTTCTTGTTCAGAAATGCCACCTTTTAAAAATATTTTTACACCAGTACAATGTCACAAATCAAAGAAATATGGCCTCATTTTTCTCATATTTGTCTCATCTTATCTAGGACATCTCTGTTTTACTATTTTAAACATCTCTAATTTATTCATCAGGCTTTCCTGGCTGTAACATCTGTAATCTGTAAGCACTAAAGACTTCTTTTTAGAAACTAGCGACTGAAAATGCAAAAGATTTAAACAAAAATGTTTAAGAGTCAACCACAAGAAAACAGTTTTTCAACAGCTGGAAAACACAAATATGTAGGGCACCATTACATATTGATAAGCTTGACATTCCCTCAGTTAGCGCAGCCTACTAGTCAAGATGCACCAATTAGGCCTCACTCAAGCCCGGAGCCTGAATCAGGTCATCTTCTTCTAAACACATCGCATTTAATGAAGGATGCAGCAGCACTATGCCGATCTGTACAGCACTGTAGGTGCACAGCTTTATGTGGGTTAGCTCCAGCCTCTCTGCACTTTGAAGCAGTTTGGTGAAGTCAGATTGAGGGATCCCCGGGGGGGATGAAAACCTGAGTGTGCACAGCATAACCAGCAAGGCCAACTCGAGCGCATGGATAAAAGATAGACCCTACTAGCTGGGCTTACAGCGTCTTGCTCCTCTTCCTCCACTTTACTCTATGCCAGCTTCACTGTGAACCCATCCGTGATGATTTTAGTCATTGCATTGCCCTCTTTGCTTCAGCAGCATTGTAGTTGGCTAATGCAACACATCCTATATTCTCCATATAGTCAGGATCATTGGTCAGAAAGCAGTTGTGAAGCTTGTGTGGAAATGAATTGGAAGTGCATATTTAGCCTATAGGCTGCCAAGGGGTGATTACAAGCAGGGAGAAAGTATCCTGAGGTAACATTAGAGCAGAAGGAGGGTGGAGCTGCCTGGGATAGGATGGAGTATCAATCTGGGTGGCTCTCCTATCGATCCACTCTGCCATCCTCTGTTTGAGACCTTCTCTCGGGCTCTGATGATCCACCTCTGCATCTAATTGTTCTGCTGCCACTGCACCCATGTAATAAGATGAATCTTTGCAAGTCAGAAGATGGGAGACATGGGTCAGTGTGAAGTGTGTGAATGTTACGTGCTCAATTCTTCAGATGCGGTGGGAAAGTCTAGGAGTGAATGTTCTGTGATGTCCGTGTTTACAAAGCCTCATAGTGCCCAGTTGGTCCAGGTGTTTTAGAAGAGATGAGGTTTCTGTTTAACTGAAACAGCAAATACATTTTGTAAGAAACACTGTGAATGTGAAGTCATGTTGTATGATCACATGCAATGTGTGCCAATGAGAATCAAAAACCATCGAGTACAGCAAATGGACAAACTTTTTTATTTTTTTGATGTCTAATTGGACAATAAGTCACACACGGTGATCATAATTAGGCTTTAGTTATAATTTTACACTGGAATAAAACACGTATAGCTGTTGGCGTTCTTGATTCAATCTTTAAATGAAAAAAAGCTGAAAAACATTGAAAAACAAGTATTGCCAGATAAGATGCCGTGTCATTATAACAAATTATTGTAAATATATATTTTTTGAGAGATTTGGCTTCTTGTCAGCATGCACCTATTAAAAGTTTTTGTCTTTATTCTCTCATTGATTCTGAAGGCCTGTACAAAGGGAAAATCTAAAAACAGAAACATTATGAAGTACACCTGCATAGCATTACCAGGAGGATTGAATACTGGATGTAATATAATTCCTTCAGAAGGAAGGGAAAAAAATGACTCCATATTTGCAACAGATACAATAAACCGTATGTGCTGTTGGGTGATGAGAGACAAGTCTCAGTGGCTGTCTGTTCTTCTTCTGCATATAGGCGCTTAGTTCACATTCAGATGGGCTATCTGGCAACAGTGAATAGCTGAGCCAGTCTCAAATCTGCTTTGCTCTTTCTTGAGGGAATTCATCAAAACTCAGTGAACTTTGACAATCCTCCACTATCCTCTCCCCACTGCCAACCCCAGCATGGGATGGGAGGAGTAGAAGGAGAGGATAGCTATATTTAGACTGACTGAACAGCAAAAAATAACAAAAAAGAAAAGATTCTGCTGTTGATCTCTGGTCCTATTGTTCTAGCGTTCTCTTCTTTCCCTCCTCATTTCTTCTTCTCTCGCTGTTTCTTTTCTCGCTCTCTAACCTTTTCCCTCTTGTCACTATCATTCTGTCTTTCTCACTTCAGCATAAAAGACTTGCAGAGGTGACATCAGCACATAGACTCAATAAACACGCAGAAAGAACACTTTCCTAGAGTTTTAGGGAGTGTAAGTTCTCTGTCTCACTGCATCATCGAAGTATTTGCTTTACAGCTTATGTATTTCTTTGCCCTCGTCTTTCTGTGAGCTCTCATACGTTCCTGTTGTTATTAATCCCCCATCACTGCATCCTTAACCCACTGTTTGAAATACACAATGGTGAAAACCAAATATATTACCCTATATTTTCTATTCCATACCATAGTTTTATTCTAAAGGCATCTGAGAGAGCTAGTGGCTCAAACTGAAGTAATATGTGTGCTTGCATGCGTGTCTCTTTGGCTGCCTTTAATTTTTAAAAGACATGGAGAAATATGGCCCTTAGACATCTTTTACTGAAATCTCTGGTGGAGTGCACTTAAGCCGCAAAAGTTGAATGAGGGTAAGAGAATGCATGCTACTAGCATAATGGTTGCCAAAATAAGGTCCTCAAGGCCTGGGGCAACGTGGAGAGCAAGCGTGCAGCTCTGGCACGCCAGGAACATCGAGGCTGTTTCCAACAATAGAGACCTCTCTCTCCTGGCTTATTAAGACGTCTGATGGACTGTAGATGGCTGCTTGCTGACTCACCGCTGCATTTCTGTGCTGTATGCTCATGCATCACCTTCCTGTCAGGAAGATGGTGCAGGGCAGGGGAGACAGGCAGGCCATCACAGCCATGTTCCCCTTCATCTCTCCATTCATGTCTCCTTATCCTTCACGAACTCTATTATTATTCCGAGTGATTCCTGCCTAGGAAAGTGGTCGTGTACCAGACAATTGGCAGAGGAATTACAATCTTCTCTCAGCCGTCCCTCGCTTGCTTGATGTCATGATTAACGCTTACCATGGCTTACATAACTGCTCAGTCTTTCATCTGTCTTATTTATAGAAGTTCTACCTGGGCAGAGTGAAAATGATGCAGTGTGAGTGAAAACATCAGAGCAACTTGCCTGTGAAGTGATGGATTTTACCTCACTTTGGTCGAATTTCTCAAAGTGAAACACTTGCTGGAGAGAGATACATGAGATTTGTAGCGCCATGGAGGATGCAGGGACTGAGGGAAGGATAGAGGAATCCAAAAGAAGCTCCTTCAAAGCTTGAAGCTGACGAGAGCCACTGTACACTACCAGTATGCGGGTGTGTACACACCAGTGCTGCAGTGAGGGCATCAATTTGTATAGGAAATGGTTGTTGAGGCAGCGCAGCAACGTCAGCTCAGATGCACTTAGGCTGAGCGTGCCTCCCTCTCTCTCTCTCCCCACTGTAACCACGTGGCTGAAGGGTTCCGCCTTTTCTTTGCAATGGGGGGGAAGAGAGCGCTGGCAGCAGAATCATGTCTGCCTCAGACTCGAGCGCCACAGGACTCATCTGTAACAAGGTATGGTGGTGATGCTCCTCTCTCTGCATGCATAGCAGCCTCTACATCCACGAGTCGCCCATCCGCCTGCTCGAGACATCTCCGGTTTTGTGCTTCTTGCTCACCTCTCAGTTTTGTCTCTGCAGAAGTCTACTCTGGTTCACTCACTTTGCCAGCATCTCTCCACTTGTCTTGTCTTCCCTCCTTCCTGTCTTCGTCTGTGAACTTGCTGAACTGTACACACATGGATTGTCTGTCTATTTCAGCTTAGTTTAGACCACTTTGCATGTTAAATTGTAGATCACCGGGAGGTCCATCTGTTGAATGTCATAAATCTGAGCTTTGTTTTTGCAGTTGAGCTAATTTATGTGATTTTGTGAAGTAATTTCTACTGCATATTTCATTTAATTGATACATACAGTTTTGTGTGCTCAGTTGGTTCATTTGGGTTTCCAATAACCATTTTAAGTCTATTTGAAATTAAAATGAAAAATGATAATTTTTAGATAGGAAAATTACTTGTATTTCTACATACAGTGACACTGCATTTTTATAATAACTATTGTTCTTTCTAACTTAAAACTGAGGTTCCACCCATACCAGCCATTCAGTGTTCAAAGGGAAAGTGTCACTCACAGTTGTCTTTGATAAAGTCAGGCGTTTGTAATGTGCATGCTTCCCTCTGCTGGTGAGAATCCAATCCTGCTGCACTGTCATTATCTCATGTTTCAGTCACTGATAGCACTTCCAGTATGTGAGGGATTTTTTTCTAATCATCCTTGTCCTGTAATTCTTACACTTTTATGAGGACAGAGGCATTATAAGCAGATTTTTTTAAACGTAAAGACAGTAAGAAGACACATTGGACCGTGAGTTTCCCGGACACTCGAATGCTATTCTGACACAAAAACCTGCATGGCTGTGATTATATCAGATTTCACTATTGATCACAGTGTTGCATGGTGAGCAGTTTTTAAAGTGAAAGCTCTGCAGTGAGGCCCAGTGAGTTTGTCTGAACCCAGAGTGTGGACAGCACAGTCAAATTTAGTTTTATATGTCTTAGTTTATATTATGGTATCAGTGAGTTCAAAACCAATTACAATTGGTTAAGAAGCCTAAAATGGTAAAGATTTTGAAAAGTGTGACATAAAGCTATTGATACACCAACAATAATATATTTATGATGTATTACTGTTGATGTAAAGATGTTGGATCTGTACATTTAGCTTCTTTAGAAATGTAGAGAGATGTTTTTTCAAGCCACGACTGACTTTGAATAATTCACCAATGACACGAAGCTGTTGGTAATAAAAGGTAAAAACAATGGAAGGCAAAGAGACAGACAGGCAGCACTGATGCCACAAAAATTAATGTGATGTTAGTCCAAACTTTCTACATCACCGAAAGAAATTTAAAAGCCATTTCACTCCTTAAAATACACAGAATCCAGAGTTTGTTGCCTCACTCTCACTCTAAAAGCCCAAAGAGTGAATGTTCATATAACAAAATAATGTCTGTGGATACATATCTAGAATGGATAGTGGGGCAGTGTGGAGCATCTAAACTGTACAAATTACACCAGCTGAGTCACTTTGAAGTACAATGCAATTGTCTAATTATGCCAACACTGTGGAGCCTATAAATGTGACAAAACAGTCTAAAGCACATGATCCCTTCCATCCGATTCTTTCCATCTGCCATGGGAATTTCTGACTCAAAAGCCAACAACCAGACAGTTAAGAAAATATGCAAAGTGAACCATGCAGTGTTTAGTGAAAGTGTTTAGTGAAAGACCTGGTCAAAAATGAGTTTTTACTATTGTCTGTGGGTTGATTCATCAGATTCTGCTCCATCTTTGCCAGGCTTTTATTTTTGAATCCTAATCACACACTGGATTCAGCTAAAACAGCTTTTTGGGGAGCAGGGAGCAGGGATAGAAGCTCAGGGGTGGAGGCAAGAGTTGGAGGGGACAAAGGGAGAAAGGAGGGTGAAGGGAGAGGGAGCTCTTCTGAGGGCGCTATTACCTGGTAGGTGAGGACTCTTCCAACCCATCAACCATCTGGGACTGCAGCGACTGGAAACAGCAGGCTGTGATGGAGCAGAGGAAAAATGGAGTTCATGTTGAGGTTTTGTGAGTTGTAAGTGTAAAGAGGGACTTAGGATTCTGTGTCTGTCTTTGTGTCTTTGTTTAGGTTGTTCAGAAATGTCCCGTTTGTAAAATTTATTCTGAGGTGTGAGAGGTGTGAGAATTATGCTGCAGGTCAAATTTATTTGACTTGAATTGAAAAATGCAAGCGTTGCTCATCAAAATGTGCCAGAAACACATTTACTATTATGAATTGGAAGTTTTATATAAATTATAGGATTTTTAACTAAATAAAACCAAGTTTTCTAGAGACCCAAATCAAGCCACATCTTTTACAAAATATAGATTTTTTTTTAACCTCGTACTTTGATGTATCATCTGTACTCCTTTGCCAACATCTGGTGTGCCTGGCTGAGTAGATAAATCGACAGTAAGGCTGTTCTGGTGGCTGGTGTTGTTGCAGTGCTCATGCACATGTTCCCCTGAGACGGCTGCTTTGGAAAGCTGCAGGACCTGCTGGTTGTTGTAGGCTGGATCACATGGCTTCAAAAAAGAACAGGCAGGTTCAGAGAGAGGTTAGACAAGGAGAAGGACATGGGAGACACAGAGGGAGACGTGGGTGATCTGTTTGGCGATGCATCGCATCTATTTAATAGAAGTTAACAGTTGTTGAACTGTGAACAGCTGCTGCAAGGATTTAGGTGTTGTTTTGCAGTGGATTTATTTCCTCTCGGCCAAGGTTGTAACAACTATTTCTCTCCTCTCCTGTCCTTCCTAGGGTTCAGCCGATTCCTACACTAGTCGACCCTCTGATTCCGACCTGTCCCTGGAGGAGGACCAGGAGGCGTCTCGGCGTGAAGCCGAGCGCCAGGCTCAGCTGCAGCTGGAAAGAGCCAAGGTGAGAACTTAACGGTCAAAGGTCAATGCTTGTGCTTTAATTGACCTCCAATTTCAGAATTGTATGAAAAGTGCACCCTGTCAATTTCTTTTGATTTCATTTTCATTCATACATACTAAACATGGTACATGTATTTTGACAGTATGTGCATATTTATTTTTTTCTCCCTCTATTCTTTTTACTGTCTTCTAACAGTCTAAACCTGTAGCATTTGCAGTAAAAACCAATGTGAGTTACTGTGGAGCCCTTGATGAAGACTGTCCCGTCCAAGGTGCTGCTATTAACTTTGAAACCAAAGACTTTCTGCACATCAAAGAGGTGAGCAGCCTGCAGCACAAAGATCGATCTCTATACTGTCACTTGCATGATTAGACATATATTTATTTGTTTGGCTCCATCAGCCTCCCATGTAACAATTAACCTATAAAAATGTGACCCATGTCAGAGCATTTTACAGCTTCTCCTCTCAGTCATTCAAGATTTGATTTACCTGCAGAAATACAACAATGACTGGTGGATTGGTCGACTGGTGAAGGAAGGGGCAGACATCACTTTCATCCCAAGCCCAGTAAAACTGGAAGCAATGAGGATAAAACAAGAGCAGAAAGCCGCAGCAAGGTCAGAGGTTCCTCAGCTCTTTGTGTCTCTGTCTGTCTCTCTGTCTCTCTGTCTTTCTGTCTGCTCTCAGCTTCTCATCTAACACACTCTTTGAGCCCTTTTTTTGGTGACATAACTAGTCCTTGCTCATGTGTTGCTCTGTTTGGAAGCACTTCTTTCTAAATTACCCCCCAAGGGAAAAGCTTTGCATTATGTTGCTCCACAGGAAAGGAGGGAACGCTTCATCTGGAGGCTGGAGGTCCACCCCACCATCTGCAGGTAAGCGGGACCCGAGAGTCCACAGAGACCTCCACAGAGACTGTGTGCTCTGGGTCAGGGACTAAAGCTGGGCTCAAATGTTCCCTTTAGAGAGAAATATGTTTTGGGCAACATTCTGTGAACATATTTTTCCTTTAAAATCTAATTATGCTAATTATTAAAAAGAACCACTGAAGTTGCATCTGCCCTCTTGAAATGAAAATGGACTACTTTGCTGAAAGGCCATAGTCCAAAAAATATCTCCTTAGTCTAGGATGACATGCATGTTTTTTCTTTGTTTTGTTTTTGGTTAATATAATTCTTACAGTGCCTCAAAACCCAAATATTTTCTACTTAATTTATGACTTATTGCCACAGCCTGACCCAATGTTTGTTCTGTTTATTCTGGAAGCCAAACAGAAGCAGAAACAGGTACGCTCATGCCGGCGCCTCTTCCTCTGTGTATCATCTTTTACATTTCACTTTTATTGAAGAACACCATCAAGTGTACATTTACACACCGAAATCACTGCAGTGTCATTTATGCTCCGTAAATGGCCAGTGGGATTCAGAGCAATTAGCTGCCATTTTTTTTGAAAATGTCGTAGTTAAATGCACAGTAACTGTGGTACTCATTACATTTACTTCAGCACGTTGTGTATTTTCTTATCTCCTCATTCGGTCTGTGCAGACTGAACACGTTCCCCCGTATGATGTGGTCCCCTCTATGCGGCCGGTGGTGCTGGTGGGCCCTTCACTTAAAGGATATGAGGTGAGATGAGCAGTGAGTTCAATGGTCCTGCTTTGTATTTGGAGTAATCATCTGGATGTGGTCACATACTGTATAGATTATGGGCTTGTATTATTTAGTCAACGAGTCAAACAAAAGAAAATGGCTTAAGGTAATTTATCAAGTAAAAAATACAAACTCCCGGTGCTTTCGGCTTCTTGAACTTTCTAATAAAACATGACTTTTTGTTATGCAAGCATTTAGCTCAATCAATCCAACAATTTGGTCCAGGCTGAAATTTTGCACAAACTCTCAGTGTGATCATGCAATCATAATGTTGAATTATTAATCTGTCTAATACTTTTGTTTATGGCTAAATTCATTAACAATGACAGTTGCACTTTGTGCTGTGTCCTAATTATCAAATGTTCATTAACTTAAAGAACCGCTGTGTCTACATTCAAAATGGTCAGCTGTGAGCATCTACCTGTGCTTTACTGTTAGCAGGAGAAATTACAGTGTGATTTGTTCCTCAATAAACCGCCTGTGGTCAATTTCAGATGGAGAATAATAATTTATATACTCTGATTTGATTCATTAGAAAAAAAGCTAGATTAATAAAGTACATTTTGGCCATTTGTATTTGTTTGTCTACTTTGGACTGTCTTTGTTCCGGTTTAATGTGGACTGTATTTTCTAGCTGAGTATGGACTTGCCTGTTTGATGTAAAGGGAATCACTTAAGTGGCCATTATCCCATTAACACTGATACTAAACACCACAGCCACATCCTGATGAAATTATAATACAACAGGAATCTTAGATCCATTCTAAGCGATACAGAACTCCGTGAAAGCCCATTTACTGTATATAAGCCGCTGTCTCTGATAGTGTCCTACACATCTCTCCACATCATGCACAGGATGAGATGTGTGAAAGAAAAGCATTTGCACGTGATTAATCTTCAAATGTTTCAATTTTAAGTTTTAAGTCTTTCAATGAACATGGTCAAATGCGAAGTGTACATTGGAGAAGATTGTCTCTGCCTGGCTTTCTCGTCTGTGACTGCACCGGCTGTGCCAAGTCGTGTTTTGTGTGTAAAATATTTATGCGTCACTCTGGGATGCTCCAGTGGTGAACACCAGCCTGCCTCCTTTCTCTTTCCCTCTTCTTATATTTCTCTCTTCTTTTGTTTTCTTGTACATATTATTTCCCGTTGCTCACTATTGTTCTTTCACAAAGCCTCTCCCTTTTCCTGTCATCCACCTTCTTGCTATTTCTCATTCTCTCTGTTACAACAAGACAGAGCAACATCACCATGTGCTTCATTCCGTATTCCAAAATCCATCCATTTTTTTAGGAGCGATTGAAAATAGACTTGTTCTGCTCATGCAAACATACGCAGGCCAACATATGACAGACAAATCCACGTCATCATTAATGGCTGTCATTTCTATATAACTTCATTGTTTATTTTTTTATTTTGATTACCTCACTGCTGGAAAAATGCTAACGATTCTTTATTCTTTATCTTTTAATACACTGTTTTGCACAGTTAGTACTGTTGTTTTTATCTTATTTAAAGTTAAATTAAAGTTTTTTGTTCTTTGTTCATATTGCTGCTGAATCACAAACATTTGTGAGAACCAATAAACTCAATAAACTCATATCCTATTTTATCCTATAACAAATAATATAAATAAAAATATATAAATACATGACATATATAAAATATATAATTAAATAATGAATAAATAATAAATAAAGTAAATACATTTTACTGTAATAATCACTTTAAATGTTTCTCGTTTTAGATACATACATACACACACACACACATATATATATAAAAATAAATGTGTTAATCTGGGATTAAGCAAAAATGTCTTAATAAGTAATTACTCTTTTTATGAGAAATCCAAAACAGATAGTACATAACAATATTTTTTATAGTATAAAACAGCTATTTAGTTTAATTTATGAGAAGCAATATACAGTATATTGATAAACAATCGCTCTTATAGTTATACACAACTATATACATATACATAAATGTTAACTTAAACAAAGTGGAGTGAAAATATGAGAAATGTTGGGCAAAGTGTGCAATGGTGTATATTTCCAAACACTCATCTTTCCTAACTTCTCTCCTCTTTTCCTTCCTCCTATCTGTCGCCTAGGTAACCGACATGATGCAAAAAGCCTTGTTTGACTTCCTAAAGCACAGATTTGATGGCAGGTGGGTACCGGTGCCTGCTTGCTCTCTACAGCTGCCGCTCATTGTGGCCCAGCTACAAGCTGCTCAAGGGATTCAGCCTATTACATTTCCCGGTCGATAGTGCACAAGATGAGAATGATTTATTTTTAGATCCCAAAGAATGCAAGTTCATTTTATCGTTTGGAATGGAACAGTTATGGATGTGATGTGATAAGTTGCTTCTTCTGTAGGATCACGATCACGCGGGTGACAGCTGATCTGTCACTGGCCAAGCGATCAGTGCTGAACAAAAAGGCCATAATGGAGAGATCCAACACACGCTCCAGTCTGGGTGAGTGAAGAGAAAGTTGGCTTTAATCTTTTATGCTCAACAATGAATAATACCTGCAAAAAAATGTATGCTTCTCCGTACTTTAACGTCAAGCCCAAACTAAGGTGTGTGTTGTTAAGAAGGCATTGAGCAGCTCTTTGTTTGGTCCATTTACAGCGGAGGTCCAGAGTGAGATAGAGAGGATCTTTGAGCTGGCCAAGTCTTTGCAGCTGGTCGTCCTGGATGCAGACACCATAAACCACCCAGCACAGCTCCTCAAAACTTCTCTGGCTCCTATTATTGTCTATGTCAAAGTGTCCTCACCTAAAGTAGAGCACAATCACACTAAAAGCACATCACAAACAATTCATTCAAGACCTGTCTTTGGCTACACAGTTTATGAATATAAAAAACGAATTTGAATTTTTAAAAAAGGTTATTGAGTAGGAAAATGTTACTGAATTAGAAGAATTAAATTAGAATCTTGTACTTAATTTTTATATAGTTTTTAAATTACATTATTGTATTATAGATTTTTATTGTTTGCTTATAATAATAATATGTTACAATATTATTTTTGTTGCTGATGTTGTAATCATCATTGTTATTTGACTTTCTTTGTTTTTGGCTCATCTCACAGGTTCTTCAGCGGTTGATCAAATCTCGAGGGAAGTCACAAAGCAAACACCTCAATGTACAGATGATGGCAGGGGACAAGTTAGCTCAGTGTCCACCTGTATGTCACTGGGCCTATAACTCATAATAACTCATAATGAGATTCATACTTTGGTTCTTTAGACACACTGAGTGTAGCTTTCCTGTCTTTGAATCACTAGGAGATGTTTGATGTAATCCTGGATGAGAATCAGCTGGATGATGCATGCGAACACCTTGCGGAGTACCTGGAAATTTACTGGCGAGCTACACATCTCCCCTGTTCTGCCCCTGTTAACCCCTTACTGGACCAAAGTGTGATCACTCCACCTTCAGCTAACTCCAGCCAACAGGTAAGAGAAAGACAAGAGGTTTTTGATTTGTTCACCTGTTGGTTGCATTATTAATTCCATTATGTCTGCCCGCTATGTCCAATCACTAGTTTTCTGAGACGCAGGAGCTGATAGAATGATTTCTACCATAGACATAGGTGAGAAGATTTTTCGCTTCCCCTTGTCTTTCTGACTTTCAAAGACATCTTTGCTTTTCTTTGCTGCCAGTTTCTGTCACTGGTGCTGTTTTCTCTCTTAAAATGTTCCTGCTGCACCCTGCAGGAGCAGCCTGTGCTATCGGCCAGAATCAGACTCGGAAGTCATAGAGCACAGGGACCAGGGCACCACCAGGGGGCAGCAGCCCTCATCCCTTGAGGGCCAGGAAACCACCTTCTCAGGCCACAACTTGGGGTGACGCACAAGCAGAGTCCCTCCCTGAGCTGGAGGATGAGAAGACGCAAAAAACTGTGAGAGGAGCAGAATGAGGAGGAAGATTCGAGCAGCGCTGCAACAGAGAAGCCTCCACTTCACTGCTGCCCCCTTGGCAAGAGCTCCCTGCTCCCACCGCCACGCAACAACTCAGGGCCGCTTTCTACAGCTGCGCGCGTATTGGTTAAAAACCAGTACAGCAGTGCAGTCCCTGTACACCACCCTCCCCCCACCCTTGACCCCAATTATCCGCTGTCACACTGGAAGTCACTTGCCCTCACCTGGCAAAGCTGAATCAGCCTGTATGTGCTCAGACGTCGAGGTGTGGTCGCTGCAGACACAGACAGGCTGATTCAGCTGTCAGACAAATATCACACCTGAACTTTCAGAGTATTTTAGCAAACAGTACTGTAGCGTAACACAAAAGAAAAGTACGACTAACTTCCCTCTGAAGGGTTCCCAGGGTTTTCTCTCAGTAAACCTGGCCTCCCTCTCTGGCCAGAGAGTGCAGAGAGGGACACAAACCAGTTGTGTATGTCTTCCATCTGTACAGCTTTCTGTGAGCTGTCATTCCAGTGAAACCAAATGTTCTTTCAAAATGGTGTCACCTCTTCCTTTATCGCTATGGTATATTTTGTTCACCCGGTAGCCTTTTCAAATTATTCTTTAACATTTATTTTTTTAACTGCAACTATTCATATCTTGGATCTCGACATAGCTGATAACACACCTGCACACAACAGTGATGCAAAACCCATGCGTGACAAGCACAGAGTTGTACATCAACAGTCAATATGGATATTTTGTGTGGTTTGTTTTAGATAGTTGGTGGCATGTCCAATAGTTAGAATCATACTAACAAAATCGTCTATTGATTTTACTTACAGTTATCTGAGACAAGATGACTTGTCAAAAGAAAAAAACAACAACCATGTCACATTTGGCTTCAACGTAATAACTTTCACACTATATATCAGTTGCTGCACTGTACTGTGATTTTTTTTTTTATTCCCAAAGACATTTTTCAAAGAATTCTTTGTGATGCACTTCGATCCACACAAAAATATAAACTGTGGCTTGTCAATGACTCAAAAAACATATGTATTGCCTCAATTTCACACTGTCATGTGATAGTGTGAAAAAGACTTTGTGAATCTGTTAGGAACTTCTCTTACTTGTTTTCTTTTTAAAAACACATGAAATTTGCATTTCACGTTCAGCTGCTGCTCGGTGATGTGGTGATATTTAAAGCAGTAGGTGAACTCCCAGTTAATCTTTTGATGTTTGGTTGAGAGCTTCAAAATAAGTCACTTGGTAAGAAAGAAGCTGTTATCCAGGCCACACGTTCAGCCTTCCTCCATTTCACCACTGTGTTAAAACACTAAAGACACTTAATTTAGACTAAAGGAACAAACGGATCTCTGAGGACATCAACAGATTACAAAGGGTTTCTGTCTAATGAGCCTACATGATTTCATAGTCTCTTTTCATAAGCTGCTAAAATCAGTACAAGGTGTATAAATATATGGAGGGCGACCTCTGGTGGTGCATTTACATGTTAGTGAAGGTAATATATCCAGTGCTTTCTCTGTTCTATACAAACAAATGTGATATACATTCAACATGCATCCACATAATTATTAATATGTACAATTTTCAGTCATAAGCCTTGTTAAATTTCTTGCTTCAGTCGCCAAAAGCTTCATTCAATTTAGCCCAGATTGTCCCTGACAATTATTCAAGCATCTTTCTCCATTACATGTTTAGCAGTACTCAAAAAAAAAAAACGTCAACGAGCACTGACATTCTTACGACTTCATCTGCTTTCATCATAAAAATATATCAATTCCAGCTAAGATACTACATATGTAAATAATATAATGTATGTGCATGACATATTGTATTTCCGTTTCATCAGAAGGGCTTTTTAGGACCATCTTCACCCAGAGTAAATCAACATGACCTACATAACTAATCACATGTATGCATTACCAAGGCTTAACTGTACATACTGTATATTCAATATGCAGATATTGTTATTATCAAACTGCACAGATGACGAATGCTGACAGAAAGCAGAGCAGTTTTAATCAGAGCATATAATTCTATATTCAGCACATCAGAAAGTGTGTGTTTATATGTAATACTCTCGTTTCTGTGAATGACGCACTGCAGTTACTTAGGACAAAGATTGTTTCCACTGACACCCACAATCATTTCTGAAGGGCCAAGTTTGAGACACACAACTTCTATCTGATGAAACACAGAGCACAGAACCAGAACCTTTTTCAATTAACAAAATAATCAGCTCCTCTTGTTTGCTTAATTATTATTGCAGGAAATGTTTACAAAAAGTATGTTATTCTTTAGACATCCAAAGCACAATTTTTTACAATTATCATTTCCTACTGCGCTTCACTTGCTTAAATTCTGTATGCAATACAAAGTCTAGCATTGAAGAGACACTAGCTGAGACTATCAAGATATCTCCTCAGTTATGATGGGGCATAATTGCACTATTATCATTTATAAGTCTGCTTTATGATGCAATAAATGCACTAAACTTTATGCTGTACCCACCTCCAAAACTGAACAATCTGTCTGGTCTCGTGAAGATGTCAGCATTTCCTGTGGTTTCTGACAAGTTGACTAGATAAATGATATCCAACAGTGTCTGATGATGACGTGTACGGGTGTGTTTTTTGTCAATAGCACATTTGAAATTGGGGGTGAATAAAACAAAAATGACCTTTATGTTTCTGTGTCTGGTGGTTTTATTTCTTCACCGTATAATGCATATTAACACCCGCAGAGGGCAGACATGGGGTGTTTGCATATTAATGTTGTAAACCAGGAATAAAAGGACAGTTCATCCTATTAACAAAGCAATAAGATAGGACTCTCGTGCTGCTAGTTTTGGTTTTATTTGGGCAGTTAATGACAAGTCTGTCTTTAAGGAATCTGCTACCCCACTTAGGTTTTAATGCAACAAATTTCTATCGCAACAAAATCCCCATAGAACGTCATGGTTTCTAGAAAGATATGTTGCGATTTTTTTTTTTTTTTTTCAGTGTTACTAGAGCTACAAATAACACTACTTTCGTCACCTCAGTTTTGTCAGAAAGCAGAAAGTTTATGTACATCTCAAAACATGCAAAATTGTCTATCCAGGTTTTCTCTTACTCTCTCGCTCTCTCTCTCTCTGTGTGTGTGTGTGTGTGAGTGTGTGTGTGTGTGTGTGTGTGTGTGTGTGTGTGTGTGTGTGTGTGTGTGTGTGTGTGTGTGTGTGTGTGTGTGTGTTTGAGTGAACTGACCCTTCAAGTTTAAGAAGAACTTAAGGCCTGTGACAAAATCCATGTTTCTTGAATCAGTCCATGTTTGAGCATCCATATGAAAATCATTCAGATCCATGTCGCACAGAAATATATGTTGTTACCACCTTTATCTGAACACGATCATCATTTACCATCAGTCCTGCTCTTGTAAAGCCACATTTCATTGATTGGTGGCCTAATGTCTCTCCTTGGTTAGACCTTATATCTCTTCCCAAACACACTAATAACTATGTTTAATGTTGTGGGTTCACAGAACTTCATGTGCAATTCAATTTAGGTTATAACACCATCTGCTGATGACTTTGTGGCTTAACAATAAGGAGATCCCGTGTTCATGTTTCTAACAGCCTGACAATCATGTGAGAGAGATAGTGACTCAGCTTTTCTGCGTAAACCTCTGTCACACTGTCATTATTGTGTTAATGTTAATTACCAACACTGTCACCAAATATATCGAGGTGTGATGGCCCGAAGTGTCAGTGCAGCAGTCAGCCTCCCCCTCGTTTCCTCCCCTGTGTCCTCCTCCTCTAGTATCAGCCATATTGGAAGGTGTCACTTTATGCCTGATGATTATTCACAGCCACCTGTCTCTCGCCGTCGCATCAGAAAGGAACTCTGTGCTGGTTAGACAAGCGTGCATGCATGTGTTCACTGCACTTTGCAGGGGTTAGACAGAGTTCGCTGCAACTTTCATTCTAAGCAACATCCTGTCTTCCTGTGTTGAATAATTATTTATCACCAAAAAGCAGCATAGTGCAAACATCTTGGCACGATACACACGACGCCTCAGTGCCCCCACTCCCTCCTTAATACACCCATTGCCATGCTTGTACACGTAATCAGTAATGAAGCGTTTTTAATGGATTAGTGCATTAAGAAAGATTGCACCGTCTGAAATGTCAGCATATTTCAGCCCCCTTTTCTCAACACACTTTAATTACTGTGTGGGCCTTTCACCATGAGGTTTGAGAACAAAACGATATTATTTCTCTTTGCTTTTAGGTCTTTATTATACATTGGGAAAAACACAAAGGTGGAAAGCCATGTGGAGCGACAGTTCATTACCAGGCCAGTTTGTTGAAACATGGAACTTAAAGGCACAATATATTTACATAATTGGATTGTTTATTGCACCACTGATTGTGAGCTGCATTAATGAGCAACATTCATGTGTGTAAAATCTCATCTTATCACCAGTAAAGAGAGAAAGCTCCTTCAAACTGAATGAAACACAACATGTTTTGTCCTCGATATGCAGACACAACCCTCACAATCTATATGACAACAAGACATATTGGGCTGTAAAACAGAGACAGGTCCCAGCATGGGGGTGTTGGTGGCGGTGGGTGGGGTGTGAATGATATGAGCTGGCAAATTGCTTTGACCCACTGCAAGGGCTCAGAGAGGAAACAGTAAGTAAATTAGCCGGTAGGCTGCCAGACACAGCTAATTGACTTTTATATTTTAATTCTGGGTTTCCTAACAATGAGATGCTGTCTCCATACGGTGATAACCTTCAGGGTGTGAAAGTCAGTGCCTGTGTGTCTCCAAGGGCCTGACCAGCAAGAGTGAGAGGAACAACTTCTGACATGACCCTGAGGGCGGCAGAAAGCTGGTCACACTGAAGGACACGGGCCAGGCTGGCCTTTGATCAGCAAACAACAATCACTGAATCAATGCACAATCGGATCTGGTTTGTATCTAATAAATAATAGATTTAAGAAGAAATTAAACACTCAACCACAGACAAAATCATTTCACAGCAACTGCAGAAAAGAATGACCATTGGTTTTCATATACACAGATATGAATCTGTGCTGCAAATTACTAAGTAATTAATCAACTGTGGATGGCTCAATCACACCATTGTCCTCAGTCAGTGGTGTGATATTGATCCAGCAAAGTCAATCCAGTCAGTCAGTCAGTTTGTTAGTGGAGCCACAGGTGAGAAAACAAGTCTGCAGTGACCGGCTTCAGTCAAACTCAGCGAGCGAAGGAGTTACAATGAACTTGTTATTCATTTCATACTCATGTGAAACATCCTTTATTCAGTGATTCAGCAGAATAATCTACAACAAACCCCAGTCTGTGCTGTTGTCCTGCTGCTGAGTGTAGTAAAGGGATGTCGGGGAGCCTGTGGAGTGCTGGCCTCTGATTGGCTGCTGCTCGCCTCTATAAAGAGCCGCAGTGGCAAATTCAATCAGATCAACTGCGGGCATCCGCCGACAGACACACACACACACACCACGTTGGGACGATTTCGGCTTTTTTTCTGCAGCTTGTGTCCGATATTTTCCTCCGCGTCACGAACAGCATGAAGGAAAGGAGGAACACGCAGCCGCTGGTGGTGAGGTGTAAACTGGTTCTAGTGGGAGACGTTCAATGCGGAAAAACGGCGATGTTGCAAGTGTTGGCGAAGGATTGTTATCCCGAGGTACGTTGTGAGCGGGCTCCTCTTTGGAAAAAAATGAGCTCGAACCTGTAGATATGGATGTTTTGTTCATAAGTAGATTCATAAGTTCACGTAAAAATCACTGAACGCAGCAGGGGGAGAGAAAAAAAATCGGTGCGTCTGTTGCAGCGCGCACAGTTTTGCATGCGCATTTTCAAGATTTTGTATTTCTGGGCTCGTTTTCTATCCCATGACTAATAATGTTTTTGATTTGCACGAGCCTTTTCATCGCATTGTTGTTAAAATTGTGTTTTTTTAATGCATTTATGAGGCGTGTATTAGTGGCGCGTGCAGGGTTTGTCCCGCTGCTGCAGTGATTTAAGTGATTGATGGATCCAAAGATTCCCGCATGTCGGGGACAGTGAAGTTTCTCGTATTATCTGCTCGACCTCTCAGGGTGTTTCTGTGCTGCACTGATTAGCCGGGGAAATGACATTACTTTTAGCTGACTGATTGACTGACACCTCCTCACTAATGGCTCCATGTTGTTAATTGCTCCCCAGACCTACGTGCCCACGGTTTTCGAAAACTACACAGCCTGTCTGGAGCTGGAGGAGCAGCGAGTGGAGCTGAGTCTGTGGGACACTTCAGGTAACTGATCACCTTTCCCCGTCTCCTGTCTGGCCCATCATGGCCTGCCACTCTGCCCGCAGCCCTGAAGGAGGCTGGGATTTTTCAGGCAATGCGCTGTGAATATAATGAGCATCTGTCTCAGCTGAAAGGAGAGCTGCATCTGTGCACATAAGAAATGCATCAATTCGTGAACAAGAAATTTAATTGTCACGTCTGTCCATCTCGAAACAAAGGAAATAGCATCAAAGAATTGTATGAAGACGCAGGCTTAAGAGCAGCACACAGTTTTTTTGCAGACCATGCACTTGTTGAACTGCAGAGTCCTCATTGTTTTTCTTATCTCTACATTACAAATAGTTGAATTTTATGTTCATCCGATGCATTTTTTTGCAAGTGGCAGGATAAAGGAGCGACTACAGTGTGTGTGCCTGTGCTGAATGTGTGTCACTTGAAACTAGGCAGAAAGGGAGTGATTATTCTGCTTCACTTGTCATTATTCTGAGTCTGTGCATCATATGTTCATTTACACTAAGCGTGAAAAAAAGGGTCAATGTGTCAGTGTGGATCTCCTCGGGGGCCTGTTGTTTAGTGTGTTGACCTGAATACCACAAACACGGGTGTGCAGCACCTGTTTGATTTCCTCCCTGCCCCGTGCCCACCCCAGCCCACATTCCTCTGCAGCCACGCTGCTGTTGGACCGATCTACAACCTCACTAGGTCACCATGGCTGAGCAAGTTGGCTCGCAAGTGTGGATTTTTTGTGCTTATGTGTGTTTGTGCACAACAAATCCTTTATATAACAGGCCCACTTGTGTGAGGCCATGCAGAATTCACTGTGTTCTCCTCTTCCTGTTCCTCTCATATTAAAAAAAAACAGCAATAGGAAAGTAGTATAGGTAATTCCCTCCCCAGACCAAATCCTGATTTTTAATCCCAGACTGTGGACTTTTGGTCTGGCCAGCAGGAGTTGGGCCTGGTGCCGGGGGATGATGGGCACACAGAGCGACATCCTGTTGAGCAGAAAGGTTTTCTGGAGCAGACAGGAGGCAGCTCAGAAACTCTGGTGACCTGCATTTGCTTCCATATGCTGCCCTGGGTCACACACTCGAACAGCATGATGCAGGGGATTAAGAATCTGAATAGGAGCACTACGCCAATGAGTTGCTTTCTTTCCTTCATTCTTTCTGGCTTTCTTTCTTGTTCTCATTTTCATTTCAGCTTCCTAATCTCATTGTTGACCCCTTTCTGATTTGCTCAAGTTTTCCATGCAAAATTATAACACTTAAAGCTCATTTGCATGTGTTGCCCTTTTGAACAACAATCAGATAATGTACTGCGAAATGCACATTAAAGTACTGTACAAAGTACAGTGCAGTATTTCTTACAAAGACAGCAGCAGGTAAACATGGAATTCACAGTGAATATTTGTATTTTTATCAGGCTTTAAGTTTGATTTTAAGACATTTCTATCCCCTTTAGAGATGACTGTCTTGTGCAGTATCTCCTGTCAGGCGGCTGGTGATAGATGACAGGGAAACACAAGATTTGTTGGTCACATTGTTCACTTTCCTCTTTTTACTGTAATTTGCTCTAATTGTGTGGAGCTGCTGCTGTGGCCCCATCACACCAAGAGGGTCCCCTCATTATCCAGACTCCCTCTCATCGATCGGACTGACCTCATCACAGCCTACACATGGCAGACAGCTCCTTCTCCGAACACCGTCATTGGATTTACAGACCAAAATCAATCCACTGGTTTTAATCAGCCAGGTCTGATTGGACGTAAAGGGGGGGGGGAGCGAAAGAGGGGGAGGCGAACGCCCTCCGCTGACTGTTACTCATGAATAGTGTGTAATGAATCTTGTTATGGTGTTAGTGAGTTATTTATTTCAGGTTGATGGGTCTTACTGATAAAGCCATTGATATACAAAGGATAGTGTGTTTTTATATATAATCACGTTTATAAAACTAGACTGATCTGAAGTGACTAAATATCCATAAATGCCTAATGAAACAATGTATTTGTACTTAATATATGTATATAATATATAAAACTGTATATAATATGATAATATTATGATAATATTATATACATAATAATGATTATCTTCCAAAACACCTGTCCATTATTTGTAGGATTAATATGTATTCTGTAAAATCTGCCAATATGCCATCTTAAATCGTTTTGTCCAACTAATTTACAATGATCAAACATAGAAAAGCAGCTCATATCACAGCTGGAACTGCCTAATGTTTGTCAACTTATTTCATGTTGGCTAACTTGTCTTAAATAGGTTTTACTAGGGTGGGTAAAATGATAACTCCACCTTAATGATTGATTTTTTCTTCTAGCGAAAATATCATTAGCAGAAAACCATTAGAATCCGGTGCACATTAGGCATTTAGATTGTTTTAAACAATCTGTCATTTAATCCAACTTTGAAGACCAGAGTTCCATCAGCTTTGACTGTGTCCAGACATAAAGTAAAGCCTGTTACCAGTTCAGACACGGGGATGCTCAGAAACAAGCAAACATCCTCTTTTTTTCCCCAAAGGGGGCTTGGCTTTCACAGTGACCGGCTTTGGCATGTGAAAACAAGGGAACATTGTCTGATGCAATGTTCTGTGTTTTTTGGCTGAGCTATGAAGTCCACGGTTATCAGCTGCGGCAGCGGTAGCAGCAGCAGTGGAGCACCACAGCTCCCAGCCGACTGAGTGTGGGCGGAGGGGCAGGGCTGCTCTCATCCCCAAATCTGTGAGTCATCCCATCGCTGGATCATTAATCTGTCTGACCCCTGCGTTCTCACTGTCGGAGAGGAGTGTGCTAATGATGAAGACGGCCCGTGTCACTCCGTTGATTTAGCACACGCGCACAAAAATACACTCATGCGCTCGCTCATGCAGACACAGAAAAGCGCAGCCTCCCCTCCCCCACACGCACAGCCCAACACAAGGCCTGTGGTTTCAGCCCGTGAAGCGTACTTCTACTCTGGCCCCGTTTCCGCCTCGACACTTAGCTCTGGGCACCGCACCATCAAGATGGATAGAGTTGCGCTCAGCCGGAGGAATTTGGTTTTGCTCTTTTCTTTCCTCTTTATTCCCTAGTTAGTCGGCCTCAGTGTCCATGTTTCATGCTTCAGAAACTCTCCATCTGTTGTGGAAGCATGCTGATGAGAAAAGAGGAAAAAAAAGGAAGCATTTGGGCCATGCTTAGGTTCTGCATGTGCATTGATCTGTCTATCCAAGCCTTTCTCCGGCGCGCTGGAATGAATAGGAGGGAAGAGAGAGAAAGAGACAGAAACTGGTACTCTGATATTAGACTGCAGGGGGTGAAGGATTAATGGCATAGGAGGACTCTTTGTGATCTGCCTCGGTAGGAAACACTCCTGCTTTCCCTCCCCTCTTTCTCTTGGCTTTTTCTTGCCACGATAGTAACAGCTATTTCTTCCAGGATTAGAAACTGGGTCCTGTGGTGTCAGGAGAGTGCTGCCAAGGCTTCTACTGTACCCAAACAGCATGTCGAGGAGCTTTAAACACTAATATTAACACATCCCTGCAACTTTTTTATTTATTTCCCTTAAATGTGGCTAAATACGCCTACTGAATCATTCATCCTTTGTCCAAAAGATAAAATCAATGTCAGCGGATGGATAATAACAAAACACATAAGATGGAGGTGCTCCCACTATCTCCGTTTCTTCTTGGCAGTTTAACCAGTTTGTTTTCTTTATTGGCAAAGGCTCCGGACCCCCAGTGCAGATTTCCATTGATCGCTGCATTTAGATCAGTGGCCATTTAATGCAGAATCACAGCCAGGCTCCCTGTGTGGGAGACCAAGGAGATTTAGCGCGCCCTCTGACTCTCCTACGAGATACCTTGGAGATGTGACACACGCATCCCAGTTGTGCTCTTTATTATTCTGATTTTAATGTGCGTCAGTTTTCACAGTCAGCAAACTCAGAGTTGACCCACAGGTGAGTGTGGCTTTTCTACTCACGCTCAAGGTGCAGAAACTAGTTAGGGCGATAATGTAATTTGCATTCTTTAAGGTGGCAGAAACATCTGTGCTCTTTGTGAAAATACAGTTGCAGTGCATCATTTACTTTAATCAGAATGTTTGTGTTAGTTAAAAACAGCCAAAGATGAGACCAAAGTAATGTTTCATTAAGAAGGCAAAGAAATGGAGTTTTAATACTACAGCCGTGTCCCTTTGTTCCGTTGCAGCAATGTTTACTTTCTTCAGGACAGGGAGCCCTGAGGAATTTCATCAGCTTGTCATTATTCCACTCACAGCGCCTGGCAGCTGGCAAATTCGGTTTTACCCTTTGATAATGTGAAAAATCATTAAGTATTCATGAGACTGATCTACAGTCTAAGGACACATCCATGTTGTCTGCGCTTTTTCATACGTATTTTTTGCAATGCATTGTTTTCTATGCTGTAAATGAATTAGGATGCTTGTGTGATGTCGGATGAGTGATTACACAGACTGGTTTTGTTATCTGTTGCTATAAGAGGAACACTGAATCCCTTTTGGGATTCACACGGAGCCTAAAGTAAACATGTTAATCCCATTGAGCTGCTCCTCTTCTGTTTCATCTTATCACAAATGGGGATCTCCTCTGGCTGCTGCCAAGTTTAAATAGCGAGTCTTGTGTATCATTAGGTGTGGAGCTGGCATGTTGGAATGTGTTTTGTGTGATGGATATATGTCTGTGGTCCCCCGAGTGGATGAATGTCCCCAGCACTAGGTGGGTGGGCAATTTGCGATGTAAAATGATTGATTGGCAGTTAAGGCGAGCCTTTATTGAGAGGTGGGAGGAATGCCTGATGTAGATGGTGGATTCCAAGGCTGTTGCTGTGGTAACAGAGGGACTGGAGGTATTGCGCTGTGAGCGGAGGATTTTTGGGGGGCTGGTTTACTTCTGAGCATGAGTGGTAGTGTCTGCCTGCCCTGAGCCCAACCGTTCCACTTGCGTAATCCACTGCAAGAAAAGATCAATGAGGATTTTGTGCTCGATTGTCATCCTCTCTCCTCTGAAATGCCAGCAAAGGATATAGGAGGAGGGAAAAGAGCAGTTTCAGGGACAGCAAAGTGAGACTCAGCAGGAGCAATGATGCCAGTTACACTTAATTCCTGCATCTGTATTCTCCTGCTCAGCCTCTGCTCTGACCAGCTGCCTGTTTTTATAGCAGTCAAACCCAATTCATTATACATATAAATATATATAAATATATGTTTCCTCTCCTGCCTTCAGGCAGGCGCTTCAGGTTCCCCCGGACAAAAACCACCAGACTGAGGAACAGCTTTTTTCCTAGAGCCGTCTCCTTATTGAACTCTGCCTCCCACTGGCTTCACTGACCTCTTTGCCACAATCATACACCCCGACATTCTCCCCATAACCATAGCACTGTTTCATATTGCACATACTCATTGCACTAGCCTGTATATACTCACCTGTAAATACACAACCACCACACATTTATAGTTTCTGTTTATACACATCCATATGTAAATTCCTATATAGTAAATAGCAAACTGTATATCATATTCATATGATATACATACCGCTGACTACTATAGAAACAGTATATATGTTAGTCTATGCTCATTATTATAAATCCCTGATTATAGTTAACAACAGCCTGTATAGTATGTTCATAGCATCTGTAAATATGATCCATATCTTCTCTAGAGGTAACTTATAACCTATATCCTGCATTTGCTGCTTATTGCACTTCTGCTTAGACATGAACTGCATTTTGTTGCTTTGTACTTGTACATGTGTAATGACAAATTTAACTGAATCTTTTCTAAATATATAGTTCATTAACCCTCATATTACCTCGTAGAAAGTCTTTTGCAGTCTTTTGAATATAAAAAAGTATTTAAATAGTTTTACATTGAGGAACAAAAACCTTGTAGAGTAACTTTTCACAACTACGAAGTATAAAACTACCAATGTGACTATTTTACAGTAAAGATGAAGGACACAATGAAAATCTTTCCAGTATCTCAAAATAGTTGCTACAAGATTCCTCTAAAATGTTTATCTTACAAATAAGCAATAGCCAGTAATAAACAGGTAGACTGGAAGTTATCAGTAACATGTGAAAGTTGTGTCACAACAGACTGCATCATCAACTGCACAAATCCACCCTGATGAATCTTCTTTCCTGCCCTTTAGGTTCCCCGTACTACGATAACGTGAGGCCCCTGTGTTACAGCGACTCCGATGCAGTTTTGCTGTGTTTTGACATCAGCCGCCCCGACACTGTAGACAGCAGTCTGAAGAAGGTAATGGCTGCAGTATTTTACTTCAGGTTTTTCGAACATTGTCTTTTATTTCTTTTGCTGTCAATATGCTGTAGCGCTGGGCAACATAACCCTCTGTATATATACAGTTTATTATTTTCAACTGACACTTTATGTCCACAGTGGAAAACTGAGATTCTGGACTTCTGTCCGAGCACACGTATCCTTCTCATTGGCTGTAAGACAGACCTGCGCACAGATGTCTGCACACTGATGGAGCTGTCGAATCAGAAACAGACTCCCATCACCTATGAGCAGGTGAGATCTTTTTTAAAGCAAAATAGCCAAAGCTATTAATGTCACTTTATTTATTGGTTTACTCTGGTGGTAAAGGGTTTAGGAATATAATGAGTAGTCTAGAAAAGCCCGCTCCCGTGTTTACAGCTGTTATATTGGTTAGTAAGAGAACTTCTTCCTGGTCTGACGGACACAGAAAACACTAACTGCTACTATACTACGAGCTCCACCCTTCATCTCTCGCCTCGTTGCAGGGTTCTGCTATGGCCAAGCAGCTGGGCGCAGAGGCCTATCTGGAGTGCTCGGCATTCACCTCAGAGAAAAGCATTCACAGCGTGTTCCGCACCGCAGCGATGGCCTGCATCAACAAGCTGCAGCCTCTCCCGAAGCCCAGCCCCACCCGCCGCCTCTCCAAAAGACTTCTCCACCTGCCCAGCAAGTCAGATTTGCTGTCCTCCACTTTCAAGAAGGAGAAGGCCAAGAGCTGCTCGGTCATGTGAGTGGAGACCTCCCGGGTTACAGTTCTCACATGCGACCCCCAGCCCCTGGCTCTTTGGTCTCGGGGAAGGGGGGGTGGGCACGATGGTTTTATCAGGGCTTCCTGCTGAATCCTTCCCTCACCCCCCCGAAAACCAAACACCCCTCAGAAGAGGTGGACACCTCGCTGTCCACTTACTCCTGAACCTTTTAGCGCACATTCATCTTTTTCCACCACTGTTTATCTTGCTTTCAAACAAACAATATCAGTCAAGGTTTGATCATCCAGCTGTCATTTTTATTCATCTGTAAACGGTATGCAACTATAATGGTGTTACATCTGTCTGATTTTAATATCTCTAGGCACATGTTGATTTTGTCCAAATTGGAGATGTGCAACGTGTGACGTTTAATCTTGTGATGTAAATGCCTCTCAGACAAATCAATGGATATTTTTCTAAGTGCAAAAACAAATCTAGCATGAAACTGTCAGGAATTAGGAAAATCCTGTACATCCCTCTTAGTAAGGTGTGTGAGGTGTGAGATAGCTTGTCACTGGTGTCCCCACTAAGGCCTGCGAAAGCACAGATACGCAGAGGGCAAAGTGGGACAAACCGTGGTGAGAGCTCTTACACAGTGAGCTGTTCTCACATTGTCTCGGCGGTGATGAGAGCCTAAGAACTGTGAGTGCAGGCTGCTGTGCAGACAGCAGTCTAGACTCTATCAACCTCCGTGGATTGTTGACGCATGGTTGTGTAGCTCTGGACAGCGCTGTTCCACAGGCTTTCAGCGAACTGAGTCAAGGAGTGTTAAAGTGCTCCGTGTGTATAAAGCGAGCGCAGAGAATCGGAGGTTTAGCTGCTTCCTGTGTCTCTGCTCTCAGAACTGGAGTCTGTTCTGAAATAATATTTTGGTGATGGGACAGACACGTTTTAATAGGAAAAAAAGAAGTTACTGTTGTTTTGACCAAGAGCAGAAACACGAATGCTTCGATGCCGAGCTGTCAAGTGCTATTTATAAATCTGTGGCTGGTCACTGATGCCAGTCAAAGTGTTTTGAGGCATTTTTAAAGCATAGCATAATACCTACCTAATTCAGGCTCTCTGCTGATGGGTAAATCCAGTTTGTAGTTTCAAATATTGCTCGGGAAAGATTTGTAGCATTGCATTGTTGACAGTTTTCAACACTTCTCCAACAGTATGCAGTTTTGAAAAATGCCTTTCATATAGTTTTCCCAGAGGTCGCTGAGATTTTTGACTACTGGAATATGCCTGTGGATTTCTCTCAGTTTCAACAATCCAATGTAGCACTCCCAACGTGACGCTATTCTTCCAAGATGACTCTAGTTTTTGTGTTCCTACACTCTTGTTAATCTAACTGACCTCCAATAAGCAGCACTAACTCTCGGTTGCAAAGACAGCAAAAATTGACCCTTTTCTTAGCTTAAATCTTTGGCTTCATGGTTATGTGTGTGTACAGCATTGATCTCTGTGCTTCTAACCATAAAGCAATAATGATTTGAGTACTTGTGATGCAAGGTAACCTGTGTGGCAATAAAGACGCAGCTTTGTGATTACTGTCATGCTATAGGCGCATCAAGGACATCCATGTTATAGATTGAAACCATCTCTGCTGTAAAAACAAGCTGATGATCTGTGATTGCCTTTCCTCCTCAGTGTAAGTAGCCACTGGTGTATAGAACAACCAGCGTCGGCATCTATGAGTGTGTGACTACGAGGCAACAGTGGTCTTTCATTTGGACACGCTAGACTTTGCTGTCAATTTTCTATAATCGTAACAACAAATATTGAGGCAGTAGAACTAGAGCGAGTTGACAGTTACATGCTTTTAGAATTGGAAAAAGACTTTAAAAGTGCAGCAATCATCTCCTTAAATCTTTGTAAAAATGGCTAGTACGTAGAAGTAAGGAAATAATGTGAGAACATGTAATCAAAATGCACAGGCTGGCCCTGTCCAAAGAAAGCTATTTTTCCATTATTCATTTTTTTATTTATTTTTTGTATTTAATAGCATGAACTGAGTCCCACTGTTGTTTAAGGAACCATCTCCCTGAGATGGTTGTTGCGTCTTTATGGAGCTGTGGACTGCCTCTGATTGTCCAAGGAACTCAAAGTGGTGATTTGCACAAAGGCTTCCAGTTCATGGTCACACTCCAAATTCCTCGACATTGCCTAGCAACAATTCAGCGTAGGAAACCGAGAGACTGGCTCTTGGATTGGTTGTGTGGACAGAGAGGGTTGGCTCACAAGCAGACATCCCCACATCCATTATTACCGTGTCAGGTATGTATTTATTACCAGGCTAGTTCAACAAAACATTTCTTGTTATTTTTCTTTGGGTTAGGGAGCTGATGCCAGACTTTCTGATGATGAAATAGATTGGTGGCTCATGGACCATGTCAGTTAATATGCAGCCTTTGTGTTGTAGTCTGTGTGTGGTACAATGGTGCAGTCAAACTCCTAAGCATGTCTAATTAAAGTTGTATGATTGTACATAATGTCTCTTGTTTTATAGTCTTCAAGGATGATAATGTTATTGATGCAAATATTTATTTGGTCGCCTAATTTTGCCTTCTTTTTGACTGACATGTAAATTGGTTAAAATCTATTATAATTTTATTTTCTTTCTTTATTTTGTTGCTGTGTTAAATAAAGCTTGCCCTGTCTGACAACCTTGATTTGATTTTTCTGTCTTTTATCACCTAAGTCTATTAAGAGGATGTTTCTTTTAAATGTTCTAGTTTTGCAGTTTGTTATAAATTGTAACAAAATAGCAAATGTTTTTAAGAGATCACAATAAAATATTGTAGACGCAGGTGTATATGCAAATTCACTGGCCACTTTTTAGGTACAGCTTGCTGGTGCAGGGATGGACAAACTTTTGGCTTAAGAACTGGCTCAAATCTTCATGGCATAGATCCAACAAGATGCACAACCATGAAGCTAAAGCTCCGTTTTATCACATCCTGAAGGTGTTTCATTAGGTAGAGATCTGGTGACTGAGGAGGCCGTTTGAGTACAGTGAACTCATTGTTTAAAGAAAGAATGGCCATAAAGGGATGGAACAGGTAGGCTGCGGCATTTAAACAATGATCAGTTAGTGGCGGGAGGGGCACACGGTGTGGTGCTGTAGCCCATCTGTTGCGAGGTTCGAGATGCTGTGGATTTAGAGATGCTCTTCTGCAGGTCTCAGCTATAAAAAGTGGTTATTTCACTTACTGTTCCCTTTCTATCAGCTTGAACCAGTCTATCCTCTGACCTCTAACATCACCCAGAGGCATGTTCGTCCAGAGAACTGACACTCACTAGGTTCTTTTTCTTTTTCTGGCCATTCTCTGTAAACCCTAATTCCCAATAGATCAGTGGTTTCTGAAATACTAACATAACGTCTCAGTATTATCTTAAATCTCCTGTGATGTGATTGGCCGATTGGATTTTTTCATTTTTTAAAGAGCTGTTGAACAGGTGTATCTAATAAAGTGGCACTGTGGACTACACACACAACTGACTTTATTATATTTAAATTCTCAGTTTTTGCCAATTTTGTTCTCTTATTAAAAAATGTTATTTGGCTCTCGACATTTTCAATTAACACTTTTGTCAGACAGACTCATAGGCTTGATCAAAATCTTTTCATGTTTTAAAAAATGGAAATAGCCTTAATCCATTTACCTTTTTGTCATTTTTCTGATCATATTCTAGTAAAATTGTTACAATGAAAGGAAACAGATGTCTCCAGTGGTGGAGGGAGGTGTTTATCTTTTGATCTTAATAATTCCTTTACTGGCTCTGTGTCACGGCATGCATGTAGAGCATGTCTCATTAATGATAGAGCAAATTTGAATTAGAATGAATGGTGGATTAGTGTCATTCTCTATTACTTCAAGCCTTAACTAAGATCATAGTCTCTGATGATCAGGGAGAAAACCATTTCAGAGTCAGATGAGTAAGTACTTGACAAAGGCTTAACAGCATAATGGTGATAGATAGGAAGGGTTTGATAACTTCTGCTTACAAAAATGAAATTTGTACTGTCATATTGGATCAATAAAACATAATAAATAGAGAGAGAGAGAGAGAGAGAGAGCAAGCAAGAGAGCCATACATAGCACTTGGCACACACTCATCTTTACAGGAAGTTGGAAATCATTACAGCTTTACTGTCACATCTGAAGATACACAAGGCTACTGCTTTCACCTTTCTTCAAACACCCAACATCTGGTTGCTGCCAGCTGCAAAGGTGTCTAAAACTGGCTGGATACCACAGAATCTGGCAGAGGTACCAGCAGGGCCAAGGAGCCCGAGTGTCTAATTGCTTCTGCTCCTAATGCAAAAGTCTGACTGGTGTTAATCAGCTGTGCAGACACTGTCCAGTGAGATACATGTGCAAGGTAGAGTCAGCTGAACAATAGAGAATGAAAATGAAGCACCAAAGAAAGTGAGTCTCAAGTCTGAAAAGTGAATCATGGTGAAAGCTGGAAGACCTGAGGTAGGAGTCTGACATTGTACACATGCAGGCACACACAGTGGGTGCAAGGGCATGTAAATGGGCTACATACGCTGCTAGTCGTAGTAAATTAGGCCAACATCTGGACAGGCACAGAAACCTCAATTGCCCACTCAGCTGTGACTTGACCTGGGGGGCTCAGTTAAAGAGAAGTGGTATCATGGCACAGTCCAGTGAGCTTTCAGAATGAACCCAGCCGTTTTGTTAAAACTCATACACAGCAAGCGTAGAAATGTTTGCCATCCACTACATGAACAGCGGCTAACAGGTTTCACGGTGTTGCCATGGACAAAAACACGAGGAGGAGGGTATTTTACCTAAGCCAATTCAAAAACAACATCAATTTATCATCTAATCAGTATATCAATTTACTAAGGTTGGTAAAATCATTATCTTTCTGTTAAATATTAATTCAGTTAATTAAAATCTGGACTGATGTTGGAAGATGCACCAACAGGCATTCTACTTTTGTATGTAGTTATAATGATTCTAGTCTAGACCAACAGCCAGTGCCTCACTAGCTTTTTTTACTTTGAGCATGGACACTAGTGTCCAAAGTGTGATCTCAGGCCTCAGTGTTCAGTGGTGTGAAATATTAACATCATGTTCTGGGTCCTCTGATAACCCTCAGTAAGGACACAATAACACAACAACACGCAACGCTTGTCACCTGTCACTTTGTGTTTCCTGTTTGTGTGAAGATGGATTCCAATCTGCCATACTGAAAACCAGGGCACTCATCAGTGCTACAATGAAAACTGTGTGTGCCCATCTACAGGCATCTGTTGTGATATGTGCTAATTTTTGATTACTGATGAGGTGTGATGAGGTGTGATGAGGTGTCGTGTCCTGCAGTGTGTGCTCCCCCTCTCTCACTCTCATTCACTGACACACAGACGCTAGATTCTCTGCCTCTGCCGCAGTGCAGGGCAGGGCCAGAATATCCAAACCCATCAATTTTCTATTCAGCCAGTTTCACTCAGAAAAACGAGTAGTACAACGGGATTTAACAGGACGTGATCACAAATGGTCTTTTTGTGCTTTTTATCCTCACAAGCTCCCATAAAGGCTAGCAGTAAAAGTTAGATAGGTAATGGTAAAAATATGGTATTTTCAGATTCACTTAAATCTTAAAGGAAATACTAAACAGAATTATGAGAAATATGTGAGAGATTCAATGTATTGTATTATATTTGTATATACTTCTTTATGTCCACCCAAAGAAATCTCATCTGTATCTTTAGACTTTGCTGCAATTCCACACACCGTGTCACCCCTGACCCCTAACTTCCTCCTGTGGCTAAACCTATGGCTTCCCTAGAGCTCCCTGTTGACCTCGTGTTTCCCAGCAGCACCACCAATGAGCCCAGTCAAATATGAGCAAGTGTTCCCTGTGGTCACAGTAGGAATGAAAGAGTTGAATGGTATTCTGTTCAGGGATTTAAAATTTGTTGTGTTGTTTTAAGGACACATTTTTATGCATTATGGGAAACATTTAGTGGCACAGGCCATGCAAAATACACATATGTAGGCAAGGAGAGTTATTATAAATGTATTCATATTGATATACATTATTGGTGTGAATAAGCATTGTCTATGGCATGTTTACTCTGTCTTATTTTCCAGAAGAGCAAAATTCTGAAGGCAGTTATTTGTATTTTAATCTCATAAGAGATTATGTGATTATTCATATAAGATGCTCTGTGCCAAGTTAGAAGCTATATGTATTTGCATGTTTAAAATTTGGCCTGAAAGCCTTGCAGATGAAAAGTCTGATGTATCAAATGACAATCCTGGTTTTTTAAATGTGGATTTCTTGGAGTGTTTGAGTTGTTCTTTTTTATGTTGTGCACATTTTACCCAGAATGTTCCGCACAGTCACTGCATAATTTTAAACCTTACATCCCAAAACTAAACACAGTAGACAAACACACACACACACAACATGCACATGCTCTCTGCCTTTCTTTGTGATCGCTGGGCAACCGCACACAAAGGCTGAGGCGTGCTCTGCTGTGCACAATGTGACACTGCCTGAGCACAAGAGGGTGAGGAGGAGCACTGGGCTGTACCCATTAGACATTCAAACAGACACCGAGTAACACGCACACAATGGACTTGGCCACATTCCACATCCTACATGTGTCTGCACAAGCCAAAAAAACATAGAGACATCAAGTACAGCGTCCATAAACAGAGTTCAATGGTTTGTCCTTCATGCTGATTAAAATGTGAGATTAGGTCAGCTGCAGCAAACTGAGTGCACAGCAGTGATAATTACTCCATAATTACACCATATTGTGACTCTGCTGTGTTTTACCACCATCATTTTAATTTTTACTCAGTGCACTATGTGCATAAGCACTGCTTTAATTGTACATATGAAGGCAGTGAATTAAAATCTGGCGATACAAACTGATGACCTGCACTGTTAAGAGGATGAAAACCTCAGCAGCTTTTCAGAAGGACCAGTACATTCCTTCAAAGACAGCATGTCTCCGTCAGTGATCAGTGTGCATGCATGTGTGTGCATATGTGCAACTGTTATCCCTACGGTCCCTGCAGCTATGAGAAAAGTCAAAGCAGTGGGGGAAGGACGGGAGACAAACAAAAGGGAGGCCGAGGTGACTGCAGGCAGCACTCTGCTCATTTTCGGAGATGTGTGGGAGCATGTGCCTTTAGTCATTTAAAAGAGTGTGAGGTGTGTGTCCACCTTAATTAAGCACGCAGACAGGAACACAGGGTCCTCCCACCGAGCAATAACGCAACCCCACCCCTCATGTTTTGGGGGGGTTGGGGGGATGGAGAAATAAGTAGAAGGGAAATGAGCAAAGACCCAGGGGCTGTGTGCAGAGATGATAGTCTAAACCTCATCCCTATTTTACTTCAGAATGAAGTGGAGCTTAGATAAGAAGTGTTATATCTAGTCCTGCTGCAACAGATATAGACAGTGGAGTTAATGAAGGAGGGGCGGATGTGACAGAGAGCAATGCCATTGATTCTTAGTGACAGGGCGGCTGTAGAAGCACAAAGAGCGCACACTCTAGAGGCATGTTCCTATGTGCACATATTCAAACAAGGACTTGAAGCCTACAGACCATGTAGATTACATAAGCACGCCAATGGGGATGTGGGCTTTGCTGCCTGCCAGGATCCAAATGAAACTAACACAAACTAAGATGCTGTGAAGATGTGAAGCTGAAACAGATGACGTCCCAGGAAACATCACAAAGGGTTCTGCCACACCTTAAAGCAAACTGGAAATGTGCAATATTGGGTCACGTAAATAACAATTTGACTTCATTGGTCTAGTACAAAAAAGCAAGAGACCTAAAAATTAACTTACATTTGATCATCACGCACATACATCCATGTCATTGCATGGATATGTTGTCATGACAACAACAGGTAGCACATGATGAAAAGCATGTTTTCATAGTTGATGGAAGCAACAGGCAGACAAAGTGGACAATGGAGTTTTTAAAAGAGGAGGTGGAGCTGCACAGATGTCTTTTCAAAGAACATTTGACAACACTGTTTTACAGTACACTGACTAGCTGCAGGTTTGTCGCTCAGTGCATGCAGGAAAAAAACGATGCAACTGTATGATATAATGAACATGAGTCCTGCTTACCAGACTTTGAAGGAATACAGCCTGATACACACTTTAAACCTGAGCATCCATGAATCCTCTGTCCAATTCACTGTGTTCAATGAACAATAACACAAAGAAGAACTTCTAAAATGTTCAACTCAACATTCAACATTTGCAGGTCAGACTAGCAAACTGGAAAATGCAGTGTAGTTTTATATTATATTTCATTCTCTCCTCAACTGTCAGCTACTTCCCACATATAAACAATGTATATTTAAAAAGGTAAAATCCAGGTTGGGACAAAGTGAGATTAAATTTGTTGCACTATACAACATTATCATTGTTTCCCCAGTATCTCTTTCTATCCATGGTGACTGGATTTCACATAATCCATTGTTCATAAAGATGAGGTTGAATTGATATAAATATTTCAGAGATCAGGGAATAAATTAAAAATTTTCAGCATCTGTCAAACATCTCGTCTGATACCTGCAATCCAAGACCTGATCATTATACATAAAACTGTTCTCAGTTTGGGTGTGTATCAATCCCTAAAAAGAAAGTACATAGAGATAAAAATAAAAGTTTTAATCAATGCACAGTTTAGATGAAGGAATGCAGTCTGTTACTATGCAATACACCAGCTCCAAAGATATTCCTGTGGAGTATTTTCATCCACCCTCTGTCTGTGTCCTCCCTCCCGAAGCTGTTTCTTCTTGTGTCTCCTTCTTCCGATTCTCTTAGACTCACATATTCCTGGGTTTTTGATCTGCAGCTGCTTGGAGGGAGTCTTTGGTGAGTAAATATGATTTTTTTTCCCCAGTTCCCATCCTCTCTGCCTTGATACTGAGTATAGAGGGCTTAGAAGCACCTTTGTGACAGGAATGAGTATGCCACACCGGCATTATTTAAATGCTCACTGTCTCGCTCTTCTCTCCTGCTCTCTAATTACTGGGATAGCTTTTATGAAGATCTCCTCAATGGAGACAAAATATTCATATCTACTTTTTAACTAATGTATTATCTGATGCTTGACAATTTACATATTTTACCAGCGGCTTTTAATACTGCAAATTATGCAGGTAAGGAGGCAATGTGCGGCTTGAATTGCATTAGTTATTGATACAGATATATATAGACACATACACCAGAAAATTAAGTCAATTTTGAATCTGGAACATATTTTGCCAATCTTCTCTCATAAATTCCCTGGGAGTTTGAGAGGTGTGATGGGTCAGCTGTCATACTTGTGGTGCTCAGACTGCCGTGGTCACTATCCTCTGTAGGGTTTGAGGTTTCCACATGTGACAGTGATGCACTGGCCTATGGCACCCCTGTCCTTGTGTCTGACATGTAGTTTGTACAGTATAATAATGTTTGTGCAACACAGGAGGATTTACTGACCTGACAGTTTTTGACAGCCATGGACCACTGTCCTACAAAAAGCATGAAATCGAAATTAGCAGTGGGCCAGTAACCTCAGCAGGCCTGCCAGCTTTCTGTTGCTTAAAGGCGTGTTAAGCGCTGCTGACACATTTGTACTTTGCCTCACCTTGAAATTCACTTGTATCTTCTTCTTCTTGAGCACAGATTCTCCTGACATCAACCACAATCTCCTTAGTTTTCTCCACAATGACTGAGAATTTATGACTCACCCTGATTATTGTTCGAGGACACGCTCTAGGTTGTTCATATAAAATTCTCTTCTCTGCTATAATTATCTGACATGATTAAGTTTTCTGTTTACTCTTATGATTCACTGTCTAAACTGCTGAGTGAGCTGTTTGTTGCCACAAGGTGCAGCTGTTCCATTTTCTAATTGTAAGATCTTCTGCTGAACCCTGTGTGTGATGTCGCTGCAGCAACAAGCCGCAGGTGAACCTGCAAGATTTTTTTAACTTCGCGCTTTACCTTAAAACATTTAAAAACCACAGGTTAGCAAATGATAGTTTGGTCAACCAGCATCTGAATCAGGTTTAGCCTGATCATCTCTGAATCAGGCCTCGTGGCTTAATGTACAAGAAAGACTTACATCACATATTGTTAAATAATATCGTTGTGTGGCCCACAGTCTCTGCCAGCAAGTGCACTCAGCTGCAGCAGCCTACACTTGGCACAGCAATATAAAACAATACAGTAGTGCAAGCACCACATGCTTTTCAGAAGCAGGTTTATATTTATATTTACACTGTATTTTCAATTTGTGAAGCCTTAGAATCTTGTGCACAGGCTGTACCTCAACTCAGGAGTGCACCTAAAAACAGCTCTTTTTATAATCACAATGTTTATTCCGTGGCAGCTGCAATATGGCAATTCTGTGTAAAACAACTGGTTGCTATAATCTTTCTACTACAGTTTATAAGTGTAAATAAATGGGAATAAAATCCATATAGTGTTGATCCATGAAACTACTGTTTCTACGATTTCTACAGTATATTCCAAACAATGTGAGAGGGGAGAGTTTAGGAGTGTTTGCTCCAGTTTCTTAAGGTGGCTCACAAACACGATACAGTCTTCTCATAGAAAATATACCTGACTGAATCATGACTGAAAACTAAACAAAGACACATTTTCTTCCAGTCTTAGCCTCTAATGTGAAAAAGCTCCAGACAGCTGTTGTAAGAAAGACAAGCCTTGGATGAGATTCACAACTGTAGAATGATAGAAAGGTCATGCTAGTTGCCATGACAGCCACAGCTAATTGTCATATTACATGAGGCAGTCTGAGAATGGAAGGCCAAGGCTGTGGAGGCAGACAGGAAGGACAACAAAGGCTTTGGCATTCTTCAGCTCAGGAAAGAGTTCAAATTAGCTCTTTTCTACCTGTTGGTACTCAAAGCGCTTCACACTGCTTCCTATTTACCCATTCGCACTCACACGGTGATGGGGGAGCCGCTTTGCAGCTCGCCAACACTCACTGGGAGCAATTAAGTGGGGGTTCAGTGTCTTGCTCAAGGACACTTCGACATGTGATCAGAGGAGCCGGGGATCGAACCAAGAAGCGTAGTTGACGACTGCGCTACGTCCAACGCCACAGATGTCCCATGTGTAAATGAGGTTGTCATTTAGCTTTTTGTAAATATTTTCATGTTGATGAATGAATGAATGCATGAATGAGGCTGGGTGTTACATGTGATATGAGCTGATTAACATTGTAAAGGTAATGACTGGACACTGTTTTTGTATCTCAGAGAGAACAGATGATGAAGCTCCTGTTCTCATATCACTGGGAAACTCAGCTGTTGCTAATGAAGAACAGCTTGTGCAGAGACTTCAATCTGTGATGCTGACAAGCCAGCCAAAGACCCCTGATAGTAAAATAAGTCTGTAAATCTGTCAGTATTACTAAGAAAAGCAGAGGGTCTGTTCTGCTAAATCAGGCAGACAAAAAGCCATGTAGCCCCGGCTATGAATCAGAAAACAGAATGTGACAAACTGCCTTGACAAACACACACACACTCATGTATGCATTGGTGCATAATTGTACATACTGTATGCACAGATGCAATCAAGGGCGTAGAAAAAAGCCACAGAAGCGCAAGCCCACACACCCATCTTCACTTTGCAGCTCTTAAGCAAACAGCCTTAGGCACAGTGAATGAGGATGTCAATGGTGTGGGCTGACATTCTGTCACACAAAGAGTGTGTATGAGACAGGTGACTCCTCCTCCTGTCCATTTACCTAACACACAAACACAACCTCAAACGGTCCTTTTTGTGCTTTATTAACTGACTATAGGATTTCAACGGAGGGAAGCTCTCTGTCAATACCTGCATTAAAACTGGAGGGAACCGGGTGAAGCTATAAAAAATGCCTTCAAAGATATGCAAAAGCATACGTCTGGAGCAGATGATCCACGGTAGTCTGCACTGCACCCAGATAGACAGGTGTGTCTGTGTGACTGGCTGGGTTTAGCATCACAGGAACAGAGAAAGAGAGGATGAGGAGGCAGGCAGGCAGGCAGGCAGGCAGGCGGTGTGCCAGGGTTCTCCCCACAGCCAGAGACACTCTAATTAAGGAGCACAGTGGGGAGAGGGGGCGAGAACAACAGTTCTGCATTGTCACATAATGATTTTCTTATCATCTCTAGTACAGGAAACACCGTGCATCTCTTGCCTGATGGGTATGTGCGTCTGTGTGCTTTTTGAGAGCCCCTCCTGAGCAGCCGTCTAGTCACACCCAGAAACATGAAATCAGCAGAGTCTTGGAGCTATTTTCAGTGCCTGACGGGAGAAAATTAAAGTTGTCCTGCCACAACAGAATAGAGCTGTTTGATGGAAACGAATGGAAGCAGCTACAGACGTATCAGTTTTAATCCAAACACCAAGAGCCTATTTTTTACTCAGAGTCATCAAGGGATACGTGGCACTAACAATAACACTGATGCATGTTTAATCCACCCACAATATTGTGGTGCATAATGATTAATACATATTTATATATATTTGCCCCTGTTCCCAGATGTCCAGATGGACACTGACAGGGAAGGGAAATGCCTGCAGAGAGGGGCAAAGAGTCAGTAAATATTAATATGAAATCTGGACCCACATATAAGTTAGAGTGCAAACAAAATTCTGACTGCACAGTATGTTATTTTACTTTAATTTAATTGGGAACATAATTTGCATTTAAACCAAAATGCCTGGAGAAACACAGTCTGTTGGCCTTTCACATAGAATATTTTATGAAAATATGTAGGTTACAACCACTGAACTGAAAGACATAGTCCACAGTACATCTCAGAAATAAATGACAATTTCCTCACCTGTCTGTATTATATATTACTGCATGGTAATAAATGAAAGAAAAAGCAAATATGTCATGAAATGATCATTTTCAACAGGTGATGCTGTGTGTGTTTTCAGAGCACAGGAAGGAAAAGGAGTGGCAGACAGAAAACCTACAATATAAGGATAATAAACAGTAGACTGGTAAAATGAGGAAACATGGATGGACTGGACTGATGACTGAAGGGTGAGAAGGCGAAAAGGTGGAGGTGGGTGGGTGGTATGTTTGACCAGATGGGTCTTGGTCTGTTTTGTGAGAGCAGCAGATGTCCTGAGATCCAAGGCCACAGCGATGTCCCCAGAACACCAGAACACTAAACAGTAACTCCGCCTTGTCACATGTGCACTCTTTCAAATAGACCTATGGGCTAAATATATTTCCTTTTCCCAATATCTCACTGCTAATACTGGAAATATAACATTGGTTTTGTTTAGTCTTTGTTAACCTTCAACTGAATCGGTTTCTGTCTGTAACTGCCACCACGCCGTCTTTAACAGTATTGGCACTCCGGGCATCCAGAGGCGTTCAGTGTTCAATTTGCTCAAACACGGGATGATTTTGTTTCTCTCCTTCATACACTCACTGCAAGCTGCTGCTATTAAAACTGCCCTGAGCACCATAGAAACACATGACTCATCATCTATAGCAGCAGCTCTGCTCCTCTCACTGACTTTGGGCAAGGAGGTTTGGGAGGTGCTGCGGGACTCGGGGTTGCGATGAGGATACAGCTGCATACAAAGCTAACACCATCACACTGTCTCCTTTGAGGAAAGCATCACCCTCTAGTGGACCAGACGCTTAAAAAGCAGAATGGAAAAATATTTAAGCACTAAGGAGCTCAGTAGATACATGACGGGACGTGTAAATTCGGAGTGCTCCAGCCACTCCCTATTTTGGTTAAACACTTCTTTAATACAGTAAATTAAGTAATGGAAGTTCTATTTATATTGTAAACACTGTGTTTTATCACTGGACCGTTAAACTAAGGTGCAAAATCTACAGTGTCACTTACATTACTGAAATCAGATGATCAGTCACCCCTTAAACAAAACCTCCTGAGCTATAATGATTTGTGTGTGTGTGTAGGGGGGTCGTTACATACTATAATCTTTATATTAAGTTTTTGCATATGTCCATAGGTCTGAAAAATCTTTGGGAACTCAGCCCCTAACCTCTGTGTTTCATATCCAAGAGCTCCACTGAATCCCTGCTCGAGCTCTGTCAAACATGCAGGCTTGAAAAAAAGAACTCTAACTCTAACAATACACAGCCATAGAACTATTTGGACATTGTCTTCACTCTTTAGTCATCCTCTGTCACTCCTTTAAGACGAAGCTCTTCTTGAACCCTGAACAAATATTCTGGATCTGGATATCCAAAGCTGCCATAGGAGACAAAAGCAAACAGTAAATTGGCTGTTTACTGGAAATAGAAAAACTGCTTTTCTTTTTTTGGCTGGATGTCCTTGTACTTTTGATTTTTCAAATTCTATTAGTTTTGAAGTTATTCAATAGTTATTCAATTTAATCATATTAATATAATTTTTAAATATCTCAATAATGTCAAAACGTTTCAGCAACATTGATAACAAAAGCAGTTCATAAGTGCTTTGTTGCTATTTTGTGTTCTATGTGGATGTACTGAAAAGACAGTATTACATTGACAACACTTTTTTAATTTCTGCTTGTCTTAATTTGATCATTATAGTCACTTTTACATACACATTTATATATGAATAATTGTAAAGAGAAGTGAGAGTGGAGATTTTAGTGTGTCTGTCAAAAAAATCATAAAGCAGGGTTTCACTAAACTACACCTGACTAGTGTGATCTGAACCTGACAACTAAACTGAATTTTTTATTTGGTTTCACTATTTGAATATCTGAACAAATTTTATTCTGAGGCAGTGAGTCGCAGACCCCATGTGTCTAATTATTCCTGTATTATGTTCTCATAAGTAATTCACTTACCAGTCAATGAAGTAAGTCTTTATAACAGTAGTAATATGCGTACCATTGTGGACCTCCTCCCATGCTGGTCTTGTGGTGAATGTCATTCCAGGTGATGACGTTGTTACAGCCCGTGGTGGCAGATCGTCCAACAGTGAAGACGAGCCTCCTGTCGAAGGCTTTCCTTAGCAGCTTCAGGACTTTCTCTCCCTCCTCACAGGCAGGCAGGAAGGCAGTGCGGCAGGTCCCGTAGTATCTCACCCCAGGGTTTGGGTGCTCACGCTGTTACATGGTAAACAACAGCACAAATGAAACATACTAATCGACAATGGCGCTATGTTTGTGGTGACCCTAAAATCCAGATGACAAAGCTCCCTGCAGGACCTGTTGGATTTCAGGTTGTGATGTGATTTATGTATAAAGAGTAAAAGTGGAGCTCTATATGGTCTTTCTATATAAACAATAAAATGATCATCAAAATGAAGATGTAACAATGTGTCTGCAGTCACATCTGGAGAAGAACAGGTAACATTAGAGGCTCTGCTTGGCACTGGAGCTGACTGGTACTAAAATACTCCGGAGGACCAGAAACCTTCAACAGACGCTTAAAGATGCCTTCAGTGTTCCAAGATCCAAAAATAAAGCCCCCTTACATCCTTTCTCTCGGCTCCATTTTCTGAACTGTAGAAATTTTAGAATAGTGGATGATGGTGAGCTTGCTTTTCCGTGTGCATACAAACATATTGTGTGATTTTCCTGCTGCGCCCGTTACCATCTTTTGTTTTGTTGTGCATAAAAATTTTAAAGATCGAATCAGAAACAGAACTCCTTTCCCAGAGAAGATCTGTCATTATTTAAGTGCTTACTAATCCATCTCTTTGGCAGATATCACAGGTTGCTTTTCTTGATTAAAGAAATTTTCACACATTCTTCCAGCAAATCAGTCCAACCATTACATGTTTTTGATCACTATCTTGTGGTAAGAACGAGTCGTTCACTTTTCTGACTGACAGCAAAACAATGGCTTCCCGGATTTTTCAGAAAAAGCCTTTTCACTCGAATCCATTCTTCCAAAAACCACACAACTCAAAAGCAGAAAATTTACATTTGAAAAAGCTTGTTATTATTTCTTTTCACTTCAAAAATCAATAGTGTACTTATTTTCCCAGAGGTGCCAAACCTTTGCACAAAACTACTTGAATTACTCTACTATAGTTAATTCAAAGCCTTATAATAAGTGTTACAATAATTAAAAGCACATCAGATTTTTTTGGGTCAAAACACATTAATGTCACTCACACAGGGGTGTAGCCTGTATCTCCGGTTGATGTTAAATAATCAGAAAATCAACCACTCTGTCTCCTACTCTAGCACCACTGTTTCTATGGCAACAGAGGGATGCACCTTGAAGTAATCTCCCCCACTCCCACAGCAACATTAAGCGTATAATTATTCTTGCTTTCCAAGACCTAAGACGCAATTCGCTATAATAATTAGGAGGTCCCGAACAAACCTGGCCATGTTATCATTCCTGATCCAGATCTTTTATCGTTCAGTGGAGGACTGTGCTCAAAAACACACAACAGTGCACTCTGGTGGACAAACACAAGCACAAAAGCTGCTGAAAGGTGTTCTGTGTTCGAGGATTAACAGGTTAACTACGTTTGGATCTGTTCGTTCTGGGTCCTGTCTCTAACCTACCGAGGAGCAGGTTTATTCTCCCAATTAGTGAGTGTAAAAGACACAACACCTCCTGTTTGTGTTGCACCAGGAACTATGGGTGTTGCTGCTCTTAACCGACCAATCCCTGACAACAAAGAGACGTGCGTTTACGACACTCTCTGTTGTAAGTGTTGAGCAACGTGGGTCAGAGTAACGTACCACCACGCTCCTCTGGAAACTGTTTATTAATCCAAAGTTTTAAAATCATTTACCCACAATAAAGTCTCCACATTTTATTATATTATGTTTAAATGTATTATCTTGTTTTTATCTCTATTTTATTTTTTGTTTTATTCTGAACGGCGACCTTGAGTGTCATGAAAGGAAATAAAATGTCTTATTATGATTATTAATTAACTGTTCTGTTGGGTGGGTAAGCGCGTCTGCCAAATGACTAAATGTAAATGTAAAATGTAAAAGTGTTTTTCTTTTACCTCATGATCTTGTTCTTGCTCTAAATGAAGCAAATGATTCATTTAGTTGTTCAGACACTTTTGTCTCCATTTTTTTCCACATTTTTGACGCATCCTTAAATCAATGAATCAAGAAACTCTCTCTCTTTCTCTCTTTCTCTCCTGCCTCCGTCTCTCTGTCTTTCGTCATCACGGTGCAGACAAACTGAAACCTGCTGAACATGTGCAATAGTGACGATACCAAGAAGCGCGTAAGTGCGCACGTAAATCCCAGCTGATAAATGCGGCTCCGAAAGAACCCACATAACCAGAAAACCTGATCCAGGATCAGAGGATCCGGCATCACTCGTTTGATGTTGGGTCTGACCCCTGGTGTGTGTGTGTGTGTGTATGTGGCTTCAGCTCCATCTCACCCCTTGTATCCCTTCCGGGAAAGTGTACTGTATGACGATGGATCCGCAGTGCTCGAAACCGGGCAGGCGCTGAGGGCTGCGCGTCACCGTCATCGTGCCCGGCGGCTGGTTCCCCGTGTACACTCCGTGGTACGTGTTGCATATCGGACACGCGGGTTTGTACTTGAACAACGAGTCGACACAGGCCGAGCAAAAAGAGTGAAGACACTTAAGCGTTGTCTTCTTCTGAATTTTGTCCAGACAGATGGCGCAGTCTTCCGCACACGGGTCCTTGTCTGGAGGGTTCTCCATTATTAAGCCAAGACTGCGACAATGTTACTTTTCCGTGTGAGGATGAAAATGAATCGATTCCCGTCCCGACTGTGTGACGTCAACATAAGGAAAGTACCGACTCAGCCATGTGCAAGGCAGGAAGTGGTGAAAACTGACCTCTGATTGGTTTGATCATGTTATTGGAAGCTTAGACGAGAGAACTGGTCCCAGATACAGTCTGTCAGAGCCCATGGATGTAGATATATATGTGCATATATACATATAAATACACCCATGCAAAAGATATCTGTCAATCAGCTGAGAACCAAATGTAAACAAACCCTCCCGCCCCCCAGAGGTGAAATGTAGGACATGCACTTCCACAGCCAGACAGAACATTAAAACGCTCACATGATAAATGTATCAGTCATACTAATCTACCATTAGGTTATAATAAAGCTGGTATGTTCATACTGTGAACACACCTGCCTGTCCTACATGTGGAAGCTGTGCGCAGGAAAGAAAACATCAGCTTGACAAGTAGTAACTTATTACTCAAGCGACAATTAATCATCCCCCTTTTTAGAACAGGTTCTTTTTGTATTAAGACCACCTTGTAAATTAAAAGATTAATGAAAGAATAACTGATTAAAAATGCACTTATAGAGGGAAATATACTGCAAACTAGTTTAACACTATTGACAGCTTTGTGTACAGGTGCATCACCTGCAACCTGCTGGTGCAACATCTAAAAGCTGATACAGACCATTTCCAAAGGTGATGTACAACTAGTATTCATTCATATGTTAAACTAATCTCTGCTTCTCAGCAGTAATATACACCCACAAATTGTGGTTACCTAGTTTAGCCATTAACTCACAGAATGACACACAGGAAATGGTGAGGAGCGTGGGAAGGAATTAAAATGCAAAAAAAAAGTCCCCAGCTGGATTCTAATCAGCTCATAGTGGTTGATATTAAATACATTATTACAATCAACTTGGGAAATGGAACCATATCTAGACACAACGATGCTTTTAAAACTTAAAATATAGTCCACAATGATACAAATTTGTTACAGAAAATAATTTAAAGTTTAGAATGTTCTGTTAAAACTATGATTGTTATTCTTTATGTGGCAAATTGTGCATTAGCAGAGTTCAGTATCTTGGTGCTGCAATAGTCTTACAGCCCCAAGAGGGTGATAGTCCAGATCAAATTTTGATAAAAAGCAACAACCTGAACTCTTCCCAAATGGACCAAAGTTTGATATTGAGTTGTATACGTAGTGGCTGAAGGTGCACCTAATAAATACAGGGCGTACATTGAATATCCAACACAAACCCAAACATAACTTTTTATTCAAGTATTAAAATGTAAAGCACATTATTCGGAATATCAACAAAGTACGAATCAACACAATTAAAAAAGCAAAACCCTAACTTTTCCTTAACAATCATTTTGTAATGTGTGTACTCTCAACTATCCAATCTTCTCACTTCGCCTCAGTCATGTAATGCATAGAAATGTTTGCACAGTAGTTTCGCAAACGACAATCCTGTGTCCCAAAATATCTAAGTTGGTCCCTTAACTAAAATACAAAGGTCATGAAAACATAAAGGGGCATTTGATGTATAGATCCGGTCAATCAAATTAATGAAAAATTTGCTATTAGTATGTTACTGCACTTAGCAAAGCACTTTTACACAAACAGCCTTACCAGTTCTGAGGGTTTTTTTCAGCATTTGGACTACAGAAATAAAGGAGAAACTAATTTAATACATATAAGTATACATATTTTCATGAACTACTTGTACTTAAAGCCAGATAGTATAGCTACAAACATAATGCTGCTTATCTATCAAATACTGTAGCACTTAAATATGCCCAAACTACTTACCAATCATTAGTAACATAATGCTTGATTTTTTTTAATATAAGAAAGGCACAACAAAATTCGATCAGCATACCACCCACCTTAAATCAGATCAATTGTTAAACACATTTTTTTGCTGTGTATAGTAGGTCATTGGTTCTGATAAACAAATTTACAACAATTACCTCATTTTTTTATGAGAACTCTAGCTGGCAAATCTCCCAGTTTTAACAGGGAAGGAGGCATAGATATTTAAAGAGCTTTTGTGCCTTTCATTTGGTTTAATGGTCTATATGCCCTTTACATTTGACATCATCTTAAATCTGGTAATTAGATGAGCACATTACTAACAACTAACGTAATGGGCTCAACACCTGGGAGACATCTTGAAATAACAAGAGTGATGAAAGGAGATTAAAAAAAAACCCAGGGGAGCGTCCGAATGCATGTCATCAAAAGGTGCTGCAAAGAGACATCATTTAACATTCTTCATGTTTAAGGAAATGTATGAAAAGAATTAAATAAAAATCACAAGCAAACGAACATTTCCAAGCACCTGACATCAACTTGTAGTCACCAGACTAAAAGCTGATGACTGCACGAACCAGTATGCCTGAGCAAAAACAGTAACACCACCCTAACTGAAAACAGACTGCCTGACCAAAGTGCCTGTGAGTGCTTTAAATTGCAATGACTTAAGAAACAGATGCTGTCTATACTAGAGGGCTATTTTGCCATATAATCCTTTATTGAGTAATTAGAAATTGTGAAATCAAAGACTTACTCAAACATTTCTAGAAAGATAAAAACAAGAATGTGCTTGTAAGACATAAAGTAATCCAGAGAGTAGAAATAAACATGGTCATAAGATAAACTTATAACATTAAAATTGGATTTTTTGAATAATATGCAAGTATAATGAATTCCAGCACGTCATGACACTGTTGAAGAAGTGCATCAAATATGGGTCCTATTGCCAACTGTGACAGGTAGAGGATTGTGTAATACATGAATGCACTGCACTCAAAGTACCTTCTTCCACATGTAGCACTGGAATAAAGTGAACAAACAGAGGAACAGTTGGTGGAGTGGTGTGGACTCTGCTGCAGCATTAAACACCTGTCTGCTGAGGACCGTCATTGGCCATCGTTTAAAGGACAGGCAGTCTCAGAGCGCAACCTGGGCTGAGTCATGTCCACCACAAAGACTATGGGAAAGTTTGCAAGAATCTGTCATTTTCATGCTGTCATTCCGCAGTTATGCCTTTCTCTCTGAGTTCCTCTGTCACTCGTACCAGGTAAGTGGGGTCTGGGTATCCAAAACTGTCAGGAGAAATTAAAAAAAAGCCATCAGTGCATTTGTATGAGTTCCGACAGCCATAGGGGCCATCAAGCCAAGGCCAACTGAAAAACTTTCCTTGTCAGGAACTTGAATTGCATCTGTCAATCTGAGCCTTTTGTCAGCTACCACATCTCTTAAGGAAAGGCTATTATCAAATCAAATCTCAGCAGCCATTCACTCTCAGCTAAAAGCACATACCAGCGGGGCCCACCCCATATTGAGGTCTTGTGGTGAATGTCATTCCAGGTAATGACATTTTGCATGCCCGTAGTCATGGAGGTACCGATGGTAAAGATAAGGCGCTGTTCAAAGGCCCGGCGCAGCAGGCCCAGCACACGGTTCCCCTCAGGGCTGTCAGGGAGGTAGGCCACACGGTCTGTTCCTGGGTACCGAACACCTGGGTTTGGGTGTTCTGGCTGTTGACAATAAAAGAGTTAAAACAGGATCAATTTAAAAGAGTCATGAATGGTTTTAAAACAACTGTGTCTATTTGTTTGGACACTTTGTTAATACAGTTCTAGTACAATTACTTATTACGGTAATGTCCCTCTGAGTGGTGTTTCATGTATGATGTCTTTTTGTTTGTCTGTTTTATGCGTAACACTAAGTTTGTATGTCAGAGAAAGCATTACTTAGCCTGTAAAAGGCTTTTAAAATGTCACAAACCCCTCCCTACTGATGCCCAATAGAGGTTATCTCAGTTCAGGCTTTTAGGCTACAGATTCAGATCGGACAATCTGCATACAAATTTGGGCCATTAATTTTGAAAGATGTGTAAAAACAAGATATTGGCCCTGTTGTAATGTGGGATGCAGCATTTTTTGGGGGAGGGGGACAAAATATCAAATCAATAGAGTATGTGTATAAGTTTAAAGTCCATCTGAAGCGCTTTGTTTCCTTAAAGGCACAATAACAAAAAAAACTCAAGCTAAATGTATTAAATGTTTTAGGTGGTTGTTTTGAGTTTGCCAGCTTAAGACTCATGCCTAAACGTATTGTTTTAATTGCCCTATGCAAATCAATGCTTAATGATCTCTATTATCCATCCAAGACAACTGCGAGTTGAGTATAATTACAAGCACACCTGCACATGCTCTTTCTACTCACCGCCTGTAGGCCAGGAGGGAAGCTGTAGATGATGCAGATACAGCCATAGCCTTCATGGCCAGGAAGCTCCAGATCAGGGTCTCTCTCCACAATCATTGTACCATTGGCAGGCTGGTTTCCAATCAACTGGCCATACACTAGTCGACACACAGGACACGCTTTTTTTACCTTGAAGGCTTGATCTAAGCAAGAGCGGCAGAATGAATGGCCACACCTCTCCAGGGTAGTCTTCTCCACTATATCCCCCATGCAGATTGAACAAGTATTAATGTCCTCTGTCTCAGTGTGTGTAGCCACGCCAGACCGACTGTCTTTCCTCTGGGCTGCCTCGTGGAGCATGGCACAAGTCTCCTCATCAGCAGGCTTCTTGAATCTCTGCTGCTGTCTCTGGGAGCGCCGGGGCTGGGGAGGTGGAGGAAGCAGGCTCCCCTCTCCGTTCGGGTGCAGGACCCCCACACATGGCAGCAGAGCCATCTTCCTCTTGGGCCCCCCTTCCTGTTTGCTCATTTCTTTGCGGGCACAACGGCATAAGTCAATGAAGGCTTTTCGTGTCTCGCTGGAGATGGGTCCATCCATCACACCAGCTCCAGTGCTACTGAAGCCTTCCACTGGCTGCAGCCTCACCGCACAGCAGCCCCCCCTCTCTCCTCGCCTAACAATACCAGCGCTCAACCCCTGCTTGTGCTGGAAGTCAATGAGCCAGGGCCGCCCAGCTGCAGCCAGGTAATCCCACACTGCCTGAGAAACCAGCACCTCATCACTGCCCTGGCCAGCACGCACACTCATCTCATCAGAGGAAACTGCAAAGAAACGCACACACAAGTCATCAGCACAGCATCAGAGTTCAAACAGATCCATTCCAACGCAACAGTTTTCACTTGCGTGAACAACAGTTTATTTCAAGTAGTAGCATCTTTAGGATAAGCACAAGTCCACGTTGCCATTTTCAAACCCATTATGGAGAATAATGCATTTTGCATAGCCACGTGTGTTTGTTTCTGCTGAATTAGGTGGCTTTTCCTACTTTTCCAGCTCAAGTACTGCAAATAAAAAATTACTTCATATGTCTTTCAGCTTGTTGATTTGCAGTGAGTGCATATGAGGTATATATTATATCTCTACATGAGCAGCTGTTTGCAGCGACTGCAGGACGTCAGAGAAACAGAAAACAGGCAGTATCGCGGCATTGCTGAGGACGTATCAGCTGTTCTGAGATTCCCACTGTAAACAAAGGAAACTAAAACCCGTCACAGGCGGAACCATGAAATCCCACAGACGACTACATGCAAACACAAGAAGATAAGGTTGTAAGTTACCTTGTGATCCCATAAATCCCTTTAATTGCGAATAGAGCGTCCTGTTTAACAGAAAAAGAGACGAGGAAGAACTGAAGCACTGGAACAAGCGATGTCACAGTTGCTCGGCGAGATTTAGACTGAGCCATTCTCCGCAGAAGCAGCGGCGGCAGCAGCAAAGGGGGTTTTCAGCGATTTCGCAGCATTATCTCAGCCGATCATACAATCCGCGTCAACATTTAGCTAAGTGCTCGGTGCCCCCCTCCTCCTCCTCCCCTCTCCTCTCCACCCCCAGCTTCGATACCTCACCCTCTGCTGTGGCGCGGCGCCGCCTGTCAGGAAGCTTTTCCGGCTGCTTTAAAGAGCACAGCTCTCCATCACAGGAGGCCTTTTATTTCTGACGTGCTGCTGCGCTTTATCCGCGGATAATTGGGATCTTTAGTAATCAAGACATGATATCCGAGCGCGTTCGCAGCTCGTGTCTCCTTGGGGTTTCACTGGCTCTTCCCCGGCCCTGGTACATGCCATCCGAATCCTCCACCTGGTCCCCGGTCTCGCCTGCGTTCGCCTCCCCCCCCACCTCCCTCCCCGTCCGTACGTCCTTGGGCTACGCGTTAACACAGCGTAAATAGCATTCGGAGTTTCCTCTTCTTCTCCGGCCCCCGCCACACTCACTGTGTGGCAGCTTCCTCCGAGCCGATCATTTCGCTCTGTCTTGTCGCTCCGAGCCCGCGTCCTTCCTGTTGAGTGCGAGGAGCAAACATACCCATTAATAACAGGGACTGGGACCTACCAGAAAATGTGACCAGGAAGTTCGTCACTGACCTGACATGATTGGCTGGCAAATTGTGGTTTTGTGTGTGTGTGTGTGTGTGTGTGTGTGTGTGTTTTTTTTCATGCCATGAGTGAATCATATTTTGTCGTGATTAACAGCTTTAATAATAACGAAACACTTACAGGCTAAATACACACAAGAGTGCAGCCTACACGCAATCGAGGGAATACCCACTCGGTTCGTTATGATGCAAATGAAGCCGTCTGAATACACCGACTTACTGACAGCATTAATAAAAAAAAGGTTGTTAAATGTTGACAGAATAAACTGCAGATTTTTACATAAATGTTTTCCTGCGAATGTCCTTTCAGTAACTAGACCACACCTGGCTAGAACTGAGCAACAGTCTCTCATGAGACAGGTGTCTTTAAAGTTTTCTACTTGTGTACCAACCAGTCGTTTTGGGATGTTTTGAAAACGTCTGAAACCGTGAATTTTACTCAAATAAGATCCTAAGATAAGATGACTAGGGCCACTTCTGAATAATCTTAAGAATGTCAGACAACTGTCTTAAGCCTTATTCATGTAGTTCATCTCATATAAAAAGCTTTTTTTAATATTTCAATCTAAATAAAGTGGAAAGGGGTGATCAGTTTTTCCTCTCATTCCCTATCCAACTTATGAAAGTCTGAAACCGTGAATTTTACTCAAATAAGATCCTAAGATAAGATGACTAGGGCCACTTCTGAATAATCTTAAGAATGTCAGACAACTGTCTTAAGCCTTATTCATAATAAACAGCTTTTTTTAATATTTCAATCTAAATAAAGAATTCCCTATCCAACTTATGAAAGTCTGAAACTGTCTTTTAAAATAAGATCCTATAAGATGACTAGGGCATTCTGAATAATCTTAAGAATGTCATCAACTGTCTTAAACAGTTTTGTTTAATATTTCAATATAAATAAAGTGGAAAGGGGTGATCAGTTTTTCCTCTTCCAATTAAACAGGCAGTCTGCAGCTGGCATGGCTCTCACACTATAATCTGTTTTCACATCCATTTTGGTCTTTGGTTAGATGTAGGATTTGCTTATGTGACAGTTGGCCCTAGCTGTCAGAAAACATAGTTTGGCTCGCTTTGCTTGAACAGCTTAGGCCAGCAACATAACGCAATATATTTCACGTTACTTCTGAAACACAGTTGGTTAGACTACATGACTGTTTTTCAGTTTAGTGAATGTGCTAATATTAGTCATTTTGCATTACCAGCAGACAAAACAATTGTCCTTTGTGCAGTGCAACTGAACCCTTCATTAACTTGCTGTAGTTGGTCCAATTCAACATTAGCTAAAGGATACTGCTGTATATGAATAGACAATATGAGTTAAACAGAAACACTTCTCCTGATATCACTTTGCTTTGATGTTTTCTCCTTGACTTAGATTTTTCTTGCCCTGTATCTCACTTATAATTCGCTTTGGATAAAAGCCAAGTGTAACTAAACTCACTGACATGTAATTTTACGCCAACTAGTCAAGTTTCAGTTTACGTGCATGTTCATCCCTACTGATGTTCTAATCAGTTCATCCATGAGTCCAAGTATGTATGTTTTGGCCAAATTTAATACCTTTACATTTACTCAGGTTTTACTGAGATACTCCATTAAAGAGAATGGGATTGACATAAGGTCAAGTGACCTCAACCTCTTACCATGGTGCCACTTCTGAAAAAATGCCCTGAAGGTGGTGGAATCAGTTTATAAGACTGGGGCGTATGAATAGGTAAACAGATAGATACTCTAAATAACATAATGCATCTGGGCATAGTTGCCGCAAGTGCAGAGAGGTACAAAAACTACTAGAGACCTCTGCGATGAACACTTGCAAATAAAGACAGTGCTACATTTTTTTCTATGCTGACCTCTTTTCACAACAACATTAAATCCATGAGATGATATTAATGTTGTGGCTAAGTGGTGTATATTAAAAAACTGGGACACAGTAAGGTCACAGCCAGCACCTAAGTCTACCTTCAAAATTATGTTTTTATAACCCCATGACATTCTACCTGGGAGTCAGATACGCTCACTAATATTTCATGGTGCTAATTTGAAAGTCACAAATTTAAGAAATTGGAATATTAGTTTAATTAGTTTTACATGAATGTTGAGCATCCAAAGGAAAAAAATCACAGCCTTGTAAATAAAAAAGCATCTGCCAAATGAGTAAACATAAATGTAAATCCCCTATGTCTGCGGTCATTCAAAGAATTGTTCAATTATTCTTTGTGTACAAAGTAGCAAGGATTTGTGTTGTACCGACAACATCACAGTCTCAATTTTGAGCTAAGACATTACATATTACACATTGTACAGAAAATTCTGTAGAGCAATATAAAAAGAAATATAAAGTTAAGTATGTAAAGTCTATAACAGGCTGAGTTGTTTTTTCTTTTTAATAAAGGAGAGTGAAACAAAATTAGTCTAGCAAAGATGCAAAAATGTATGTTTTATTTTCTTAGTAGTATTTTTCAAGTAAATGTGCATCAATGTTTGATACTTTACTGTTCTATTTCCTTTTCTATTCCAGTGTGGGATTCTATTTTTAGTTAGATAGTTGCAAAACATATTGTTGTATTTCTATTATTTTTTGTTTTATTTAATCAATTAGTTGTAAATGGAAAGCAAAACAAAATTTATGGAATTAATTTATAAACTAAAATGTATTCTAAATCTTTTGACTCATCAAAGTAGCCACCTTTGGCAGGTGTAATGGCAGCACACGGTGAAGCCCCTTTCCATTAGCCTGGATCTTTGCTCGGGGGGAGATGTTTGCCACTCTTGTCAGTCTTCTCCACCATGAGCAGCACTTCAGCATAAGCTCTCAGGAACCATACTGGCTTTTCTACATCCCTTCCCCCCCAATGTACTTTGTAGATTGGCAGAAGTGTTTGCAGACACACACACTGTCCAGATTGCTGTGTGTGATGGACAAATTGATGGACATAATAATTCACAAGAGGTCTCATCTCCAATTTTGCATTTCTCCAACAATATGTTACAGGAGTGTTGAGGCACCTCATGGTCACCAGCTTCCCTTCCTCTTTCCGACCTTTATAATGTATTCCCTCAGCTCAAATCCCTGTCTTATAGTCATGTCAGTCACTGTACAGTTATCATTTGTAATCATTTTCAGTGAATGATGGTTAAACCTTCCTCTCAGCTAGGCACCAAAGAAGGCTTTGCCATTAGATTCCTCGAGCTGTGTCACTGTGGGAAACTGAAAGGCTTTATTACTAAGTTAGCACTTTTCAATTTCTAGCACATTGATAAATACAATATTTAATATGTGGCTTTGTTTTATCGAGTTCTATTCAAATTTGTAACTTTTTTTAATTGTATGATCCCCGTGTTTGAGTCCATTTCTATTTTAAGTAGTTTTCTGGAGTTGTATTATTTTGATAAACCACCTATAAATTTTAAACATTACCTAAATTCAATCTGTTACAATTCTAAATCTGACCTAAGATCACAATGGGCCCATCAAAATTTCTATTAGCTTAAGTAGAACCCCGTCCAGCTTTGCCGTCCTACCTGTCGTCGGACGGTTGGTGGAGCTCTCGCTCTGTTCTGGAACACCGAGCACGCGCACGCGCACGCGCACGTTCTCGAACGGTCCCCAACGGATTGGGGCTATCGCGCCCGCGTCACAGCAGGCGGGTAAAATGGCACATCACGAGGGAGGAGGGAAATCACGCGATGCTTCGGGAGACGGCAGTGCGTGTTCTTACCGTTAGCAACAGTTAACTGTTTAGGTTTCGGCGTTCAGTTTTTGCCGGGCACAACATCTAGGTAACACTGTTGTCTACATTGTGCTCCGACGGGGGAGTTTAATTGCTAAAGCTGCGAAGATGTAAGTGCTGCGTTTGTTAAATAGTTGCTAATGGCCGTAGCCAAGCAGAACTACTCATGTCAGTGTGTATACAGCGAATCAGTTAGTTAGCATTAGCTAGCATTATTCAGATACACATTAGCAGCAGCTAACTGAGCTAGCAAACGCGTTAGCCTGAATTCATACTCGCAGGGCTGTCAAAATGAAAAGGCAAAGTGCATCGTCACATGTCTTCAGTCGTATATAATCTGGCATTCCCATGTCATCCAAACTGTTATAGCAAGTTAATGTTTAAACGCATTGCATTCTTTAAGTTAGTGCTAGTTCGTAGACTGTCAAGCCACAGGACAAGGATAATGTTAGCATTGAAAAACACAGTGTCATGATTAGCTCTCAAGGTTTCATGTTAGCTAAAGTAACTTCAGCTAACGCTAACCCGAGCTCACACACGCTTGTTGGTGATAGTGGGAATATTAATGGTAACGGAACCTTGTTTTATATTTTTATTCGTTGGTACAAATTTAAATTACAAAACAGTTACAATTACAGTTTACTATTAATGTAGTATTTAACTGCTCACGTTATTCGAATTTGCCCTCTCATAGTTAAAGTTTGAAGTTAGCAAACGTGACGTTACAACCATTAAAGCCTATTTATTATAAGCTGAGGGCTTAGTAAGTTTTTTTCCCATTGCAGTTTAAAAAATGAGGTGAAGGCAGAGGGAGTGTCGAAGCTCACGTCAGTCTGGAATGACTGGATGAAAGTTGTATTAACATGACTCACCGCAAGCTCAGATGTAATTTTACTGCAACCAGAGCAGATCTCTAAAAAGTGGCTTAAAAATTTAAACTAATATTAATCACTGTCACAGTCGTAGTTTTGCACAATTACTATTTGATATTAGTTAAAGGGAATGCTCATTTGAGGTCCTGGAGAGTCTGCTGCTAAACCTGGATCAGGTTGCTTTTCATTCACACGACAGTGCAGAGCTGTCATTCAGGGCGCTAACTAAACCAACAGGAGCAACCTAGACTAGAGTGCCTTGCCCGAAGACACTTCAACATATGCATGGGAGGAGCTGGGAATCGACCCACTGATACCCCAATTGATAGATGACTGCTTGACAAGCCCATGTGATGGTGTAATCAGCAGTGGGTAGGGCAGGGACAGCTTTAAACTGAACACAGCAGGGGCTCTGCAGGACCTGGGATGAGTACTTCTGGATTAGAAGAAAAATAGAAGATGGTGTATTGTTTTATCTTTACCTATTTTTCCCATTTCTACTCTTATTCATTAGGCAACCTGCAACAGCTAAGTGGTATGACAGACGGGACTCTGTTTTTATTGAGTTCTGTGTAGAGGACAGTAAAGATGTGCAAGTAAATTTTGGCAAGTCCAAAATCTATTTCAGGTAAGCTGCACGTTTCAGACTAAATTTCTGATTAAATCTTTTGGGATAATTGACCAAAACCTTTTTTCCAGATGCATATAAAATAATCTCCTGCTGTAATGTCTAAAGACCCATAGATTTATGTATTGAAAAATAAATAATTGATATCCGTGTTTTTTTTATTCCTTGTGGTAATTAAATGTTTGTTTTAAAACATTTAGTTGCTGGTCACAAGATTTATGTCGCAATACTTAAGTCTATTGTCACCATGCTAGATGTTTCCATACTATAAATCTGATGTTGGACACCGATTGGCTCACAAGTTAGTTTTGATATCACAATATACACATTTACAGTGCACAGTATAACAGACATAGGACTGTTTTAAACAGTATGCAAAATGCATTTTAAAGAGCAATATTAGTAAAATAAATGTAAGCCTCATGGTCCTTTTGTAAATAAGGTCCTTATCTGCAGTGTAGTTTATTAATACTAGATTTAAAGCAAATATTATGACCTTTTTTCCCATTTTATTTTACAGCTGTGTGAGTGATACAGACAATATCAAGCACCAGAATACAGTCGACCTCTTCGGGGAGATTGATCCTAAAGTACGTTTGTGATATATTGTTATACTTACCAATCTAGCGTGTGTTATCAATAAAGCCTTCACCAATGTCTCTGCTCTATGCAGGATTCCAAACACAGACGCACTGACAGGTCTGTGGTGTGTTGTTTACGAAAAGCAGAGCCTGGGAAATCATGGCCACGACTTACCAAAGACAGAACAAAGGTAACTTTTTTTTACTATCGTAATGCAGATATGATGTACTTGGCATATTAATAGAAGATGTGTGTGCCTTCTCAATTTGTGAAGTGTGATTAAATACATTTTTATTATGGCAGTATTAGCAGTATCTGTTACTAGATAATCAGTTCTATATTTTCTTAGTGCAACTGGCTAAGTGTGGATTTCAATAATTGGAAAGACTGGGAAGATGATTCGGATGAAGACTTGTCAAGTTTTGACAAATTCTCAGAGGTAAGCATTTTAAATATGCACACCATCTACAGTTGAGAATCTGCATTCTCCCTATTTTGAAATGGCAAAAAAGGAGTAAAAACATTTTTGTCAACATATTTAATGCACATTGAGCTAGTACAAATGTTTTCTAATCAGAAAAATAAAGTAAATGTTATTAATTTGGAGCAGCATTTTTATTCTCTCAGTGCACCTTAATATGTCAGAGTTAGACTTAAGTTTGCATTCCAAAACAGAAGTTAAGAAATAAATATCTGTAAATGTATTACATTAAAAAAATTCAGACCCTTTAGGGTTTACGTCAGAACTCTTGCTGGGTCACTCTAGAGTATTCAGCGTTGTCCCTAAGACACTTCTGTGTTGTCTTGGTTGGGTGGTTAGGATTGTTGCCCAGTTGGAAGGTGAACCTTTGCCCCACTCTGACGTCCTGAGCAGCATGTAACAGTTTTTCATTGTGGATATCTCTGCACTTTACTCCATTCACCTGTCTCTCAATCCTGAATAGTCTCTAAGAACTCAAAAATCATCCCAACAGCATAATGCCACAACCATGGTTCGCTGTAGGGATGGTATTAGGTGGTTTCTAAATATAAGATTTAGAATTGAGGTCAAAAAGTTCACTTACTAAGGCCCCTCTCCCCTGATTTTTATGTTTGGCTGGGTGACCAGCTCTTAAAAAGGCTCCTGGTTGAGCCAAATGTCTTTTTGCAGTTTGTTACAAGTCAGGTGGGGGGGGGGGACGCAACAAACATGCGGAAGAAGGTGCTTTGGACAGATGAGCCGAAAACCGAACTTTTTAGCCTATATGCAAAACACTGTATGTGGCAGAAACTTAACACTGCACATCCCCCTGTACACACCATCCACAGCATGAAACATGGTGTTGTGGGGAGGCTTTTGTTCAGCAGGGACAGGGAAGCTGGTCAGACTTGATGGGAAGATGGATTGAGCCAAGTACAGGGCAATCTTAAAAGAAAATCTGTTACCGTCTGCAAAAGCCTTGAGCCTGAGGCAGATGTTAACAATGGAACAGTTTCAGATCTAATCATATTCATGACCTAAACCCAATTGAGAATCTGTGCCAAGATTTGAAAATTGCTATTCACAGATGCTCTCCATCCAATCTGACTGAGCTTTAGCTATTTTGCAAAAAAGAATGGGCAAAAGTTTCTCTTTAGATGTGCAAAGCTGTTAGACACAAAAGACTCGCAGCTGCAGTTCCAGCGAAAGATGGTTCTTCAAAGTATTGACTAATGGGGCTGAATACAAATGCATGCCAGACTTTTTGAATATTTATTTGTAAAAAAAATCTTTTGAAAACCATTTAGCTGTTTCCTTCCACTTCACAATTATGTATCACTTTCTATCACATAAAATCCCAATAAAATAATATATTTACCTTCCTTGTTGTAATGTTACAAAATGTGGAAAGTTTCAAGGGGTAAGAATACTTTTGCAAGGCACTGTATATGTATAAATGGGAATGCAAATTTATGCCCAACACTAATGCTAAAGTAATGCACATTCAGGTAGTAAAAATGTTTTTTCATCATCTGTAGCAAGGTCAAGTGCATTAAAAAGACAGTTACAGTTCCTGCTTGCTATTCAGAAAAATAACTTTGAAACCTTGTACTAGCTAAATATGCATTAAATATGTTGATAAGGAAAAAAGTGGTTTTGGAATTTTTATGTAATAAGTCGCAAACTTTTTTACTGTTACACAACACATTTTGTAACAGTGAGATGTTGATTGCTGTTCCCTGTGTGTTTCTCTAGATGATGAACAGCATGGGAGGCGACGATCTACCAGATTTAGACGGTGCAGATGAAGAGGTAGTTGGGATGGAAACTTCGTCTTTAGCGTTTGTTCAGTCTTTACATCAATACAGCAATACTGCTTAGTACAAGCCACCCGAAGCTCTACGTGCATTTAGGGATAGCACAAAGAATTGTATATCCAAATGTCAAAATTGAATATCTGATACCTACCCAAACAATATCTGAAAAGTTGAATATTTGAGTTCAGTCCTAGTGTGCATATTTTTGCTGTAGTTGGGTAATTGCTCAAAGAAAGGTAAACAAGTGAAATTTGAAAAGTAATGCATTGTATGAAGATTTGTGAATATTGTTGCTTTGTGTTGCAGCATGATTCTGCAGACAGTGATGATGAAAGTAAGTACTACTCTAAAAGCTGTTTAATTTTAATCAGTCAGCAGAATGCATGCAGTTAGATGACCGAAGACAACAGCCATAATTCTATTTATAATGCCAAGTATATACGCACGTGATTGTAGAATCTGTTAAGGACAAACAATGGCATTTGTTTAAAATAAAAAGTGATTTAGAAAGTACTGAAATGTATGTACCTGTCAACATCAGAAGGTACTTCACCCAAAGTTTAATTTAGTTTTTAAAGACCAACAAATATTAATACAGATATTAGTGTGGACATGACTTTCTTCCAAATTCCTAAAGAAAATCTATATTTGTCCTATATTTATCACTTTTATTTAATTTAATTTAAATGCTATTTTGTTAATTTGTGTTAGTTGTATAGTGTTAATTTTCATGTTTTTGTCATGTGGTGAGTTAGACCTGAATCTAAGCACGTGCTCTCACATCACGTTTTTCATTTTTTGTTTCTCTTCCAGAAATGCCTGACTTGGAGTAGATGAACGTGGTGGCCACCTCAGTAGTAAATACAGCAAGGTATGCGTTGTATGAAAAGAGAGATTAGACATGAGCTGGCACCACAACGGAGAAGCCTCATGTCTCTACGCGGTTTCCAAGGTGAAACGCTCTGAGGTGTGAGAGCGAGTGACTGTTCAATACAGACGTGCACAGAGATCCATAGCGACTTTCAGTGCTGTGCTTTGCTGTTCTGTTCTGCATGGACAATTCTGTTCAAATGAAAATGTTATTGTTTGTTGACTTAACCGACTGTAATGGGATGTGCTGATGTCTTACACCCTCTCTCTCTCCCTTTTTTTTATGTAAGGTTATGTATTGAACATTGTGATTTCTTATTAAAAAAAACTCAAAACGCCTATTTTCCAAAAAAAGTAGATTTTTTTAATGATAGATTTCCCCTTTAATGTTTGTATTGTAAATTGCACATATTTTGTTTAATTTAAAGAGCAGTTTTGCTTGAAATGAATTTTCCAATGTATGCCAACATCTGCAAATATTTAACAATAATTTCATATTTTTGAATATATTTCAGCATTTAAAATAAACATGCTTGTGCAACTTGCAGCTTGTGTTGAGATTATGGTAGAGCGGTACAGTCTTTGCATATACTCCAATCATTGCAAAGATGAATTTGTTTCTATGTCAGTTTACAAAACACTGCACATTGTAGCAGGTACAAAAGTGTTTTTTTCTTCTATATACAAACTGCGGCAAAGAGAAATCCTGTATAGTCTATAAAATTCCCTATATCGTTTACAGCTGTACAGGTTATAAATGTTAATCACATACACTGTATGCTTATGGAGGCTTGTGTGTTTAATTCAATATGTGTTGAACACTTTTGCATATGTCTTATGCTGTGGGAGAGTGGGTATAAATTTCTAATAAACTGTTTCAGATCACTGAATACAAGGCCTCTAGTACTCAAGCTTTTTAACTCTGAAGTTAAGAGATAAAAGTGAGAGTAAAATAAAGGATTGGAGCTCAGCAGTCCGAGCTAAACAGGTCAAGTAGTCGGCTTCCAAAATTAGACAGTAGACAAAAGAGGCTTTGGCCATGTTCTCAGATATTTTGGCTCACAAATATATGTGCAACTGTTGGGACAAAGTTGTTTTTTTTTAAAAAAGCCCATAGTAAACCAGTTCCAGTGAACTTGTGAGATGTCAGTCGGTAACCACTGTGTAGTGCTATTGCTGCACAGTGCTGCACTCTCACTTCTCCAATATGTTCAGCAGGGAAATTCAGGGGTTTTCCATCTGATCTCGTTTTATGCTAAAAACAAAAAAGGAAATGAAAGAATCAATTTCTTTATATTGAAAAATACATTTATGCTGTTTGTGTGTAGTTTGTAAAAAGGTTTAAACTAGTTAAGGCAAATACAGAAGTAGTTTGGAAAAATGTATTTCCTGATTTTTAGATGTTCTACCTTCCTCTTATTAAAACTAATATCAGTCAGTGCAGACTGTATATTGTTAACATAGGTGGAAAATAACTAAGCAAATTTACTCAATTGCTGTAACTTAGTAAAACTGCAGCTCTTGAGTATTTTACTTATAGTATTTTTACTATAGCTTTTAATCCCACTATTCATAGAAACATATTATACTCTTACTCCTTTACATTAATTATAGCTTTAGTTACAAGTTTTGAAAATGATTCTTAATGCTAAGTCTAATTCATAAATTATGTAATATTATGGTTTGTAAAGTTCTGTTTTTGTTCAAAGTTGCTAAGTTACTTTGGCCCTTATTTTAAAACAATTACCATAACTATTTTGTTACCGTAATTTTCACCTTTAAAAGTTTGTTGAATAAATCTGAATGAGATTGTACACTCACATCATCAAATTCTACAGTATACTATTTAAAATACATAGTTTAAATTTTACATTCATGGACAAACAAGAACATTCAACTTGAGAACATTTATTTGAAGTAGGGCTTCCATGTTATGGATCCTGTTTTTAGGCAAATATCTGCACCTGAGTGTTGAGTATCTGTACTTCTGCCATCTCTGATCATTAGCAGAAAAAATGGGTTTTTGTCATCCGTCTTGTGTTGTAATGCGCGTTTTTACCACGGCGTGGTGAGTTCAAGCCAGAGTTTCTCTGAGGAGTTTAGGAGCAGCATGTTGTGTATGTGTCAGCAGTCTGGACCCAGGGAACAGGGAAATACAATGAACGTGCCCTTTCACAACCCTCCCCTGTTAAAACGAAACTGGGGCCTTAAACAAAAGATGGCTTATCACCGATTTGGGGAGCCACAAAAAGGACATAATACTGATAACTGTAAAGTAATAAACTGTCAGGATCCGAACATGATCAACACTGTATTTTCACCAGTAACAACCACCACTGTCCATTACGTGATGGTGGAAAAGTCACAGTGTTTTCTGTAAACGCGAGGTTAAAAACCATCCAAACGTTAAGCTTTTGTCAGGTCAAAGTGATTAAAAAACAATAAAACTGTATTAAAGTCATCAAAAATCCAAGATACCCCCATAATGTTTTTGTAAATCCTCCTGACCCCAACTTGAATGAATCTTCTCGAGTATCTACTGTACATACATGCAGTATATATAGCAACTCCGGCCCGTGGAAAGGTGGTTACACAGATTCAACAGTGATAGCAACGCAAACAGATCATAGAAAGCAGCAGAAAATGTTGCTGCCAGCGTTTTGTTTCCATGCATGAAAGGAGAAAAGCTGTGAGCTCAGCATAATCCTTTCACAGGCCTGTGGCCATCCCCTATGGCTGCCCTGGTCAGCATGATGCTCCAGTGCAGAAGCTCAATGCCAGGCCCTGCTCGCCCCCTCTTCCTCTCCAGCCGTGGATTTTCCACCTCTTTATCTGACCTGAGCCTCCAAACCCGTCCAGCACACACAATGTAAAACTCTGCCTAATCAGTTCTGCTGCCACAAACCGAATTTGTACCAATCAACCCAGGGTACGAATGAACAAACGGTGAAATTACTCGTGCTTTGATTGAATATGAACTGTTGATCTTACATTATAGAGGAGACAATGAAAGGAGACAATGGGAAATGAGTCAGTTAACACTAATTAAATTTGTATTTTTCTGAAGCAGGCACCGCTCACCATGTTCTATTTTCAGGTTCAAAGGTCACTGCTGTTTCTCAAGGGCATTTTCCAGTCAGTGCCACTTTAAATGGAACTTGCAAACACCTTCTTTGTTTAGCGTCTCCACCAGTAGTATTCAGGAACTCGATCTCCACCTCCTCCAGTAACACCAGAGGTCCCACCAGGGAAATCCTGAATACAGGAGTATTGCTACACCCACCAAATTTGTGTTTGTTTCTCTGTTTGCCCTCCCCACAGAACTTCAACTACAAATTTGAAATTAATTATTATCATTCAAAGTAACTAAATACAGTATTTTGAAAACATACATAAATGTTGAATTAATTGTCAAGCGCCAACTTAATTTCGTAGCCTTTTAAAATTTCAGCCTGTTATTTCAGATTCAAAATGATTTCTATATTGAGCAGACAAAATTCAAGGCAGGAGAGGGGTTGAATAATTTTGTTTTGATTTGTAGTATTGTGCCATGGCCCCTCCCTTGGGCTTGGGGTGGGGGGGCTGCTGTGGGGTATTATAAAAAGCCCTCTGAGCTCCCCCTGCTCTGGTAAAGAAGCTGAATGTCTGCAGGACATGCTTAATTTTTGTCCATTCATGTTCTTCTACTAAAACCAGTAGGGTTGGCACATAGATGCACAGGGACTGGCGTATTGCTCCACTCGGGAGCTCTCTGTTTCTCTATGACTTCAATCAGAGTTGAGAAGGCAGAGCAGCAGAATATTTATTGTCGCATGTCGAGTTTGTGCGTTGTTGCATTTAGCTTTAGAGTTGCAGTTTCTGTTTGAGGGCAGGTTTGGTCGTTTGCTTTGCATTTCTTGGCCTCGCAGTTGCATCGTGGGAGACAGCATCTCCTGTTAGTTGATTTTTCAGTAGACTTTTCATCCCTCCATTGCTTACAAGTTGCTGTGTGACCATTTGAAACCATGTGGGAGTTCAGGTCCATGTCTTTCTGGCGAGCGGTGTTTGCTGAGTTCTATGGCACCATGTTCTTCGTGTTCTTTGGGCTGGGGGCAGCCCTCCGTGGGACCACTGGGCCTCAAAATGTCCTCCATGTAGCCTTTTGCTTTGGGCTGGCAGCCGCCACCCTGATCCAGTCCATTGGCCACATCAGCGGAGGCCACATCAACCCAGCAGTTACCTTTGCCTACCTGATCGGCTCCCAGATGTCCCTGTTCCGAGCTTTTTTCTACATTGTGGCCCAGTGTCTCGGAGCGCTGGCTGGTGCTGCCGTGCTCTACGGGGTCACACCCAGCAACATCAGGGGAAACCTGGCGCTCAACACGGTAAGATAACCCATTAGCTCAGAATCAAACATTTCAAATGTCAATTTTTCAAATACACTTAAAAATGTAAATAATTACCTTTAAATTAGACTATGTTTAATGTCAAGTACACAAAACATTCTTGCCAATTCTACCTTCAGTAGCAATATACAGGTCATCCAAAGAAAAGAAATAAAACCACAGTTGTGCTTCACTTGCTCTCTCTTCCTCCTTGACATGTTTCAGCTGCAGACTGGCATCAGCCAGGGCATGGCCACCACCATAGAGATATTCCTGACCCTGCAGCTTGTTGTCTGCATCTTTGCTGTGACTGACGAGAGACGCAATGGACGTCTGGGTTCTGCTGCGCTGGCCATTGGCTTCTCTGTGCTCATGGGGCATCTTCTTGGGGTAAGAGTCTACCCGAGGTCTAGAATTTTAATCAGCTCACAAATTGTGTAGTAGGGATCGTAGTAACACATCACATATACATGTCTTTGTCATAGATGTACTACACTGGAGCGGGGATGAACCCAGCAAGGTCCTTCGCCCCAGCTGTCCTGGTCAGGAATTTTGTCAACCACTGGGTGAGAAGATCTGTCAATTTTTTTAAACTCTTGCAAACCATAATTATTATTAACCTTTATTTAACCAGATAAAACCCATTGAGATCTTTTACAAGGGTCACCTGGCCAAGAGGTCAACAGAACATGTAATAAATTAATACAAATTTAATTACACATTACAAACGATAAAAATAACAATAGTTTAGGTATTGCAGACGGTTTAGCAAATCATGTGCAGTAGTTGAACAAGATAACAATTTAAAAACACATGCACCGGCCAATTTCGTTGTCTGATGATTAGGAGAGAACGCAAGGCTTCAAGTGATTGAAATGATTTCTGAAATCTTAAGGTCTCAGCTTTGGCAATGATGTGTTAGATGTCTACAAACCCCAAGGAACTATGATTCTACTGATGACTGTTTTTAAAGACTGACAGCATATGATTGAGGCACTTATGTATAGCACATCACAATAATCAAACTGAGGTAAACAGATTGCCGACATGAGACATTTACACGCTTTCAGGAAGAAGCAGGATTTGCTGCGATAATAAAACCCAAGTTTCACCCTCAATTTGCGAAAGAAGTTGCCAATGTGAGCTTTAAAAAAAAAGCTCACGATCAAGTAAAAAGCCCAGATATTTATAATCTGCATTTAAAACAAATTTCAGTGCCTGTAGAGACTGAACAATATTAAAAATAGATTGTAAAAACTCCAAAGTCCGAGCAAGTGAGGAAGAACAGCAGTGTGTTCTGTGACATACATAGACATAATGATACAAGGCATTTTTGAAGTTGTCACACAGATTTTTTTATATAAATGGAGAATAAAATGGGTCCTAAGACAGAGCCCTGAGGACCTCTTTTAAAGATTCTTAGGAAGGAAAAGGTAGAACCAGCCAACTGAACAGACCGTGTTCTATTTAATTACACCAAGAAGTGGCTTGGTCTGACATGCCAATCTGTAATAAAGATTTGATCAAAAGTGTGTGATCAACAGTGTGAAATGCCTTAGAGAGAACAATAAAAAGGGCAACACAGTATTTTTTACAATCCAGTGCCTGAATAAGATCATTTAAAGCCTTTAACGTGTTAGAAACAATGTTGTGCTGTTTTCTAAAACCAGATTGAAAATGTGATAGTTTATTTCTAAAAACACTTTGAGCTGGTCACTAACTAACTTTTCTAAAACGTTGCTATAACACAAAATTTGGAAATTGGTCTGTAATTATGAACTTCAGATGGTTCACCTCCTTATAGCAAAGGAAGTACAATAATTTGACATGTTCACACTCACCAACGCACTGCACTTTTTTTAACGACAGGTGTACTGGGTGGGACCAATGATTGGTGGAGCCATAGGTGCTCTGCTGTATGACTTCATGCTGTTCCCACGTATGCGTGGCCTCTCTGAGAGACTCGCCACACTGAAGGGCACCCGGCCCCCAGAGGCTGGAGGCCAGCAGGAGACCAGGGGAGACCCCATCGAGCTCAAGACGCAGGCCCTATAAGCATGGAGTAGAATACAGGCTTCCCGACCCCCATCCCTCACCTGTCCCATCCCGCTCTGCACCCTCAGTTCCTGGTCCATCCTCAGCCCACTCAACTTTATGCACACATACCTCCTCCCCGCCTCCACACATGATAATACAGATCCCAAACTTCTTGTTGTGCATCCCCGACTGGATCTACTGAATTTTATTTGAGGGGATTCTCAAGCTCTGATCAGCTCTCCTGATTTCACAGCCTTCCCATCCTTCCTTTCCCAACTCCCCCCTCCCTCCCTCCCTCCCTCCCTCCCTTTGGACTGCAGGACAAAGACGGACAGTTAGAAGAAGACTTGCCACTGAAGGAAGCGCCATGTGCCCTGTAGTCTAGGGAGTCGGTCCCTCCACGCAGACCCCGTGGCTGTAACTGCTCAGGACAGGGGCCTCTCTGTCTCTATCTTTCCTTCTCTTCCTCTCCCCGATTTTCTCCCAGTTTTGTAGTCTGCTATAGGAGTGAAGCTACAATAGAGAAGTGGACTTCTGCATGCTTTTCCATTTTGATTCAGTGTGATCTTGCCCTGTTTTGTTTTGTTTCACAAACTACATGTATTTGTTGTACTTTACCAGTATTTATTATTTTTTTTAGGTGTGTGTGAGAGAGAGACTGAGCATGAGTGTGCACGCGTGTGTGTGTGTGTGCTTGTGCGCACATGTGTATGCTTGAGTGCTTGTTTTGATTCTAATTTTCAATTTATGTTGTCACAGTCCTTTTTCTGTATCATATTTTTTTCTCATGCAAGCTTATTTTTAGAGAAAGATGCTGCATTTACCACAGACTGGTAATACTGACACTACAAGTATTTAAAGTTCAACAGATTCCATGTTTGGAGTTTTCCCCTTTTTATTGAGTTAATAATTTTATTTATGCAGTTTAAGTGAAGCCCTGAAGCTAAAATTAGTTTAGAGTTTGTGTCTCATCTAGTGAAGCACACATTCATATTTATATTAAAATAAACACAAAAACTAAACTGGTCCTCTCTGAGCTCGGTCTTCGATGAAACTGCAAACACTTGAAATTGTAAAATTCTCATCTACTCTATCTATTTCTTTATAAGTAAATATTATTTCTGCAGATTTGTACCACATTTAGATAAGTATTATAGGATTTGTGGTGGGTTATAGTTTCAGTGACTTCCTGACATTTTTTTGTCAGCAGCACTTATCGCAGATTCATGTACAGGTGTGTGATTTCTTGTTTTCTTTTACTTCTGCATGTCAGCCTTGGAAAAACAAAAAGCGCAAACCTGACATATGCAGTAACGAAGAACAAGGATTTTCTGGTTGAACTGTGTTGTTTGACATGACTGAGTCTTTGTTCCATCAACTTGAGGTTAGAAGTGAAAGAGTGCATGGGTTGTGGTGGCTTCTCGCTGGTGTTTGGCACACACCTCCTGCCTTCTCTTTTCTGCGCTCAGCTGGGAAGCGCGGTAGGATTTTCAACGGACAAGCCGCTCTCTGATATTTGAGAGAAGACAGAAGATCACTACGAGGCGACTGAAATCTTTAGTGTGTTTGTACAGAGTGATAAATGTGCACTTGATACTGTCGACACAAAAGAGAATGAACTTTGAAGCTGTGCATTCGGCGTCAGGTCCCCTCTCTCTTTCGTCCCTCCTTCATTCACCCTACCTCCTCCCTTTGTTTATGAGGCAGCCATCTTGTTCTGCTCTAATGAGGGGGCATCTAAAGCTGCTGGGATGGAGCGAGGGGGACCGGGCACTGAAATAAGTTCGCATTTTGACAAGAGCAGTTAGTTGAGCGGACATTTATGCTGATTCTCTTTTTGCCCCAAATGCATTTTCCGAAACTTTTTCCCGGTGTGATTTATAAGGCAGTGGTTGAGTAACATTTACATTTTAGTGACATGTTGAAATTAGCATTTGTGTTCTGAAAAGCTTTGTGATGTACAGTGTAAAGTTTTCTTTTTCTTTTTTTAAAATAGCGAATTTTAAAACTGGATGGATAGGAATATAATATGCTAATTGTGCAACGTCTCCTCTTTTGCTGATGGATTATGGAAATGAAGGAAACTATGTTATACACCAGTATGCTTTCATTTTATGGACAGCCTTTCTGGTGCCAGGCATACCTTTCCACACAATGCATTCATTATTTTTATATGTCAAAAAATCTAGCAAATCCTATGTTTCCAATCATTTTTTGTCTGTGTTTTTTTTTCTTCCCTAAAAAAAAAAAACTTGCCAAAAACAGGCGGAAGAAGCAAATATTAAATATATGCAACAATTATCATATAAGACACATTTAATTTCTGATAACTAAATCTAGAAACAATTTATGTAAAAATATGTGTAAGATGAGGTCATTTCTTTGACACCACGGACGTTATAATTCACCTGTGTGCTTGTACAGGACATATTCCCTCTCCATAAGTACTTGTGAAGTTAAGGTCTAGGTTTAATTAAGCAGGATAACAAAAAAATCCACTAAATGTTCTTGCAATACAAAAAAATACAAAAAAACAAAACAAATTTTACTTGTTGCACAGTTGAGAGATTGTATGGAGTGTAGTATTAGTAGCTTGGAGAGATTTACCCCAAAGCCAATCCACCAGATATGTGATGATGATTGTCATCCAACGAACATACATCTGACACAATACAACCAAAACACTATTATATCAATACATGCACAACATTGACAATGATGGTACGTAGTGCAAGGCTTCTTACAACACCAAACATGAGTTTACGGTAAAGACTGGGTTTGACATTCAGGTGAGAATGAAAGCCGCTAAAATCAGACGTGCACTGATGATTTCTTTTTGTACTAAATTCCTAGCAGCCATTTCAATATTTAAAACCACCTGGGTTCATCAACAAAACAATAATGTGGCACACTGACATGTTGCGTGAGACTTTAAACAATACAAAACAATGTTAATTTTGCTACATAAAATAGCATGTCATTTGAGAATTTACATCATAGACTCTTAGGGAGGACGGTCTGGAACTATCATGTTGATCATTTAAAAGTTTTATCGCTGCAAAGACTGAGGACGGATCCTATACATAGCTCACATCACTAACAGAATCAAACAGTTTTATTTTTTGGGCATCACGGCGTCTAAAGCAAGAAATTTAAAGTCTGCATTATGTAATATGTAACTTTAAGGTTTAATTACATTGAGCTGATACTTGAAAAACAAAAAACAAATTCTGACATTTGGCAACAAAAGCGTAAATATACACAGAAAACTGCAAATGACTGTGAAGTGTGTGAAGTGATTAGTAATGAGAGTGATTTCATGTTCCCAGTCCTCAACTATAGCACAGAACAGTTTACAGCCTCAAACACTGATGAACCCGTGGCTGACTTATGAAGTATTTACCATGCATACTGTAGGACTGAGTTTATACCATTGTATAACTGAGGCTTAGCGGACTTTTCACATGTACGTAATATATATCACAGGGAAGTACTTCTTCAATATACATGCCCCATCATGACTAAAAACATGCAACTAGCAAACAGGAGAATATTCAGTATGTTACATAACCTTAAAATGAGTCTCCACTGATTGGCAACATCATGTCACCTTTACTATTCCCTCAGTATCACACTGTCCACTATCACATCTTTGGTACTTGTCGGAAAAGCAGTGTAATTTGTACAGATAATTCTCTAAATGCCAGCAAAGCAAGCCAGGAAATGAACAAACCTCTCAGCAGAAGAAGAATTAAAAAGGTGCAGAACAAGGCACAGAAGTGACACCACGTAATACCCTGTTTTTTTTTTGTGTTTTACTTTCCTTAAATGATCCTTAAATGAGTTGTTTTCTATGACAAGCTCAACACACTGAGTCCCACAGAAATTGAGTCGTCTCCAGCAGGTTTCAATCAAAAGTAGATGCAGCTGCAGGTGGTTGATGGAAAGTGAATGGCAAACATCCGCAGATTTCTCATATGAAGGTGAGCCAGATTTTGACTGGATTTTGCGTGTTGTCTGCTTTGCACTCCAGAAGCAGCTTTGATGCGAAATCCTTCTAATTATTCAGGGTTTGGAGAATACTGTCCAAATCTATCTCTGTATTGTTACCTGAATAACTAAAAGAAAGAGACAAACATTTAGTAGCTTCTCAACACTGTGTGCAACTATTTTTGGTAAAAGACATAAATAAAAACCTACATATCAGAAGGGAAGGCAACAGAAGGGGGTGCCCGGAACTCATCAGCATTAGATGCTGTGTCCATCATGTCTTGAGTCATGGTCTCTTGTGGACTGAACGGCTGCTGGAACTGACACCTGAAAGAAATGAAAAGTACAGGAGCATTAATAAATAGTTATGGCTTTATGAAATCACTCAAAATAAACACTGGTCAAATATAAGGCCTTGTTTTTCACCTGTGACCTTTCATTGTTGTTAAGTCACTGTAAAATTATTTTGCAATGTTCCTAAGAATAAATACCCCTCCTCTGAGATGTTGTGGAATATGATGTAACACGAGGATACTGCATTCATTTAAAATTCAATTTAAAGTACACAATATGGCACAGTCCAAATAATTAAGTGAAAATAGAAGAAAATTTGTCTTGAAAAACAATAAAAATATGAATTTTCCTGAAGGTCCATCATTAATAATCTTGTAGTCTTGTTTCTTTCTGTTTTTCATTGTGGTGCAGATTTATTTATCACTGCCGCTCCAGCTTAAAATCAACTACTCCTGCACTGCCCACTGTGTTTTCCATGGAATTATTCTTCATTCAACCCCTATTAACTGTCTCACAACACCTCTGAGATATCTTTAAATGATCAGTTTCACCATCACTTTAGTAGTGTAACAGCTACTTCCTGCTTTTACTATGCAAACTGTAAATGTATTTCATTAAAAATACTTCTCTACTTTTACTGAGTGGATCAACTATTTTTTTATTGTTGTAATTTTACAGTTGTGTACTGGAGCTTTCATAATAGTAACATGCTGGTTTATTTGAGGGGTTGACATTTAATCACAAACTGGTAATGAATAGAAACGTGTATGACAGCAAGTGTGATGGTCGATGAAAAGTGAGAACACCCACACAGGGAAGTTAACAGCACTGTGAGGACTATCTGCCATGGTTTGCAAAACAGGAGATGGTGGTCTAGCTGAGCCAGCTTCCCTGAACACACACACACACACAGACAAAATGCAAATTTAAATCTATTGCTTCAAATGATTTTTAATTTGACTGTATTACAAAATCTATCTAATAAATGACTCCTTACGTGCCAACTGTAGTTTGCAGGGACACAGGGATGTAACCCCCGCTGGGTGACGGTTGAGGCTCTGCTTCGAATGAAAAAGAGAACTCTGTATTAAAACCCACTTGTTTCCACTTGAATCTGAAATTTTAGTCAGTGTGTAGTCAGTGTAATCAGAGTGCGTGAGGAATGAAGATGATTACCTGAGAAGAACTTTTTGAAAACTTCATGTTTAGGAAAATCAGGATACAGATATGTTATGTGGCTGATGTCTCGGATTCGGTCGCCAAGGCTACGGATCTCAAGATCTCTCTTGGTGAAGGGTTGAATGTTCTGGATTTTCTGTCCCCCGTCTAGGAGAAAAAAGAAGTTTTGTGTATTGATGCACATGTGTGACAAAGAGAGAGACAGAGAGTATAATAGAGAGGTATTATTATCGAATCTTTTGTTATCCACCATTTCACCTGTAAACACTTACTCTCACTAGCAGACACATAAGCAATGGTGATTCCTCCAATTTCAGAGTCACTAAAACGAAGCAGGAATGTTCCGTTGGGCCTGTCTTTGAGAATCAGGTGTAGATGCTGCTTCCCAATGAAACCAAATATCAGCCTAATGGACCAAAGCATTGCAAACGGTCATTATTACAGACTGTAGCCGGCTGTTAATATTTGTAACTGAAGTATTAATCGAGTCTGCTCACCCTTCACTCCAGTAGGTCTTCAGGTGCTTCTTGGTCAGTTCCATTACTCCCTCAAACCACTGCCAAAAAGTGAACGGCCGACCTGGGAGGACCTCCTGTACGAGTGAGAGACACTGTGAGATCACAGTGTGTACGTCACACTGTGTATTTCTGCATCGAGGGACATGCTAACGTGTGTACCTTATTAAACTGTGCCCAGGTAACCATTGAGTTGCTGAAGTCATCAGCAAAATCAGGTTTGTCAAATATCTTCTGGGCCAAGAAATGCTGGTTGTATTGGTCCAGATTGTGCTTTGTCTGGACCTCAGATGTGAATTTACTATTGAGAGTGCTGTGCATCAGCCTCCAGGGAACACGCTCTGGAACTACGAATGGCACTCGGTCCTGATGACGACAACAAAGAGGGAGATGAGACAAAAGCACTAATACAATTTACAAGAGGAAAAGAAACTAAAGCTCATAAGGGAAAAAATAAAAAAACTACAAATGCATTAAAATCATTTAATGGGGACATTGTTTTTGTGTAGGTGGTTAGACATTTAAAAACAAAGTCTGTTCAGTTCTAACAGACAATTTCCAATCAGAACTTGAACTTGCATTGACAACAACAAACAGGAAACACACCATCCATGCCCACAGAACCAGTGTACACATAAGTAAAAGTCAGTGGCTCGCTTAAAACTCATTACTGTAAACTGGTAAAGCAGAACACAGTGTTTTCGCTAATGAAAGTAGATGCTTATGAGTATTCATGTTTCAGTGCTATGTTAAGTGCTGAACAGACTTGTGGAAACTGAGATCTTCACGGAATGGACAATATATCATGTAAATATAACTTTCGTCTTCCAGGCACATTTGCAAAGTGTGTATCATCCAGTAATATAATACATGTTGTAATGTTTTTATGAAATTCTCAGAGGGACTGAATTTTCATATTTTCAACTTTGTATGCCACCACAGTAAGGATGTAGTGTGTGTTAAAGTGTAGACTGTCATCTTTAATTTAAGATGCTAAGTCCGGTGCCACTGGGTTTAATTCCTACCAGTTTATTAGATAGTGTGTCCCTCCAAAGGTAAAAGTTACTGTGTTTGTGATCAGCCATATAGTCTGCACACAGTGGGTAAATCCCACTTTACAGTCAGGACCAGTTATCATTTCATGTGGGTGTGAGTGTCTCGAGTGCTGAGTGTGGTGTGTACTCCAAGTAATGATTTCATAGTTGAATTGTGCCAACTGTGTAACACCCCTGCGCTCCAAAGCCACAGTGTCCGTCCAATGCACCCTTGTTAACACGGGCGTGTTTTAAAGCTGAACGTGCTCTACTCACTGGCTGCATGCTGTTACAACACTGCTCAGCAGGACACTACACTCCTCCGCAACTCGCTGCTTATGCTACCGCAGTTCATATACAGTAACATGTCGTAGGTCACACCTGCACCCCAGCATCTACCTCTGAGCACCGGAGCCCACGTTCCCCTCTCCCCGCTGCGCTGAGCTCTATGTTTCTAACAGGGAGTAATGAGCATCAACACTGTACCTATTCTACATTCACACAGTAATTTGTCCCACAGGGATTTGCTGGATAGATTGGAGGTCCTGTGGTCACAACAGCACAGAGAACAAACGGAATAATTGATAATACCAAATGAAAGGTGATATAATAACAATATAATAATAATAACACATTTAATATATAATGCACTTTTTTCATTTACAAAAATATCTCAAAGTGCTACAAATGAGAGAAGCATAAAACACTAGGCCAACAGGAAGCAGTTACTTAAAAGCTTTCTTGAAGAGCTAAGTCTTCAGGTATCACTTCCATGAGAAAAAAGTAATAGCGAACAAAGAAAAGGTTAACAGCCACTATCTGATACTTACTGGTTCAGAAAAAGCACAGTCCCATACGATGGTGGCCAGGGCGTTGATGTCTTGACTTCCATGAACAATGACTACTACTGGCAGCGAGATTATCTATGATGAAGGAGATAAAATATGAGTATATCAGTGTTTAGCAGTTTCCAGCTCTGTGTTTTATTTCTGCGTTTTGATGTTGGATGTGGCTGCAATATGATGCAGAAAAAATGTTACTGTGACTATTGCCAAGTCATTATAACTCATTAGGCAACAGGATGTAAAAACTGTTAAAAAGCAGGCAGAACAATGAAGAGCGCCCAACCTGTGTCCTGTAAGGAGTGTCGCATCCTGTGATGGTGATCTCGGTGGAGAACAGAATGGCAAATTTCTCCTCTGTCACAGACTCTGACCCCTTTCGATCTGCTCTCTTGATCTTTTTAATAGACTGTTGATCCAAAATAATTGTTTAATATTATAAATACAAGACTGACACAATATACAAATTGAGGCTGGCAAATTGAGACCAGTACATACCATATTCCTGAAGGTGGCACACGTATGCTTGCTGGCTGTGTTGTGCTCTAGGATGGCTGTATTGTTGATTAGTTCCCCAACATTATCACTGCTGGTAAAATACCACAGTTTCTATGTCAGTTTTCCTTCATATTAGACATATTATCATAGCTTCTTAGCTTGACCCAAAACCCACTTGATTAGATGTGCTTACAAAACACTCAAAAGCAAGTTAGGTAGTAATTTGTCGTGATTAAACTTTACAGAAATGTGCTATAATTGCAAGGAACTAAGTCTTAGCCAACACTTATTCATATAAATCTCTAAAATTATACATCCGGACAACCAAAACCAAACTGGGTCCTTTATTATTAAATAGCAGGCTCCTTAGGTCACTGCAAACTGAGCAATATACTGATAATGGAGCCAGAATGTTCCACTTAAGTGAAAGTTTTGCATTTTAAAGACCAAACCATGGCCAAATGTCGTTATTTTAGATTCACAGATTTGCGTGTTGGAAGGCATGTTTTGTGTTTCACCTGAAGCCCAGTCTGACACATTATCCGCAATTAGCATTATCCCTCTCCCCCTCCCTGACAGTGTGCAGTCCTCCATGTTGTGCTGTAAATATCTTACCAAGATACATTGCCCAGGTTCCTGGCCTGAAGTTCATTAATAATTTGCGCTTTCAGCACCACAGGCTTCCCAGGGGCCACTTTCTCCCCTAGCAGATATCGCACAGTAGTGGAGAATTTTGACTGGGTCTTAATGACCTGAGGAGGTTGCTTATCCACCACGAGAGAGCTGAAGGAGACATGGGTTACTTAAGTGAAGAAACATGCTTTCTGCTTTAAAAGGCATTTGACATAGAGTATTGATCGTTTCCTTCATAGTTCTCAGATTTAACACTGTATATAAATATGTTGGCTATCATAGAAGGCAATATAATCATTCTACCTTTGGATCAGAACCTTCTGTAGTTGCCCCAGTCTCTCCTGGAATTCTGTGAACGACTCCCCCATCAGCATCACTTCCTGCCTCAGTTTCCCGTTCACTCCAAGCAGCTGTTCACACCTAACAGAGAAAATTGGTAAGGAAAATGTCAGAGCAAGAACAACGGTGAAACAGAATACCCAAGTCTGTAAACAATACATTTTTAAGAAGTAGGATTCTGGCTCCTTCTATATGGACTAATTAAACAAATTAACTGCAATGAGGTGAAAAGGGAAGAGATTTAGAAAGGAGCCAGTGAAGCGTTACTGCCTCTAATGATCCAGTGTGACCTGCATGAAAGTTGAAATTTACCACTTATCGCTAAATCAAACAAAAAAGACAAGTATTGCGGCTTTTCACTGTTATACATAAGTGTAAATTAAATACCTTAAGTTGGTAATAACGTAGTTCTGGTTTATTTGTTTATTTTAGGTTTTGAAAGTAATAAGTTTTCAAAATTTTCTGAGAGCTAAAAGGATGGAGGGTCTGAAGTAACATTTTTTACCATTATGGGAAAAAGAGGCTTGTTGTGTAAATATTCACTAACTGTGACTGAAATGTATTTTTTTTGACAAATGCTGCAAAAAATCTGAACTTGTTATCACAATATTTTCAATTGATTATTATTATTTTTGTAATTATGAGACACTCATAATGTTGAGCAAGATTTTTAAATAAATACAAACATACATAAAATTTTACACTTACATTTAACCTTAACACATTTTCAGATGTATAAATATTAGTAGAGCCGACTGATACTACATCAGGGGGATTTCTGGGTTTGTATAAATAAACTTTCATTGTGAGCTGTACCCTTTTTAGATTAAAGCTGAACAATTAGACCTTTGCATGAAGCGCTTTATCATCTGGACTGAAACAAACAAAACTGGACAAGACTTAGATATGTATGTCATTACCAGCATCACGCTCTAACCTGAAATGGGCGGCTCTGCTCTTATTTTCCGTTTGCTACGGTGAGTCAGTTTCTGCTCGCCATCGACTGAGGGCTTTTCATAGTCAGCACGCAGGTGCTTAGCTCAGAGGGAAAGTTTCACTTCTTAGGCTTTTGTCATCCAAGAGTTCAAGTTTAACATGAAACTTTGTTAAACCTGTTCCGCCTAGGTTGCATTCCAACAGCAACAAAAGCTTATTGAAAATGCCATTCACATTTCGCACATCGTTTATAAAGAGTGTTGAAACATGGCTGTTTCAACAGTACAGTACGTCATGTCACTTGCTGGATAAACTTAGATTAGAATAATAGTGACTTTTCAAAACAACTGATGTTGTCGCATAAATTCCCATGTGTGATGGGTCCTTTAACAAATGCCATTTCCATCAAGGAGCTGCAGGACACGCACACACGCTTTCACACAAGTTCAAACCATGACTGCAACAAGGACTCAACACTAGAAGTTCCTAGACACCTGACACCTGAGATGACGACCTTAACAGAATTACTAGAGTGCCTGTCACGTTTATGGACATTAATGACCTAATTTACAGAACTCTGTTGAACCTGTTTGTTTGAGTTCATGAAAGTTGTTGCTTATCAGACGCGGAAACACGTCTCTGCTTCTAGCTGAAAATTCCTCCTGATGACATCACTCAATGGTATTTTTCATGATTCGAAATTTAGATGATGTCATCTAGGGAAGCTCTGGAAAAGTAGCGTGACCATGAGTACAAACTACATAGTGTGTGCGACAAGATACGGAAGGTTCCTGTGATGTCACCTTGAGGCATTTTCCAGCAAGAAGTAGAGAGATATTTTAATATAGGGAAATCAAAGGGAGGTTTAATGGTTTTTATTTACAGGTACTGCCCAAAGTAGAACCAAAAGAACTTAAATATGGGTGAAGGTGTCCTTTAGAGATGCTAATCAACAATAAAACTGCAGCCATTAGGAAAGTAAATGGCAGCATCTCTGCAGCTATTTGTCAAGTAAGTATTAAACCAAGAGGAACCTTGATGTGATGGCGACATGTGTGCACGCCAAGGCATTTCAAAACGTACCTCCATCAAACCCACAAGGGGAACACGGCTAAAATGCACTGACTAACAAGGCAAACTAATCTGATGAATGAATATTGAAAATAATGTTACAGTACAGACTTCAAATCATTAAACCCTTCAACAAATTATTGTGGTCTTACTGTCGAGGTGCTGCATAGAAAAGCTGTAAAAATTTTTTTTTAAATATATACGCTTTACAGGTCCCTGTGGGTAAATTCATTTTAAACTCTGCAATGCAGCACGATAAAAGAGAAACCAACATAATAAAAAGACACTAGAGGAACACGTGGCACACATCAAAGGGTAGCCAAGATAACACAACAGAATAGTGTCGGGACATAACTCACAGACACAAAAAGGAAACTGATAGAACAATGCAACAACATATCAAACAGAAAGTTCAAGGCGGCTGAACACAAATACACTCACAGTAATCTGCATGACTAACCCATTTTAAAACAGTAAAAAGAAAGTTGAATTTACACCCAAGGAGTGTCACACTCTCCTCAGTGTCATGACAGTCTCTGACAGACTACTTCCTCTTGCTTTGCAGTAGCTGCTCTTACTGCCTTTTCGGTCCCAAAACTCATCCCATCCTCTCTGGCTCACCTGTGGGGCTTTAGCTCATTACTCAACTGTCTACATAAGCAGGTTTGACAAACTGACATTAACCCTGAACTTTGAGTTGATTTACTCTGTGGTGTGAAACTCTGAGCTTTCAGTTTCAGGAAAGCTAATCAGGCTACGTCAGTCAAGTTGGTGACTAAAAAAGTCATCCTCAGCTCACAACCAAAAAGTACGACACACCTTGGCACAAGGTAAATATTGAGCAAATGTAGATTTTCTATGGGATGTAAATATGCAATATATAAAGCTTCATGATGTGTTAAATGTCCAACTGAAGGACAATGTAGGGCTCTTGTGGTCATTGCAGATTTTAAAACTTAAAGTTCAGCTGCACTAGTGTCATCGGTATTTAGAAATATTACCATACTTTACAATATGATAATAACTAGCGTAGGAATGTTCGGACAATGCAACTAATGAGGCTACAGATTTATAAATCATTATTAATATATCGATCCTACATGACTTTAGCTACACATAGCTACACAAAGATGCGTACAACTTGTACAAAGTCTAAACGGTAGAAAGTGGTGTGGGGTGCGTCTCACCAGGTCTGCAGGGGATTGAGGTTGTCGTCAAAGGGATGTCCAATGGCAGCCTTGTGCTGCTCACACCGCCACTCTTTCAGCCTGTTGATCAACCGACTCTGACACTGATCCAGACAGTCCACACATTCCTTCAGCAGCTTGAAACGCTTCTACAACATTCAAGCACATTACATTAACCCACATTATCTGAACAGCTTGTCACAAATTCTGCTGCTTTTTGCCCTTAAGGGTGTTGATTTTTTTCAAATATATGCTTAGCTAATTTCCCTGAAGGTGACAGTAATGTTTGGACAGGCAGAATAAGCTGTTGCCTAACACACCGTGGCCTGTGTTTTCACTTTGAACTCCAGAGTTTGGATGTGGGTCTGGATTTTCTGTTTGTCTGTTGTAGGATCCAGTCCATTTGGTTGCAGAGACCCTGTTCAAACAACAAATAACATTGCTTCAGCATACCACTGCATTTCAACTGAATAAAATCATTTTCCTGCTACATGTTACTATACAAGCAAACATTAATTAGGACAGATTTTCAATGTATCAAAGGTTGTAAAGCCTATTGTTCTGGGGTGACATCATGAAATTCCAAAGAGTCCTGGGTGATAATTTACAATAAGAAGAAGAACTCTAACAGGCCCCATAATGCTCTCCCGAAACCTTGACATATAAAACTGGTTTAGACAAGGCAGCATGTCAACATGTCAGACTCAAGGGCCGTGCAGAGGCATGTTCTCTGGTTTCTTGTTCAAACCGACAGCTGTACCATTCATTGATCTCAAAAATACGTTTTATGCCACAACATTTCCTTCAACTAAATACAAACTAATCCAATTAACTTTTGTTACTTATACTATTTCTTACTCCACTAAATAATTTATTACTTAAGTATTCATGTAGTCAATAAAATCTAAAAGTGACAGCTCCACAAAATGATTTCCCAGACAGAGACTGCAAACTGGAAAATCAGAATGCACTTTACCAAATCCTGCATTACCTAAATTGGTTTCTGATATAAGGAAAGAGATAAAAAAGACGAAATAGTAAAATTAAAAAAGCTTGAAAAGCTCTGACATAATAGTGACTATTCACTAGTAACAATTAGTGACTGACATTACTGAAGAATGTTTGCACGTCAGCGTCTTCCTTGGAACTGTGTGTCTCTTACCTTGCAAACCCTCATAGTTCTGCTTCTCCCAGTTAAGTTCTTCTTGCATCTGGTGGATCTGTTGTCGGATGTCCTGCACCTCCAGCACACTCAGAACCAGGCGGTCCACATCCGGCATGTTAGGGTAGTCTCTATTCGGGAACTGCTGGAACTGTGAATGGCCACCGCGTGTGGAAGACTAAAAACACGTAAAATAACTTTGAACTGTTTTAAATGCTTCTTTTGTGCTGTTCAACAATGGAACTGTACAACAGTTTAACTTTATTACACATAAAGAATTCTGGACAGCCTGAATTTGAGTCATCTCTCGAAGTTCGTGTTATTTATAACATTTGTCTGTTTACAACAAAACATGTGAATCACTGTGATTTTTTTATTCAACTAAATGTGACTGCATTGCTCTGACACTGAGTCATGAAATCTGATGAGAACCAAAAATTAAATTGTGAACTAAAGTACTGAAGTGGGAAAAGGGTTTATTAACATACTTCTCACTTACTTTGCTGTTGCAAGGTTGTGTGTTAATAAATGAACACCTATGATATAATTTTGTATGCCCTTGTCAGCTTTGACACTGGCATTGAGAGTACTTGTTTATAAGGCTCTTACTGCATTTAGCAGGACCCTCTCCTTCCTGAGGATGTCCCTGACCATCACTCCAAAGTGTAGAGGTCTCTGCTGAAACACAGCCTGGAAGTTAAAAACATGTGTTGTTGAATATTAAAAACAGTTCATAATTACACTGCGGAGCTGCTAGTATGCAGTGGTCCTCACTACTACATTGAATTATGTTATCACAAAATTAAAGAAACCTGTGGGGTTATTAAGAAGTATTTATATTTTAACTCTCATAGTAGTTAAAGAAACTAAAGAAACAGGGTACTGCAATTCTCATTGAAATATTTTCCTACATGTAAACAACAACTTCCTGCCGCTGGTTTCGTAAGAGGTCTGAGTCACTCAAAGTGCCTGCTGGTATTATATGTGAGATGAAGCCAAAGAAACTGCAACCTCAACCACATCCAGCAAGCAAAGAGTGTCACACAAATCTTTACACACACACACATGCGTATGCATGACAAGACAAGAATACTAAACTGTTCTCACTAGTTAAACCTGTCAGAGATGCAGTCCCCATACCATGTTCCTGCTGATGTTCATCAGCTTCATCCTGTCCACCACATTGGCGTTCTGATGCGCAATTGATTGCAGCATGTTGATGGTCTGGTCCAACAGAGCCTGAGCCTGGCTCTCTTGTTCCACCTTTTCTATCGCAAAGTCATCCCTGTGAGCAAACACAGCAGTAATCAGTAGATTATATGTGCGTAAAAACACACACATCCCAGAAATCTACTCATGAGCCAGTGCAAGTTAAATCTCATCTTCTTCATGCGTACACTGTATACACTTGAAAACTGTCATGGCAATATCAAGCTTTTATTTTTTTTTTCTAAGGCAGATAATTGTACAACATATACATTTTAAAAAATATATTTATTTTTTGCATTAATAGAGGTGCAATATTATACCTAAAGTAACTACATATACAGCCTGGCTAAATGTCCCTCAGCAGACATCATCAGGCTTCTGGCATAAGTCTTTTGTGAACTTCAAATGAATCTGTTGGGTTTGTAGCACAGACCCGACTTTTCAGGAAACCCGACATTATTTTTTTTTCGATAGGGGGAATGATTCATTCCACAACCAGCTTCAATGTGTGTTTAAGATTAAAAGTGTGTCCACATTTTAATCATCTAGCTGATAGTGGTATGTTCTGCAGAATAATTCAGGTGTAACCTCCATTATTCAATCCACTGTGGGCAATGCACAGCTACAGCGAGACAGACTCAGAGTGTGACGCTCCCGATACCATGTGTAACAGTAGTGACTTTGACTTTGATGATTCACCTTTACTCCAAGCATAAAGGAGCGCCTGGACAAATGTACAGCTTTTTACATGTGTCCTCACTGTGTTAGGATGAATGTATGTTGTCTCACCATATTTCTTTTTGAATACCTAATCATGTCACCTAGCAATATTCACAGACATTTTTGGGAACAATTGCACAATACTCTGGCTCATGTTGCACTGTTGACAGTTAGAAAAGCACTGGGTGTCCACAAGCACCAGAGTCCTTAAAGTAAATAGGCGTACTCTGCATTCATAGTCCGTGGCAATAGGAAATAGGCACACAGTATTAAAAAAGCACCAATTGTTGGACTAGAAACATATAGGCTAATGTGACAGGTGATCTCCCCTTGCATTAGCATGTCTTCAAGTCTCTAAAAAATCCGGTTCACTACACAAGTAGGAGTGGATGACTAAGAAAACTACTATGTGATGAGAACTCTCTTAGAGTCTCAACAAGTCTAACAATAACAATGGCTTTCATCATAGATTATAGACTGATACCCAATTTCCCTGTTATTCCAATGTGTTCATGTTAATCCTAAATCTTCCATGCACACAAACGTTTCACAGGACTAATACTTTATACATGTCTACAACAGGCAACACTATTTGTATACATGTCATACATTTCTGTTGCTATGGAGATGACACCCGCCTATATTTCAACCAGATGAAACAAACGCATTAGTCAAACTTTAAGCATCTCTAAAAGACATAAAAGCCTGGTTGTCCTCTAATTTCCTAATTCTAAGAACATATTTTTCCTTCATTAGCTTTGGCTTCCTATTAGCTACAATATGGAATTTGTATTAAAACCCTCCTCTGTACATACAAAGGTCTTCAAGGTCAAGCTCCATCATTGCTGAAAGACCTTATAGTTCTGGAAGGTCCCAATGGACAGCTGCGAGCTCAGGCCTACTTGTGGTTCCCAGAGTTTATAAAAGAAGAGCCTTCAGTCTCCAACTCTGTCATTTATTGAATTGGCTCCAAGTTCAGATTTGGGAGGCCCTCTCTACATTTAAGAAGGGGCTTAAAACTTTCCTTCTGCACTACTGTTCGGCTGCTGGGGAAATCCCCTTATGCACTGAGTTCCCCTCCCTCTCTCCTTATTTTTATATGTCATCACAGCATGACATTAACTTTGTGTGTTCATTGTCTCATAGTTGTGATTCAACCCTGTGTCTCACTCTCGCTGTACCTTTCAGCAGGAATCAGTTGGTTTAGAGCAGTTACTGAATTTAACACCCTGCTAGTGTTTTCTTGTTGCTTCTTGTCGCTCTTCTTTCTCTTTTCGAACCGGTCAAGCATGGTTCTGCTGGAGGTTTACTACTGTTAAAGAGGGTTTTTCCTCTCCACTAGTTCTTGCTCAAGGGGCATTTTCTGGGCTTTCTATGTATATATAAATATAGTCCTGACATTATTCTGTAAAGTGCCTTTAGACGATTTTGTTACTACTTTATTGCTAAATAAATGGAATGAAATAATCCTGTTACATCTATTTCACAGAGAGATTTGCCCCCTTATACTGTGCTGTAATGAAAATATTACACCCCTATCACCTTATTACCAAGTTATAATCCCTGCTGTTACCATGCTTTTACCTACATATTACCCCTATTAATGTGCTACTGCCAAGCTGTCAAGTGCAACAGATATATGCAGAACAACCATCAGAAAGATAAAATCTAAAACAAAAAGCCAGTGTTTTCATGACAGTTCTGTCCATGATGAATGTATGTCTGCATTTGTTTGCAGCTATATATGCAAATATGTTTGAGAAACGGTTTGCGTGAATGCGTATGTGTATGTATATTTATGTATATACATATGTATGTGTGTGTGTACATGTGTTTGTATCATACCATCTTTGGGTCTCAATCCATTCAGATAAAAAATGTCGGACTTCAATAGGGAAGGCGTTTGGGGGATAGAGGGTGTTGATAGTGTCATCCGGCAGGCACTGTATAAGCTGGGACATGTGTATCCACTGGGCCATGATCAAGCAGGGCTGCAAAAGTCAAAGTGAAATGAATAAATATTTGATTTTTCAAATTTTCTTTTGTTACAGTGGAAACAATCAGGCCACTATTACAGTCAAACAATACACTGGCACTTAAGCCAAGCATTGTGATAATATCAGCCTTTTTTTTTTCCCCCAAAGCAATGCACAGTTAAGTGACAGACACTTGGGCGTTCAGTGTCCAGTCCAGGGACACATCGAATTCTCCAGGAGGACCAGGAGATGAACCACAGAATCACAAGTTTGTGGATAAATATTCTAACCACTAGCTACAACCGTCCAACAATATATGTTCTTACTGTCCCATTAAAAGTCCAAAAACAATGCATTAGTCTGTCTCTCTTTCCTACTTTTCAAAGACCCACCCACTTAAACATTACAATTGTAAAAAGCTGCAAAATTTGTTCACGGGCATAAAGTTTTGTTTTTTAACCCTGATGGCTCCACTGTACTACCACTGGAGTGCAAACTGTGGTCAAACCCATGTATTTCTGCTGTACAAATTAGTGGAGATTCCCTCGTTTCTGAAAATACGAAATATTTCGGAACAAACTTGCAAATATGCAACAATGTCGGGCAGCGTGGAATAAGATGATTTTTCCAAACCTAAAGACACTTACTTTAAGGTGAAATGAAAATAACCTGAGGGTTAAGATGTTTGTTGCTAAGAGCAAACAAACAAATCCTTATCACATATGGATAAAACTACTTACAGTAAAATCAATACCATGTGGTAATTTAAATGTCAAACCATTAAATTGGACACTTTGAATGTGTAAAAATTCCACCAGTAACTATCACTTATGTTGATCCCTTTGACCTTCATTGTATCTAAAAGCTTGAATATCTCCCTCCTGTCTGACTCTTAATCATTGCCATCTGATCTGAACTGTGTTCATGGTGATTTTAGACACAGCAGATACACTGTAATGTTCGAGAGGAGAGATAACTTAAAACACAGAAATTCCTTATACGTGATATCTATTATGCAACATTCAGAAAATGCTTAGATCTTTGTCATACTGAATGGGCATAATGGGCATAATATTTAACGGACTGAACAAGCTATGTATAAAACAAGCAATTCTCATTACTTAGCTCCTGTAAACTATTTGCTACGTCCACATTTACTTTTTTACAACAATCATCTATTGTCGGTTGTTTTTGATTCATTAAGATTATTTTGTAGAAAACCATCATTACACTGATGTCTTTTTCTGATGATCAGAGGAAAAAAGCTTTTTAAAAAGCTCCCCAAAAATCAACCATCATTTAAACCCCCAAAAAAGTGAAAGGGGGGGAATGGCTCTGAAAGGGGCTGTCAGCAATACAGAATGATAAATGGGCGGCCAACTTAAAATGAGAAACCATTTGCCTGTAGATATGGTCATAAAGTAAGATTTAGCCAAAAAGAATCTGATCAGTCATGAGAAAACTGCTGGGAGAACAAAAAGTAGCAGCACATTTTCTCAAATGTGCTTATGCAGGCTTATGCGCTCTACTGCAGAAAGTTTAAGATGGGAGATGAGAGATTTGCAGCACTCATATATTTATTTGTTAAACATAAAGCAAGAAGGAACAGTTTCCTTCAGCTAAGATAAAACACGTAGCCTGGATCTGTCCAGACTTTATCCACCTAAATGCAAATAAAGCTCGGTAATTTAAAACCTAGAGTGAGGGTGCTGTTTGCTCACCTAAATCTGGGCCAAACCTTTTTCCTGACACTAATCACTAACGGCTGCCAAACAGAGTGTCAGTGAGGAAAACACTTTTTTAACAGGAAGCAAATAGCATTTGACACACAAACAAAGAAACAATTCAAACTAAAGACATCAACTGTGTTAAAAAAAGAAAAAGTGATTGTGTCTTCATGGCCAAATGTTTACAGCACATGCTATAAAAATGTCCCCGGATCAAATCAAGCTGTTGAGCTTTGCTGCATGCTGTTCCCCATCTGATTGTTCTCCCTTTATTCCCATCTGCCTTTCCGTTACTCACTAAAGGCAAAAATACCAAACAAAATGCCTGTATCCGGCTTCTCCGGTCTGGTCCATGAATTAAATCGCTAATGGTGTTGTTATAACATTTACAAGAAGCTGAATTAAGTTCAAGCTTTTGTAAGACAGAATACTTAAGCACTGAGGTAAATAAAAAGTGTTATTTCAACTAACAGATGTCCTCGTTAGCTGAAGAGATTTAATAAGGGCTTCAATAGGATCTGGTGACAGGTATTATTTACCCATTGTCTGGATGCCAGCTTTCATATAAGAATTTATGGCACGTGGCTGTTGTTAAACATTATAATTAGTTGTGCGCATGCACTCTAGCTTATCAGGGGGTCATAACTGCAGAACGGTACACCTGTCAGTTGGTAACAAACATGGCTGCAGCCCTCGAGGAGAAGGGTATTGGAAAAACATTACAGAAATCAAATGCTACAATGCATTACACTGTGGGGTCATAGCAGCAGAAACTGCTGACAAATGTAAAGTTCACTGACATTTAATGCAATTTGCCCCTCCCTCACTTTAAACTTTATTGATGGAATAAAACTGTGGACAACACATTCATTGTACAGTAGCTTGGCTGGAGAAAGCTTAGTTTAAACTGAGCACCACAGTAAACGGAAAAATACCACAGCCTGGGATTTCTACTAAATTTATGATAGGCCCTTTTAGTTTTACTTGGACTGGTTCCAGAACAACATGTTTCAACATGTGCATTCTGTATCTATCCCACTACAATCGGACATGATTTCCTCTTGCAGGAAAGTTGGTGCTAGATGTAAAAACAAATTCGGCATGACTTGATAAAGGTATATGACGTATTTCTGGCCCATCAGTGTGGCTGTTGTTAATAGTTTGGCAATTTTTTGGCCAAACTTTCAAGCAACAGCCAGTGTAGCCAGTGTGTAGGTAGCTTTCCTTACTAGGTTTTAATTTTAGTCAAACACTCTTCTGACGTTTAGTGACTACCCAGTGTGAGCTACAAACAAACCAATCTTTCAGGCATATCTTAGAATCAACTCTCACCTTGATGGGATACAAGAGTCTCATAAGATGCATATAAGCATGTCAACAGCAGCCTGCACCTTACACATTCTCTAGCAGTGGACGTACACTAGTGTGCAAAACGTTTTGCCCCTGAATTCAAAGTGAGGGTACCTTCCAAAATAAGGGTGTAAATAGTTAAATCCCTTAATATCTGAAAACTGTGTATTGAATGCTGACATCTGTTGCAGGACTCCATGTTCTTCCTGTTGCTAGAGATAATTATTTATGACTCTGGGAGTTTGTTTATGATCCAGTTAGGGAGCAACCTAACAGGACACAGACAGAGATTTGCAGTACATGTGCCAGATTAAACTAAATTATGTAACACAGTGGGATTGTAAAGATTTAGCACTCAAACACCAAAGTTTGCACTTTTAAAGGTCTGCTCTCTGCAAAGCGAACAGTGACTGGGGATCTCATCGGCACACATAAGATCCAAAGCAGAACACCTCTAATCAGCTACCGAACTGTACACGGTCCTGCACTTGCATCGCATGAAATGGAAACACTTCTTCTTCATAGCACGCAATGTTTTCTCCCTGACTTTGATTTTGGCTTGCCTTGTGCCTCAATTGTACGCTGCTTTGAATAAAAGTGTTTGCCGGTGTAAACATAAATATAAAAGTCCAATTTTAGGATATTTTATCTTCAACAGACAGTCATTGGATTAAAGCGGAGAGAAAGAGAAGTACTTGCCACTGTAGAGTGAAGATTTGAAACAAAAGAAATTTGAAAACCTTTAGTTCATATCACTATATTTGATCATACTTGGTAAGGTGTGGAAAATCATGTTGGGCTGTGTTCCTGATGTCACTACATAAACCAGGGCTCTTTGATTTCCACTGGCATTCTCAGAAATGAATGTAGGGGAAATTTGACAGTTGAAATCTTACATTATGTTGTTTTATATATTTCTAACTTAAAGGATAAATTTACTTTTGAATGTGATAAATCCCACAATATATGGTCCAGAACAGTAAAACACACACTTCTCCAACTGACATGTCTTAAAATGACTTAACATCTCAAACTAACAGTCCAAACCCACATTCAGTTTACAATCACATACAGCAACAAAGAGTATCATGGATGTTTTAATTTAGAGCTGAATTAGCTGATTAACCAGTTTCTGCAACAAAAAATGGCCGACAGCTGTTTTTATAATCAATTACTTGTTCAAATATTCAAGCACCAGTGCCTAAAAATTAATAAGTTATAAAACCTGATAATAAAACTGGTCCTTGTTGCTGTCATCGGCGGATTATTATGATCAAATCCAAAAACACTTAGTTTTTGCTTTTGAGCCATGGCTGAATAAGAAAAACATCTGAAATCAAGTCAACTGGAAAATAAATAAATTTGAATAATTACAACATTGTTTTTTATGGCTTATAGATGCTCTTAAACATATTCACTGCGATAAGGTGCATCAAGGTTTATAGCACCCAGGCTCACTGAACAATAAACACATATTTTCTTCTTCGGGTTTTTCCCTTCACCACAATTAGTCATTTTTGATCATCTCTGCTTGACCTATGACCCGATAACATAATAGTTCAAGGGCTGACCAGAGGACTGTGTTGTGGTTTAAAGAAAGTCTGGAGGATTTATGTCGGGTCTCATACTGCCGCTAGCTTGACGCACAATGATTGATTATTCTAACTGCAATTTAAAAAACACAAACATAATAATCAGCAATGGAAACAATTACTAGCCTTCAGTCTATTTGAGTAACTGATCTGTGGTGGTGATGAGTGGGACCCTATGTGCTGGTGCAATAATGAAAAAAAAATGGAAAGAGAGTTGAAACAAATTCTGCAGCACGCAGCTGCCGTAGCCTGGTTCAGCACTTAAGATGTTCCAGTGTTTCCTCAAGCATCTCAGAGGACCAAAGAACACTTTGACTTAAAACCTTGAAATAAACACCAACACACTTGAAACTGGTGCTCAACTGAAGACAGGCTGTGTCCTCACTGTATTCTGTCACTGCTTCATTAACACCACTAAGGGACCAAGTCTTACAAGTCAAATGTCAGTCAGCATGGCTCACCTCTACTCACATTATGGGGAAAAAATAAAAAATTGAGAAGAGGAAAAAACGTCAGAGAGAGACGACTGTGGACGAGAATCCTAGTTAATACCAGTTAAATAAACAATGGTGCTTCATTGTTTTCAGTTAATGTAAATATTTGTACTTTACACATACTAAAGATACAGATAATAGAATTTTTGGGTCAACCATCTGAACCATGTTCCCCGTCAAGCTGCGTGATGTGACTTCAAAGAGAAGGAAAACGAGTTCCTCCCTCACCTTCATGGTGTGTGTAGGAGGTTCAGTATTGGCCAACAGTCTGAATAGATCTTTCTACTGAGAGGTTTGGGAATCTGCTGTGGTTGCTCAGCATGACCAATAATGGCTCATGCTGTACGGGAAGCACTTGGCATACTTTACCATGCAGTACCATGCATTATGGAGCCTGGATAATGGCTCTGGGTTTCGGGAGGACTGTGCTGCTGGCCTCACTGTGGGTCATGACTCTCCTTGTGGGTGACACACACTGCTCCTTGTGGCCAGGTTGAATCACGTTGCACATATTTGTGTGTGTGTATTTCCTGGTGTTAGCTCCGTGGAAACTTGCCCATGAAACTTGCAGGGCATCCCTGCCATAACTTGCCCTCCATGACACGTTGCTGTCACATGTGCCACACTGCACCGTCCTACAGAGGCGATTGTACCTCGACATTGGAGGTCAAAAAAAAAACATCTTTACACGATGCATTATTAGCATTTATGGGATGAACTTGGATGCATGCAGTTGTTTTGTGTTCCCCTAGAATTTGACATTGTTGGGAAAGCGGTGCAATTATCTCTGAATTTAGGAAGCAATAGGAAAATCTAATCAACCGTGGGTTTAATGCCACCTAAACAGCCCTGCGCTGCACATGATTTCTAGGAACACTACAGCAGATTACAGAAATGCGCTTATTGGGGCAAAGCGCACGGAGGGAGGGACTCCGCTGAAAAAATGCATATTCCTGCTGCCCCGATCATTACATAACCGCTTTCGACTCTTTGTGAAATATAAGACAATGGTTAAAAGCACAGCTGGAGCATCTTTTTTTTTTATGTGGTAGTAGATAAAAAAAAGAGCATTATGACTTTGCATAACTGTGGGAGGATATGAAGCAGTATTCAGGCCGACATACATCCTGCAACAGCCTGTTCTTGTATAACCAAAACATAACAGCCTGATGAAATACGCACGGAGCCTCCGAGGCCCCGTGAGGCCCGTGGGCTTCACTGGGGGGGGGCTGCCACGCTGCGGGTCTTACCTTAAGTCAGAGAGAGACTTCACACATCAAAAAGTCGAACGCTCCGTCGCCTCTTCCTCCTCCTCTGTCTCATAAGTCCTCCGCCAGTCCGAAAATCCTGCTCGACATCTCCCTTTACTCCATCGCCAAAAACTTCACGCTGACGTTGCCCCTTATAAAAAGCTGGAAAAAACAACAACAACAAAAAAAAGTCCGTCGCTTCGAACCGAGGAGAAATGGACTTCGAGCGTCGAGCGCTTGAAGTGGGCGCAGAGAAACTTTGAAGGACGTAGAAAGTAGGTTCGGCTTCACTTCCCTGTTAGGCGTGATGCGCAACCAAACGGGGAAACGCGCGTTATTTCCTGCCCTCACGTTCGAGTCCACACATGACCGACAGAGAGAGAGAGAGAGAGAGAGTGTGTGTGTGTGTGTGTAGGCCGGACAATTATCCGGGTTCCTATTTGACAAGATGATCTCAACGGGGGCCTGTGTCACGGCGCAAGGATCTGCTGTGTAGAGCTGAGGCCCCTTCGTGCCCGGACACTGCTGCAGTCTGCCTGTTGCTGCACGGACAGGACGGCAGTGGAAGCACCTGCTCAGGTCCCCAGGTAGAAAGACGGCAAGAAAAGCCCGAGAAAATGAACAAATTGGAGGATTTCTCTGCCGCCTGCGAAACAGAAACTACAACGGAGTCTACTGGGCTTGGTAAACTTCCACAGAAGGAGACGTAGGCGGAGTAATGTTGAGTCATTTCACCAGATGCTGCTACTTCCAGTAAGACACATGATACCATATCTGCAGATGGCAGCGCGTCTTCCCAACGGTGCTCAGTGACGGAAACCACCAGGCCCGGGCCGCTGTGCAGCAGCCTGGGTGTGTGTGTGTGTGTCTGTCACCCTCCTGCTTTGTTGACATTTTTCTCCAGTCTTAATGGTTTTACTGGTGTTTCTACTGTCCAAGCTGATCTGGGGTTCCAGTCTAACCAGTGGCCGTTGCAGGACTCACGGAGCTGTCTGTCCACTCACTGCATGTCTTTTGCAGGTGCAGACGATGAAAGACCTGCTCCAACAGGGTTCAAGTAGATTACATTTACTGTCCACGCATTAATATGCACAGTACAAGGATATAATGTCTGATCATATAACTAGACTAAGGAGCTATTCTGCTGCCAGTCATTTAAAAGTATTTTACTAAAACATATTCCGCTTCAGTTAAACTACAAAAGTACATGCTTTAAAATACACTTAAAGTTCTGGATTGTTAACAAAATGATGCTGGTTAATCCATAATAATACATCATAATGTATTTGTTATTTGGATATTGTATTGGCAATCTACACAAATAAATAAAACTCTAAAATAAATTTAAAAATATTAATAATATGAAAGGAAATACTGCATAAAAATGGAAGTACCTGCAAATTGTACTGCATTATTTGAGTCAATGCAATTTTATTGACATTTTAATACAGCACTTTTACTCCTTTTGATTTCGTAATTACAGTGGACTTGCCTGTTCTATGTCTACAGATAAAAACCGAACTATTATCTAAATGTGGTACAACGCATCTGTTCTCGCTGCATGAGAATAATGTTTTTGTACACATGATAAATAAAGTAGTAATAATATTCTTGTTGTGTATGTTCATAGAGTGACCACATGAGGGAGCTCTAAACATGCATTAAAAACTGTCAGCGACACAGTTGCGTCTGTTTTGAATTAGGTGCCATCATTGCGAGTTCACACACGCATGATCATCTGCAGATCAGCCACATGAGGTGACTCAGACCCTGTGGAAGGGTTTGATATTAACCCTATGATCCACTTCTATTCATGCCAGATTCAACGGGGATGCCTCAGCATCACACACGTATATGTTCATTCTCCTAAATATGCTACTTGTTTATCATTTATTTATTCAGGGATCACATTGAACTCATATGGGAGGGGGCAGGCCAAGACGTTTCACCAGAACATTCCACCTGTCAAATTCCATTTCCTGAGAGTTTTGATTGACCTGTCCAACACAACACAATGCAGCTGGAAAGATTTGATTATTACCTTTCAAAGCACCTGAGAGCTTCCATTGTGCCTTTTCGCTTCACTCGATCTAGATTTTATCTCAGTGTACTTATCTGGCATGAAGCTCTTAAATTAACTTAAAATATATGATTCATTCTCTCCAGTTTTTCTTCGTAGAGCTGTAGACAACTGCCAAACACTGCAGGCCTGATAGGACCAGTCACCAGTTGCCATAAAGATTAGACTCTTTAGTATTCAGGCCAGTATTTGCGATGACAGCTACTGTACACCTCGCAGGAAAGGCAAGTGCCAATATCGGATGTTAAACAGCATTGATCTTATTATCTAAAAGTGCTCTGCAGTGTAATGCTTTCTTTGTCACAGTATGCGGTTCCTCCTCGGACGAGGATAAGTTGTGGAAAATTGATGTGAAACAATTAAAAGAGAAACAGCTTTTTCGAATTTCACAGAACATGGATCCAAGCGCTTTCAAATTATGAAGTCTGGAGTTTGCTATTGTTGATTGTTGTTGTTATCACTCTCTGTAGCTGAGTCGTTATTTTTGGGGTCCTCTTAGGTGAAGGGCCTTTACTGAAGGCTGCAACATCTGGAACCAATGCAGCTGTGTGGGCTATATGCGGGAGCAAGGGGGTTTGAAGGTTTTAGGCTGGGTTTGTGGTGTGTGTGGACGGGCGGGGGTGTGGGTAGTTGTTGCTTTGGCCCTAGGGGTCCATGTGTCCCTGACTTCAAAATAGACTTGATTGCTAACAGCTGGCAGTCCTAACTCACCCAGTGTCAGAGCTCTCCTCTGATGTCAACCTTGTCAGTATCAAGGCCTGGACCATGGTGGGCCGGCAGCACAGCAAAGGTAGCGAGGAGGACTGTGTGTGAAATGAGATTCAGAGAATGACCTTTTTTTTCATGAAGGTTGTTTCTATAAATATATATATATTTTCAGAGCACCTCTGAATGAAACACACTGAAGAGTGGCACTCAGCCATAAAGATGAGTGCATGCTGCAATAGTCTGCAATCACACACTGCTTAAAGTAAGTGCGCTTACATCTGACATCAGCCCAAGGCAAGCAAGCAAACACAATTGCATTCATCAGTACAATTCAGTGACCAAAAGAGCTTTAAAAGGTTTTATTATAATTACACACATTAGTCATAATCAGACACTGAAAATTAATATGTATATCTTGAATAACTATGAACTGTACTTGTATCACTCTTTATTAAAGCGAATCACAGGGAGGAAAGTGTGACAGAGCTGTGTCCTGCTATTCACTGCCACAGTATGAGTAAATAGGACAGCAGCTCATTAGCATCTTTTATTATCCAATTACAAACTCTGCTCGCCTAATTACCTCCAATCAGCAGGGAGAAGAAAATGATTGACTTCCTGGAGGACAGGAATCACTCAGGACAAAAAGGACAAACTGTGTTTCAGTCACTTATTGGAAGTGACTCACAGAAAGTCAGACTATAAAAATATACATATGTGCAACGAAACGACCATTGCACTGTGTGGAGATAAAGCCTTTACAAACGAGCTTGTGTCTGGTACAGGTCCAGCTGCAGCTGGTATCTTACTTCTTATCTTGCTTGTAAAAAAAGGTCTCATATGTGAATTTGGCCTGTAACTGGTTAAATACATCTTTAATATTTCAATGTCATAATTCTGTGTGGTCTGTTCTACCTATTCAAAGTTATGCTGTTCTCTGGATTATGTTATTGACTTTGTGACAGGAAAATACATGATATAATTTTTAAACAGCTGCAGAAATGATTATCCTTGATCAGAGGATGAAGGGCATTCGCTGCACAAGATTGCATTTACAACAGAGTTGTGCATCATTATTAGACAATTAATTACACTGTCATCAACACCACCAGCACCACTGTTGTGCTGGGATTCAGTCACAGATGTTTCAAACTTTGCTTTGACACCGCTATCCATAACTGGGGAGAAATGGATCCTGTTTCAGGCTTTGACTAAACTTTCACTTCTTTGCAGAGACTTTGCTCAGGTTTACTTCTCTCAGTTAGTTTTCAGTCAGTGAAAGACTGTCAGGAAAAGCCAGAAATAGAATAGGGCAGGCCGCTGGGACAAGCTGTTGTTTACAGACAGTGACAGGGATGGAGGACCTCTGTGCTCTGGTGCTAGGCCTGATACCTTGGGGGGAGTGCTAGCACGGCTTCTCTTACTGCTCTGGATGCGGCAACACACACATAAAAGCGCACAAACATGCAGAACAGCAAACTGTGCACGTAAACAAGCCACATATACAGTATTTTCTGTAGGATTTTATCTTCATCTGACACACAGATGCACACACACACGCACAGCTCCTTTTCTTTCTCTCAGTACGGACACTGGGTAAACCATTATGCACCCGTTTAATTTTTCCAGATTGATGTTACCTGCTAACTGCACATGCAAGCTGATGTTCGAGCAAAGCCAAAACTACCTGACATAGTCTTGTGTGTTATGTTAAATGTTAAATGAATTAGCAATCAGTATAAGTAGCTAAGCTGACCTAAACACGGGGGTCAAGCCAGGCTACAGATACTAATGCACAAGTAATTTCTGCACTCTGACCAATTGCAGTCTCTTGTTTGTTGGCCCCAAAATGTTGCACCTTGATTGAATATGTTCCTTGATAAAAGAGAAAAAGTGAGTCCCCTGACAAAAATGAACAAATGAACTATCTTCTGTGCAATATTGACAAATTCTGTTTAATATTGTGTGATACTCTTCTCTTAAAATACAGTCTTTTCTGAGGTAGACCATTACAGTTCAAGAACATTTTCATTTTTAAAACAGACATCAAAAAAGACATGAAATAAATACTTTCATGTACAATATGCCGCAAAAATGAGGTAGAAATGGTTACAGAAAATGTACAATAACCAAGAACAAAGTTACCGTGATATTAGATCCAAACAAAAAATCAAAAACTTGTTTTGTTGGACATACTGTCGGAACAACAATTGAAAATATACCTCCATGTCATCATTCATAATTAAATGTAAACAATCACTAACATTATCTCAACAGCGGAGCAGGGGGTGTTGTGTAATTTATATATGTGTTTTTTAGTTTCGGAGACAGTGGGTCACTCTGATTGATCTGGCTGTATGGCATGACTGAAGCCACCAGCTGGTAAGAGAAGGCTGCACTGTGATATAGGGTTGCTGGACATCAATCAGACCACTTCCACTCCACAGAAATCGGTATAAGGGAAGGGCAAGGTGGTGGGGGGTGGGGAGAGGACACAACGCCACATGGCCACCGGGGCTTGTGGCCAGGGGGCAATCCAATCTAATGAGATTGCATTGGGGAGAGAGAGAAAAAGAGAGAAAGAATGATGAGGAAGGGGAGGGGGAGACAGAGGTGGGAAAGGGTGGTAGGAAATATTACATCATTCTGTGTGTACCTCCTCAGACCATGGCAACAGTCTAATACGAATGACCTCTATACCTGCAGTCCAGTGACCAGGTTTTTCCAGCTAGTTAAAGCAGAACTAAAGCGCTGCTGAAAAAGAGCTGGAGCTCTGGATTGTCGACATGTTGGCTTCAACCACAATATGCACATATGCACGATTATGAACTTTTAAACTTTGGGATTTGCTCAAATCTGCACATAAAATAACTTTCTAAAACCTTGCTTTGCTTTCATGGTTTTGGTGTGTTTTGGAAGGTATTTTGTGCTCTGATGTTCACTGTGAGTACACACATGATTGAGGCTGTTACACACTTACAATTTCAAATAATATTTTTTGCTGCTGTTAAACTATAAACAGCAGACATGCAAGAACATGGATGTATGTAAACACTAAATAACAGAGATTTGCAGCAGTTTGTCCAACAAAAAAGGAATACTTTCTGTATACTACATATCAGTTCTTGAAGACAATCATCACTCCACCATGAACTACAATAAAAATAAAGGGTAAAAGAACAGAAAAGAAAATTTATTTATATATTCATATATAATAATACATGGATTTATGGCATCAAATATCCTTTAAGTATACCTGAATTACATTCAATGTTACTCTTTGTAGCATATTCAAGTTTCTCTCCCAAGGTAAAAGCCCAGCTGCAGTGGGTATTACAAGACGGTCAGGTTTCTCCTCGCTCCTTTATCTTGCTCTGCGCCACACTACTAAGACCCTAAGATTACATACATTCTTTATTTCATATTTCTGAGGTAAAGAAATTCTTCCTGAGCATTTCAAATAAGACTACATACTAAAATAAACAAAAGGAGTACGTGAAATATAAAACGCACTGTAGGAGAAGCTGAGTGTGCTGAACAGTGTTTTTCTGTATGCGGTATGTTCAGAAAAACTGAAGCCTATGAGGAATGTGAGATTGACAAAAAAATGTATGTGAAAGTCAAAAGCAAAATTCCACAAATAATCAAAGAAAGTTGCCTGTAAATTGTAGCTTTTAAGCGTGAGTACACTAACTTCTGTGAGTTGAAGGAAAGTACAATTATTTCAGCAAATAAGCAAGTGTAACTGCAAGGTTTTTGACTTATTTAATATTTTTCTTTCAGAATAGGAAGGACTATGTGTTGCATCATGATTTGGTAACAAGCTATCAAAATCACTAACATACTGTAATTTTGAGATACATAGCAGTACAGTTGATTATGTATTTGGTTTGACATGTTTTTGGTCATAGACTATGGTTAACTGAAACGTTGCTGATCCCAAGCCCTTCGAGCTGAGTGATTCACATCAATCCAATGAGTAAATCAACGTTAGGATAACACAGATGTTGACTGGCAATAAATAGGATCCTGAGAGTAGCAGTCAAAAGAGGGCCTTCTGCAAAGCCTGATTATCCATAATCTTGGACCACGTCACCTAGCAACAAATAATTGATTTCGTCCTAGACCGAGGCTAATCAGGATGTCTGAGAGCATCCAAATATCTATTAGATTTTCCCACTGGCCAAACAACTAATGCACTAATTCACTCATCAAGGCCTATTTATCTCTCTTTTCTTTGGGAAAAAATACTGTGTTTATAGGAAACCAAAAACAGCACGCCATGGCATGCTTCTGCAAGAAAAGCAACTTTTTCAGCTCTCCTATGATGTTGATCTTCTCTGGCTCTTTTGGCTGCATAATCAGTAATTACAAAAAAACAACAACAAAACATTCGCAAGGCCTGCCATGCCAAAGCAAAGACAGGGTCATGGTGCAGTCCAAGTACAGTGACTGGCTGCTTTCCACTGCTCAGTGGCTATACATCTTGCTCCACTCTATACAAGTGTCCAGTTCTTTTGTGGTGGTGTGTGGGTCCACCTTGCAGAAGGCATTCTCAAAGTCTGTGAAGGCCGGGGGTTTGGGGGATGTGGAGAGGCCATGCATTGCCCCACTTGGGGAGGATGCCGAGGAGAGTGCCTGCTGGCTGAGCTGCAGCAGTTCCCACACTGAGAAGCCCTCGGTGCGCTGCAGAACAATGCTCAGCTCCCGTTCGCTAAGGGTGCAGCCCTGGGGAGACAGGACCTGCAGCAACACCTGCCTGCGCATACCCACATCTGGCAAGCCCACATGATAACGCTTGGCAAAGCTCTGGTGAACGGCGTCTTGCAATAGGTCTGGCCTGCCAGTTGCACATACAAGAATTACCAGACCCGTGGTCCCCACCTGGGCTTTTTCCAGGTAAGTCAGCAGAGTCTGCCTCAGTCCTTCCTCTTCCATTTCTTCCACCTGGTTGAGAAGTACCACTGATGGCTGTCGTGCCCCTGCCACCTGTAACAGAGTCCCCAGAATGCGCTCTGCCTCAGCCTTCCCTTTAGAGGCCAGCATGGCTCCACTCACCCGGTAGAAGGAAGCCCCAAGCTGTGAAGCCAAAGAACGAGTCAACGTCGTCTTACCCCCTCCCCGGGGGCCAAACAGCAGGACGGTTCTTGGGGGCCGAACCACTTGACTGGGCCTCAATACAGGCCACAGCAGGTCTTCCTCCAGAGCAGCCTTAACATGGGTGAGACCAACCAGCTCCCCCCAGCCCAGGGCTGGGTTGCAGTCCAATAACTCGCCATTGACATAGTCCTGCAGTAGGGCATCTGGGCTCTTCATAGACTCAACAGTTGGACCACACAACGAAGGGCGTTTGTGGGCCTGTGAACGGTGTTGCTGCTGTTGTTGGTTGAAACCCTGCTCTGCCACACCATTCTCCCCCGTCATGCCCGCTGGGGGACTGTACTCCCCTGCTGCCCCATACTGAGGAGACACCAGAGGCTGGGATGAGGGTTTTGTAGGCTTGAAGGATTGAGGGTCTGTGCTGCCTGAAGTGCTGAAGCTATTTCCACGACACTCAGTTTTGTCATTCACGCTGTAGGGTGAGTTTCCTCCAGCCTTTAAGGGGTCATAGCTATACTTCCTGTAACGTGAGCTGTCCCTGCTCTCATCCTCTTCAACAGTCATCTCGAATGCTTTTCTTTTTAGCGACCCTCCAGACTCAGATGACCCAAGGTTTGTGTAACTATAGCTGCCTCCTACGACTGTGGGCCTTGTGGGAACAGGAGTAGGGGCTGGCAGACCTGAGGGCAGGTATGTTGCAGAGGGATGGCTGTAACTGGGGGTAAGGCCGGACTGGGGAGGGTATGTGCTAGGGGGAAAGTTATAGACAGGTGTGGTAGGGCTATAGCTGGGCACCAGAGATGGAGTGGACTGGAGAGTGTGGAGGGAGGCAGGGGGAAGTGCTGCACTGGGTTGGGGACAGTAGCCTGAGGAAAGATAGGTGCCATTGTAGCTAGACGGGTACTCGCTGGAGCCACTGCAGGAGCTGCTGCCACTGTAGCCAGAGTCTGAGAGGTTACTGTTCACCACTGACACACTGCTAACGCCTGGAGGACCTGCAGATGTGGCTACAGCCTTGGACCCGGGGAGGTTGTCGTGGCCTCCCGGGGGCATCAGGGTATAGGAGGCATCTGTGCTGTGCGTCAGTGGCCAAGAGTCCAGTTCCGTCTTCTGGCCATTGAGGCCCCCAAAGGCCCCTGTCTCAGGATAGGTACCTACAGTGGGTGGCCGGTCATACGGTGAGTCCAGCACGCCAGCGTATTTCTCAGCATAGCGCTTTAATAAGTTAGAAGCTGTCAGGGCAGAGATGTCGTCATTGGCCCAGGCATAGTTATAAGAGCTACGGCTGCGGCCAGAGTAGAACTCTGACTTGTGAGCAGGGGAGGAGGTGGTGGAGGAGACATCCAGGTGCTGCTCAGGCCACTGGCTGAGAGGCTGGGCATGCTCTGGATTCCAGTGCATCTTTAAAAAGCCTGGGAAAAACACAGAGAAACCATGTGAAATGTATCCTCTTATTATAGTTGTTTCTCAAAATAGGATGCTGGTGGTGTAGGTTCATAGAAAATTAAATCACGCTGTAAAGTTCTTTGGGTATTTCCCTATGAGTAGTAAATAAAAGAAGAGAGTTTTGTTTTTTCTGCTTTTGCTTTGATTGGTAATTGAAATCATTTTCATACAATACAAAAAGTAACTCTGGCTCCAAACTTTCCGAAACATTTATGAACAATTACGTTATCAGTCAGTTTTTGTAGCATTGGTGTCATTTGGACTGACTGGATTTGATAGGTAAACTAGTTAGAAATGTAGACACTCCTTCGTGTTTGCCGTTTGTGTGCATAGTAACACAAAAAAGCCTTTCTATTCTTTGGAAACGCATAATTTTCAGTATCATGCAGAAAGGGCCCAGAAAGGGCTCAGGTTTATTTGAGATGAAGAGCAAGCTGAAGGGGAGGAGGAAGGACAAAGACACAGAGAATGAAAGCACATTGGTAGGTTGGATGTGTTGTTTAGCAGTTTTCCAGCTTATGCTGGAGCAGCGATAAGATCCCACTAGCATCTGCAGGTCTCCCAGAGGGGGCTATTGTTGTTTCCTTGCGCATGTTCCTCTGAATGCCTGCTCTCTCCACCCTGCACCCCTAACTACCACCCACCAATCCACCCCCCCCACCACACACCAGAGCTCCAAAAACCAGCGGCCGACTGGACAGAGGGAGGGTGGGAATGAGGGTGTGTGGACAGTGATGTGGAGAAAGTGAGAAAATGAGAAAGTGAGTAAAAGAGAGGGAGAGAGAGAGAGAGAAAGAAAGAAAGAGGTTGATTTGCAGCATAGTGTGCTATTCACTCCCATGGAACATTGGAAAAGTGGAATGTCTGTTCCTCAGGCTGACTTCAGCACTGCTGAGGACTGATTGATCATGGCTGTGCACAGCGAGACATTAACAGAAGAGCAAGCTGCCAAAAAAGAAGATACTTTGTTCCAAGAGTTCTTTTCCTTTCATGTTTGACTATGCACAGGCCTTATCTTCTATTAATTGCTTTGAATTGAAATGTGTGGTACATGCAAATACAGAGCAGTTAAACAACTCCTTTAGGATATGTCAACTTTTGATTAATCGGCTTTATTATTTTTGTGTGTAATCAATAACTCGGCTCGCATTCAAATTGTTAAAAAAAAGAATTTTCCCCAAAGAACAAGGTGATCAAAATCCAAGGACACTGAGGTTACTATCACGTACGACAAACAGCAAAAAGATAAAAGAACATCCGGCATAGTTGACATTCATTTTCTATCCATAATTTAATGGAATAATTGTTGTCGCCCTTACTACAGCCTGCGGATGCTATTGTCTTTGCCTTCATGCCCATTTTCTAGTACGTCTGTATGCTGATCGGGCATTTTCACATCTAAGGAGTATGTGTTTATGTGTAGCCAAATATATCAGGGTTTGATAGTTACTGAATTGTCTATTTCATGAACACTAGCAATACATCTTGCTGGGGTATTAGCTTGACATTCCACACATAGCTTGCCATTATTGAACTGTCACAATTTGCCCTGAGGTGAAGGCTACTCCAGCCACAAACAGGAAGGTAAAAAGGAATATAGCAGGCCGTCATTACTGGCCTCTCTGCTTTCCCTTCAGTAGATGCCTGATGATTCATTATTCATGGCAGTCTCTGTATGTGGAGCCAGCCTTCTTATTGCCATTTAAATCAAATCTCAATATCCACAGCCTATGATTCTGCTGCTGCTCCCTCTCACTCCTAAACTTTGGCCTCTTTCTTTACCCTCTTTCCAAACCTCCACATGTGTGTTTTCAGATTACGCCCGTTATTTATTCAGTCAGATGAGACCAGCACACCAGATGGCCATTGGATTATCATGTCCTTCATATTCAAATCCACTGCCTCAAGTTCCCAATGGCCAAACCAGTTCAAGTGCTTCAATAAGCTTCAGCCAACTCACACACCCACCGCAGCAAGACGTACAAGAAGATTCTCACACTCACTGTATTCTTACAAAGGTACTGAAGACATTGGCCTGTCCACACCCAGATGACCCCATATTTTTGTGGCCTGACTTGCAGATCTTTGTCCAGGATGCAGAAACTATATATGTCCTGCAGGCCCTTCCCATCTGCAGCACAACCAGTTTGTGAGCAGCCCCAATAATGGGGCCTGTGTGTGACAGAGATGGATGAGAGCCCAGGGGAGCTCATAAAACCTGCAGTGGGGAGGGAGGGATAGAAGGAGGGAGGGAGGGGAGAGAGTGGACAGCAGGCGTTTCGTCCTCTCTAAGCAGACCGGGGCGGACATTAGAGGACTCTGCAAGGCGGGCTAACTGCTGTCCACTCCATCATCAGAGCAGCACCAACACAAAATGGACTTTGCTCACACTACCCCCCAACCAGTGCAATGAACAGTTGCCATTGCCTGAGGAACCAACTCACTGTTTGAACCAATAATTTTAAAAGTTCATTATACAGTTTTTTTTTTCAGCATATGCACTGCAAGTTACATGAGTGATAGACCACCACTCACCACTGACAAGCACGGTGGGGTGGCAGTGCAGTTTAGCCCTTTTCATGTAATTAGATATTGCCTTCTGCTGGATTGTGATTTTTTTAGAACAGTGGTGCCCCACAATAAACTGAACAAGCTCTAATCTTACACTTCTGCTTAAATCAGATCCATAGGGTGTATTAATTCACTGGAGGGAAAGAATGAATTCTAAGATTAGAAGTAGGGTATCAGGACAAAGTGTCCATACTGTTGGTCACAGTGCAATCATGAAATTAATTTTAATATATACTTCTATACATGCTAGATGTTTTATTTTAATCCAGATACAAGTACCCATCTTGTTCATAAGGCTGAGCTATATCATCATAAATTTTGAGCTACATTACAATAGAATTCCCTTTCCCCATTGACTCATGTTGAGGATTACAGATGAAAAACATTTAAGCACGGGCCTAAAAATGCCTAAAATTGGGAATTCTGTTTGCAATTAATTATTACAATCTGTCAGTGGGGAAATCTGCTCTGTAATCCAGTTACAAGTAAATTTAATTCAACATGTATTTTATCACATTTTAAAACATGAAATAAATCATGTTTTTGAATGGCCAAGTATACATAAATATGTGAAGAGGTTGCCTCTCTATTGACTTATGGTATTACTGGGCTGTGTGAAGGTTGATAAGAACTTATTGTATATGCAGATGAAATTTCCCACTGTTTGTGTGTGTGTGTTTGTGTGTGTGTGTTCTTGGCCCCAGGAGAGACAGATGTTCCTCTGCTGACCGCCTTACTGTCTGTTCGGCCATTGTGGTGGACGACCGTCCAGCAGACGTGCACTGTTCGGACAATCCAGTTGGCCCTGAGACAAAGCCTGAAGGATCCTATTGTCAGAGGCCTGTCTAATTATGGAAATCTTATTAATCTATTCAGCAGCAGTCCACTGACAGCTTTTGTGTCAGCCTGGGATTTATTGCAGGACCTGTGTGAGCTGCAGCCTATTGTAAGAGTGCGTGATGAAGACAGTGGCACGGCTCTCTTCTAGAGAAACCAGCTGTACTTTGAGGAGGTCCTAAAATTAAAATTAGGCCTCGTATTATTTAAGGAGAGGGTGTTAGGGTCATTAGTTATTTCTGCACTTAAATGTGCAAATTTACTATCTACAAAGCCGCTGAATATTGTGTTGACTCTGTGAAACTAAAGTAGCTTTTGGCCAGTAAAAGCTGGTAGTGCTCGAACTGTGCTGTGGTTTCCTATAAACGATGTATCAGTGGGTGAGCTGAAACGTTATCTTGGCGGAAAGCCCAGAGATGGAGGGCTCCAACACCGTTTCACAGCTCCCCTGAGGTTGCTTTCCCTTTCTCCCTTCCGAAGCACTTTTGTTTTCCATGCCCCAAGGAACAAAATGGACACGGATACAACAGGCCTTCTGGGACAGTGTGCTATTAAACTGTGCCGATTGTGAAGAGCCAGCTTGTAAACAAGACTGCTGTGGATCAATCTAATCAGTGCTTTATTCGGAGCTGAGCTTTACCCTCACCCACCAACCAAAGAAAACTGCCAGCACCTTTACTCCATCGTGCACCTTAGCATAGAGGCACAATTCAGACGGAGAAATTACATCTAAAACCTACACGAACATGAATCTATAAATCTCTGGAGAAAAAAAAAAGTTGAAACTTAAACTGCTAAAACCAATGGAGACCACAGAGCAAAAGTGACTGTGTCTACTCAACAAAGAGGCAAAATACGTTGGGAAAAAATCTCAACACGAACGGAAAAAATTGCTTTAATACTTCTTAACAAAATGACAAAAAGTCAGATTTTTTAAAAAGAATGGCATTCCAGCTGCTGTGGCAGTATATCAGTTAAGGAAACATCTCAGAAACAGACATTTTCAAGAAAAAGATTGAAAAAAAATCCCTTACACATACAAAGCACACAGGCAGGCGGAATGACACAAACTGACAGATATTATATTTGTCCTGAGAAATCACACACTTGGCACTGGTGACTGCGTTCGTTGTTATGTATTCTGCAAGCACAAGCTGATCGGTGACTTATTGGATACAACTCCTGCTTGTTGGGCATAAATATGTAAAAGAAATTACCTCTTTCTTCAGGAATCTTTAAACACTGCCGTTCATTTTAGATCAATATTCATTAAACTGTTTAAACAATAAATGTTACAAATGTGCTGAGCTGAGTCTGTGCAAAAACAGGAACAACTGGGCATCTGTAGCTTTGTTTATCTTGATTTGTCTTTTACTTTAAGACTCCTGTTCTCAAGTTCACTATGATTTATGACACTAATACTGAGCTGGACTCACTAGGCTGCGGCTGTCCTATGCTGCATTCTACCTGGACTGTCATAAAACAAGCATCTCAGAGGCCAGCCACATTTCACAACGTGGCAAGTGGAGACAGTGGAAAATTGTCTTTGGATGTTTTCTCACTTTGAAAATATGAAATCCACATTTTAGTGTACCACACTTCATACCAACATACTGAAAAATGTGAAATAAAAAAATATATATATACACACATACAAAAACACAAACATTTTTTTTTTTTTTTCGCACAAATAGGGCTACTGAGTTCAAAATCTATCAGCCAGGCATAACTGGGCAATGCTCGTGAAAATTATTATAAATCTATGCATTAGTCACAGAACTGCTATTAATCAAAAGAAACACATCTCCACACTCTCACCTCCTCAGTTTGATCTGCTCGCTTTGCTTTTTCACGGCCCTAAAAAGATGTAATAACAGAAGAGTGCGGGAGCTCTGGGGGGGAGTTTTCACACCTGCTGCCCAGAGCACCAACAGATGCAGTTCCTTCCAAACAGGCCCAAGCAGCCCTGTCCCAGGAGAGAGGAGCCCATCTCCTGCAGTGGCATTGAGGGATGTCTTCTGTGTGTCTGTCCCTACGTGCCTAGCTTCTTCTTTTTGTGCATAGAGCAATCTGTACTCCATGTATCAGAAATGACAGTTTGACTCATTCTATTTTTTGTTTCATCCCCCTGTGGGAATGTTTCGGGCCAGCTGTCAGAATAGTTTTTGTCATTGTGAGCAGCTTATGTGGTTTTCTTAAAATGACAATTTGCCAACATTGTACTGTGTATTTGGGAGAATAATCAGCCATACCGTCCTAATAAGAATTATTTATTAAATAATACTTAGTTATTGTGGCTGGAGACAAGCAGCAGCAACATGTTTAAATTTGCTAATGCAAAAAAAACAAAAACAAATTCCCATCTGAGACCCTGCTCATTTTATAGCCTGTTTTCTCAGCACTCTCCAAAACTAGTAAGCCTCCAGAATAATTGCTGGATGCGTCACTTCATGCTCGTAATTTTAGAAACAACTCCCCCATCCCCCGTGCCTGCTAACGCACGTCCACAAATGGCAGAGGCCTGTACACCCCCACCTCCTCGTCAAGCAAAACAGGGTCCCTATTTTCTGTGACTGCAGGCTGGCTTTGGGCCATTGTGTCCACTAATATATCAAAGAACAGCTGTCCTAAGGCCCTGTGATGACCAATCACCTTCTCCATCTGTCTCACTTGCCCAATCTCCACTCTAGCTGCCCCTCTTTTCTTGCAATCTCCTTCTCTTTCCTATTTCTCTGCTTCTCCACCTCCCTTATCCCCCCTCATTTCCAGTGAGCATGCTGGAGTCCCTCTTTTCTGTCCACCAGCCCCCTCTCTGCCCCCAGCCTACGTTCGCAGCACATGGACAGCTATGGGATTTGTTGTTGTACACACACAAATTAGAGAAAGCTCAATATATTTGACAGCCACAGTCCCCACATTGGCAGTTCATTTTATGATCACGGCAGTACAAACACCTAATGCCATAACATTTAAAGTAAGTTATTTCTCAGGTGTAGTCATTTTACTAATTAGCTGCGATGGTGTGAAAGGTGTTGTGCCTCATTGTCAAGCTCTGAATTCTGCTGCTTCAGGAATCCAGTGAAGTGTTGCCATCCAAATGAGGCTCACCACCCTGCTTCTTAATTGGGCCCTTAATGGGAGCAGAGGTCTCCTTAATGAGCTGATGAACCCTCAGAGAGAAAGACCACCGGACCAGTGGACTCACAGGGCCCTGGGTCCCTAACCTTCTTTGACGCATGCAAATGTATACACACACAAATTCACACAACGACACACACTCTGGGGGCTAATTAGAACCCATTCACACCCTGCATTAATGATCTCAGCTGTTATTCATGCACACTTAAGAAGACTGTGTGTGTTTACTCAGTGCCTTTCCACTGGACCACTCATACCGCTCTTTCTGCTGAGATGTTGGTGTGGCCCTCCAACTTGCTCAAGAGCCGGCATGAGATCTGCTCCTTCTTTCCTCTATACAAACTGCTGCACGACTTAGCCAAGTCATTCACAAAGACACTTGCACAAAACATAAAAAAAGAGAGGCAGAGAGAGAAAGAAAGGGAGAGGGGTCAGTCAGAGGAGAGCTATAAAAACTGTCAGGTCTGCACTCCTGTGTGTAGCTGCTCTATGTATGTGTGTGTGTGTGTGTCTGTGCGCTGTTTAAAAAGAGAAGGTATCGCTACACCAGCGGGGCCCCCAGCAACAAGAGTTAGGGCACTCCTGTGTTGGCGGCCTGGGACTGATTTAAGAGTGTGTTTGAAGTGCAGATTACAGATTCTTTGCACCAAATCCCTCTAGGAGTATCCATGGCCCCTGCAATCTCTCTCAGGTTTCTTCTAAGGTCCTGCCATGGATGCTTGTCCCAGCTTGAAGTCCTCTGAATTGGCCAGAGACAAGGACCAAAGTCGGACACACTGAGGTACAATGCTATATGAATGCACACCATGTGTCTGCAGTAGTCAAAGGTAACATTAGGATCCAGGAATTCTGCACATTGCCACAAAGAGAATTCCAACATGGAGGTGAGAGTCTTTACATGTCTTGCACATATGCAGCGTCCCTCGCAGTGATATTTTTGCTCAGCACCATCGTGACTACTGTCTTTAACTGACAGACAGTGAGCCACAGAGTCACCAGCGGGCACAGGGGTGTGTTTGTGTGTCACAGGTCTGAGAGTAAACTGCATGACTACCTAACACTTCTGTGCCACTCATACAATCCATCTGTCTGTACACACACACACACACACAGACACACACACACAGACACAAGTAGGCTATTCTCAAATAATCCCAACCCTGTAGAAGAGCTGTAGAACAGTGCTACTCTGTGCATGGAGAACCATGAAGCTGCTGGACAGAGCAGATGAAAACCAGCATTGTGTGCCCTGATCATAAAAGCTGGTCACACACAAAGGCTAGTGCATAATGTACTAGATAATGTGCTCGAAAGATTCCCATGAACGATCAGTTCAATGTTGGCTCTGAAGGCATGCTAACAATTCCACCAGCAGTTTGAGACATTCTTGAGCCTCCTGTCCACTCCAGCAGCACTGACAGACTCTATGGACTATCAGGGTGCAGGGAACTGATGGAACATCTAGTTAAACAAAGCATTATGGGAGGCAACACAAGTGTTATATTTTGCATTAGATCATCCAAAATCAGCCACTCATGAGAGGAAGTGTTCCATAAGAAGACATAAGGTCAACTTCTTCTTGGGCTGGCAACAAATCTAAATTCCATTATTGTGATGAGTGGTTAAATAATGGCTATTTTAAATGTCCCAGTTACTGTCAAACATACACTCATGATGTTTTAATAAAGCTGTTTTGGCCAGTTCACACACCCACACACTGTCTCCGCAAACAATTTTTTTCAAATCCAAAGACAACAATTCCAGTGTTTTTAGCAACCATTACAAAGTAATATGTGTTAAATGAACTAGTCTGTTTGATTTCTTGCTCTTTTCTTAGAACTGTCATGCCAATAATGCTCCTTTGAGAAAAGTTAAAGAGCTGGGAAAAAGGGGGCTCCTGAGGCCGAGGCCACGGAGGCAGCCCCATGCTGGCCAGCAAACAATGCTGTTTTGGAGAGCCAGAGAACTGGACTCAAATGAAACCTGGTGGGTGGGTGTGAAGGGAAGAGGACAAAACTAGACACATCGGTTATTAAGTCAGCACTGGAGGAAGAAAAAAGGGAGATGAGGGAACAGAGGGAGAGAAGGAGGCAGCGTGTGTGGTGCCGAGTCCTAAGCTGTGTTAGTAAAATGACACTTGCAGAATCGAAGGGGATCCGCTGCTTAAACTATCAGCTCTCCAGTCCACCTCTGTCCCTCTTCCTTCCCCCATCAGTGTCTTCCGCCTAGTGATGAAACATTCAAGGCCAGTGCCCATGGTTTAGCATTTCCACAGTGCACTGTTACCTGCACGGTTTCCTCCCGTTAGCTAACTGAAGAACACTGAGTTCACTGCTGCTTATTTTTGGAGTAGAGGCTCATTGATTCAGACAAAGTCCAACTACGTGAAGTGGGGCAGTTTAGTGTGATATGCAGAAGTTTGTGGAGTACTCACTATAGGGAACAATAGGACTCAGCATTCTGTGGGGCTGGTCTCAGTAAGGAGGAATGCTGTTTTGTGAATGCCAGCTAAGGTGAACATCTGTCCGGCTGTAGTCCATCACTGGCATGAGATTGCACTGACAACAGAACAGCCCTGAGAGAGAAGGGGAGAGGTAAGGCAGTTACAGGCTGCTGCACAATGTCTGGACAAACACTCACATGTCAACCAAGCCTTTAACACAAACTCACACGGCAACACAAACCTAAACACACAGACCAGAATTCACCCAGAGTATGATAGAGTTACGGACAAACCTGAGAACATGATCAGTGTAACAAAAACAGAGTTTACACACACACTTGCACGCACACACACACACACACACACACACACACACACAGGCACACACATACAAACACTCAAACTGATGCACACAAGGGTATTCATTATAGGCAGGCATTGAGCTGATTGTGAAGCTGCATCCAACCTCTAAAGAGGGCTTTCTAAATCTGCCTCACAAAAAGACTCATGCATACCACTGCTCTGTGCGCTGGGGCAATAAAGATTGCATTCTTAGCAGGCCAAATACTTTTGAAGCTACATAAGCAAAATAAAATATGTTTCCACTAATGCATTGATCAAGTTTCAGTCTTCACGCTATATAAAAAATAATATTAGGGTGACGTGTACAATATTTAAAATTATGTAGAAAACTTATAAAGTGTTTCTATTTTAAAAATAAGCCAAAATAACCTATTGAAAATAATTAAATTTGCTTTGCAAATGTAAAATTTTAATCATGGATACATTTAAGACTTTATATTGATATTTTAATTCTCCAGTTTCTATTGTTTTAATCCGATAAAAAGCAACTAGCAAGTTAATGAGATAAAAACATTCTGGTTTGTTGAAATTTGTAGACATTTGCATTTTAACTGCCATTTGTTTAATTTCTCGATTCATTGAACATGTTGGTTAGGAACATCTTAAAACAGTATATACACAATAGACAAATGGATCTATTAAAAAAACAGGAACAAATACTCAAAACATATATATATATATATATATATATATATATATATATATATACACACACACATACATTTTTTTTAAAAACAAAACGTCCCAAAATCTCAAATGCTGCATACAATACAACTTTTTCACACCTAATGCCATAATATAGATATTACTGCTCCTGCACATGGCAAGAGAGACTTTGTCTTTCTTAGTGTATATAAAAAACAAACATGCAGTTTCTTATTTCCAATTATGTACTATTCATATGGAAGAGAAATTACGCAATGACCACACGGCTGTCCCTGGATACCAACAGGCTTCCCGGACACCGCCTCCAACTATGACCCCCCTCCTCTGCTGACTGACAGTCAACTTTTAACACTCAGCCTGAAATAACTAACTCCACTACAGCAGCAAACCACAGCTTCCACCAAAAACAAACACAGCTCTGTCTTTGCACAGTTCAGACAGAGCCGGAGAGGAGAAGTCAGAGTTGGAGGGTTGCTTTGTTCCGGGAAATGTCTCATGGCCAGAGAGGAGAGCTGCTACAACACACTCAGCTCTGGCGCCTGTTACAAGTTCAGCAAAGCCTGGTCTAGGCTCTGACAGCAGATCAACGCAGAGATGCAAAGAGGACGGGCAGCCTTACCTGTTCATGCCTGCATGTCCTCCATCAGATCTGAAAGCAGTAAGTCCTGGAGAAGAGCAGAGCGTGTGTGCACTGCTATGCTTTTTTCCACATATGGGACACAACTCCCTTCTGTTTCTCTCTCTCTCTCTCTTTCTCTGTCTCTCTCTCTCTCTCTCTCACCCCCCCCCTACTCTCTCTGGCCAGTGACAACAGAGTGAGCACTCAGTTCCCCTCCCCCATCTCCCATCCCCCTCCCCCTCCCCTCCCTCTATCTCTCTCTTTATGCTAAAAGTATTTAAGTAGAGAAAGAGAGAGAGAGAGCATGAGGGGAGGGTGGGGGACTGACCAATTGTGCTTTGAAGGAAAGAGAGAGAGGGCGATCACACCGAAGCTTGGACACAGAGGACGGTGGAAAGAAGGAGATTTGGGTTGGAGGGAAATGACCAGGCTAATTAAGAAAGAGCTGACTGAACAGTGGAAAGATTGTGCTAAAAAAAAAAAAAAACACCAAACAACAATCCAGAGTGACTAAAACAGATCGTCATCAAGTTACAGAAAAGCAGAAAAACATGTTACATTTCTTGTCATACAACCTTTTTGTTGCTCTGATCTGTAAAAAAATGTCTTTCAACCAGAGCTGACACATTCAATGTCACATCTATATGTAACACGTTTGAAAAGAGAAAACAAGACAATGAAGTTTAACAAGCATCTAGCTTTCTATTATTGGGTAACTACAACCTTGTTGAGGTGCTCAGATGTCCTGTCCTCACATGGACCTACTCCAGAGGCTGGACAGTTGTCCAGGATGGTGATCCTGCTCTTGCAGAACTGAGAGATTTGAGACACACAATGAAATTTGCAATAGGGAGAATGCCTAAATACAATATGAAGAAGTTGTAAGTGAAATAACAGCATGTTTTTTTTCCATTTTCATTCGGCATCCATTATTCCACAAATTATACAACAGAAATGCAGCATTCCAGGAGCCGGCCATCATTTGAGCACTTCTGCATATTGGCTTGGAGTTGGTGGCAGATGGATTCCTCCTTCTCTGGGAGACACTGGCAACGTTCAGTCACTATTAACCTAGTCTGTGCAATGGGCTATTGGTGAAAAAACCCACCTGGCCAACTCCTGGTAAAACAATAACAAGCCAATTTCCAAATGTGCTAATGTACTCAAGCTTTACTGACACTAGTAATTGTCTTTAAAGCTGATCAGGCTTCTGGCAGTCATTGAATAAAATCCAAACTTTAAACATGCAACACCATAAGTGGCGTCACCCAGACATGGCTCTGGGGTCCATATACAGTATTTCATGCTCAGGTCCCTCTCATGTTTCATTCACTCGCTCTTCACATACAGCTGTCTGGCTGTTTATAGCGCCACACTGAGGGCCACATGGTCCAGTCATCTCCTCCGATTACACAGAGCTGGTGCTCCGCCAAAGTTTCCCTGTTGTGCTACAGGACTTACTAAGGGATACCGCCTAGGCATACTCAATCTAGCCACAAATAACCACATACACACAGAGTCATATAGTTTACACATAGTAGTATGCAAACACACAGTGAGAGAATCAACTGACATACGACAGGGACGCTGAGATCCTGTGTTTATTATCTATGTAGTGTATTCTATGGGCTTTACTGTGTGACAGTCTCACATAAATTCATTATCCTGGACCCATCAGTCATCCTGTAGTGTTGCCGTGCCGAACCCTCTATCATCAATCTATCCCTCTATGAACCTTCTATAATTTTGTATTGGGCCTTGTGTTGGCCATTAGTCTTATAATTCATATTACCCAGTAATTACCAGGTTATTGTTGCAATATGGGGATGTACCAACATAACTTAAAAGAACTTTCATTATAAAAACAAACAATTAGAGGGTCATACAGATTTGACACAAACTTCCATGTTGTATTTATATGTAAGAGAAAAACAGACAGAAATACAAAACTATCCATTAAAGACATTCATTAGTTCACAAACAGACCCCCTGCTTCAGCTTTGATCAACTCTGATGTGGGGAGCCTCTACGTGGTTTTTCTGTATTCTTCTCACCCGAGCCTTTGTACTCATCAAAGTTGGCACGTCCCCAATAAGTTCAGTGTGTAAAATGTTCTAAGCAATAAAATGCATGAACCAAACAACAAAACTAACTCCCACGTTGTAATGGAACACAATAACCCTTTACACACATGGCCTCTGAAAATTCTCTTTTGTATGACATGAGGAACTATTTTAGGAGATGCCCCAGTGGTCAGTGACATGGCTCAAATTGGAATGTAGGGCAATAAACCCATTGGAGGGAACACTGCAACTCATTAGAGTGGTTACAAAACCCAGCACAGAACCACAATTAGACTCCTTAATGTTTTCCCTAATATGGGATCCTCAATAGGTTTGCTAATGGTGTCTCTGTGGGGGGGGGGGGGGGTTAGGTGAGGGTATGGTTGAGTAGGGATGTTGAAAGCAGACAACGCTGGTGCTCTCTCTATCACTCTATTGCCTTATTAGTGCTGAGACAGCAGTGTGTGGAAGCAGGCAGCATGCTGAGCCCAGCACTACTGAAGCACAAAGTCTTTCAGGCTCTGTGGACATGAGACAAGCCAAAAACTGAGAAAAATAAGTCTGAAAGAGAGTTTGAATAAGACAGAGCAGGAGTGCTTGCAAAGGCTGGAATGTGTGTCACATGAGTGAGTTTGACAGGTGTCAATCTCAAAGGTCCCACCCCTTTCTCTGACGAGCAGATACTTCTGCACACTGACAGCTCAGGGTCTGCAAACGCTTAGAGGGGATATATAGTCCAAAGGACTCTGAAAATACGGGCGACTGTCAGAAGGGGGTGATTGCGTAGGTGGCTTGTGGTTGGAAGTTAATGGAGAGATACCACAAACTGACAAAAGAACCATGGCAGGCTAAAAAACGAGTGGTGAATGGGCAGAGGCTACAGGTCAACATGCTGGTGTTTGACCTTATAGTGCAGGGCACGTCAGCACCTTCATTCAGCAGGTTGTTCGCCCAGAGCAGCAGTGGGTCAGCTGGTTTCATCAAGCGAAAGTGATGAATCAGGCTCATATTTCATTAGATTAAACAAACTCTCCATGTAGCCCAATGCAAGGTGATTAGCTAAGCAAAGTATCATGCAAAATGCCTTAATGTGCATATATATATAAATAGTGTATATATATGTATATATACATTCACATATAAATAAATACACACACACACACACACATATATATATATATATATATGGGGTACATACACTGGGGGTTGTGACCCCCCCCCCAAAAAAATATACATATATATGTGTGTGTGTGTGTGTGTGTGTGTGTGTATATATATATATATATATATATAGTTTGTGGTGTCACAACCCCCAGTTTTCCTGTGACCACAAGTACCACTTCTGCCATCACCTTCCACATCTTTTCGAGCTCTTCTTTCAGTCCTTCTCGTCTTCCTTCTTCTTGATGAACCACTTCTGACTGCTGCACTACAGCCTTGCTCTTCTGTTTGTCCTTAACTAGTATGTCGGGTTGGTTGGCCGTTACCAGTTTGTCGGTGTGTATCTGGACGTCCCACAGGACCATAGCTCTGTCATTCTCATCCACCTTTGGAGGCGTGAACCATTTTGTCCTTGGGACTTCCAGCCCTTACTTGCCACACTATATCAGCCACTTGGTTCTGGCTTTCCATATATGCCCTGACTGCTAGAATGTGCTGGACTGTCTTAGGGGCATCTTTGCACAGCCTGCACCTGGGGTATGGTAGACCCCAGCCTCTATTGATCTTGTACTTAGAGCCTGCTCTTGTGCTGCTAGATTAGTGCCTCTGTGCTGTCTTTTAGTCCAGCTTTGTCCAGCCAGTGCTAGGATTTGTAGGGGGTTTGTCCTTCCATGAAGACTCTTGCTCTTCCGGTTTCTGCTGCATGAGTTATTCACTAGAATCTACCATAAACATACGTTTTCTCTATTCTGAAAAGGTTTTAAACATATTTGCCAGTCAGGTGCTGTGTAGGTAATTTTAAAAAATGTATGTAGCTGAAGTCCTACTTTTGAACAAGAAGTCTGGTCTACAGCACCCTTGGGCATTTTTAGGAGCTACTTACATGTTTTATAAATGTTTGCAGGAACATGAAATAGCAAAAGATGTCCCAAATTGACAGACACAAAAACAAATGAACCTATATTATTTTAAATTCACTTTAACTGACATGAGTGTAAAAAGCCACTGAGCTTGTGGACTTTAGAGGTGGTAAATGGACTGAGTGGACCAAACTTAAGGTATGAGACTTAAGATCTGACCTCAGGAGACTAATTGCTTCCAGGACTGTGTCGACCACATGAAAAAAATCACCTAAATAAATCTAAATAAACAAATTCAAACATGTGGCATGGCAAGCGACAAAAGACGTGAGACAAAATGTTTTTTAAAACCCATTTCACCTATTTCGTGTGTTTGTTATAGTATCTCAATATTTAACGAAGGGTGTGTTTAAGGAAACAAATCCATATTTTAATGCATATTAAATATTTTTTTTTACAAATCTGCATGTGTGAGTGGTATTAATAATCAGTTCCAGACTTGCAAGGTTGGTTGATATCATTTCCTTTATGTGCTGGGGCTTTGGCTGAGATAAGGGCAGAGAGAGAAACTCTACACTAGCCCCAGTTGCCCCTAAGAGGGCTGGTCGAGCAGCGGAGGAAGGGACAAAGTATGTGTGTAAGAGAGACGAATGGGGGGGTCACTGGGATTATTAGTGGGAGGTTCAGCTGTTTATTATTCCAATTCTATCTCTAACAGCTGAAAATTGGAGAATTAGGCAGCAACCCCAAGCAAGCTGAGGATGAATGCGGGGGTTAAACCCTGTGGCTTGACTACACACTTTGACACTCACAGATACTGACGGAGCACACACACTGCAGAGGTCCTTCACAAATCTTAACAGACACACTCATGGACTTCGCACGTTTAGGAATAATAATAATAATATGACGGTTTGAAAAACATTAGTTTTGTTTGTTCTATTCCTCCTAGTCCTCTTTCAAAACCTCAAACGCAAACTTAAGTCTTTTATTTGCAGCATTTACAGATAGATTATTTTCACATTTTGTCTTTTCTGCTAAACATAACCTGTGACCTGAGAGGAACTGGTGACAAAGACAGACAAACAATCTCTTTAAACATGCCGGAAAACCAGTCATCCATCTCTCAATGTGTTTTGCACGCATGGACTTTCTCAGTTACGTACACTGCTGGCGTGAGCATGTAGTGTCAGAGGTTCTCTGGTCACGTCCGTGCATGTTATTAACACAGAGAGGGACATGTGACACTGGGAACTGAGAAACGTGAACTGTCCATACTAGGCAGGCATGCAGTATGAGGGCATGGAGACAGGTCCTTGGACATTTTGAGTTAAGGGAGTTTAATTTAGATTCAGCTGGCTAGCTGTTGGATTCTCCATAGAAATCGTGTGTTGTATGGATGACTTAGGCTTGTTTTCTGTGCCAGACAAACCAAGGCACACATAGGAGAGAAGGTGATGACAAGACTCAATCCTGATCTAATCAGTATAGAGTTTGTTTGCATTTGGAATAAAGATCTAAATGTGTCTTATGTTATAATTACAACCAAAAGTACAAAAAAACTATTAAAGAGTGTAGATAATAAGTGCTGCTTTGGGGGATTATTCTGTAATATTAACAGTGGATTGAAGCCTTTTCAAGTGTGTGTGTGTGTGCATCCCTGCAGCACGCCAACTTTAAGCTGTAATTAAAAACTGTGGGTTAATCCACTCGCTGAAGCCTAACACCAGTTACTATCAATGAAACACTAAATATGCTTCATTTAAACATAGATTTCCCTCAATCCAGGTCCAACCAACGCACGTGTGTGTGTGTGTAAAACTACCCTTGAATCTACAGGTGTGAATATGTCTATTAACATAAAGAAAACTTGTCTTCATGTTCAACAAATGAGGGCATCTTCATCAAAAATGATAACCGATGCAAAACAGAGCCTTGCTGAGTGAGGCAAGCTGTAACATGATGCTAGAAGTCACTGACATTAATTTGCAAAAATGTTTACCTAATGAAGATGATTTCCTTAAGTAATGTCATGCATTTATTCTCTGTGTATAGGTCAACTACAAATCGCATTAATGTTCTCATTATTTTATTCAAATATCTTCCAGTGGAGTGGAATTGGAACACCATTGGACACAATTTCCTCCTACTCAGCTTGTTGATGTAAAGTTTATCATTGTTTTATAAAATAGTTCATAACATATTAATCAAATTACCTTTATCTGGCATGTAGAGTAGAGGTATATGTGAAAAAAATCTCACAAGATTATGACTCAATCATTAACCAGTGAGTAGCCATTGACAGACTTGCTTGTGATAGAGAAGATTCAAAAATTCTAAAATCGACAGAAAATCGACTTAATTTAACTTCATTTGCAGACTGGACATAAAGGAAATCAATGTTTGTCATCTGTATGCAAAACATTGTAAACAAGTGCATCAAGTGACATGACTTTAGTGGAACTAAATATTGGACTTTTTTTTTATTAGAGAGCTGTAATTTGAGTACATGCATTTGTTTGTGCGGAAACACAAAAGTACAGGGTCTCAGACCAGGCACAGAGCCTGGTAGAAATGAATAAAGGAATATTATCAGACCCATAAACTATCATTATCATCCACCATACATTGTAAAAATCCCTATGATAGGAATGTATCATATTGTGAGTGACAACATAGCTGCATGATGATGTGTTTGAGTTTATGACTCATCCCATGGTTCTTGTGACTATATACACCCAAGATTAAAATTCAAAAAGAAATTTATTGTAAGGAAAACACAAAGATCATACATGCAGGAACTCGTGGCCAAAATATATGTTTGAACAGTACTATTTGCATTTATATTTCTTATATATATCACTTTAACATTTATATTGTAAAATATGGCTAAGTACAAAATTAATAATATCTCTGAATAAGTTAGACAAGAAATCTTGAAGATTCCCTGTTAACAGCTAGAGAACCAATCAGGCTCCAGCTCTTGAAAGTTTCCCCTTAGCTGATGTCACAGACTCCAGTTGTTCTTGTTGGTCTATTGGCTGCTCTATTTTCTCCTCCATCAACAGAGATTGTTAGGAGGCTAATGGCTATTCCCCACTGCTTATTAAAGCTTTATCAAAGATCTTGCCAAGTATTCAGGGAAACAGGGGCAACAAAGAAGCTCGCTGGAGTGTCCTTTCTCAAGTGTCCAGCCTGATGGAGAAGACCTGGACAAAGGATGTGGCTGGTGAAAGATTCTCCATCTAATCCTAGCTACTGCCACATCTCTGGAGACAACATTAATCCCAAGAATGGTAACTTTTAAGAATGGTTCTTATATGACAGAGATATAGCAACGGTAGAAAAAGACACTTAAGGAAATGAAAACCATTTCCATGATCACACTTTCCTTACAAATAATACAGGAAGATAATAGCTGCAGATGCTACACGAGCAGAAATGTGAAGTCACAGGCCCGTAGTATCGGTCACTGATAAATGCAATAAGCAGCAGCCTACGATTGCCAGCTGTACCAGACTGAAGGGTGAAATAGGTTTCATTGTGTGGTCCAGTGTAAAATGATTTCTCTTCTTCGAGATGAGCTTTTCTCACCTTGCTTTTCCTTCCCTTTGAGCATATTTGCTGACCAACAGAAAGGGAAGATGAATGCTTCCATTTTAGAGGCTGCCATCCCCTTCTCTCATCTTCTTCGATCCAGATTTCACATTAAACTTGTAATAGCATTTGACCCTGCAAGGCAAGAATATCATTCAGGTGGGCCATGCTATATGAATGAAATCTGGTGAAATGCCAATATTCATGCACATAAATTCACATTCTAAGCATTCTCATCATACCATCTACTTCAGAAGTAAAAGAAGAGCAGCTGTCATTACATATATCAAATCATACTAAGGAACACGTGCAAATACTAAATCCAATGCAAACTACAGCCGTTAAATGTGCCACCACGCCACCACCCTGTTGGGAACAGCGACAAGCTTCTCAGCACTGTTCTGTGCAGTACAATCCAGTGAGCTGCTCCCCTGCTATAGCTACACATGTTGGGAGGGTCATCTGTCAAATAATGAACCAGTTTTTGGCCATTTGGTATGCCCAGAGGCTCTGCGAAGGGAAGTGTCTATGAAGGACATTTTTCCTCCTCTCTTGTGCTCTAATTCAATCATTCTTACAGGTTAGTGGTGTCCCACTGTCTGCCAGGCAAGTAATCTCTGTGTAATTGAGTTCCCAATAAGCCATCCATCAATAATGCATCAGGTTCCATGAGGGAAGATACGACCATTCTCCCACAGCTCTCTCCATGGAGGAAGGAGACAGGATTCTTCTCTGACTGAGCAGAAAGATCTATTGCTTCCTGAAGATCACTCACCAGCCTCTCTGGCTTTTATCCCTCCCAAGCACAAGCTACTTCAGATGTGAAATTATTAAATCAGACAGGATCATGGTGATGGGTTGTTTGCAAAGCCGAAACCACTAGTTAAGACCAACACATGTTCAGAAATCAGCCCATGTTTATATTTTACAGACATGATCCAGTCCTTTTAATAATGTGTTGTGGGGTTACATGATGGAAAAGATCCAAAGAAACGCGACCAGACATCAGAAAAATACAGAAGCACTTTAAAGAAGAACCTGTTCTGGTGCTTTTTTTTAAATACAACATGTCCCATAAATATAAATATTTATATGGGACATAAAATATGCCCCATGTTTGCCACATACTTCTCCACTTTAATTAATAGTGTATGCCAGCCCATCAATCATAACTAAAACCAAGGTTAAACTGTACAGCTGTCAGAATGATTTTCAATTATAAACCCAGGAAGCTCCAGTGGTTTTCTGACTCCCACCTCTGTCTTTGGTCTCACAGGGTCATTACCAGTATTTCCCACATAGATGATTGTAGACCACCTTGCTGCTATTTTTGTCCACACAATTGTCTTCATCTTCAAACACCTGGAATCGTTTTATGAAGCCCAGTTTGCCCTTGCCATAGTGTTATGAATAAACTGATTTGATATAAAATTCTAAGAAAAAATCTCTGCCTCATATTTATGTCATTAGACTTTGGACAGAAGCAATGCTTTAAAAGAATATTCATTCTGCAAACAAAATTCTTTCCTAATATTCTTAAATGTCATAAATCATAAAAAAATATGATCATCTTCAGCTCCCCATACCTTGGTTACAAGTTCCCTGTATCCCTGTAGTTCTGTCCCTTTACCCTTGGGTCTGCCAGATTAATGGCTCATTTAAGTCCCTATTATAATACATTAGCCCATTCAGCCACTGCAAACTTTACACTCCCCGGAAAATAAATCACATCATAAAAATATGAATCAATCTCAATAAGTGATTGCATGTAATCTGTTTGATGTTAAAGACTATGACAAAGGTTTAGACTGGGAGCAGCAAATTACTGTCACTTAAAGGGATAGATTGACTCTAATAGCTCAGGAGCTATTGAAGCTATTGGCTTATCATAGAAATTGGTCTTTAAAGCTCAGGGAGGGAGAATATTATTGCTGTTACTGCTACCAGATTTTACAAGTGAGCCAAGTATGTCAGTGGGAGAGTGAATTACACTAGTCAGTGGTCTGAACCAATTCCTGTGGTTGGTTGGTTGGGCCAAAAGTCACAGAATGCCACAAAATAACACTGCTTGCTCAAGCATTTTCAGAAAACCGATTCTGTTCTACATAATAGTGTGACAGCAGGAGTTCAAGAAAATTCTACGAGTTGTAGGCAAGGAAAAGGCTTAGGTGTGGTTCACACACCACACACACACACACACACACACACACACACACACACACACACACAACAACAATGTTCCAAGCTGGAGGTTAATTCAATCCCAACACGTTCCATTTTGAGGCTGCTGTCAGAATCTGGTCTGCAGTGTGACATTGTGAAGGAGAGGTAATTACATTTTGGTCCAGTCCGGCGACTCAGCGTCTATTCAGAGGGTGCTGTCAATGCCCTCCTCCTATAGACCACAACCACCAGAGGAATGTCCACCTCTGGACACACAGCAAGCAGCTTGACTGCACCGCTACACTTTAAAGCACTTATGTTTAAATGAAAACATCAATTGGCAAACTTTCCTATAACAGAATATTTCAGTTATCCGGTTCGATTAGATATAAGGGGGTTTTTTTTACTTTAGATATTGAAAATTACAAAATACTGAGCTATAACTATAACAGCTAATTTAGAATTTTGCAGATTTTGATCACAAAATGAATTACTGTAAAAATCCTAAATTTCTCTGCAAATTATTTGAGCCCAGAACAGATGTGAACAGATCAGCTTGATAACATAAAATTATGTCGTAATATGTGTGGAAGTGTTTACTTTCAGTGCGAAGGGCTAAGCAACGTGTCAGAACGAGGAAACACAGACACACACACAGACCACACATACACACCTTTCTTTATTCACTGTGTGTAAGTCAGAAGCTTAGGAATAAGAATCAAATACACCAAGCTGGTTCATAGTTTCTCTGCAGTTAGGACGTGCACCTGTCGACAAAATTTCGTAAAAGATTTACAGTTTTGCTGAGGCTCTCAGTACTCGTGTGGTTATGTTGTACTTGTCCATTGTGTACTATTGATCAGGCTCTGGTGAAACTTGTGACTAAAGCTTAGTCCTATCCCAGTAGAATAAATCACAGTATTGACCCCGTGGTTATCAATAAAGGTAATGACAAACATCTGGCCCCACCTTTAATGGAATCGACAGACTCTTCCTGGCAGAAGCCCAGCATTGGCCACACATAGATTGCCTTGATCTTTGTAGTGGGAACCCACTCTTAGTATGCAAATAAGAATGGAGAAATGCAACCGCCATCAAAAACTAAGCAGTTCTCCTATTGAATTAGGAGCCGAAAATCTCCATAAACACCAAAGGAAAAACCTTAAAATGGCTGCTGACAATAGGCCTGTGTGGATTGACTAAGATTTATTCAGTCAAGGAGCTCACAGTGTATTTATGTCAATGAAGAAATAAGTGAAGAGATCGAATCAATGGTTGCTTCACTGAGGTCCAGCGGTGCTGAGCTGGACTTTCAGAGTGGTTTGCAGAGGAAGCACTGTCCTGTGTTTGTACACAGGATTATTATAGCTGATGGTCTTCTGTGACAGTATGTTCCCACATATGAAAACACCTGAAGTAGCTTGCAACAGAAACTATGTATTTCATATCTATAGGCTCAAACTAGAGTGTGGCGAAAGTATTATTTTTTGTTAAAGACCCACATTGTTCCTTTAACCTTGGGATCGATAAGTGGCTGAGAGAGGCAGCGTGGAATAGATATCTCTATTTTCTTGTTCTTACAAACAAGGCAGAGGCTTAATAGGACAGCTGCTTTACTGAAAACACAACTCAGTAGCCCAGTTAGCATTTTATTTCAGGTGATAAATAAATACTTCAAAATGGTAATTACAGTGTTCTACTACAAAAATTATGAAATAACATCATTTTGCATTAATGAAAATGTTCTCACTGGCAATGTCTTTCTCACAACACTAAAAAGGGAAATACACAATGGTAAAGACTGAGCTAAAATCAAGGTTAGGTGTTTCAAAATGAAATGAACGAAAATAAAACCATCTATTGTATCTGTCCTGGAGTTATCCAATAAGAGAAAAGCTTGTGAAATGTTATCACAACACCATAAATTTAATGTGTTTCCGGGTTTGCCATGAGCATTTCTTATGGCTTTCTACTTCATTTAGTGGATGAACCAGAGACCCATAAAGTGGGGATTTACACACGCTACATGCAGGGAAAAGCATTTATTAGTTTATTAGAACATTTTCAATATGAGTGGTTTTGGGGTTGATGTGTTTAGGATCACACCTCTTTTAAATCAGATGCAGTATGTGACCAATGTAGAGACACAAATGCTGCAGATGAGAAAGAGATTTTACAAAATATAATTATTCTATATAAAAAAAAATAAAAAGCATAAAATATTGGTGAGCATTTGCACAAACTTTCAAACTGTTAAAATGACCAGTGTTAATATATCAGGCTTAAAAATAAAAATCTTAACTTAGGTATTTTAAGAAATATAACTGCAAGATGTAAACACCTTCTTCTCTAAACCGAATGGCAGAGTACATTAGAAGTAGAACAGTACCACAGAAATACTTTTAATCCTTTGGTGAGATTTTTTTCATTTATCATAAGGTGCGGCAGCCCGGAACTTTCCAGATCCTCGCCAATCCTGTTACTGTTGGGATTTGTTCTGCTGGGCCTATAAAAGATTAGTCCTCGAGGAGAAAGAGTGGACTTGATTAGCTAGACAGCAATTTAATGGGATTGTCAGAGGGCCTACAATAAATCAGCTTTTGTGATTAAATGGGATCTCCAGTAAAAGTTGAATGTCTCCAAATCAATATCTATTGAATGTTTTTCCTTTTGTTCCAGGTGAAGGGAAAAAAGTAAGAGAAACAAGGCGAACATTTCCGGTGGGCTAATAACCCTGCAGACCCATGCTGAAAAGCGGCTTACATTTTTAGTGGGAAGGTGAAGAGGGAGGGAAAGTAGCCGCTCAGCTAGAGAAAAAGGGAAATAAAAAAAAGGAGACAGAGAAATTTGTAGAGTAAAAAAACAAAGCATCGGGAAATAGTTTGGGCATTAAGTAAAAGTGAAAGGACTTAAGCTGAGGCAGACGTATGAACGAACTGATACTGTAAAAGCTCTGGGCCCTCAGCTCTATAATAGCCACAAACAGCACTGTACTGCCTCTGTCTGTCTCCTAGCTGATGTGCTCACAAGATACAAGCCAGGCCAAAGAAATGCACTCCATGTGTACCTCTCCTACTGTGGCCGAGCAACTGGAGAAAGAGCCGGGCTTTGTCTATTAGTGGGAAATAAAATGGTGTGGAGGCACAGCGTCTCCAGCCAGCTCATGACCCCATGCAGTGATGGAGAGCTGCCCCGGTCAATTAAGTAGCACTGCTCTGATTCCTTCATACATATTAACCACTGAGCAGCAGTGAGACATAGAATTTAGTGGCCATGGATCCACACACTAAAGGAAATAGAAAATATCACTGACCAATGGGTGTTTTTTTATAGCCAAATACACATGGGACTTGTATCTTGCAAAGGTATCACAAGGTTAAAAGATTTATTGATGTTTTGAAGTGTATAGTGCTTTTTTGCAAAAACACAAAAAGAGGGCATTCATCAAATATAACAAATAGTCATATAACAAAACATGTCCACATAGCAAAACAATTTTCACCCTCTGCTTTTTGTGTAAAGGTGGAACCAGTCTGGTAACCAGCTGCATGTCTGTGGCCCTGCTCTGTCTCTCGGGTGCTGTATCTCTTACTCGCCCCCCTACTTCACACTTTCCATCAGATCAGAGGTTAGAAGTGCATTCTAGGTTCTAACCGCCTGCTCTACATTCCTGCTGTTTTGATACTGGGAGGGCACTCTCGTGTCTGTCCATCATCATCGTCTACCCTCTCCTCCACCTCCAAACCTCCTCTAATCCCTCACACACGCACACACACACATAACCACCAGCTCTTTTTCTCCCTATCCTCCTCCAGGTCTGAGGAATTCTCCAGATCTGGACAATGTTTCATTTCTTCACAGGCCACATCTTTGATAGCTTAATGGCCCCCATACAGAGAGGAACATGCACCGAGAAGTGGGGATCTCTCAAGTTGTATGTTCTATTCATTCTGACTAAGCTTCAGAAATGTGGTGTGTGCATGCTTGTCATAATGAAACAATGTGCCATAGCAATTTCTGTTTATGGAAGGAAAATGTTTCCATCAGAGTTTCTGCATCCTCAGCTGGTTAAAACTTTTGCAGACTGGAAGCAAAACCCCAACAACAGCACATAAGAAGAGAGCAGCCCTGAGCATTGTCCAGCAGAGAGCGAGAAGCACTTCACACTATAAAACCATGTGCATGAACCTGGACTCAGTTCTATCCTTTAGGTTATTCAGAGAAGATGAGAGGTTTTGTCTTTCTTTCACCAACACTCGCTCACAGCAGAAAGCTGCCCAGTACAACCACAGTATGACCTCCGGTTCTGAGCAGCTGCACTGGAGCAGTCCAGGTTAAGGTGCTTTCTCAAGGGCACCACAGTGGTGTGGATGAGGAAGGAGACATGTGTCCCACCCGGATTTTATGCTGCCAGTCAGGGGGATGAACCAACAACCTCTAGGCCACAAGCTAATTTCTCTAACCTTTAGGCCACCACTGCCCTCAAATACATAATTTTGCATAATTTTTACACTTGGTCATCTAAGTAAATGTTCTGGATGATAACACAGGAAAGTATCGCAGTGCAGCGTTCCTTTTCTGTTGCAGTGTCCTGCAGTACTTCTGAAACTCCTGGGTCAGTGTGAAATATGGCCCATCTAGCATGTCCTAGGCCACGAAAATCCAAAGCACTGCACCTAAGTAGGATCTTTACCGCCTGCCCAAAATAAAACCAACCAACATCTAAGGGCTTAAAATTGTGATTCAATAAGGCCAATGTGATTGGATCATTGGGGCCTCCAAAGAGTGTAAGGGCTGGAACCCATTACTGGAGCAAGGCTCATTAATGCCAGTGAACAGGGTATCTGGGTGAAACACCTGATGGGTAAAGAGCAAGGGCATCAAAGAACAAAGATCAAGATATTAATCTATTTTACAATAAAAACTTAAACTTACACATCATCTGTTCATTTATTTTTTTAACCATCCTGTTCGGGATCATGGGTGCTGGAGCCATCCCATCTGTAACTGCACAAGAGACACAGTACATCCTGAACATGTCACCAGTCTATCTCTGGTTTAACACAGAGAGAGATACACAGACAGACAACCACTCACACCTATGTCCTATTCAGATTTACCAGTTAACCTGACGTGCATGTCTTTGGACTGTGGAAGGAAACTGGAGTACCAGAAGGAAACCCATGCAAGCACAGGTAGAACATGCAAACTTCACATAAAAAGGCCATACTAGGAAAATTCATGCTGCCACACATAATCAAAATTGGTTTTAGGGATGTAGAATATTAAAATCAAATGTAAAATGTCACAGTTGTTGTAAACAAAGGGGTTTATCAAACAATAGAGGATATTAAAGACATTGAAAAATGCCAAAGCCAGGCACTGACCTTCAGGTGCTGTTTGACGGACAAGTCGGCGATGGTGCTTTTACAGCCAAACCCCCTTCCCTGCCTCTGTGTGTAATAGCGTGGCTTACAGTCCTTCTCAGCTATAGGGCGTTTTATGACAGTCAGAGCTATGAGTGTGAACAAGGCCAGTAGCAGCAGCCGCGACGGCAGCATGGTTAAATACGTAGGACAAGTTATAGGCCGACCCTGAAACAGCTCCCACACTACTGGCTCAGCCACACAGAGAAAAGAGCAAGGGCTCCGATTATGGCAGTGTAAGTGTAAGTGTGGGTTAATCTCAGGTGATGTAGTTTTATTACAGATGGTCGGTAAGAATGGGATGTGAGATAATTGCCCCTGGGGCTGTTACAGATGTGTGGACGTTGGTTGATCTGTTAACTATGGCCAAGCCAAAGCTCTGCCAAGGACATTTTTACTGCTCTGATGTCCTTATCTCATCCTGACAATGTCAATAAGAACTAGTCCTTTAGAGGCATGAGTTTATACGCAGTTAATTAAAGTGTCTTTGATGAGCATTAATAGCTTCATAGCAGTAACATATATACATGATTACAATATGCCTAATATTTAAAAGTAGAAAAATAAATAAATAAAAGATGCACATACAACATGTACTGAAGTTTGCAAAATAAAGAGGAAATATTAATAGGGAGACACGGTGTCTGGACTGGTTAAAATTCCTACCTCACAGCTAGTGTTTGCATGGAGTTCCTCCAGTTTCCTCCAACAGTCCAAAGACATGCTGGTAACTGGTGACTCTAAAACAAACGTGAGTGTGCAAATGTGAGTGAATGGTTGTCTGTCTCTCTCCCTGTGATAGAATCAGGCCCCGTGACCTTTAAAGGAGTAAAAGGTTTGAAATACATTATTTATTTATTAATAAATTTACTGATTAGAAGCCACTGTCAGTTTTTTACAGTTTTTTAAATCTGCAACTTTCTACTCAGACACTGTCTATCACGACCTGAAGGCTGAAAGTAATTCAGTCGAACCAGACGGTGTAAACATACAGAATTGTACCCACTAAACTGAGCACATGTTGTGACGTGTCAGAGGCACAAATACATCTGTTTCAATTGCAGGCAAGTGGTGAGAGGAAAATATAATGAAAACAATATATTATGTGGACTAAAACAATACCATCCTATTTATACTAACCTATAAAATGCTCCAAGTCATCAGCGAAGTACAGTATGTATACAGACCTTACTGATAGCTGATGCAATCACTTATATCAGACAGGGTGTGTAAAAATATGATTTAATCATAGTTTACTTCATTTTTTTACCAGTATAATTCAATATGTATCAATACAACTTTCCAGGGAGTCCTGCGTACATATTTCAAAGCAAACCTTTGGCAAATCATTCTAATCCTGTCCTAAAATAGACAAGTAGGCTAAACAATTACATCTACTAAGCACTGTGTCAAATGTATAAGTGATTTACATTTTAGTTACTTCATTATGTTTATGGTGAGTCTATATCAATATATCTGCCCGTGCAACCACTGCTGCTTCATAGCTATGATATAGCAATGCATTGACACTCTCAGTAAACCGAAGCAACACCAGACACACATGCACACGCAGAAACAAAGAAAGAAAGCCAGAGTGATGGGAAGCAGCAGCAGAATGACAGAGGTCTGCTCTTGCCTCTCATCAGAGCTATTTCAAGCAGCCACCCTGTCAGAACACGCCCCAGATGAGGTCTCTCAAGGCAGAGAGAAGGCTGTCATAACAGTTCGCCTGGAGGGCCGTTGGAACAGATAGATAGCTTTGAGACGTGCTAGACACAAACTCGGGACCAGTCAACATGTGAGTGGCCCTAGTTATAGCCACAGAGTCCGGATTGTTGACGGACAGACATCACTCATTGGCCCTTATCTTTTCCTTCCCTCTGTGTCTCTTTTGTCCATATTTTCTATTTTGCATCTCCTTCTGAGAGAGAACTGGGAGAGAGAATCACTGACACTGTTACCTTGAATATTTAAATATATTTCTTGGAAAAGAAAAGAAAAAGTTTTCTACAATAAGACTTGCTTTCATATCAACACATGCTTTGAACCAGCCACTGACATGAAACACTTGCTTCCCATACACCACCTATTCAAACTAGCTTAAAAAGTATGTGAACCACTAGAAAGCCAGATAAGACGGGGGCTGCTTTTATTGGATGTTGTGTATATCAATGTTGAACGTTCAGTGTGGGAATGCCTGATAAAATTGTAAAAACACACCTCTCACACACTCCTCACTACCATGTGAGAGACCTGCACCTCCCTCTCCTTACACGCACGCCGACTGCCCTGCTCTATACTTGTGGAGTTCATTTGGCTCTCCACTTACAAAACACAGATGGGCTGGTGTTGTTACAGTGCACCCTGCCCTGGGGACATGTGTGCCAGAATGACACAGTGCTGTACACAGATGCTGCATCTCAGATGATGCACATCCCATTAGAAAAGGGTGGACAGCTTTTCCAATCAACAGATCACTTTTTCAAACAGCCCTTTGTTCCCTGACCCCCAGCAGCTGGCAACAATTAGCTGCCAGGACAGAACACAGCAGTCCAGGTTGCCAGTCAGCCCATTATGCTGTAGAACCAAAGTTGTAACTCGTGACATACAGCACCACTGATTTCAGTTCCCAAATCAAACAAACCCAACTTGGACACATTAAAGACTGGTTATATATATATAGAACAAAATACATGTTCAATCAATCCCAGCTACTTGAAGGCTATTTGGTGTTCACAAAACTTGATATACTAGTTTTCACACTAATATTAAGTTGGCACAACAGAGATGATGACTTCAGTTTATCCAGCAGACTGCCAAGTTTCCCCTTGAAAACTCTTGTTGCTGACAGCAATAATAAATTGCAGTCAGACCAATCAATTGTAGACCAGCTTGAACCCCTTAAGTCCTTAAGAATGAGAGGCTGGGGAAAAAATCAATTTGCAATTTACATCAGGCTGATGAGTGTTGAAAACACTAAGAAAGAGACAGCTTCAAGGATCCAAGTATAATTACATCCCAGCCAGTGTCGAGCTGTGGCCCTAACATCATCATGGGTTTGATAATCAATAGTACTGAGTGGAACTCACAGCAGCTAAACTCCTGCCACTCATGTGCACAGACTGCTCAACACACTCCCAGGTATCACACAGGGGAAGGCGTTTGTGTTGCATCAACGGGCAGTAAGTGTGTCATGACCAAATCTTACTGGTCTGACTTCCTGGAAACTTGGCTTCTTGGCTGAAAGACAATTGGTCGGAAGATGACACCGGTGAGGTTAAAGAGCAGAGTGGTGCACGTTGGTGTCTCAGGTGTCGCTAATGTCATGTGGTACTGACGCCAATGTGACTCACACATCGTGACGTGGGATCTGTGGGCGCACTTAGGAAGCAGCAGACTGTGAGGATTTTATTACCATAAAATAAAATCTATATATGTGGGCCTAAAATTGTGATGCATGGATAATTTCTATCCTCTCTCTCACTCAAAAACACACACAGCGCATAAAGAGGGTCTGGTCAAAATCATGTGAAGAGCACAGTGCACAGGCAGGACGGAGCCAAAAGTCATAATGAAAAACAGAGGCAGAGGGAGGTGAATGAATAGTTGCAGTTTCAACTATGTTTTGTTTTCTAATGGCGACAGAAAGAAGAAGCAGAAAAAGGAGCAGGCTCGAAGGGTTAAACGTTGGCGAAAAGCGGGGAGGGGACAAAAGGCCCATTGTACGAGCCAGAAGTGTCCCTGGAAAGGAGGGGAGAAAAAAGAAAGCCACCACTGGCTGGTCCCCCAGACCCATTGTAAGCGAAGGGGAGTGCAGCCACGCATGACAGATGTCCCTGGGTATTGTTTCCCCAGCAGCCTCCTCTTTGCCTCCTGCCTCGGCTCTGGAATTCCATGAGACTTCGTCTTCTCTCTCCCGGCGTTCCCTGTCGCAATACTGGTCATACTGGTCATACTTACGAGTATACTTACTGGAGGCTGCTGTTCCCAGTACTTGCCAAGACCCGTGAGTGTGGACAAACCTACACCCAATGCTAGAAAACAGAGCAGCTGTGTGTGTGCCTACAAACCAATGCGCTAGTGCGAAGCCAACGTTCACAAACTTCGAAATCAATAAAATGAAGCTCAACGGCATTTTTTAATAATCTAGATGGCTTCGAAAACGGCACTTATATTTTTACCTCAAGCTGTGCAGAAAAAGGCAATTACCAAAGTGTTAAGTGAAGCGCAGGTGAAAGCTTTTTTGCAACATAAAGAGCTGAGGTAAGCTTTATATACAAAGCAGTGATGTTTTGCATCGCCCATTCATCGGCCCACCATGTGGCAGACCTACAGAGGCGGCTTGTCGGGCTGTCAGTCACAGCAACAGTGTGCCAGTGGGAAGTGAGCGCAACAATGGGCCTGTCTGGTTAATGGGTGAGAGAAATAGCAGACAATCCTTCATTTCTATGCCCTACTAGCACAGTGTCCGTTCTCTGTCCCATTCTTCTCGTGGCCTTAACCACATTCTACCAACACTCGCACACTCAGACTCCAATCAGTTGCCCCACCCCCGTCGCCTGTTAACATTTATTTCAAACACATACCCCACACAGACTTACATTCCAATGCATAAGCATGAGAGTGACAGAGAGAGAGAGAGACATCTATAAAAGCTGTGGAAAATTTGTTTGAAAGCCATGAATATTTACCAAGTGGATCAATGGCTGGTAGATAATCATTCACTGAATAATAACAGGTGTGAGGTATGTTTGCTGCTGTAACACTCTTAGCTGTGCTGTCTAAAGCCATGCCAGCTTAGCCCCAAACTGAAAACGGCATAGGAAAAAAAACACCAATTATGCCACCAGTAGCATCAACTTCTAAGTGATGATTATGTTTAATAAACTAAGTGCAACTTTCACACAAGCAAAATACTTTTTTCAGTACCTTGTAACAGATGCTGTTATAGATGTAACGCAGAACACCAAAATACAGAATAGCAATGTTCAACTCTTCTTATGGATGGAAAGCAACTCAACAGCTAATGATGTTACCTACTTAATATGTAAAGTCACAGAATAGCTTCTTTACATTTTGTTGAGTGTAAAGAAGCATATACATATTGACATATTGAGTATATACATATAGGCTGTACTCAATATGAACAATATGTATATTGTTCATATTGAGTACAGCCTAAAATCTAACAATTTTATCAATGTGCTGTTGGAAAAGCAAGAATTTTCTACAGTTGGAAAAGCAAGAATTTACCAAACTTCAAATGGTAAATTTGAACAAATAAGAAAAGTTTATACGAACAAGAAAATACACTACGATGTGTGAAAACAAAGGCATGCATGAAAAATACAAGCAAGATAATTATCCAGTCATCCAACTGAATAAATAATTAAGCATTATAGCTGTGAAGGTTGGATAGCTTTTAATTATGTATTTCGAATTCATATATGTTTAGATACTTCAGCAGGAATGTCTACCGACTTTTCACCTTTGCCCTCAGTGCTGAAAACAGATTTACTTGTGTCAGTTTGGTTGCTTCACAGTCTAACTTTTAACCCTCGAGCTCTTTGTTTTCTAATTTCCCCATTCAGCTAGTTACCAATTGTTCATCTCTGTTCTTCACTGTCATACTTGGCTCCAGATAAGTGCATAACTGAGAGACCACAAACAAAACACTGCCTTATTTTACTGTCATGTCTTTCACGTTAATGTCAGTGGAGAAGTAGCATTAGTGTCATACATGTTCCTCAACTCACTCATGTCAAGGGTTGTGTCTCTCAGCGTGAGAACACAAGGTAAAGATCCACCTCCAAAGAGTATTTATTCTTTTCCATAACCTGGTGGGTTTGACCTTCAGGCCTGTGGTGGAGAAAAGCATGACATATGGCTCAGTCTGCCCATCCACGACCTTGGATTGGGCCTGCAGACCCCTGGGTAAAGTCAAATGAATGCATGTAAACATTTAGCCCCCTGCACACTGAGCGGCATGGGCTTAGGTGACCCCAGTGAACATCAATCAGACAGAACACAAAAGGATGAGGCACATGGGGGAAAAACTGGGGTCAACCACACTTATAATAAACAGACATGGATGGCATTGTCAAAACAGATCGGTCCTCTTTTCCTGACCATGGGTAAGCTGGGCACTCCTACCCCCTCAACTGCAAGCAGCAGCAATTATGAGGAACCCTCAATGCATGAGCTTTAGAGATGAGTGGATAATCTACTTGGGCGGATTTAAGACTAATCTGGCATTTCTGCTCTCCAAATCAAATCACAATTGGATACATATAGGGCTTATGCACTGATACGATGATTTCAAAGCACAGAACAGAAGGGAGGCGATCCACAGAATGGCCAGGGGAGTATTTAGAAGGATTTGGTAGGAATATGATATAACAAAAAGATGAAATGCTTTTTTATGGTTTCGTTTAGAGAGCACAAATTGTCACCACTTTCTTCAAAACACATTGTACTTACTGTACAGTACTTACAGCTGTGCTCAGCACCATCTCCCAGCTAGATGCATCAAGTAAACAAACAGAATGGATGTTCGGACAGCTGCAGGGACAACATTACCCGATTTCTCGAGTAATATGCCCGACATAAGAAGTCTCATCAGAGCAGGAAATGCAGGAGTTGGTGATGCCTTCTGTAACTGCTGTAACATGCAGTCATCCTGAGGTTTCTGTCTATCAGTGCTGCTGCGCTCCAAATCTACTGAGCTAATGACAGTTACCAACAATAACTCATGTGACCCTGCATGAACACATATAATCATATACACACGTTCCCACATAGATGAAAAAAACAAACACAAACAACGTGCTGGATAATGCGTATGCTCTGATGCAGGTGGCTGTCTCTTGCGCTAACAGTCCAGGCCCCTCATTTCATTACTGCTCTGCCTCTCTGCCAGACACTAACAATCCCATTACCTTCTACAGAGCCGATCCAGCTCAGGCCATAGCTGCCCAGCACAGACACAAACACATTGATCCAACATCTGAACCAGAAAATAGCAAGGGCAGAAAAGAATTCCCAGAGTTCCACGGCCACAAAATCAACAGTAAAAGAAATATAATCTATATTATGAAGTATTCAAAGTAAATCTCTTTTATGAGTCAATTTTTGACACTGAAAGGATATTTTACTTTTGATTGGATGCTTGCAAAGGACAGAAAGGATTACCAAAATATATTTAGTTTGTTGGTGCATGAAGTTAAATGACAGAATTAACATTTTCTAAATCTTTAAATTTGTCATGACAGGCAGATGTTTTTAAATCCTCAAACTAAAAAGATTGAATAACATAAATAATCTTTTAAAATTGCTGTAAACATAAAAAAACTAAAAACTGCTCTAAAATGCATATCTCTTGCCATGTTTACTCTATGGAAATTATATGAGGCTATGAAAGGGTACAAGGCAATCACTTGGTGGCTGAGGTTTGAGACCACAGTTGTCCTCTAAAATCTGCTGGAAATAGACTTCCTCAGCTGCTCCACAACCACAGTCACCCAAATTGATTTCAAAACCATCCCTTCCACCAAATCCCCAATGGAGACCATGCCTGAGAGTGCTGCAGAGCACTGCTCAGTATCTAAAGTCCTGTCATAAACAGAAAGGAATCAAACTCAAACATCAGCTTTTTGCGTGAACACCGTGCATCTACGCGTATAAGGCACAGAGGTAAGATTCGTGATTAGCACAGCCGCTGTGTTCTTGCAGGCTTCCCCTCATTTCTCCCTCTTCCCTGCCCCCACAAACAGCTCTGTCTCCTCTGTGGACCACGGCCGAGCGACCGTGCCCTGAGTGTGCTCACTGGAGCACAGGGCCCTGCAAGAATGAAGCCTATTCAACAGACTATCTCCAGATGCTCACCAAAAAACAGTCCTCCAGGCTACACCAGGGAGCAAAATAGGGGAGAGAGCAGGAAAGGAAGATAGGAATCTGATAGCCTATCATTAACAGCCCAAATAAATTGAAGGAAAACTCTCAGGCTCAAGCAGTGCCCTCAGTCGTGCTGTTTGTAGGTGATCACCTTATTGTTTTGTCTCTTGTGGGGTTTCACAGACCTGTTATGCTTCACCATAGAAGATGTTTGTTGTTGCAGATAAATTGTCTAATGTGTGTGTCCATTGTGATTCACAGACATTGCCCACAAACCACAACTGAGACACATCCTGTATAAGATCATTTTCATTCTGACTGAGCTTATTACATAGAATTTACTTTTTAAACATGACAGTCTCCACTTTTTCCAGTCTCTCAATTACAATAACTGTTTGAAACAGAAATATAGCAACAAACAGGAAAAAAAATTAATGTGTAGAACCATATTACAAATAACGGTAAAAACACTGTGAAATTTAATTCTCGACCAAAATCCTCCACCTTATCTAGCTTTCACATGATGCTATGTCAGGAGTGCCCTTGTGTGTAAGAGAAGGAGCAGATCAATGCAATATTAATGTATCAATCAGCACCACGTTATCAAGCAGCAGCACAGAGAACAGCATCACAGCCCCTGTAAACATGACCTTCAGCTGCAGTATATGATCCCTGCACTGAACTCTCTATCTTGTCTTAGTGATAATATATATAAAATATAGACTCAATCATTTACACCCTCCCATCACAGGGGTAATGTCAGAGGATAATAGAAAGTATGAGTTGTGAAGTAAGTGCCTGTATGTGTATATTTCTCCAAGGATCCAGCTCTTTCCTTATGAATACTTTATTACTGCAACATCCTGACATGCTACCAAAGCTTCTTTAACAGAACCAACTGTTCTGTTCAAATATCTGCCTTTTTTTGATAACATCTAATGCATGTCAATATCAAACAGTCAAGGTCCAATCAATAAGGTATTTGGGCCTTAAGCTGCAGATACAATAGTACCAAACCTTAAGCTGCTCATGCTTAGGGTTTGGGACCCAAGCTGGGCTTAAAAATGGAAAAGACTGTAGGACATTTCCTCAACTGAAATTCTTGTTTGTTTTATTTCAATAAAATTCTAAATTAAATATTGAGAATGTGTGAAAAATGTCTGGGCTGTGAAATAAAAAACTCTGAAAGGCTTTGAAATAAAATACAAAGACTTGTCAAGTTGATAAACTTAAGGTTTAAAATAGGGACCTAATAATAAATCTTGTATGTTTTAAGTATTGTGCTCAAATTGGAGGAAGGTGTGCTCAACTGCACGAAATGTCTTCATAAATTAATTTTAAAAAAGGCTCGTTCATTGAAGCAATGAATGAAAAGGATGGGTTATTTCTTTGTGTTTTAAACTCTGAGGAAGACACCTAAATAGATGATATGTCAGCTTTAAGGATAAAGTCTGCAATGCAGAACTGTCAGTGTGCCCCTGATTCAGTACTTTTCTTGCCTATTGTTTAAACCCAAAAAAGGGATTTGATCTAGAAAAGGTTGAGAAATGCTACATTGAAGGTTATACAGTGACAGGCTCCTCTGTCAGGCGATGAGGAGAGCGTCCTGCAGTGCTGTGATCTACTGACACCTGGTGTCAAGAGCCATCAAGTACACTACACAAAGAAAGATAAAGATCTATAGTCAACTGTGTATAAATACAACAACCCAGAAAATAAACAAAAGTATAACAAGTTGCTTATTGAGATAAACTCTGATTTAAATCTGAAAAACAAACAAAGACCAGGTTTGCCATACAATGAGGTGCCTGATTTTGTCTAATAATTTCTGTGTTGTTGTTCGATAGTTAATTAAAGCACTTTAACAGAAACAAACAGAAAAGTCTGTACTTACATGGACACAATTTTCCACGGGGCTGTTTTGGAAGATGGAGGGTGATTTCATCACAGTTCTCTGCTGAACATCCTGATCCATTCATACAAGTCCATTTCCAAGAGTTTAGGATGCAGCCTAAAACAAGTACAAGGCTAAGTTAAAAAATATCATTCTAAACTGAAATATATTCATGGTCTGTTTCAGCTCCCTCATTCATTTTGAATAGGGTGTCCATAACATTAGAACCACCTCTGAATCTAAGTATGACTGATCTCCTTTCTGGCAGTTTTAACTTAAAAACTGAGAAATAACTATGTAAAGGGAAAAATTATGCAGAGTTGCTATATTGTGAGTGTCTGTGTGTGTGTGTGTCTATACACTAAATTAGAATTTAGTAACTGCTAAATTCTAATCTAATTTAATAACTGCAAACAATTTTCAGTTTAAGGAAAAATATAGTCCAATCTGAGCAAAAGAACACAATATTCAATTAAAACAACTTTATTAATCATATTGTTTGATGCAGCTGAGGCACACAGCAAACAATAATTAACACATTTTAACAATAAAAACAGATTAAAACCAAAACATCAAGTTAAACTGAACATACTCTTGATGGATGCATGTAGGACAGTGGTTCTCACACACACAAATGGACACAGAGTCCACACAGGGAAGTGAGACGGCACCTTGTAGTTTGTGAGGGGCACCACTAATGCTCAATCAGTATTAAGCAATTCTATTAAAATTGTTCTGCGTTTCAAAGCATTTGACATAGTTAAAATGGCGACATCTGCTGCCAGATCATTGATATTACATGTGAGTTGGCAAAATAAATGATGAAACTATTGTCATACAGGTTGTAGTTATTTTGTTTAATAAAGTCTTCATAATGAAATTAAATCAAAACTTTGTGCAACATGATTCTGAATTCAGTGCTCTCAGATCCTACAGGCTTTAGTCAGTTTGTTAAATGTAAAGGTTGTTAAAGTCCATGACAGCACAATTAGAAAGGTTTGTTTGGAAGCGTTGCCAGGAGATAGCATCTTCTGTCTAACAAGAACACAATGTCACAAGCGAAGTTTGCAAAACTGCATCTGAGCAAACCTTAAGACCTCTAGAACAATGTCTCATTGACAGATGAGACCAAAGTGGAGTTGTCTGCCCATAATTCCCAGCGTCATGTTTGCCAGAAACCAAACTGCTTTTCAGCACAAACACTTGTGTTATTTAGTCGGTCATGAATCTCTTCTGTATACCAGAGTATCCTAGTTAAATTGATTCATGCAACAGGACAATGATCCAAAGCACTCCAGTGTATCTAAATCAGAATGACAGAATAAAATATGTCACATTTCAATGCAAGTAAAATGCTGAGTCAGGATGTTCAGAATGTCCAAAAACCTCAATGAATTTAAGCAATGTTGTAAAGAAAAATGGGCCAAAATACCTCCACAATGACGTGAAAGTGGGGGGGGGTACTCATTTTTGAACATGAAAGGGAGCAACACAATCAATATAGTCTTGTTTTTGGAAGTAAAATGTAATTTATTTATATCTATATTTATTTATATACATTGCTTTGAATAGCGAGAGTGAAGTGTGACCGTTGATCTGAGGTCAGCTATTATCTAGACCAGCACAACATGAAAGACGATCACCAGCTGTGGAGGCGGACATATATTCAAAGTAGAACAGTATGTACATTAGACAAGCAAGTAGGCTACAGAACTTTCCTGGCGATACAGATGAGTAAGTTTGTTGTTTCAAAGAAATGAAGAAAAGCAGCTCAGATCAGGCGATCACTATTGAACAGAGATGCTATGTGGCTGATTCAACTTTTAAATCACATGTAAGTTTGCCTTGTTTGACTTTTTAAAAATGTATTCTGTTTTATAAGGTTTATGGTTTGCCACAATGATGTTTCATCATATTGATTTCTTTGTACATTTTCTACAAATAATTGTCTTGGACATGGCTACCTCTGTTGGATTATGTCTAGTTTAATATGATCTTTTTCCCTGCTGTCAAATAAACCAATCCCAAAGTAACCTTTAATTAGTAATAATCCTTTGTCTTTTGCTCTTCTGTGCCAACAGACAAGTCATTTAGCTGACTATATATCTGCAGCCCGAGAATGTCCGTACTTACGTAGGTATGTTATTAGGCTGTAGCCATGTATCAGCGCTCTTTTTTAAAGATCTATTTCCATGGCATTTGACATTCAGCAGCACTTTTCTCAGTATCTGACAAAAAAAAGAGCTTGATTATGTTTCGTCATGTATTTAGCAACGCAAGTTTTACTCAGGGCAGTGTGGTGGTGGAGTGGTTAGCCCTGCCGCCTCACAGCGAGGAAGTCCCCCGTTTGAATCCCTGGCCAGTTGTGTTCTTCTTGTGTGTCTTATTTTTGTTTTTATGCAAATAAACGAATGTGGGATATTACAAATAAAATAACATAATAATAAAAAATACACAATGCATTTGGGGTGGTTTCTGAATGCATTGACTCACCTACACACCTTTATTGGTGCACAGAACTGTATTTATTATTGGAACAAAATAAAAATCTGCTATGTTTTGTAGTAGTATTGGAGACTGATGATAGTTACTGTCTATGTTGTAAGGAAATTTAAAAATGAGGCAATATGTAGTGACAACAAAAGGACATATTTCAAACTTACACTGGGCTGACCATAGTGGGTGCTGTTGTTCAGCAAATCGGAAAAATTAGGCAGCACTTTGGCTGATGTGGGAAATCTTTAAAAAAAAAAGCCTGTGTGAGTGGAAATGCATCTGTTTGTTTCCTTTCGCAGTGCAGACTGTAAATAGCACACACTTTGTTCACATAAATTCATATTGTTACACAATAGGCTTATGCAATGTGGCAGTTAGGAGATACTGTAAGAAATGAGATAATGTTGAGTGAAAACAGGAGAGGCTGGTGGATTTTGGACAGGTGGAGAGAGACTGTGTATGTGGCTGGAAGTGGCAATGGTGAGGATGTAGTTTTTTACGTACATGCATATGTCAAGATTGAGGGGTTAGCTATGCGCCTGCTTCATTTCTCATTGAGAAATGCGAGGATGCAGCTGTGGTGAGTGCTTTTGGCTTCTGGCCATCGTCATGATGGAGAGCTCCCTCTTTGGGCTCCATCCTAGCTCCTCACTCTGACTCTCTAGGGAGAAAGGGAGATCAGGGGGAGGGAGGGTAGCAGAAAGGGAGGGAACACCAGCAGAGCAAAAACACAACCCTCTGATCTCAGTCAAGGGTTGAAATGGGATCAGATAGTAGGGAAAACCCCCCGTTTACTGCTGGCTATTTGCACATACTGCCTATTTGACGATTTTTAGCAAGACTGCAGCAAAATGGGACAGAGCAAGTGAATTATCGTCAGACAGAAATGAAGACTCATTGGACTGCAAAGGTGGCCAGCTCTGTTAAATACTTTATAACTATCAGTAGTGATAAAGGTCTATAATAATATTCAGTGTCACTATGATGTGTCCAAAAAGCTTCTTGTGGCAAGAGCTAATCATGGCAAAGGAAGAACTGTGACATGCTTGATCATTATATTTAACCATGTTCAGGTCTACCCACAGAGAAACCACATGCTATGTGGCAACATGATTTAGAGGAGGGGAGGTGGGGTGAGAGGAAAGCCAGCAAAGGAGGAGGAAGAGGAGAGGGGGCTGTAGGTGTGGCTGTCGATGAATTAGGTCGCAGTCCTCCACACGCCAAACATATTTTTACAGCGCCACTCCAGCCAGCCCTGCCCTTCTCCGATCAGAGGCAGGCAGAGGACGCTTACTCTGCCGGTCCCACCTCAAGCACCAAGAACAGCTCCTCTGCATCCCGCACGGCAACACCGGCTGCCACTGGCTGCTCTGGATGTCCTTAAATATTATTACCAAGTCTAATTTTAGGATGACATGTCTTTAATTTGGTGAGGTTTGAGCGGGGGAGCTGTTCTGCTGGGCTGCTCTGTGTCGGTACAAGCTGATGGAGGCACTCAGCCAAACTGGGAGTGTGCTGCTGACTCAGCCTCGACTGCTGCATTAATTTATCTGCACTGCAGTACTCCACCTCCCTTTCCCTTCCTCTTTCCTTGCCTCCCCCTCCCTTTCTCACTCCATCTCTCACTCTCTCTTCTCTCCACCTCACTGCACTCACACACAGCCATCCTGGAGCATGGCACTGGAGCGAGGAGAAGAGAGAGGGTCGATAGTCATAAAGGGGCTGCGTATTGCCTACATGTGTAGATGACTGATAACAGAGACGCGCAGGCTTGAAAATATACAAATAAAAAAATCCGGGGGACTGAAAAAGGACGGGGGGTGGGGAGACTTTTGGCTGAAAAGCGTGTGATTTAAGAACAGCAGCCAGGGAGACAAAAAATAGTAACTCCAGTTCTATCTTTTATGTACGATTCCACATCCTCCATTTAAAGAAACCATTGGGAAAAAGCACAAACAGATCAATAGCCCCCCCACATGACTACCTCAGCCCTGCTCACATGAGGTTTTGAGGTTATGGGTACGATGACTGTAATATCATACCTCTGAGCTATTTACTTTATGGTGGGCCACAAGCATTTCGGTACAGATGGCCTGCATAATAATGGGGCTGTAGTCCATCGTCTGCCTGTGAGGGGGACGTTAACGCAGGGCTTTTAACAAATTCAATAAGTCCATTACATTTGAAAGGCTGCCTTTCACGACCCTGTTAACACAGCACTGCCCAGCTCCATTTCACAGGATGTTTTGTAATCCACTTGCATCCACATTGTAGCATTACAAAAGGAAAATGAGCCGCACAAAATGGTGACCGCTATGAATCTCCGGCAAACTTCAAGGAAAGCAGAGGAAATCAAGTGGCTCTTCCATGTCATATTGACATTTTATAAAAGCAGTGTATCAAGTATCAGAATTCAAAATGTCATTAAGAAGCAGACACACGTTTTAACTGGAAGGCTGCTTTATTGGTAATAAAAAGGTTCGTGCTCAAATGAAGACAATCTTTCATATATTCTTACCAAGAGTCCAAGTGGTTGTGCAACACACAATCGTATTGTACTATTGTATATCCTCTTTTATCACGGTGTCAAATGATAACAACAGTTTGATAAGCACTTTTTAATTTTTCAGCATGAAAGAAAAAACGCCCATAATAAACCATGCTAAAAAAAGAATGAGTCCTATAGTCAAATATTGATACAAAAATAAATTTCAGATGGAAACAGAAATATCGAAGAAATAAAACAAATATAGAAGGCAAGCTGCTTTTTCACAAGCCAAGTGGGTGACACACATAGCACTAAGAACAGGACATTTTTGAGTTAGCTGTTTTTCTGTTAACATCACACACTGTTGAATATTAAGATGAAGTGGGGTGTCTGGATGATCCTCCGGCAGTATTTCTGACTCAACATCCCTGATTAATGTTGTGCTCACCTTCGAACCCCCACCCTCTGCAGTTTGGAAACATGTTTTGTTGTCTTTTTTTCTGTTTTGTTCTATTCGTTTTTCAGTGTGGCATCAACATCCAAAATTGCAGAAAAAGCAGAAAAAAGGCACATGCCATTGAGTGGAACACTAGAAACTAACCATTCAACAAAGGAAATGTGAGGATGAGAAGCAAGTACATGATTGTATGCACGTTGAGTCGTAATGGCACTGATGTGTGTCTAGGGGGACAGGCCCGGGGGGGGGTTGGACAACATTTCGGGACGGATGAGGAAGTCAGTCACACCAGCTGACGTCCTCCAGGAAGAGATCACTGGAAAAGTTGGTAGGCAGTGAGGAGAGTCACCTGTGTGTGTGTGTTGGTGTCCGTGACTATGGGTGTGTCCTTTATACTCAGTGAAGGTGAGAGATATGACTGTAAGAAGTGAGATATGTGCTGGTAACATTATCCTTTCATCATGATCAGGCTACAATCCATGGCAAGCAGTTCCAGTAACATCGCATATGAGCTATTTCCCAACATAGAAAGGTGCTGGAAACAACCAGTTTTAGACATCCACTGAACGTGTTGCACATAAATCAAATGTGACAAACAGTGTTCTTCTGTTTTATGTATATACATATAGACACATATGTATACATGTATATATCTTTTGTATTATATAATATGTATATTTCATTCAATTTCCGTCAACAAAGTGAAAAGTGTCTCAAAAAATCCAAAAGGTAACAAATGTGACAAAGGGCATAGCTGGAAGCCATTCTATATTATTGTTATTATTCATTTTTTGATTATTAGTAGTAACATTTTTAAAATTCCGTATTTACAAAAAACACAACAAAGCATGCCGATAAAATAAAAGAATATAATACAATATTTATAGTTTCTCTCAAAAAGGTCATTCTTTTTCAGCGATTGTGCCATTTACATCATAGCCTGCACTGTACATATATGTTTTTGTGTTTTCTTTTTTCTCTTGTTTTTTTTTTTTTTGTATTTTTTTTTATGTGTGAATGTATCATTCTAAAACATTGCATCCAAGATGAACATGGGTATACTGGATGGCAATACTTACTTCTCCTGTGGTTCTCATTGGGAATGTATTTGGTTTCAGTGTGCAGCAGCCAAACTGATTCGGAGACCTCATATTGTAAACAGACCTCAGTTATTTTTACAGACGGGGGTTCTGAAACAGGCAGTGTTAAACACACCAAATGGCGTTAGTGGTGTGACAATGGATGCCAGATTCTCGTCCAGCCATCCACTTTTCAATAGGACCGTTACTTCTGTGTAGAAAAGAAATGGCAGGAACACCTAAAGAGGCAGCTGTGTCTTGTCTACCATTTGATAAAGCCTCCGTTTTTTTTTTTTTTATAATGAAAAACACCCACAAAGCTTATTATACAACATAGTTGTGTCAATGTGAGGCCTGCTGATGTTTTATCTCCACTTCTGTGGCTAATTATTTTTGAAGCAGGTGATAGCATTTGAAAGCCTGCAAGTATGTGAAAAGATGGTGCGAGCCTGGGTCCAACACCACACAGTGTTCAAGAGGTCCCACAAAAGCACAATGATACACTGACAAACATGGGACTTTCAGCACTCCGACTCAGACCAGAGCACTTTCAGCTTCCTCTGCTCTCGCATTTCTTCTTATTCTCATGGCAGTCAGTCTAAAACACTGAAGGGAGAGGCTCTACCTATTTATTGGATCACATTATTCTAGTAATTATCAATTGTCCACCTCCCTGTAAGATCACACAAAATCGTTTCTATTCAACAGTCCCCACCACAAGCCCTTCATGGCCATCCACCTTCCACGCACGCTAGGCACAGCAAGGTCCATCCTTGTGACAATTGTCCACTTACTCTGCTGTTTCAGATGGTCAAGGTCGCTCTCACTGATCGGTGCTTTTTTACAATAATGACTGCATCACTAGGACGTCAGAAGAGGATTTGTTTCCAAAGCGAGCGTCTCCAACCATCTCAAAAGCATAAGTTACAGTAAGACTTCGCTGGGAAGTTCTAATGCAGATTTGACAAAGTACAAAGCAGGAACTGTAATGAAGTTAACCAGTAAAATTGCTGCCTATTACAGTTTTTTTTTTTTTGTTGTTGTTGTTGTTGTTCTTCCAATGGCCCAAAACTAATATAAAATGAACTCTGCCTTTCTTTCCCTTCCCAAAAACCTTGCATGCTCTCACTGCCATGACAAGGACCACAGGTAAAAGTGACTGTAGGATGGATGTAAAGTACAGCATGTAAACAGCGCCACTCCCCAGCCCCGGATTTGGTTTAAGACTACTGACGCGTCTCTTCAAGTCTGAATATCCTCAACATGAGGATATACTGTTTCTCAATACTCACACTCTCCACACTCTGTCTTCAGTATTAACATTCAGAGCAGCAAAAAAAGCCTTGTTGAGCTTTTGTTGGTGGCTGAACTGAGTGAGACGTTGCATCTTACAACCTTCATTCGCCTGGTATTTGGATATATTAAAGGTAGAGAAGGCTGGGATCATACAAATATCATTCCCCCAAATATTCTATATGTCAGTATTCATAATCTTCATCAATTTCCATTTATGTTTCTCCTAATTATTCCAGTGGACGGCCTCAAACGTCAAGCCACTGCAGTGGTCAGGGAATTAGTGTCTTGTGGACTATGATTACTCATGCATGATTCCTGATCAAAACATGCCTTCATGCAAGTCATTTCTATGCATTGAACGAGCACAATAATTATTATTTATCTGGAACTCGGCCTGAGCAAGTCTCCTTCTGCCCAAGTCAAAACAATGACTAATGACCCTTACCTGGTCAGTGTGAAAGCCCATGTAGAAAACGTCTTTTTCAATGTCAGTATAACAAAAAGGAGATGAAAAGACTAGTGACATGGGCTAAATGTTATCTTTTTTGCTGCTCAAATAATGCAAAGATGTAGGTATACTCAGCACAAACAAAAAAAAAATCTTTGTTTATGTTTTAGGGTTTCCCCTCCCTAAATAGTGGTTCCTTCCTAGCTAATCTTGCTTGGTTGATTATTGTTTTCATATTGATGAAGATGGTAAACTCAGTATTACAGACACTCCTTTTAGACTGCTGACACAGTTCTGGCGAGAGCTGTAAGATCCAGTCCTGTAGCATTGGAGTTTTGCTGCTGAGGGGTCCACACGTGATGGTGTGGTGGCAGGGATTTTGCAAGTCTCCTATTATCTAGCAGAGATTTCTTTGCCTTGGCAGTTGGTCCCCAAAGAAATATGTCTCACTGGCCAGCACTCCTTGAGTCACTGTTTTTCATTTTGTATTTGTTCCTCATTTTATGAACTTGGTCACTATGCAGCAAATGTTCCGCAGTAAACTGATTGTGTTTGGTTCAGCTGTCTTTGATGACATAAGAAACCACACTGCCTCTGTAATATTTGAGTCTGTAAACATTTTTTTGAATGTTTTGTTGTTTTTTTTCTTACTTGCAAATGATCACTTTTTCTACATTTGTTGGGTTTGGGCTCAGAGTCTCATCTCACTGTGTTTTATTGGATTGTAGAGTCACTGAACCCTAACACTTGGATTCCCACTCATCTTTTTGGTTTTTACCCTTCTCTTTCCTGGCCCACTCCTCCTTGTTGTCATCCTGCTTTTCCTTGTCAGGTTTGGTCACGCTATCGTACGAGGGGAGAGAGGCTGTGGATGGTGTGCTCTCTTTTTTCTCCTGGTTGGTCCCACCATTCTCGAGCTTGTTGTTAGCAAAAGCGTGGCGCTTAAAGATGATGCCGCGCCTGATGAGGTGAGCACGGTAGGCGTTCTGGATAATTCTGGCAGAGACATCCTCCTGTTTGCGGCGAAGGGTGGTGGTGATGGGTTCATACGACACCTTGGAGGGGTTGGCTGCCACAAAACGCTCCTCCATCTGCTGCCTCAGCATGTCCAACTCACCACTGTCACCGAGCACACGCTTTGTGAAGGCAAACAGGATGTCCAAGCAGTGAATGCGATCGCCGCTCACCATAGGCATGTCCATGGCAATCAGTTCTATAGTGTTGGGCTTTGGCACACGAAGTGGGTGCTCCAACGCATCAGCAAAGTCAGACAGCTTGGCAAATGTAATAAACTGAGAGGCAGTCGGGTCAAACTTTTCCCAGATTTCGTAGAAGGTCTCAAAGTCATCCTCACTGAGTGGATCAGCGCTTTCCTCTGTGGCCACACTGAAGTTCTCCAAGATAATGGCAATGTACATGTTGACCACAATCAGGAAAGAAATGATAATGTACATGACAAAAAAGAAGATTCCCACTGAGGGATTACCACAGTCGCCCTTCACTGATGTACCGGGGTTTTCCAAGTGAGGATCGCAGTCCGGTGGGTAGTTGAGGATCGGCAGCAGCAGGCCATCCCATCCAGCCGACGTGGTGATCATGAAGAGGATGATCATGCTGTTGCCAAAGGTCTCAAAGTTGTATAAGTCATCAATGCCTGCACCGTGTTTGACATAGCCAAAGTTAGACATGCCGAAAATGGAAAAGATAAACATGACCAGGAAGAGCAGTAGGCCAATGTTGAACAGGGCTGGCAGTGACATCATCAGAGCAAAGAGCAATGTCCGGATGCCTTTGGCTCCTTTGATCAGACGCAGGATACGGCCAATGCGAGCCAAACGGATCACCCTGAACAGGGTCGGTGACACAAAGTACTTCTCAATGAGATCAGCCAAGAACATACCTGAAAGAAAGCAAAAGGGAGAAAAGGAAGAAAGGAGCAATATAAGAGACCAGCACTGGTAAAGTTCTCTCATTATTCCCTCCCTGCTCTCCGCCATCTTTACTCACCAACAATAGAGAGGATGACCACCACCACATCAAAGATATTCCAGCCATTGGTGAAGTAATAGTGTCGCAGGGCAAAGAGCTTCAACAAAAACTCCGTGGTGAAGACTACAATAAATATGAAGTTGACCCAGTAGAGGACAATCTCGGTTTCATTCGACTGATCGTCTGTTTCTACCATCATTGTGACCATGTTGAGGCAGATGAGTATCATGATGGAGATGTCGAAAACCTGCTGTGTCACAAAGTCAAACACCATACCCTGGATCTTGTTCTATAAGGTGATATGAAAGCAACAAAGATTGTTAAAGTTGAAATTTAGAGAGAACATAATTTGAACATTCTGGACACTTATTCAAAAGCAGCTGGCCACTTTAAAACACATACTGTTGGTCGAGGAATAGGCTTTTGTGGTTTTTTGGATCCCAGTTTTTTCATGGCATTGTAGTACTTCTTCTGTTCCTCCGTCATAAAGATATCCTGACCTCCAAAGTAGAGGGACAAGCAAAGATTTGGTTATAACCATATTCTAACAATTGACATTGCAAACACTTGAGAAAAATAGGGAATGTGGTGAGAAAAGGGGTCCTATCTTTTTCTTCTGCTGGTTGAAGTTGTCGATGATCACACCAATGAAGAGGTTAAGGGTGAAGAAGGAGCCAAATATGATGAAAACCACAAAGTAGATGTACATGTAGATGTTGACTTCATAGTCAGGTTGGTCCTCCACCTTAGAGGGAAGCACAGTAATAAAAATAGCATTTTACTAGTACAGTCATTTGGCAGATACCCTTATTTGACTTCTTGTGGAGGCTTAGATTAGAAAGATTAGATTAGAAAGATAAACACCAATCTTATATCTGCATAAACCTACTCCTCGCAAATGGCTACGTTAGCTTAGCACAAAGACTGGAAATTGGAAACAAAAAATTGCTTACTAACCATTTGCAAAAAAACGAAGCACAAAAACAACAATTTGAGGTTATCATTATGCAAAACAATATTTATTAAAAGAGAAGTGTGCGCACCTCTCTGGAATCCACAGCTGCATACATGATGTCCATCCAGCCTTTGAATGTGGCCTTTTAAAAGAGACACATGACTGAATACATGTGTAGAGACATACAACAAAAAAACCAAGCAAATTCCAAATAGAAAATACTCAAACTCAAACCAAAAGTGATGCATTTCCTGAGGAATAGCTTGTGCATGGAAAGATACAAGTAGATGAAATAAAGAGCATGAAGAAACATACAATAGTGTGCAATAGGTATTAACAATACACAACTTCAGATTGAAGTGAAAGTAGGTGGAATTTGAAGCAATCACAGACTCTTGGGGTAAGTAATTAAGTTAAGAAGTAACAAAAAAAACTCATAGGAAATGGGAAACGAAATCCAAGTAAGCATGAAAGAAGAAATGGAGCTACATAGGAGAGGAGGAGGGACACTCTCACCACTTGCAGCAGTGCAAGGTAGCCCGCGCCCACATTGTCAAAGTTGATCTTGACGTTCTTCCACCTGACCTCAGTAAAATTTTGTTTAATGAAGGCCTCACACTGGGTCTTGTTATTGACCACGTCGACAGAGAAGTATTCCTCTGATGTCTCATTGAAGCAGTAGTAGTACTTGCCCGCAAACAGGTTGACCCCCATGATACTGAAAATCAGCCAAAAGATGAGGCAAACCAGCAACACATTCATAATGGAAGGGATGGCACCCACCAAGGCGTTGACTACCACCTAGACCAGAGCAAGGAAGACAAGACATGGCAGTGTGAGAATCAGGAAATAAAGAGCTCGTTCAACCCCTCCAACAAGACACTACATACTGTTATGGCGTTACACTTAGTATTTGATAAACGCTATATCTTACAGGTACAAAAGCTGTAGTTTACTATACTTTGAAACAGCCATAAATAAGCCGAGCATCTTATTGTGATGTGCATACTGAACTAATAGGAATGAGAGCTGTATCGGTCCTGTTCTAACTAGAGCAGCGCTGAGGTGACTATAAGATGGTTGATCGGTTGAAGCAGACTAAACTGCTTAAGGGATACACACACACACACACACACACACACACACACCTCATAAACATCACTACGGATCACATTTGTCAAATATTCAGCAACTCTACCCCCTAATTAGCATTTGTGAGCATTGTGCGAACCACAGAACAAATGGTAACTGACATAAAATAGTTGATGAAAATATTTATTTGTGTATTTCTCAACCAAGATAACTCACAACATTTGAGTTGTGAGCAGCGTGTTTATTTAGTGTTTGGACTTTTTAAAGGTTAAATACTGCTTTTACTAATTTATACATGGTATGTTTGCATGTCATATACAGCATGTTTTACACGCAAAGCTCATCCAAATCTACTATATGGTTTAAAATAGTGTTGTAGGAAAAATAAAACAATTTCTTTGTGAACTGTACTGTAAATGTTGGTAGCATTTAAATTGCACCCTTCAAAACATAACTGAATCTAATCTGTGTACAGACACACACACGCGCGCGCACATACACACACACACACATATTAATCACATACTGTAAATCCACTCATGAACAGTTTCTCAGTATTTATCTCTGACAAAACCAATACATGCTCCTGGTTTTATTTTGTATAAATATTATAATATTTAATAATGTAATGTTTGACAAAATGCTGTAGATGTACTTTTCTACACGATTACTTTTTTAAAAATTCTATCATTAGTGAGTGAACAGTTGGTGTTTGCCATACCACTATGAAGTGTCCACTATAACCCCCCCAACCTTAAACAGCCTAAACTCTTCATCTCACTCAAACAATGTAACATAATGGCAGAAAAAATTATTAACTCAAACCCCCAAATCTAGCCTTTTCTAGTGGTTAAATCGAACTCCCTGTAGATTTGTCATAGCCAGTGATAAGCTCAGCACATAGTGAACCGCTCACTACCAGTGTTAGGCAGGCAGACCAGCAGCTCTCAGGCAGACAGCTGAGCATGCATGTCTTTGGCAGAGTCAGAGTTTTGTGGAGCCATATTCCCTCCTCATTCCTGACAGACAGGGAGGAGCTCTAGAGCAGGATTCTCTCTGTGTGTACATGACCTTCATGCTGAATGTGGATTCATAAATTTCAGATGTGGTGTACAGAAGACACGCTGTTAAATTATTGTGTTAAATGTAATATGCTAAAATGCAAATGACTTGACAATGGTTTATTTTCCAACAACAGTCTTTCCCACATGTGTGTTGGCATTGCACTCGCTGAGAGAATGGCTCTTCGCTCAATCTGAGCTATAGTTAAACCACTTTCAGTAAATTCAATGTTTAAAAAAGAATTAGGGCCATGCCGTGTGGAAAGCATTCTCAGAAAGAGGGAAAATGGCTTTCAAAAATGCATAATGTGCATCTGCAGTTATAGTACATGCATGTTACATGGCATTGTGCAATCTCAAGAACCGCTCAAATCAATAAATAAATAAACAGAGAAATGTGTGGATAGAGAGATAGCTTGTAAAGAGATCATGGTTGAAGCTTTCTGTGTCTGATGAGCCATTCTGGTATTTACACAGATTATCTGGCTGAGGTGAACAACATGGGTCTGTAATATACAGTGTTTTGGTCTGTTCGTAGTGAAAACAGGCCATGGAGGTGATTGGGGTTCAGAAATGATATCCCTGTAAAGATCCCACCGTGGGTGATGCCTTTAATAGCTGATAAAGTTACAAATATCAGACGACATTTTAAACTCTATTGGTATAAACTTCAGCAAGTCAGGGAAATGGGGATTTACTGAAACGGGGGTAAAATACAGCTAGACATTGTGTCATTCCCTTTCAATGTATTGCTCCAAACAGACCTAGATTACAGAGCAGCCTTAAGAGAAAGAGAGAAAATCAGAGCAGCCCACGATCACTGCATGTTAAGCAGTGCAACATGTCCAACCCTCTGCGCTACTGAGCTGCATTGCATCGCGTTGTGACATCAACCAGCGGGGTTGTGTACTTTCTCATCATTCTAACTCTCCAGAATCTCTTTCAGACGGCATCATCTCTCCATTCATGTACTTCCCAATTCATTTATTTATTGCTTTCACCTCAAATTTTCCATTTCAATTCAAACAAAATGGTACTTCAATTGATGAACATATACATTATAGTTAAAATTGATACAGCAGGATCAAATTCCTCTGTTTGTTTCCCTTTGTGTTACTGGGCCATCCTCACCTTTTTTATTACATACACCCACTGAATGAGTTAATTCTTAGGGGAACTGGTCTTTCATTGTTACACTCTATTAAAGCAAATGTGCCATGATTTCCAACCCCAAAAATGACAATCTTATTTACAGGGCTTCTACCCCTCCCCAAATTAAAAATTAAAACTATAAAGTTTCACAGAAACATTCACAACAACATCCATAAAGCCTATCCAGGGCCTAAAAGCACTGATGTCTGCCCATACGCAACAGCATCACATTTTAGTCACTGGATATCTAGTGTGAATGAGACTTCACTGTGAGTCAAATTTTTAGATAAAATTTATTTGCAATCAATCCACCCACTAAAAGATCACACAGGCCGCCTTCTCCTGCTGCTCTGTCATTTTTGGGACGTACCAAAGAGGGGCGACACATTGTCTGTCTAGGTTAGAGAGTGTTGTCTGAACTCTGTAGTGCTTGTCAACCTAAATGGGCCACCACCCACCCAGACCCAGAACTCAAAGAGAACTGGGCCCATTGTTGCCTCCCAGTTTCACTTCCTGTGGGAGTGGAAGGCAACAGGAAGCCAGGGCCTGCTGTATGCGCTACAGTATGTGGTGCCATGACATGACAGCAGTAATGCCTTGTGTAAAATGGCAGCCTAGCATATTTGCTAAGCTTCTGCCTGCATTCCCAAAGGAAGCCACTAAAAATGATAATAAACATAGAATATGGGCAATGTCCAGACATTTGCGGTAATAATCTGCTGTCTGAATAGATTGTCTGATACTTGCAGAAGCTTAACAAATACATTCCTCCCAAAGCCACAACACAATGAGTGTGTGGTTTCTGTCTCAGTCCCTGATGCAGAAAGATCCTGGACAAGCAGGAGAGAGTGTGGTGACCCTGCAGCGGTCCGGCCCAGCCAAACCGGGTCGAGGTGGAGTGAGTAGTGGAGGGATAAGGGTTTGCGGAGGAAGAGGAGGAGGAGGGACAAGGGTGGGGTGGGTGCTGCACAGTGCTGCACATGTAGGGCTGAGTAGGAGGAGGAGGTGGGAAAGGTCTGAGGTGACGAGAAGCTCAAACTAGAAGACAAAGCGACCAGTCCAAGAATAGTGAGAGGTAAAAGAGAATGAGTTCACAAGAGAATAAGAGAGAGAGAAAGACAGACAGGAGGGACTACGGGTGACAACAACCAGGTGCAACCTATCGCTACCACCAGTCACGGTGCGACCAATCAAATCAATATGTTTTAGGACAAGACAGCTGAAGCAACCAGAGGTTCTGTCACAGCAAGTGATCTCGAAATCCTCAGTTACAAATCAGACAGATTCCTCACAGATGTTGTTTGGCAGCTGTCCTGCACGCACAGTTTTGGTGTGACTGGTTGGGCAGAGGTTTTGGTGTCCTGCAGCTCCCCGGTTCCTGCTGGTTGTTCTCGATACCAAATGCATTGAGGAATGGTGTGAGCTGGGTAGGGGGGAGGTTATGGGAGCAGGAGGGGGACATGTGGTGGGGTTTCTCAATTGAAAGCAGTGGTTGAAAATCAGGCCAAATGAGGAGCTAATTGTTGATTTGAATGCTCTATGAGATGGCATGTAAGTTTGGTTAGCTTGAAGAATTTCACATTCACTTTGGCCAATCAAGAAGAAACAAAGTAATCAGAATTTCTCGTTTGTTACTTATGTGATGAGGCAGCTTTGTAAAACACATTTGTCTTGCTCTTTGGGTAATTTTTCATATGCACAAATCAATGTTTCTGTAGATTTTCATTTGTTTGATGAATTCAATTGAAATGCATGTTGTTCTGCTGGATATTTAACTTCACTGTTACTTTACTTAGACTCCCAGCTGCATCATGACTTGTTCTTTCGCTCTAACAAAGGCATGGTACAGGATTGCGCATGGAAAGGTGACTTCTTGGCTTTCATTTCCTGGTTTTAAAAACAATCCCCCAATATTATGAGTTGTTTTTTTTTTTGTTTTTTGCCCTCTTTGTTTGTTTTTTGATCAGTTCTAGCATGCTTTAAACTGTTGAATGGGCATGCGGAAGGATCAGCTGCTTAGCTTTGGATCTTACCCTCATCCCTTCAAAACGTGACAAGGCTCTGAGGGGTCTCAAGGCCCTTAGTGTCCTGAGTGATTTAATGGGCCCTAGATCGGAGTAGCCCAGCGCATTAGCTACAAGGCTGACTATAGACACCTACACAAAAACAGAGAAGCAAAAGAGGTTCCAAACTGTTAGAAGTGAGAATATTCACTAGGGAAGAGAGACGGCCCTGGTATAGGCGGAGAGTTGCTTAACATACACACATAAATCTATGCATGTATATGCATGTATAATATGGCATTTATACATGTAAATACACTGAGAGAGAAGGTCAATATTTAGTATAGGCTTTATGTGCGTAATATTTTTAGTAGCAGTAGGCCAGTGGGATTGTTTGTTATTTTGGGGCAAGATGTGAAAAGTCCTTTGTACCTGCAAAGAAATTTGTGGTTGAGAGAGAAAGAGAGGAGATAGAGACATAAGACTCAAATAGAGGGTAAATTAGGCAGAAAAGAGTGCTACATGGTTTAGTAAAGATACAAGCCAAGGGACTGGGAGAGGAAAAGGAGTTGGGGAGGGAGGGAAGGAGAGAGGTTACCCTGTAGAAGCTGATAAAAACCCAACAGACTTGAGAGCCTTACCCTTGCCCCTCTAACATTGTCTCTCCATGTCGCTCTTGGGCTGAGGCATAAAATCCCATACAATTTAAGACAGACAAACTAACGGAACCTAAGAGAAAGAATACAAGTAAACATGTACAAGTGTGTCATTTCGCCATTTTCTTTCTCAGACATCAAATCAAATGTGTCACACAGCATTTAGAGTCAAGTAGGAGAGCCACAGTCACATGAACCACGCACAAGAAACAGGGATGGAGGTTAAGGGCAGACCGGATATAGTTATTAGCACTGGATGGCACTGAAAGGACAAAAATACACAGAATACAGTCGAGTTACGCACGGTTAACAATAACAAAACACAAAGAAACTGGTGCGGCCCCTCTCACGTCCAGCAGCAGCCGTGAAGGTACTGCCGCAGCCAAAGAGAGCTTCATAGTGTGTGGTTGGAAACACTCGTTAAGCCCTTAAATGAAGTCATTGTTTCACAAAACTGCATAAACATCCATTGGCAGCACTACTGAAAATGTATGTAATTTCGTAATAAATGAATGTAAATTTATGTAAGGCGGTGATAGTTAGGGTTTTGTACCTGTGAACCCCCCATACAGCTGATCTAAACTGAACACATATGTAGCATTGGATCCCCGATGGATGGAGTGGGGTCAATAAGCTGCACTAATGTATGTAGTGAAAGACAGATTTAGCTTCAATGAAGTTACCTCAAGTGTGGTAAGATGGGCGTCACAGGCTGTCTGCAGCACAGGGAAGTATTCTTTGGCTGACTGCAGATTATTTCAGATGCAAATGCAGGCGTGGGTAGTTGAATTAGAGCGAATGGAATTCAGTCAAATAACGTTAACTGTGTTTGTTCAAAAATTAGTACGTAACCAGCAAAGTATTTGTCCTTACAAAATGAATCGTTTTCATCCCAAACAGTAATCACTCTGGACGCTGGAGAGACGGAAAAAGGGGGAGTACCAGTTCCCTATAAATAAGGAAAAATATCAACAGTGAACACACGTGGAAGCACCTCCAACCAGCCATCGACACCAACCGGTCAAACTCACCGCAAGAAGTACACAACATCCAAAGCTTACCAAGGTCACGGAGGGAAGTTTGTGACAGGCAAAATCTTCATTTTGACTGAGGCGCCATCATCAACACAGAAGGAAACGTTTCAACCATTTCAAGGTGCCGTTTATCACAACTACAGAAAGAGCAGCAGGAAAGACGTCAGCATGGATTCACACTTCTAAATGTAATTGCTGGAAAATGTTCAAAAACCGGCTGCAGGATGTCCTGAGTCGATGTCCTAGGCCTTTATTTAGGTTCTGCTGTGATGTGTTCTCACTCTCTGGCATAAAGCCCCTGTTTAAATCAGCAGTCTTGCCTCTTGAATTAGTTTGCAGTTGTTGGGGAGGAGAGACAGTAAAATGAAGATTTTGCCTTTATCTACGCTACAGTGTTTGGGGTAATTGTCACCTTCAGCCTGACCCCTTGGAAAAGCCCCCTTTGGGGTGCCTGGCCTGTGGCCCCCCAGCTGGGCCAGCTGTGCAGTAGCGGCCTCAGTGCCTCAGCGTTCTTCTGACAGAGCTCTGCAAGGCAAGGCCAATGACATCTGGGGCTGTGATCCCATGATGACGACAGCACAAACCAAACAGAAATGAAGAAAACTAAAAACAAAGGGAAAAACACAACAAAACAATGATAACAATCTAAGTGAAAAAGAAAAATGAATGGTGTATGGCCCTCATCAACCTCACGCTCACAATTCTGTAATATTATAAATCAAAGTGCCTAGTGTAATTAGGCATTAATTAAACAGCTAATTTAGGACATATATGGATTTCTATTCTTACATTGTAAGCAAGTTATTAAAAATATACTAATTTACTTTGACAAATATGTGGTTGTTTTCCAGCAATGGTTTATTTTAATAATGAACTAATCTAACAATTGCTTTCTTTCCCCTAACATTTTATCCAACACATTACATAACAAAAATCAAATGGATAACAAAAAGATATAGTGACACAGGGGAAATGAGGAGGAACACACTCAGATAAAAAACACAGGCCGGTCTAATGATGGTGCCCCCCCCTTTCCATGGCAATGGTGTCACCCCACAACATAGGATGGTAGAGGCACATTCACACTCACCAAGCATTTCTATTCTTTCTTTCTTTCTTTTTTTTTGAGGGGGAGCGCTTGGGAAGACCAAACTTACCGCTGGCCGCCTGTCGCCCACCATCATTACATCTCAGCACAATATCACCACATTCCTGAGGTTACACTTCCAAGAAGGAATGAAAGGGAGGACGGAGAAACAGGGAAGGAGGAGAATGGACTTCACTTTTTGTGACATTTTCACAACTTGGGAAAACGTTGCGCCCTGCACTGTCCCAAGTGTTGGCTTGACAACACACCTACAGAGAGGGAGTCTACAACGGCAATAACCACAATCAGCACAGTAAGATAAGATCCTGCTACAAGCTCTGTGTGTGCTGTGTATGTCTGTTTGTCTATGTACAGCATATTCTTCTGTACTTGAGTGTAATTGTACACCATACAAACTGTAAAATGTATGCATGCATTGAAGTAAAATGCAAGGTTTGTTTAAGTGTACATTTTGTTGTGTAAGAGATGTGTTAGCGGTAGGTGCTGTGGATTATAGGAACATATAATGGGTCAACATGGTAACCTCTGGTCACTGATAGGAGTCCACTCATGGGTATTGGCTGAGGTGTTGGACACTGCGGAGAGGTGGTTAGTTCAAGGAGAAAGTCAGAAGTCAGGGAAATTATTATTCTGTCCATCTCAGACAGCACATTTGTCAAATTCAATTGTTTTAGGCTTTTTGTCATGACAAATGTTTTCCCACATTCGCATCCCTCATTTTAATCCCCCTTAGACATCTCAGCAGCTCACAATCGAAGGTTATTTCATGTTAAAAGTACACAAAAAACATGAATTGGTAGTAAAGCAGTTTGTGTAACTGCAAAGGACAGAGTAAAGAATTATCCCTGTTCTGTTCTTTCAGACTTGACTGACACAAGGAGCAGAGAAGTACACAGAGAGAGAGGACAAAGGCACATATCAAACATCTTACAGGTCAGAGACACAGGCAGAGACACTTTTACATGGACACATCTTTGACACATACCATTGCCCTGAGTATGACTTGAATATGGTTGTAATCAATAATCTGCTTTAATGGGTTCTGTCCATTTTGATTTAGAACAAACACATTCAGAGATAAAAAGTGGAATTAATTTCTTCGTGTTTTTCATTGTTATTCCCAAGCAGATAACCGTTGTACATATTCAAGCATCTCTGAGTGATAAACTAAAAAATATATACTCTTTAGCTTAATGGAGTTGCAAAGGGTGATGAAGGCATGTGTGTACTCGATATAGACGGACTAAAAAAAAAGTCTTGTAAAACACTGTCTTTTATGTATGAGTAAGGAAATAAGTTGCTTCTTTATTGTACAAAACATGCCCTATCACCTATTGCATACCATGGAGCAAATATTCAAATTATAACCTAACCACACCCAACAGACAACAATATGATTAATCGAGGGTTCTACAAACAACAGATCTCGAATATATGTGGAATACATAAAGCATATAAAGCCGAAATTAGCATTAGCATTTCCGTTACATAAACATCTTTCTACTAGTGTGTTGCTGTTGAACCAGGGTGTGGTTGAGGACCAAGTAACTGCCCGTCTGCACTAGTCTACTACAAACAGTAGGAGAAACAAGAGCTGGACTTACATCCACAATGAAGAAGTCCAGCCAACACCAGGCATTTGTGAAGTACTTGACAAAACCATAGGCGACCCATTTTAGCAACATCTCCAGGATGAAGATGTAGGTGAAAACCCTGTCGGCGTACTCCAGAATGATGCGGATGGTTTTCCTCTGCTCAATGTACACATCTTCAAAGGCCTGTAGAAAAAAAGGAAACATGGTCACCCAAAGCAAAGACGGCGAGGAAAATGCAACTCCTGATGATTTATAAATGAGCTGGGAACTGTAAGCAGTGGTGCAATCCACTCACTGGACACTATTTATGGAAAAAAATATATGTGAAATAAATCAAACAACTTTGCTCTTGTTTTAGCAGCATTTGTAAGAATGAGGCTTTACTCAACCCCACAAATAAATCCATTAATTGATAAAGGGTAAAGCTCAATATTCACAGGCCCCTCCCCCACACAAGCAGCTGTTAGATTGAACAACCAAACTGACTCCACCACTGATCAGTGGGTTTTACCTCCTCACTGCCATAGACCCACACACTCATGTCTATCAAATACCTTCGTTTTTAATAAGCAATGTGTGTGTGTGTGTGTGTGTGTGTGTGTGTGTGTGGTGTATATAAAAAAAATGTTGGTACTCTCTTCTTAGATTCTTAAATGACTGTACAGTCGGTTTCAGCAATTCCAAAGGATGCAAAGCAAATGCAAGCCTTCTTACCAGGGCACCACTGCTGAGGAGGATCATGAAGATGATGAGGGTCTCAAACCAGTTATGCTCCACAATCAGGTAACAGGTTTTTCTCAGGAACCACCAGCTCTTCCCCCATCCCATAGTGATGTCAACATCACAGCACTTATACTTGGCCACACAAGCTGAAGACACATAGGAGAGATTAAATTTGATTCAAAGAGATATATGACGGTAACAGATTTCTGGCCTGTGTTTAATTTTGTTCCTTTTTTAATCTTCCCCCAAATCCAGATTTTTTTTTAAAATCAATAAAAAAACTTCTCCCTGTAATGTTACCAATATCCATGATTTCGATTGCTTTGATTCATAAACAGACTTTAAATAGTATCTGTAATTATGTACATGAGCTCGGATGACAATACTGTCCTTCACCTCTCCTGAGCCTAAGGGATCTTGGTGTTGTGGAGTGAAGATAAAGAGTGCAGTGAGAGTAATGTGGGAGTGGTGGTCTCACCATCTGTCCAACACGGCTCTGGTTCCATGTATTCCTCCACTGTCTCCACCACCACCACCTCCTCCACATCTGGCTTGATGTCGATGGTGCTGCCTTCGGAAGAACTGGTGTCATCCAGCTGCAGGGACGCAGATGCACAAGCACGCACACAAACAAACACGCACGCATGAATGAACAGACAAAAACACACAGATAAGCACAGCCATTAGGAAACATTCCGTTTATTTTACCCTGATAAGAATCGCTCATGACACTCTCTACATCTTGGCGGGAAATGTAAATATCATGTTATTCCCAAATTGCATTGGCTCAATCTCCAAATGGGAAAAAAAATCTCAAGTAATATTTGATCAGACTTTTTTTTCCCCCCATATTGTGAAGGACACCATATCAATCTTGGACATCACACATCATCCACATGAACACTGAAATGGAAGATCAAATGGCAGACCATCTGCCCTGAGCGTTTTCTAAATGCATTTCATCAAAAGACATAAGTCAGCAGATATACATTTCACCCACAATGGCTGCATCCTCCAACCACTCTGGCTCACTTTATTGTGTAATGGAGTTATATTAGAGTCTGAGCAGTGCAGAGTAGCCAGCCACACCCTTGGTATTAATGTCCTGAGAGTGAAAATCCACAGTGTAGAGTAACATAAACAACAGCACGTGGCATCTTGGAGTGTCACATGTAATTTTTTCACATGCGAATTAAAAAATATATATTTGGGAAAATACTTTCCTTATAATTTTCGAATCTTATTATTTTCTTGTTACGTAAGCTCCAGATTCCAGTCTATTCTTTGTCATTTCCAGCCTCAATATTTGTGGTACAAATGAATAACATACGGTACATAAACTCCTCTCACTGACCTCTTTGCTGTTCTCATTGTCTGACTCGCTGCTGAAGTCCTCTGTATTGAGGTTCTCAAAGTCGGACTCTCCCACAGCGATGGGCACGCAGACGGTCAAATTTGGGTTGTGGATGAATGACATGTGGTCTTCATCGATCATATATTTACCCACGCTGCTGCCAATACCGCTGGTGGTACCGTTACCATTTTTGGCATAGTCCAGATCGCGGTTGATGTCCACCCCAGTGTGATTAGCAATGCAGTTCAGCTTCTTGTCATACATGTCGTCCAAAGGCTTTTGCTCGTCCTCCATAGGTGGTTTTCTCAGCAGACTGGCCACGAGTATCCGCATTTTGGCTTTTATCCACGCGATGCCTTTCTTGATGCGCATCACGGAAATCTGCAGATTGTTGGGTTCACCATCGTCATCTGTAGCAGCCAAGTTATCAGCACTGAATGAGCTCAGCAGCAAGGCAAGGAACAGGTTCAACACCTTTGGACACAGATTGAGAAATCATATTAGACATAATAATTCTTCAAAAGTGACTTTGAGAGTCAATAGTTTCTCTGACAAATCCTGGACACCCTCGCAGTATGGACACTCACCACCAGATTACCGATGACCATGACCATCATGAAGACGATGAGGCACATGGCCTGGCCCGCCACCTCCATGCAGTCCCACATGGTCTCAATCCACTCTCCACACAGCACCCGGAACACAATCAGGAAGGAGTGGAAGAAGTCATTCATGTGCCAGCGCGGCAGCTCACAGTCAGTGGCAATCTTACACACACAGTCTTTGTAGCTTTTTCCGAACAACTGCATGCCGACCACAGCAAAGATGAAGACGATGATGGCCAGCACCAGAGTCAGGTTCCCCAGGGCACCCACGGAGTTACCAATGATCTTGATCAGCATGTTGAGGGTGGGCCATGACTTGGCTAACTTAAAAACTCTCAGCTGAAGGGAAGTAGGTGGAAAGAATAGGTGTGATTTAGTTATAATAACAATAATAATTTATTCGTAAAGTAACTAGAAATTGAACATTTGAGCATAAACAGGTATGTTCAACAGCTACTATTCACGTGCTAAGACACTAACTAGTTAGTTAAGTTATCTCTCTTGCTTTTTTAAGAGAGGAGCTTAAGTGAACACCTACCAAACGAAACGACCGCAGCACAGACAGGCCCTCCACGTCAGCCAGAGCCAGCTCTACTAAACTCAGCGTCACAATGAAACCGTCAAAACAGTTCCAGGCTTCCTGGAAGTAGTAGTACGGATCCATGGCCACTAGCTTGAAAAGCATCTCCCCTGCAAATATCCCAGTGAAAACCTGGCAGGTTGGAAAGAGAATGGAACACACAGATCAACAACATGTTTGACAGGAGAAGCAAGGCTGACACGGGCAGGAAAAGGTCATTTGTGACATTTGGTCGGATCCATTTAAAGGTTTCACAAGTAGGGTGCATGTGTGCGAACATACCAGATGTTCTGTGGTCAGTAAGAGGAGTAAGAATAAATGGTACCTATGTGGCCTTGTAACAGCTCTGTTAAATTATTGAGAGTTATCCTTAATCATAGAGCCCTAGTAATGAATAAATGCACAGTACATAAGGTAGGTATGAGTGTGTGTGTGTGTGTTTGTGTGTATGATATGTGTGTGACTCAGACTGTATCAAGGTCACCTAGAAATGTCCACCTGTACCACCCATGTGCCTTTTCTGGCAAATTATTATAGCGAAAAACAGAACACAAATAATACATTTCTGTGCCATGTCACCTGTAAATTAAAGCCTTTGTGCATTTAAATGCAAACACACACACACACACACACAGTGAGAGGTTCATCGTTGTAGAAACTAGACTTGTGCCTACATCCTTTCTAACACACTTGCTTTTGGGACGTCGACACAAAATATTTTCATAAATTTAACGTTGAAAAGTAAAACAACATTCATGGTGTTAGAGTTACTGTGTTTCTTTTAAAATGCTAGTCGGGAAAATGACTTTATGAGCCAGGCATTTTTTTAGAGCAGCTCATCGATCAGGCTCCATGAAATATTAATGCAGACCTCCCACCAGTCAGCCAACCAGTGGAGGCTTTTGGCTGGTCCCACTGAGGCAAAGATCAGCTCCACTCGCTCAAAGAAGGCAAAGAGAAAGAGTGATGAAAGAAGAAAGAAAGGTGTGTGCATGTATGTGTGCGAGAAATACATGGATACAAGAACGCAGCGGGGGGGTTGAGAAAGAGCTGCCAATTACAGTCCCAAAAATAACACCTCTCTGTGCGCTGCAGAGACAAAGCCGAGGAGAACCTTCACAAGCGATTAGGATAACAGTAAAAAACCACTGGCACTCACCAGATTGCCGACAGACAGCATATCCTCAAAGTCGGAGGTCATGGGGTAGTGCTCCATGGCCATGAAGAGGGTGTTGAGGACAATACAGATGGTGATGGCCAAGTCCACAAAAGGATCCATGACTATCAGGTTCACAATCTCCTTGATCTTAATCCAGACGGGGGAGCACTCCCATATCAGGAATGTGTTAGAAAATTTATACCAGCATGGCGGACACTTGCGCTGAGACTCCTCCAGTTCTGAAGACATAGCGTGGATCACACATCAAAACCAAACATACTGGCATGCTTAAGCATACCGCATGCAAAGGTATCAAATGAAAAACTGAATGCATTGTATGTATCTGGTACTGTTGGATATGCAAAGCAGCTAAGCAGGAAATTCATGTCAAACTTATCAACGAATGAGAGCAGCCCTAGTTAAAGAATAATGAGAGAGCAGGTTAAATAGCTGGGTTAAAGTGGCAGTACCCTCCACTAGTGTGTTGGTAATGACGCTCATGACACTGTTGGCCCGCTCTTTCCGCCCAAAGGAGGTATTGAGCTGGTCCACAGACACCATCAGGGAGCCCGACAGCTTCTTCTTCACCTCAACCTCAGTAGTCGGCTGTCAGGAGGAGAGGAAGAATCAAGCACCCATGGAGAGGACATGAACACCATCCCACATCACCACCGGTGGCCGGCGGAGGGAAGTGCACAACAGCATTGGCAGGAGTACGAGGTAGAGCATCAGATTTTTGGAGAGAGGGCAGGGCATGTTTCATTCTTCTCTATCTCAATGCTGGTTTTAGGAGAGATGTGTGTATGCTGTAAATGCATGCAGGTCTCAGCCAAAGTGGGAGCCGTGGTCCAGGGCTACTTGACCTAATTGTGTTTCAATGTAATTAGCTCATCCAATTAAAGAATAAATGGTTTGTGAGCTATTGTGCAAGGAGAACTGCATCTGCATGAATGCATTTTCAGTCCTGTCATGCAATAACTGAGGCTTTGCTGCCATTGCAATATAATCATTAGGTTATTTTACAAAATGTCTCCCAAATCTGGCCACTTCAATGTTACTTGCAAATTGACGCTACAGTATCGTTCTACTTTGAAACCATACAACTTATATTGCAACCATCAAGTCAAGAGCATTGTAAAGAGATAATATGGAGGCAGGTAATTCAGATCCATCCAGTTGTCATGCATGAGCATGCTCCAAGTCAAAGAGAGGGAGAGGAAATTACAGACACCATAGCCAAAGTTCCAATTGTCTATGTCATGCTTGTTCTAATTAGGGACCTACATCTACCATGCTAGGTAGAAACTGACACAACTAATTCACTAATGTTGACCAGGGAGAGTTTGGAAAACAGAGAAAGGTAAAGACAGACAAGGACAGCAGCCCTCCTTTGTTCCTTAAGCCTGATATTATGGTATGTGTTACTTATGTCTCTGCTTTGGGATAGTAAGAGTGTATCAGGGAAGCAGATAAAAATGTCTCTACAGTGCTGGTCCCCTCTGTTTCCTCCACCTCCTACTGTAGATCTACCCACACAGAATAGCAGAAGACTTGGATGCCTGGAGGAGGAACACATCAACACACTGGAGCATGTTAACTCATCATTACATGCTGTTTGCTAACAAAAATTGTGTTTTAAATATTACACATGGGTTCAATCTGTTTACTAAAATCTACTGGTCAAATAGAAAAGCAGTAGAGTTATAAAATTATGTCCTCTTGATTAGTTGTTATCTAGTGTGAGTCATATGCATGTGCAAATAAATTTGATATGAACATATGCAAAACATTGACATTCATTGTTTGAGTTAAACAACATATTTGCCTGGAAGTCACTGATAGACCCAGTTCCACTAACCTACGAAACTAAGGGTTGGCTATAGCATGATTACTATAAAATATAATTATTTCTCCATCCTTTGCCTACTGTTGGAGGGCAGCATACTCTGCAGGGGCTGGGGGGAGGGGAGGCGCGAGCGCGTAGCCAAGAGATACATACGAACTTCCAAAGATGACAGAGTAGAGGATAGAAAGGCAGAAAGAGGGAACGGACGAGAGGGGGCCATGCCTAGATAGGTCTATTCATTGACTTCCTTACACTGTCGTCAGAATCTGCCTTATCTATTTTCACCTCAGGCAGAAGCCGTCCACCGGGCCCAGGGCCAATGAGCGACACCACACCGTTGCAGTCCACCGTGCTGTTCCTCTTCCCGTGGAAGCCACTGTAGCTGCTCCGTCTGTACGGGCTGAAAAGGGAGCCCCGACGCTCCTCACACTCCTCGACTGTGCTGTGCTCGTCATCTGCGAATTCATTCTCGGAACCCACGTCCTTACTGCGGCCCTTGAAACTGAAGATGCTGCTCTTACTGTTGTGACGGGACAGGAAAGGCGAACCCGGTATACTAAGAAGGGACTGGAAGAGAGGAAAGGAGGCATTGTAAAATGTAGAACAAGAAATGTATGAGTTACAATTGCATCATCCTGTCTATGCTGTTTGCCATTAGCTCCAGGGGTCGGGGTGAAAGACGACATCTGCGGGACATTTGATGCAACCACGTTGCTTTTCCCTGAGGAGCCATACACTACTGCAGCAATCATATGACGTAGTCAACGAGAGGGAATCACACAGTGAGGTCAGTGATATCCTGCACTGCCAAGGTCACACACAGGACAGAGAGCAACATTAGTCACAGTGACATTGATCTGAACATTAGTGCACCAGCTCATCTGAAATCACATCTGGTAAAAGTACCTAATGCGTATCACATGAGTATTTTTTTTATAATTGTATTAAATCAGTGTGTCTGGTTATCTTGGTGAGTACTACACTATAAAAAACAGTATAAGAGCCAGTGAAACAAACAACATTACAGTGGAACATGCAAAACTACACAGTTGGTACCTCAATAACGCTTGTGTGTTAGTGAATAATTTAGGGTCTGAAAATGTGCTTCTATATTTCTGGTCAGTATGTTCATGTGTATGAAGCTCATCCACATAGGAGCCTTTTTTTTTAAATACACAGTCCAACTGCTTCAGTAGCATTTCAGTAATTGCCAATTCAGTTTATTTAATCTCCTTTACAGGAAGTTAGGGAGAAAGACAAAATGAACAAATACACAACAGGCATGTTGATTATACCTCAGTGTTTGTGTATCTAGTTATCTTATAGGTAAATTAATTTACACTTTTCATCTTCTCCAATGAATATCTGAAAACTTTGTCTTTAAAAATAAAAATTGCAAAATATCAGCATTTAATTGTAATTTGTAAATTTGAAAAACATGGAACTTGGTTTTCATATATTTAAACTAACAAATGCACCATGCCGTTGCATAAAGTAAATAGGATTATGCAGAGAAACCATTGAGCTGGTTCTGAACAAAGAGAAAATGTAAATAGAATCCAGTAGTTGGTTCAGCCTCTGCATGCACTACCATTATTATTTTATTATATTTTTTACTTTATCACCCTGTCTCATTTTATGTCCTGAACCTATCCACTAAAATTATAATTTTTTTTGTTTTGTTTATTGCACCAGCAAGAAAATTGCACTGAACATTAGAAAGCTCAATAGAAATAATCTTTATGGTGTATTTACAAAAAAAACTATGCAATGTTGCAGAAATACCTAAACCTGCCCAAACATTATCCTTTTGTTCCTCACCTGGTTCATGATGGAAGACTTTCGACCCAGTCGGTTATCAGGAAAACGGAAGCGGCTCCTCTTGCTGCCGTCATCCGACTCTGACTTGACAAACTTCTCACTGTCGCCTTTCTCCTTTTCCTGCTCTTTCTGCCGCCACTTCTTCTTACGGTTGCGGCGCTCTTTGGCACTCTTGGAGCTGAGCTTTGACATCTCAGAGGAGCTGCATGACAGACGCCCTCCTCCATCATCCTCTACCGCATCCTCTGACACTGTGCCCGCAGAGGTTGCCATGGCAGCAGTCTGCTAAAAAACAAAGACATGAATAAATCAGAACGGTGATATAACACAACTCAGGAACATTTTGGCCTCCATCCTGCAGAAGACTAACCTGGGCTTCTTCCTGCTGTTTCTTGAGCTGCTCCAGCATGGCTTTGAATTCTTCCTCCTTCTGCTGGGCCTCTTCCATAGTGGCCTGGTTCTGCTCCTCATAAGCCATGGCCACCACAGCCAGGATCAGATTTACCAAGTAGAAAGATCCCACAAAGATCACCAGCACAAAGAAGATCATGTAGGTCTTCCCTGCTGCCCTCAGGGTCTGTTGGAAGACAGCACAGCCAAGTTAGGGATAGAGGGGATGGAGGAAGAGCGCAGCACAGATCCTCATGGCATCTGATGAAGCTCCTCTGTCAAGCTTAGCGTAACCTCTATGCTCACAATGACTCATCTGAAATAAACAAAGTCAGCTGTTGGTGGGGAAAAGACGACAGGCAGATTGGCCTGACAGGACAATTCGTGATGAAAAAAATCGACTCAGCGTAAAGGTCTGTGGCTTCTTCAGAACAATCAGGTCCTACAGTGAATCACTTACTATGCTTTTTAATACTGCGACATGAAAATCAGTTTTGTAAGGTGAGTGGAAATATGAACTGGACAAGACATCATGCGAGGCATATGCAGTTAAAAAAACAGCTATTTCTTTGCAATATAAAGAATAAAAACAAGCAATAACTGACGAGTGCAGTACAGAGGCTGCTCCTAATGATTCTTGTGACTGGCAACCAGCATAAACGGAGCATTACTGTCCCCTGCTGCGTTGGTGTGTCGATCAGAGCTTTGATTAGGATATATGTTCTAAACGCTGAAAGACAATTTCATTCAGCCTGCTCAATATTCCCAAACTTTCCCCGATGTTCCTCCTTCATTTGCTGTCTTTCCTTTGGTGGTGTATCAGGTCAGACGACTAGAATGGAAGACTTCATGAGGTTATCCGAAATACACAACGTATATCAACGTCCAACACTTTGGCATGGACACTGCACATTAAAAAGAGCATGTTAAGAACAGTAAGAACACATTATTTTTAGTGTTTAATTCTTAATTATCTTAATTTCATCATCCGTCTGTTTTCCAATCACGTTTCAGAGCCTGCCTACCTATATATCGCATAAAAGTGGTTCTGCTGATGTCTTCTCAACTCAACTTAACTTCTACCTGTCAAACTCCAATCAGTTATAGCTTCAAAAGCAATATGCTTTTAGTTACTCAGTATTTTATTTCAATAGTTTAGTATTATTTTAAATAAATTTAACCATGTACAACTGCATCTGTAGCAACCAAATAAATCTCAGTCTTTCTAAGCAAAGTGTCTCAGCATGTTGAGGAAACCAGTGCTTCCTAAGAATTCGCTCTGCTACCATCTATTCTTGGTCTGTACAGCAAAATCCTATACCCTGAGCTTATTAATGTTCTCAGCAGGATCCCCAGGTTGTGTTGCACACGAGGGATAGCCATGAGAAATGCATTTTGACCTACTTTTCCATACACACTATGATATGGGAAGTTGGGAGCGTGAGCAGCAGGGACACAGCAGAACAAATGAGAAAACTGAGACACCACTCTCTTAATTTTGGCTACATTAATTTTTATATTACATAGTTTTGATCATTCAGCAGGTGAATAGACAAAATTCATATTTTGGCATTTACAAGGTGACTTTGGTACAATATAAATAAAATTAAAATCCCTTTGTTGGAGTTATAATGATGTATGTAAGGACACAGAAGGCTTCCTGGGATAGAGAGGAAAAATCACACTTCAAATATGAATGTGGTTGACGTGTATGTATGAGAGAAGCACAAACTAATCAGGAGTTTGAAATGCTGGTTTAGTCCCATCTATCACCAAATCTCACAAGTATACTAATGTGTCACGGGTAGGCAAAAACCCTCAGTGGCAATGCTAGGAATAGGCTCCGATTTATTCTGTCACATTAATATCATTTCATTTCTGATATCTGACAATGATAATCAACACCAGACAGAAACACAGTCAAAAAATCATTATTATAGTGATAGTATATACTAAGTAGCAGACTGAAAATAAACATATGAGCTGGGATGCTCCTATCAGGTCCCATCTCCTTCAGCGACCACACTGGAATCCTAAGCTGTTAATATTTCATATTTTTTCCTTCCATTCAAGAGTGCGTCCACCATTTCAGAGGATGAGGTTCGTGTGGAACAGGTGGGGATAGCGTATGGCCGTGTCCGGGCCACGGAGGGCAGAATGAGCCAACATTTTCTGTCGGACAGATGGGTTTACACAGTACACGCTGTATACTGTATGTGTGTTGATATGCAATAGAATGGGGTATGAGTGAACTGTGCACCTATCTACCACTGTGTTTAAGGCACATCCTCACATATGAAAAGATGGAACAAGCAAACCTTTGGCATTATTGCTTAAAAAATCCGTAACCTAATTCAATTTAACAATTGATGTGTCTGAATTGTTTCACATTTCCTTTAAATTCTACTATTTAAGATTCCCTTTAGGGTCCAGTATTCAGACCCCCTGAATTTGTACAAATTTTCCCGTGCTGTAAATCTATTTTTTCAGTCATATTAGTGAACGTATTCTTGCAAATGTATTTAAAATCCTGAAAAGATATCTTTCTTTTACTCATTCAGCCCCATTAACAGTAACTATACCTCCGATTTTCTCTGGATGTACAGTCTCTACAAGCTTCTAAAGCCTGAATTTGAGCTTTTCATCTCAGCCTACCTGACAGATCCCTCTGTCCTCAGATTTGACGGGACATATCTGTGATTGTCATCACCACATGGTCTGTGAGGTTTGGTAAGATTTGATTGGGCTGCTCAAGGACAGACAGAGACTTGTCTTGAAGCCACTCGAGAACTGTCTTATCTATTTGTTTTTGACCGTGGTGGAAGTGAAAGGGGGCACCATCACATGGAGCTTGAAGTTCTGCCCAAAGACAAGTGGACTCACAGTCAAGCTCATCTCATCTCTTAAATTAATTGAAGCAAGTAGGATTGACCTGACCACAAATTCCCTTGCTACAACAGAGGGTCTGAATATGTATTGATGAATTATTTTTTTTCCATTTTTAAATAAAATAACACAGTCAAATGAGCATGTAGGTGAAGGGGTCGGCATTGACATGGCTATTACTTGATAAAGTAACATGTAAGTCTTCAGTTTGACGCAAACTGACACATCAGATTTACCAGCATGTAAAGGTTTTCCCAGAAGTCCTGTGTCATGAGTCGGAAGAGAGCCAGGAAGGCCCAGCCGAAACTGTCAAAGCTGGTGTAGCCGTAGTTTGGATTCCTCCCAGCTTTCATGCATGTGTAGCCCTCTGGGCAGCGGCTGAGGGGTGGAGACAGACAGACAAACAGACAGAGAGAGAGTGTGGGGCACCCGGCCCAAAAATGACTCAACACTATTTACTTAGAATGTTATCTGACTGCAGGGAGATAAAGGAGCTACAGCAGGTCTTGGATCAGCAGCATTCGCAGAAGGCAGAGAAGGCAACTCACCCGGAGTCTGAGCTGTTCCCACAGAGCAGCGCGTCCGACTGGCCGGGCAGGAAGTAGAAATTGGCTGAAGTCAAGAACAAACAGTCATAATGAGTCATTTGTGACACGTTCTGTCACAGCCACACTGATTTATTATAGGGTTTTTAAATCCATTCAGACCAATTTCTGACTTCAGATTCCTCCTGCTTTTTCAATTGTGTACAGTTCATTTCAAACCAATTCCCTCTGTCTATCCAGAGCCAAAATGACATATTGTTTTCTCGTGCCAGCATATGGGCTGACTCATACCCCTATATTGCTGCCAGCACACCGTTGGCGAAGTCTTGCCTCTACTTACTGTCGTTCATGATGTACTCATCCCAGTCAAAGCCCTTGCTGCCGTTGGCCAGGTAGGTCTCGGTGGAGTTGATTGGCCAGATCACACACTTGTGGCGCAGGTTGCCCATGAACAGCTGGAGACCAATGAGGGCAAAGACGCTCAGGCAGAAGACTGTCAGGATCATCACATCTGAAAGCTTCTTCACAGACTGGATCAGGGCACCCACAATGGTCTTGAGGCCTGGAGGGCAGCCATGCACACACGTACACAAACCAAGCAGGTGATGCAGGAGCTGCTGCCGCCCCAGGTGTAATTTTCTACTTGATGGCACAGTTTTTTAGCTAAATAGCCAGTTGTGACTGTATTTAGAGATGCTACTCTGCGTTCAAAATTAAATGTAACTAAATTCAATAGCTAAGCTATGTGGAATATACACTAGTTTAGCTTAAATCAAATATGATATTATAAGGACTTTCTTAACCAGAGAAAATCCCAACAAAGGGGATGACATTGAAAAACACTAGAGCAGGTGCCAAAATTTTAGATATAGCAGTAATACATTTTCGACAAAACTCACAGATTACATACATAACATACTGTATCTAGAAACAAAACGAACAGAGAATACTTAGGAGCCTTCCCACTCTTTTCAGATGTATCCAAAGAGAAAATATTGTAGGAGAATTCAAATCGACAGCAGCTTTTTGCATTTCACTGCCAAAGATGGACACAGTGAAAAAGAGGGGGAAAACCGTGGAAACGTTAGAGGAAGTCCATAAGGAAGAGAGCACAGCAGCACAACAAGGGGCCATGAGAGGGACACAGGCACAGGCAGGGGGGCTGGAAACCACATGCAGGTCATTTAAACTCCAAGGCTGAACAGGAACAATTCAATGCCAGCGCCAGTGTGGGCACTTTCTTGAACTGTCTTGTATAAGGTGTCATTAGGAAAGCACTGACTCCCCATACCGTGACCCTGCAGTCTGTCTCATCCACAGTTTCACTAAAGACAAAAAGGTTTACCTTCCGGACAGGCATCCTCTGGCAGTGTTCACATGGGTCCATAAGGAACTCAAACACAGACGCAGGATGATTCACACCCCCTTTCTGTTTGGCCTATACTGGCACAGTGGGCTTTGCCACATATACATACAATATCTTCTGATAAAACATTGCTTCGATTTAGACTTACACATTCAGACAGTTTGAGTAAAAGGTCCTAAGCTCCTAATAGCTCTAAATACCCACTTAAAAGCAAACAACCTTTCTGTTTTATATAATTCCATGTGAAGATCCCATGAAGCAAAATAAATGTACACTATATGTAAAATATAAATTGCATTAAGGTGCTGCATTACATTATTTTTTCACAATTTTGCTTTCTGGCAGGGAGTTTTGTTTTTTTTAAACACTCATATTTCTCCTCATGAGGCTACAGCTGGTTAGCTTAGCTTGGCACAAAGACTGGCTCTGGCTATCACCTCTACAGATACCAACATGTTACATCTGTTTGTTTGTTTTATCTGTGTAAAAATGAAAGTGTAAAAGATTTGCAGGTGGATCAAATTTTTGGCTCCAATAATTACAATAACATACTGGAGTTTCATCTGGTGATCTGGCAACCAGTGTCGGCAACTCAGCAACTTCTGTGGCACCTTTGAGATCCCCCCACCCCAAAGTATAAACAGTCTAGTAACAAGTCTAGTGCTTTTGTATTCTATCCAGTATTCATTTATGTGTATATTTATTTGAATCTCCATGAATTGGAGATATAAACCACCATGATCAATATAAACCCCTTATTGTTCAGTACATAAAGTACATACCTGCATATGGAAAAGCTAATCAACAGACCTCCTGAACATAAATCAGTATCTACTAAAGTCTTTGACTGACAGGAAAGAGTTTCTTATTTTTAAATTTTCAGGTGACAGTGGGTTTGATGATACTTTTGAACAGAGCTTGGCTCACTGCTCCTGTTTCGAGTCTTTGAACCAAGCTAAGTTAACCAGCTGCCCCCAACCGTTTCACATTTAACGTACAGACATAAAATTGATCTGAGTGTTCTCAGTCCAATCTTTGCCACATAGTAAAAATGCAGTTTTACCAAAATGTCAAACTGTAAACTTTGAAGTGATATCTTTTAATCTGCACTACACTACCAGAATTTCCTTTATCTGATTTCACGTTGAATGACCACTTCACAAAAACTGATCCTTGCTGGTTCTTTCGGTTAAGAACAACATCTGTTCACCATCCTCTATCAATAGATACATTGATAGGTCAATAAAGTTTCCCATCTGCCTCCCCAACCTCTACAATGTGAACACACCGTCTGTTTTTCATTCAAGAAGGTTGTAAAAAAAAAAGAAAAAAAACTAAAAAACAAAGGAGGGCAAATCAAACTGTCAATGCCATTTGTCAGCCAAGCTCATTTTAGGCTATTGTTATAAAGCAAGTGACTGAAAAGCATCATGCAGCATAAGAGATATGTTCACAAACTAGGCTTGGCAGTCTTCATACATAACAGGAGCATCGTCTTGTAAAGCTATGTAATTTCTCATATAAACATATATGAGTTTTGTTTTTTGATCCCAAAAACATGGAATCTGCTACTTCCAATTCAATCACTATCAGGATTGCTGGTAAATTCGGGCAGGTTATGATCTGTTCTTTGCTAATCAATATTACATATAATATCCTGTGTTAATCCTTAGGGAGAGGTATATTCTATCAGTAATTTTATTTGCTGGGTTAGGGTAAGGGTTAGGCTTTGGTTATTCCAAAACTAGTAGAACGGGTGGGTCAAAGCTATAAGGTGTAGAACCACAGCTGCCTTGGAAAGGAGCATCATAATGAGAGTGCTACTGAGGCAGAAGAGACACTTTGGAGGGCCCTAGAGGAGACTGCAAAGCCTATCAAAAATGTATTAGTACCATTTTTGATCATTTTGGAGTAAAAATAAATCAAAAAATGGTTGTCTCCAATTTTTTTGTTGTCGTTTAAATCATAATCGGAATCATAATAATAGTGAGTAGAAAGGAAAGGGTGAGAGGATCAGCCTTAGTGTTTAAACTGAGTCTCACCTGGAATGACAGAGATAGTTTTCAATGCTCGGAGAACTCTGAATGTTCTCAGCGCAGATACATTGCCCAGGTCCACAAACTCTGTTATATATCTGAAATAGGGGAAGGATCACACACAGAACAAACACGATGACAAAAACCACACACGCCAAGAGCACAACACCACCGAACCAGGAGGAAACGACGCCACTCACAGAGCCTGTCCACTGAGGAGAAGGGTGGAAGGTAAAAGGAAAGAAAGACACACACACCTAACACCGACCCCGCCCCACCGTCCCCCGCCCCATCCTGTCTTACCTGGAATTACAGAAATAGTTTTCAATGCCCTCAACACCCTGAACGTGCGCAGAGCTGAGACATTGCCTAGGTTTACAAACTCTGTTATATACCTGCAGGATCAAACCACAGTTACAACAGCTCATTATTTACATGCAGATATGAGGTGAAAAGATCAGTTCAAACACAGACGGGGAATGCGACAGCTCGACAAACACTGAAGAGGCTGTATTTTACATGAGGCTGATGGTTTGACGTATGTATTTGCTCAGCTGGAGGAAGCTGAAACTGCAGCGTGAACTACAAGGTGACATTTTGTCGACTGGGGAGATACTGGGCCTTAATTTGGACGCAGAAGACTCCGGCAGATTTTGAAAGAAAAGGTGAATGAGAAGGAGGGTTGGATGACAAGCGGGAGATAAATCAGATTAAGTGTGGGTGTTGTCAGGGAGGCTGCAGAGTGTCAGATGGATCCTTCATTCTCCAAAGAGAAAGACCAGAGAAGTCTCAGATCAATGGAGGAAACACAGAAGATGGGTTATCAGACAGGAAGGAAGACAAAGGAAAGAGAGAAAGAGAGATGAACAATTATCTGCAGCACTAAAAGCTCACTTTTTCACCCATCAGGGATAATATTTGTGCACATGATTTCATTTCATCATCCACTGACAGTGAGTGATGGCAAGAGAAATACTTACGCCATCGAAATGACCATGAAATCCAGCCAGTTCCATGGATCTCTCAGGAATGTAAACCCGTCTATACAGAATCCTCGTGCAGTGATTTTTACAAGCGACTCAAATGTATAAATTCCCGTGAATGTGTACCTGAAAAACAAAAGCGTTGACAGAATCAGTTCACCGAGCTGGATAAAAAGCTCACTCGTTTGAATGTCTGCACCCTCATTAGCAAATGAAACACCCAGGAAATGACTAAGCTGAGGATAAATTTGGAAAACTCAGATTAGATTAGTTTTTTACTACACAAGTTGTTTTTAAAGAAACTATGAATTACTAAGGAGAGTTAGTGCCACCGTTCGCAGTTCAAGTTTCTTTTTCTCATGTGTAGCTCATAGGTTTACCAAAAAATAAATACAACTAAAAAATACAGCCTAGGAATTGCTGACGAATGCGTCAGTCACACTGAAAATAATTTTTATTTGCCCACTAATTACTGTTTAAGTTTCTGAAGGTACTCGCACATAATATCATATAAGACACTGGGTGTTCTTGTACATGATAAGGTGATGTACAGGAGAGCTCATTAGCGAGCACCGGCAGTTTACAGTCTGATGTGTTGAGCTGAATTATTTGGAAAATAGCTGTTGTGACTGTGCTGTTAAGAATTTAAAACCCGGTGAAAGTGCCCATATCTTGCATCTTGCATACAGTACAGTGGCACTCCACCAGTACAGTATATGGTATATGGTATAAGATACATTGCTTGGTGGTAGACTGATGATCAAAAGACAAAATGGTTGGTTAGTAATAAAATTAGCAATTAAAATACATGTGCCTCTTCCTATTAGTTCCTAATATTTTCCATGTGTTTTACAAAATAGTAAAAACTATTTTTTTCCACCTGCACTAGGAGTCACAGCTTGGGAATTGAATTAAAAATGCTATTTATCATTCAACATTTTCCATTTAGAAATGTTTTTAAGGATTCTGGAAATACCTTCAGAACAGCACTAGCAGATTTTATTTAGTAGCATTTATTTTTCAGATTCAAATATAAGAGTAGGCTCAAAGTGGAGTTCGCTCTTAGCATGCATTTATTCAAATGAGTAAAAATACAAAATGTATACTTACTCTACTTGTTTGGACCACTCAGGAGGATCACTAAAGGTCATGAATATACAGTTGGTCAAAATAGTACACATAATGATCATGCTGAAAAGAGTGAGGAGCAGGTCAAGGAAAATGTGAATCATTGAGACAAATAAAAACATTATAATAAAATGTAAAACACAGCAATAAAACACAACTATATTGCCAACAATCTGCCCTTACTTTCTTGAACGTGTCAAGGGTTAAATGTCATAAAACCTACAGTACTTAAAGCACTTAACTTAAGATGGTCATGTGTACCCACAACCACAAAGGCCATTATTCTACCCATTAAATATTTAAATTGTAAATATTTAGTGGAAAATCTATGACATGGCATGACAAAAGCTATGCTGCGTTTTTTGAGGCTTTTAGTGCAGAGAGGTTTACACTTAAAGGAAACAACGAAAACCTCAATTAGTTTTAACGGCAGCTAGAAGCCAGTGGCTCACGTCTGAGAAATGGGAGGACAGATTTTTTAAAAAAGGGTTTCATCTTAGTTGGTACTATTGCTGAACTGGGGATAGATCTCTCATTCTCACCCTATGGTAAGTAAATAGGCTGGCTTGATTTGTAATTTATGATTTATCTTTCATTTTAGTTTCATGGAAATACTTCTGTTTTCCAAAAACAATTTCATTTGACAGAGGGTCTAACCTCCAGCTGTTTGGCCATGTGATAGATCCAGTGTAAAATCATAATGGGCTTATTGAGAGGCCTACTTGGTTTACTGTTAAGGATGACTCATCATTTGTGCTGGCCTTAGCTTTTAATGATAAAATGGCTACCGCATGAATCCCTGTATGCTCTTCCACGAAAGGAAGTCTTCTGACTGTAATATGCCAACTGTCCTCTGCTGTAGCAACTGTCACAGGAAACATCAAAAGCAGCGTGAGCAGAAAGACAGCACATACCATCATGAATAATACACATGAACAGGAAACCCTTTTGTCTCTGCTGTTAAGACACCATTTCAAAGGATATGAATGTATCAAAATTTTAATAGCTATTCGCCTAACCAGATTAAAAGGACTTATGAAGTACAAGGCAGGTGTGGCACTAAAACGGAAGATTGTCTTCCCTTTATTTAGCACTATAAATGTCTGTGGAGAGAAAACAAAGAGACAAAGAGAAATAATCAGTTAACAATGTGATAAAAAATACACATGTAGTACAAATTTGCCAAAAGCAAAGATTATTGATACAAACGTCATCCTATCTCATGTACGTTGACCATGTTCTTTGCATACTCACTCACACGGACACAACATGAGATTACTGATAAAACATAATGCATGTTGAGCTGAAAGGCATTTAAATGGACAGGAGAGCGTCTGTTGTCCCAGTCACTCAGTGCTGTCCTGCCCATCCTGGATTTGGTGCTATCAAGAGAAGGAAATGAGCAAAAACCAAGAGGAGCCTACAAACCCCTTCTGTGGATAACCTCATAATTGTTTAAATAAAACATAGAGATTTGCATGAAACATTAATGAAACTGCATTTGCAGAAGTGATATGGGCCCCTGAGCTTTGAACAAGGCATCCCTCACTACATTAGGCTCTGCAGGCCTGGAGACACCGAAGTCAGGGGAGAGGAGGAGCAGGAGGAACACAGGAAGAGGAAGAATGAGATGTGCATGGTGAAGCCTCATGGTGATGTCACATGACTGCATGTGCACTTGCATTTGAAACGAGGTGCAAGTCTACAAGTTATTAACAAAGAAAACAAACATCTCAGAGAGATTATAGTCCAAAACAAAGTGAAGAGCTTTCTGTCCTGATGCCACAGGTAAGAGAAGAACTGCAAGAATGGTACAAACTGATAGAAAGACTCGTCGATACTCAAGTAACGAGGTCAGCAGCAGAGCATCTCTGAATATGAGCTAATATATCCCATATGAGCTACAGCAGCAGACGATTACACTAAGATTCACTTCTGTCAACTGAGAACAGGAAACTGAGGCTACAGTTTGTAGGGACTCACCAAAAATGGATCCAACTTGAGGATTTAGGCTGCTGGTGTTGGTGTAATGGTGTGGGGACATTTTTGGGTGCACTTTGGGTCCCTAATTAAACTAATGGAACATAGTTAAAATGCTGTCGTGTCCATGCCTTTATGACCAGTTTACCCATCTGCTGATGGCTACTTCCAGCAGAACAATACACCATATTACAAGGCTAAAATCATGTCAAACTGGGTTTCTTGCAACATTGAATTTACCAGATCTCATGGTAATAGATCACCTTCAAGATGTGGTTGAACAGAAGATTCACATCATGGATGTGCAGCCAACAAATCTACAGGAACTGCCTGATGCTGTCATGTCAACATTGACAATCTCTAAAGAATATTTACAGCATCTTGTTGAATCTATGCCAAGAAGAATTAAGGCAGTTCGGACGGCAAAAGGGGGTCCAACCCGTTACTTGCAAAGTACACCTAATAAAGTGTCGGGTGAGTGTATACTTAGAGTCTTTTTTTAACGCATGACTAAACTACTGCAAAGCTACTGAAAATTTCATAATCCACAGCAGAGCAAAGAGGAGAACGGGGAGAGGAGAGGCAGAAAAAGACGAATATGTAGAGCAAGTGAAGCAGGCAGGCAGGCAGCAACTGTGGCAGCAGCAGGCTGAGCCGGAGAAGCAGGGCGGAGGGAGCCGGAGCGAGGGAGCTGGGCAGAAGACGGAGAACAGGGGAGGAGGGGGGGATGGGATGTGAGGAGACAGAGCAATGTCGACACAGAAGCTCCAGCCATCGGGCAAAGCTGCAGCATCTGTGTCCACGAGGGCTGCCGCAGCCGTCCGAGCCGCCCCCCCTTCTTTCACGCTCCAGCTGAAAACGGTGCGTCGCCTGTGCTGTGTGACACCTTCAGCCCATCGTGCTCACAGTAACACACGTGCACCATTAATACAGTCGTGTTGGACTGAGCTGCCCTGCTACGTGCTCACATATTATCTTTAATTATCCTTGTGAAAATTCTCTAAATGATCCAGCGGACATGTTTGCACACTGTGATCTAACGTGTTTTAATCTCCTTAACATCGTGGTCTGACACAAGCTATTGTTGAGATAATGTCACTGTAAATATTCGTCTTCAATGCAAAGCGGCGCCGGGCAGATAAGGAGGTGTTGCCTGTCCTCTGATGTGTGCACACAGATCAGGGGGAGCCAACATTTATTCGGATTTAAGTTAAAACATATTAGACCATCTCAAGGAGGCTCTGGATTACAGTGGCCAATTTTGCACTTTCAGAGCTTCCCACAGATTGTGTGAGTCTTGTTGCATTGAGGAGACTAAGTGTGCTTATGCATCCTCGCACATGTCGTCCATTTCATCTCTGTCCTCACCTCATCTCCTCCCCCACTCCCTCTCACTCTCCCTTTTTCCCGTCTCCTTGAAAGCAATCTGTTTTACTGGCCTTGCACGTTGACGCCGAGGACAACCTGGCCTGGCTCGGACTGCACAGGCCACCAGCTGGGCGGGGGGGGCTGGGTGCTGCGTCATCACCCAACCAGTCCGCCGACCCTCTGTCTCAGCTATGACAAAATCTAAAAGAGCCACAACTGAAGAGTTGGGATAAGGAAGAGGAAGGGAGGACCTTTCCTGTAATTTAATTTCTCCATTTTTTGTTCCTCTCCTCACTGCAAGAAACCAGCACCAGCCTGCTGCCTCTCAGTCAAAGACAAACAGAGCAGCCTTCTCCCATCAAGGTCACTACCTGATCTGACTTCACAGCCAGAGCAGCATCAGCTCCCCTCAGCATTAAACTAGATTCAGGGCCGTAATTAGATCTGAGAGCTGACAGCGCCGTCTAATGAAGCACAAACAGGCTTGCATGACTTTTGTGCATCTCTACCGGTAACACATGGACAAATATGGGGAAAAAGAAAGACAAGCAAGCTGTGAGTTTATCAACAGTCCCACGTACGGCCGGACATGCTTGCCACGTGTCAGCGGAATCGTGTCTCCTCCTTGTGCGCTGGACTGGTGTGTTACATAACAGTCAGCTTGCACTGTGTGAAGACAGACAGATGGAGAGAGAGGAGCGCAGAGACAGAAACTCTGCACCTGAAAGCATTCACACTCAAAATATCTAAACAAATCCCATCAGCTAATGATGATGACTAAATAGATTATTACAAGCTGCTGTTTTTCAGGTAGTACACAGTATGTGTGGACTGGCAGAGGGTTACACAACAGTGTAGTTGGAGGTGCAGCAGTATTTAATAATATGTGATTGGGGGAGATCATTTTGAATAAAAATGCCAATTTCATTATGTAATTCTTGGTTAAAAATAGACAACAAAGATGTTACCATGGTAGAACATTTCAGCCTCGCTGTTCAGTCCTGTTATAAACACACCAGCATCAAACTGACCTCACTACACTTTAGATTTGTGATTAATGGATAAGCAAATGGCCCCTGGTTTATGATACGCTATTCTTGTATCTTTAAATTAATAAATAATTTGACATTGTAAAACACTGTTCCCAGGAGCAGTGCAAACATGCATTTTAAGCAAATTTTCTACTTTCCAGAATCCTCATCTCACCTTCTACCAATATATGTAGATACGGACCTCTGTACAATTTGTCACGTTTAGTCAGAGGTCATTCGATTGGACAGGGGCCAGAAGCCGTCCTGTGAAATGTATAGCGCCTCATTCAACAGTTTACACACAGTCACAGACAGGTGCACATGATGGTGATGTTCAGACTCTCAAGGTCACCCAGCTGTGCTCACACTGAGCGTCAGACATGACAGAAACCCTAGAGAGACACGTGTCTCATCCAAGACAACTGGTGCTCTCAGGCTGCCGCTTTTCTTTTGTGCCACAGATTAATTTTTGAACAATTAGAAAACTCTGTCATGTGGAACAACAGTCTTTCAACAGTCACTGCTTCTGACCTTTTCCCCAAAGCCCTGTGAGCACATCAGAGATACAGCAACGTCCCACTCAACAGCTCGAGTGCTCCACACTCCCCTAAGGTCTTCGAGGAGGAAAACATAATTATATTCTGCAACCTAATCATGAAATTAAAATAACTGTAAACAAAGCACACCTGGAAGCCAACCGTCACACGCCGCACAACGTCTGCTGTGTCTGGGTAACTTTACGCCACATCATCAAACGTCCATTTTGACAAATGCTTGATTCAGCTAAACCGCCAGTCTACTGAACCAAACAATTAAAGGGAACACGTTGCAACAACTACTTGTCAGGACAAGAAACACAAAAACATGACATTAAACTGCATATTTTTCTATGGAGTTTGCAAATTCTCCCTGTGCCTGGATTTCCTCCCACAATCCTCAGATAACTTGGGGTCTCTGTAAGTGTCAGCTCTGTGATAGACGAGCAGCCTGTCTGGGGTGTACCCCAACAATGTGAAGTGCTTTGGATAAAACTGCTGTAAAACCATTTGCCTTTTTTACCCACCTCTTACCCAATGAAAGCTGGAATTATCTTCACCCCCCAACAATCAAAATCTCAAAAGCCACAAAACACAAATTCACAGGATATAACACAAAAATGAGCAAAATGGTGAGACTGACATAATGTTATCGTCATTTGACTTTCCAAACACATTATTCCTCTGTGTGTGTGTGTGTGTGTGTGTGTGTATTTGAAGGCATTTGTAAACTCACTTTCTGAGTATTTAGGTAGTATGGGTCCAGGTCCTCCAGTGGTACCGCCACCATTCCTTTAGGGATGTCCCCGTAGATGTAGGGCAGGCTCTTCCCAGCCTCCAGGTCACTGTTGGGCTTGGGCTTGTTCTCGTCATCGTCATCACGGTAGCTGCTGTCCTGCTTGGGTGGCTTCTTGTTCTTCTCCTCTTTGATCCGCTGCTCGAAGGCCAGCAAAGATTCCACAGTAAACTTCTTGAAGCTATCAGGTCCTGGCGGTGCAAGAAGGGGTGCAGCCATGTTTTCATCCTGCAGCTACTTGGTCTTTAGGTTTGTACCATCCACAGTAGCAGTTCTGCAAGAGGGCAAACGCAAAGAAGACAGGTCAAATAACAGGGTTTTTTGGGTGGAATATTTGACATTCAAAATTATGTGCTCAACGAATGTTAAGATTATTTGATTCTTTTTTCCAATCTGTTATAAACAGGACAGTGATAATCCTTATCATTCTCTTTATTAGGTTTGGTATGTGATAAAATGTGTAAGAGCATAGAAAAATGCACACTGACACCATTACACATATGAACACAGATATACAGTGTCATGCTGAAAGGAATATACAATAAATTAAATGATCCTATTTACTAAGTGGCTTTAAATAAAACCGTCTGCGAAATGACTGAATTTAAATAAATAGAAAACAATAACTACAGATACCATCACATACTACAAAAATGGCTTCCTGAATTTTGGTTTTATGGCTTTTTATGGCTTCTTTTTATTTACAATGTGCACATGTTACAATTTTTTTAACCTAAAAGAAACATCCTGATAACAGGTGACGTGAAACTGTTTGAACATGTGTCTATCCACATTCAGGGAGAGTGTGGATGAACTCATCACGTGCTGACATGTTACACGTGATGAGATGCAGAAATGTTTATTAGAAACAATATTCCTGTTTTACCGGCACATGGGTAACTGTGCATAATCTTTTCATCACTTTTTATTAATGATTGTAGCCAAAAAAACACATACACATTTAAAACTGTAAGAAAAGAGCAAAATCTACAAATTACATCACAACTTCTGAAGGTTCTTGAACTTATAAAGGCAGATGACAGCCCCAAACTAAAAGCAACTGATTATATTAATGTAAATTTTACTATAAATAATTCAAGCTGAGAGCTTGTCCCTTCTCCCACAGCTTCTCTTTGCCTTTGCTTTTATCTCAGTTAAGGAGGTGAGATGAAAAGAAACATAAACAGACTTTTGTTAAATGCTCTTTAGACGCAACGAAGCCAAATTGAGAACAGACATACAGTCATATTTTCTCCATGTATGGTATAAATCACTTGGACCTGGTTCAATGGCCGTTAACTCGAGCGTATGGATGTTGGGTCTTCTGGAACAAATTTTGTATTTCCTCGTCCAGTGTGTTGTTGATTTTATAATTTAAAGGAGAATATATGTAATAGTACTTTTTATAAAATGTATTTATATGACATTTGTTATCACGAATGTGATTCCTAAAAAATTATCTACTTTTTCTATGCTAATATTACTACATTTAATCACTAACTTTGAAATTTCATGCTGATTTTCCTATTTGTTGATTATTTAGTTTTGTCATGATTTTTTCAATTATGCAAAGACTAAAAATCTATTATTTAGTGTCATGTTGTCTTGTGTTCAGGCACCTGCAGTTGATCAACTCTAGTCCTCGGTTTTTCCTGGATCCGGCATTAAATCTCTGCCAATGAAGAAAATCGACCTATTTGATAAAATTTTAGTCTTTGGTTTGTGGAAATGCTGAGAGACAAACCAGCCCGAAAGCCACCCAATGGCTGCACAACTCAGTCCAATCTTTCTCCAACTCACACAGATGTAAAAACGCTATGATGGTTACATGACAAGTGTCGGTGAGTTACAGGACATTTCAGGGTCAGTGTGAGGCTGGAGGAACAAACATAAGGACATACAGTCACACCGGAGGCTGAGACTCTCGGAAAAAACGACACATGACAGCAACGGTTTGATTTTCAGCTGATGTTACATTGCTTTTCCTTCCGTTTCTGTGGCACACACACACACACACACACACGCCTCGGTGTGTATGTGTGTGTGTGTGTGTGCTGGTACCTGGATGCAGCCACATCTGAATCACAGGGCCTGTCACCATCCTGCTCCCCTGTCTTGCATAACGCAGTCTAATTAAAAATGCTCGACCTGCAAACACGGGAAAGGCTGCGCTCTGTGTGTGTGTGTGTGTGTGTGTGTGTGTCGTGGTGTGGGAAGGAAGAACCATCTCCGAGAACATTCAGACCGGGGGCCACGACGTCTGTTTTAAAATGGACCCCGGAACCTTGTGCTGCTCTGCTGGCGCTGTCCGCTTCAGCACCACACACACACACACACACACACACACACACACACACACACACACACACACGCATGCACACACACACACATAGAAGAATGCATACATGAAGATCTCACAGCGAGGAAAAACCCTGACAGATGTGTGTTTGCGGCACAGCAGGCCTTGGAGCTGAGCTTCTCTCGACGCCTCCAGGCCTGCAGTCCGTCCCTCACTTGTCTCCTGTGTTTCTAAGTCATCATGACAATGCTCGTCTTGTTGTGTCTCAGCCTCGTGGTTTTCATTTACATCCAGGTTTGGCAAATGCAACGTTTTGGGGTTTTTTTTTTTTACAGAGAAATCATGCACATTCTAGCATCTTCTCAGTCCTTGATTTTTTTTTTTTTCGGAGACGCAGTTTAATATTGAGTCTTGTTTATGAAAGATGCCATTTCAGAATGGCCTGTAGATGATGTGCATAACTCAAATTTATTTGACTGAATATGAAAGTCCTGCTCAGACCCTGAGACGGGCTGGAGGTTTTACTGCGCAGAGAAGTGGCCCGCTAGAACCAAACCGGCCAAAGCGACACTGCTGCAGTGGGTGGCTGCTACATTGGAAATGTCATGCTGTGGCAAACGCAACCGTGGCTTTGTCCAAAACCACCAGTGTGATGTCGAGGTATCATATCAAATATGTCTAATATGTCTAATATGTCAGTGAGGAACGCGGCAAACGCGATGCGTTTCCTTCTTGGGACATTCTGTGCGTTTTTGCGCGTTGCCTTAAAAGATCTGCACCACACCCGTGAAGCCATGTCGACTGCCAAATCAATACGGGCTCCGTCTATGCCCAAGATATGCCAGAATATGAAGCATAAAAACGACATTCAGACAGCAACACGAGCAGGCGACTGAACAAACACGACAAGCAGAGAACAGACATGCTGCTGCCACGCACCGAAATCACCTGGAGGAATGTTAATTTCTCGCCTATTGATGGTGGAAGGAAACAGGCTACTCACAGAGCATCAGCCCCTTCCCCGAAGCCGTGAGGAGAATCCAACGCATCATTCTGACATCCGGAGAGTTTTAAAGCCAACAATGATGAGCAGGTGTGAAAAATAAAAGAATCAAAAAATCTTTAGTTTCTGGCTTTGTTTGCGGGGGGGGCGACGGTGCCCTACCTACGAGCCAATATCTCTAAAGGTCTAATTGGCACAACGAAATCATTAATCTGACATATTCTACACAACTGACATCGACTGATTGATAAATAAATGTCCTGCTCCGGCTGACAGATGCTCAGTAAACGCAGACGCGCTTCTCCATCCCGCTCCGAAAAAAGAAAATGCGGGGCAGTGTGCAGCTCTGCGACATTTACGCAAGGAAACCGACGGAGAACGTCCACCCTCCCCGTCCGACGAATGCGCCTTTTCTCCCCGAACCCGAATAAACGGAGAGGGATACTCACTGTTCGTGAGCGCTACAGAGAATCCAGGGAGCCGTTGCGGGACTGCAGGTGTGGAAAAGCTCGGGGAGAAGCTGCAGTTGTCGCCATATTGCTGCCGCTATCTTCGGTTTCCCTGCATAATTGATGACTCTCAGCAGAATGTGAGGGAGTGTCGGCGAGTGGGTTTGGGAAAACGGCAAAGGTCGTTCGGGCCCGCAGCCTCCAAACCGCCGTGTGGCGCACAGGACGAGGCTGTGCACGGAGCAACGTGCACACGCTTTTCCCCCCCGACAGAACGCACTGACCCCCCTGTGTTCAGCGTGTGTGTGTGTGTGTGTGTGTGTGGAGCAGGATCGGTCCAAAGTCCCAGGATGCCACTGCTCCTCTGACACACATGAGAAGAAAATATTTATTTTAATGTCAGACAAAAAAAGAAAATAATCATTTAGATTTAATTAGCAGCAAAAGACGTGATCATACTGAGAGGTTTCTGAATGAATATGTTGGGCAGTGTTTGTGTGAGGACGTGGTCTGAAACATGGACTGTCTCCTCTTGAAGTTTCCTGAGCTTTGTCACAGCCCCAGGATCAGGCCTCTGCCCCCCTCCCCGACCGGACTCTGCTCTTTAACAGCACAAGTTAGTCTGCAGATCTGATTCAAACTGCAGTGTTCCGTTATGACTTCATATTTCAGTCGTGACGCAGTGTAAACGGGATACACGTACATGTGATGTCATTGGGCGGCAGGGCTGTTCAAATGTCCTCCAAGCTTTAAACTGGGACTTCTGCTGTGTTTGACTGCACCGTCTTCACCTCCGGACAGTGACTAAAACCCACTGACAGGTTGTTTCTGTCAGTAACAGGCAAGAGATGTAAATGTCACACCAGGAAATGACATGCTGACTTCTTTTTACATGTGTCCTAAAAACACACTCTTCCTCTGTAGGCGTCAGTTCAACAGTTCTGCACATTTGGAGATAGGACACTTGAGTGGCTTCAAGTCACTTTCTACGTTTACTTCACTTCATTGCAGATCCTTTTGATTCATTTTCCTGAAGTAACGTTTGAATGAAGAACTTGTAATAAATTACATTTATACATGGATGTTAGTCCTAAACAATACACCTGGGGGGGTCACACACACCTCAAATGCAGATACTGCCACTGCCTCCAGGTATGTAAAGAGATGTTCGTTCACACAGCTGATTGTGTTTGTTTGGGTGGCCAGCGGTTCCTGTTCAGCCCCCGGGAGGATCCAAGATAGTGGGGAAGCTCCTGAGGCCGCCTGATCTTACCAGGTCAGCATCCAGATCCAGGGACAATTACAGCGGAACGATCCTCAGCCGTCTGTGGGTGCTCTCTGATGCACACTGTTTCGACAAACACCTCACTGTGTTTGTCTGCAGGAAGTAGAGAAAATAATGCATCAACGTTTGTGGACATTGTTGATCCTGAAGTGAATTAACAATGTGCAAAACCAGCAGGCTTTTATTCAGATAAATCTCAGATATTTTCCAGCTGGTAGCCAACATGTGAGATGAGTTACAAAAGGGTCGAACTGCGGAAACAAATGCTCAAAACACAGAGAGCTACAAGAAACGTTGGTGACAACTCACAGATAAGAGTTGTGGCATATTCAGTATATGACACATGAAGGTGTATCTGGTTTCACCCTCAGGCTGTTCAGGAAGCAAGTGAGGGTCCAGCAGAGACACAGTGAAGAAACCATTTCTTCTGTAGACAGAAGACCTCATCTTCTCTTCCTGGGGTTCTTATTCTTGTTCCTCTTCAGATGAAGGGTTTGTTGTGGGGGAGTTTCTCCTTGTCTGATTCTGGACCAATAGTTGCATCTGTGCTTTGAAAATGAAATAAAACATTTTATTGAGAGATGCTGCTGTGATCCAACACTTGATCCAACACTTTTAACCTAATGTTGTTTTCACTGCTGTGTCCTCTTAAATGTGTGTACATGAACATTATTGTGTAATAGTGCAACATAATTGTTGAGAGTAATTGAACACTAGTTGTGAGAATGGACAAGAAACAAAAAAGGAGAAAGTCAAAAACAGTGTGTTTATGTATTTTTTTTTCTGTCCAGATGAATCAGCAGCAGTTTCCATGTATTGACAGGATTTAATGTGTTATATGCTCCAGGAGATCACGTCCAGATCTGGACCACCAGCGTGAGAAGTCGGAACAGTGACGTGACATTGTGGATTCTCATCTGCACACCGAGTTATGCGACGCTTGATGAACTCTCAGCTTCAGCCACTGTAGATGTATATGAACATCAACATCTGCTTAAACAGGAAGTCATTCGCAGTTACTGTCTTTAGGGGCATTGATATAACGATTCCCTAAGTAAACATTCAGTGCTGCCACTTCTTATTCTTATTAGAAACATTTATTAGTCCTTATTCAGAAGCATTTTATTGAGGCTTTATTAATTCTTTTAATAATTTATGGAAATTTTGAAGATGAGCAATAAGTCATTATATACTAAGCTGTGAGAAGGTTGCTGACCATGTGGTGCAAAAAATAATTTATTAATGACTTAAAAATGTCTAAAGCTGCAGCCATGATAGAATATTTATTAATGACTTATAGCAACATCTGCAGCTGCAAACATCCCAGTGACACTAGGACAAAGTTGGAACCATAATATTTCCAATGCAAGTCTTGCAGAGGTTTAAAAATGATTTAATGAGTGAAAAGATAAAAAGTCATGACAACACACAGTAAAGTGAACACAAGCAAACTGAATTATTTTTGATTGCAATTGTGCACAGACAAAATAACAATGATTGCACAATAGAGTCTCTTTTTCCTCAACTAATAATATAATTTTACTCCTAATCATTAATGTTTGTGAATTTAGTACTAGTAAACAAACATTTAATAAATAGTGTATAACACACTGTGATAGCTGTCTACAGCTAGAAGGGCATTTTATGATTTGTGTGATAGTTGTTGACATACAGACTTACAATATATCTACTTACAACTACAGTGCAGTAGTGCAACTATTAATAATAGTTCATCGACAGCTTATGAATGCTACAGTAAAAAGTGGGACAACGTGTTGCCATTTCCTTCCGTGTTTTAAAGGTTGCTCTCATATATAATGCATGGCTTGAAGTTATTAGAGACCATTTAAAAGTCCTCTGTTGTTCTTATTATTGTGTGTGTGTGTGTGTGTGTTCTGTGGGCCGGACAGATTGCAGGAAGCTGAGGTGGAGCTCATTGGACAAGCGTAACCTGATCAGCTGGTATGATGGTCTCATCACTGAGAACATGTTCTTTGCTGGAGTGGAGGGCGGGGCGGCTGAGACCAGTCAGGTGAGGATTCCTGTATGTTTATAGACTCACTGTAGGTTTCATTTCAGTAAAAGATGTCGGCTGTTTGGTTTGGGGTGGCAGTGGAGGCGAGGAGAGGTTTTATGTGGTTGCTGGGACAAGCTTCAGGAAAGACTGTGGACCTACAAGCTGGGGGTGCACACACGCACTAGCAGATTTGCAGGTTGCTTGAGACAAGTCAGGCAAACATCTGCTGCAGACAGACTGAAGACAAAACTGATGAAACATCCAGTCACTGTTACACCAGGCTGTATGTCTCCCTCAGATCAGCCATTCAAATTAGAGATGAAAACATCTATTAGCATACCAAACATTTCTCCAAGTTTCATTTTATTATTGTCACAAAGCATCAGTGCCAAAGGCCTTAAAAGTCAATGTTTTCAATCGACGTCTTATTTATGGCGATGAAAATGTTTTAAAAAATGTTTGTTTGACATGTTTTGGTATAAATCAGGGGTGTGTACATACATACACAAATGCTGATAATGTCCAAAAACATCTAGAAAAAACATCTAACCAATATTAAATATGTTCAGGTAGTAAATACAGAAGTATCTGTAAGGACACTTACTCATTAGCTATAAGACTGATGAGGTAAATGGAGTAAACTACAATCTCCATCTTAGACTCATTTTTAAGACTAAAGACTATAGATATGAAATAATAACATTTTGAAGCCAGTGGCTTGAACTTCTGACCTTTTTGTTTGTTAGTTTGTTTGATCGATTGTTTGTTTGATTGATTGTTTGTTTTTAATACCACATTAAACCAACATCTTTAACAGAATACAGTATTAAAATGCTGCTTACACTTGGACTTATCAATAACAATATACCATTAGCATACAAGGACATTTTTCATCATAATGAGCTAATTTTGGATTGTTTAAATATGATAACTTAAGTAAGATCTATAATGTAGAACTTGGTAATGGTACATTTACTTTTCTAAAGTAATGTTTTGAAAGCGTATTGGTTTTTGAATGGTAAATGGACTGTACTCATATAGTTCTCTTCCAACTCAAAGCCCTTTACAACTTGGTGGGGATTCAGTGTCTTGCTCAAGGACACTTGAGCCGGGGGATCAAACCAACAACTGTAGGATTGGTGGATGACCACGCTACCTACTGTGCTATAGTTGCCCAAAATTCAATCAACTGATAGAAGATTAAGAGGTGTTTTTTGTTTTGTTTTTTTGTCCTCTGCATTTAATCCATTCCTCTGGGGGGGTGGACGCCTGCCACTGGCACCTGGGGAGCTGGCGCTGGGTGTCTCACTCGGAGACACACCTGATGGGAAGGCTGAGGATTTAAACCTGCAAAGTTCTGAACCATATTCATGTATAACCAACCCGGCTGCTCTATCCATTCAGCTCCCAGGCATTAGTGACTTGTGATGGTGGGATTTGTTGCTCTTATAAATAAAACTGCAAAATCTGTACGTCTTTACATAGTTTCACAAGATCCTGTCAAAGCAGTTTGTAGAATAGCTTTATTACATAATATAGACATTAGTTCCTAGTGAAGGTTTTGTTAAAGACGTGAATATTTGTAGGTAAGTCTAAATATAAGCAAAGGGAAAAAGTTTGAGATGTGCCGTCAAAGGCATCTCAAAGGGACAGTTCCTTTTTTCCAGATGAAGACACACTGACACCTGGTGGTTAGGAGATGATGCTTTTCTGTAAGGCAGCAGGTCTTTGCAGAATCTTCCAGAAAGACAAGAGAAGCACAAGAAACTCTGACAAAGCATTTTTATTTGACATGAATCACATCCAATGACAGTGTGACAGTTCTTTTGTCAAGTAAGACATGTTAGAAGTTATCGCACCATTGACTAGTTCAGAATGTCTTTGCTGCAGCTCGACAATGCATAGTGAACAGACAGTTGTTGAGGTATACATTGTGGGCCCTTGAGTTTTGTTTTTTTTTTTTGTGTGAAAAATCCTAATTTCATTACCTCACATGTACATTTACATTTTGTGCTTAGAATATGTTTGGAGGTGTAAAATGTACGGCAACACAACAGCCTGAAAACGTACAAATATTTAAATGGTAAAACTATCAACTTGCATTGTCCTTGTGGAGTTGCCTGTTAAGAGATATGATGAAATCTGGACGAACAATTTTAGACCCGCGCAGGGAGTGAAAACTTGCTCATTCATTGAACAAAAGACTTATTTCCACACAAAAAGGGCATCCAGGAAGAAGCCTTCTTTGTAATGACATTGGAGGACAAAAGTCTGTCAACTTTCTCCTTACTGAATAGCACCAATGTCCACTGAAAAGGTTTGAAGGCCATGAAATTATAAAATTTTATTAAAACTTGCCGGAGTGAGACAGTAGCAACAAAGCAAATATCACACAATAGCTAAGAAGCTCTGTTATTCATATGTAGCTCGAACTTGTCCATGATACTGGCTCGCGTACGTGTCCTCAGTGTCTGTCACTGAATGAGAAGTGGTTTATTGATGTGTTACACCGAGCTGCTTCCAGATCAAACCAGCTGTTTGCAGAAGTTGTACAGTTTTAAAGAAAGATTACATCTGAAAAACAATGATGAAACCCCTATAAAATATATTAAATTCCAAGTCTGCATGGAAAGAATTAAAATACAGTGGATGCGACATTTAAAAAAGAAGAAAAAAATGGTTCAATATTCTGGTATATTTTCTTACAAAAGACAAACCTTGTTCCACACACAATATCACTGTTAAACTGGAAACACGCACACTCCCTCATAGAGACGCGCACACACACACACATGCATACACAAAATGATATTGGGAAAGTGCACATTGTTCCTGCCAAAATAATCTGAAACTTTTCTCTTTTGTAATGTGATACTGTTAAATTAACTCTGCAGAAAAATGCTGTCAAGTATGAAAGATCAGTCAAGTTTTTATCGACAAGGTTCGTTTCCATGTACACATTAACACCAGTAATACAGTATTTGACCTCTAAAATACAGTATACAGACATCCTTACCCTCATTTATAACCTCCCCTTTTCTTTTAAAGGAGGTTTCTGCCATTTTTAAATCACAGGTTGCCTACTGATTGTTGATCCTTTCTAATTTCTAATTTTATTGTTACAGACATTCAAAAAGAATTGTTTTTATATGATAACGATGAAATGAGAAAGGCATGACATTTTATGCAAACATAAAAAGAACAAGACACCCCTCTTGTTATAAAAGTGTGATCCAAGTTATAAAGTGGCTTCATATGTGAAAATGCTGGAACGGTTATTTAAGTAAACCACTACAGCCAAAAATGCAGGATTCAAAATTAAAAGAATGAAGCGCCACAGGTTTACTAAGGCAAAGTTGTGTCCTTTTGTGTTTTTTTTTTTTTTTTTTTATTTGTTTTTTGTTGTTGTTGCAGAACAGTCCATAACCATAAATGTAAGAATGGTGCAATTAAAAGGCACTGATCTGCATTCTGACACATTATTCTAATCGATTGTGACACTAACATTAAATGAAAGATGCTCACACAGTTAAAGCCAGGAAATAGTAAATTACACTGTGAAACCCAGTTAGCCACTGACAAATAAGGTCTCAACTCTGCGTCTGCTGTCTTGCATCTTCTGGAGCTCTCACTCAGTCTTCATTAGCAGATTGGTAGGGTTGTCATGAAGCAGCAGGTGTTCAAACTTTCCTTTATTCTGAGCAGTTTCAGAGATGTTCATGACAGAAGAAAAAACTAACTTAGACATGAAGATCATGTGATTCGTTAGAAAGCTTTGAAACAAGAGAGTATGTGTTGACCTTGAGGTTATTTTTGGTCAATTTTGGTCAGTCTTCAAAGTGAAGAATGAACTGTCAAACTTGCCGTATTGTGAATTTTAAAAATGTGCCTCTCCAATGTTCAAGCATCTGATTTTCTGAAAAAATAATATGTCAAGGTCTAATTATCAGAATAAAACAAATATTCAGTTTGATTAGAAAATGCCCATGTTGTGACTGTATTTCCTACTCCAAAACAAAAGATGGCGACAAAAATTACCTTAATCAATAGTAAAATAAAAGTAAGCAACTTCATATTTTACTTACAATTTACCAAAGGAGTAAGAACCAACAGTGTTATTGCCAGCCGGTTCAATTAGAAGATACATTCGCTTTATGCAGACAATATGTGCTTAAAAGTGACAGTATTTATCTATCCAGATGGTTGGTAAATGGTAAAGGATTTTAAATGTCTTCCTGGGTGTTGAAAATATCCCCAGATGTTTATTTTTTTGGAAAATCAGAGACTTTGCTATGATTTTATTAAAATGATGTAAATGAGAGGAATAAACAGACTCTAATAAACAGTTTTATCTCAGCATACGACACAGCCAATCCACTGCAGTGACGCCTGGGTTTGTTAGTTTTCTTTTGTCCTTTCCCTTTTGTTTTTTTGGGGGGGCTGTAGGTTTGATGATGCTTTAAATGTAATGAGCACTGCCACAATCACAAGAACTATCTAATGGATCCGCTCCTATTCACAAATCGGTTTCTTTACTAAAGTGAGTCTCTCTTTTCCCCCCACCACTTATTTTTCTAGAACTTTAAAATTTTGTACTGTCTGAATGACAACAGGATGTCAGCTGAGAAATACAGTATTTGGATGGGAGGCGAAAGCCACGATGCACCTGGTGGGAAGATAGTATGTCAGGATAACCCCTGAGGGCTGCATTTGCTGGTGGCACTTTTTAATACTGATGTGGGTTTGCTGCCATGACAGCAAGGAAATCAGGGGGGTGTCCCCTTCGGGCAGGAGAGACAGGAAGTGGACTCAGAGGTGCAGGGACTTAAAGTGCAAGGAGGGAAAGTTCCAGCTCCTCTCAGCAGTTCCAGTGCTCAATCCTACCTTCAAGAATCCAGAGTTTAAAGAAAACAAAACAGGGATGATTGCTCAATGAAAAAAAAAAAACCCAAAAGGATGGAAGGAGGGGCAGATTTCTTTCTTTGCTGAAAGCATGGAAATAAAAATGTCTTATAAAAAACATGAGTTTTGAGGAGAGTGATGAGGGAGAAGTGGGATGCAGAGATTGACAGATGAGTCTACTATCAAGAGGAGAGAAAACACTCTTCTCCCTCAGTAGAAATCAATGCACCTGGACTGCAGCAATTGAGCAGCTGGAAGCAAAGACAGAACAGTTTCTGAGAGGGAAGCACGTTCTCATACTGTCCTCGCATTCCCACATTGTTTGGTGTTGCAGATGTGAGGTTTAACATCAGGGTTGCTACTGATACACCCCAAACTCATCCCTCGTGTCTGTTTTCAGAGCCCGGCTCAGTTTTCTGCATCAGTAGGTAAAGGGGGTTCACATGTTGTAGGCCACGTAGATGGGGTCCAGTTGGTCTGCCAGGAAGGAGTCTCGCAAGTGCATCCTCTGCTTCTCTCCTCTGGAGTTGATGGGGATCACCCCAGGGTCCACGATGACCACCACCCCGACAATGAGGTGGTGCTCCTCCAGGACCACATTGGTGACAAGGGGCACCAGGTCCAAGGCCTCCTGCTCTGAGCCGCTTAGCTCTGCCACCACTACCAGGAGGTTGGTCCATGTAAACACAGCGCTGAGGAATGAAAAGTGCGAAGAACTCAGTTACATGTTCTGCGTTCCTGTGTAGCACTTCAAGATAAGAACAAGCTGAACCTTACCTTTCTGCGATGCTGCGGTGGGCTCGGGACACAGATGTCTCGATGTCAATGGGGTGATAGCGTAACCCCCTCAACTCCAATGTTTCATCAAGGGAGCCCACCACAAACAAAGCATCATGACGATCTGTTGCAGAAGAGAGAAAAACGTTTTGTTTTTTTTTATAGTTAGGGACTCAAGTATAGATGTAATAATGAATCAGATGATTGTGCCACAACACCACACCTCCACTTGCATCCAGTAGCTCAGTCCTCTTGATGAAGCCCAGGCAGCCTGTCCTGGCCCACAGTGTGTGGGGCTCCCCGAAGCTGAGTCTGGTGTTGAAATGATCCGCCTGCAGGCTCTCCTCCCCGTAGATGGTGTAGTAGCCACTAGCGCTATGAGCGCTACTCACCCAGATCTTAAAAAAAAAAAAAAAGTAATTATTCCTGGACAAGTTATACATTTTGTGGAATCTTCTGTAAAATCTGAGCTAACCAATTCACCTTTATTTCTCACTATAGTACCTTAAAGAATCTCAAGATGCCCACTCACCTCCCCAAGATGTGAGTCTCCCAGTGGGCCTCTGGTCTCTGGGTTGACTATGATGACCCTCACTCCTGGTAGGATCTTAGAACATAACAACAGAGACTTTAGCTTTTAGCAACAATAACACTCAAATTACCTCTTGGAGTCTGTGGCCAGTTTGACCATCAAACAAAACACTTTTATAAGCCACAAAATCAATACTTACTGTTCCTGACTCCATGAGTGGAAGACTCTGTGGCGCTCCACGCTCCACCAGCCTCACCCTGATGAGTAAAGGCAAATGATGGCCTGTCAGTCATTCTGTTTAATCTGATCAACTCACAGCGTTTGTTGGGACATTTCGCATTATGTGGACATTGCAGTTGGCTTTTTACAGGTTGCAGGACTATACATTCTCACCTGTCATGACGCAGAGACTTCATATCAACGTAGACAGTTGAGGGGTCTGGCCCAGAAGTGCCCTGAGAATACAGAGAAGGAAAATACACACCCTGAAACTGAAACTTTTTGGCCTATTGAGAGCATTCTGTAAAGTCTAGCATTAAACTAATTGTCAAATTAAAAAAAATGTGTGTGGGAAGATTAATTACACAAAAGTAACTGAAGTTTAACAGTTAAAGCTAGTAGAAATAAGAAGATAATGAATTACGGAAAAGATAAATATACATCGTGAACTCACAATAATATAGGTGCATTCATATGAAACCTACCTGCAGGCAGATGGCCAGGTTGACCCTGGAGCCAAAGGCAGTGCTGACGGCTCGTGGCGAAAGGCCAAGGTCTTTGAAGAGCTTGGAGAAGGACTGCGTGAGAGCAAGACGAGGCCGCTCTTCTGCTATCACCACGCAGCTCCGCACGCACGACAGATTCAGACCCCGCGCCTGGAGATACGCTTGGTTATTCAAAGGTTATCGTGCTTTTAACATGTAAGGGTAGATGTAGCTCGACACCAACATTCACCCAGCATTAGTAGGTATTTTTATTGAAAATGAATTGAACCAGCAACAGAATAAGAAACCATAAAGAACTATATGAACCAGAGTTATTACTTTAAAATAGACTATTCTGTAAAAAGGTAACGTTTATTCAAAAAATAGACTAATGTATGTATCTGTAAGTTGACTATCCACTGTAGCTTAAATTCTAAATTGCCTCCAAATTCTGGCAATGTTTACTTTCTGTATGCATTCTCTCATATCCTTTGATTACATTCTAAAATGCAAAATATTGACAAGGACACTGCTCTTACTGGCTATGGTGATGGCCTAACTATGTTTTTAAAAAGTATAATTTTAAGTTAATAAAGTTTCTTGTGAGATATTAATTTTACATTTTTCAGTTATCAGAATGATAACAGAAATGACAAAGCAGGAATTGTAAAGGACAACAACGCGTGGCAGGCCATGTGAGAGTGATTCTGACCTTCAGCATTTCTGTCTGGGTGCCCAGGCCTTTGGTGCAGAGCTCCATGACAGAGTAGGAGCAGAAGGTGTCTCTGATCTTGTACTGACTGAGCATGCTCAGCCACAGAGGCAGCGAACTCTCCAGCTCCAAAGGAGGGATGAGAATGGACTGGTGACCTGAGTAAACACTGCAGCAAAAAAAAGAACTCACTACAACAACCCTGCCACACTTTCAGGTTACAACTGTATTAGATTGTGCGTGTGTGTTACCTGGAGAGGCACCACAGTACAAAGCCCAGGCCACAATATGGGTCCAGACAGATGGCTATTTGGCGTGATGAGTAGAGCTCACACTGCAGCTTAATGGAGCGGCACAGAGTACTCACTGCAGCATGAGACATCTGACGAGAAATGTAAATTAAATGTTACAATTGTGTCAGGTGTCACTAAACTCATAATGGAACGGAAATTCAAACAGTGCCGTGAATAAATAACACTCAAGTTCTATTATCTTCATGTTACTAGTAACACATAATGATGGCACAAACATTTAGACATCTAGCATATAATTGAAAGTTAACAAAGGAGATTCAACTTGTTGAATTTTCACTGATTTGCACAAAAGGTCCCCTTTAAAAATATTTAAAAATTAAAAAACTTTCCTGCATGATTCTGCTGGAATGTTTTTACATAAAACGTTGAGAATACATTCTTGAAATCCCTTTTCCCACATAAAAACAAATTCTAAATACAAAAAAAATACAAATTCAATAAAATTTTAAGATTTAGCTACTAAACTGACCTTTCGACATCACAAATGTGAAACCGTTTATTAAACCATGACTGTCATCCAAAAGACTACTACTTTAATGCAATCCAATAAAGTGGCTCTGCCATGAATTCTACTATCACAATGTTATGATTGAAATTTAAAAAGGAATGAGGTGTCCTCTTTAATAATGCCCTCCAGTACGACTCCCTCTGCCCACTTTGACCCCAATAATAAACACATGGTAGAATTATTACCTTTCTGTCAGTTTCAACCTTAAACTGAGAAATTATATCCTTATAAAAGGAAATTTCATGGCAGAGCAACTTTACTGAATTGCTTTAAATTGCACAGGTGTTCATAAGTCTATGCTTGATCGTTGTATATAGATGTGATGAGATGCAATACCTTGACTCCAGTCAACATGCCAGTAGTGGACACACTGAAGTCCAAATAGGCCAGCATTTCAGCCGTAGGGGGTTTGTAAATGTGTGGTGGCCGCTTTCTGGGGAGATCATCTAGGAGGAGAGTGAAGCCCATTTTTGTTATTTTCACACTTGACAAACTTAATCAAAAACTTTCACTGTCTTAATGTCAGTGCAACTGTTTGCTACTGAGAATGAGCTACAACAGGAGAGCCTCGAGGGCCGCAATGAGACTCTCTGCTGATTACCTGGAACCTGATAACTTTTGGAAAACAGTGTTTGTGATAACTTTTCAGTGTTTGTGTTGAGTGGGCCGATAGATTAACTAATCGTCAAAACTTCTTTAAAATATCTTTGTTACATTTAGCATCACTGTTAATGTACAACTATTATTTTAAGAAACGGTTAAAGGTTTACTAGGTGTATTTATAGGTCTCTTCTTCACATGTCCACAGTGAGGTTAGGTGGTGAACGGCAAACACCTTTTTCAGTTCCACAATTATTAGCTAATTTTTGAGCTACTGTAAATGCATCCACAAAGCACAGTAAAATACACAAGCCATGTGTATAAAAATAGGTTTTAGCATCTCCATATAATGCCCAAAGCCTCTAAAGTTTTAATTCAAACAAATCTCAAGAGAAGCAGTTACCTGTATCAATGATTGTGGGCCATGTCTTCACGTTGACACTGGCGGCAGCCTCCCTGGACCTGAGGATCCTCATTAGAGGCTGGGTGGTGAGGATGCATGCTGCTTTGCTCACCTACAACACACAGCAAACATATACTGAAGTCTTTTTCAAGGATAAAAACTATCCAAAAATTTCCTTTCACTCAGGGAAAGCGAGAATCTGTCACAGGGTCAGTGTCAAATGAACTGAGTCTGGGTGGTTTACAGTTACTTTGCATGGAGCCTCTCACTGTTCTAGCCCACACAGTCCTATTTACAGCAAGTTGCGATGTACAATGTATCCTCACACCTGTCGATCATGCCCAGCATTATATTTTCTTCCATAGGTCCACCACAATAACCACCATCTGGTGGTTTTATTGCTGTACCCGACTGATTTATGATACATTTAGTATTTTTGTACTGTAAAGAGATGTAATACTGACATATGAAAGTATTGTTTTGTTAAAGTTACATCTTATAAAATATAATGTAAGATATAATGGTGAATTTTTATTTTACTTTTTCAGCTTAACAAAATTAAAGATAGGGGAAAGTAAAATAAAACAGGTTTACTTTGTGTTTTGTGTGCACAACACCACTAAGGCTGGAATAAATGCAATAACTGTCCTAGTTACTGACATGAATAACTGTACAAGCCCTTCATGAACTGGTAATCCTTTTTTTTCTTTTGTTTTTTCACTTACATCGATAATCATGCGGACAGTTGGAAGGGTAGCAGCCAGGTTCTGTGGGTGAGGCGGCCTCACAGTTACAGGGATAACCCCTGCATAGAGACAGCCGTAGAAGGCAGCTATCAAGTCGATACCTGCAGACGTCAGAGACAGACAGAGAGCTTGTAAACCAAAATACAGGCAAATTGGACAGTTCTTTCTTTTCACTCTATATAAAATTTGAGAAATATGATTATTGGGGGGATGGGTGTATGCAAGTGTATACCTGGGGGATAAAGCAGTACCACATTGTCTCCTGTGTTGAGGCCTCCTCTCTCCATTAAGGTGGCTGTGATTTTCTCTGCTCTCTTGTGCAGCTGAGCACAAGTAGCTGTGCACACTGCCACCCCCTAGTGCAAAAACACAGGAAGTTCAGCTGAACATACACCCAACAAAATGGATCACCATGAGTAATATAGAACCAATCAGACAACTGCTTTATTTGTGTCAGCACTGAGTCTTACTATCAAGTGATTTACCTTGGCATTAAGCAGCACGTATAGAACATGGTCTGGGTCGGTTTGGGCTCTCCATTGCAGGGCCTCAGACAAGAACTGGTGCTGAAAGGGCACCAAGAGGAAGGTGTAAATTACAGAACAGGACAATCGTTTTAATACAATCATTATCAGGTAACAGAATTAAAAATCCAACAAAGCTTTGCAGGTGACAAATAATAAGCCATATAATCAACCAATAATATCAACCAACCAACAGCCCAAATAAACAATTCTCTCAATGACAACAGATACATTGGTTTTACATTCAAACAAACTTTGGAGGGGAAAAGGAGACAAAACATTTTAAGGTTTCTTGACAATATTCTGTGACATTTTGATCTCTCAAACAGAGACAGACAAGCACAAAACAACAAGTTACCAAGTTACCAAGTGCAGGGTTCAAGCTGGCACCATATGCACCTGGTAGGAAGGTGAATTGGAGGTACTTTCACAAACTAACAAGCTATAGCTTTCCAACATAGGGTCTTGATGGCTTTTGAGAAAAAGTTTCCACAACTGATTAAAGTCTCACTGTGCTACTTCGTAAATAACTTTTTCACTGGCTTTTATTTCAATTAAATACATAACAAATCCATTATTAACCTCCTGATCAGTAGTGTCAATAAGATGAGTTTTTACCCAATGCACAAGACAGGAGACAGACAGGGCGTGAGAGAAAAGAAGTCCTTTAAAAGGTAGAAGCCAGGTGAGCATTAGGCAGCACAAAAAAATAAGTAAATAAAAACAGCAGTGTTATATTTGCCCATATTAGAGCCACTAGCTGGACCTCTCCATTGTGCCACCCACTATCTCACTCAGACAGGTTGTGCTCTGGTCAACAGTGATTCAGGAGCCACATCATGCGGACTGGCTGCCCCTACCACCATCAAGCCATGCTAGACAAGGGAAGCATAACAATGAACACAGCGAGCAGAGGTGCACACAGTATATGATCACATGGTTTGCATGTGTTACACGTGCTAGGAGCTAAGAAATGTTTTATAGTACATCTGCATTACCCCCTTAAAGCCTAATAAGTCTGAACTTTCACACTGCATTTACTTACAGTAAATGAACATCTGCTAAACTTTTGGTTTGGCAAAATTACTAGGCTGCTGGTCAACCCCATTTTAAAAAGGTAAGGGCAGAGACAATCTGTTATGGGCTACAGATAAATGAAGAAGGTAATTTTAGTTCACTTTAATGTATTCTATTTTTTTGGGTGTGTGGACCCCTGCTGGCCAAGGAGCCAGCCTGGACAGCCATCTCTGTGCATCAGACCAAAGCTGTTGCTGGTGGCCATTTGGCTGCCATGGTCATAAAAGCATATCTGGCTGACAGAAGGTGCAGAAACAAACACAATTGGGGGCCAGACTAGAGCCTTACCATCATGTTGGGCCACATACAGAGCTAAAGCCCAACCCAAGCAAAATTAAAGGCAGAACAACAGAGATTTAAGAAGACATCAGCATCCATTCAGAGCAATTTCAGTTTAGACTACAGGTTAACTCAAAATGTGTATTTTCTATAAACAATCTTCTGTAATCAGTTTATTTAATGATTATTTTGGTTTATGCAGTGATTGATTGGTATATAAAACATCAAATAACTGATTCAAATACTAATCACAATTTCCTGCAGCAAGTTATCCCATTAAATATGTCAATTTGTTCAACTAACAGTCCAAAATTCAAAGTCATTCAGTTTATAATATATACAAAATTTTGTATCAAAGAAGCTGAAGCCCTTCTGTTTTATATGTTTACTTGATAAATTGATTTAACAATTACTCAATCATAAATGTCTTTTTGAAATAATAGTAAAGTATAACTACTCCAAGTCTTACAAATTACATCTTTGAAAAAGTCATTAGTAATCGGTGGCGAATTTTCCCAGCGCTGGGTCTTAAGATGCTAAATCTATTATTCAGCATCTGAAAACTATTCTAGGGTTGGTGCGGTCAAAGTATGTTGGTTTGCGGTTACCTTTCTGATTAGATCCTGGTCCTCCACCACACCCAGCTCTCTCCCTGTAGCCTGAGCGATCCGTTTCCCTGCCACCAAGTTGCCAACCAGCATAGAAGCTGGACCGACATCAACTTGACAAATCAGAAACATAAACTGATCAACAATCAGACTTATTGGTACATTAATACATTTTTTAAAATGAAACATGGGGCAAAAGTCCAGAGCTTTGGATGTGTTTATTGTAAAGGTTTTGACTGTAATTTAATAAAATAATGAGTTTCTTCTTGCTGTTATGTTACTCACAAGTAGACAGAGTCTACAGTGGCCTACCTGGCTGTTTCTGTCGTGGTTTGGGCATGTTTGTAACACAGGTGTGAGGGCACATGAGGATATTACAGGGATGCAGGTTTCCTTCCAAAAAGTTCTGCTTGGTCTCACAAATGTGGATGCCTCCGAGTGGCGTCTTTGGGAGGGTGTTGGCTGGGACAAGCGCGAGGCAGTACAGGCCAACCTGATGGATACTGTCGATGGCCTATTGGGGAAATATGTAATGTATTCTCATGAATGCAACATAAATACAGTTGAACAATATCAAAATATTTCTTTCCAAGAAGAGACTGTATTTGTGAGCCTCAGTGAGAACAAGGCACTTAACACATACAACTCATTTAAACATAATTAAAGGCATAAATAGGAGAGAGAAAATCAATGGGGTGATAATTGGGGCATGAGAACGATGGGAATGATTTACCTGCAGTACTCGACTCATCCACTGGAAGCTGTCCTCCTCAGTGGCATCTGGCCTCTGCTCTGCCACAATCACTATTCTCTCATCATAAAACACTGTCACTGAGAACACAGCAATCCTGCATGTATGACAACAGAAAGGGAGCATGAATATAGACATGCAACATGCAAAGTTAAAGAGAGCAGAGCAGGGTTTCTGCAGCTTCAACAAAGGTAAAACTTTAACAGACTTAAAAGACCTAAAATTTTATGGGCATACCAATTTAAGAATGGTAGGAAACAAACAAAAAAGGCCTACAGTTATCAAGTACATTTATTTTTTGACATATACATGCCATTTTGTTCAATTTATACTGTTTAATTTTACAAAAGGGGGAAATTAAAAAACAACTGAGCACACCATCTAACTGTGGGGTACACTTCTACTGACTGAGATATAACAATGTCCTTATCACATTAGCCGTTACTTGATTGCATATGAAATGCAGTCACAGTCTCACCTTCCCCTGTAAACTGTTTTGACGGGTTCCACTGCAAGCGCAGTGGCCACCAGGTCGTCTGCGTTGTGACGCCGCCTGCTCACCGTCAGCAGCCCTTCTATCTTTCCCACAACAAACACCAAGCTGCCCTGTGGAGACAGACTTAACTTAGCAAGAAAGTTATCTTATTTTAACTTTTAAATCTCATTTCTTTCTAGGTGTGTCTTACCGGTCCTACAAATCCAAGCAGACCAGTCCGAGTAAAGGGAACTTCTCCAATTGGAGCACCAGCTTGGTTGACAGGGATCACCTACAAATTAAGATTGTGTTGGATGTCATCAAAGATCAGGAAAATGAGAATAAATACCATCCAACCATTGCATGTTGTCTGTAGCTCCATCTACTGGAGCATTTAAATCAGTGTCCTTTCCCATCCATCCATCCATCCATTTTCTGAATCAGCTAATTTTTGAGCAGGGTGGACTAATAGGCAAGAACTAGGGGACAACCTGGACAGGCTGTGTCAACATTTATTTTCAAATGTTTACACTTAAGTAGGGATGTTACTATTCATGTTGCTTTAAACATGATTTGTTGTTTCATACCAGATATTTATCTCACAACCACAGCATGATGCATATTTTATATCCTGCTCCACAATTAAAAAAACTTTTGGTAGGAATAGATCAAGTATGTATTAGTGACCTCAAATGTGTTCTTGGTGACGCCAGGCAGACCGTAGTACATGGTTCCTCCCGCCCGAGAGTTGATCACAATCTCTCCTATCTCATCTGTTTTACACAGCTGAGGTGGCCCATCTGGTTTCACAATGCACATCAGTGCTGAAACACACGAAACAGGTCAGAACATTAACATTAGGCAGGTTTAATGACCTGTAATCTAATGTCATAAAAATGAAGTAATGCTCAGTAAACATAGCAGCTGCTACACATCTGCAGTGTCAACTGAAACAACTGTAAAAGCTAACCTCCAGGCATTATGTGGCCCACATCCTGAACAGTGAGAGCAGAGTTCTTGTCTTCTGTGTTCACCCTGATCACACCATGGCTGAGCCCACCCATGGACAAGATTGCCCTGGCTGGTAGTGGAGCTCCTCGTGCCCCGGGCCTGCAGAAGTATGTATTTAACCATTTCCTTTAACTGTTTATTTTAAATATATCTATGAGTTACACTTTGTTAGGGTATTTTTATACATTGTATATTTTTGCTCTGCTACAGATGACAGAACAACTTGCAGTTAAAATAGAGAAGTTGTGTTGTAAAGCAAAAAGAAAAAAACAGACTTGATGGTTCTAGAAATTTACAAGTGGCTCTATCTTGAACAGTAAGTTCACACAGAAGTAAAAAAAAGTAAGTCACACGATTAAAAATGTTAAAAAATATGATATTCCTTTCAAAATAGCCTATATGAATCAATTAAGTTACAGTTAAAGTAATGGAATCATTTCTTATAGGTAACCTGATCTAAGAAATATTTAGTATTTACCAGACATTGTGACTTTGTAGCTGACTGTGACTGTGCACAGAAGTTAAGACAGTAAAATAATGGTGTCAAAACCACAAGTCTCTTGGTTTATCTCTTTTTGTTCCGTCTCCTAGTCAGGTAGTTAGACATAAAATGATTATAAACAATGAAAAAACTAAAGCAATTTTAAAATTCCTAAAACTAAATTTTAGGACACATTATATATAGTTTATACAGATGTGGTACCTGCGTATGGCCACAGTCAGAGCCTCGGGTGAGGTGGCACATGGACAAATGACCTCAGGCTTCAAACCATGAGATTGGAAAATATTTAGGAAAGCATCACATGACGAAACAGACCCTGATAAAAAAACAAAAAAACAAATACAGATTAAAAGCAACACAGGATAGAAATATTTAAAAGTCCCAGCTAAACTAAACAAATGTAAAAAGTACATCTTCAGTGAAGGGACTCACATGGGTTTGCTCCATCTGCCACAATAAGCATACGTATAGAGGACAAGTTGATGTCTCTCTGGTCTTTGTGTGCCATCATAGCCCAGTGGAGGTCACGGCACTTCACCAAGGCCACGCGTGCTATAAAAGGATAAGGCAGATATTATATATATATTTATGTGGCTACTTTAATCACTCGATACAAAATTAATTTTAAACATATACATCTACCAGTTAAATACATGTCATACCATACCATTACACACAATAACATACTTTAACCAAACACATGTGGAATATAAAAGTAAGCGTGGATATTGGATAAACCTTTATGGATGTGGACCCTCTGCACCCAGGACATGGGACAGGCTTTCATGACAGCATATGGCACTGTGATGGTATGAATTCTGTTCATGACACTCTGAAAGAAAAAAAGCGCACACACACATTGTATTTTGTCATCCAGGTTTGGTTATATAAAGGTTAAAGTCATGTCAACTGGACTTCCAGTGCATGTAGAAAAGGGCCTTCTGTCTCACATTTTCAAGCTGACCTATCATCCATCCTAAATGTTTAAGACCACTCACTGCACACATCCACCACAGAGGCCGGGAAAGTCCAAAGTCAAGTTGGCATGACTTAACATTTAGATTACATTGCTTGAAACTAATTTAAAAAACTTTAACTTAATAAACAGTATAAATTGTTGCATATAGTCTCACTGTTAAGACACCATGCCACAAGCCCATATCCTTCTTGCAGTCCAACACATTGACTAGTGTCTCCCCTAAGACAGAAAATATAAAAATACATGAGTGAATGTATATTCAATCAACAGGTCAATGTGTGTAATCTAAATAAGGGACTAAGATCTGACCTTCACAGTAGTTACAGGCCTGGGTCAGGGCTTGACAGTGGGTCAGCATGGAAATCTTTGACACAGCCACTCCCATCACTGTTCCTTCCTTACTTGCTTTGTACTTTAGTAGGACAGATGGACACACAAACATCAAAGTTAAATGAGAGCATAAGCAACCCAGAATCACGTAGTAAAAGTATAGAATCTGTCTTATAGTGAATCTTAAAAAGAAATTATATTTAGTTAAATTTTAATGTATGATTTTTTTAGTTTTAGGACAGACATGGCAACATATTAGCTATTTGTAAGTCAAAAAATTTTAATAAGTCAGAGCAGTCAGGTTTAAATAACTTGAAATAAGATTTAAATAGGTTTCGGTAATGTAAAAAATTCAACTAATAACCAAAATATAAATACTACAGATCCTTAAATACTTGATGTTTTGAAGAGTACCTCTATGTAAGCTGTGTCTGTGTTGGCGGTGGGGATGTGAGGCTGCCAGTCTTTGGATGGTTTGGTCAGGTACTTTGTGTCTGTCACTACCCATTTCATCCTTGGCCATCCTGGGAAGCATGATCACAAGACAACAAGGAATCACAAAGGCTTTAGCTGACAAGGAAAAAATGTGTGCTAGGTTACACTGATATGGAGCTGACCTAGATTGACAGTGTTCACTGAAAAAACTCTTGGCTCTAAGAGCAAATTTGAACGCTAAAAGATGTACTACAAAGTCGTCCGCCCCTCAGCGAACTTCATGTAATATACAGTGTTGCTTTTAATTAGTCCATCTATTACTCCCACACACAACAGAGACAGCTCCTGCTGAACCAGAAGCATTGGCTGACCTTTGAACTGGATGATCTCTCCATTTGGAGTCTTGGGGAGCCCTTTGAGGCACACCTCACTGGTCAGTGCCAGACTGACACCACAGCTGCCTAACAGGAAGCCAATCTGCTGGCTGCCTGCATCCTATAGGGAGACAAGTATCAGAAGACTTGTGACACACATGGAGAGGCTAGTACGTAAAACTGTGACAATTTAAAGACATGCATGCACTTCAGCTGACATAAATTTGGCCGTATTACAAATTCATGTATTTATGGGGTCACGTGAGAGATATATATAGATTAGAGTATATATACAGTATATATAGATTATATACTGTACAAAATATAATCAGGGATAATTGGAATAATAAAACAAGCCATAAATAGCTTAGTGCTTTTATAAAACTGCCTCTCAGTTACAACTGGCCCTTTTATGATTATGATACCTGAGACTACTAAAAGTGTAGCAGCCAGTGTAGAAGGTGGCGAGTGATCAAGCATAAATTTCAGAGCTGACAGAAGTATTACGGGTTTGCTTCCATTGCTCTAATTGCACAATTGTTTTTTGTTATCACTACTTCTCAGCTATTACAACACAAAATTGACATATTTACCTGTCGTGACAGTGGGACCTCAATGGGCACAGGGATGACCTCAGCCAATAGACAGCCATAGAAAGCCACCCAGAACATGCCAGGGTCACTGTTGGGATACACCAGCGCCACCTATGAAACAGAAAATCTTATTTTCCATCTCACATTTCTTTAAAAAACACTTTCTGAGTGCGACAAATCTCAGATTCTAACCCGATCTCCAGGTTGTAGGACGGGCTCAGTTTTTGTGCCCAGTTTATTCAGTAGTGTATAGGCCAGCTTCAGACTGCGACTCCATAGTTTGCCTGAAAAATATAACAATGATTTGAAAATGTCCTATATGTTATTCATAATGGATCAATGTAATATCCCATTTGCACAATACATTGTAGCACCACGCTAGAGATAACGTAAGTTAATCTGCTCAGGCCTACAAATAATTGAGCTCATACTGTAAAAGAAGCATCTTTCACATACAGTATACAAGAGGTGGACAAAATGACATTAACAAGGGAGCACCTTCTTTTGGGATTTATAAGCAGGACTTTATTTATGTCTACATTACAAATCTCTCAGAGCTAAGGTTTTGCTCACCATATGTTAGTGTGTAGAGGGGTTTGCCAGTGATATCGAGAGCAGTAAGAGCAGGGCTCTTTGCCTGGGTGGCCCCCCAGCGGGCAAGGGCCGCTTGCAGGGCAGGAGGCCAGTTGCTGACCACTCCCAGGGGCTCTCCCTTCACCGGGATAATTTGACGTCCTTCGGGCTTCGGGGTGTTAGGATCAGGCTGCGGAACTGGATACAAAAAAGGCACAGATATACACATGGTTACAAAAAGCTACAAATATGGTTGTAACCTTGACATTACACTTGGATCAACAGAAATTATATGTCCCAGGAATGTGGGTAACATTTGGCAGAATGTGGGTGGACAATGACTACACTCTCCCTGGCTACTGCAAACGGTAGATTAGTAAGATCGATTACTTTCTATTCAACGTCTATTAATTAAACGTACATTGATGCAAAACATGCATCTCACCTTCTACAATTTCTTCAGAGTCATCTAAAAAGAATTCACTGAGTGGTGGTCTTTTGGGTCGTTTGAGGGTGTTCAACAGCTGCTGGATCTTAGTGGACACCCTGCTATTGACAGGCACGCCTGGACAAACACCAAGAACAGCCATTGTTACAAATATATGCAAACAAAAAATCCAAATAAAAAAGGACGCACACCCACACATGCACTTCTATTCTAACACAAATCTCTACTTTATGACACATTCTCACACAAGCAGAACTCTATACACTAGCGCTCAGTCAGTCAGGATCAGAATCATCAGCAGAAAGGATTTGAAAGGGAAATTTGTATTTGAACAACAAAGACTGGACAATCTATAGGAAAGTCAAACATAAGGTTCTCTACGTGTACTAGGACATGACACAAATAAAGAAAGATAGAAAGACATCAAGCTGGAAAGCAAACTCATTTGGGCTTCTTCAGCATCCCTCCCCTTCCCAGGTTTAATTTATATTACCTTTTCTTTTTCCTTTTTTTTAAATGAAAGGCAAGACAGGGGACAGGATTAATGGACCCAAAAGAAAGAACACAAAATATCTGTCATTAGATGCATTCACCACACAGTGAAATGAGGATGATGTTGAAGACAATTGTTGATGAACATGGGTAAATTGTTCATTGATTTGAACATGATCCAATCAGCTTTGTCACCACAAGGCCCTGATTCATACAGTCAAAAGCAGAAAACTGAAAATTAGAACATGCCAATGTTGTAACCTCAGAATCAGAAGAAAGAACCAATTTAGTTTTCAGAAAGAAAAAAGCTGGATGTAATTTTTCAAGCTGCATTTAAACAATTATGTATATTTATATATATTTACACTACAAACAGACATTTCTTGACATCCTGGCTTGTTCGTGTGTGTGTGTACCATCAGCAGTATCCAGCATGCTGGAGCGACTCTGTCCACGGCTCATGCCCCTCACTGCCGGAGGCAGGTCCACCCTGCTTCCTCTCTCCTGGGGAGTGGAGGATGTCACATCTGGGGGGATGCTGTTTTCTGGAGGAGAAAAGACAGCGGGGTCATGAAGGGGTAAAACAGCTATCCATTACTTATATAGTATATCACTTGTATATAAATCAAATTTACCTATGCGTGTGTGGGCCAGTACATCAGCCAAAACAGAAGCACCAGGCTGAAGCTGGGGTTGTGGCTGGGTCTTGGGCTCTCCATGGGAAAGCGTGGAAGAAGCCGAGGAGGATGTGGAGGAGCTTTGGACAGACCGGTTGATCCAGTAATCAGGGCTCTGCAGGGTTTGGGCTAACACTGCACTGAAAGCTGCCTTTCTACGCAGTGACCCCTCATCCTCTGATGCAGAAGATGTGTCTGATGGAAAAAGGAAGCGACATACATAAACAGAGTTGGGAGAGGGGGTTAGGACCAATTTTGCCTAGCAGGTGGGATACTGTACACTGCTAAAGTGTGTCCACAATTAATATGCCACCAAGTTGTCTAGTACGTGAGTGAACCTTAGTTTACCTGGAGGTGTGCAGGTATCTATGGGAGACTGGACAAAAGCTGAGCGTCTCTTGGTTGGCATGGGAAGAGCCATCTTCTCTTCTTTGTGTTTGGCTAGTGCTGCCTGCACAGCTTCTGTGTGGATGTCTACAATAAATTAAAAATAAGTAGGTTGAAACAAATTTGAAAAACCTGTTTCAAAAGCAGGCTGTCAGGGTGATTTCACAAATACCGGGCAGTTTGTCGGTTTGAATTCTACAGTGAAGGTGTTCTATGGTTTGTTTAAGTAAGCTGTGTACCTGATCGGTAGCGCTCGTCCCTGGCCCCTCCACTGCGATGTGAGCGGTGGTGTCTGGAGGCTGATGAGGTGGAGGGGCCGGGGGCCTCAGGACTTGGGCTAGGGTCAGCACTGTGGCCTGGTGAAAGTTGTACATCTGATGGAGACAAATCCACATCTACAGAACAAAAGCAATTATGTGCAAAGGCAAAATCAGACATATGGTAATGACAATAAAGAAAACAAACAAACATGAGTTTGAAACATCAATGCAGGAACGGGAGGGGAATTTTGAAGCTTCTTCCTAATACCTCATTTTATATCCAAGGCAAGCTGGCGATAACAGAAAACAGAAAACAGAAGCGACTAACAACAAAGGGATTTAAGTATTCATTGTGAAAATTATCCTAATGAGATTTGCAATTTTGCAGTCCTTTAGAAAACATACATCATGCGGCAGCTCAAGCCAAAACAGGTCAAGGTTGGACTAGAATGCTAATGTAATGCAAGTTTTCCGAAGGAAATACCACACCCTCATGTAAGGCAGCTGACTGAGAAAAACAGATCTGCTCACCAATGAGGACAAAGGTAACAAGCTCATGGTAATACACTGAAACTCTGGTACTTCCCTACAGCATGACTGCCTGTAAATCAACGCTGTTTTAAGAAAGCCCACAAACTCTGACGTGTTCAGTGGTTTGTCATTCCGGTGTTTGGTATGCTATTACTAAAGAAGTTGTTCGTGTTTACTGTGGGTTTAGTTTGTTTGTGCAGTTCCCATTTAACCACCAGAGAGCCACAGAAATCCAGCTATTCTAGTTGACAACTTTGGCAAAGATGTTGACAGAAACCTACAAAAATGTCAAACCACTCAAAACAATACAAAGAAGTAATTTTATTAATGTAGTTCTCCCAGCATTTGAGGATAATCCATCAGATCAAATTTAACTTCCAGCTCAATCAAAGCTCTGATGCAATTACTTAACTCCCCACATCTCAGAGTGACTCATAAGAATGTTTACAGAGGTGAAAATAACCTAAGACTAAGAGTAAGAAGGGTTAAAAGGGAAATGAGGTAAAGTGCACTGCCCATCTTACTTGGCAAATGGGGGATGTAGGAGGCCAGCAGCTTGGCTCTTTTCTTCTCGTAGCCCTTCTGCGTGATGTCACCTAGGAGAGAAGACCGTGACAGCCCACTGTTACATTGGTCATAATTACCACACAAACACCAATAAATTGAACACACACATAAAGCAGATGAAGAGCAAACAAAACTTCTCTGACATACAAACACACAGCCTCTGCTTTAGCTAATACATCTGCAGGGGTTGAGTCATAATAATAATAATAATAATCCTCTTTATCCTCTCTAAACCAGATCTACTGAACTCCACATGTTGATTACTCAGTTCATTTACAACAAGACAAGGAGATAATGCCACTATTTGGCCTTACATTAGCCCTGCTGAACAAACATGCAGAGTGCTTGGCTATGAAATCCCAAAATGATTACCACAACTAGTAGAGAACAATGGCTAAAGTGAAGACCGTCAGGAACATGTGGGACAGTAAGCAGAACAAAAAGGAAGCCATGTGAGCTGGGTTCACATGAGACCCAACCGTTTATCTCCTTCACCTCCCCCTCTTTTTCCCACTGTACAACCAGCACCACCCCTTCCTCATGTGGCCTTCGACTGACAAGAGTCCCACCGCAACCAGAGTTTGGTGGAAAGTGCTATAAACAAGATTATGCCCAATTAACTAGGACCCCAATACACACAGTCTGGTTGTGCAGCAAACATGCATGAGAAACACACCCAAAGCAATATACACACACTCCCCTATGACACACAAACAATCCCACTGCTACAATGTCCTCATGCAGCAAGTTATTCCCCCTTCTTTGGCCAGTGATAACATTATATGCTATGTCAAGTGCAATGTGCCAGTGGGCTGCTTAGCCTCAGTTCCCTGACAGCCCTTCCACACTGACTGCATGACAACAAGGAGACCCTTGTCCAACCTATTAAGAAGAGGATATTAAGGAGAAAATCAAAGATAACAGAGAGTAGGGGTAAATGAGGAGGAGGGTTATAGGGTTGATGAATACATGGTCAAGGGTAGGGCAACATAGTCTGGTATGTGTTTGAGAGAGAAACACTGGAAAGAGAATGAGAAGAGAGGGAGGAGACAAGCTTCACTGCTTGGACTGAGGTGTGCTGAATAAGATGAGACTGGGCAGGAAGTCCCATATCCACAGACAGTCCCATCTCAGATGCTATGTGTTGTGTCTCAAGGCATTCTTTCACACTGGTCACTGATGTGCAGTGTTTGCCTGAATAAACAGTCAGAAAAGAATTCACCCTTGGGATTGAATATGTAGAATAGGAGTAGGAGTTGCCTGACTTTTACATTTGATCCTTCCCAAGCAGAAAACTCTTGAGGTTTCACAACAGTGTGAAATCATGAAAAACAGGAAGAAAGATAGAGCACAGGGAATGTGGAACATTCACAGAGAAAGAGCAAGTTGAGTAAAGTCAGACAGTTTATAGAGTGGGAAGAGTGTGTGATTGACTACCGAGTGCTTTGTCATTCTCTGTATAACAAAGCTCAAATGGAGGGGCCAGCATTCAACTTGAGTTCATGCCTGAATGCACACACAGGCCAGAAATCTACCCGCGGTGAAAAACCCAACAACAAATGAGTGTTGTAGTGTTTTCTTTTCTTTGTTTCTCCTCCTCTTAGGCACGCTACAGGCTTGTTTATGGAGAGAAAATCACTCACAGACAGATATGCAAGCACAGCAATCAGTAGCAAATGAATTGTAGTGGACTGGAGCGCCATTGTTGTTGGAGACTGGGTTCTGTCAAGCCCAATCCAAGTGGTGTCGGGAGGGAGGAGGGGGGGTGGGGGGTGGAAAGATGGCTAGAGGAAGGTCATTACCACAGACAGAGGAAGGTCTGTATTGGTGTGGGGCATAACAGGCGCAGACTGGCACAACTACACTGGCTCTATGGCTGGCAGTGGGTAGAAAGACACTGAGGAGTGGCTGTGACAGCTGCTTCAAAACAGTGGAAAAGCTGTATGTGTTAAGAGCAAGAATGTGGTGTTCTGAGTGTGAAAACGAGCAAAAACAGTACAGTTACTGTGTGTATGTATAATCTGAGGTCAGGGGACAGGATATGAGCATTACCCCACCCTGTGTGTAAACTGCCAAAATCATCTCCCTGTGTCTGTCTAGAGAAAGGGGAATGTGCTGATTGGAGAACACCAAACTAATAGAGAGGGCCAACTGGCAAGCAGAGCTAGTTCATTGGCCAAAAACCCCCTTGAGGTGCAGGAAGTGAATGTATCTGTGTGTATGCACAGCTGGTGCAGGTTAAAGGGGGCTAGGATACACATCGGAATGCATGCTGACTAGGCAGGTAGCACAGTGACATTACAGGCCTGTTCTGTCAGACCTATGTCAGCGTGTCAAACCAGGGCCGCACGTTTTTGTCCGGACACATGCTGGTTCCGCTCAACATAACGTGATGCAGCTAGGGTGTTTATAAAATTGTGTGCGTAGAAGTCATTGCTGCACTAATCCAGGGATAAAATCCATCTAATTTCTAAAGGACAATACCATATAAAATATAACAACTACCAAAATCCTTTCTCCTATCATCCAGATTTTTTTTAAAGATTGGCTTCAGCTAGATTTATCTGTGAGCTGTATATTACTCAATGCATAAATAATTATTTTACACTTCCTTTAATCTACAGACCAATGCTACAATATATTGTATTGCTACAGTGTATTATGCTGCAATGTACATGGTAGGTTGTGATTTAAGCTTAAAGAAGGTATGACGTGTTTTCTAAAATAAAAAAACAGGGAGAGTTACACCAAGAAATTCGTTTTTTCAGTGTTTGCCGAGTGGCGTAAGTGAAATCAGATGAAATCACTATGAGGAACCTTCAGTACAGATTATGCCATCTTGTTGTTCACACTATGAAGTTTGTAACTACTGTCCTCCAAATGACATCCTCTGAACTTCTAATGATGAAAAACTCCTCCACGTGATGTCATCGGGAGTTCTTCAGCTACAAGCAGAGAAATATTTCCTATATGGTTAAGTAAGAGAGATATTTAAAAGAATTAACTATACATTCACCCTAAACTAAAACTATTGAAAGCAAATTAAAAATTGTTGAAGTTTCCATTTAATATTTCACTCTCTCTTTCAATAAGGAGGAACATTTATACCACATTAATGGCTAAAAAAAAATCATGAGTAATGAATAGTGGTATGAGAACAGCACACAGAGCAGAGAAGGAAGGAAAGGCTGAGGTTATGGTTGTGTTTAGGGAAAACACAATGACATACAAATGAACTGAGACAAATCCTCACTGCAAACACAAAATCTCATGCAAGTCTCCAGGTCATTCACCAACTGGTCTGAAGAACCAGCTTAATACAAGCGGCAACTATCAGCAAACAACATGTTCCCATACATTTACATAACATAACCAACATTGGAGCAGCATGCTGCCACCTTTTATACTGCGAACTTCCTCCTTCTTTTGTAAAATTAATTAGCTCCTAAAATTTTTTAAAGTTTTTAAAACCTCATCACTGGCTTTCGCTAGGCATCTATAGCAAAGTTTTCCATCTATCTTGCCGTCAGAGCATGTTTGAAATGAAAAACCTCCTGGAAGTTTAAAGAAATAAGATATGGATGTGCCTTTAGTCTTTTTTTAAGTACGTGGCAACAGCCCTGATAGTTTGTGTCATTTAAAGTTAGGGCTGCTAATACAGAACACATCCAAGCTCTGTGTGGACCCTATATATAGATGTATTCAACCCCCCAGCTGAGGCAGCCGTGTAATTACTGTGGGCAGATTAGCCTGGGAGGAAGTGACACTACTGTTTCAGTCACCCACATTTTCCTTCCCTCGCAGTATCGGTTCCTCCTTCTGCAGGCACACAGGCACCTACATGTTATAGGTTATTTACAAACATAACTACACATGAATACACAGACTTAAGTAAAGATAATTTACCAGATCAAATTGGTAGCAACAAATCAAATCTCCCTTTCACATTGTGAGAATCCTCAGGCATACACATTTTGGCCTCTATCCTAATCTGTAATCTGAGATTACACCGAACCTAACAGATTACACCTCTCCAGCTGGACATTTGTGAGGATTTCTTAAAAAGAATAGATGACAGAAATATTTGAACTGTGGCTGGCTTCCAATAATAATAATAATGTATTGCAGAACTACCTTTTAACCCAGTGAAGTCATGCTTAGGCTTCTAGCCATTTGTTTTAATCTTCACGAGGCTGTTTTTGTTCATCAGTGAGTTATTGGCTGTGACAATCTTGATGCTAACATAAAACACTGTTACAACTCCATCTCACGAGATACAAGACGTTACTCTCCCGCAGGGTCTTGGTGAGCAGATAACATCAAAAAGAGACAGAGCTTAACCACAAACAAAAATACTGACATGAAACCTCCTCAGTACACACATTTACATGTGTATACACATAAGCACGGAGGCTGAGATGAGCTAACGTCACCCACAGAATCTTATTTAGAGTCTCTGAGCAGAAACACAAAAACAACAAGCAGACTGTGTTAAGAACATGGCGAAACAGCACTTGGCAGGAAATGCAAATGAATGAGTCTGACACCAAGGCCAATTCATGGCACCTGGTTGTTACAGCTTAGGTCCAAGCTCAAAAATGGAACTAGTTAGACGAAAAAAGAAAAAAAAATACATTGTTTTATTCCTAGTTTGTTTTCCCAAGACAGATGTATTTATTTTTTTCTCTTTAAATCACTTTACCAATTTCACATTTGATTTGAATGGCAAAGTGTGAGCTTTTCCACTATCTTTTTGTCTCTTTTGATAATATATATATATTATATATTGGGTTTTAAAGTCTTACTTACTTAAATAATGCAATTCAATAGTTGTCTGAACATTGAAATACCACCTGATCATGTGATGTTTAAAATAATGATCAGAAAACCAGATGGTATTGGTTACGTTGTTCACTTTTTAGAAACCTTGTATGATTAACAGTTATCTTCTAACAGCTGGTTCCAGGCTATTTTCTAGGTCACCCTTGTTTTCCCAAAATTTGTAAAAACATTAATGTATGTGATGTGTCTTATGAGTCTTTATATCATAATATACAAAAAGATAATGGGAAATGCCTTTTAAGTGTAAGGCTGGTTGGTGTATTAAGGCTTGACAAGTATCAGAAAACTAAATAAGGACACATACATATAGATGTAAGGTTGCAAGTGTTTTTTCTCATTGTATCAGCAGCTGAGCAGCTATTAAATATCACAAGCTGTCATTTCTGACTTAAAGGGTAGTTTGTTTGTGTCTGGGAAATGATTCAAACATTTTCACAAAGGCCTCCCCACCTCCAAGACCAATGTTTTCCCCTCGAAAAGCAGGCCTGCAATTCCTGTGGGACCTAGGGAGTCCATGTGGGGGTTTTCAGAAAGACAGGGAGGATGAGGTGATCTCTGGATGGCTGAACAAATCTGCTGGCCAGCTGAGAAAAACGCTGGGGGAGTGTAATTTCTCTTGACAATATCTTCATTGGAAACAGAGGTCTGGTCCTCAAAGGGTGGATCCAGCATTTCTAGACAGTTAGGTGCCCTGCGAAATCGTGTTTAAGTCGTGCTGGGGTATACATTTTGAGTTATCATTTATCACTGTAATCATCTGAGGATGTTTTTCTCACTCTTCTTCAATACAGCCCCTTAACAGGGTTAATAAATCCCAACTCTTCTTTTTAAGCTCTTTACTCAAAATCTCAAAGTTTGAAGAAAAAAAACACATTTGACTTGACTGTGATAACTGGATGTTTTTGTGGTAAGAAACCAGTTTTAGGATGCATTAAATTGTGTCCTTTCTACTCTGGTTTATAAACCAGAGTAGATTTATTCTGATCAATTTAGTAACACTGTAAGAATGCCCAAAGCAGTCTTAGATCTGCATATTAGAGTGGATAGGTTGAAATGCAAAGTTCCTGAAATACTGAAAATTAAAAGTGACATTGGAAAATCAGCAGCTAGAGCTAACAGGAACCTAGACACAAACAAAGACAGATAAAGAAGAAGCAGCAGCTAACAATACAGAGTATATATGAATACATCATACTTCCCTTCTCATCACAATATCTTCAATGCACCTAAAGTGACAACTACATACATGCTGCCCAATTCAACCTAGTTAAGCCCTTTATATTTAAAATTAATTCAGACCTTCCTGTACAGGGAAATAACACTCAAGTTAAATTACGTTTGCCTTACTAAGATCGAAATGAAGATTATGCTCACTATGAACAGTAAGTAACAATCCATGTGTGCAAGCCAAGGCACAATCAGACTGGACGACGGTCATCCTGAAAGTTAGGTTTGCCAAAGCAACAAAAAAATTTATTTTCCTTCCATGCCTTTGAATGCAGGCGGAAAACTTCCATACTTCCTCCATTACTTCTATTATTCGGTGCATTTTATATTGGCAAAAGCATCACTCACCAGAGCCAGCTGTGTGAGTACACTGGAGTTTTGAGCTGGGAACATCTGCGGCATTTAAAACTCATGTCTCCTTTTGGCTTAACGAGAATGACAAAAGATAGTACATTCTCCAAGCCAAACATATATATTGTAGGGGAGAAAACAATATTTTCTGAATGAGCCAGCTGTTTCATGATGCCTAAGTCCTTAATAAAAATGTTATAAACCTCCTACTCCCTTTTCATTTATACTGCTATTAATATAGTTCAGACATTTATTAAGGTCACCATGTTTCACCCAACAGTGTTGTACAATCTTGGCAGTAACAATCTGTTTCAAAGATAAATTCAGAGCACATTACTTTATCAAAGTTATATGACTAGTAAACAGCTGTAGATGGTCCATTTGCTGAGTCAGACGACTGACGTTACAAAGGCATAAGTGAGGCCGTAAGCAACAACGTCAAGACAGGCTGCCTGAAAGTGCTAAAGGCAATGAACGAACAGGTTGTGTGTTTTTTTTATCAGCAAGTCTATCCAGGGGGACAAATCCCACATTGATCTCTGGTCAGATTAACTTGACACGTACTCTTCACAGTAGGAATTATAAGTCAACTAGAGCTAATCTGCATAATTGTTTGAAATGCCACAGTGTTTGAAATGTCACAGTAGCGGATAAATAAAATAATTATTACACTTGTATTTTAATTGCCGGATTCAATTTAAATCACTGACAACAATCAATGGGACTGTGCATGTCGGCCTAGTGCAGTGTCTTACTGGGACATTTAATAAAGTCAGAGGAATCATTCATGTTAACAGTGTTTACCATATATGATAACCCAAAAATGTGCTAGACATAAAGGGCGGGGAGGTGCTACCAACACCTGATAGAAATCTATGTTGAACAACTACAGAAACATTGCTGGTCCACTTTAGTGATAAATATAGAATAAAAAAATAAACAAGCCTTGTCTGCCTAACAAGAATGGTTGTTACCAATACAAAACGCAAACTGTATTTATTAAGCAGTGAGATAATGGTGTTACAATTTAAAGAAACATTTAAATTGGACAAAACGTGTAGTTTAAAATTACCAGCTAAATAATAGTCAGATAGATTCAAATAGCCTAAATCCACCATCCTATCATAAATACAAATTTGTAATAAATTCTAGTTACCTGGCCAACTGACCAAGCACATCCTAATTCATGTCAAGAATCTTATACAGTATGTCAACACAATACAGAATCTTCTCACTTCTTGCTCCACATCATTAGTAACACACTGCAATTTTGTGCTGCTGGTAAGCAAGTGCCAATGATGGTTCTTTTTTTAGTGAGCCTTGGGATTAAAGTTGCTCATTTCTAGACCCCAAAATAAGCTCAACTTACATCAAATTTAGAAAAGCAGAATTTGAATTTGTTTCAACGCTACAGATCATTTTAAAAAAATAGAGCTTGTGTATGTTAGTTTAGTGGGACCTTATGTTTAAATGTTAGTAACACTTTTTCCTATGAGAGGACATATATCTACTATTATCACATAATAAACCAACAAGTGTGACCTATTTTGTCACTACGCCTTCTAGCTCATTTCATTTAAGCAGGTCAGTAGGTTGACTTTGACATAATTGAGTTGAGACATACTTAGAATAAGGAATGCTTGGCAGCATACCACATGACAAACAGCATTGCTGGGTACTCAGAGTTTACTCTGTAGTGAAAGAGAAATGTCACGTTTCATGGCACTGGTGTTGATGTTAAGAGATATGGGGGTCAGCGTGAAACAGATCTGACTGACGTTCACCAAGCACTGTACAGCTCCTACAGTGTTATGTCTGGTTCAAAGGAAACACCAACGTAGAAGTACAGATGTTAGCAAGGCAGCTGACTCATTAAATCAATATTACTACGTCAACCAGTGAAGAGTGCCCTTCAAGAAACACTTGAATCCAAAGTGTTGAGGTGATAGTTGACATTAAAACCATACTGCCCATGTTCTATTCACTCTGCACATCTCATGGTCTTGACCTCACACAACGTACTGCTTACATTTGATGGAAACAGCTTGTCATCAGGATGGAAATTTATTACTGCTCTGAAAATTATGGCTCCGAGTCTCTGGAGATGACCAATATTGTGCAGCACTATGTGTTTACACATGTGAAAAAAGGAATAAACTGTGGTCAAATACACAATGTATAAACACGTGACAGCAAAAGAATTTTATTTCACTAACGTTGAAATGTCACAGGGGGCAGCTGATCAGACCATGTTAGAAACAAGCTATTCTCTACAACACAGGCAGGCATGAGGTGAGGGTGTGACTTCACTATAATGTACTGTGTAAAAAAAAAAAAAAAAAAAAAAAAAAAAAAAAAAAAAAAAGTGAAAAACATTACCTAAACATCTATTTGCTATTATTTTGGGCTACTGCTATTTAATGTTTTCAATATCAATTTAAATTACAAGTGAAAATTTCTATTACAATATCCTAAACCCATATACTTTAGGACACATCAAACAATGAGTTTTAAAAAAGCACAAACAAACAAAGGATTTATCAATTAGTGTTTTAAAGTTTTATAGTTCAACTATGGTGTATTACTAAAAGAGAAAATGTTCTCACACATCAGAAGCTTAACATTTTTTCAGAAACTTTACTGTAAAGTTAGCAAACTCCCGTCTGACATACTGCTGAACAGTGAAGAAAGGTTGAAGTAAACAACCAGGAAAATGCCAGAGTGTTAACTTTCAACATCTTTGATACCTTAACAAGGACACATTATACTTAAATGAAGCCAGGCATGATGTTCTCACTTAATATAACACATCTGGCAACCACTCACTTAATTTTCTGGCTAGTGGCATTATCACCTTTAGCTGTCTTGAGGTGTATATGGGAACAGGTGTGCACATGGTTGGAGTCTGAAGAGAAAGTTGAGCTGGATAATCATGGGAAAAGAGTTTAACTCAAGTGGCTGTTTCAACACACCGACAGTCAAATAACATCCAGACAGCTAAACAATCACCAGTGTGTCATCACTGTCTGGGGGAGTATGTAAGATGAAAAAAAAAATCTCAGACCGTGTGAGAAATACTGTGAGTTGATAAACTGTCACTACTTGTTCCACGTACCCACTTCACCCCATGAGGCGGTAACATTATCCAATCTTGTCCCAAACTCAACCAAAATCAGACACAGATTGTGACTAGAGGGATAAACCCAATTTTAGCTCATTCTCCAGGAAATGACTAAACCTAGCATGACCAGACCTGTAGCTGTGAAGTGTCAATATTAACCTTATGTTTCCGTTTGAGGCCATAAAGATCCAACGTGTGAACTTACACCTGGCTAGAACCTGGTGTTAGTGCCAGTTCTCTGAAACCACACCTAATCCTTGTGTTCTCGTGGCCTTTGTTTTACCTCTTTCTGTTAGGAGTCGAGTTAAAGGGGTCCATGACTGCAAGCCAAGCACTAGCACAATGTGTACTAAGGGGCCAAGAGGGGTTTCCTGTGGGTTTCTACTTACTGGGAATTTTTGTTAAGCTTCTGGCTCCACACAAAACTTAGGAAGAGAACTACTGGAAAACCAGGCAGGTGTCCAGAAGTGAAAACAACAAAACAAATAAAAAATTAGCCAGGAAGTGGATGACAGAGAAAACGTTTGACCTTTTGGAAACTTTTATTGTACATATACAGTGGGGCTACTTTACCCTGAGCTCTGGTTTCCCACCAGCCCTTCCTGTGACGCAGGCTTTCATATATAGAAACTGACCAGCTGCTGAGAAATTAGCCTGTGTTCTCCACACCCTCTTCAAAGGCTTTAATGATCAGCTGCGGCTGATCATTAAAGCAATGATGAGAGAGACAGTTTACATGGTTACAGTGGTTAATGTGGTCATAACGCTATGGTCACTGTAAGTTATTACCCCGGAATTATAGTTTTTTCAATTGTATAATCACGTGGAATCCATGTTTAAATGCACGATTAATAATGTTTCTAATTATGTTAATGATTATTTAGAGGATAAACAATGTCCTAATAGATAGAAAAAAAAATGTCTTGTCTTTATCAAGAAAGGGCCTCACTGTCTCGAATCTGAAAGAAACATGTTGAAATGTACATTGTTCATATAATGAGTTTTTTTTTACTCAAACTATTATTGCTCACAGCCAACTAACTAGCAAAAAGACAAACACTTGCCTTCCATGGATGCTTACCCAAATGATAATAATGTTAATGGCTTGAAATATCTAAAGCAAGTGGTATGATGCTTTAACAATTAGCACACCTATACCAACCCTTTGCACAGGTCAGGCAGCAGGCTGACAGATCTGAGGAGGGCAGTTCCCAACAGGCTGTGGTATTTTGTACACAAACCATGTGCACAAAAGTGACCCACATGTCGCAGCCAAACAGCCTGTTGGTTGGATGTGGACTGTTTGCTGCTGGCTGCTGTCTACTAACCAGGAAGATTAGCCCCAGTGAGAAAGAAAGACACACAATTAGGACTGACTCCTTGGGACTTTAAGAGGTTGGCCTCCACTGCAATAATGGAAGGGCCTTTGTTTCAAAGAGATGCTTGTTTTCTCCTCCTAGGGTATGAATGCGAATTTGTCTTAGCAGCCAGGTCTATTTATATTCACAAGAGCATTCTTCGGCATTAGCAGTCACATGGTCTGCCGGGCAGTGAATATAGACTAGCAATAGATTACAGGGGCTCTGCATTGGCTCGCACATTTGATAACACCAAACATGAACTTCAAACTTATTTTCTATGTTCCAACAAACAAATTCATCATTTAACCTATGAGGCATAAATCTGAGTGTGCATTGTCAGGTGTGACACAGCTTGTGCTCAGTAAATGACTGCTGCAGGCCACAAAAGCACTGAGTGGGAAGGCAGCACAATGCAACACCGGAGAGGTGCCTCACCGTCCAGTCGAGATTACAGGTTGCTCAAATGGTGAATGAAGATAGGTGTTGTGTAGACTGGGGGTAAGGGTCGATTTCACATGATTTCCATTCATATTTTCCCTTATGAATCACACTTTGCATCACACTGATACAGTGACACAGGAGGCTAAAACTGGTTTCACCTTGTGGTGGATGGATGTGCCCTGGAGAAGAAGACACGCCTAGTTGCAATGACTCATGGCTCTGCAACAAGACAGGATATAGGCTTGTCTTGACTGTAAACATTTCCAAATTTCTAAAGACTGTTAGTTCAGCTTGAGACACATTATTAGACTCTATAATAATGCACTTATCACATCAATGAGTGAATCTTAATGTTACGTGAAATTGTAAAAGAAGAGTGTATGCTTGCAAACACAGGCACTGTCATGTCAGTATTTCACAGCACAGTAACACCAGAGCCCTGGCACTGTACTGGGCACTAATTTAACATAATTACTCTATACTATACATAATATACTGGTGGACTACAATTGTAGCATAACAACCATAATGTGTTTACCATTGTTCTGTGAATACTCAAGATTCTAATCAAATTAGAACACTAAAGTGACTGAAAATTATAGATTTTTTTTGATGTTTTGTCAGCCATACCAAAATACATCACAGTTCAATATGGCTTACAACCATTAGATTGTTTTATGTTATGCTGGTTACATTTCCCATCACTAAAATAATCCTCTTTAGAGTATTCTTACTAATACAGTTTATTTCTATTAGAGTTATTACCCAAGTGTACCTGACCTAACAAGTGAGCTTGTTCAACAAGTTAAGCCACTTCTACTTTAAAAAGTGAGTTTCAAACACCAGAAATGTGCAGGTCTTAAGTGCTGATGAGTGGGATGTCAATATATCTCCTGGCAGTAACTAAAGGAGTCCAGTTGGCTTTTTTCCCTGTGCATGCCTTCTACCTAGGGAGCATAAATAAGTCACGCTCACCAACCACACACATCAACACACCTACCCACGCCACTCTGTTACGCTGTCATGGTATTTAATAGGAGCATGTGAATAACTAATACAGGCCAAGAGGAGAAAAAGGGAGTGGATCCTTTATTAAATATTCACTGAAACAATATTATTTCATATTTACACACACATTTGCTTGTTCAGACATACTGCACACACAAAGGCACACATTTGCCAAAAACACCAAAACATCTGCTTGGGCCAAAAGCCTTGGTTCTGAAGCTACAAGGGGGACAGTTTGTGCTTTTAGAGTCTGACCTGCTGACTTTTTCAACAAAATCTAACAAAAAAGACACACTATTAATATTTTTGAACAGAAAAAGAGGAACTGGTTAAAAAAAACTGCTCAAAGCTCATGCAAATGCAGGAAAAAAGTTATTTTGCAAACATGGTTGGGTAACAAATCAGTTCTACGGTTAGTCATCCTCGTTTATATTATAGAACTAAAAAAAAATCTCAAGTCAGTGTAAACTGGATCAACATTATATGTCAAAACAAAGTAGTAAATTTGGCCAAAATCTTTCACAGCAAGAGATCAAGGACAAGGACTTTAGCGTTGTGTTCCAGAAAAACACAACAAAACTATTTGGCTGAAAGGGATAAATATATGCTGAACCATTTAATATGTTGTGTTTTAATACTCCTGTACATAGTGTCATAAGAAGTATTTTGTAACTGAGATAGTTCAGCTGGGGATAACTGTTGCATGCCATAACCCCCCTGCTCCTGTCTCTCTAGATAGATTTGAGCCAAATTAATACTATATAAAACGCAAACATTGTAAATACTGTTAACAAAATGCTGTTATATAACAGGATCAATTTGGGCCCTGTTGACTGCTACTGCATTTGTTGAAGCTGTGCATACAAGATGTGAAATCATTTTAATTTAAGTGAAAAATTGATTGTTGCAATTAGTGTAAAACATCTTTGTTTGGCTTTTCATTGCTAATGTAGATCTCATCTGAAAAACAACAGCTCTACACCACGTTAGATTGAGTTTGAGGAAGTATCTATCACACATCTGTAACTGTTCTCAAAACAAGCACTCTGTCTGGCGCTTACTAAAACATCGTCAAGGTTTACTGCTTATTCCATTCATAAATAATGCGGAGAGAAAAGGCAGATGTTTTCACAGACTTGATCCCTGACAGCAGAATTTTACATAGGTATAAGGATGCATTTTTGTTTCATACCATGGCCACACCAGTGCTGTAATCCTCTACAAAGACCCTTTGCTTATGCGTAAATGAGCCTGTCTCCTTCTCCTGCATCTAAGTCAGTCTGTTTAGTTAACTGAATGGTTGAAAACAGAAAGAAAACAACTGGCATTAATATAGACTCCTTGTCACCACATACTGACCAGAGATACAGGCTGACAGTTAAGTACTGAAAAGCCCAAACCACTAACTATTGATTTACAGATACTTTTGCGAGCAACACCAGACTTCTGTAAAACATATGACATGTGACAGGTTTCAATAAGGTATGCTGGTTTCAAGAAAGAAGAACCAGACATAATCTTTTACCCCAAGCCCAGCTGACATGAGGGTGAGATGGGGGAACCGCTCCCAGTAGAAGTACAGACTACACATCATCTTCTCAAGTATGACCAGTTCCTTGTCCCACCCTACTCATCCTATAGAGGCAGCTAGTTTTAACGTGCAAACAAAGAGTGGGTGCAGCTGAAAGGCCTAAATGGCAGCAGAGCTCCTGGCCATGGTGGCTCAGACCAGCTGAATGGTTCTCATTGTGTCCCCCATGGTCACAGGGGGCTTGCAGAACTGGGCTGTTTTTTAAGAGGCCATTTGGCAGTCCTGTGTTCTTATCCAAGCAACGAAGAAACAGGCATTTCCATTTGCTTCAGAAGTTGGCTTGCGTGGATTTAAGAAAAATTGTCTATAGAGGTGGGTCAAGATGCACACATCTACTCATAATGGGACTAGATGGCTTTACATGCACTTCAATCTAAAATAGTGCATTACACAATAACACTCAAGACTGGTTGGGAGAATATTTACTCCTTTTTCACCACCACACTCAATGTTTGAGCTAAAATTAAAAACTGCATTAGTCTGCACCAACTGCCAAGCCTAATATATTTCTCAATAGTACTTGAGTGTATCAAATCAGTGTCCTAATGATAATTTTAAATCACAGTATCAGTATAAGTTGTATTATAATCTATTTTCTGTAAAAAGGATAGACGCTTTATAAACACACTTTATTCCAGTAATGTAAAACTAAACATTCAAGATTGCCAAAAAAACTCTGATCACTGCTCAAAGTTCAACTGGAGATGCTAACGAAAATGCTTTAAATTAGTAAAATACAAACCTCCCTGTTTAACCTTTTAACAGATTAAACCAACACACTAAATACTAGTTGATCTACAAACACCTGCCCATACACTAATAACATCATAGGTTCACTATTAGCTGATATGAAAGGTATAGATGCCAGCACTCCTATATTCTTTACAACTAAAAGTAAATTATTTTTTTATTTCTTATGTCTGTGTGTTGAATTCATGGGAACAAATTCAATGTATTTTATTGTACCAGATCCCTATTTAATGGGCTAACCTACCTTTATATTTGGAGTTTTCCCCAAAATCAAGTCAATGTCAACCACGGATAGAGGAAACATCAAACACTGGTTTTTACTTTCAACCAAACTTTTTCATAACTCTAAAAAAAAACAAATGTCAGTCTGTACGGACATATGTTTGGTGGTCAGTGCTGAAGTTGACAGCATCTGACCACCTCTACATGTCAGTAGACATAGAGCAAAACAAGGGCTGATTGAAAACACCTTTGATGAATAAATGAAATACATGTGTTCAAAATACAGAAACAGACACATTCATCACCCACCCTCTGGATCGGAAGTGTACACCTAACACGGATCTCACAAGATTGAGGGTAGTGTAACACACCGTGAGCCGTGCAGGTAGGTAAACCTATAATTCCAGTAATAGCAGGTTTACACAGGTGTATAAGGCTCTTGCTTATCACCCTAATAAACATCGTGAAACTGAGGTCTGCACATACACTATTTCTGGTAAATACTGACAGTCACTCATAACAGTCTGTATGTTACTATGACACCAGAGCAGATCATGACTACAGGCCTAGTCATTACATCAACACTAGTCATAGTGACTCATTTTTACTGCAATTAAACGTCTTTAGGCCTAAACCTGAAGAGAAATGCCAAGGAAAAATGTCCAGCAGGGCGGAAAAGACAATACAATATACAATCACATTGATATTGGCAGAAGAAATGGACGTAAGATGACGAGATGAGGGTCAAGCCCTGGCTGCCAGACCTTGCCTCTGATCATCTAAGCTACCCCAGTGTGTCCTACATCTACAAAGAGACGCTTTGACATTCAAACACGCAGCAAATAAGTAGATGTGCTATAAACACACGTGTTTCAATGGGATTAAAGGAGCTGCCGAGTGGTTTAAGACACAGGAAACACAATGGATGACGAAAGCCTCCGGTACAATGCTGCTTGTCATGCACTGCTAGCAAGAAAAAGCCACATCCTGTGGTAACCTAGCAGAGAATGAGCTAGGTGGCACATCGTGACGTGTGGCACCATTCATATAGCTCGAAAACACGAGGAAACAAATTCGGTGCGGCTCAGCCGAGACAGCTGACTTCCACGGCTAGCTGGAAAACCAGCGTTAGCATCCCCCCGGCTGCCCGGGCGGCCCCCTCCCCTCCGTTACCTTCAGACAGCTCCAGATCCAACTCCGCCAACTGGTCTCTAACCTCCTTTGGCAGGGCGGACAAATCCACGCCGCGGTCTGCCATGACTTTCGCCAAATAAACGCGAGTGTAGTCGAGTTAAAAAAAAATAAGCCAGGCAACAGCGGAGATATGTGGAAAAAAAATATGATAAAAACAAAACGCCCTTCCTCAGGACATAAAACAAGCTGAGTGGAAGAGACAGTCCATCCGCACGGCTGGCCCCTCCGCCATAATGGGGAAACTCACTAACGGCAACGGGCTGTCACGTGACTGTCTTTACCTCGCCTGTGCGCTGCTTCGCTGCGTCCCAGCCGACAGTCGCCGGCACCGCGGCGCCCTCTAGCGGGGCTCCGACCGAAACACACCGTCACTCCCGCTGTCAACCGAGGGACGCAGGCGATCCACCGCAGCGCACGTCACAGTGTGTATATTCATTCTGCACGTCTCACAAGAGAAGCAAAACAACCAGAAAGAGATGGAACTAATTAAATAGATGCACAAATATTGAAATACGTTAAGAAAATATATAACAGAAAATATACAAAATAATCACTAGGAGACAAACATAAATTAAAGAGACAAAAGCAACCAAGAGACCCAAAACAAAGAAACCCAGACCGGCTGCAAAGGGATGTTGATGAAGGTTATCGGCTATACAGGTGTAGAAATCGTGGGTCAGTTCTTTGCGGATGACATCAAAGTGGTGTAAAATTACAACAAAGCAACACAAAAGGATCCAGAATGACTACAAACAAATGTTAAATGACTATAAGCAGTGGTGGATACAAACCTTTACACATGTCTGTGGGTGTTCAGAACAAGTTTTATTTTTTACCGTTTGCTTTTTTATGCCCGTTGAAGTTAACAAACTTTCCCTATGTTGTTCATTTCTGATCTGAACAGCTTATGTATCTATTTGTCAGTCAGTCACTTTATTTTACACATAACATAATTACAACAAAAACAAGTACAAAGAATAGTTGCAAAGTGACCACACATTAACCAATAAGACACACAAAATGAGGGTGTCTAACTAAATGACTAAAATAGGTTCAGAGCTAGAGATGCAAAACAAGATGCAAACAACCTAAACAAGACAAAATAAAGTGAAATATGTCACATGAGGAAAAAAATGACCAACAAGTGCAACATGACCAAAAAGAGAAGCAAATAAACCAGACACAGAAAATGACTAAACATATGCATTATAATGACATGAAAATGAACAAAATGAGAAGCTAAATAAGTTCAGCAAACTAATGTGAGTTAGTTACTTATGAGTCATGTGGTTTCTTGACTGTAACCACTGTAAAATAAATGAATCCTTCATACCCTCCCTCTGACATCAAGGGCTGCTCAAAAAATGTGATAATCATATTCATCTTATAAACATTGTTTCACAATAAAAATGAGCTTCAAAGCAAACATTTACTAAACAGGATAAATTTAGGCCACTTTTTTGTTTTACAAAAGTACTTGAGTGCAGTACAAAAAACTTAAAAAAGGAGGGCTGTAGCACAGATATACCCAGCCCATCAATGCATCCCTGACCTCTTTAGAATGTAACACTAGAAAAGGTACCTAAATTGTTTAATTTTAATAAAATATAAACAATCGAAGATTACCCAAGTCTAAAAAAGACAAAAATACGTCTATGAAATGCAATTTAACTTTTTAATTGTAGAATGTAACCTCGAGTCTCTAACATTCTCCATAAATACAGTGGACATGATTCAGTGTTCTCGAAAGTTCTATCGGTGATGATTGACGAGCCAGAACACAGGGCAAAGTAGGCTAAATGTAACATATTTATGTACACTGACAATTATAACAAATGATATTAAAGCACTAACCTAGTTCATTTATATTAGTGAATCTAGACAGAAAAAACAAAACCATTTCATCTTTATTAGGATGTAGTTTCTTTAATTAAAACTGCAGCACTGTAAGTGTTCATAGTATTCCACTTGGACATGCATGGAAAAGTAAATATATTCATATGGTACAGATATGTACAATTTGAAATAATCAGTCCAACAATGGGAGTGTGAACAAACATTAATTAAATTTGTGCAACTTTCACAATGTTGCATTGTACATTACATTGCTTTTAATAGAAAAATCTAGGTCACATTAATATGCTAAAGGCCTTAATGGTAGTTGTTTGACCAATTAAAAAATAAGTTAGAAAGGGACACATTATCAAATTCATATAACAAAGAGCGATAGAAATCTCTTTCTGAAAAGGGACTAAACATTTCCTGTAAAGAAAACAAAAAAAAAATCCATTTGTTAAAGAAATTAGTTTGTATATTGATGAGTACAAACAGAAGCAATACATTTTTGCTATTTTCAACACAATACAAAAGTTTAACTGTAGTGTGCTGAAAACAGCATGCAGCAAAAGAAAACATGATAAGACAGAAAAGGTGCCAATGACATGAGTTACATGAAAATATGCTAAATATCACTTGAATTTTCATTTCATATAAACAATCGTCTATAAGGGACGGCCAGCCAAATATAGTGCCGGCTCCAAATACAACAAAATGCCAGGGTCACCACTGGGACTGTAGGACAATAGGTTCAGTCGAAGGTGATAGGTAAAAAGGTGGAAGGTATTAAAGTTGCTGAGCAAATTCCCATTCATGTATACAGTACAAATAAAAGAAAGATATCATTTTAAAAAATGTATTCAAAGAAAGACAGAAAGAACCATAGAATGCAAAGCAACAATAAACTTGCATCATTTTAGTGCATAAAGACATGCCATTATGTTAATGGACATATCTTCTTTATGAAATATCACAACTTGCAAATATATATGATCTTATCAGCCAAGAGTCAACAGGACCAAGAAAAAAAAAAGAGAAGAAAAGCTAATCCTTTGTTTAACATTTTGTGTAAAATATAATGATATCTTGGTGGGATTTCTTAAGAACTGGAACTATTCAGAAATGTGACAAGTTCTCTGAACTTGTTGTCCTCCCAACACTTTAACTAGTGTACAAATATCTACTGTGTTTCTTCACCAGATGACAGACAAGTATTGCATCGTTTTATGTCATTGAAAAGAGACAAATGGTTAAATTCACTCTACACTTTAAAAAGGGTTTTAAGAAACTTTTAATGAATTATTTAACTTAGTTTATCTCTCACAGGTTTTCTATTTGATAAAATAATTAAACTAAGACAAATTTTTTCTAAGGCTCAACTGTTTTTCACTTAAGCAACTCTGCTATTATTACTGTGGGAGGCACCACTGTGATCATAAGGCAAAATTACCAGACACGGTGACAGAGACTGTGGTTAAGTGCAAGTAACAAGCAGCAATATACTGTTGATTGTGTCACCGTGGCATCTGAATCAAAAAATTACAGGCCATTTCCTGCCTGCTTCGATCTAAGTATGAGGTGCTCTTTGGAGATTCAGAGATCTGATTTGTTGGTATTATGGCTTATTTTATGTTTGGTAAAGAGCAGAGAGACGAAGAAGTTCATCGCACTTCCAATGAGCAGCAAGGATGTTCAACCATCCTGAGAAGTGTGAAAATAACAGTTACAGTAAGTCCAGGCCCACACAGAGAAACGCTGTCACACGAACAGTTTCAGAGAATGTGGAAAAGATATGAACTTAAAAAACAAACTAACAGTTAAAATGACCTATCTTTCTACCAGTCTGCAGAAATATGAAAACAAGTAGAGAGGGTTAAATTTGTTGCAGGAGAAAAAAAAAAAAAAAAAAAAAGATAATTTCAGAAGAGTAGATTGTCCTAGAAAAATGGTATGTATTTTGGTTCTCTGGACTAATCTTACCCCTTGGGGGTGTTAATATTGCGCTGAACAAGGGTCAGAACAGGAAATACTTAATGCTGGCCACGGTCAACAGGTGTCAGGACACACAGTGCATCACAGTTTGCTTTGCATGTGGCTGTGTAACTGCAGACCAGAGTGTCCATGCTGACCTCTGTCCACCACAACATTAAACCACCAGGTATCTTGAATGTTGTGGCTGAATGCCGTATACCTGCACATACTGTAAAAAACATAACATAAAAGTCACATGCTAACAAACTCTCAGATCAGGAGTAGGCAAAATGCTATGCTCTGATGTACATAAATATACACACAGAAACTCACACACAGTTCACAATTTCTGTTATAAAGGGGTTTAAACGAGGTAAGATTTTGGGTCCATGTTGAGATCACCTTAAAGTGGAACATTTACAGAACATTTTGGTGAATATTTCATTGTGTAACTGATGTTAACAACTGCATCTTTGGAGCCAAAACTGTACAGGGACGCACGGTGGGATGGCATGTGTGGGTGTGTTCATGGCCGAAAGGTCGAGGAGCACAAGGCACTATTCCCTGCGAAAAACTGTGTAAAACCGTGTCTTGTGGTATCTGATTTGATCAAGAACTCTCATGCAACACCTGTGTCTTTCAAAGTGTGCACACATGTGTCACATGTCTACTTGAGAAGTGGCAGTGAGCTCAGTACAGTGAAGACGCATTTTGACTGAGGGAAAAGAAGGATGAGCAGGGAGGCATAGTAGGAAGTGAGAGGTGCGGTTTGGAGTCCAGCCCCTGTAGTCTATGGCAAAGTGAACAGGAAGCTCTCTCAAAAGTCTCAGTCCATTCCCAGAAGGCTGCTGCTGAGCTCCAGGCCACAGCATGATGGCTCCACAGAAGGGTTGAAGAGAGTCAAGGAGGATGGGGGAAGGGGACACTTGGAAGTTTGAACTTCTAGGGGGGCAGAGCCAAGTCTGGGCCATGGTGGCATTGCTCATCATCTGGCAGCAGATTGAGACTGTGCGGCCATGATAATGTGAGAGGGTCCACTCTCTGCTCGCTGCTGCTGGCCCATTCCTGCCAGCACAGACATGGCCATGGCTTCAGCTGCTGCCCTTGAGCTCAGACCGTTTTGCCCTGTAGAGGGGCTGTGTGCCAAAGAGCTGTGCTGGATCACGGGGGCAGGGGAACCTGTAGGCTCTGAGACGTCTTTCATGGTTTCTTCTGCAGCTAAACACATATACACACACACACAAAAACACAGAAGTAAACGTTAATTATGTAATATTGCTTTGCACAGAACATCATCTCTATTGCTACATATATTAAAGAAACATATACAATCAGGTGTGACACATTAGATAAATATACAGGGCTCACCTAAGTAGGCAGTCTTCTTCTGTAAGGTGGTAACAGGACAGTCCTTGTGGGCCAGCAGCAGCTGCTTTAAATGAGCCACCTCATTCCTCAACAGAGACACTTCATTCTGTGAGCAAGGGAAATTAGGCTGCTCAGTATTTTCAACAATTCCTACTTCCAATCATTCTCAATGCTGTGTAACATCATTCAAAGAGTCAAACCCTTCATACAGTCCCCCCCTAATTTAGTGCTAAGGACGACTGTAAATGTACTTTGTTAAAAAAAATACTTTGTTTTACCTTCAGATAAGCAAATAGTAAAGAAGAGGACATATGGTGAAAATTTACCTAAACGTGAAAAAAAATTATTGTAGAATGACTTTACAAGTCGAAGTTACAAGTCTTGTAAAGTTAACAAGTACTTATTGAAATGGATTTTCACTACCTGGAAAAAAAATCTCGAACTTCAATGAGTAGTTGTTAACAGTGTGATCATACACATACGTACACAGCACTCCCACAAGACAAATTTTCACCCCATCCGCCCACTACAAGCCCACTCACCGAGAGCGAGACGTTCAGGGTGCTGAGTTCCTCTGCCTTCTTTTCTAAAGAGCTGACCCACAGTTTGCGTTTCTGTCTGCAGCGTGATGCAGCTGCCCGGTTTCTCTCGAGGAAGCGCTGCCTTCGTTCATCTGGGTCATCGTCTACCGTTCGCCGCCGACGCCCACCTGTAGGCTGTGCTGGAGATACCTAGAGGGGGGAAAGGGTTAGAAGGAAACAGACAAGACATGGGAGGGGTGCAGAACAACGATCAGAAAGAAAAGGGAAGTGTGAGTCATAGTTTCATTATTTTAGTCAGAGCACATCATAGTCATCTCAATACAAGAAGTAAAAAACCCCAATTTTCTGTAACTAAGACTGATGTGATAAAAACAAATGTATGAAAAAGCTTTGGATCCATGTTTAAACAACATCATAATAATCTGAACATTGTGTTTCAGGTAAGTCTTGGACTACAGACAACAAAGTGTACCTGAGGTTGTGCAGGTGATGGTGCATCCGACTGTTGGACTAGCAGCTGGTTCTGCTCTGCCTTCTGAGGCACCATGGGGCTGCTGCCCATGGCCATGATACCCATAGTCTGTCCTGATGGGCTCTGATGGGACAGTGCAGCCTTTAGACGCTACAGGAGAACAATGATATGTATCAAGAACCCACAATAACTTTAAATTACACAATAATTAACTGTTTAGTTTCATTCTACAAAAGGAAGCATAAACAATTTCTTCTTATTTTCAACCATGCCTAGTAAGTTGCTGATCACACTTACACATTGGAGACTGTATTCAAAAAGATTTCTCAAAGAGTTGCTCCTACACCAAAACACTGAGAAAAGTCTCAGAAATGAGATATTTAAGAAATTCTCTTTTATGGTCAGACAGCTGCTAACGTAGAAACTGTTAAGAGTCGGAAAGAAGGACTTTTAAGCGCTTCAAAAATTGCTTAAACATAGAATAAAATGGCAAAGATCAGAGAGGTAGAACAAATATTGTCCAAATGCTTAACAACACTGAATTAATGAAATGCTAATTTAAATCATGAAGGGAAGACATTTGTGGTCAATTAGACATGGGTTCCCATCTCCCACCCTATGCAGCATTGCTAGATCTCTCTCTCCACTTTCCACTCAAGGCAGATGGCCGCCCACCCTGAGCCTGGTTCTGCTGGAGGTTTCACCGTTAAAGGGAGTTTTTCCTGTCGACTGTTGCCTATGGCTGCTCAAGGAGGATTTGTTGGGTTTTCTCTAAATGTCTGTATAGTCTTGACTTTATTATGTAAAGTGCCTTGAGATGAATTTGTTGTGAACTGGCCCTATTTACATAAAACTGAATTGAACTGAATCAATGGTAACAAAAATTCAAATTTTTAAGTGAAAAAAATGCAATAGTGAAGCAGTGATTAAAAGTTGCAAGTAATCAGCAGTGATCACACAAACTATTATAGTGCTTACACAATCTCTTATTGTGATGCAATTAATAAATTTAAACTGGTCTTTTGCACCTGCATACCAGGCTTCCCCTTTTATCTGCTCTAGGTGTAGCTGATGGGAGGGACAGCTACTTCATCACACATAACAGCATAAAGATATTTTCTCAACTGAATGGTTTTAGTGCAAACTGCATACCAATCAATGCCACTGCTAAAATCACATTAATTGATTGAGGGGGGGGGGGTTCTTCTGTTAACATCAAATATATTGGGTACTAAAATTACCAGCGAGGTAAATAGGCTCAATGTTAGTATAAGAACAGTCGGCTTATGAGGCTACTTTCCAAGTAGGCCTGTCTTTTCAAATATGCTTTGAAAGCATGCTTTATAACGTATTCATCAGAGATCTTACTTCAGTGTCCATCCCTGCTCCTACACATCATGCAGCTACAGGCAGGCAACTTTACTTAAGTTAATGTGAATATTAAAAGGCAACACTGGCTGAGGGCCAGTAAGTGCTACAGGTTATTATAGTTAAATAGGCCAAGTTTAACTGGCAACTAGGGTCACTAGAACTGTATTTTTAAATCAACCAATTACTGCATTTAAAAACACACCTCCTTAATGAGACTGGACGATTTGTCTCCAAGAAGCTTCCTGAATAACTCCTAAAGCTCTCTGAGAACATTATAGAAATGTTTGAATACAGCCCAGGATATATTCCGTGTAAAGAATATAGATTTATTTCTAGTGATAATTGTGCTGTGTTGTTCTGCTGTATACAGGCTACACTGTACACAAACTTTCCATTTAATCTGTTTGACACATTTTCAAACCTATAATTTGTTTGTAAACTTGGTACATTTTCCCCTTGGTTCGGTTTCCTTTTACACATAAAAAATCCAAATGAACCAAATTGCAGAATAACAAGTCACGTGAGAACTGTCTTGTCCAATCATTGGTTAAATGGATTTGGGGTGGGAACAAAAAAGTAAACACAGGAAGAAAATCACGTTCTCTACTGGTGAATATTCTTAAGATGGAAAAAGTGCTATGCAACATGGAGCAACTGCAGAGTTGGCAGCTTCTCAGAGCCATGGTAATTATCTGTGCAATATACCAAGCAAAACTCTCCCAGCAGATTACTAAATGCACTTAAAAGAAACATTTTAAAAAGATGAAGCCAAGTCACACTTAAAGAGATCACAATAAAGAAGATCTGTGGGTATTGTTTAACTTGCTGTTTAGCAAAAATCTGCAGTTTTGGGCCAAAGTGAGGTAACATTACACTGACACCAAAAACAAACCACTCCAAAGTTTGTTTGGGATTGGAAGGAGACCACATCAATTATAGGGTCTCAGTGCAGTTTTTTTGGTCTGCAATTGCTGTGTTCAGACATGCCCAGACGAATTGCACAAAGGCAGAAAATGAACCAGAGTTCGACGGAACTGGATTAAATACATTTTTATAATAAAATGCAATTAGTGCCATTTGCCTCAGTCTATGCTTAAAATTTCTAAGAAATTATTTTAAAAAGGTAAATGTGCTCGTTGATCAGCACTGACAACACAAAATCACAAAGTTCCAGCTTCTTCTTTCTCAACTCTTTTGTGCTGGGTTCATTCCTAAACATACGAACTTTAAATAGTGGAACAGTTTTCAGATGCTGTTGATGATGTCACTTTTTGATAACTGAGAATAATATTTTGAAAATAACTGGCCTCAATATATCTCAAAAACAGATTCAGGTAAGTACTATCTTTTCGAAAATGATTATGTATAACTTAAAGACTCTTGTATGTTCCTGCGCTTGCCCCTGACTACGTTGACACCAATGATCTTCCACTTTTGACTAAAAGAGCAAGCCTTTTTTGCCAATTGTAAAAACCACAAATGTGAATTCTGGTTAATAAAATAAAACAAACACCAACCACACTCACTTTGTATGTTTTTGTTTTCACACAAAGTAAGACATGCTTGAAATGTCTAGTCTTTACATAGTTCTATGTGTTTACACGACTGTAAATTCAGTAATGGTTATACTATTGTGCTGTAAGGGTTAAATAATTAAGTAACAGCTGTATAAAAAAAAAGTCATATGATGAACAAACTCAGCAGTGCAGAGGAAGGCTGCAGGGTGAAGATGGAGACAAAAAGAACAGAGATAAAAATAGAGATCTAATCTAGTGCTGACCATCTTGGCCTCTGAGTGGATGCTGTAGCCAGAGGGGGAGTTAGAGCCGCTGCTGCTGCCTCCCAGAGGAGGACCAGGGATCCCAGGAATGTTGGGTACCATGCACATAGGTCGAGCCAGCTGGAGACCAGAGAAAATGAAGGTATATACATGCATGGACAACGTGAATCAGCTTCTTGGCTATGAAATACTGAAATACAACTTACTAACACTACTGGTCTGTCTTACATTAATTACAGAGGGCATCTGTACGGGACCAGGGAGCACAGGCACTGCCTGACCAGAGGGAAGCATCATCATAGGGTAATGGCTGGTTGGTGAACTAGAAAAACAGAAGGGAGAGGGATGACAGAAGCAATAGGTTCAGTTATGTTAGAACACATGAAAACTCAGAAGATTCTGTGATGTAACAATTAGTATAATAAAAGGAAAAATTAATCAACCCCAACCCTATGACACCCACACCTACATTCATTATAGCCTAAGCTGTGCAAACAAAAAATGCAAAACAAAAAACAATAAAACCAACAGAAATATATATAAAATTAAAGTTTATCGAGAACATACATCTCATATGGTCAAATGCAGATAATAATTTGTTTATATAAAGAGCTTAAAAGCTACTTCATTGAAAGTTTAAGAGTCAGATCAGTGGTAAAGGAGTAAGAAGAGGCCAGTCTCACCCCAGAGTGCGATTGGAAGGTGGTGCCTGTGTGATAACAGAGGTTGGTGACGGCATGGTGGGCTGAAGAGCATCAAAGCCCAAGTGCAGTGGCAGAGAACCTGGACGCACAATAGTCGGGGTGGGAGCTGAACTCCTGGGTGGTGTGTCCTAGTTTAATGATTAAAAAAACAAAAGATATTATTGGCTTATTTAATTTTTTTGTGAATTACATCTCAAAAAACATCAAAATTCCTTCCTCAATATTTACACATTTATGTCATACTGCAAGAGTTATATTTCCATGGGTCATAAACCACTCTATTCTCTACATGCAATCACTAAACTCCTCCTAATTGTTTCTTACCTTTCCTTTAACCAGTGGCTCTCTGCTGCAGTCTGACTTTCCAGAAACAGATTCGGGGCTGTCTGGTGGTGAAGAGTCAACTCTACAGGTGCCTCCTCTTTCACCTTCACGTCTGAGGGCGTCTGCAGGCTCATGTCCAAAGCCACAGAGTTGGAAGCAGGAAGCTGACAAGGACAGAGGCATTGAGTGACAGAAAAAGGACAGTAAGTTCACAGTATTCACAAAAGATATTATTCTCAAAGACTACAGTGCATTAAAAAGGGAAGCTAGCATTTACCAGACTAACCAAACAACCAAGCCAGACACACTATTTTAGTTTGAATAAACCACACTAAAATCATCTAAACAAACTGTTGCAATAGTTCGTTTACAGTAAGTACAATGATACACCAAGAGCACAAGGAAGGAATTTCTGCAAGTAAAACTTACACTACCTCAAAACTTAGTTATAAAGAAGGAAGTAAAATAATGTTTCTCTTCATGGGAGTCTTTGAAAAATGTTCTTTGTTTCTTACTTGTAGCTATACACACAAACGCACAGAGGAAAAGTAATCTACCACACGCTTTACTTACAGAGTTCTTGGCCCTCTTCTCATCATCATCTTGTTCAAAGGAGCTGGCCAGCTCATTAAACAGACCAACCTCCTCACAGTTCTTTAGGAAACGGGTGGGAGTAGGTGTCTGGTCTGGCAAAAAGGAATGAACACAGATAACTATTCAAAGTAATGCTTTCACACTTAGTTCACACTCAGCATTGAATATAGAAACCAAAGTCATAAGTGTGTGTTTAAAGCTGCCTTTCTTAAGATAGTGTTGGAACATGTTGATGTGTGTTATATAGTCTTCATCTGAATGATCAGAGAATATGTAACAAGAAAGAAGAGCAAAGCTAAGTGTTTGTCTCTTAGAAAAAAAATATACCTGCAATGATGACAGAGTCGGTCCTGGGTGGTCCAAATTTCAGTGTCATCTCATGCTTGTGTTTGTGTACAGCCAAATGGTCCTCATTGGTAAACCTCTGGAATAAGTGAACAACAAAAACAAGAACAACAAAAAAAAAAAAAAAAAAAGAGAGAGAGAGAGAGGAACGATGATGTGAATTAATCAGTGGGTATTTCTCTATTTGTCATGGTGACCTTAAGAAATATCCTGTAGTACAATCACCCAGATATTGTAGTAATTGCAGACAGCCCAACACATGCAGCCTTTACTGTACACATAAAAAAAAATTTACTATATGTGCTATTGTGAATAACAAATTGAGCTGTCAAATCCACTGAATATTGATTTATTCCATTTAAATAATTTTAAATCAAATTCAAAATAGATTTTGTAAGAGGTTTAACAGAGGAGAGTTCATTGTTGTTAAATATATTGGTGTGTAAATTGTATTTCAGCATAGCTTTACGTTATTCAGAATTTTGTACCAGGTTCCCAGGCTATAGGAGATCTGGCCTTTAGAAGCGAGCACTAACAGCCATTCTATGGGAAACAGCACTTCTTTGGAGAAGTGGCAAGGAGAATCAGTCATAGATGTGGGAGGAATCTTCTTGGCCCTGGCACCAGCCTATTCACCATTCGCTGCAGCCTATTTTTGAGTGCTGCGTTGCAGTTGCAAGTTCAGTCGTGAGAGTGAAGTGGAAACACAGTCAAGTGTCAGGAGACTTATTTTTAGCCCTAACCGGCAGCATCACCAATACATGTCTCATTTGTCTCTTTTCTCTGAACAAGGTGGCTGGGACTTGTAGAGAAAACTATCTACAACTAATCTCCTGGTATAAGATACTGGAAGCTAGGATTACAACAAAGTAAATACTGGACACCATAAAATGTTGTTATTATTGTTGTTGTTGTTTGTGGCAGTGGTGGTAGTGAAAGGGAAAACTGTGCAAAGCCAGAAGTCTACCATCCTTGTTTTATTATGGGCATGATTCAGATTTTCCTGGTGGACAACTGTTGTTTATGAAGGGCAGCAGTAAAACTACATTTGGACATAGCCTCCTTATGACAAAAGATGTTCAGCATCTAAATGTATACTAATAAATACCATTATAGATTTTTTTAAAGGCGAGTAAAAGTTTTATAAATGACAGCACAAGTCTAGATTTAATAACAATTCGTATAATGACACCTAAGCTGGATGGAATAATGTTTAGGAGTAATTTTTACACTCAATAGTTTTGTTGCCCACTAAACTGTATCCATAGCACATAGTACTGAAGTACAAAAAGCGTGTTATTGAATGGTCAAATTTACAGTTGTGTTTGATTATCCGCTGACCAGATAGTGATTTAAATCTAAGGATTTACAATTTTAGCTTTACTAGGTTTATTTAGGTTTATTTTATTTTTTTTACATTACAAATGGGTCAAAATGACTCCTTCTCTTTATCATTTTGGTTTTTTGTTTCTAGCAGCAGCAGACGGTTTTTTCAGCAAACAAAATGACAAACAAAGAACTCATAAACAAACTAAATGACTAGAGGAGCTTTAAATTAGGAGTGTTTAAACCAAACTTCAGAATTTAACGGAGCCCAAAGCAGAGCTATAAGAGGGATGGTCAGAATCGTGAGTCCAAATGAATGATATTTTTCAGCCGTAACATTTAAGATCGAAAAATTTAGAAACAAAATATTTCTATTCCTCACGGTAAAGTTGTGCTCTGTTGGCAAAAACACTTCTAAACATCTAGCACGGTCACACTGTTCTACGATCGGAGTTCTGTTTATACAACAGATTCACACTCAAACAAAGCTGGTGGGTGTACCACAGCTGTAGACCCACACGCTCATCTACTATAAAAAAAGAAAAGTTTTCATGTGATTTTGCTGCTGTGAATGTCAACTAAATCATACATGATAATAAAATATGCAGTAATTACATAACAGTGAAAAATTTAAACGTTTGTTCTATCAGAAAACAGGTCCCCAGCTGTCCATAATGTTCTGAATTGAACACAACAAAACACATCATCTTTTATTTATCTTGCAAGCATGTTTAACTACTTTATATGACTGTTATTCAAACCGCAAGCCCTGTGTACAACAGATCATTGCTGATCAGAGAACAGACATGGGTTTATGAATCACAAATGGTTCTTAACCACATAAACACTTTCTTCATTTAGACCCAAGGAGAGATAATCCACCACTACTTTTAAAGATATCCCAAACAACCAAATACACCATCAGACAGCCACACCAGACATCCTGATCCGGTGTTAAATAGTCATGAAACCCAGAATTCACTTCTTTCAGTTTTATCAGCCCATAGCCCGACAATCACCATGTTACAGGCATGTGAGTGCACTATTGGCACTCAGCTGAGTCACTGCCACAGTTCAAACCTGTGTCTGCAGGCGCTAGAAGTCAACAGTAACAGGTTGAAACAATAACTGTGCTCTGATTACTCACTGGAGCTTCCAGTGACTCATTGCTAAAGGAGACATAGCATTGTCTAACAAGGCAGCATGCTAGCTAGAATGCCAGAGCCAGTGTAATGGCCACGAGTGTTGCATAAATCAGAGCAGATCAACTCACTCTAGAAATGATAATAAGTGTGTTGGCAATGTTTACAGGGTTAAGTGTGAGTTCTCTTATTTTACAGTAAAAAATCTTTTTTCTTTTAGAAATAAAATACATTTCATACATTATCACAAATACATTCATCATAAACAGATGGAAAGTACACACACAAAGGCAAAAAAAAAATCAAAAATCACATAAAAGGAAGGAGAAGACTTACCTGTCCACAGCCAGGAGCATTGCACACAAAAGGTCGGTCGTCCCCCATTTTTGCAAAAAGCTTGCAATGTAACTGTGGGAGAGGAGAAGAGGTGAACATTGCTTCTTTCTTGGTTTGTCAACTTGTAAATCCTGAAAGCAACAAAACAGGGATGCTGTGGCTTATAGTCTTTAGTCTGAGGAGGAAGGCAAAATTCTATTTAAAAATAACCCTGGCAAGGAGGAAAACACGCACAGAGGCAGCGAGACGAAGTTTCCCTGGTGATACTTCCTTCACGCAGGGGGGCTTCTGGTTGGCCAATGAGGAACAGCTTACAAGAAAGGATGACAGCTACCATTTACACAAAGACGTCTAACTCTCCTTCTGCCTCTGTTTCAATGTCCCTCACTTCCAATCCCTCCTTCTCTTATTACCACTCCCTCTCTTCACCTCTCCAGCACCACCCAACCTTTTCCCTTCTTGTACCCCTCATTCAGTCTATCCCTTCACATGGTGCAGCTGTTCCTCTCTGCACATAGTCTGTTTCATTGCCATCCACTTTCTGAAACTCTTCACACACACACACACACACACACACACATATCTGGAAATTGTATCATTTACACATGGCAGAGATATCTTTTCTAAAGAGATATTATGTAAAACTATTCCCAATGTTTTAGCATAAATATGTTCTAAAACTTGTCTCAAAGGATAACTTCGGCTATTATCTAAATTGCTGTATTGTCCACGGGCACTATAAAGATGTTAAAATATTCAATCTTCTCTACTCATGTTTAGTTAGCAGTCAAAAACATATGAAACATACTGCTCCACCGAGTGACATATTTCTTCATTCCAAAAACTAAGGACCTGATATTTACAAAATTAGCATTTCTATGTAACGCGACTGGTCAACGCTCATGCATGACAATAATGGTGGAATTATGGAGACTCTGTTGATAAAGTAATTCACGTCACTCTGTAAAGGGACGTGTCTAACTGATCATTTCTGGACAACAATGGTGGTCTGTGGCACAGAAGAGCCACACAAACTGCTGGCTGACAAATCAGTCTAGCAGAATTATTGAACAGCACTGCCAGTATTGCAGACATACTTACTTCTACAGGTTTTCAAGCGAGGACTGCTATGATGTTCAATCAGAGAATTTTAACAATTTCAGGCTGACTGAGCATCAATGCTTCTTACTAAATACAGTTTTATAAAACTAATACTGAAGCACTGGGTAGAGTAAGTAAGAGTGTAGGAGCATATTGGGTGGAAAGGATAGATTGGGAGTGTCAAATTTAAATGACTAGCAGAGATGATTACGAAATGAGTAAGACAAAATCTAATAACTTTTAATGCTGCTGATATAACTACTGGTAATTTTATTCAATAACTAAAGGTGGGTGACACAGAGAACACTTAATCAATGGTTAAACTAAACTAATAAGCAACCACTCAGATAAAAATGGTTCCAATTTCTACTTCTTAAGTATCGGGACCTCATGATTCTCCCTGTTTTATATCATACTAAATTGATTGGTTTTAAGTTCTGGATTGTTCATTGGACAAAAGAAGATGTTTAAAGATGTTATTGGATGATACAATTAGAAGACTAAACATTTCATACTGAAAAGGATCATTAGCTACAGCTCAAGTGACAAGTCATAGTCAGAGGCATTCCGATTCAAATTAAAGTCAGAATAAAACACAGTGGTTAAGTAGTTTGGGGTCCTGGATCGCAGCTAAAAGGTCTCTGATTCCAATCCCCAGCCGACTCCAGCCTTTCTTTGTGGAGTTTGCATCTTCTCCCCATACTTGCGTGGGTTTCCTCTGGGTACTCTGGTTTCCTCACACAATCCAAATATTTCCAGGTTAGATTAACTGATGATTCTAAATTGCCCAAAGGTGTGAGTATGGCTGTTAATAGTTTGGTGTTTTTTTGTGTTTGGCTCTCTGGGTTGTCCCTGCTATACACTGCAACCCGTTGAGAGTCTACCGCGCCTTTTGCCCAGTAAGAGCTGGGATAATTTCCACCATAGTCCTCAAAAGCAGTTACAGATAATCAATGGATGGACAATATCAACCAATCAGATATTTTGCCATTTTTACTTGAAGTATGAAGCAGTCACAGTTTACTCACTACAAACTGCATTTAGCATATTTTAAATTATTAATTACTGTTAATGTCGATCCAATGTTCAAATAAGATAATGTTAAGGATTTTGCTGGTGAAATATTAACACGACTAACGTATGTAGTAAACATTTAGTAAAAATATGTAAACCAGATATATGCAAAATATGTCTTGTCTCTAGGTCAAACATAAAGTGTACTGTTTTTTGTTGTAAATAAAAATAAATAAGTAAATATTTTTTAAGCACAGAGGCTACCAACCAAATACTTTATCCCTCTCTTCTTTACTGCTGTCAAGAGTTAAATGTGCACATGCTTTTGTTTGGTTTCTTCTCCTGCTGAGCCTGAAGCTAACAAGACATAAAAGTAAAGACTTGCGAGGCTTACTGCTTCTATCAGTTGTGTGAGCGGAGGATAGTAACTCCTGACATAGCCCCCTTGCCTCAACCCCATTCCCAACTCAACAACAACCAAGAGAAAGCAAGAGGTTTAGAAAATAACTTGGTCATTAAATTTAAATCAGGGAATTGGAGGGGTAGTGATGAACAATAACATTAATGTTTTAACACAGCCGGTCCAAAGTGACGTCTGGCAACTATTACACAACAATTTCCCACTGAAAGTGCAGCAGCTACTAACATGCATCAAGAATCACGCTATATAAGCGGATAGGTTCTTTCAATGAACAAAAGCCACTGACAAGTTTAATACTAAATTAGGTTCCTCCTAAATACTGTCACGCACAGGTTTAACGTTAATGATTTAAAACTAACCTTTAAAATTTACAATGTATTTTGTTATCCTCATAAACTTTTACTTTGACTACCATAATTTACCGGAAAAGTCTCTATACTCCTTTGCTGAATTTGTAAAGGTTGTTTATTTTTTTTTTTTTTTAAATCTGCTCATGCATTATACAACATAAAATGTGAAACTTTTCTGCAAACTGTAAAAAGTTAAACCTGTTTAGTATAGCAATATTGCAATGTTACTGTTCCCGTTAACCTCTATTGTACCTACACGGGTTCAGCATGTAGCCTAGCGTTATTGAGTGGGACAGATTATTCATTATGTTGGCGAGGCATAAATGTCTGAAAGTTTTCCCAATGCTGAAGTCAGTATATTTTCCTCCCTCTACCGAGGACAGCTGCCCCTGAGCCAACACATGATTACTGAAGCCTTGCGCTGGAATACAACAAGCTCCCGTGACAGTGGGCTTGTAACTGGCCTAACTGTTCTCTTTCAGGTCTACGTCTTTACAGCGAAAGAGGTCTGCAAAAACCCCTTTCCTCCCTGCGCAGATCATAGGGACGATAAAGCAGAGAAGTCAGATTTTTTGCAGACCTCCCATCCTCTGGAGAGAGACAACAGGTTAGTGCCAGGGCCCTCACAAAGTGCTTACAATCGACTAAGTATATTTGTGCAGAGATGTGTCGGCAAGCGAGATACTCTGTGTAGCTCGTTATACCAAGGGTGTGGACTGTGTGGGGAAATGAACACATCTGGCGTTAGGAGTGGGAACAGATTTCAGAGTTTACATCTAACTAAAGACATGCTAGACATTAACTTGGCTGGCTGGCACAAACATGAAATGTGGGATTTGATTTTGTGGGAAGTCCAAACATAAATTCCATATTACATGGGTTGGAAAATACCATTTTTTTCATAGCTGCCTCAACCAATATCTTAACCTGATTAATATAGATGTGTTAAGGTCGCTTATTCTAGTGCATGATTTGGAAAAAAAAAATCATGAAGGACATGTTCAAAAATGACTATACTATCTGTAAGCCTCTAGCCTGATTTGTTAAAGGAAAACAAGATTCTGTTTATTAACTTCTGTCAGATATGTCTAAGTGAGCATAAGCAGAATATGATTAATTAATAAGTTGAGGGTGACAATGTTTTCTCCTAAGTATAAAATGCTCTGCTTCAATCTTCAATCAGACCTCTGACAGACACTGAATCAGTCTGCTGGTTACTTTAGTCCTGATGCACATCACTGACATTCATGACAGAAATTGATATCAAGTTCGCTCATTCACCTCATTTCATCCAAGGTGTCATAAAACCACTTAAGGTGCCCTAATTCCGGTCTTTCTCATTAAGCTGCTGCCAAAGTCCCACCGTTAACTAGGATTTCTCAGACTCAGCAGGTGTTGGGGACTGAGTCCCAGCTATAATCAGACACAGCCATCCAGTGTTTGATGCGGCCTGCTAGGAAACTGACTAAACAAACTGTATTAATAGCTCGCTCTGCAGCCGCGTCTCTGGAATCTGAGGCTTGAATTGCCAGAGGGTAGGGGAGACCCCCAAAAAAGAAAAAAAGTAAAGGGGAGGAGGAGAGATTAAAATAGTGAAATAATGAAAGATCAGAGATTGGTCAAGTGTCAGTGGCCGTGGGTATTTTCTGAAACAGAAGTAAGGTCTGCAAGATCTGGGCTTTGAGCTTTAGTGGCCAGAGGTCTGGGTGTATGTAACAGCCAACATGGATTTATGTAAGCAAAGTGAACCTGAGATTTAGTAAATGGAACAAATGAAATTCTATATCCATGTCTGCATAACTAACAAGGGCTAAATGCTAAATCCATGCACAGCTAGCACACAATCCAGGACAATACGAGATGGACCCTGAGCACTTTTCTAAAATTAAAGCAACACTCTGGCAACAACGATTTTCCCAAGTCATTTATACTCTAAAATAATACCAAACCAATCATTTGACTAACAAATAACACAACATGCTAAAAGCTTGTTTTTACAACTTATAATTTTTACACATTAAATTTACTCACCGTCTGTGTAATGTGATGACATTCCAGTTATAACAAAAAGGGAACATTTATGCTGCACTGAATTCAGATAAATGACAATACATTGGTTGGGGCAAACAGACTGCAGTTTTAACACTTCTCTGCGATAGAATGAGATACAACTCTGCCAAAAACATGACCTACATTCCTAATGGACGTGTTGACATGCATGGGGATGTGGATCCTGGGGCGTTCAGCTCAAATTGCAATACTATGGATATGATTACTACATGAGACTTGGAGGTTTTTGAGGCTCTCCTTGCAGTCCTAGATTATCATCACATAATGCTCTACCAACAAAACAGACAAATAAATACGTTTCACGGCTTTTCACGCATGTAAAAGAGATAAATACCAACTGAAATCTCGAAGTCCGACACACTTAAGTTCCTTCTTACAGACTGCCTTGAAAAAGTTAGTCGTTTTAGCCTCCATTACCTTCTGGCTACGTACGTGCAGAAGCCCAGCCTTTTCCCGTAACAAGACCGCCTATTCTCTTCAGCAATTGGCTAAACGCACGTCAATCAACTGCTCCTGACGTACGCAAAGCTCTAGGCGCTGTCAATAACACGGACTAGCTGAATCTTATTGGTCAAAAACCCGAAATCAACTTTTTGTACCAACGCAAAACTAATGGCTAACTGAAGTGGCTAGCGTTAACAACAGGCCGAAGGCACATTGGAAATTATTACAACAGCATTACTATTATTTCAGCCATGACAACGAACACACATCAACGCGAATTTCATTATATTCGAAGTGAACTGTGTTTTTAAAGACTTTACAAAGAGTCAAATTAATACGTGCTGATGAAAAGCTAGCAGCAGTTGGCTGGTTAGCGGACTGACACTTGAGTGCAAAACGAGACAGTCCGAATGAAACGTTGAAATAGTTTGACAATTTAATAGACGCGTGTTTTTAAGAGCAACAAACACTGAAAAAGGTCACATCGACAACTATCTTACCAACGTTTAGTAAAATTAACATATGTGTGGTGAATTTAAAGGGTAATAAAGTGTTTACAAACTCACCCTTGCGCCCCTCTATCTGACTCCCCTCTCTCCTCTCTCTTGGAATTTGACACTCCCCTCGACGTCGAGCTATCGCGATAGTTCACGGGCAGCTCCAGACTTTGGGAGTCTCTTGGCTTTATGGGCGCAAATACAACATGTTTCCTTTTGTGTTTTTTTTTTTGTTTGTTTTTTGTTTGCTTTTTTGAGTATTGTTTGTTGCAATTGTAGCGATGCATCAGTTAAATCTAAATGCATACACAAGAAAATTTGCTTCTGATGATACAGAGATGTGCACCCTTGTGTGCAATAAATGTATGACCGTTTGATAAAACTGTTATTTAGCACAAAACCTGATCCCCACAGCCCTATAATATAAGGGCTCCCGAGGCCGCTCGACTTGCTTGTTTTCAAATATTATATACTGCATGTATTCAAACAACTGTCTGCACACTCGTGCAGTGCTACATAAGTTGATAAACTTGTCAGACTGTTCTTAATGCAGCAAATAATATTAGATAAACTAAAATAAAAAAAAAGATTATAAACTTCTCTGATGCTGTTGAATTTTTTTTGCATCAGTAATGTTTCTTTTTATGGCTAGTAAGAGTAGTTTCTCTATAATAAGAGCTTCAATGTTAAAACCTGGCTACTTTGGCGTATTAATCGCTTCACTACTACACCCCTGCCCTCTACATACATAAGGCACAGTATTTGGTAACAGCCATAAAAATAAAATGTTATGAAAATGTTTAATTCCTAATCAGGTCAGAGAGTTCTTAGTTCGCACTTTAAACCACTCTTGCATTATATGACACAAGAAAAGCACAATGACAAAACTACTGAATGGACATATAAAACATTAAAAATGAAGGGGTCAAATTTTTTTAAAATAGTACATATTATAGAGTTTGTTAATTAGATAACCAAAAAAAGCATGCTAGTACAACTTATGTTATATATTTGTAAATACCTCAACTTTTAATGATGAGCCAGCTGATGTAATCCACAGCAACTGTTACATTTGTATTTTCTGCCAATATGAAATGACACTGACTGACACATTTCATTCAGAGCCCAGTTAATTCAGAAGCAAGTTTGGGGAGCCCCCCAATGGATTTCTTGAGAACTGAATGTATCATCGTTAACTCTGGTATCTCCTTTTTAAGAGTCAGAAGGCACAGTCAGTGATTTTATGTCACCATACATCTATTTACTACTGCATACTGTCTGTTGTACCATGAGAACATTAGAAGCCACAAAATTATTTTAGTTATAAAGAATACAAAAATGCTTGGATACAGCTCTAAATTACAGTCCTTAGTGTAAAGTTATGGTGTGGTTTGTCATATTTGAGCCCTTTTATCTTAATTTTAAATGACTGCAGTAAACAGTAATTATATAGGCACGAAGAGATCACAGCTATATTCAGTTTTAATTACTAACACAAAGGTCCCATTTCACACAGTTCAAAAGTAATCTAGCCTTTTCTTTACCAAATAAATTATACTAATTGTCTGATATGCATATTTTTAACGCAGCAGATCATGTGTATTACTTAAAATGTTTATAGTCTGTATATTTTCAGTGAAAGCAAGTGTCACAGATTAGCTTCAGGGATACACCAACACTGCCAAGGCATCCTTTGCATGCATATATATCCATCAATCCGCAAACTATTTACTGTATTTCATCTTCAGGTGCAAGTAATAGGTCTTATCAGGGAAGACGTTTTGACATCATAGAAAAGTAACAGATGAGCATTACAAAATGAATAGTTTATTAAATTTATTAAGTCTAGCTGTGTGGTGAAATAAATTGAAGGATTCATACTTTTTTGGAAAACAATGAAGAGTAAAACAGAGTGGAATATAAAGGCATTTACTTTCATCAAATTGACAAAAAAAAGCACTTTTCAGGTGTACACAAGACTAAATCTAAAGGTTAATGTTACATACATCTGCAGAACAGGCAAACAAAACCAAGCATATGAATGGTCAGATTTTAGACAGACTTAACAAACTTAAACACATTCTGCAACGTTCTTAGTGAAGAAGCAAAACTTAGTAATCATGCCATTTCATGTTTAAAAAAAAAAAAAACTAACTTAAATAACATATTAATTAATAAAAATATGTAGTAAAATGTTAGACTAGTAAGTGCTTGAAAACCCAAATTGTGCAAGTTAAGACTGTATGAACTGTAAAAAAAAAAAAACATTTTATTTGTTCTTGGCAACTGCACCCTTAATTGAAATAAAACCCAAATAATAAATTACATATAACATCAGTTATGTTGACATCACTTTTATCAACACTGACCAAGTTTGGAGAATGAGATGGAGGCAAGTTTGTCTGGCACATTTAGTAAAACCAATGATGATATTCTGCAAAGTTTTGTCGCCTCTACATAACAAATTAAAATGTTCTGGCACAGTTTTCTGTTCTGGTCAAGGTGTTTTTTTTTATATTTCCCCTGGATTTGCAAAAAATTATTGCATTGTGAGTTCACCAGCATTGAGAAAAGGATGGCCACTCCAAATAACATACAAACTGCTTAAAATTCATTCTCCAGTCCACCTTCGGGTTTTAAAAATCCTAGTCATCATTAACTGAAACTTTCATACAAAAAACGACTTAGCCTACTTAAATTTTCAAGGATGTACTGGCTTTGTAAAGATAATCAGTTGGACAATTGGATACATATCATTAGGTACATTTTTATGATGAAACTGATGTTATAGATCCTTTATAGATCATTTCTGTACTGCACAAACTGGTCTTTTTTGCCACAACTTCCTTTTACCGGCAAGAAATTATGTAACAGTGTAAGCGTAGTGTTCTGGATCAGACTTGCTCCTACAGATGAAACCGATCAAACCTAACAACGTGTACATAAATAACTGCTTGCTTAGAAGTTGTGCAACTACCACATAACAAATAAAGAAGGAAATAACTTAAGAGATTTGTTTATCCGTCTTGGTGAATAAATCTGTTCATTTGCAAGAACGTTTGGTAAATGAGGGCCACTGCTAAACAATATCCTATAATTCAACACAGACTCTTTCTTGTCAATACATGCAGTGTGAAGAACTTTTAATTGGCCAGTGAGATCTGAGAGCCCCCCATTGGTTTTATCATTTCAGTCTCTCAGCAGTAGATAGTCTTTAATAGTCTCTGGTAAAGGAAGCTCTTTTACTGCAGTGGGAAGGAACTGCACTCCGAGACTCTGCCGGACAGCACATCGTGCCAGAGCACGCAGTGTTGGAGCCTGAGCCACCATGCTGGTCAGCCTCGCCAGCAGCTGGGGATCCTTACTCAGCTCCCTGGGAAGGGTACCATCAGCCCGTCTGATCTCAAACCGCCCTGCAGCCCGGCACAACAGCTCGAGGCACTCCTCCTCCTGTTCAGTGCCCAGGCCCCGGGCTAACAGGGCTACCAGTCGGGAGATAGGGGTCTGGCCCTTCAGGTTGGTCACATGAACCTGGGCTCCGTAGTCTAATAGCACTTTGACACTCTCCAGATTACCCTTCATTGCTGCCCAGCTCAAAGGAGTGTCATTGTTGTAGTCCCGAGCATTTGGACAAGCCCCACTTTCCAGCAGAGCCCTAACACACTCTGGGTTATCTTTGAAGGCAGCCCAGTGAAGTGGGGTGTCCTTGTTGCCGTCTAGGGCATTTGGCTGGGCCCCATATTCTAACAGCAGCTCCACACAACTCTCATCCTTCTCTGCTGCATAGTGCAGTGCAGTGCGGTTATATCCATCCAAAGCATTAACCTGATGAGGAGATTCAATACAATTAGCAGCTGAATGCTATGGCTAATTAATTAAATGCAGTAACTATAGAAAAGAGGTAAATTTAGCGCATGGTTTCTACTGAAGCCTCTACAGGATGCGTAAAATATCTGAAGTGAAAAATGAATACTAGAAATAAATAAAAAGATACCACATAGACTAAAAGACTATTTTTTGACCGTTCACCATGTCAAAGCGAGTCTTTAAAGATATAATAAGTTTACAATAATATTTTCAAATAAATTAGTGTTGATTCTTTTAAATAAATATTTCAGCTGACAAATTCAACACTGATTGTTTTTGTGAAAAACAATAATGACATACTCCAAATCTCTACACTTCTAATCCAATTTACCTGTAGAAGTTAAATATCACAATTATGTGACAGAAACCCCCCACCCCCATTTGGCTGAGCACTCACTCTAAAATTAATCATATTAGTTTTGTATAATTTCTCAAAATAACATGTTTTATGATTCTGCCAGTTGTTATATATTATTAGTGTATACAAGAAAAATTCACACAATTTTCTCCTTTTAAAGGCAGCTACTGGGCTGAGTTTACAGCTTAGTATGACAATGAATGACCACAAATGCGTGATTCCTTCAGTGAACATCATGCTCTGTTTAAACGTTGCAATATACTGGGATTAATATCTGAAGTTCATGATCGGGACCACACCTCAAACACGCCCCTTCTGGTCTATAAATACCCTCCTGCCATGTTCGTCAGAGCATCTTGGTTTTTTTTGTACACCACCCACCCTCACCTGTTTCTGTTTGTTTCTCTCTATTCTATTCTCCTTAGGACCAGGGTGGTCTGCTGTGCATGGAGCAGAAGCAGAGCCTGCCCAAAACCGTATACCTATATGGCTTTATTAGGGAGCAAGTGAATATTTTGTCCCCAAAGTGAATGTGTTGAAAGCAGAAAACAGCCATAGGTAAGGATGTGACCAACTTTGACAGGGACCAAATTGTAATGCCAAGTAAACTGGATAAAAGAAATCCAAATCTACAGCTCTTGAGGGGTGTTTTCAGTCTACAGTGTTCCAAGGAAGGAAAGCCAGTGAACCAGTGACAGGGTCACGAGCTGCAAAGATGCACATGAGGAGAAAAGACTGGGCTGTATACTCTGATCAAGTAGAAGAGCTACTGTAGTTTCAATTGCTGAAAAGGCTCAATTTGGTTCCAATAAAAAGTGGATCACAGCTTATTGCATGAGTAGAAATGATCAAAAGTGCCTACAATTGGCACATGAACATCAGAACTGGATGCAGAACTGGTTACATGTTCCAATGACTTAATTCTTTTACATAGTGTAGCTGTTACTTTGACATGTACCACCAGCCTAAACATTGTTGCCCCGGCACAGAAACAGTATTCCCTCATGGCAGTGGGGTCTTTTAACAGACCAACGGACCCTGCTGCACTGCAATAATGTTTCAAGAATGGACTGAGTTACAGAGTGAGTTTGAGGTGTTGACTTGACCTCTAAATTCAGTAAATAAAGTGATCTACTGAGTGTTAGATGGGTGATCATAATGTTATGGCTGTTCAGGTGATTTATTTTTTTGTGTGTTAAATCCCATATGCATCAAAAATTTAAGGATATGCTTTAGCAAGTGTGTAGGAGTCCCCCATGACCTACCTCTGCCCCTTTCTCCAACAGCAGCTCTACGCAGTCAGCATCAGCAACCATACAAGCACAGTGCAGGGGCTTGAGTGTGCCGTGCATCCGGTTCACATCAGCTCCCTTTGACACACAGGACATAACAGCCAAAAGTCAATACAGATGATGGCACTGAGAAATATAACTCAAAGTTGACCAATGAGCGCTCCTACCTTACGAATGAGATCCTCTACATTGTCGTGTGGGAATGAGCGGATGGCTGCAATGGTGCGGATGAGCCGCTCAGACAGGGAATATTTACTTTGAATGCTTTGCATGATGTACCACATAGTAGAGCTCATGTGTGACAGAGGACCATGGCACCCAAGGCAAGGGTGACACTACAGCACACTGAAATACATTGTGAAGACGCTGAAGTTACAGACTGTAGGGCATAATTAACATCCATAAACATTAAAAACGTAACAAAATACAATAAATTTTAAAAGGCATGTTTTGTTTTTTTTTGCTTCTTAGGTACTGGCATGTCACATAATTATATACTGTTTATTGCATTAAACATAATAATGTACCCATTCCAACACCAAAGGACTGAAAAATTAGTGACTTTATTAACTGACATCTCTTCTGCTAAATGTTTTATTTAATTTTGTTAAAAATATAAACCTAGAAATCTTAATATTTTGATTAAAATTAATTGACACACATAATGAGGAGTCCAGAATTATGCAGAATTAATCAATACAGTTTGTGCTCTATTGTAGTGATATGTGGTGTATTGTGAATATCATAAATAATTCCTCCCCTTACAAATATTTGTCATATCTAACAATGATTATATAGTTGCATGATCACGTGTTTGCATGGATCATGCATGTGGAGATCTCAAATGAGCCTGCAAAAAGAACAAGTGTAGTGCATAACCAAGCTCAACCCCTCTACAGGTCTGAGGAAAAGGAAATTCAGAAAAATAGCTACACCTCACATATGGCAATGGCTTGGCAAAATAATATTTGTCGTTTGTAAATGTTGTCCAGCCCTTGTTGGCACAATTCCCCAACAAGGGTTGGAAATTCACTCACACCTAAAGCCTCCAACATAAGGAGCAGATGTTAGGGCAGCAACAGTAACAAACTCCTTCAATTTAGATGGATCTGTCAGGATTATTTTTTCCCATATGGCCCAGCCTTAAGACTATTATTAGTACAACTTGTTTAAATATATTTACATATAATGTATTTGTTATTAAGGTCCAGAAATTATTATTTCTAAAGGAGTTGTTAACCTAAAGATTAAAAAAATAATGGAATTATGGAGTGATGACAATACAAAAAATATTTTTCCCCTCTTCTATGGATAAACTAATGATTTCAGGCTAATGTCAGAACACCGTGCTGTGCTGATGGTGTTTCCTTGTACTAGCTTTAATCTGACGCTCGATGTCTCACGTTTTTCTGCTGTTGCAACTTAATTTTTGGCCCGAACACAAAACGTAAACAAACGAGTGACAAGCCGAGTCTGTCGGCTAACTGACGTTAGCTCACAAGTTCAAAACGAAGGAATAGTAAAGGCAGTTTGCAACAGTGCTGTAACTAACTTGGATTTACACAAACTGTCAGCTTTTAGCACACCAATACAAATATAAAAAGCGGCTTGCAAAGCATTCTCCGGATGGGCTAGTCCAGTGAAAAACAAATCCCCGTCTACATATTCACCAGCTAGTCAAACCACATCAGCCAGCAGCCTAGCTAACGTTAGCTTGTGGATACGAGGGACAAGCTTCACTCGCAGACGGCGAAAACACGGATGACACTCAAATCAAGCACTAGGGCGAACGCTTTAAAATGTCTTCCAGATCCTCAAATTGGATACTGGATTATAACGTACCGTTTTTTTGGTCCCCGGTTTGAAGGTCTCACGGGTTCCAGGCACCGACTGTTTGCTGCTCGGTTTAACACAAACAGGACGTCACGGCTGCAGTCACGCCCTCTGCCTGCCTGCCTGCCTGGATTTTAAATACGACCGAGCCCAAGTTTGCGCTGGCTGACCCGTGTTACTTGGACCATACGAAGTCCCTCGATTCTCTTTTTGAATAAGAGGCTTTTACAACTTCTGACGGGGAGCTTCGTGTTTAACAGGAGCACGGAGTTGACCGATATAGTCGTGGCATCCAGCCGGCACGCGAGGAATGCCTGGCGCTCGCGGCCATGTTAAGAGCCGTTGCCGCAGCGACACAGCGACACCGAACAAGCGGCTTTACGGCTGTCGGAGCGCAGACAGCGAATAGCGGGAAAATAAGAGCGTGAGGTTGTATGAATAATCGCACAAAAATACATTAATATAGTGGCAGACTTTACTCAAGTAAAGTCCATTTAATGTCCTTGTCCTTGGCTATTAAAAACTACATTTACAATGTCTAAAACAACTATAAGCTATAAGTGGCCGTTTTTACAACTGATAGCTAAACATATTTTAGCATATTGTGAATGTAGATAGTGTATTTATTTAAAATAAAAGTGCAAAAGTGATGTAATTTGTCCTAAAGAATGCAAAAGCGCAAGATAACATCAAAAGTAAACATCAATGTAGTGTAATAATGATTCTGAACATTTGAACATTAACATAATTGCAATTTCCGCTTGTATCACTTCTTGCAGCTATTGTACCTGTGAGATTTGAACCACTGAGTAATTAAAAAATGAAAGTTAGGGAAAAAACTTTTGTTGCACACATGAAAGACATGAAAGAGTCTTTCACGTGTGAAGGCGCATGAAAAACAGTTGCAGTTTTGCAACATTCCAGCAGGTGGCACTCCTGAAAATGAAAATTCAAACTAATATTTTTAACAATTATTGTACTATAGCTATCCGTACAAAAAGTACTAGGACACCTCTCCTTACTAGAGAAAGTAGTAGTAATAGTAGCGCACACAAAAAACATGGAAGAATTGTTAATAATGATAATAATAATAATAAATACTGGAAACAACAAGAATATTATGGTACTAATAATAATAACTAGAACTCGGCATTTCCTAAAGAAAATGCACTTGATTGCTGAAAACCAGCTGTTAAAGACTTTTGTAAGCTTTTATCGCTGCTCGCAGGCTTTGCAGTCTTCAGGCAAACACAAAACTAAAAGCAACGGTAAAAGACGTTATGGGGGAAAAGCTAAGGCTAGTGACTAAGAAAACTAATGGCCAGGGAAACAACTTACTTTAGATAAACGACAAAGCTCAAGTAAAAATTTTTTTTATATATTCAGAAATTTACCCTTATTGTTAGCAAACATTGGAGGCTAAATCTTCAAAGTAACTAGTAACTAAAGTTGTCAAATACATTTAATTGGTGTAAAGTATTTCCCTCTGACTTGTAGTGAATTAACTTAAAATAGGGATAATGTAAATGTATGAATATGACAAGACACAAACATCGTAATCATTTCTGCTCTAAGCCACCGATTGAGGATTTGAAATATTCTGTGTTCTAAGCAGAAGTTACAGTTTGTAACCGGACTACATAAAAATATAGTTTATGCATTATTCTTCAGTTTCTAACTCTGCCCATTTTCCATTTTTTCCAATTATTATTATTTTTTTTTTTGCTGCTAGTTGCAGTAAATAAATATTCCACCACACATATTTAAAATACTGTTGGCTATTCTTTTCATCGAATGCTACAGCCTTTCTCATCAAACGTGATAATTTCAGAGAGCGCTCACCTGACTGGTACTTCCTCATTACAGCATTACATACATACAGTACAGCAGTAGGTCAAACACTGATTATTAATTAATTAATTTCTAATTGTTTTAACCTATTTCTTAATTCTCTACATATGTGATTCATTTAGAATAAAACAGCCAATACAGTATTCCATTTCCATTGAATCAATTTCACTAATAATTCATTTAATATTGATGCATTCAATATTAATGACACATCGTTATGTACATTCCTAAGAATTAACCTTACTCATACATTCTTACTCATGCATTTTTCTTTTAATCAGTTTCTGTCAAAATAACCCCCATCGGCTTTTACTTACAGATCCATGGAGTTGCCTCTGCATCTTGGGTCTCGTGTATTCTTCTGGTGATGTATTTTCTTGTATTAAAGAAACACAGCTGATTTAGTCAATTCATTCTGGCTTTTTAGGTGTAGAATATAGAAGTATGCTTGAGACTTCTTTCAAGCATACTTAGATTGTGAGGCTTAAAAGGTTTTCCCAGGTTACCATCAATGTCTGTTTTTCTGTTCTTTGACAGGTCAAAGGAATTGCCTGCAGAGCTCAGAGCTAGGATTATTGCAAGAGACTGCTCTGGAAAAAGCTACAAAATAAAAATAAAATAATGCATTCTGCTGCATTGCAGCTTGGCAAAAGTACAGGGGCCTCCATAATTCTCAAATAGGAGACGTTCAACCCCTTCCTGGCCGTCTGGCCCAACTGAGCATCCAGGGGAGAAGGGCCTTAGTAAGAGAGGTCAAGCTGACTGAGCTCCAGAGATCCTTTGTGTTGAAGAGATAAAGTTCCATAAGGACAACCATTGATGCAGCCTTCCATCGATCAGGGCTTTATGGCAGAGTGGTTAGACTGAAGTCTCCACTCAGTTCAAACACATGAACGTCCACTTGGAGTTTGCAAAAAAGCACCTGAAGGACTGTGACACTGTGAGGAATAATATTCTCGTCTAAACCTAGAGAAAAGTCCATAGATATTCCCAATGAAAACCTGTTTCACAGTGCTCAGGACCTCAGCCTGGACTGAGGGTTTACCTTCCATCATGACAACAATCCCCCAGTGTGTGCAAAGCTGGTTGTATCATACCCCAAAAGACTCAAGGCTGTAATTGCTGCCAATAGGGCTTCAATACAGCACTGAGTAAAGGGTCTGAATATGTAGGTTCATGTGAAATTTCAGATACTCAAGTCTTAAATGTAGTTATAGCTAAACCAGTCAGAACTCGTGGATATAGGGGAAGGGAACAGTAACCACTTATAAAAACTGTTTCTTTGGCATAGTGTGACATTATATACAACATTGTCAATTTTCATTTTTATAGGGGCAGAAATAATAATTCCTAGTTCCATGACTGGAGAAAACAGTTCAAGGATAGTGTAAATTTCCAAGTTTTTCACAAATCTCACCCCAAAACATGCACGAGGTAGCAAAACTTTATTTTTAATAACCTTTAAACTCTATAAAGGCCTGGATCTATTTATGTAACACCTTAAAAAGATCATTGATTAATGTACATGTGTTTGCACAACAGAGCAGAAAAGGATGTGACACTGTTAAGCCAAATCAAAATAATTTATTTTTGGTGACATTTCATACAGTTCTAGGATTTTGTGTCTCAAACACTTTGTTAATCCATTACTAGAATTCTTTTTGCCACCCTAACCCAAATTAACTGAAAATAACCCAAACATATTACAAGGGAAAGCAATTCTTGTAAATATTTGCAAGCCTGTCAACAACCTAATGCTTTTAGTTAATTTCACATTATTCATACGATTCTTTTTAAAACAAGTTAGTGCATTTATTTAATTATACTAGATCACTAGCTGCTCTTACTCATAATTGAAAAAGAAAACACAGCCCCAGTGATTGGTTACTCATTAACTGCATTACTAAACCCAAAGCCAATGCATCAAGTAATTTCTCTCAGCTGATATCTTGAACAGTATATTAACGTCATATGCGTGATTTTATTTAGCCAATGCATTTTCACACAACTTTGGGGAAACCAGCCTAACAAGATTGGGAGAAAAGCGTTGCGCATCAGAATTAAAATAAATAATTTTAAAAAGCAATACATACAGTGAGTCAAACTTCAAAATTCTAAGTTAGACTGTTTTTCAAAACTTAAAAAAAAAAAAAAAAAAAAAAAGAAAGCAAACTCACCCTAAAAGCACAAAACAATCTGGTTGTGATACCTTTTGTCAAAAGCCGCCTTTTGTAATTTCAGTACTAGAACAATTACATTCTCCCACACACATTTCTAGTGAATGGTTATTATAATATAGCATAGGCATCTACACCTCTACAGATTCTTCAAAATCCAGTTTCACTGTGCCAGAAGTTTCCAAGACAATTGGAAGAAAAAAAAAAACACAATCAAAACTTTATCCTAGCATATTAAAACCATAGGCAGCTGGCACATAGCATGATAATGTTAAATTCTTTTTACCCATGACTTGGCTGCCAAATATTCTTTATCATCACTCAATCTGTTTGACACTATGTCTTTGTTAAGAACAATTCACAGATATAAGGTTAACCTGGATATCCTGTGATGATGTAGAAAAGACAAACCTCACCTAAATCATTAGGCGCACTGAACAGTCAAATCTCACCATTTACCTATACTTTTTTTTTTTTAAAAGAAAATCCCTACTACCAAAACAAACCTGTAAACAGAGAACATGACTGATTATCAACACAACAATAGTCTGAATCAGTTAGAGTGGGTACACTCAAAAAGGTTTAATCTGAAATAAAACTCAACATGAAAAACTTTGGACCAGGCTAGTAGGTTCACCTTTACTAACAGGCCAGTGAACACCCCAAAGTGAGTGAGCTTCAAACAAAACCACACATCTGACTGTGGTATGCGTCAACAGTTTGATATCTGACTAATACAATTTAAGCCAATCATGAACCACGATCAAAATACCATCATAGAACATTTCATTATTATACATTAGAAGACCACACTGTCCAGTTCCAGGACAATGATTCTGAAATTTTTGATGTAAAAATCGTGAGTCATCCATTGCAGTGCAGACGTACACTACATATCATTTCAACAATCAATGCATAAACAGACATCAGTCAAACCCTTGAGTCAAACTTGCAATCCTAAGCACACAAGGGAAAAAAAAAAAACCTGATGTCTCATTGCGTGTTAGTGATATCTTTGTATATGTACATGACGTTTATGCATGTTCTTTTCTTCTTAGTGCATATAGTTCTTGAAGACCAACATCTATTCTTTAAATCAATAAGAAAAAAAAAAACAAAACCCAAACACACGGTAGGGGGCCATTTACAAGACCCCGCATCCCACCTTTCCCTACCAGAGCATAAATGAAATGACGTCCAGATAAATCACTTGAATCGTTTTAAGCATAACGCTGGAGGTCAAAACAAGATTTTTTCCTTTCCTTTTTAAAAATCACTTGTCAATGTTCTTCAGTGTCATTTTGCCCATTAGTCCTGGATGTCCCAGTCTCATTGTCATTTTAAAAGCTTTTCACTGGACAAGTTCCAGAGGAGAAGGTGGCTACCATAATGTTGTTGCTTTTATGTTAATCATTTTTATATAATTATATATATCCACGTATATATATTCATACATCTTTCTTATATTCATATCAAAGTTTTTACTTTGGCGATACTGGTGGAATATTCTGCTCTTTGCCGGTGTGCCTGTAGCCTCCCTGTGGGGAGCTGCGTCGGGCTGGAGCAGGACGCCTCTGTTCCCGGAACTTGAGGCCTGCGGTTCCTCTGGGGCCATTGCTGCGGTAGTAGCCTTGAGAGTCACGTTCACGTGGTGGTCGGCTTTCCTTGCATTCCCATCCCCCCTCTCTGTCGTGGCTTTTCTCATGCTTGTCTCCTGGTCCACTGCTTGAGCCTGGTTCCTCAGCCTTGTTCACACGTAACTCGCGTAACGGCTGGCCTGACGCAGTGCCACTGGAAGCTGGGCTAGGGGCTGCAGGTGGAGGATCCTTAGGTGGCCGCTGGCACACCTCGGCATAGCTGAGCTTCCGTGGCTCCTGAGTCAACGCAGGAAAAAAGATTAACTTTAGGTGATGAAAAATAATTATTTTTATTTAATATCTGCTTCCTAAACCCTCAGATCTCATAATCTTAACGCTCATTGGGGTAGGAGTGAACTCTCTGGATATGTGGTATGAGAGACGGGGGGAGGGGGAGAGAGAGAGAGAGAGAGAGAGAGAGAAATTCTGAAAGAGTGACAGAACCAAAACCATCGAGTCCACTACCTCACTTCCCTCTATGCGCAAAAGATCTCATCATCGGGACAATAAATGTGGCCAAGTGATGGTTGGCATTGCCAACAACCAGACTCTTACCTGTGCAGGGGTAGGAATCGGGGCTGTAGCAGAGGCTGGTGTGGTGGCTGTTGCTGGCATGGGTGCAGAGGTCTGAGGCCTGGAGCTTGGTACAGGTTGTGTAGAGGACGAGGAGGAGGGGTTGGCCGTAGTTTGAACAGGTGTGCGTGCAACTGCTTTTGGAGCTGGGATTTCTGCCCGTTCAACCCTTTTCTCCTGACGAGTGGTACTGCTACACCAAGTATTACACAAAATGAAGTTAACATTTAAAGTTTGACACAGCTTAGCAAAACTACAGAATTTATAATCATTAGGGAAACTGTACCCAGAGGCAGAAGGTCCAAGTGGTTGTGTAGCAGGTTTTGTCAGAGCAGGACTTGAGACGGCTACAGCCTCCTCTGTGACTGGTGGTTGGCCTGAACTTGGACTCACAGTAGCTTCTTTATTGATGTTTTCTGTCTGTAAAAAATAAAGGACGCATGCATTTCAAATCTTGGATGTGATTTCCCAACAATCCTTTCAATGCTATATTTTTACAAGATTTACAAACTGTTACGGTCTAACTTTCTTACCTTGTCCCTGTACAAGCCACGTACCACATCAGACATTCGGTTTTCTAGAACTGGCTCTCCTTGTGTACTGACCACGCAGCCAGGGAAGAGGTGGGAAATTGGTGGCAGCCAAGTCAAACTTGGGTGGAGAAACTTTGACTTCGGCTAACGGTCCAGGTCTCTGCGAGAGGAAATGGGAAATGCATCCAAGAGGGTATAAGCACGAGGTGGTTTACGGTTTAAGTACAACACAGAAGTTCTAGGACGACACAAAATTGACATTTACCATAATCCGTTCATCTTCTCGCCTCCTTCGTGTTCCCCTGTAGGTTGTGCTCCGTCTGAAATACATAGAAATGATCAATCAAGTGTCACTAACAAAATGAATGCCTCTGAGCAGTGGCCATTGCTGTCAGACAAAAATCAGGAAGCAACAGGTCAAACGGGCATACCTTCCACGTCCAGCCATCCCACTGTCATCGCTGGGTTCCAAAGACGACGAAGAGGAGGAGAGATGCGAAAAGGCTGTGCTCAGGTCAGAGGCCGTCTGTATTGGGTTAGTGGTCGTGGCAGCAGCTACGGAAGCTGGAGGCTGGTGGCTACGCAGTCCAGTTAGGCTCTCCAGAGGGACAGGAGTTACCGACGCTGGGGTCATCTCACTTGTCCTCACTGAAGGCTTGACATGGTTTCTAGTGCACGGTAACAGGTGAAAAGAAACAAGGTGAAACGTGGCTAATAAAAAACAAAACAAAGCACAAGACATTAGCAACCAGTGTTTCTTGTAACGTTGATGGAGAACATTTTGTCCTCAGTAACTTAAGAATAATCTTCAGGGGGTGTTCATGACCATACTAATGTTTTTTACATGATAAGCCCAAACACTAGAAAACAGCACACACTTTCCAGTAACATTCTTAAAATAACTTTGGATGGAACAAAAATATGAACAGAAATCAATCTGAAAGAACATGACACCTTGAAAATGAAAATTACGTTCTTGTCAGGTGGTAGTGCATTTACAAGCATGAAAAATACAAAGACACTGCCCTAATAAATATGCTAAACACCCCTGATTGAGATTACTTTATATCTTAATGCTTTGCAAAATGTTCAGCAGGTAATACACTTACACAACAAGTATTTATGGGCTTTAATATGTTAAACCACTGTGAGACCAATATGAGGAGTATGTTTTGGCATATAGAAACCTGAACCATTTTCACAGTGGTTTTATAATATACTACATTTCGCCTCTATAAATAATATTAATTCATATTTGTTTAAGGTCCATCAACAATTTTAGATAACAGAGACTAAGAGCCAAATTAGTTCAAATGAAACACTGGTGGCACTAAATGAAACTTGACATTACAGGAATAATAAGACAGCATGCTTTGTCTCCAGGATAACTCCAGACATGCAAGGGGTGTTTGGACTATTTTGTTGCTAATGATTGGTTGAAGTTTTTTATGTCAACATATCGTTTGGCACTTTGCAACAAATCATCAACTCATTTAGTAGAGCTGAAAATGCCAATCAACACGCTGCTAATATCTTAATTCACCATAAATTTAACTTCAACAAACAAAAACTAATTGTCAAAAACCTTGCAACACATTTCACAATAGCTGATCTTCCCATGAGTCTTTGACCCTCAGATCTCATAATCTGAATGCTCACTGGGATGGGAGTGAAGCACCTGACTTTTTAAGGGAGGAGTAGAGAGAGAGAAAACATGTTTTATAGGGAAAAGAGAGAACCAAAGCCAGTTACTCCACTCCCTGGTCTCCCTCTATGTGCATCATGATCTCATCACCAGGTCTGACTTGGGAAGAGTGGAATGAAGTAATTTTCCTTGCAAAGATGCCTTTCACCATATACAAACTTGCCAATTTGTCATCTCTTCACCAAGAAAAACTAAACAAAACAAAAAAGAACTAAAGGATACAAATTAAAGCTTAACTGCTGTGCTGACCAGACAAATGCCTAGGTCAGCATTTCTTTGTTATGAGAAACATCACATATGGTTGTGCAATCACTGACAATCAAAGCAGCAGTTAAAAAAAAAAAAAGATGGTTAGTTGTGATCGATAGAAACTGTTACATGAATTAATGTAAATGCAAAGTTGATATTTTAAAGCCAAGGTGGAGATAACTGGAAAGCCTACATTTATCAAATGACATGACAAATCCAGGATGCCCATTACCTGGCAACAAACATTTATCACACTGACAAAAGATTATAGCCATAGAACTCTGATTGGCAGAAAGCAAGGGCCCCATTATGGATTTAGCCATTTGCTACTGCAATATGATAAGAGATGAGGTAGTGATGAAGCTTATTGCACATTATAGCAGTGGTACCTGAAGGCATTTATTACATTCTTTCTTGAATAGAGGGGAACACTGTGGGGACAGTAAGAAGACAGGGGGTGAGGAACATTTCCCTGGTTAAGTTGCATTGTATTTAGACAACGTTTTTTGCAAATGATATGATGTTCACCGTTTAACTTCATGCAAACAATGACACAAGTGGTAAAACATTCCAATTTGAAAATGTTTACACCAATAGCAGATTTAGCAATATCTAAAGAATTCCTTACCGGTTTCTGTTGAAAGGGCGAGTGATATTAAGAGAAGTTGAACCAGTTTTGTAGTGTCCTGCGGAGCCAAACCCATTCACAAAGCTACTGTTAGGAAATGGTGCCTGCAATTGGAAAAAGTAAAAGACAATATTACCAAATTACCATGTGAACATTTACCCACTGGTTCCCAAAGGATAGTAAGGTTGTTTTCAAATCTAACAACAGGTTACACATACATAACCTATCGTTGGCCCCTCCCTCTCAAATAAATACTGTCACCATGGTTTCCTTTAGTTTTAAAGCTGCTCTTCACAGCTACTCTAAGGCAGCATTGTAGTGCTGTACCTCCCTTCTATTCTTCAGGAAACCAGAGATACATATGTAATCTATAGATCCATTTCAGTCGATCCACTGAACAACAGAAAGTTAAGGTCATAAACTGAGCAGCACCAGAATCAGAGCAAGGCTATGACTATGCGGCAAAAGACCCAGAAGAAAGAAAAGAATTAGCCACTGAAAAGACTATTATGTCCAAATAATAAAACCATAGAACTGTGTGCTGAGAAGATCAGATATTCCCTACAGATATCCCAATAAATAGCACCCTTGATGATGACACAGTCCCTCGTCTAATGTGCCCTTATGCCCTGAGGAAAAGGGGACACCCTTACCATTAGAAGATCACCTCCACAATCCTGTGAACAAGTTGCTGTTGGACAGCACTTGGCCCTGTACTGGATTAGCTTCAAATGGCAGGATACACTTTGAAGCTCAATTGTCATACAGCTATAGGCTACGGAGACAATCTCAGGTTCATAGGCTGTGCAAGGGGCAAAGTGACCTTCAAGACCTCAGCTGCAAACTGAGAGCAGGAATTGTGCACAGACATGGGGATCACTTTCTAAGCTGATGCAAAAGCCAGGAGAACTGCCATGTTGTATATATAAAAAAAAAAAAATAAATTATATCAACTGACTCAATTGACTACAACAGAGAAGTACAAGGCCTCTATCACCAACAGCAGGTCCTAAGATGGAACACAAATCCTAACTGCACTGCAACTCATGAACACCCTTCAGAAAGCATACAGTGAAAGGGTATATCCCTGGTGGTAGCCCATTAAAACCCACATGGTGAGTAGGAATAGCCAAATACACTTTAAGCATAAAAACTAATATCTACCATGGAGCACTAGAATGTTCGAACATTTAGTCCTAGACACCACAGGACACATTGAAGAAGCCTGGGAACTTTAGATTGACAGAAACTATCCTGTGAGGTTAGCCCTCTAGCCAGACCAAGTTGTGCAAGTTAGACCTTTACACAGGTAAGCATGCAGACATCACAGTTCAGGGTGTGGGTGAAGGACTTCTCTGCTTGCCTGTAACAGGTCCTTGTGACAGGGAATCTGCCACAGCTCTGCATGTAACAAGCAGACTATGACTTTTTTTTTTTTGAAGATGCATGTCTGATTTGCCACAGCTTAATTTTATATCATTCTGTGCACGCTGATTACACACAGATCAACCAGATTTTCACATGTGCATGATGCAGGTTTTTTGGGGCCGGGTTAATATCTTGGCTTAGATTTACAGATTAAATGCAGATTGTGAACAGCAAGAGAATTGATTAAGCAGCATTAGGGGTGAATTCCAGAGTAGGGTTTTGTTAATGTAACTGCATAATAGCACAAGTATTATGTGTCTCACCAGAGGAGTTTCAAAATATGGTGTGGGCGAAGGTGTCCAGGTGGGAGGTACGATGCCGTAGACTGGGTACTGCTGTTGGGGGTAGACATGCTGCATGTAGAGTGGAGAGCTGTACTGGGACTGGTTCTGTGACTGCTGAGCATACAGGCTGTTGTCCATGCTACGGTAGCCATTCTTTGCAAAGAACGTGTTGATGGCCTTTATCCTAGCCTGTCAGCAGGAAAGAGGGAGATACACATGTCAAATCAAGACAAGGACTTTACACAAAAGTAGCCTTTTCAAATTTTGACAAATTTGACTCACCATTATGGGTTTTCCCTGAAATGTTTTGACTTCCTCTCTCAAGTACTTGTATGCCTAGGGAGAGAGAACCACAAGTAAACTCATGCTGCAACGTTTGAACTCCAGACAGTATGAGAAGTGAAATTTGACCGGCAGTACCTGCTGAGCATCCGTGTCTGATTGGAATGTGATGTACCAGTTGTTGTTGTGTGCAAATTCAACACTTATCACCTTTGGACAGTTGTCATTTTTGAACAGTGACTCAACTTCCTGGGAATGACAGAACAACCTTGCATGTGAGGTGGACATCAAACAGCTGATACTTCTAAACTGTTTTTAATTTTAAGTCATCATTTACCTCAACAGGTGTAGTTTCAGGGACCTCCCTCAGGATGATGATGCACCGCTTGTGATTAGGACGCACTTTCTCCCCCTTCTCATCCACTTGTACCATCGGAGAGGCTGAATGAAATTCGAAGTATTTACATATGCACATAACAGACGTCTACAGATTATTTTAATGTTAATCCTCAACATTTCACTTACATCTCAACACATCTAGGATGAGGTCCATGTCAGTGGTGAGAACCTTGATGCCCTCCATACTGGCTATGGTCCAAATAGGAACAAATTGGTCACTGTCCATCTGGGACATCAGGTACAAATCCTTTGAGAGGTTTTCCCTGAATCACAAAAAGAGAAATCCAGCTAATGAGCCTTTTCTTTAGTTTAAGATTAGTTCACGTATTATCCTGTAAAATAACTGGTTTCTCTTCTTGGCTCTTACCTAGAGAAATAAAACTCCAGCTCTTTCTTAAGAGACTCTCGTAAATTTTCAGTGGAAATCGGCTGATCTTCTGTTTTGGAATCTATTGAGAAACAACAAACAATGTCAACTGGAAGAACAGTGAAAACATGCTTTTACAATAACATTACCTGTAACATACGGCTTTTAGATGCTGTAATTGGGGGGTCAAACCCATATTTGGTGTTTGTCACCCGCCCCTTTTGCCACAGAAGGGATATAAAAGGGTGAGAACATACTCTGTGGCCACTTGGAATACCCTAGACTCTAATGCAAATCAACCGTTTTCCCATGAAGTAGAACAAAGATGCTTGGACACTGTAACATTAACCATTGTTAAAGAATTGCTATTTAAAACAATTGTATAATGATGTTACGATTTTATGGCTCTAGTGGCTTTAAAATTCTAAGTTGGATATGCTAAAGAAATGCCTCTCTTTAGGGCAATAAAGAGAAGTTTAACCACATGTCTATTCCCTTATTGTCCCTCAATAAAATCACTGCTCAGATGTTCTGCTGATATGAAAAAATAAAGACTGTCTAGGTGCAGCAATGCAAAGTGTCTTTGTGAGGCACTACTTGTGGAAAAATTCTGCTGTGAACACTAAATATTATTTATTGCAAAAAATTAATAAACTATCAAAACACAAAAGAATCTTTAGCTGCAGCTTGATTTGGCATGTGGAGATGAATCCATTACGTTACTGACCTGAGGTCGTAGTGGTGGACTCAGCAGGGGAAAAGCCCAACTCTGGAGGGTCCATTCCATTTACTGCTATCTCAGCTGTTGCTGTGGGGCTGCTGTCATCCAGGCCTGTGAATCCCACAGTGTACTGTTTACAACCAGCTGATGATGGCTCAGAATAACCTGTGAATAAGGTAAAGGGTCTCATTCCAAGACAGCAGCAAATAACTAAGCTCTTATTGTCTTATTTTAATAAAAACCATTAACTTTTCTAGTATAAATCTAACCAGAGTCGCTTAAGGATATCTCACCCTCACTGATGTCTGAGGGGGGCCAGTGAGGGCTGTTAGAAACCGTCTCGCTGGGGACCACAGGCATCTCCTGCCATACCTTGGCATTTGGGTTCAAACCGGCGCCCTTAGAGGTGACCTTCAAAAACAAAGAGTCAGAAGTTCAGTTCATATCAACAATAAAAGCAGACTGTTGTTTGAATTTTAGCTATATTAAACATTTCAAACATAAAATAAGACAACAGGAAAACAATGTGGATAATACTGTGCATATAAAGCTGTTATACTGCCGCAACCTGATAGATTAAATACATGACCAGGACCGACATGCCGCATCTAGTTAAATCAAAGATGACACTTTGGTGAGTTTCATGTATTTATTTACAGACTTACCTGAGAATTGCTAACTCACTGTATGAGATCTTGTCTCTAATTTGTTCTCCAAAATAATGGAGATTGTTGCTGATCAAACTTTGAACAGAACGGTAGTAGACTGACATTAATTGACAACTATCCAGTTTGAAAAACAGTACTTAATTTTTAATCTACACTACCACTGAGTTATTTTTATATACAGTAATGAACAAAATAAGATTTTTTTGAGGTCTAGTAGCCTTAGGAAAATCTATGACTATCAAGGTGGAACCTGTGTGTCACATGACTGAACGTAATTACAACACTGAACTTAGGAAAACAGATAAATAACAGACAACAAAACGTCTGTGCAACGCAAGCACTTTAATCTTAACAGATAGTTACTTTATTCATCCCAAACGGAAATTCACATTATGCCTATACCATTATGTATCCAAAGCCCACAATACAAGGAAAAAACAAAAACAAAAAGATGAACATCCAAAGTAAAGAGCTTTTGACAAATAAGTTAATCAAGTTGGGGCCTCTGCCATTTAAAACAGCATTTTTTAAATACTGTTGCAATAAGTCCGGAAAAAAGGATTCTAAAAGGTCAAATAAAAACTCATGGATTCCATTATACACAGAATTTGAATGTATTTATTTACATACAATAGTGTGACATGATTTGTTGTCTGTAAAACAATCTAAATAACTGTTACATAAGGTGAAGTGACTGAAATCACTAGGCCTGATGATTGAACTAATTCGTTAACCTTACATGGCTCATTGACAATGATATCAACTGGTGCAATCATAGAATGGCGGGAACACCTGCATACCACTGGGCTTCAATGACTTGTAATTAGAGACCCAACAAGTACAATAGACATGACCACACCAGGCCTGAGATCATCTGCCAACAATAGAGACTATTACCATGTTAACCTCACAGAAGCATGAGGTCTGCAGTCTGCAAACAGTATGAAATGTTATTAAATGTTAAACCAAGATTATCATTAGTGAAATTATACTGAATTATAGTTTGTGAAAGTTCATCACTTTGAGCAGAAATATAAGCAGTTATATTCGTTATATTTCTGGTGCTGTATCTGATTCTCTATATCAAAAAGGGCTGTGGCCTGGCAGAAGAAATCCTGACCCTGCAAAGATGTGTGGCCAAGAATAGACCACATACTGTACTTATTAAGGCACTGAACAAACTGTGAGCATTTATCCAAAGAGGAACGGAGGCAGCTGTACACTAACTTTGAAATGTCAATAACAGTCAAACTCACCAGCTTCTTCTTTTGACATTGTCACTCTCCACCTGCTAATGGACCCCTCCCCCCATTTTTTACCATCAACAAAAAAAAAAAATGGCCCTGACAGCTATAGCTGTAGGTCAAAACTTGCCTTAAGACGAGAATTAATGTGCCACACGGTTAGGCCTCAGTGTCATTCAAAACTGCATTAACATTGATGGGCTTTACAACTTCACACATGGCTACAGTGCATGCTTCTGTATTACAGGCCCTGGATATCAGCTGACTGCGCAGCACAGGCCAGGTATTTGCAACGCATGTCACTGCGCTAGCTAGGTTAGCTAGCGGCGCGATTAGCTACCAGATAACAGTGAATGAGCGTCCATCTGTCGGCCAATAATCAAAATACTGATCATCAACTGACTGAAAACAATTCAGTTGATGATTCGCAGCTCTAAATAACGCTGCCGTCAACCCACAACTGTGTCATAACCCAACTTAGAGGCCAATGATTACTCAGCAAACTACTTAATAAGCTTGCTTGTGACAGTGGCTAAGCTAGCGTCGGCTAGCTGCGCGAAGAAGCTGCAGTGGAGAGAATGTATAAAATTACTGCCTGCAACTTAATAGTCCTGCAAGTGTTGTCAGTAGTACGGTCCCTGACAGTGTGTGTTTCAGAGTATCACCTTGCGATTAAACGCTGTATAAAAGGCGAATGCGTAACTCGTCATAAAGTCAAAGCCAGACTGCAGCGTTGTAGTTTTAAAACGTGTCTGGTTTGTGTAAAAGTGGCTTAATAACTGCCGCTGTTCACACGGAGAGGGGCGGACTGTGCTAACAGCCCGTTAGCACGCCAGCTAAAGAAGGCCTCACTCACCATGCCGCCCGTCCCTCCGTCGCTCCCCAGCGGAGCCTCGTCCTTTCCACCGGTCTTCGGTCCCGGATCAGCCTCCTCCTGCAGCAGCGGCGGCTCTTCGCTCTGGTCTGAACTCATCAGCCGCTCCTGACTCACTTACACCCCGTCGCGTTCTCCCGGCCCCCGCCTGCCACCACCTCCCCCTTTGAGAAATACCGGCTGGGCTCAGCAGTCAGTCTGGTTCTCTCCTGTTTGACTGTGTTGGCCAGCAGCTCACTGAAACTAGCTTACTAGCAGCTAGCCGGCTAGCAGCGGTGCTACAGACGTGCTATGAATCAACGGCGCGCGCTAACGGCTGCTAGCTCAATGAATCAAACCTGCACGTTAGAGATACGAATAGTACGAGTGATGCCAAATCATTACTGTTCTTCAGGGCGCAGTCTCCGCCGGTGGTAAAGCAAATAATATGAACCGAACCGGGTTCGGGAGGTGGATTCCTAACCGGGCGACCGGAGCGGACACTGGGGACACGCACCTTCTCAGCGCAGGCAAACAGTCCGCCGACGTCCCGGCTGCCACCGCGAATTCTCGGTGACCTCTACGCAAACGGCTTCCTTTTCCGGATTCTCTTCACGGTATGTTCGTTCGTCTGAAGTCTTTGACCTAATATTTATATATATCAGTCTGTAATAAATAGAAAAGTACATGTATTATGATTCATCTTTTATATTTGTATTTAGAAAGATTAAAGGAAAATGTATCTACTTTTTAATGGCTATACATTTCTTACTGCGGCGCATGTCATTTACCAAAGGAAAAAATGGAAAAGAAAAAAATACGAGATCCCGATTTCGTATTTAAAAGATACAAATCTGGTAATTATCAATTATGAACGTTTCAGAACCTGCCTTAGAATAATCCGGTTTTTAAGATGGCTTCAGCATCACAGTGGTACAGAGACAGTTTGCAGTTCTTCCAAAACTCAACAATAAAAACGAACTGTCCACAGATAATTCGGTGGGGTTGGCTTCCCGAAATACAGACACATCCTGTAAACTCAGGTTCAATTTGTAGACAGCAAATTGTGCCGACAGCGTGACAATCCGTATCCATGGCAACGCGGTACTTCCTGTTTCCTGTAGAAGTTTTTCACCCGAGTGAAGTCTTTAATGTTTATTGTGACATTTTCTAATTTCAAATAAAACACGCAAATAAATTGAATTTAATTCCTTGATTCAAACAGCATTTGTAAAAAACAAAAACGTGCTTTACATAAATAAACTACTGTTCACTACTGTATGAAATGTGTTTTGAAAAATAATGCCATGAATAGTATAAAAGTGTGGCAAACAAATTCTCCTTGTGTCGTGCATAGTTGTCAAATAGGTTGTTCCAATCGTCTTGCAGAACTTCTCACAGTTCTATGGATTCGGGTGTTTTGTTTTCTCATACTGTATATAATGCAGTTTCTATCGTGTTGAGATCAGTGCACTGGTGTGAGCACATGGAGTGTGTTGCAGTATTCCTTGTTCGTCTTGTCTCTAAAGATTGTTTAGAGACTCCTCTCTGATAATATTGTGTACTGGATGATAAATATCTAAATTTTTGCTCACTACTGTATGTGATGTTATTAGTTGTGGAAGAAGTACTTGGATGTTTAACCTAAGTGAAATACTATTACCATTTGGGATCATTTTTGTGCAGAATACATTTTGTAAGACCCTTTTCTGATGATACTGTAAGATGGATAGGAAAATAAATTTCTAAAGTTCTTAAAACCTTTGCTCAGTAATGTGCATGTATTTTTGCCAAATACAAAAGAAGGGATTTCCCCTGCTTATTTTCTACCGCTAATTTGATAATCAACTATTTTAACTCCATTTTCATATGGCAGCAGTATTTACAGATTTACTGCCACCATGGTCAGACTTTGTAAAGTGATTACTCGAAGGTTTAATGACATCTTGTGTGGTAACAAAAGAAAAGCAATGCTGTGATGTAATCACTTTTTGCCCTATTTGAGATGTAATCAGGAACAAGTGATAAGGCACTTAAAACACTTTAATCAACCTAAACGAGTGGTTTAAGGGCAGATCAAACATCGAATTAGCAAGTTTATTGGATTATCTGTGTATAGACCAAATGGTTTCACAGTTAATTTCTTCAAAACATCCAACATGTTTGTGAATGGACAATCTAATTCAGACACTGAGGGTTTTTATTTATAATCAAAGGCATCATGATTGTTTGATGCTGCTGCCTTTGACCTAAATCTTCCAGATACAGACAGATGTCCTGTGACCTGGATGACCAATTCTTTCCAGACATGTGATGTAATTTGGAGGCCAGTTTTATGCTCAACCAGAAGTGGTAAGCATCTAAAGTACAACACATTTACTCAACAATGTTTTAGTTACTTTGCATATTCTTATGACAAAGTATGATTATTCTTAATAACAAATGAGTACATGAAAGATCCCCACCTTTACCAGGCACAAGTTAGTTTATTTCCAAGTTAGGCTCCCATACAGAGGTAGGCATGCCAGCTACAGTATTTGGACCCTTTTTAAATTAAGCTCTAGTAACCTTTTTAATCATATTTACCTTTCGAATGTTTGTTTGCATTTCACATATAAAAAGGCAAATCTTTAATGCATTCCCCAAAAATGTTTTTTGAAGGAGGTTCTTTGTGTGAAGTGTGTTCAAAGCGGGCAGAAATAAACTTGGCATGGCTTGAACATTTTCATTTTCTGCAGAAACATTTGAGGAATGCCAAACAATTCAATTGGATGTTTGTTTTCAGCGTCCAGTTTAAGATTTCATAGTTGAGTACCTAAAGTTTTGTACAATATAGACTTAAAACAGATCCAAAAATAATGAATCTGGCTGCAATGTAACCCATGTTTGGGTTTGCCACATGCATTCTTCTCTTACCTGCAGATAATATAAAATAAGTAATTACGATAAACGTATTAAAGGAGATCAGTACAACAGGGATGTGACAGATTAATGAGTCTGTGCAGGAATAAATGGAACACACCTGCAGCCTAGTGATTTGTAAATAAATCAGTCTTTTGATGGCAAAATGTTTTAGTCCTATACAGTTTACTTTCTTGGTTTATTTCCAGATAACACAAATCACCAACAATACAGATCATATAATGAATTGTTTATCAATTTCTTGAAATCGGGGATCTTCTGCAAAATTGATTCAGAAGTTTTGAGAGTTGAAAGAGCAATAAATTAAAGCAAACATTAAGAATGAGACAGGATGACAGCAGCTCTCTTCTTTTTGGAAGCAGGTTAATTCTACTTCCCGAAAGCGCTCCTCTTTTTGATCACATGCTCCATGTCAGTGTGTTCAGACGTGTCTAGTTTGATGTCGTACTTGGCCAAGATTTTCATTATAGGCGGATCTTCAGCCACCACTGTGTCTTTGGGATGCGATGCCTGCAGACAGAGGTATCAGTCAAATTCGCCACTTGTTACTGCAGCACAGTACAGGATCACGTGGAAAAATGTGTATCTTACTCAAAATCTGTGTCTTCGTTTAAGTCAGCAAGGGGCTGGAAGGTGAGTGCCCGCTTCTTCATTCCCAGCACACAGGCAGAGTCTGGTGTGTTAGCAAAGATGCGACCTACAGGACAAAGTTAATGTGCTGCTATTAACCACAAACACCACAGAATGCATTTAAATGATTGAAAGTAATTCTCATTACTAAGTAGTTCTACACAACAGTGCATCACATTTTATAAGTTGATCACATGTTGTCTGTACAGTAACTTGACTGTGGTAAACAAGTGAAGTGGAGTAAAGTTTTCCCTCCCTGAAATGTAGTTAAGTTTAAGTGGAAAGTAACAGTAACAGTTCCAGTAGGTACAAGTACCTCAATAACAGGAAGAGTATGAATGAATGTAATGTTTTAGGATTTTTTGTCAAACCATGTCTGTAGCACTCCTTGAGCTTTTCAGTCAGCCACAGAACAGACTTGGCACCCATCTTTGTGCCAAAATTCCTGTCAAACGGTGTTGGAGTGCCACCCTGGAAATCAGAGAAAAAAAAAACAAAACAGGTTTTTCAGCACTTCCTCTGTAATCTGAGGAAATCAGTGTTTTTAATTCCATATCAAAGGAACAGACCTGCTGCATGTGTCCGAGAACATTCTTCCTGCAGTCGAAAATGCCTTTGCCCTCCTCTGAGTAGAGGTTGAAGATGAAGTCAGTGGTGTAGTTGGCATTACAGTTTTCATTCCTATTGAAGGAAGAACAGTGACAGACTGTTGTATTGATAAACCACAGAGCCAAAAATTTTCCAACAAGAAAAAAAAAAACCTCATCACCCAGTCCATGTGGGCATGGGTTACTGAGGTTTTTTGACAACAGTGAGGGTCTACGGGACATTCCAAAAAAAAGCAGATTCTGGATTCACAGTCATTCTGGTAGGCAGAATGACTGTGTACCAATTTTTATTCTTATTTTTTAAAAATAAAAAACAAAAATTCATGTTACTGCACATCTGATTCACATATGAAATGAACCTACCTGAGAATCAAACCTCTTTTCACTGTTGTCTTCATCTTTTCCACAAGATGCAGAACATTCATCTGTGGGTCAAATCCACAAATTACACCCTCAGATCTTATCAAAAAGATAAATTAAAAAGCAATGACAGGAAAAATAAAACTCTGCACACTGTCCATTACTGGTCCTGCTTTTTTTCCTTTTACAACATAAAGTTTAAAACTGGAAAAATAGGTCCTGTTTTCCCATGACTCGCTCACCTCCAGGTCTTTAATATAGATTTTTTCTTCAAAGATGTAGGCGGCATCAGCCCCTGCAGCTAGTCCAGCCATGGTAGCCAAGTAGCCGCAATATCCACCCATAGTTTCAACGATGAAAACACGGCGCTTGGTCCCCGCTGCAGACTGCTTGATTCGGTCACAAGTCTGCAGAGAAACGTACAAATTGTGTGTGTAAAACATATTAGTTTTGCAGGTGCACATGTGCCATTAGGGTACTGACAGAGGTGATGGCGTTGAGGGCAGTGTCAGCTCCGATGCTGAAGTCCGAGCCGGGGACATTGTTGGAGACTGTGGCTGGGATAACCACCATGGGAATGCACATTTCCTCATATTTCTCTCTGGCCTGAACCAGCTCCAGGCCTCCCACATAGGCCTGCAGTAGGGCAGAGAATGGACATTGGTTTCTGTGCAACTGTTAAGCCTTAATTTTGCTGCTAATGTTTATTACTGCAGTGGGGAGAAACATTAGTCATGTCATACCTCAAATCCACCAATGATCACCAAAGCATGGATGTTGAACTTGGCAATATTCAGACTAATTTCCTCCAAAATTTTAGCAGGCAAAGTTCTAGGGCAAGAAGACAAATAGGACAACTACCTTTTTTAATTGTGTTATGACAAAAGCTAGTTTTTCCTTACAATAAATCTGTACCAGTGAAAAGTGGAATAAACACTGATGTTTCACCTCTTGGTGCCCAACAATGATCCCCCCTTTCCAGTCCAGCCACTTACAGAAGTCCAAGTGATGGGCTCAATCTACATGGAGAAAAATGTCCAAGTGAAAATGTCAAACACTAAAACATACATTACGTTACTAATGGCAAACAGAAATATAAACAAATGTATAACAAAGTTAACACATTGTCATATTATATTGTCTCCCTACAACTCTGTTCTCAAAGCTGAGAACAGAGGTGCATTTGTTGTGTGTGATGTGTAAGCAGCGTCTTGTGATTCAACAGGGTTCGGACAAGATTGTTTCCAGAAACTCAAATGTTATAAACATGTTCACAAATGCATGTTACCCAAGCAGCCTTCCATTTGTAATAATACTGATTATCAAAGAGATTTTGTTTGCAATTCTAAAAACTTTTTAGTTTAGTGACTTTTTAGTGGACTTTGTGAAATTGGTGATAAGACTTTGAGAACATGTAGTCTTTAATGTTCTAAATATTGATGAACTGTGAAGTGTACACAAGTGTTATTAGGCTGTGAAAAAATCTTTACAATCTAAAATATTTCACTTAATCTGACCAGGAGCAGATACCTGTCCTTGAGCCAGACCGTCAAAGCCGTCATGGACAGCCAGCATGGTGTGGCCCTGGATGAGGCCCATCCTCACTGCTGCACGGACGGCAGCGTTCATACCAGCACAGGGAGCACCAATGTTCATGACAGCCACGTTGATGTTACTCTGACGGTGAGATAAAGGGGGCATTACACTCAATTTCTCTAACACAGGGGTCTCCAACCTTTCCCCCACCCTGAGAGCCACTTTTACAATATGAAAATGACCATTAGCTACTTATGTTTTGTGCATTTACTCTAATAGCTTATTACAACCCAAACAAACTGATGAGCTGTTTTTTTCAGAATCTTTACAAAATGTTGCTGTCCACAACTCATTTTACCACATTTTGCATTAAAACATAATATTTTTTTTTATGGATTTATACATTTATGCTATTGTGTTCTCTGACTGGTTTGGGAAGCAGCAGGGGCCGGACTTTATGATTCATTAAACCTTTGGCGAGCTGCGTGTTGGAGACCCCTGCTCTAAAATCATAAAAACATTGCTACTGACAATGGTTAATGGAGTTCCTCACCTTAATATCTGGGGGGTTGATGTGAGCCAGCAGCTTGTATGTGTTCCAGTTGTTCTCAAAACTCCTGCACATGATAAATACAGCTGAATGCTGGTTGTTCAGAGCTACATTATTAACAAAATGAATAATCACACTTTTTCTACCGCTCATTGGTGACATTAGTCTCTCTATATTTTGCTGTCTTTGTTCTAAAATTTGACTGTAACTTATGTCTGCTTTGATTAGAGCATTGAGAATGTGCCAATACTGAACCTGAGTGTGGCAGTGAATTGTAAATTTTTTTGAGTTTCATTACCATTTAATAAATACAAACATTTCAACAGTAAACAATGTTAAAACCATGCAATTGCAAAAAAAACAAAAACAAAACATCTGTTATACATGCCATTTTTTACAGCTACTGTTTGAATATTGTTTGTTAATGAGTGTGACATTTTTACAACAGTAGACTCTAAAAAATGTAATCCATCCTCCATCCTCAGCAAATGTAGCCGGGATTGTTTTAAGGGCAGAAAAGGTTCATGTTCTCCCAGCTTTACAGCTGCACTGGGTTGGAATCTGCACCAGGATGCTTTGAACTCTTTAATATCTGCCTACCTGACCTGTTAATATTTGATAAGAAGTTTTCTCTGCGGACTAGGCACCTTTTGTAAATTGCTGCCTCCAACTGGTGTACTGGTGTCATTGCCTCATTTGTTGTACTTTATCATTTTGAGATGGCTTCACTCAAAATAATAAGTAAATATATTAGTTTTCCCTGCAATTACCTGTTTTGATAACTGATTAAAGTACATTTTCGTACGTTAGGATAACTATTGGATTTGTCAACAGAAAATTGACAAAAAAATTACTTTTTGAATAAAATAGAAGTGCATATACTTCTCCCTAAATTAAGAGAAAAAAATGAATTAAAAAAAGGGTTTTTGTTGCGTTTTTCTAGGTGCCCACAGAGAAAGTCTTTCAGAAAAAAAATTGTGAAAACAGCAAAGTTCTGCACAATGGAGATCAAAACTCCTTTACTGCTGCATGTTGCAATCAAAAACAGTTTGTGGGCTGCTCATCATTTACATCTGCAAATAAAAGAGGAACATACTTTCCCCTGAGTTTGATAGCATCCTCAAATCTGCCCTCAGCCATGGCAGCAGTTACATCTTTGGTCTGAAAAGGAAAGTGTGAGAATGATGATTGAGAAATCACCTACTGTTTTTTCAGTGCAGCAACTGTTGTATTCTGCTGGCCTGAAAAAAGTTATAACGTACCACTTGCACACATTCCATAAGCGGCAGTCTGACTGCGTGATTCCCAGACAGGCTGACCACACAGGCAGGGGTGTCCGGAGTGGCCTCCAGCAGTGCCATCACTGCCTCAACACCCATCCTGCTGCCCTGCACAACACACAATAAGGGTTTGAGTGTTTGAGAGAGAAAGAGGAACTAGTGAAGCACAGTAAACTGCCCTTTAGAATTATTTTTTTACTGAAATACTCACCAAGATTCTGTCAAAGGCAGAGGGTGTGCCACCTCTCTGCACGTGTCCAAGAACAGTGGTGCGAGTGTCAAAGCCGAGCCTGTCAGTCACCAGCTAAGGACAAATAAATAAGGCTGTGTTTGAAATCCTCCCCTACTCACGACATCGTGAGTTTGCCCTTCTGTAGTAGTGACTGAGTGTCATGTGTAATTTATCACCTACACAGTGCAGTGAAAGTATGTCACAATGCATCACTTTGCCAACAATCTCACAACCCAGTGGTCTTTATTTTAGAAACGAAGAAATTACCTTAATATGGCACACACAGCTGTTAGTGATGACACAATATTACCAAAATCTAAATTAACTGCACACTGCTTAGTATAAATTATATTGGGACTAGTAATTAGGTAGGGATTTCAAACACAGCCCAAAATCATTTTTTGGTTATATTTGTTTTGTGACATAGTCTATGTCGCTTGTGTTCTCCTCTCATTGACTCCAGGAGGGAGGTCTTGCCTTTTTGATCTGATCAGATGTAATGGGTTTGCCATCTCTGGAAATAGCACCCTCAGCCACAATGATGACGTTCAGACGAGAACCTCTGGCCCTTTGCTAAAAAAAAAAAAAAAAAAAAAAAAAAAAACAGAAAGATTAAAGAAATTAATCTGTGTAGTTGGTATGAGTTATGAGATGGCATTATCTTCTGATTGACACACGCACATCGGTCAGCCTCCTGCACAAGTGGTTCTCCCAGCCATCGTCTGGGGGCATCTCTGGAATGAACACCCAGTCTGCACCACAGGCCAGAGCTGTCACCAGGGCCAGGTACCTGCACACACCCACATTTCAACATTCATCTTTAAAGGTAAATTTTAAAATTCTGTTTAATGAATACACATTTGGATAGTTACACTCTCAAAGAGTAAAACACACCAAACACATAACATACTGACCCACAGTGCCTGCCCATCACTTCTAAAATGAATGTCCTCTGGTGGCTGTGGATGAACATTGGCATAAATTAAGAAGTAACCACAATTTATTTACCATATTTCAGATGATATTCACAAAGGCAGAGTTTAAAGCTATACATTTACACATCTGCATATTCTGTGTATACAATCACAAACAATATTGAATTTGACATGACAACTTTAATTGTATAATCTGTCTGAAGGAACCTACAGTATTGTATCACTTTGCATCAAAAATGTGATGCATTATTTCATATTTTCTGCCTGTATGGGACTTTGAGCTTCTATCCTTTACTGTTAAACTTTAATTTCGCATTTCTATGAATCTCAATTCTAACTCTGCAGGTTACAGTGATGTCTTACCTCTGTGCAGTTGTAGTGATGGCATCTACCACCTCAATGATGCGGTGCAGGGCGGAGTCAGTGCCTATAGTCATGTCAGTGCCACAGAAGTCATTGTCGATGGAGCCGACCATGCCAACAATGTTTAGGTGGGAAGACTTCTTAGCTTCGTCCTCTGTAATCTTACCTACAGAAAAAAGTAAGTCATTTTCTTTATTTAGTTGTGAGAAGACACAAAACCCCTGGATTAAAAAAAAATAAAAGGGACAGAGATTTCGAGAGTCAAAAGTGAGGATGTTACAGATTTGTTATTCTGAGCAGGTTTGTTCCTTTACCAGCTCGGACCAAGTCAACCAGCAGTCCGCTCCACTCCGTCCTGAACTGGTTGGCTCCTGTCAGACTGCCGTCGCCTCCGATCACACACAGATTGGTGATGCCCAGCTTCACCAGGTTGCAGGCCGCCTTCATTCGACCCTCCCTGGCTCTGAAGTCCTTACAGCGGGCGCTGCCAATGACAGTACCTCCCTAACACATGAAGTGGAGAAGCTCAATGCCCAAATCATCACAACTGAGCCTACACTTACCAAAACCTAATTCTAACCTTGACCCTGAAACCCAGTCTTGACCCTCAAAAAGCCTTTTGAAGTTGGATGGACCTGCTAAAATGTCCTCCAACACCACGATGTCCTCACACCAATGGTATTAAAACAAAATTTGTCAACAGACGGCAATAAAGACATGTCCACACACACACACAGGTTCAGGTGTGGAGGATAAAGCATGTATTAATATATTGATCACTGATAACTTGATAATGTACACCACCACAATGAGATACTGTAGGGACGATAAGGAGTTCAGTGCCCAGAGACAGTTCAACTTGCAGTCAGGAATCAAACCACTGACGCTGTGATTTTTGCTGCTCTACCACCTGAGCTACAGCCACTTTGTTCCACAGAGGGACAAACAGAGCAGCTTGCCTTGAACTCACGTGACATGGGGGATACATGGTGAGACCCTAGACCTTAACTGAGGCCAATGCCTACTTCAATGGCCACTGCAATACACCAAACTACCCAACGACCCTCCCACGTCACTGCCAGGCCGATTTATTTGGACAACAGATGTGCAAATGGAAATATTTCTATTATCCTTCAGTCACAGGTAGTGGCTCAATAAAACTCATGTTATCAGAGCTAATAAAACTCACAAGAACCTCCTAATTTCAAGTAATGTGGTGGCGATAATGTATTGGATATTATCTCAAATTATTATTACACGTATTCTCTTATTTAAATGTAGTCCTCATTGCTGAGAAACGTTTTAAACTGCAATTTTCCTCAATTGTAAGCCAACTAAAATCTGCATTGTGCTTGTGTGCCGGCAGAAATCAAAACATAGTTGTCTTATACCCTGGACAACAAATGAAAACTATGAGGTGATGAGCATTTTGGAGAGTAATAGAATTCCTTTTTACTTTTTTAAGTAGAAATCTTATTCTTATGGTTGGATCTCAAACACATCTGTTAAACCTGTACTATCCACCTGAATCTATTTTCATGGTTAGACATCGGCAAGGGTACGTGAAGTTGCAGTGTCAGAAACCATCTCAGCTTGCACAAGTCTCATTTTACGTTTGTGTGCACTTTATTATCCGTTACTTGGTTCCTCATTGTGTTGTGAATATTGACACGGGTCTGTTGAAGTCGACGCTCACAGTTAACATGTTCAGACCATGAATATGTCAATAAATTACCAACATGGTTCTTTATCATACGCATATGTGACTGTATGTGTAAGTCCGGTGTATTTTTTAAAATCTTACTAAAATATAATATAAACTAGCACTCATTGTTTAATACGCATTTGTCTTTAAATGATAGACTGACACATGTTCTGGCTACATTTACCCTTTAACAGCCAGAATCTAGTCAAGTTTATATTTTTTAGTCCGTCTCTCAAAATCTTTTTTATTTTTTGGTGTGAAAACTATTGTTACGTTTGTGTTTTATTGGATTTAATTTTTGACAATCATACAGATTTTTCCTTTTTATCTTCATTTTCATCTGAAAATGATTGACTGTAAATAAGCTGGCCTTGTTGCAGTTTTTGTTTTGTTGCTATCGACAATGGCAAAGGTCAATTTCAATCCAACTTCAACAGCAAAATCTAGGATTATCTAAAATCATAAACAGTCTATCTGGATAAATCAGTTATCCAGCACAAAAAACAGAGCAGGGTCTTAAAGTGACCAGTGCTTATGTTCTCACATCACACCTGACCTAAATGCACAATCAGCATCATCATCAGCAATTTAATCAGGTGCATCCAGATTACACACAACACATCAGAACAACCTGCACTTTCATCCACAAAACATTAAATGCATGTCATAGGACTACAGCTTACAAAGCATGTCATGAAAATCGTAATCATAAAATATTTCACGTCATCCACAGTTTGGATGACAGTACAGTTGTTGTGGGTTGTATTGTGTATGTGTTTACTCACCAGCTGAAGCATCATGGACACACTCTCCCATGTGGCGGGGCGAATATTGTCTCCTCCATCCACCAGACCCTGGTAACCCTGCAGCCAGTATTAAAATAACAAGATATTCTTGTTTTTGTGCTTTTTTTCTTCATAGTTTAAAGGGTTATATACAATTCTACTTACAAAGATTAACTTTTACTTTGTATTTAAAAAAACGAAATATTTACAATAAACCTAGTCTCTAAAATCAAAGTGACGGACTCAATGGAGCATCAATATGTATCAATTGCATAAAAACTGCAGTTTTAATCATAGAAATCAGCAAAAGCCCATGACGACCACTCTGCAATACGAGTTTACTTCTGCAGCTTAATTTGATTCAGTTTTGTACTTGTGTGTTATCAACTTTCACTTAACCCATATGAGCACTGCCTGCAGCACACAATAATAACATACACAAGTTTATATCTGAACGTCAAAAAACCAAAAAGGAAACCTCTCAAAAACACAGTTTCATTTCCTTCACTGCCATTGTGTTTGCACAGTCAGTACCTCATGAACAAAGTAGACTTTGGCTCCAGTGTAGAGACCGACTCTGACTGTGGCTCGGACGGCAGCGTTCATACCTGAGGTACACAAATTACATTAGTTTAAAGACAAGACAGATTTATGAGAGTCAGATCTGACTGTCACAAGACCCATCTTAACCTTTAAAGTTGACCTGTGCATTTGAAACAGATAAGCCAAAAATAACTATTGGGGGGGAAAAAAACGAAGCCAAGGTTATGGAAGTGTATGTGTTGTGTACTGTCTCCCCTCTGAATGTCCGGCCCACTAAAAGGCCACAGTGTAAAGTTGTGTTGTGGTGGGCTGGCATGGTGCAGCTCTTGTTTCACTAGACAGCAGCTGAGGATTGCGTGGAGTGAGGGCTTTCTCTCCTCCATACCAGAAAAAGGTCACTGCCTCTAAAATTAGCCCGAAAGAAGTGAAATAAGGGGAAAGCACGAGGGCAACATGGGTCAGATAAAGCCTCTTCACAAGGGGTTAGAGACAGCGTTAAAAGAGCCACTGCAGTGGAACGGAGGGCAAATTATGAAACATTATCATATAGAAACTAAATGTTAGATTTGAACTTTAACAGATGGAAAGCAAAGTGCATCCATTAGAGCCTAAAGAATGTTAAAGTTTCACATTTTTTTCCTTAACTCTCGCCAGTTGCGAGTTCAAGTCTGTCATTTGTATCAAGCTTTGTGGGATGTGCATCAAAGAAATAGTTTTATATCCAAGACTGAACACTCATGCTCATGACTTCACATCACGCTTACAGCCAAACATCCATCATTCTCTGACAGCTGGCTTTCATCTGTGATACTCTGACATGACATCTCGGAAAAATGTTGCTTGCCCTTTCTGCTTGTTGGATCTTCCTTTCAGTGTCACATTGAGCTTTAACATGACACTTTCCTGGCACTTTAAGATGAAGAGGCCACGGCTTCTACATCAGGCTTGGTTATGCTTACAGACAAAATATCAAGGAAGATGCTGTCAACTGTTTTTAGAGATAAATCAAAATCAAACCCTGATAAAACTGCAGAGAGTCATCTTCACGCTTACCTTGAGCATCCCCTCCCGATGTCAGCACGGCAATGGAGCGTCCAAGCCCCATTTTGTGGGGTCGATGGTCGGGTGGAGATCCTTGGACATTCTTCCAGAGAAACAGAGACAGATGGGTGCAAAAAAACGGAAAAAGAAACGGGGAAAGAACAGATTTCGGCTGCCCTTTCTTCACTCTCTGCTTCTAAGGGGAGGCACAAGTGAAGGACAAGCTTTATAGACTACAACTCCAAATCCTGCCCTCAGCCCCCTCCCAGTCATTCCACAGCTCTACTAAATATACATACGACCACCTGCAGGAGACAGCTACGGATAGGCAAACACAATGCACGTGACTCGAACATGTCCAAAGCAAAAAAGACTTTTGATGGAATTTGTTTTGGGATTTATTTAATATATAGAACAGCTGCAGCCCAAAATGTCAAATTAGTCAACTGACAAAATTGATGATTTAATACAGCAAGTAAAAGGTAAAATTTCACAGCTTGATTTGAATCACATGCTTCTTGTCATTTCATTAGCAATTTTATATTTCTAACAGTTAATAATTGCAACAGTTTGCATTAGCAAGGACAAGGTGGTTTCTAAGTAACAAAGTAAAGCAGCAAGAAGCACAGCTATAAAATCATGTTAAACTATTAACATGACCAGACAAAGGCTACAAAGTCCATAGATACTCTAAAGTTAATGTGTAAGAGCAGATGAAAAATTAGACAATGTGCAACACAACAAAGAACATGGCACAGAGGATGAGACAATCTGACATAAACAAAGTAGGCAGCAGGTTTAGAGAGCTGGCAGTGATTGCAGGATGAGCCACAGGTGCTCGAGTGGACGGATGGAAGCCAGGCGTCACTGAATAAGGAGAACACAGGAAACTCCCTGACGCAGTGACTGGTGACAACAGTTTTCTCTAAACAGGTTACCTTGATTCTGATAGGTACATCTGAATTTCTTATATGCTAGGTGTTGAAAGATGGGCTTGAACATTTTAAATACAAAAGCTTATTTCTACATCTTAATGCTGAAGAGCTCCCGTGAGCAGAAACAACACTTATTACATGAAAATGTGATTTATAGTGATGACAGCTAAAAGAATGAAAGCAAAGAATTATAACAAATTCTTATCGCATTTTCATAAAGTTGTACAGATTCACAACAAATAAAACCAAACCAGATTGTAAATTTAAGATACTAAATTTACAATCATATAAAGAGACAGGCAGCTGAGAGACATGCAAATTTGTTTGTACATTGCAAAATTAGTCTATTGGATAATACTTGATCCAGTACTAACTGGATTTGATTTTTGATGATTTTCTATCAATAAATGCATTAAGTAATAGTCAGAAGCAAACGTCTTTTATTCTGCAGTATTGATCAAAGTCCAAAAATACATTTCTCATATTGCAAACAGCGTAATGTAGTTATCTACCCTTTACTGCCTGGTAAATATAAATACAGAAAAATACAACAATTGAAGCTCAGACTCATGTCCAAACAGTAACATATATGGATTTATTACAAACATTGTACATAACAAGTATTTGCAATGCATAACATAAGATTCTGGTTTGTAAGAAAAAATAACAAAAAGTTCAAATGTAACCTACATGTACTGTATACTACAGAAATAACACTGATCAAATCAAGGTTCTTCATTGACTTAAGTTCATTTTCCCAAATGTATTTTTGAATTCGTGTTAAACACTGTGACCAACAGATGTGGGTCTAAAATTATGGACAAATATACAGAAACACTGTACTTAAAATAGCCACAAACACTTTCCTAAAAAACAAAACAAAATGATATCAGTCACGTTCTTTAAATTTGTATTAGAGCCAGTAGGGACAGTGTTAGACTAAACATCTCTTCCATTCAAGAAAGTGTCTTCAGTAAACCAGAGTAAGCTTATCCACTCTATGTATTCGGCGCAAAACCAAATATTGTGTTTGTAGTGCAAATCATCGCTCCTGCATTGTAGAGCTGTCTGGAGAAGAAGGAGCAGAGGAGAGATCGAAGCCGATTGGAACAAATGTCTGGAAAGCAAAAGAATATACTTATTAAATGTGTGTATTTACACAGTTTGTAACTACTTAGCGGTATATGCTGTGTTGTATCATATTATGTTGTAGGTATAATTCCAAGTTTGGGGAAAATAATTTGCAAGGTATAAAATCGCTCTGTCACTCAATGTTTGTTTAGTAAATATAACCCGTACTCCATAAGCTTAGCTAAAGAGCATCTGTGTTTCTTTGCCCATAGAGCTGCTGGATATAGCTCTATATTAATTATATAAACATTTAAAATGTAACAGTCAAACTCAAGAAGAAAGCAAATGAGCATATTTTCTAAAATTTCAAGAATTTAATCTAGGCAGTTTAATCAGTTTTGTACTTTAAATTGTTGCGGTGTTGTAATTTATTCTTTTTTTTTCTTGCCTACACTGAATTAACTGAACACTTATTAGTCGATAAAAAAACAACTGACACACAAATGCCCATCTATACTTCATGCACACAGACAGCAATGTACTCACAGTTGACTCTTCAAAGAGCAGGATGGTGGCCAGCGGGTTTCCACAGCGGGGTCGAGGTGGGACAAACCCTGGGGAAGCTGGGATCGTCACTGAGGTGTAGGTGGCCACCTCTTCGTCCATACGCAGCTCTTCAAGAGGTGGAAGACGCTTACGCAGCAATGCTAACGCAGGACTCAGAGCACAACTCTTCTGAAGGGTTACGTCTGTAAGATAAATAGTCACAGTTGACAAAGATGCAATCAAAGGTGAAACGGCCGCTGTCGTCAGCCACGAAAACCGTGCAATTAGTATATTCTGCTGTTGGAAACAAGTTGTGAGCGTGGAAGTGCTCTGGATTTGTGCAATCACAACCAACAACTGGACTCATAATGAAATACTGTAAATACTGTCTCTTGCTCAGTGTATGTGTGAAAGATGCCTCTGGTGACTGATCTGGGAAATAATATATCTGCAGACACTGAGCGGGTACAAACCCATGCAATACCTGTCCCCCTTCCTGTTGAAAAGGTATGATAGCAGTTTTGGGGGCTATGCGGCTATCATACCTCTTGAACAGGAAAGCATAGTGCAATAGGATGCAAAGGTCATATGTGATAATTTACAACATGATTAATTTTAGTGTTACCTCTGTGCAGACTCTGAACAGAATGTTTGATGCGACTGCTCGGCTCAACCGCAGATGACATCTCTTCTGGTACCACAAGCACCTTTTGCTGTTCTGGTGAAGCTGCCCCATCCTGATGGGATGAGCTCTCCTGCTTCTCAAAACGCGGAGCCCTGAACAGCTTTTTGCCCGTTGAGAAAAATATGACAGAATCTCTCTGCGGTGCTTGGAAAAACGGCTGTCCTCCCACAGTCCTCTGTTCATACTCCTTCTCCTCATCCTTGCTGAGGTTAGCCCTACTCGTCTCTTTGTTTTCATCACAGGGAGCTGTAGTCTACAAAGCGGGGTGGCAAACACAACAACTTAGAGAAATTTTACATTATTATTATCATTATTAGACATTATTTTAAATATATAACAAGGACTTAATTCAGCATGGATATCTGTATGGCTGCAAGTTTTGGATTTCACATCTCACAAATGAGGCTTGGGTTGGCAGCTGCTCTGCTTGTGTGTCTGGATCTTTGTCTGTCACATTTGTCTTCTGCTCGTCCTCTTGATCATCAAACAACCTTTGGACAACCTTCCTCTAATGAACAAAAAAGTTGTGATTCACACACCAAGTTAATTTTCTAAAAGACAAATAATTATACAATATACAGTAGTAAGTACAGTTAAAGCTGTGACAGTAATAGTAAACTACATATTGTAATATAAGCTGTTTTTTTTTTTTATTGAGTGTGTTTTACTGCAACACCAGGGCACTTTGGTCTTGTCACTTATGTTTTCCGTTCCCTTCTTTTTGCTAGACTGTTTTGGGAACAGATTCCAGTACAAGCTTTAACACATTATGAAACTAACATAATTTGCTGCTCTCACCTCCGGACTTGGCTCAAGGTTGATTTTGTTGTGTCTTAACCCAGGAGTACTGGCAACTCGTGATGGCTGTGTCGACATATGCCATTTCTGAAGACAGCAGCATTATGACAAAGAATTGACTCAGTAAAATGATTTGCCAAACAGAATATAAAAATTCAGGAGATGTATACTGACCATAGCAGACATGGGCTGATGCCTGGTGTCCCGGACTCTCTGTGGGGTCCACTCTCCCAGAGGAGTGTCTTTGACTGCTACAGCTGAGGATAAGACAGCCGTGTCACATCACGATAAAAAGACAAAGAGATAAGGATCCATTGGATTCATTTCACAGGATAACAACAACCACATCGTATTTACCCATTGCTCCTCTAGTTTTCTCTGCACAGTTTTTTCTAACTGGCACCCTCTGAGCCTGGGAAGGAAGCAGCACAATAAATAAAAGTGAGTTTGTGTTAAAAGCACACTAGGGAATAAAATAGAAAAAAACATTCTAAAAAAATGGAACAAAAGGATGGAAGAGAGAAATAAAAGAAAACAAAAAGCGTCCATACTGTCATGATTGAAGTGCTTCTTCCTGTTGGACAGACCGAGTTTCTGGGAGTGGCACTAAAAGGCCCGGCAGCCTTCACTCCTTCATTCTGGAGGATACTCTGCAGTGCTGCTGCATCTGGTGAAAACTGCACCGACTTCACCGATGCTGTAAAAAGTGCACGGAGAACACAGGTTTAGTTCACATACAGCTGAAAGGCCAATTGATTTGACAAATTATTCCTAATAAATACACTGAATGCTGTTTATTAAGTCTTTTTTCTATTATATATTGTTAATGATGCATTTACAGAAGTGAGCTATTTTAAGTGCAGCGTTATATTTAAAGCTACAAACTGCCCTTCTTCAAATTACTAATAAGCACCTGATCTGAACTAGAGTCAAAAATTAATCCAATTGTGAAAACATCTAAATAGCAGTCCATCTAAAGCTCAGAGATTGATATGTTGTGTTTGGCTGATGTGATTCATAAACTTTGCTGTTTGTTACCTTAGGACAGAGCCCGGCCATTGCTTTGTATCAATTTCTCTGTACAAGAAAGCTTAAAAAATGTGTTTCCTGAAATGTCAAACCAGTCTCTTGATTGATTGAAATCACCACAAAGTTGCTTTGAACTGATTCTGTGTCAATACAAATGCAACCAAATTATGAGAAATAATGAAATGAATTGACAGAAATTATAAAATGAAATAGATTTTTTTTTATTAAAGTACAGATTATGCTCTCAGTTTTATGCTAACCTGTTGCATGTTCAGCTTTCTGACGACTTTTCTTGACAGACACACGCTGGGGCTGAAAACATGAGAATGGCCATAGAATACATAGATAATTATTAGACTGACATTCGAATTGGCAGACACAAAAATCATTGATGAGACAAAAACAAATTCTAAATCAACACCCCATCAGCAAAAGTGTAGGGACCAAAAGACAGTGTAAATGACTCATCAACCTGACTCCTGGTGAGTTAGTTAGTTAGTTATAAGGTTTTGATTGTGGGGTTGCAGATCCTTGACCCATTGCACTTACACCACTGTTGCAGAGGACACTGAGCAAAGCTGCATGGTCAGGCTGGAAGTTTTCCCCTTTGACAAAAGACAAAAAAAAATGCTCTGAAGCACTGTTGCCTACTATTTCTATAGACAATTAAGTAATCAAATGTTTTCAACAAAGTCACTATTAAACAAATTTTAAAAACAAAAAAAAAGCAGGAAATGGCCATTCTTACCATTCAAGCTATGAAATCAATACAAATGTATAACTGTGTTTTATAGTTAAAATACATTTATGGGTCAATGATACAATGTACTTGTTAAGACTAGTTAACATTTAGTTAGTGGAGATTAAAACAAAAAAAATCATAATCTTGTTCACGTAACTTGGGTACTCAATATTAAAAAAAACAGCATAAATGTAAACATTTGAAGCACACATACTGAGATTAAAGTGTAACTTACTCGTTGATCCTTTTGAAAAACTGCCCTGTGTGGTCAGCTCTGGGTTCTGGGTAGCATTAGAGTTCTTGGCTGGATCTTTGACATTGACCAAGTTTGTGTTAGCCAAACAGGCCTTTGCACTAAGAGCAGGCTGTGAACAAGAAGGAACGCTGTTCTGGTGCACCACATTATTAGGGAAAGATGACAAAGGGCTGGAGGAAGTGGTTAAAGTCTTGAATGTGTGGGAAGGCCCAGACTGTCCTGACACATGGATTTGACTCTCTGCAGCCTTTCCGTGAGACTTATGTGTCCCTTTTTGTGATACTATATTGCTTAACACAGCTGGATGTTTAGAAGGTTTTGCATTAATGTTTTGGGTTTTTAGACCATCATTGCATATATTTTTTCCAGGTTGTACAGCAGTACTGCTAGTCTGTGTTTGTGACACACAAAGAGGTTGTTGATTTTCAGTGTTTTTTACTAAGCTCTTGGGCTGAGACAGGTTAAAAGGTATAGGTCTGGTGCATGGCTTTTTCTTCTTAGCTTTACCCTGCAATAAAACAAATAATGTGTAAAAAGCAAGGAAATCATCTGATTAAAATATTAGTAAAATCTACTGGACAGGAATGAAGAACTTACAGCTAGAGGTTTCTCCTCCCACCTACAGTGGGACTCACTGAAGTCAGAGGGAGTTTGAAGACGAAGTGACTTTGCAAGTACTGGAAGTCTGCTTACACCAGGTTGCACAGGTGTCTTTCTAGTCATTTCAGCGCTTCCTGGATCTTGATTCTCAGCATCCTTTTTGGAGAGGTGAGGTGGAAGCTGGAGTTTGAAAGATTTTGGGTCTCCTATCATTTTGTTGTGTTCATTCTTCATTCTGTGTAGAAAAAGTCAGTTGCAAAACTGTAATGCAACTTGAGATTTGACAACTAATCCCATTTTTAAAACATACATTATCTGGTTCAAGCAACTAATTTGAGAATATTTGCTGTCTTTTATTTTTAACACATACAGTTCTGTGCAAAAGATTTAGGAAGAAATGCTGTAAACATAGAATGCAGTAATGCGGTGTTAATTTACAAAATGAAAAGTGAGCAAACATAAGGGAAAATCTAAATCAGATCAATATTTAGTGTTACTACCTTTTGACTTCAAACCATCAATTCTTCTAGGTACACTTGCACAAAGTCAGGGATTTTGTAGGAGTGTGAGTCTGGGATTACATGAAGAGACAGAAGGATGTGAGAGCCAACATCCACAGAAGATCTGTGGTTAGTTCTCCAAGATGTTTGGAACAACGTACCAGACAGGTTCTTTCAAAAACTGTGTGCAAGTGGAGCTAGAAGAATTGCTGCTGTTTTGAAGGCAAAGGGTGGTCCCACCAAATATTGATTTGATTTAGATCTCTCTTAATTAAATTTTGTTCACTTATGAAAATTAATGTTTAACACTTAGGTAAGTAGGTATGTAGGTAAAACCGTTACACATTGTTTTGTTGTGAGGATCCTAAACTTGAACAATAACAACAACATTTAAAGATGCTCCTCTGCCTGTTTCACTTGTTTTGTATATGAAATATGACAAAGCTCTGAAAACCATGAATGAAATCGTTTGGCCAGTTTTCATTAAAATTTGAATCTATCTGATGATATTTACAATACTTGACAGTCTCTTTGTCACAAACACATTTTAGTCTCTACCACAAACGTGCATCATGCAGAAAATAAAATGGGCAAGTGTGTGTGTCAATACATAAAGTGGCTTACCTCAACAAACCACTGTGGATTTTGTTTTGACTTTGGTTTCGAAGGACTGGAGAGGAGTCCATGCTCCGGTGAAGAGGAGGAAGTGATTGGGGAAAGTGTGAAAAAGAACTAAAGAAGAAAAAAACTGATGAAAAAGGAGCAAAGAATCATCACGTAACAGTAAGATGGTTACTGGCAAGAAGAGCAAAAGAACATGTCAGGATCCCTGCAGAAGTATAGAAAACTATGTATGAACATATATTTAGCCAATTAAAATACATAGATGACAGTAACTACACCTGTGCACAGTGAGCAACTAGACATTACCAAGAAAAGTTGCCTTAAGCAGAGAAATTTAAAATTTTCTTAATTTATTCTCTTTGAAACGCGCCGCACGAGCACCTAATCCCATTTGATCTACCTTACATACTTTAAAATCACAAACGAACTACGATGTCGTCCGTCTTGTGCATCCAATAAAGTCTTTCTGATACAAATAATTCCAAACGTTTTGTTATTCCAGGTTTTTTGTGCAGATTTAAAGATCTTTGGCAAGTCCCTTCACACTCTCCAGTGAGCTGTCAACTTCCTGGACTCGCAGCAGTTTGTAAAAAGCAAGCGTCGCCATTGGCTGTAATGGGAAGCCTCACCAACTAATAGCTGAGCGCAATTTGGTCACGAAAACGTCACCGACCAATCAGCAACGGAGTTTGAAAAACAGCTCTATGGTTACGACGCGAGAGTTGTTTAGTCACGTGACTGCTTTTTTGCCGCGGCCTCCTTGAACATGTATAACACAATAGAATTAAAATGGGCCACAAAATAATGTTTACTGCATAATTTTTTAGTTTTTAGGTGGAAACTGTCAAAAATGTGATAATTCAACTATGTGTTTATTATTCAGGTCATAGTGGGTAGTGGATTCGTACTAGAGCGCGTTATAAGCAGAGGCACTTCTAATGTTTTGGCCACCTGATTCATATTTAAATTCAATAAATACAGAAAACTACTGTGTATGATTCCATTAAATTACACAGGTGGTACTACTACTAAAAACAACATACTTAAAAACATACTTAAACATGCTTAATAAAACCCAGACGGTAAGAAATACTACAATTTTATTTAAAATGAATTAATAAAATAACCTCTTATGTTTGAATCCTCTTAGACCCTCAAAAAGTTACATATATCTGCCGATATGCTGAATGCTTTATTTCTTCTAAATTATATTTGCATGACTAGTTATTAGCTACCTTGCATCCTGGCGCTGACGTTTCTACCAGATACACCAATAATACAACAACGCCAATTTTAACTTATTGTAACATAATTAAAAAAGTAACTAATTAATTAAGTAAAGTGACAAAAAGTGAAACAAATTGAACGGCAGAACTTTATATTATGACCTAAAATCAATAATTAGAGCTGCAATGAACGTCTTTATTGTCATTTATTCCTGCAAATTACTTTATTTTAATGCATTCGGTCTGTGGATCCTTTTTAAACTGATGTTAAAAGGTTGTCCAGCAGGTGTCACTATCAGCAGGCTGGTGAAGTCCCATGCTCGCCTGACAGCAGCACAGCGTGGGTGTCAGCCTGACACCCAGGGGCCCTGTGTCAACAGCAAAGGGAAGAAGAAGAGACACAGAGGAGGAAACTAGCAAGTAACGCTTCTGCAGACATGGACCTGCGGTCTGAGCTGCTCAAGTCCATTTGGTACGGTTTCACAGCTCTGGATCTCGAGAAGAGCGGTAAGGTGTCCAAGTCTCAGCTGAAGGTGAGTGATCTGTCCTTTACCTGAAAAATGTGATCCATGAAACTCTTTTTCTATTCTGCTGCCTCATTTCCTACTTCAGTTCATTTATCATGACGTGGACTCACTCTGAGGAAGATGAGGTGATAACATTCAGACAGAATTTAGCAAACTTTCCGTACTGACTTTCAATAAATATGGTTATAAGCAATGTGCTGTGTCTTATCGTCTTTAATATTTATTCTGTGAAACTAACTTGCTGCCTAACAACTTTTTCCCCCGTAATTTGTGCAAAATGCTTTCTCTGCTGAAAAACGGCACAATATGTACCTCTGTCTGGCCAGAGCGCGAGAGTAACAGTTTGCTCTCAGTCTGGAAATAAAAGGGAGCCCTCATCTCCAAGCTGTGCTTACACTGGACCTCAGTGTACCAGCTTGTAGTGTAGTGCAAAGAGTCCTCTGGCACTGGACCTGCCCAAAGAACAGCCTGTTGAATAGAGTATGTTCACAGCATGAGCCCGTGTACGTCATAAGAACATTGTTACAGTAGGAGCATGGACACAGTGGTAACATGTTGGTGATTGTTGTCTCTTGCCACAGCATTTCAATGAGACCACTGTAATTTTGTTGATCTCATCATTATGTCACATGGTCTTGGTGTGGATTAGACTGCATTTTTAGCCACCTCCATGTTCCTGCGATGTGCTGCCTACCACTTCTGGCTCTGAGCAAGACAGCCTCATGACTTGGCTTATCCCCCTCATGCATGCGGGCTGTGTACAGGCACCATGTTTGTAAGGTACCTTCAGTGGCAAGCAGCTTGCATGCTATGGCCTCAACGCTGACAGATGTTGTAGTTGACTGGGGACTAGAGACAGGATGTGGTTATGGCTCAAGACACAGAGACCTGTTGTCAGATAACATGCATCAGATATCTAAAATGTTGCATGCTGTCATTGGAGGAAATTTGATTACAGTAAAAATAAATGTCTTGTTTTTGAAGAAAATTCTCTTCAACACAGTAGTGGTATTTTATTTTTATCAACATAATTTCACGTTTTTAAGTTTTTAATTTAACACATACTTTTCTCTAACCTTCTTTCTAGCATTTAGTTTGTTCTCTAAACTGCAGGAAATGTGCTGCACAAATAGTTAACTTTTTCAGTTTGAATTCTATCTCTGAAAATGTTGGCTACCTTATAGAATTCTGCTGGCTTTGTATTTGTATCTGTATTTTACCCTAATATATGCAACCAAGAAAACAAAGAATAATAGTAATCCTGGACTAATTTGGTGACAACGTTCAAACAAATATGTCTTATTTTATGTATTTGTAAGGTCTCCACTTTCATAAATCTGCAGCTTACTTTTTTCCTTTCTGTGTGGCTTTTCAGGTATTGTCCCACAACCTATGCACAGTCTTGTGTATCCCACATGACCCAGTTGCTTTAGAAGAGCACTTCAGGGATGATGATGATGGTCCAGTTTCCAGTCAGGGATATATGCCTTATCTCAACAAATACATCCTCGATAAGGTAATTAAAACACAATTAATGAAAATGCTCTTTTTTGTTTCATACAGTTAAAAGTAAAGCGAAGGATGCTGTCAGTGTTTTTATTCCCTGCATTTTGTTGCTCTAGGTTGTTGAAGGATCTTTTAACAAAGAAAATGTAGATGAGCTTTGTTGGACTCTTACGGCAAAGAAAAACTACCAGCCAGACAAAAACAGCACCTCTGTCCTGCCAGAGAAAGATGCTTTTCGCCTTTGGTGCCTTTTTAACTTTCTGTCTGAGGACAAATACCCTTTAGTTATGGTCCCTGATGAGGTAGGTGCAACTAGAAGATATTTAAATTAAAATAGTTACTGCACACACACTCATTACAGTTACCATTTAGAAACAGATATGTTATCTTAGAATTCAGAACTTGTTTAGCTAAAAATGTTATCTGTTGTAAGATTATAAAACATTTCATATATCTTGTCAGGGTTGATGATGCCTTCTTGTGTTTAGATGTAGCCATATTGTTGATGTTTCAGGCTATTGAGTTTTGTTTTTGAGCACAATTCTACAATTGAGCACAATTCTACAATTGTGCTCAGCCCAAAATCATTGGCGGATCTTTTACAACCTTGAAGCTTTGTTTCATACCATCATGGAACACGGTGCTCTTTTCATGCAGCAGTGTGGGCTTGTTTCTCACTTGCAAACTCTCATTTTGGTTTCCTGTTGAGTGTTTTTTTCAGTCGCTGCCAAGAGAAAGCCCTAAATTTCAAGGGCAGAGTAGTTTCTATTATGCTGAGTTTAAGCCAACTTTATCCAATTTTATTTCGGTACACACTTCACATGCTGACCTTTGTACAACAAATCTGTGTTGCAACAGAACTACAGCGTTGTATTATGCTTAGGAAAGTAGGTAAATACATTAAAAAACTGCTCAAGTGCTTCAGTGGTTTTAAATTTTCTAAGGGAATGTAAGTTTTATTGGAAAGTGTAAAACTTGATTGTAATAAAACTAATAATCACTTTAGTTACTTCTTCTCATAACTGTAATGCAGCAAACACAGCTAACTATAATGAACCATTACTACTCATTCAAAACGTTATTTTATTTATTTATTTATTGTCCAGGTGGAGTACCTCGTTAAGAAAATATGCATGGCTATGAGCGTTGAGTTCAACTGTGTTGAACTGGAAGACTTCTTCTCCCAAGACTCAGTGCAACAGACTGGCATTACTGTTTGGGTCTTTCTGACAATGATGAACTCAGGAAAGATAACCAGAGGAATTGATAAGAGCATAACCAGCATGGCTATAGAAGAAGTCTACAGGGAGATAGTTGGTGATGTTCTCAAAGAGGTATGAGGCCCATCTGACACCTGAATGTCTGTTTCTGGCTTTGCCCTTCTTTGGGTCCATGACAGTGTATGTGTGTATTGGTTTGGGTGCGTGCAGGGATATCTGTGGAAGAAAGGTCAGCTGAGGAGAAACTGGAAAGAACGCTGGTTCACTTTAAAGCCAAGCAACTTGTTCTACTACACCGGGGAGGACCGCAAAGAGTGCCAGGGCAACATAGGTTTGGATGGGAACTGCTGTGTCGAGGTGAGAAGCTGCACATGATCTTGTCTCAAAATAAAAAAAAAAATGTTGGTTTGTCTACAAAAGACATACAAACTGTATAACATTCTTTAAGACGGTCGTTCCCAACCAGGAGATGGGGACACACAAAGGGTGTTACAAGAATAAGCTAGAAGTGTTACAAGATGGCTAAAAGCTTTTTATTTACATCACCTCTGTCATCTCTTTCTTCTTGTGAATTACTGGAAAATAGCACATCCTCAGGACAGCAATTCAAATAAAACAAAACACATATGCATGTGAAACCCGGGACGGTGGGGTTCTAAAAATGTAATCTTAGAAGGAAGGAGATAGACTTGTCACTCCCAGATACGATATCTTAGAGTAATCTAAAACTATTCATTTGTCTGCCGTTAATTAAATCACCAATTCTTCAGAAAAAGAAAAAAAAAACCGCTTCCCCCATTAGTGTTCATAGTCCTCAGTTAGATATTGCATAATATTAAGGTGACATAACCCCAACCAGTATATCTGTAAGAAGCAAAACACATTGGAAATTGAAGGTTGCCTTGTTTCACATTGAAATTTCCTCACAAAACTCACCGAACTAAAGTGAACTGAACTGAAGATTAATCTGCGCAAAAAAATTACACGAATGACAAATTCTGAATGTAGAGTCTACAGTGGCACTGTAGCTGAGTAATTGTTACCTGTGCTGTATTAGTGGCTGTTTCTCTGAATCCTAATTTAATTACTAGTGCGTCAATGCCACTTTAAACAAACAAATATCTGGTCATGGTCTCTTAACTTTTCAGCAAGCACACTACACTGCACAATGTCTTACTCGAATTCAAGACATCATTCTGAAATCATGCTTTATTATAGGAAGTAGACGATGATCAAATATTCAGTCATTCAAAATGGATCAAAAACATCTTTTTCCCAGTGAGTTCACAGTTTTTTTTTCTCCTCACCACTGTATATTTGAGAAATGGTCACAAAAAATCTCAAATAAATGATGATGAAGGGATTATTTATTGATAAAGGGAATTTCCATTGTTAAACAGGTGCTGCCAGATCGTGATGGGAAGAGGTGCATGTTTTGTTTAAAAACCCTGTCTAAGACTTATGAAATGAGCGCCTCAGACACCAAACAGAGACAGGAGTGGACTACAGGTAAGAGGAGACTGACATGCACTGATGTTAATATTAGATAATTCATGGATCAGTCTTGGAGCTACATGTCACACACTAAACATGATCTTCTCCGCAGCCATTCAGACTGCTATCAGACTGCACACGGAAGGGAAAACATCACTCCACAAAGATCTGAAGCTGAAGCGGCGTGAACAGCGTGAGCAGCGAGAGAAGAGACGACAGGCCAAGGAGGAGGAGCTGCAGAGGCTCCGGGCCCTCCAGGAGGAACGAGAGCGTAAGCTGGCAGAGCTGGAGCTCCTGAAAGAGGCACAGAAGCAGGCTCAAGCCCTCCTGGAACAGGACGAGCAGAGGAGGCGCCAGCAGCACGAGCAGCTCCAGAGGGCACTGGAGATACAACTTCGAGAGGCCGAGGAGGTAAGTCTGCAAGTGAATAATGAAAAAAGAGGTGTTTAAATGTATTAGTAGAAACATTTGACCATTTATTCTTTTGCTTCTTGATTTGTTTTGCAAGGCTCGGGTCAGTATGCAGGCAGAGATGGCTCTGAAGGAGGAGGAAGCAGAGAGACAGAGGAAGAGGATTCAGGAGCTGGAGGAGATGCAGAAGCGTTTGGAGGAGGCACTGCAGCTGGAGATTAAAGCCAGGCTGGATGAAGAGGCTTTCCGTTATGCTCAAGCAGGGTAAAGTGTTACACGGAGCCACCATTAGCAACCTTTAGACATTTTCACAGCATTGTAAAGAGTTAGGCTTTGAGCCTGCAAACAACCGTGTGTTCCTTTTGAATAGGTAGGTGTGCTCGTGTGCAGACAGCAGATGTTAAGTTCATATTACGCTATGTTTATGAGGAAGTTAACAGAGGAACAGAGGAACTTGTTAAATGCTGCTCAGTCAGGTCTATTGTGCCACTGTCTGTGTGCTCTCTCAACCTTGTCAAATTAAAATATTTGATGGATTGACATGGGTGGGCATAAGTCTGTACCTTGTACCAGGCTGCAAAGGATTATTTTAAAAACATAGTGTATTTAATATAAATGCAAATATCTAATTAATCATATACCAATCCTAAACTACATGCCACTGATTACTTTTGTTTTCTTCTCTTTAGGTTACTGGCTGAGGAGGAGGAAAAAATGAAGGCCCTGATGTCCCTGCAGGAGGAACAGGAGGAGTATATCCTAAAGACTCAAAGGGAGAAGCAGGAGCTCAAACAGGAAATGGAGGCCAAGTCTCGGGCCCTGGATGAGGCACAGAGGCAACTAGAGGAGGTCCGTGCCAACCGGCACAGGGTTGACCAGGATGTAGTGGTAAGAATATAATCACCACTCATTTTAAAGTAAAACAGTCATTGGACATTTATATGAATATTTGTTAATTTGTTAACACAACCACTGCCTTTATTATATCAAATTTTGGCATACAGGACTGTAATAATTGTTGTTTTGGGGGGAGGAGGGTTAATTGTTGAACCAGGTAGTGAACTGATTTCAAAGTTCAACAGGTTCTCCTTTAATACACTCATGTTCTGCCTTTAAAGTTTGACTCATGCCATGCGTGTTTTTTCCATGATGATGATATAAAGAAATACAGCGGTCTATTATTTCTTTAAATTTATCTCTAATAGAGCCTGTACTCTACTGCATTATACCTCTTTTTTATTTCTGATATGTTATTTATTGTGTATGAAATGAAAAGTAGAGAGAATGTAAACATTAGAATAAAAGTGGACCATATGCAACAGCAAAATAATGACCTCATGTGTTGCCGTCGTCTGTATATTTCCACGGCAGTAAGTGCTTGTAGGGCGGAGATGTTTTAATCCGTGGCTCTTTTTCTATCATAGGCTGCACAGAGGAAACTTCGCCAAGCAAGCACCAATGTCAAACACTGGAATGTTCAAATGAACAGACTGATGCGACCAATTGGACCAGGCGGTATGTCCGATCTTCACAGCAGAATGACATGACTTTGCATTTATTCTTGACTTTTGTTCAGTGCATGACGCCAGTAGAGGTCATCAAAACTCAGTGTAATGTAAACCTAATATTGTGTTTCAATATAAATGTAATGACACGTGTATAATGTTTCTTGTTTTTTGCTTATGATTTCCTCAAGAAGTACTGAGGGTTACTTAATGCCAGACTTAAATCACTGTGGTTGTGGTGACATTTTACAAGTAAAAAGCAATGTGACACATTTCCTTAGAACAGAGCTTGTAAAAAAATTTCAGTTGCTCTTTCATTACTAGACAGACACAATAGTTAAATTTCTTTATATCTCATACTGTGTTCTATAAATCAACTTCCTGAAATGGTATTCTTGAATTCTATGTTACACGTCTAGATCTGATGTAACTGCAGATATGCACTTCATTTTCTTAAACGTTTTATTGCCACTGTCTTTGTTTTTTTAGAGAAGAGACCATCGCTGGGAAGCTCTTTTTCATCCTTCCAGATCCCGACTCAGAGAGATCCAGGGCTGCGTCTCAGAAGGAGATCAGGGTCAGAGGATCAGGACGAGGAGAGCAAAGAAAATGTTGACAACAGAGCTGATTTAGAGAAGCGCTGCTCCCATGCCTCTAATGGAGATATGGACATCCCCTAAAAGCATGAATCAGAGAGACTGCTTAAGTCACTTCTGGTCAATGCAAGGCTTTTGGGAGTAAGGGCAAGAGATGACTGAACAATATAACAGTGGCACATCTGCTATGAAGCTGAATTTACTAGTACTACTGTTTTTATTAAATGTTGAATTTACTGACCTCATTTCACAGAAATAAACAGCTTAAAACATTTTAATATGAAGGACTCACTGCTCAACTAATGCTCTGACTGCAACCTGTGTGAGGCCTGGTCTGGACATAAATGAGACCTTAGGGCAAAGTTAACGAGCTGCGGGGAAGATCCTGAAAGTTCAAATCTGGTTCTTACAGTTGAGCAGTTCCTACATACATACAGGAAGCTCATTTGTCTAGCTTTGTACTATAGAGAGTTAACAATATTTCAGTTTTGTATTTTGTACCTATTTTGTTGGTTGAAGGGAGTGGCTTGACTTTAAACGTTAAACGTTGGTTCAGTATTAGAGTTCACCACAATTTCAGTCTTAAAGTGACACTTCTGCTAAACAGGAAAGCGAAAAAAAGAAAGGGGAGAGAGAGAGAGATACAGCCTCATTCAACTTCCTGTTTCTGTTGTCACTTAACGTGATTGTAAATAAAAGACCAAATTAATTTCATAACCTGATTTCTGCTTGTGTTACATTATCTCCAACATGTGATTCAATCACACAGTAATTTTTATTTTTGCCAAGAAAATCTCAACTGATCGATAACTAAAATACGCTAGTAACCGATTATTTGAGTTTTAAAGCACTTGACAAAAATATTACATAAAAAACACAATAGAAGAAGTCAAAACCCACAGTGCTGAATTTGCAAAGTGCACGTCCGCTTTAGTTAGAGTTTGAATATAACTCATCTATTGAAATGCGTCATCACTGATTGATTTGACACCTCCTCTAACAGATGAAACCTTTAGCTCATGAGCGAACAGAGACATCCCCTGACAAACCGCAAGAACTGCATGCACGCTTTTTATTATAAAAGTTGTTTAAAAAAAACATCACTGTGCTCTATTTATCTATCTAGTTTTTTTTCTGTAGGGTCTATTTTAGATGCTAACACAGAGACAGACAACCATTCACGTTCTATGGGCAATTTAAAGTCACCCATTAACATAACATGCATGTTTTTGCAAATGTGGCAGGAAACCGGGGTAACCCACATATGCACAGGGAGAACGCGCAAATTTCACACAGGTGGCCTCCCACTGGATTTGAACCAGGGACCTTCAAGCTGTGAGGCAACCACCTCTGACAGCTGGAATCAGCTCCTTCCCCCCTGATGGGATAAGGATAAGTGGTTACAGATAATGGATGCATCACAAAAGAACACCAATTTACCTACAAGAAATCATGTCCAATGTATAAAATATTCCAGAGTTATAGAAATAAATGTTCCAAAAAATAAACAGTATGTCAGCTACTATACATACAAACACACACAGGTATATATAGTAGATGAGGTAACTGGCTAGGGGGACCTTTTTTTAAAAGTTATTTTAATTATAAATGTGTTATTTTTAATTATATATGTGGTTTTTGTTTTGTTATTTATTGTTTCACTGTGACTTTAAAACTGCATAAATAAACCCATCCTACAACATAAACAATAGAAATATTCTATAGCACAATGCTAAGTATATTCATTTGATCACTTTCCACTATGATATTTGTTTGTTGTTGCTAGCATCAAAGTATACCAAGTAAAAGTTCTCATGATTCATTCGTAAAATTAATTTCTGTTTCCTTTCTGATAGTCTGAACTGAAACACTTCTTCCCACGATGCTTTAATATCATCTCCCTGACACTTTTTGCTTGTACTGTTCCTCACGTGACACTTTTGTAAGTCAAATTTTACTGAATAAATTTTTTGACATGTGTGTAAACATCACTGATGTTGCAGATGGTATAAAATTAAGTTTCTTCAAATCAATTTATGCACTGTTGTGTTGTTAATCCTCAAAAATAGCTAATTATTTATTAGTTAATCGGCATCTGCAAAATAACTAAACTGCCAGATATAAAATAATTAAAACATACAGTTTTCTTCAGAATTATAGATTAATAAAAGAATAGTAACAAAGTAAAAGTACTAAAAACACTAGTAGCTCAAAATTGCACTTGCATAAGTGTACTCAGAAACCCCTTTAGTAGTGTAAACAGCAGCCAGTTGCCAAATTGTCTCTCTGCTCTTGCAGTCATTGCCCTCCAGCCTCATTGTGTTCGTCTGAAGCCGACCATAGCCTGCACCCATTTCCATGTCTACCTAGTTCTTCTTGCTGAGTTTGTCTTTGCTGAATGCTAACAAACGCATCTGAACTAAGTAAAGAGACTTTGCCTTCTACTCCTCTGGTGTTGACTTTTGCTCAGAGTCAGAATGTTACAGTGGTTTAATTGCATCAATGCCAAGCAAGCAGAACGATTTCTATAAAAATCTCAAGACTAAAAAAAAAATATGCTTATTATATTATGTTATTACATTCAAATACACAAACAATTCATCAACTAATGTAACATATGCTGCACTAAGGGATAATAATTTACTATCACGATTATAGCACTGAGATAACATTATGCCTTCTTTTAAAGATGTTGTGCACATTCAGAGTAAAATTACTGAAAGGAAGATGGTAAAACATGAATTTGAGCCTTAAACCAATAAGAGTTTTCAGGGCTACTTTTTATAGTTTAAATCAATAAAGCCCTTGGCTTATGTCAGTATGTTAATACTGACCAGGCAGACCTTGTTATAATAAAAATCTCAATAATCCTGTGTATTTATTTATGTATTTATTACATTGCCTGTTATTATGAACTCCAATATTTTTTATTAACTCTTTACAGAGTGGGCCAACTTTTCCACCTCTGACTGCAAAGGAGACAGAGAGACTGAATCATGAATGAAAATAATGATGTGAGCACGACAACACTGAAGTGGCTTCAGGACATTAATGGCCCAGCCAAAGCCCAGACCTGAACCCATGATCAAATGTGGAGAAACTTGAAGATGGCAGTTCACACAAATGTCCCCACCAATCATATGGAGCTCGAGAGGATCAGTCAACAGGAATGTTGTTCTCATAAAACGTGTGAAAGAACAGCACTGAATCCTGTTGTAAATATGAGTATGTGGTTTTGTTTTTTAGTAAACATTTCCAAACATTTCTAAAACCATGCTTGCACAACTTTGATTTTTTTAGCAAAGAATTTGTAGGAACTAGGTTGGCCGAAACATTGTGTGCCTTAAGGCAACAAACAGAGGATTGTTTGTCTTTTAGCTGGGCAGCTGATCTAAAAAAAAAAAAAAGAGGTATCCAGAAAAACAGCAGCACATGTTGTTGGAGACCTTGACTCTTCAGTGTGGGAGCTGTTTGTAGGATCCAGTGTGATGGATTCGTGTGTGTGATGGATTTGTGTATGTGTGTATGAGGGGGGGCGGTGTGTCCTGGCATGTGACGGAGGGAGGTGGGGGGAGTCAAGCAAAGCAAAGCAAAGCCAAGCAAAGCGGAGCTAGAAACAACCAGGAGAGAGTCGAGGAGGGATTATCACCTAACTATGCTTATCTGCGTGTGAGATGGTCGCCAGCAAACGCATCCAAAGTGTCTGTCCCCTGGAGCTCAGCGGTTTGCCACCCCGGTGTCTTCATGAAGGCCTGGATCCGTCTAAGTTGGTCTAGTCTGACGTTAGCTCCCGCTGCTAGCTAACTCCTGCTGCCGACTTCTAACTACTTGTCAACAGCCGATCTATCCGGGACGGGACCCCGCACTGTTTATTTCAGCCCGCTGGCAGTTTCTCGTAGCATAAAAACCCGGTGGAATCAGCAGCACTATCGGGAGAGGTAAGCTAACTTGGCAGGGCGGGTAACGTTATTTAGAGGCACACACGGGAATGTGGGTCAGCCACGCTAACAGCTAGTACTACTCGGTCAACATTCAAGGTTAGCTAGTAGCCGTGGCTGACTAGCTGAGGCAGCTAGCCGCGCCGACACTGTTCGGATAAACGCCAGGAGTTGTTTCGCTTTAAGGAAAAAGTGATTAAAGCTGAACGTGTGTGTGACGTAGGCGCCCGACCAATACTCAAGAGGGTTTCTATCCGGTTACTAGTGTGTCGGTTAGTTGTACAGTTCGCAGTAAGATCAGCAGATGTTTCCCAGAACCAGTGTGACAGGTTGTCTGCTGGACGACAAGTCGCAACAGACCGAGTCTTCTGTCCTCGGGTGTTTTTGTTTTCCCCCGAAATGTTATGAAAACACACTTTGTACTTTGTCCCGCATCGGGCCGCCTCGCGCCGATGCGAGTTGTGACCGAAAACATGAAGACATCTGTAATAAGCAGAATCTGTGGACGATTGTCGGGACATGGGCACGTTCAAAGATGGATTAATCCGCTAGGGGGCCCCAGGGCAAATATTCAACCCCCCTCCGCCCCCCTTAAAGCCCTCTCCCACCGGGTCCACAGACATCCACACCGCTCAGTGTGTACACAGGCCGCGCACACTGTCCCTTAAAGCGCCCACCGAGAACACGCTGCCCCCTGCCACGGGACGGAGCTAAACAATAATACAGATGTCTCCAAGTTCCGCTAGAGACAACATTGACTTTTTTTTTTTAAAGATAGCGCAGAATAGAGGGATATGTTTTAGATACATTATTGCCAAACCGCAACAGTGGTGTGGGTTAGGTGTCTTGTGATTTCGGCGCTGTGTGTTCATGTGAAAAAAGGCGTCCTCACACACACTCCTACGACTGACTCCAAATTTCCAAGATATCATTATGATCACTGTTATGTATTTTAGATTTGGATTGGGTCTATTAGTAGTGAAGTCTCTCAAGATTCATTGTCGTTTTTACAAGAGAAAAATCAAATATTTATGAAAATTATTTTTATACTTTTTAAATTTCTTTTACATTTATTTTGAATCAGTGACTTTGACATTTTTGTTGTCGGGGCATCTGTCCCACAGCAGCTGGCCCAGCTGTGAGAGTGTATTACAAACTCCTTAAGATAATAAGGTAGACAATGTGTGGGCATTTAACAGTCAATTAAAAGCAATCATGTGGTCATTCTAATCTGCATATGCCTCGCACATTGTATATTTAAAACTGCATGTTAAAACATTACTCTGTTTTTAAATAGTGGGGCTACAATGGCAACGTGACAGGAGGGGAGTTCCTGAGTCAGCTTCAACAGGAGCCATGGAGGGGTTTCAGCAAACTGCTAAAGAGCAGCAAGAGAGGGTGAACGGCTACCGTGAGCCCAAGTCTCCACAGGGCTCGCCTGATGTCAGGTGGATACCACCAGAGGAAGAGTCAGGAGGTTCAGACAGTCACGGGGATGGGACGAATGTGTCTGACCTGCAAGAGTTGAAGCCCAGGGAAAGTGAGGATGAAGAGGACAAGGAGAAGAAGGAGGTAGTGCCTGCATCTAAAGGCCCTAAAGAGGACCAGAAAAAAGAGAATCTAGATAAAGTGGAGAACAATCATAGCAAGCTTAATAGCAGTGCAGCATCCAGCTACACAGGTAAGCATTAACAGCACATACTTTACTTCCTGGAAACAGGAGAGTGACATATTTTGAAAACCGATTATTTATTGATCTTTAATACAGACGCATTTTTTTACCTAGATTTGTCCCATACCTCATCGCCCTCGTTGTCAGAACAGCTGCGGCTTGGTCGAGAAGACAACACAGGGTCTGGTATCAGCGTAGAGTGCAAAGTCTGTGGGGACAAGGCCTCTGGCTTCCACTATGGTGTGCATGCCTGTGAAGGCTGCAAGGTAAAAACATTTGTGTGCGTGACATCAGAAATACTTAGTAAGGTTCTGAAGTTTGATAATGGACATTCTGCTTAGTTAAATATGAGTTGGTTACATGATGCTTGGTTTTGACTCAGGGTTTTTTCCGGCGAACCGTGCGAATGAAACTGGAGTATGAGCGCTGTGAGCGTTCCTGCAAGATTCAGAAGAAGAATCGTAACAAGTGCCAATATTGTCGCTTCCAGAAGTGCCTGTCTTTAGGAATGTCCCACGATGGTGAGAGGGAGAATGTTTTAATAAAGTTCATTTCTAGGAGCCTGTGACTTAATGTAATGGTTTAGTTTAATGGTTAGGAAGTGGCATAGTAGAATTTAACGGAACCTCAAGTGAGTAAAAGCTAATTCAAATCCTTAACTTTAAAACATATTTCCATAATTTTGTTTGACTAATAAAGTAAAATGCTTCATGCACATTTTAAGTTGGGATTTTTGAGTTATTTGTTTTTGTGTATTGTATTACTGAATTTATACAGTTAGAATCTAAATCAAAACCTGGTAGCAGCAGCACCCAAGTCCTGACAAAGTGATTTGCTTCTGCAATATCAACTAAAAATCAGCATGCTTCTCTGTATTTATTTAGCAATCAGATATGGACGTATGCCTGAGGCGGAGAGGAAGAAGCTGGTGGCAGGCCTGCTTGCAGATGAACAGAAACTTGGCAAACCAGGTGGCTCAGACCTGAAGACCTTGGCCAAACAAGTCAACACAGCCTACCTGAAGAATCTCAGCATGACCAAGAAGAGAGCCCGCAGCATCCTGACGGGCAAAACCAGTAGCACTGCAGTATGTCCCTCTCCTAGAATAACTGATTAAAGCTGGTCAGCCTGGTTAACAGATTTGTAAATATGTCAAAATATTTAGGGTAATCGATAGATTCTTAAATATTGGTAGCCTAATTTTCTTTTTGTATACAGTCATGCAAAAGTTAGTATCCCTTTATTTTGAAATGTCAGAATGAGCAAAAAAAAAAAATGTTCATCAGCGTAATATTTAGTGCAAAATTAGCTCTCAAACAGTCTTCTTTATCGTAATGTTTTAATTAATTTAGTAAGAGGGGTGGAAACTTTAGCAATTAAAAGAATAATTGATACGTTTTCATTATTTTACTGTAATTTAACTTTCCCATAATTTTATACACTTGTGTACAAATACATTTGTACTAACTAAATGTACAAACATTTTGTTTTGGTACTAAATTAAGTGCATCCCACTGCATGCAGTTTCAATTAAGGAATCCAAACTTAGGACTAAATCTAAAGTAATTTAACAGAATTATACTGAAGTTTGCGGCCCCCTTGATGAATTGAAAAAGAAAGTACATGTACATAATAATAATAATATGTTGATGAAATAAATCTTTGTTTTATTGTTTCTACCCACAATGAACCTGGGAAACAAATTTTTGTTTATCTTATAGCCATTTGTGATCTATGATGTGGACACACTCTGGAAAGCAGAAAGTGGTGTGGTATGGAGCCAGTTACTTCCAGGTGCTCCCCTGACCAAGGAGATCGGGGTCCATGTGTTCTACCGCTGCCAGTGCACTACAGTGGAGACTGTGCGAGAGCTCACTGAGTTTGCCAAGTGCATTCCAGGGTTTGTGGACCTCTATCTTAATGACCAGGTAAGTCGTTACCTCCTCATGGTGCTAACACAATAAAGTGATTGGTAAATAACTATTTGAGAAGACATAATCTGCATTGTCCATGTGCTTTCTGCAGGTGACTTTGTTGAAGTATGGTGTACACGAGGCTATTTTTGCCATGTTGCCATCACTCATGAACAAAGATGGACTGTTGGTGGCCAATGGTAAAGGATTTGTAACCAGAGAGTTCCTGCGAAGCTTAAGAAAGCCCTTCAGTGAGATAATGGAGCCCAAGTTTGAGTTTGCTGTTAAGTTTAATGCTCTGGAGCTGGATGACAGCGACCTCGCTCTATTTGTTGCTGCCATTATCCTCTGTGGAGGTAAGACTGTTTACAAGAGTTTTATTAGTTTGGAGAATGTCATTCCTGTTTATGTTGTGTTCAGGGTTTTTTCAGATCTTGGAAAATCTTAAATCAGTGAACTCAGCCAAAGTAAAGGACCTTGGCCTTTCTGTTGTGTACTAGGAGAAGAGTAGAAAGTAAAGAACCCAGTCTTGGGGGGAGGCAGTGCTGAGGGTTAGGGGCCCAGCTTCCTGTCAGCCAGGAAATCTGCTATCCTGCAAAACCTGCATGTGGAGTCAGGCAAAGTCAGCTGAGAGAGCTTGTCCTTTAGCAGAGCAAGAATCATGGTACTGAATTTGGATAACAGTCTCTTGTGTATTAGTTTTGCTTGCATTCTGTGTTATGGTATGGTTAATCTTTAGTATCCTTAATCATTCAGTGCATTTACATGTCCATAAGTAACCAGGTTATTGTTCGCCTTCTCAGGAAAGCTGATTTTTTTAAAGTGTTATGTATTTCGTAAGTGTTGGAGATAAGGGAAACCCCTGATGAAGTTTTTCCCACCGAAGGCTGATTTCTCTGCCATATAACCAGGTCGTCCTTCACACATGAACTTCGGATAGTGTCCAGAAAAAAAACTCGAGACTCTGCCAAAAGCTGTTGTTCCACACATGTAACAAACCCTGCAGAAAGTTTAAAGGCTGGTTTATAGTTCTCCATCGATACACGTAAGTGGGGACTCGGACCTACGCAGTCTAGGGAATTATGGGTAACCGTAGGCCGCAGAGGGTGGCCATTGCCCGACTCACACGCTTCCTAAATTTTAACAACGCGCCATGCGGCGATTGAGAGACGGGTCATTACACAGCAATGCTGCTTTTATTTTTTTAATCAAAGTCCACACACACACTTTATCCTTCGAGCCCTGTGGTGCAATGTCCATATTATGTGCGAGAGCACCGGGAAGATTAAAAGCGAGCGATTGTTCACGTTGTTGATGTTTCTATCACCGACTGCCGTTGTTGTCGAGATATAGATTTTTTTTATTTTTTTTTTTAAGATGCCTGGTTCTGTTGTGCTGTAAACAAAATACTGTTTCTCACAGCTTAAGCTTTCTATCATGTTGTACCTCCTGTGTGTGCTCATTGTGCACTGAAATAGAGCAGAGTTTAACATGAGGACAGTTCTTACTTTTGCAATTTCTCTCTATGTCATAACATTTTCTGGATTTAAAATGTAAATCAGTTTTTGTTCACACATCCCACAGTGAAGTATGCTGTAAGTAGAGATCGTAATTCAGAGTCAGCTTTTGACCCCTTCTCCCCAGTCTTTTTCTGTGTCAGATGTAGTTAACCAGCAGCCTGACTTACAGTTACTGGTCTGGTAAGGTTTGTAAAAGATTACATTTTCCAAAAATATATGTAGCTGAATAAAACTGCAGCTCTCTGTTAGAGTAGAGCTGGAGGAATATATTTTTTTTTATTAACCAGACATGATGTAGCTGTGTATTAGTGCCAAGTAAGACCTGCTCTCAAGAACTGGAAGGCATCATCTTAGTTTGTTTTTATTTTCTTGACGAGAGTTTCAGCAAAACAACAGGAAATCTGGGGAGGAGGTCTAAAGAAATTTTCCTGTCCCTCCTGTCCATTAGCCTAAGTGACTTTAGCCACACTAATATCTTCTGCAGCTTGATTCCCTGATCGAGGCACAGGTTTTGTGTCTGTGGATGACACAAGCTAGCGTTAGAACAACCTATATGATGCAGTCCCATCATTCTGTATTTGTTGTAAGATCTGCATTCAAACCACACACAAAAATCTACAGACACTGCAAAATAGCACCAGATCACAGTTGAGCTGGGAAAACTGCAACCAAAGACACTAAGGTAGTGAGAAAGGGCAAAAGACTAAACAAAGTTCTCAAGGTATCCAAACAAAAATACTCTCATATGACTCTTCTAGATTTTGTGAAGGGCTGAAAATAATAACAAGCTCCAGTCCAAACCCCCCCATGAGCTGCAGCACGTTCTCATTAATTTAACGCCTTTAATGCTGGGATGTTTTCAGCACAGTCAGATTTGTGTTGCCAGGTGAGACAGCGATGTGTCAGAAGCCTGATCTCAGCTTTTCAGCCCACATCTTTGTTTCTGTGTCTCTCTGTCCCTGAGGTGAGAACAGGCTGTTCTCACCCAGGAACTCACTCAAGGGGAAGACACATGCAGTGGTGACTGGTAGTTGTTAAAATCTGTTGTAATTTTTGTTTAAGGACTGTTGCATTATTATTTTTGTATATGCAAGAAGTCCCCATTAAGAATTAAAAGATGTGCTCAGTTTATACATATTTTAAAATTATTTATTTATTTATTAATTGAGGTGTCATGGTGTAGACCTCAGACTACGGTGATCTCAGCAGTTTGCAGCCTCTCTCATGTTTTCCATTATCAATTTTAAAGGACCAGGAATAGCATCAGGCCCAGAAGCTTTGTGTTGACTGACCTTCTTGAGTGTTTTACATGCCTCCAGCTTGGAGATCTCTAATGGGTGTGAGTGGGAATGAGTTGACAACTGCCTCTTCCCTGGCTCTCATTATGTAGTCTGTGATGACTCCCAATACTTTTCAGATTTACCTTGGGTAAGAGGTGGAGCCAAAGTAATGCTTTACGACCTTCCTGAGTTGATATTTGTATAATTTATAGTACACAAAGAATTTAGTGTTGTGAGCAACTGTGTATCCTTGGAACACTACTGGATTTTGATTTTGATCAAGATTTTTTTGATCTGGCAACTACCGCACAGTGATCCTGAGCACCACATCATCAGTGCACCTCCTGATGTGGCCAGTGACTGCCTGCCTGCGCCGAATGGCATCCAGAGGAGGTCTCTGAAAATATGATATAGCAAGGCTGTGCCGTGTGTTTGAACAGTAGGTGTGTTTATTGTAATGTGACAGCCCTTTTATGGTTGAAATCCCCAGCCACAATAAATCCAGGTGTCTCTTACCTGCTAATGTTAGTTTGTGGCAGGATGTATACACCTGTACTTTGATCCTATAGCTCACAGATAAATTGAACATCCTACCGATGTCACAGCCTGATCAGGTGTTGCTAGTTCTAGCCAGGTCTCTCTAAAACCCATCACATTGGACTGCTGGCACACTCATAATTTCATCATTGGAGTGATTTCGAATGGGATGTGGTGGCTCTGTCTCTCGAACGAGGTGTTAACATCTCTGTCCATAATAGTGAGGGCTGTTGTGGTAGTACAGGAAAATGGGCTCAGTGACTCAGGACCCTGTTGTTTTAGGGAGACCAAAGCCAGAGAGCTAGAGCTGATGATGGGGAATAGTGTCAGGAGTTTCCCTTATGTCTTTCACATTAAAACTCATCCCTTCTAAACCTGTATACCATGTCCATTAAACTGTGGTTTTTCAACTTCCTCTACGTTAGTAATCAGGGTATTTAGCAAAATCACCTTTCTCAGGTAATCGAGGAACAGTGTTTTCATGCAGTAAAGAACCCTGGTTACTGAAAATTAATATGTACATACAGAAGAGGAATCTGATTTCTTGTTCACTTCTAACTTATTTTGGAAGCCTGGCACACTGATTTTAACTGTTGTGACCGAAAACGATTTCCTTCTGACTTTCTTTTTTTGTGAGTGTGTGTTTATGTTGCAGCACAGGAGAAGAGAGAAAAAAAGGGGGAGACATGCGCCACCACAAGGGGAGCTGTCTAAACTTGAAACTCTACTGGGAAAGTTACTTATTTAGACTGTCTGCAGCCTTTTGTTGCACATGTGCAGTTAGAGAAAGCAGTTAGAAACCTGGATAAACATATAGATGGCTATGAGGACGCGCCTTTTTCCCTTACATGACAGTTAAAAGAATGTGCTTTCTTGAGAGAGCCAACTGTAACCAGCCTTTGTGTACTTAACCAGACTGTGTGCAGCAGTCTTGAAGGCAGTCAGCACACAAAAGTATCTTGGTTTACAAGTTGAAGCAAACAGAATCCCTGTGTGTTTTCACAGAATAAATTGTGACTGATCACAAACTGTCCCTTGTTGTCTTTTTGTTCTCTCAGATCGGCCTGGGCTGATGAACGTAAAGCAGGTGGAGCAGAGTCAGGACAACATCCTCCAGGCCCTGGACCTCCATCTCCAAGCAAACCACTCTGACTCTGTCTACCTCTTCCCCAAGCTGCTGCAGAAGATGGCGGACCTCCGTCAGCTGGTTACTGAGAACGCTCAGCTTGTCCAAAAGATTAAAAAAACTGAGTCGGAGACCTCGCTCCACCCTCTACTACAGGAGATTTATAAAGACATGTATTAGTATTCTCCAGTACAGACTGCTTACAGCAATACTGTTACAAACTGAATTTACATTAATAATAATAATACACTGCGTTCAGTACAAGCACTGTTCCACGTACAGGCCCGGATTTTAACATGCAGATGAGGCAGAGCCACATGGTAGGGCTAATAAAGTCAGCCATCTTGACAATGTCAGCATTACCTTCCGCACAGTGAAGAGTGAGAGAGTGAGTGAGTGTGCGTGAGTTTTGTGTGCCTGTGTGATGAGCATCTGGAATCATTTGTTGCACATCCTAGTTTCCCACAACGGTTACTTAACAGAGAGAATGATATGTTTTCTCACCAAAGCTGCTCCTGTTTCATCGAAAACGCAAAGCTGACCCCAGAGCAATGTCTGGAGAGCGCTTCTCCTGACTCACCTCAGCTTTGTTTTGCTGTAAAGGGAAAGCGTTTCATGTTGCTATACCAACAGAGAAGTTGAAATAGAATAGAGCTGCCAGTATTTTCTGCGTGATTTTTCTGAAGATGCGAATATCTTTGGTAGAGTGATTATTTCCAAGACTTTTGGTGAAGCTGAAGATGCACACGTTTGTTGTTTACATCATCATTGTCACCCTCAACAACAAAGACCGCCATCTTTGCCGTTTGGTTTATTGAACACAAACTGGGCTGGCTCCCGCAGTGTAGAGCTGTTTGTGCAATACCATTTCCATTTGTCAATAAACTTGGAGTTTCAAGTCATTTAGGTTTTGTCTTAAAGCCATCTACCCAAGTGGTAACTAACAGACTGTGCTGCACAGTTTTTGTTTCTAAAGCTGACACTATAAACACATGACCTGTTTAAATACGAGGGACAGCGTGTATTTCTTTTTTTTTTTCTTTGGGACATAAAAATCATGTTAGTTTAATCTATGTAATTATGTCACTAATTATTTGTAATTGTTGATCATATTTGTAAGGGCAAAACATGAATTCATCTGGTTTTATGTATTAAGTGTATGTTTTGTATGACATGCCTGTCTTTACTTTAGGTTTTACCAAATATAGCATCAAGCATACCAACAAATCTTTGTTTGAAGAATTTGGATTTAAAGCCTTAGCAGGATTACTTCTAAAACCAGCATTCATAATGTACCATAATATCATAATTGGGAAATTGATTGTTCTAAATCAGCATCCAGTCATTTCTGTATTCACATAAGATATCACCACAATCCTAGACTACCACCGATTGTTTGTACAGTGTGATTTATTTTTCTATGTGGCAAGGAACTGAGTGTAACAGCCTTACAATACTGTAGCCAGAATTCACATGTTTCCAGCTGTTTTATTTTCTGTAGTATCTGTAGTGTCATTTTTATTTTTATTGTGCTTATTTTATGTGGACTTCATTATGTCAGTACTGGTGCGAAAGTCCACCTTCAGAAAGCTCCTCTTGTGCTCTTATTCTGTCTTGATCCCTATCTACCTCTACTGTGTAATCTGTGACATTATTCCACTGTCTCATCTAATCTGACTTGTTTTGCCTTAATTCCTGCTTTTGATACACATTGCAAGATTGATAATATGGTTGATTTGTGGTGTGCAAAGATAGTAAGGGGTGTGGATGGATAAAACATGAAAGTACACCAAAAAAATGTTGATGTAAGCTACCTCTATGCCTGTGTATTCGATTGACACACTTGTTTTCAAAAACATGTGGAGACTTGAAATAATTTTATCATGACGGTCACATGTAACTGCAGATTTAGATTAGCTACATCTCACTTATAAACTTTAGTATAAATATTAACGAATTTTTCTTCTTTATTTAAAGCGAGGTAGCATGTTTGATGCAGATTTTTCGCTTACTGATTATTTTTAACTTATTAAATTCTGCCAGAGTTCGGACAAACTGGTGGATCAAAAGCTGCCTGGTATAAGCCACAGTCGTTAATGGATCTCACTGTTAAAAACGAACCGACGTTAATCGACAGAGCGCAGCTTTACGCCCTTTGCCGCATCTGTCAACAAATCAAAGAAGAGGAACTGACGCACGCGCGTGAACGAGACGTTCCTATTGGTCGGTTGCCAAGTTAATTAGTGAAGTCGACTGGCTGCCAACTATTTAGACAGTGGGATGGACGACGATTGGCGGCAGGCTCAAAACACTTGGAGGATGGACTCGGTCCGTAACGGAACTACCTGTAGGTGAGTAAAGGTCCGAAAAGAGCCGGCAACGGCGGGCAGGAGGAAGCCGTACGTCAGAAGTCTGATTAGCAGAAGAGTTTTAAATGTTATTGTACTTTTCATTTCCGACTGAGTGTTAAAAATGTGGAATAAGCCGATTTTGAGTTTAGGTTTATGAACCGTGCACGGCTGTGTGGAGCCGCGTGAACGGGTCGGCTGGAAACACTCGTTGTTCCAGTTGACGTCAACGCGAAGCCGTTACGATGCACTTCGTTTAGCAGGTGGATCATAGGCAAGATTAAGTTATTAGTTATGATTAAACCCCCCCCCCGCCGCTTCCTTTTTTGAAGGCTGGACGTGTTTTAACATTATCCGTTAGCTTCGTCCCAAACATGCGCTGCAGTGGATGGAGACTGCTGCTAACGCTGGTTATTTCTGTTTTGTTTGTTTTTATTTTTTTTTTTAAAGCATTTTCTTCCGTACGAAAAGTTGATCATGCATTTGTGCAATTGACTTTTTTTTTATTTTTTCCCGCTGCATATTTAATTTAGCATTTTATATTATATTTTTTTGGTAACCATGTTAATTTTCTGTAAGTGTTAATGTCGCTAAAAAGTCAGTTAGCCATTGGATTGGTTAAAGGATGACAGTTTGGAAAAATCCAGAAGGCAGTTTAAAAACGTTAAGTATTAAATGCATGACCAGATCTTAAATATTTCACATCATCTGGATGTTAAAATGTCCACTGAATTGTAAAACGTTTTGCTTTTGACTGTGTTGGTATGAAAAAGATTGCAACCCACTGGCTAGTTCAAGGTAACAGAAGACAAAATGCCAAAGTTAGGCCTTCAATTTAATTGCCACATAAATCTCAAATCACCTAATTTTTACTAAAACAGTTTAAATGTTGAGTCTGCAAAAACATTTTAAAGAACAATGGTCACATGTACGTGGGTGAAATGGGCTTCAGCTTTTTGAGGTAAATGCTTAAATTCAGCATCCATTTGCAGCAACCTGGGATTTCCTGCTTTTATTTTTTTCACATTAAAGGCCAAATTCACTAATGTTTAACTTGCCTTTCTTTGACTTTAGTTTACCCTGTAAATGTACATTTTTGCTTTAAACTTGCCTATATTATATTTCTTTACTTGTAACTGAAAAAACTCCTTCAAATAACATCAACTGGAGGAGTTTTCATTAGGAGTTCAGGCAATGTCATATGGAAGAGCTTTGGAAAAGCAGGATGACCATGTTAAAAGGTGACAGCTGTCATAATAAGAGCAACCGTATAACCTAACCTGAACTGAAGGTTTCTCAAAGTGATGTCCTCTGCAGGTGTCTTTCAGCCAGAAGTAAAGCTATTTTTAATATACAGAAATTGGAGTGAAGTTTAATGGCATTTATATACTAGTGTTACTATAAAGCAAGTTCAACATCAGTAAAGGCGTCCTTAGACTTTATATTTCTTGCCTTTTTGTTAAACTGAAAGAAGAAATTTGTTTAAAATGTTCAGTTAACTTAAAGTTTATCAAAATATACAAACATAAATTTGAATAATTGGATCAAAATAAGTGACCATGAAAGCTTTGCATTATATCACTTGGAATTACCTTATGAAGACATGAGTTTAATTCAGCCTTATTCATATTGTGCCAATTCACAACATGGTCGTTTCAAGGCACTTCATAATGTAAAGTTAAGACAATACCGCTATGTAGCGGAAACTGAACAAATCTCCTTAAGCAAGCCCCACAACAGTAGAAGGAGGGAGGACTTCTTTTAAGGAAAACGCGGCTCAGTGTGGAAGGCCAACTGCCTTGACCAGTTGGGTGAATAGAAGGTAAAGAGCAACAAGGAAAGTGCCACGAAAATGTTGGGGCAGGTTGGTAAACGCACAACTCCAAAGCCGAGGATACCTGCAGAAGCACCACTGAGACAAAGTAGGCACAAAGTTAATTTCCTGCAGTGGTGACCTATAAGAAGTGAGAGGGGTGGGGGAGTTGCCCCGAAACAAGATCTTTGCTTCTAATGAACTTATCTCTTTTCATTACAGGCATTTTATGAATGGCTTTTGCAGATTTGGTTCAAGATGTAACTATCGACATGAATGGCCAGTTGCACAATCAGCCCAGATATGTCGGTACTTTCAAAAAGGTGGATGCTGGTTTGGTGAACGTTGCAGGTAGAAATTTTTCCCCTCAGTATGTTCTGGTACCTTGATGAATCACCTGCACACACTCCTAATTAGATCACTGTAATTTTCCCTTAATAGATATCTTCATGTCGGTCAACCAGGGGCTGGTACAGGTGTTGCAGGTAGACGAAGTTCAGTACCTGTTGTCTCTTCCTCAAGTGTGGGTCATGCCCCACCTGACAGAAGAGGGTCAGAGCCTGCACTTCTGCAGGGTGAGGTAACCTCCAGGCAACAAATCGGCAGATCAGAATCAGTGGTTAACGTCTCAGAACCACCACACACTAGCCGTGTGACGGCAAACATTGTTGAGGAACAACCACAAGGTATAGGATGTCTTATTTTGACCTTATTATTCACTCTATAGGGCGAAAGTTATTTCTTAGCATTTCTCTAATTTAATTCACAGACTCTCAAACTGCCTCTCAGGAATTGAGCCAATCCTCAGAAGTTGTTCAGGCAGGTGCATGTGGGCAAAGAAATGAGCAGGTTTGGATCTAATTTGGATTGTGTGATCACTTTGCCCAATCCTGACACTAAAGAATGCAGAGTTTAATTGTCATTTCAGTTAAATAAACTGTCAATTTTTTTAATTGTCCTGTTTGCTTTGCTGCACATGTTCACAATATATAAGGGAACAGATCATAATTCATACTGTGGTTTGATATGAGCTTTTAGCCAGATTGCTCAACCCTCCTTTAAACTAGGAGACTTTAACTGATTGTGAACTTTGTGTTCAGGAAACTACTTCATCTGAGACCACAGCGGATGGAGCTGCTGCAGCAGCCTCTAGCACCCTGGGGAGAGTTAAGGAAGAGGAGGCCGTCCTCCAGAGTAAAAATGTGACCTGTGGCATCTGCATGGACAAGGTGTATGAAAAGACGGATCCAAGACACCATGTATTTGGAATCTTGCCAAACTGCAATCATTCGTTCTGTTTACAATGTATTATGACCTGGAGGAAAACAAGAGACCTGGGGCCAGATGTAGTAAAGTGGGTTTCAGTGATATTCACATTGCATCTCATGACAAACCATACTGGATTCTAGTTGACTTAACTGTTGAATAACTGTTCCTCAGGAGTTGCCCACAGTGCCGAGTGAAGTCTGCCTTTTATGTGCCAAACAAATACTGGGTTGAAGGAGAAGCAAAGGAAGGTGTAGTTGCTGCCTTTAAAGAGAAATTCAGGTATGTGACTCAGTTCTGTTAGCAGCACTTATGTTTAATATTAAAATGGGTTTTAAATGTAAACAGGTGAAGTTGTTCCCTCCACAGTTTGATTATACAGTTATTACAAGCAGTTCCAGAGTTTCTTTACATCTGGCAATATGATATTTATCAGCAACTCTTTTTCTGAAGGCTATCAAAATGGAAATCGGTGACAATATTATAGAACACTTGTATCTTAACGGTTTGGTAATCAGAGTTGGAATCTGTCTAATAAAAAACTTAATATAACAGATAAAAAGGGCCTCTTTTCAAAGTGAAGAGGGACTGATGGCGCAAAACTAAGTCTAACCAAGGTGTCAACAGCAGCTAGTAATTTGGCTGTTCCTTTCATTTTCCAAGGGGAGATCAGTAGTCTGATACATAAACTGCTAGGTAAAAAAGTAGATGACCAATGTTAAATTGTGTATTTAAAATTTTGGTAAAGAAATAAGGGTAAGATGATTCCTGAAGGTAGGTCTTAAGACTTAAAACTTTTCTTAATATGAACTCACTCTAAAATACAAGTTTAAAGGTCTAACTTGTATGTGCTGTTTTTGAGTGAAATTGGCAAATGAGGACCTGATTATCAATATGAAAACTGAGAAATGTGGAACTCTAAGTGCCAGGCTTGTGTACTGAACTGTAGACTACAGTATAAATCTAATGATGCACAAAGAGCAAAATCTCAAGGTTTAAAAACAAAATGAATCCAGTATTTAAAATGTAAATACTTTTTTTAATATCTCAAGCTAATAACCGTTCTTTTAACCTGACAAACACATGTTAACAGACCTTTCTCTCATCTCTTTAGCAAGAAGAAAGCTGCAGTTACTACGCTCGTTACAGATGCTGTCCCTTTAAATCAGACTGCCTGTATCGACATAATAAACCTGCACATGGCAGCTCATATCTGGTAAATTCATTGTGTTCCTTAAGTATGCTGTAAGCAATTGGTACTGCTGGATGACAAGATTTTTATTTTTACTTTTGTTATCCCTGTTTACAGTATGCCACAGAAGATGACGATGATTCCGACGACGGTGAGGACTATGACAGTGTCGACCTCCTTAACTTTTTCATAGCCATGACCCTTCTCAGCGGTGACAATGATGACGATGATTTTGACTTCCCTTTTTACCTAACTGAGCAATATGGTTTCTGAGGTATTTCATTCTTGTCAGTGCCTGAAACCACTGAATGGAGCCTCTATCAGTTGGCCTCAGGGAACACATGGCTGCATTTTGGCCCTTCTGACCTAATTGTATCAATATTGAAAATTGTTTTTGAGAAGCCACAATCAGGGGCATCAACCATGTGTCCGTGACAAGTGTATTTAGATTGGACTACAGCAGGTAGTTTCACTACTTGCTGCCTTTCCATCAGGGAGGAACTAGTGAGATTTCCTTCAGCCTAATTACTAAATTCTGGTAGAGAACAAGTACACTATGGCACACAGGTTGTTGCCACTGTTCTAAATGCATGTAACCTAGATAAAAGTGTATCCTAACAATTTAGATTTTAATCCGTGACCTTCTAGTTGCGGGTTATTACCCTCGTGACCATAGTGCTTTCAATATGCTGCAGATTGTAATTTTCCCCTCAAGCCCTGAACTGACGAGGCTAATTTCTGAATTCTTGCATGTGACTTTGCACCATTTTGATATTTTAAAGTGCTGTATGGATTGTAGTTTTAATTGTCTAAAGATAAAAAAAGTGAATTGTACCCTCTTGCTAATATACTCATGACACCTGCCTCAAGTGGTAATGTTACATTTTTTCCTAGTTTTGGCAAGAACAGAATGTTATGATTTTATTTCTTTTAAACAAGTCCTACTTGTACACAGAAAATAAAACATTGCTTCACTCAAAATATTGACTCGTTGTTCAATTTATGACTGCTAAAACAATCAGACATTGGAAATGCTAAAAGTGAAAGTCACTGCCTGTGATGAAAGTAAAGGTAACCTTTTATTTAACAATCTCATGCTTTAAAAATTGCATTATTAAGTTAAAATCTCTGGTTGTTAAAGTAAATTTGGTACCACAGTTGTCCAAGTATGGACAATATCTGAGTTATAGGGGTGTTTGTACACTAACTCAATGCAATAGCAACATTTAAATCTAGTTGCATAAAGTAAGAGCTGGAGTGCTAAATGCTATCTAGTTTAGGATGGGGAAAGTGCAACTGCAATGACTCTTTCAGGCTGGAGTCAGTGGGCTGGTTAATGATTGCAATGCAAAAAAAATCTTGGAATATTTTACTCTACATGTATTGAATCTAGAGTTTAACTTTTTTGTAAAATTAGGAGGAAAAAATTAGCTTTTCACAATATCGGAATTTACTGAGATACACTTACACGTTTTGTAAGAATCATCCACAAATGAAGCCTCATTTAAGCTATTAAATGTAAAATTATTTACAAAATATTTTGTTCCCGACTTTCTACCTGAAATGCTCTTAACTTCCCCCAGGTGGCGATGTTGAGCACATATGGAGCCTGATATTACACCCACAAAGAAGACTCCTCGGCAGAACTGGCGGGAGGCTGCTCACAGTCCTGACCGTCGGAATGTTTCTGAACCGGTTTGACAGCCAGTCCAAGCTGCTGGTCCGGTCTCTAATGTGCGGCCCGTCCGGGGCCCACAGAGCCCTGAACGTCGTCCAGAGGCAGCGGCGAGCAAACCCTGACATGTCGCTGAGGAGTTTCATAGAAACACTGTGCGGAGACGAGATCACGTGTACGGACTCTGACGACGGGCCAGTGAGTGTGTGAGTACAAGTGCGCAGCGCTGCAGCGTTACTATGGTAACTCACTCGGCTGTACGAGTCACCTGTGGAAGGGTGTGATTTATTGTACGTGTAGTACCTCACTTAAATACAAATACATCAGCTCCACCACATTCCATATTACGTGGAGGTTTTGAATTTTTTCATCTAGTATAATGTTTTTCAGAACAGTTCGTTTTACACTCGCGTTTGCAGTTCGCCAGTTATTAATAAAAAGATGAAAAAAGACAAACCCACTTTGATCATTTTTGCAGTAGTTTTTGTGCAGATGTTAATTCCAGACTTTCATTGTTTCTGCTGTGCCCATTTGCACCTGTGTTACGTTTTATTTTATTTCACTTTAATAATGAGACAGAGATATCTTCTAAGTGGACTATGTTTGAAATGATGACTATGATAAAAAAAATCAGTTTTTAACGTCTTACAAAATATCATTGTCATCATTGTGGAATCTGGGTCTCATTTCAGATATCTGCAGTAAAACCAAAGAAAGAGTTACCTCCTCAACTTAAGTGTAATCTCGTTAAAGTGCTCAACTAGTCAATTACTGCAATTAACCAGTATTTAGACAAACAAAAGAAGGAAATATTAGAGAAAGGCCCCCAAATATATAACATACAGAAGAAGAGCAGAACTTTCACCTTTTTTTTACTACCCCAGTAATCACCTCACTGAGCTAAAATATTTATTCAGTGTGCTTGTAGTGTAGGTTTACTCTTGTCTGATGGTCCAACAATTATCCACTCCAAATGTTTTATTATTATAAAAGACTAAAGGTTTATTGAATTCTAGATTCTACAATTGTGCGGATAACAAACCAAGTCCACAGATCAAGTTGCTATGATAACCAGAATTCCACTGAACAAGATAAGACCCCATGTACCTACATAGGCCTCCCACAACTACCTTGTTTTTTATGCCCATATCTAACTACAAACAGCAATACTGTCCTTTGACACCAAACGTCAAAGGCAATTATGTGATGTCACTGATTATGTCATTGATACACTTATACATACGCCAATTAATTTACCCAACCCTTTTCTGTAGAAAAACTCAAGGTAGAACAAATACAGAGCAAGCTATCGTTGGCTTGTGCAATGCTCACTACCAACATTGGGAATAATTAAAAACATTTTAGTGTAGTTATTTACTCCACTATATGAGATGTAAGAATATCTTCAGTCAGAAAGGCCTGTCGTGTCAAATATGTTTAAATGTGTAATTTTGTTTTACTCACAGATGTAGCATTGTTCATGAACACAGCATTTTTTACTACTAGTGGATTGCCAGAGTAGTTGCTTATTATTTTTATGTCCAGTATCTTATTAAGTTAATCAACTGATTTTTTCAGTACCACAGTATGTCACTTACTTGTGCCTATAGCTAACACACATTTTTTTCCTGAACCTATTCCAGTAAACCCTTGGTATGCCTATTTCCATCGATATTTAAGCAGAACTTGCTGTGCTTCATCCATCTGGTCCACTCATCTCTTCCTCAAACCTCTGTCCTCCGTCTGCTAAAATGCCTCAGCCAGGACATTCATCCAAACGACTGGGTGTCTGCTCTGGGTAGACAGCTGGAGAGAAGCCTGGGCGTCAACACTGACAAGCCCCTGTACACGACACTGTGCAGCCAGAGACTCCAGAAGCTGTCGCACTGTTTGGTTGGCTTTGGTGAAACCACAGGATGGAAGTGCCTGAGCGAGCAATCAACCGAATCTGTATCTCAGAGTGGTTCTGGTTTGCCAGATCTTGGGAAAGAAAAGAAAAGAAAATGTAGTCTTGTCAATCTGGACTCAGATGAGGAAGAAATGGGACAGCAGAGCAAACGGATAAAGATGGATGACTGTGGCAGTGAGAATGTTGATGCAGAGAACTGGAGGATACAGAAGGAGTCATCAGCAGCTGCTCCAGAAGAAACTCCAGATGAAGAAAAGCAGCGAGCTCCAGACGGTCTGTGTAATGCTCTGCCTGAACATATACAGGTAGAGACACGAGTTTGTCTGTTCATCCACCTATAAATTTAACTCGCATTTTCTCTATTTTACCTATTTGATTTCTTTCAATTTTTTGTTATTTAGGTCACTGTTCTTCAAATAAAAGAATTACTGGACAGTCAACAGGAGGTAAGATGTAATGTTTTTGATCATCTAGCCAGCACATATAGCACACACTAAAAGTGATAACCAGTATTACTATAAACATTTGTTTTTATTATTTCCAGTGGGACCAGAGCTCTACAGATGTGTTCAAAGTGCTGAGTGTCTGTGACCCCCATCAAGTATGTCCACAAATTACAGCTACAGCATTTATGTGTGTGTATAGTATACAGTATATATGTAAAAAAAAAATGTTCACAATATTATATTCCCTACAGTAAGAGATATATAGCAGCTCTGAAATGTAAATATAATTTACTAAGCAAGTAGCTTTTGTTTTGAGGGTTTTAGTCATGTAATGGGATTCGGAAAAGTTTTGAGCGCTGCCATACAGAATGACCCCTAGTGTTAGAGTTAAGGTAAAGGACAGTCCGGTGCAAAAGCCACCACCAGCTTTGTTTGTTTTGTTTTCCTTTTTTTTTTTGTTTGTTTTGGTTTTGTTTGTTTGTTTTGTTTTGTTTTTTGACTGGGTGCAAGAATTCAATTTTCACCTCACAGCAATTTTTCTTCTCATATATTGTCAATGATTGGACCCCAAAATATGCCAAGATGACACTTCAATTTATCACTTCATACTATGTTTTTAACTCCTCTTCACTCTAATCTTTGTGAAATTTTGAATCTTTCAACCATCTTATCTTGTTCACTTTCCCAAGAAGTGGTTTCTTAGCTGTTTCCTACCACAAAAGCCACTCTTGATCAAGCTGCTTCTAACTTTGGAAGGACCAATTTAGTATCTAAATTAAATGTTTTTTAAACATTGTGTAACTATTTCCTATATGTTATAGTTGTATGCTCATAAAGCGAGTGTAAATTAAATATATATGGTCATTGTAACACTGCTAAAACAAGAGTTTGGCACAGTAATGAAAGTTGTCAGATTCCCAGCCAGAACTCTTAACTATGGGGCTGTTCTATCAAACTTTTTCAAGTAGGAATTTGGAAATATCCAACCATAGATGTAGCATCAAGTGCAGCATTACTTTTGTGCCACATTATACTTTAGCTCATTGTGCGTCATAGTGATATTTGGTGCTTGCTAATAGGTTATCAGGTGTCCCCAGCTTTGGCGCTGTGTGTCTTCAAGTGCGCAGCTACTGGTCCTACCTTGCTTTCGTTGCTCTGTTCTTTTCTCTCCCTTAACTTCCCACTTACCCCAACCGGTCAAAGCAGATGGCCGCCCACCCTGAGCCTGGAGGTTTCTTCCGTTAAATTGAGTTTTTCCTCTCCACTGTTGCCTGTGGCTAAATGTCTGTTTAGTCTTGACTTTATTATGAAAAGTGCCTTAAGATGACCGTGTTGTAAATTGGCGCTATATAAATAAAGCTGAATTGAATTGAATAATGGGACTAATCCTACATCTCTGCCTTGTGTAGGTGGAGGTGTTGTGTAGCACACTGAATTTTCCTGATTTACCTGAGCAGACTCTGCCTAAATTGTGTGGCAGCATTTTGCTTCTCTGTCCTGACCTCAGCTTCAGCACAGCAGCCACACTCATCAAGAGCCTCCTGCTGGAGAAGGTACATCATAGCATATGCAAAATATCCAAAATGTGTTGCTTTGTTTGGTACCAATGGGACTTTCTGCTACCACATATGCAGGTCCTGTCCCTGTCAGAACCAGCCTCCAGATGCCTAGTCACCACAGCGATGTCACTGTGCAGCCACTATCCTAGACCAATGTGCCATGCTCTAATCAGAACAGTTCTAGAGGAGAAGAACATAGGTAAGGTGAAGGCTGCAGTATGAGTTAATCATTTTTTAGTTCTCGCCTGTCGCATGGAAGTCACAGTTAGTATCAGATCAGCAGACCTAGAGCTGGCATGGAACCCGTGTCCTGCTTTAAGTACACACAACAACACAGATGCTTTGATGTTGTGGTGGATTAAGCCAGGACCTTTTGCTGGGTCCTCTGATCCAACAGTGGCTTGTATTTTGAACGTTGCTTTGTTTTCAGCGAATCCACAGGCTGAGCTGCTTAACAGACTGATAAATGACTGCCTGGATTCCCACTACAGATTACTCGTGCTTCAGTAAGATATGTTTAAATTCTATATTTCTGTTTAACTGTTGTAACAAGTCAAAGACATGCAGGGAAACTTTACCTTATTTCTCTTCCAGAATGACATTTAAAGTAGAATGGAGTGAGGCAGTTCTCTCCATTATCCACAGCTTGCTTGACTCCAAGGTAAGCAAGTTTATTCATGGGAAACCTGCTGCACTTAGTCATAATATCTATTGTTATTTAGATGTCTGTTTTTTTTCCTTTTTTCAGCCCGACTTGAATGAAGAATTGTTCGCACAGTTCACCGAAGAGCTCGTCAGCCAGGGTCCTCAATTCACAAAGTCTGTGAAATTTGCAAAAATGATGCTAACTGTCTTGACCAAATATAACAGTCATGTAAGCCTTTCAATACTTTAACAATCAACAATAATGACTTACCAGTGATTTAAATATCATTTGCAATTTTTCTGCTTATTTTTTCATTTGTTTTTCCAGATAACCGCTGCACACAAGCACTCCTTAAATGGCTGCCTGGTGTTAAATGAAACCTTCCTAAAAAAGTCTCTTCAAGCTGCTCTGAAAAGAATCACACCAAACCACTAACCCACACGTAAAGCAACATTTTACTCCTCAAAAATTATTTATTGCAGTATATATATTCATTATTGGTGTATAACATATTAATGCCTGTTTGTAAGTAGAGATACGTATTAAAATTGTTTACTAATTTATAATATTTGTCAATGTAGAACTATATTAGTATGGCTTATTGAGGATAAACATTATATGTTTATACAGTGCTTATAAATGCCAAATGGGAATCCATGAAGTGTTTTGTGACATAGTTCATAATAAATTATTAAAGTTCTGTTGTACTTCGTCTGTAATCTGCTGCTATATTTATTGTGTCTAGCTCTGTAAGTTTTCTTGTTCCTTTGCAACATTTCTAGCTTGTTTCCAACATAAATTAATTAATTCTCTTTACATTAGGAATTGGACAGCTCTATGAAACTGAAGAATGTTAAAAGATCAATCTCAGGCTCAGGCTAAATGTGTCATAATTGTACACACTGAGATCTGCAGCCTATTGTGTTCTTTAATTATACCTTTCAGTTATTTTATGACTATAATCTTAAGTTTTAAAATTAGGATCATGAACACATGCTAAAGCTAAATTTTAGGGAACATTTTTAAGGTCTAAAATTTTAAACCAAGATAAAAGTTGAAAAACTATTATATTTCTTTGTGTAAGTCAAAATGTTATTTACTTTGGTAAAAAAAAAAAAAAACTCAAATACAATACTATACAATAGCTGAGAATGTTTGGGAAGTTAGTGATTTTTATAGGCCAAACATTTCTCATCTTTACAAGATTTTAAAAGATAATTGACAAAAGTTAACTTGATAGCTACAAATTACGAGCTACATAGGGCTTAGGGGTTCCTATAAGTGAAAATGCAGCTTAATTTAAAAAAAAAATGTACATCAATATAACAAATTATTTCAAAGAAATCTGTTAAAGCAATCTTTTAAAAAGCAAAAATGTTAAAGTCCCAAGTGCTGGGTGGGCCATTGGAGTTGTAGTGGGGAAAAATCACATTAATTCATAAAATGATTTATATATATATAAAAAAATTCCCCACTCGCCCCTTCTCTTTGGGGCGGTCTTACTTCTTCCTTCAAGCTCGGCTCCTCTACCAGAGGCCTGGGAGCTTGAGGGTCCTGCGCAGTATCTTAGCTGTTCCTAGGACTGCGCTCTTCTGGACAGAGATCTCAGATGTTGTTCCTGGGATCTGCTGGAGCCACTCTCCCAGTTTGGGGGTCACAGCCCCCAGGGTTCCTATCACCACGGGCACCACTTGTGCCTTCACCTTCCACATCTTTTCTATCTCCTCTTTCAGCCCTTGGTATTTCTCAAGTTTCTCGTGTTCCTTCTTCCTGATGTTGCTATCGCTCGGGATTGCTACATCTATCACTACAGCCTTGTTCTCCTGTTTGTCCACAACTACTATGTCCGGTTGGTTGGCCATTACCAGTTTGTCAGTCTGTATCTGGAAGTCCCACAGGATCTTAGCTCTGTCATTCTCAACCACCTTTGGAGGTGTGTCCCATCGTGACTTCGGGACTTCCAGTCCGTGCTCGGCACAGATGTTCCTGTGTACTATGCCAGCCACTTGGTTATGGCGTTCCATGTATGCCCTGCCTGCTAGCATCTTGCACCCCGCTGTTATGTGCTGGATTGTCTCAGGGGCATCTTTGCACAGCCTGCACCTGGGGTCTTGCCTGGTATGGTAGATCCCAGCCTCTATTGATCTTGTACTCAGAGCCTGCTCCTGTGCTGCTAGGATTAGTGCCTCTGTGCCGTCTTTCAGTCCAGCTTTGTCCAGCCACTGGTAGGATTTTTCAATGTCAGCCACTTCTTCTATCTGCCGGTGATACATACCGTGCAGGGGTTTGTCCTTCCGTGATGGATCCTGCTCTTCCTGTCCTTGCTCCTCCTCTGGTTTCTGCTGCCTGAGGTATTCACTAAGCACGTCATCACTTGGGGCCATCTTCCTGATGTATTCACGGAGCTTAGTTGTTTCATCCTGGATAGTGGCTCTGATGCTCACTAGTCCTCGGCCTCCTTCCTTGCGCTTAGCGTACAGTCTCAGGGTGCTGGATTTGGGGTGAAACCCTCCATGCATTGTGAGGAGCTTCCTTGTCTTGATGTCAGTGGCTTCCATCTCCTCCTTTGGCCAGCTTATTATGCCAGCTGGGTACCTGATGACCGGGAGGGCGTAGGTGTTGATCGCCCGGACCTTGTTCTTCCCATTCAGCTGACTTCTCAGGACTTGCCTTACCCTCTGGAGGTACTTGGTGGTCGCTGCTTTCCTTGTGGCCTCTTCGTGGTTACCATTTGCCTGCGGGACCCCAAGGTACTTGTAGCTGTCTTCCACATCTGCTATCTTGCCTTCTGGTAGTTCAATCCCCTCAGTTCTGACTATCTTTCCTCTCCTCGCAACCATCCGGCCACACTTGTCCAGTCCGAATGACATTCCGATGTCTTGGCTGTATATCCTGGTGGTATGTATCAGCGAGTCGATGTCGCGTTCGCTTCTGGCATACAGCTTGATGTCATCCATGTAGAGGAGGTGGCTGACGGTTGCTCCATTGCGTAGTCGATATCCGTAACCTGGCTGAGGGGGTTCAGGCCTATGCAGAACAGCAGCGGGGACAGAGCATCTCCTTGGTATATGCCGCACTTGATGTTGACTTGGGCAATTGGCTGGAAGTTGGCCTCTAGCGTTGTTTTCCACCTTCCCATTGAGTTCTGGATGAAGGCTCTTAGAGTCCTGTTGATCTTGTACAGTTCTAAGCATTCCATGATCCATGTGTGCGGCATCGAGTCGTAGGCTTTCTTGTAGTCAATCCAGGCAGTGCACAGGTTGGTATGTCTGGTCTTGCAGTCTCGGGTGACCGCTTTATCTACCAGGAGCTGGTGCTTGGCTCCTCTGGTGTTACTACCAATTCCTTTCTGTGCTTTGCTCATGTATTGATCCACGTGCTTGGTCATCTTAGCTGCTATGATGCCCGACAGGAGCTTCCATGTTGTGCAGAGGCAGATTATTGGGCGGTAGTTGGATGGGACTGCTCCCTTCTGGGGGTCCTTCACGATCAGTACTGTTCGTCCTTCCGTTAGCCTTCCGTTAGCCATTCAGGGTGGGTTCCATCCACTATTAGCGTGTTCATTTGTGCCGCCAGTCGCTCATGAAGGGAAGTTAGCTTCTTTAGCCAGTAGGCATGGATCATGTCAGGCCCTGGTGCTGTCCAGTTCTTCATGCCTGAGACCCTCTCTTGGATGTCTGCCATTGTGATGGTTACTGGATCTTGTTCAGGAAGGATGCTGTGGTCTGCTCTCAAGTCCACCAGCCATTGGGCATTGCTGTTATGTGTTGCCTCCTTCTCCCATATGTTCTTCCAGTATTCTTCAGTCTCCAGCCTTGGCGGGTCTGCTCTCGTGTTATTACCCTGCCACTGTGAGTACACCTTGGATGGCTCAGTGGAGAACATCCTGTTTATTCTCCTGGTTTCAACTTCTCGGTGTATCTCTTCAGCCGGGTAGCCAGGGCTGTGAGCCTTTGTTTGGCAGTCTCAAGGGCCTCAGGTATGGACAGGTTGTTGTATTTCTCAGGCAGGTTGTACTTCTTCATCATGCCTTTCTGTAATTCCGATAGTTGGCTAAATTCTCTCCGTGTTGCCTTGATCTTAGCCTCCAACCTCCGTTTCCATGGAGGATAGTGCACCTTATTTGTGCTTGTGTTGATCTTATAGCCAAGCACCTCAAGGACCACAGTTGCTGTGCTGTATATCAGCTGGTTGGTTTCAGTGATGGTCGTAGTTGGGATTGTCTGTAGTGCTGCATTAACATCCTCTAGGAGACTTTCAGAAGGTACTTCACGTATTCTTGGTAACCGGCCACGGGGGTGCCAGGAGTCCATCTTAGCCATGATTTTCAATCTCAGGTCAGCTGCTCTTGCATTAAGCTCTGTTGTTATTGGGGCTTGGAACCCAATCTCCGATTGTGGGGATGATGATGATATCTCCCCTCTGACCTGTCGTCCTGGCTCCCCCTTGCCGTAGCATTTGTGTTGTACCTCATCAATTTCTAGTTGCGATAGCAGGTGTTTCTTACGGATATTAGAGCACTGAGCGACTAGCTGTTTCGGTGTTAGTCTAGATGTTGGGTTTCGAAGCGTCCATAGGTCCCACATCCTCAGTGTGGAAGGCCAACTGCCTTGACCAGTTGGGTGAATAGAAGGTAAAGAGCAACAAGGAAAGTGCCACGAAAATGTTGGGGCAGGTTGGTAAACGCACAACTCCAAAGCCGAGGATACCTGCAGAAGCACCACTGAGACAAAGTAGGCACAAAGTTAATTTCCTGCAGTGGTGACCTATAAGAAGTGAGAGGGGTGGGGGAGTTGCCCCGAAACAAGATCTTTGCTTCTAATGAACTTTTATCTCTTTTCATTACAGGCATTTTATGAATGGCTTTTGCAGATTTGGTTCAAGATGTAACTATCGACATGAATGGCCAGTTGCACAATCAGCCCAGATATGTCGGTACTTTCAAAAAGGTGGATGCTGGTTTGGTGAACGTTGCAGGTAGCAATTTTTCCCCTCAGTATGTTCTGGTACCTTGATGAATCACCTGCACACAGTCCTAATTAGATCACTGTAATTTTCCCCTTAATAGATATCTTCATGTCGGTCAACCAGGGGCTGGTACAGGTGTTGCAGGTAGACGAAGTTCAGTACCTGTTGTCTCTTCCTCAAGTGTGGGTCATGCCCCACCTGACAGAAGAGGGTCAGAGCCTGCACTTCTGCAGGGTGAGGTAACCTCCAGGCAACAAATCGGCAGATCAGAATCAGTGGTTAACGTCTCAGAACCACCACACACTAGCCGTGTGACGGCAAACATTGTTGAGGAACAACCACAAGGTATAGGATGTCTTATTTTGACCTTATTATTCACTCTATAGGGCGAAAGTTATTGCTTAGCATTTCTCTAATTTAATTCACAGACTCTCAAACTGCCTCTCAGGAATTGAGCCAATCCTCAGAAGTTGTTCAGGCAGGTGCATGTGGGCAAAGAAATGAGCAGGTTTGGATCTAATTTGGATTGTGTGATCACTTTGCCCAATCCTGACACTAAAGAATGCAGAGTTTAATTGTCATTTCAGTTAAATAAACTGTCAATTTTTTTAATTGTCCTGTTTGCTTTGCTGCACATGTTCACAATATATAAGGGAACAGATCATAATTCATACTGTGGTTTGATATGAGCTTTTAGCCAGATTGCTCAACCCTCCTTTAAACTAGGAGACTTTAACTGATTGTGAACTTTGTGTTCAGGAAACTACTTCATCTGAGACCACAGCGGATGGAGCTGCTGCAGCAGCCTCTAGCACCCTGGGGAGAGTTAAGGAAGAGGAGGCCGTCCTCCAGAGTAAAAATGTGACCTGTGGCATCTGCATGGACAAGGTGTATGAAAAGACGGATCCAAGACACCATGTATTTGGAATCTTGCCAAACTGCAATCATTCGTTCTGTTTACAATGTATTATGACCTGGAGGAAAACAAGAGACCTGGGGCCAGATGTAGTAAAGTGGGTTTCAGTGATATTCACATTGCATCTCATGACAAACCATACTGGATTCTAGTTGACTTAACTGTTGAATAACTGTTCCTCAGGAGTTGCCCACAGTGCCGAGTGAAGTCTGCCTTTTATGTGCCAAACAAATACTGGGTTGAAGGAGAAGCAAAGGAAGGTGTAGTTGCTGCCTTTAAAGAGAAATTCAGGTATGTGACTCAGTTCTGTTAGCAGCACTTATGTTTAATATTAAAATGGGTTTTAAATGTAAACAGGTGAAGTTGTTCCCTCCACAGTTTGATTATACAGTTATTACAAGCAGTTCCAGAGTTTCTTTACATCTGGCAATATGATATTTATCAGCAACTCTTTTTCTGAAGGCTATCAAAATGGAAATCGGTGACAATATTATAGAACACTTGTATCTTAACGGTTTGGTAATCAGAGTTGGAATCTGTCTAATAAAAAACTTAATATAACAGATAAAAAGGGCCTCTTTTCAAAGTGAAGAGGGACTGATGGCGCAAAACTAAGTCTAACCAAGGTGTCAACAGCAGCTAGTAATTTGGCTGTTCCTTTCATTTTCCAAGGGGAGATCAGTAGTCTGATACATAAACTGCTAGGTAAAAAAGTAGATGACCAATGTTAAATTGTGTATTTAAAATTTTTGGTAAAGAAATAAGGGTAAGATGATTCCTGAAGGTAGGTCTTAAGACTTAAAACTTTTCTTAATATGAACTCACTCTAAAATACAAGTTTAAAGGTCTAACTTGTATGTGCTGTTTTTGAGTGAAATTGGCAAATGAGGACCTGATTATCAATATGAAAACTGAGAAATGTGGAACTCTAAAGTGCCAGGCTTGTGTACTGAACTGTAGACTACAGTATAAATCTAATGATGCACAAAGAGCAAAATCTCAAGGTTTAAAAAACAAAATGAATCCAGTATTTAAAATGTAAATACTTTTTTTAATATCTCAAGCTAATAACCGTTCTTTTAACCTGACAAACACATGTTAACAGACCTTTCTCTCTCATCTCTTTAGCAAGAAAAGCTGCAGTTACTACGCTCGTTACAGATGCTGTCCCTTTAAATCAGACTGCCTGTATCGACATAATAAACCTGCACATGGCAGCTCATATCTGGTAAATTCATTGTGTTCCTTAAGTATGCTGTAAGCAATTGGTACTGCTGGATGACAAGATTTTTATTTTTACTTTTGTTATCCCTGTTTACAGTATGCCACAGAAGATGACGATGATTCCGATGACGGTGAGGACTATGACAGTGTCGACCTCCTTAACTTTTTCATAGCCATGACCCTTCTCAGCGGTGACAATGATGACGATGATTTTGACTTCCCTTTTTACCTAACTGAGCAATATGGTTTCTGAGGTATTTCATTCTTGTCAGTGCCTGAAACCACTGAATGGAGCCTCTATCAGTTGGCCTCAGGAACACATGGCTGCATTTTGGCCCTTCTGACCTAATTGTATCAATATTGAAAATTGTTTTGAGAAGCCACAATCAGGGCATCAACCATGTGTCCGTGACAAGTGTATTTAGATTGGACTACAGCAGGTAGTTTCACTACTTGCTGCCTTTCCATCAGGGAGGAACTAGTGAGATTTCCTTCAGCCTAATTACTAAATTCTGGTAGAGAACAAGTACACTATGGCACACAGGTTGTTGCCACTGTTCTAAATGCATGTAACCTAGATAAAAGTGTATCCTAACAATTTAGATTTTAATCCGTGACCTTCTAGTTGCGGGTTATTACCCTCGTGACCATAGTGCTTTCAATATGCTGCAGATTGTAATTTTCCCCTCAAGCCCTGAACTGACGAGGCTAATTTCTGAATTCTTGCATGTGACTTTGCACCATTTTGATATTTTAAAGTGCTGTATGGATTGTAGTTTTAATTGTCTAAAGATAAAAAAGTGAATTGTACCCTCTTGCTAATATACTCATGACACCTGCCTCAAGTGGTAATGTTACATTTTTTCCTAGTTTTGGCAAGAACAGAATGTTATGATTTTATTTCTTTTAAACAAGTCCTACTTGTACACAGAAAATAAAACATTGCTTCACTCAAAATATTGACTCGTTGTTCAATTTATGACTGCTAAAACAATCAGACATTGGAAATGCTAAAAGTGAAAGTCACTGCCTGTGATGAAAGTAAAGGTAACCTTTTATTTAACAATCACATGCTTTAAAAATTGCATTAAGTTAAAATCTCTGGTTGTTAAAGTAAATTTGGTACCACAGTTGTCCAATAAGTATGGCCAATATCTGAGTTATAGGTGTTTGTACACTAACTCAATGCAATAGCAACATTTAAATCTAGTTACATAAAGTAAGAGCTGGAGTGCTAAATGCTATCTAGTTTAGGATGGGGAAAGTGCAACTGCAATGACTCAGGCTGGAGTCAGTGGGCTGGTTAATGATTGCAATGCAAAAAAAAATCTTGGAATATTTTACTCTACATGTATTGAATCTAGAGTTTAACTTTTTGGTAAAATTAAGAGGAAAAAATTAGCTTTTCACTATCGGAATTTACTGAGATACACTTACACGTTTTGTAAGAATCATCCACAAATGAAGCCTCATTTAAGCTATTAAATGTAAAATTATTTACAAAATATTTTGTTCCCGACTTTCTACCTGAAATGCTCTTAACTTCCCCCAGGTGGCGATGTTGAGCACATATGGAGCCTGATATTACACCCACAAAGAAGACTCCTCGGCAGAACTGGCGGGAGGCTGCTCACAGTCCTGACCGTCGGAATGTTTCTGAACCGGTTTGACAGCCAGTCAAGCTGCTGGTCCGGTCTCTAATGTGCGGCCCGTCCGGGGCCCACAGAGCCCTGAACGTCGTCCAGAGGCAGCGGCGAGCAAACCCTGACATGTCGCTGAGGAGTTTCATAGAAACACTGTGCGGAGACGAGATCACGTGTACGGACTCTGACGACGGGCCAGTGAGTGTGTGAGTACAAGTGCGCAGCGCTGCAGCGTTACTATGGTAACTCACTCGGCTGTACGAGTCACCTGTGGAAGGGTGTGATTTATTGTACGTGTAGTACCTCACTTAAATACAAATACATCAGCTCCACCACATTCCATATTACGTGGAGGTTTTGAATTTTTTCATCTAGTATAATGTTTTTCAGAACAGTTCGTTTTACACTCGCGTTTGCAGTTCGCCAGTTATTAATAAAAAGATGAAAAAAGACAAACCCACTTTGATCATTTTTGCAGTAGTTTTTGTGCAGATGTTAATTCCAGACTTTCATTGTTTCTGCTGTGCCCATTTGCACCTGTGTTACGTTTTATTTTATTTCACTTTAATAATGAGACAGAGATATCTTCTAAGTGGACTATGTTTGAAATGATGACTATGATAAAAAAAAAATATTAAACCACTGGTTAAACCAGTTTTTAACCTCTTACAAAATATCATTGTGGAATCTGGGTCTCATTTCAGATATCTGCAGTAAAACCAAAGAAAGAGTTACCTCCTCAACTTAAGTGTAATCTCGTTAAAGTGCTCAACCAGTCAATTACTGCAATTAACCAGTATTTAGCCTTTATTTAACAAAAGAAGGAAATATTAGAGAAAGGCCCCCAAATATATAACATACAGAAGAAGAGCAGAACTTTCACCTTTTTTTTACTACCCCGGTAATCACCTCACTGAGCTAAAATATTTATTCAGTGTGCTTGTAGTGTAGGTTTACTCTTGTCTGATGGTCCAACAATTATCCACTCCAAATGTTTTATTATTATAAAAGACTAAAGGTTTATTGAATTCTAGATTCTACAATTGTGCGGATAACAAACCAAGTCCACAGATCAAGTTGCTATGATAACCAGAATTCCACTGAACAAGATAAGACCCCATGTACCTACACAGGCCTCCCACAACTACCTTGTTTTTTATGCCCATATCTAACTAGAAACAGCAATACTGTCCTTTGACACCAAACGTCAAAGGCAATTATGTGATGTCACTGATTATGTCATTGATACACTTATACATACGCCAATTAATTTACCCAACCCTTTTCTGTAGAAAAACTCAAGGTAGAACAAATACAGAGCAAGCTATCTTTGGCTTGTGCAATGCTCACTACCAACATTGGGAATAATTAAAAACATTTTAGTGTAGTTATTTACTCCACTATATGAGATGTAAGAATATCTTCAGTCAGAAAGGCCTGTCGTGTCAAATATGTTTAAATGTGTAATTTTGTTTTACTCACAGATGTAGCATTGTTCATGAACACAGCATTTTTTTTACTACTAGTGGATTGCCAGAGTAGTTGCTTATTATTTTTATGTCCAGTATCTTATTAAGTTAATCAACTGATTTTTTTCAGTACCACAGTATGTCACTTACTTGTGCCTATAGCTAACACACATTTTTTTTCCTGAACCTATTCCAGTAAACCCTTGGTATGCCTATTTCCATCGATATTTAAGCAGAACTTGCTGTGCTTCATCCATCTGGTCCACTCATCTCTTCCTCAAACCTCTGTCCTCCGTCTGCTAAAATGCCTCAGCCAGGACATTAATCCAAACGACTGGGTGTCTGCTCTGGGTAGACAGCTGGAGAGAAGCCTGGGCGTCAACACTGACAAGCCCCTGTACACGACACTGTGCAGCCAGAGACTCCAGAAGCTGTCGCACTGTTTGGTTGGCTTTGGTGAAACCACAGGATGGAAGTGCCTGAGCGAGCAATCAACCGAATCTGTATCTCAGAGTGGTTCTGGTTTGCCAGATCTTGGGAAAGAAAAGAAAAGAAAATGTAGTTTTGTCAATCTGGACTCAGATGAGGAAGAAATGGGACAGCAGAGCAAACGGATAAAGATGGATGACTGTGGCAGTGAGAATGTTGATGCAGAGAACTGGAGGATACAGAAGGAGTCATCAGCAGCTGCTTCAGAAGAAACTCCAGATGAAGAAAAGCAGCGAGCTCCAGACGGTCTGTGTAATGCTCTGCCTGAACATATACAGGTAGAGACACGAGTTTGTCTGTTCATCCACCTATAAATTTAACTCGCATTTTCACTATTTTACCTATTTGATTTCTTTCCATTTTTTGTTATTTAGGTCACTGTTCTTCAAATAAAAGAATTACTGGACAGTCAACAGGAGGTAAGACGCAATGTTTTTGATCATCTAGCCAGCACATATAGCACACACTAAAAGTGATAACCAGTATTACTATAAACATTTGTTTTTATTATTTCCAGTGGGACCAGAGCTCTACAGATGTGTTCAAAGTGCTGAGTGTCTGTGACCCCCATCAAGTATGTCCACTAATTACAGCTACAGCATTTATGTGTGTGTATAGTATACAGTATATATGTAAAAAAACATGTTCACAATATTATATTCCCTACAATAAGAGATATATAGCAGCTCTGAAATGTAAATATAATTTACTAAGCAAGTAGCTTTTGTTTTGAGGGTTTTAGTCATGTAATGGGATTCGGAAAAGTTTTGAGCGCTGCCATACAGAATGACCCTAGTGTTAGAGTTAAGGTAAAGGACAGTCCGGTGCAAAAGCCACCACCAGCTTTGTTTGTTTTGTTTTCCTTTTTTGTTTGTTTGTTTTGGTTTTGTTTGTTTGTTTGTTTTGTTTTGTTTTTTGACTGGGTGCAAGAATTCAATTTTCACCTCACAGCAATTTTTCTTCTCATATATTGTCAATGATTGGACCCCAAAATATGAAACTTCAATTTATCACTTCATACTATGTTTTTAACTCCTCTTCACTCTAATCTTTGTGAAATTTTGCATCTTTCAACTATCTTATCTTGTTCACTTTCCCAAGAAGTGGTTTCTTAGCTGTTTCCTACCACAAAAGCCACTCTTGATCAAGCTGCTTCTAACTTTGGAAGGACCAATTTAGTATCTAAATGAAATGTTTTTTAAACATTGTGTAACTATTTCCTATATGTTATAGTTGTATGCTCATAAAGCGAGTGTAAATTAAATATATATGGTCATTGTAACACTGCTAAAACAAGAGTTTGGCACAGTAATGAAATTTGTCAGATTCCCAGCCAGAACTCTTAACTATGGGGCTGTTCTATCAAACTTTTTCAAGTAGGAATTTGGAAATATCCAACCATAGATGTAGCATCAAGTGCAGCATTACTTTTGTGCCACGTTATACTTTAGCTCATTGTGCGTCATAGTGATATTTGGTGCTTGCTAATAGGTTATCAGGTGTCCCCAGCTTTGGCGCTGTGTGTCTTCAAGTGCGCAGCTACTGGTCCTACATTGCTTTCGTTGCTCTGTTCTTTTCTCTCCCTTAACTTCCCACTTACCCCAACCGGTCAAAGCAGATGGCCGCCCACCCTGAGCCTGGAGGTTTCTTCCGTTAAATTGAGTTTTTCCTCTCCACTGTTGCCTGTGGCTAAATGTCTGTTTAGTCTTGACTTTATTATGTAAAGTGCCTTAAGATGACCGTGTTGTAAATTGGCGCTATATAAATAAAGCTGAATTGAATTGAATGATGGGATTAATCCTACATCTCTGCCTTGTGTAGGTGGAGGTGTTGTGTAGCACACTGAATTTTCCTGATTTACCTGAGCAGACTCTGCCTAAATTGTGTGGCAGCATTTTGCTTCTCTGTCCTGACCTCAGCTTCAGCACAGCAGCCACACTCATCAAGAGCCTCCTGCTGGAGAAGGTACATCATAGCATATGCAAAATATCCAAAATGTGTCGCTTTGTTTGGTACCAATGGGACTTTCTGCTACCACATATGCAGGTCCTGTCCCTGTCAGAACCAGCCTCCAGATGCCTAGTCACCACAGCGATGTCACTGTGCAGCCACTATCCTAGACCAATGTGCCATGCTCTAATCAGAACAGTTCTAGAGGAGAAGAACATAGGTAAGGTGAAGGCTGCAGTATGAGTTAATCATTTTTTAGTTCTCGCCTGTCGCATGGAAGTTAGCACAGTTAGTATCAGATCAGCAGACCTAGAGCTGGCATGGAACCCTTGTCCTGCTTTAAGTACACACAGCAACACAGATGCTTTGATGTTGTGGTGGATTAAGCCAGGACCTTTTGCTGGGTCCTCTGATCCAACAGTGGCTTGTATTTTGAACGTTGCTTTGTTTTCAGCGAATCCACAGGCTGAGCTGCTTAACAGACTGATAAATGACTGCCTGGATTCCCACTACAGATTACTCGTGCTTCAGTAAGATATGTTTAAATTCTATATTTCTGTTTAACTGTTGTAACAAGTCAAAGACATGCAGGGAAACTTTACCTTATTTCTCTTCCAGAATGACATTTAAAGTAGAATGGAGTGAGGCAGTTCTCTCCATTATCCACAGCTTGCTTGACTCCAAGGTAAGCAAGTTTATTCATGGGAAAACTGCTGCACTTAGTCATAATATCTATTGTTATTTAGATGTCTGTTTTTTTTCCTTTTTTAAGCCCGACTTGAATGAAGAATTGTTCGCACAGTTCACCGAAGAGCTCGTCAGCCAGGGTCCTCAATTCACAAAGTCTGTGAAATTTGCAAAAATGATGCTAACTGTCTTGACCAAATATAACAGTCATGTAAGCCTTTCAATACTTTAACAATCAACAATAATGACTTACCAGTGATTTAAATATCATTTGCAATTTTTCTGCTTATTTTTTCATTTGTTTTTCCAGATAACCGCTGCACACAAGCACTCCTTAAATGGCTGCCTGGTGTTAAATGAAACCTTCCTAAAAAAGTCTCTTCAAGCTGCTCTGAAAAGAATCACACCAAACCACTAACCCACACGTAAAGCAACATTTTACTCCTCAAAAATTATTTATTGCAGTATATATATTCATTATTGGTGTATAACATATTAATGCCTGTTTGTAAGTAGAGATAGGTATTAAAATTGTTTACTAATTTATAATATTTGTCAATGTAGAACTATATTAGTATGGCTTATTGAGGATAAACATTATATGTTTATATAGTGCTTATAAATGCCAAATGGGAATCCATGAAGTGTTTTGTGACATAGTTCATAATAAATTATTAAAGTTCTGTTGTACTTCGTCTGTAATCTGCTGCTATATTTATTGTGTCTAGCTCTGTAAGTTTTCTTGTTCCTTTGAAACATTTCTAGCTTGTTTCCAACATAAATTAATTAATTCTCTTTACATTAGGAATTGGACAGCTCTATGAAACTGAAGAATGTTAAAAGATCAATCTCAGGCTCAGGCTAAATGTGTCATAATTGTACACACTGAGATCTGCAGCCTATTGTGTTCTTTAATTATACCTTTCAGTTATTTTATGACTATAATCTTAAGTTTTAAATTAGGATCATGAACACATGCTAAAGCTAAATTTTAGGGAGCATTTTTAAGGTCTAAAATTTTAAACCAAGATAAAAGTTGAAAAACTATTATATTTCTTTGTGTAAGTCAAAATGTTATTTACTTTGGTAAAAAAAACTCAAATACAATACTATACAATAGCTGAGAATGTTTGGGAAGTTAGTGATTTTTATAGGCCAAACATTTCTCATCTTTACAAGATTTTAAAAGATAATGGACAAGAAATTAACTTGATAGCTACAAATTATGAGCTACATAGGGCTTAGGGGTTTCTATAAGTGAAAATGCAGCTTAATTTTGAAAAAAAATGTTCATCAATATAACAAATTATTTCAAAGAAATCTGTTAAAGCAATCTTTTAAAAAGCAAAAATGTTAAAGTCCCAAGTGCTGGGTGGGCCATTGGAGTTGTAGTGGGGAAAAATCACATTAATTCATAAAATGATTTATATATATATATATATATGATTACTTAAAAAGTGTGACAGATGAATAACAATTGTTGCTGCAAATGTAGTGGAAATATTTAAGAGCAAAGTCTTATTTATATTGCATACTGGTTGCATAAACCATTTTTTATCAAACAAACTGCAATCGACAATGACAAAGATAACATTAAAAATTCTAACAAAGCGTGAAGTTATCATATGCTAAGTCACTAGTTTAACATTTGTACGTAGATAAATAATAATGATAATAAAAAAACATTACACACGCTAAAGTTACATATGGGCTTTCTGATTACGTCACAACGTCGCCTTTATTTTGCGTCATTTCCCACAGAACTTCCTTTTCAGCGTTGCGCGACGAGAGGAAGCAGCCGCTAAGATGAGGTAGGAGTCGCATTAATTAACAAACTTCAAATAAAACTCATTCTAACCTCAAAATCTTGTTCTTATTAAGTCAGATTATGTTTAAGCCTGTAATCTTATCGTCCGCTCTTGTTCCATGATGCTGTGAATGAATTTGGTCTAGTTTTATCTGAATTCCATGAGGCTAGCTAGCTAGCTGAGCATGGGCCGGCTCATCTGCTGCTGTTGGGACTAGGTCAGGTTTTCGATATCATCCACTGTCATCCACAGATTTAAAATCATTTGGGTTTAAAATTCAGTATTGGTTAGTTAAATCAGTTATCCTAGTTGATAATATCGTGCATTTTTTGCACTTTGTTGTCATTTTATTGAGTTTTTGTCACTATGATGCAGCGACACTGATAGTCTGGATTAACGGACAGATTTCAGTGCGTTTAACTGGTTTTCGCCCATGTCCTACGTTACAGTAAGGTCTCCAGGGATACGCTTTACGAAGCTGTGAAGGAGGTTCTGCAGGGCTCGTTGTCCAAGCCAAGAAAGTAAGTACACAGTAAGGAACATGCCAAAAACGTCTCCTTTATGTCATGTGCTTATAATTCGAGGCCTGTATTTATTGTGTAACTTGTCTGTTGCAGGTTTGTGGAGTCGGTGGAGCTGCAGATCAGTTTGAAAAACTATGATCCCCAGAAGGACAAGCGTTTCTCCGGCACTGTCAGGTTCGACCCTTTACTGTCTCACCCAGCCTTTTCCCGGTGTCCTTCCAGTCCTGTCTCAGAATCTAAATAGACTTTCTATTGTGGCAAGGGCGAAGCTTTATTTGGTTTTAAGAGCCGAGACAGGTTGGAGGCTGACGTGGAAAAGTACTTTGGGTAGTCTGACTGAGCCGACTCGGCCTTGGCCGAAGGCGAGGCAGACGGACCCCTACCCTGGGTCTTAAAACATGAGGGGAGGCTTTGAGAGGCTGAGCTGGTAAGTTCCTGTCCTCAAGCCGACCATTTTACATTTTGTTACCAAGAGGTCAGCTGGACGTCAGCCACAGAAACGGTGTGGGTAAGGAGGCTTCTACTATGCAGTAAAATGTGAAAGGTGTCATTTGAGGATGGCAAAGTTTTTGAAGTTTCAAATGCTATTTCATGTTTTTAAGATTCATTGAAATGTGCTAGGATGAATGATAGAACACTGAACCCTAAAAGGAAATTCAGCAATAGAACAGTTGTAACCAATGAGCTAGGAACCAAAGGAATGGAGCTACTGGATTTAAATCATTGTTTCAGCTGGAAATGTAGTGAATATACAGTAATGGTTGATTCTCTGAAACTGTATAGTAAAGTGCATAATTATTTCCTGCATGACTGCTTAGTAACTACATTAAATCAAGTAAAATGTGCATAACGTGCACATTGCACCAACATATGGTAACATGGATCTAATGATTTAATCACAACAAAACCCTGCCTACTTGGATTACCCATGGATTTGAATTTGGGTTTTGAACTATGCTGCTAAAACTTTTAATACACAGGCTGAAGACTCTGCCAAGGCCCAAGTTCTCTGTGTGTGTCCTCGGAGACCAGCAGCACTGTGATGAGGCCAAAGCTGCTGACCTTCCGCACATGGACATCGAGGCTCTCAAGAAGCTCAACAAAAACAAGAAGCTTGTCAAAAAGCTTGGTACGAAGTTAACGCCATGACCAGTAAAACTCTTCATTTCTAATGATTCTAAGAAACTTACAGGTTCTCCTGTTCTTCTGCTGCTCTCCTGTAGCAAAGAAGTATGATGCCTTCCTGGCCTCAGAGTCTCTGATCAAGCAGATTCCTCGTATCCTGGGTCCTGGGCTGAATAAGGCTGGCAAGTTCCCCTCCCTGCTCACTCACAATGAGAACTTGAACACCAAGGTGGACGAGGTCAAATCCACCATCAAATTTCAGATGAAGAAGGTATGTTCAGATTTGTATTTACGGACACAATTGGCAGGATTTTCCTGTTCAGTTTTGATTTAAAATTAGTTTTGATTCTTAAAAAATATTATATTATGTATAAAGCACTTTGTCCTGCAAGCTAAACTTTACTCTACCTTCAACAATTTAGTAATCAGTTTGACTAAAACCACAGTTTAAAGGACTGGAACTTTAAAAAAAACATTTCTTCTGCATTTTTCATGCATCTCTTCCTGCACAGCAGATCACCCACATTTGAAATGCTACCTACACTCACCCAACATTTAGCATAGTTTTACAGACTGACTAACACAAGGCACAAATGCAAAGACCTTAGGAGTTTTAGATATTGAATTCAAATTTAAAACATCAGGTATTTTATAATTGTAAACACTAACTTTGTTTTGATATCTGTTACATGGTTGATTTAATATTGATTTGTGTTGTAGGTGCTGTGTCTGGCTGTGGCTGTAGGACACGTGAAGATGACAGAGGATGAACTTGTCTACAACATCCACCTAGCTGTCAACTTCCTGGTGTCTCTGCTTAAGAAGAACTGGCAGAATGTGCGCGCCCTGTACGTCAAGAGCACCATGGGCAAACCACAGCGCCTATACTAAATTACAGCTTTTCTATTAATAAAAATGCGGAAATGCTCTGAAGTTGCCTTTTTCGTTAGTTTTTTTGTCCCACCTACATGACACTGAAACTTAAGTGCTTAGAGGTTACTGCACCTGTACCACATTCACAAATACACAATACTGCCAAGACCATTGTCATAGGGATAAATAAATGCTAATGCTGCATTGTAGTGGTTTGTTGGTCACTGTTTCCTTCCTTTTTATTGAACAAAAATAATTGCTGTTAAAGTACATCAGAGTGCTTATAACTATTTGCTGCCTCAGTCCTCTAATGCAGTTAGATTCAAGCAAGTTTACTTAAATATATATATATAATTAGAGCTGAAAATGTTAATTTACAAAATATTAACTCATCTTAAGATACAAAACACTTTCTAGATATTCTCCATTGTGACCAAATACAAAATGCTATATTATTTAAGGACTTATGTAATAGCACAACCCTCACATACTGTTTACCCTAATATTTAAACTATAACATAATGTTACTACAATTACTTGATCACATAACACATTACAACTTATGTCTTTATTGAAATGACACCTTATGACATCCTCTGCCCTTGGATGCTAATAGTAAAAATCTTTTGAGGAAGATAAAAGTGACACATTTTTGATTCACTACCTGTGACAATCATAGATTTGGTTACTGTAGTTAAAAATACAGCTACCCATGAGCCTCTGCTCTGGTCTGACTGGATCTCTTAATAAGATTATCCATTGTCAGTACAGGAGCTCGTCTGAGAGAGAAAATGAATCAAACACACAAGAACTTTTTGAGTTAAGAGACTATTTGAGGTTTTAGCAACACTGACTGAAGAGGATTTTATTCATTTAATCTGGTTTTAACTTGGGTAAAACATTAAGATTATACTTGAGAAGTCAGCCACTGATGCAGAGATGAACGCTGAGGTGAGTCCAATAATCCACCAACTGTCCTGTTTCCTTTCCTCTGTTATAACTGCATTGTTGACCAGCAACAATGTCCATGTTTCTGAACTTCTTTTAGTCTGATGAAGAGACAGACATTTACAGCCTGGCCACAATGCCAGGCAGTGAGGACAGTAGAGAAGGTAACGGCTGAAAACAAAGCACTATTTACCAGTATAGATATTATGATTTCTTTGAATTTAAATTACATCATCTTTTAAAATAAGAAACCAGTCAACAGGATCCACCAATCTCAAGCTGGAATGAGCTGTCCATCATAGAGCGAGTAGGCCTCAATAGGTAGGATATCCCACTGTCTTACACACCACCATATTATATATATTAAAAAAAAGATTTTTCATTGAACTTGAATTCTTTTTTCTGACAGTGTTGAGATGTCTGAGAAAGATTTGGAGGTAAGTCCGTCCACTAGGTGCTGTCCAAGTTAGCTAAAGCGTTTTTTCCTCTTTTTGTTGTTTCACTTTGTTTATCTTGTGACCATCACCTTCTTGTTGTTCCTGTGTAATGTGCTTTGCATAGTTCAATTTACCAGAATGTAGGTTTAAAGTGAGGTTCTGCATTTATACTTAAATCTAGTACATTTACATCACAAACGTCTTACATTTAAACGTCTGTATACAGATAAATGAATGAGTGTGTTCCTGCTCACAGTTGGCCTTCTCCCAGATCGCCCTGGCCTTCCGCTGTGATCAGTACACCCTGAAGCAGAGGCTGCAGGCAGAGGAGCACGCCCGCAACCTGGCAGAGGAGAATGTCCAGCTGGAGCTGACTAGAGGCAGGGAGACCCTGGAGGTACACTGAATGATACATGATCTAAAGCGAGTGACTGGACAGCAGGGAAAGCACATGTGTGTGTGTGTGTGTGTGTGTTTTTTCAGACTCTTAGGGGTCTGTGTTTGGACAGTAAGCGCAGTAAGATCCTGCAGAGGCTGCAGCTGTCTCTGGACATCCTCAGCGGAACCGTGGAACGTGTCTCCAGCACAGCCGAGGTGCTTGGGTCTGTACACCAGGTGCACGGAGAGCCTGCTGCTTCTGTGTTGTTTCTGAAAGCCGAATGCTTCAGCACCACTTACTGTAAAACATCCTTTTTTCTTTGGCAGGAGGCTCGAGTAAGTCGGGCAGTCGAGCTCATGGTGGCTCACGTGGAGAATCTAAGGAGGCGACATGACAGACACGTAGCAGCACTGGAAGAGGCCAAGAAGCTGATCCAGCAGCAGGATGCCTACAGACATGTCATTGACCCCAGAGACTCCCCAGGTTTCTGATACTTTATTCTGAATGTCTCATCATCTTTCTGCTGACATGCATCAGTATTTAACTGGCTGATGGTTGTCTTGTTGTAGACCCCGAGGAAAGTGACCACAAACAGAGAAGCTCTCAGCAGGTCTGTAGAATTGTGGTTTATTGCACTGTCTGAGTGTAATACGACCTTTTCAAAATTCTTCTCTACCTTATTCTATTAGAACAGCGGCCGTCGTAGAGTCAGTGTATCACTGATTTCTAACCAAACCCAGGTAAAAATGTTTCCTTAATTTATTTAGAAATGTTACAGCAAAAAACCGCAATTAGAGTGTTGTTTTATGCATTTAGGACAAGAAGAAGCAGGACTTGAAGAAGCGGGCCAGTCATGAAGGGTCTTCCAGCAAGAAGATCTTTCCTGCCTGCCCGTCCCCATCTTTAAGCTCCGAGTCCAGCTGCTCTACGATGACCAAGGACGACAGCTACTCAGTGGACGACAGGTCGAATAGACACTCAAGAGTTTATGCTCTGTATCTGGACCCTGCTGTGATGAGCAGTTATAACTGTGCGTCACCTCATAACCGTTTTTGGAATGTTTGATTTTCAGGACACTTGATCCAGATGAAACTCCGTCAGATGCATCAGCTGTACAGCTTCCCTCAGACACTTGTCCTACCCCCAACCCAGAATGGCACCAGTCTAAACAGGTGGTCACCAGAAAGATAAAGATCAAAAAGTACGGTTTGGGATTTCTGTTTTTGCCAAATAAGTAGTAGCCTAATTTACTGACAGTGACAAGTTCAAGAAATGTGATATTATGCTCTTTTCTTTACCTATTTTAAGCTCTAACTTATGTCTTTGTCTTCTGTGGACTGTGTTACTTAAAATAAGGATATTTGTTTAGAAACTCATCAGCCAGGGTTTGTTTTGGTTATTTCGACTACCGTTTGTCACGTTACACGATGCTACGCAGAAATAATTTACCTGTAGTCAAATCTTCATTGAGCGTCTTTATTGCAGTTCCCCTCTGGATACTTTACGACAAAGACACAAGAGCAAAGCTTTGTTATTGAAGAAAAAGGGAGACAAGGATAAGCAGAATATCGATAGACGGATCTCTGCGGCCATGTAAGTTGTCATAACTGTTTAAGCCTGTCCTGACCTTTTGACTCAAAGTTCTGATAATGATTTCCTCTGCAGCTGCAGATCTTTGTGGAGACACCATCCTCTGGTTCACTGGCTGTTCCACTGTCGCTGGGCTCTCGTCTGCATGTACCTGTTTGTGCTGTTCTGTGTTGCAGCATTGACCTACTTCATGTGGAAGCGTCATTATGGAGCACTGGAGCCATGACCCGGTCTTATATATACAGCTATCGGGATGTGACTGTACTGTGAGCAGTGGATAAACCAGCTGTCTGAGAAGATTCTTGGTTATGATTCTCAAACAAGTTAACGCTGGCAGGATTTTTATCTATATATACTGAAATACTTCATGTTCATTATTGCCAGTTTTGATATAGGAATGTAACAAACGTAATTTTAAAGCATATTTTTTATTATAAATATACAAAAAAGTCAAACTGATACAATCACTTTGTTAGTAATAAAACACCATACTGCAGTCAAACCACTGTCAAAGGCATCAGTGAATAATCATTATGAGTTAATAAGAAACATGGCGAGACAGATTTTAATTCTTTACTCAGGGCATGTTAATGTTTCAATAAAAAGTCTAATGCAAGAGAAACACTTTAAATAATAGATAAATACAGTATAACAAAATTATGTTAGCAATGGGGAAACTTTTTTGAAAACTACCTTAGATCATTGTTATGTGCAAAATGTGTGCCAGCCACAAAGAAACCACTGCATGTTTACGATCTGTTAGACACATTTATGAACCTCTATTCAGCTCAGAAATTTTAGAAAGTTAAAAAAAATATTACATGTAAATTAAAGTTGCAAACCACCTTACTTCAAGATTTAAATTAAAAGACGAAAGAGAAATGTGCTCATCGCCATACCGACAGGTCTGTGTTTTTTTGCATAATGTCAACATACAATCTCACAGAGAGTCTAAGACATAATAAATACAGAGATAAATAGAGAGGAATAGCACACATCCCACTCAAAACACTGCAGAGGAGTAGAGATCTGAGTTATACCTGGCTCACAATTTCAGCATCCTCTGCAACAAACCACTGGACTGGAGTCCCGTCTGCAGCTCTTTGCAGAATCACATTACCCGAACCCTGCAAAACATTCATGAAATCAGTGTTCACCTTGTGCAATCTAAATAAATATACTTTATATATATTATAACAGAAGGAGTGAGTAGATTAATCAGTTAACTCATTTATTTAGCTTATTAATTATTCATTTTTGTGATTATTCAAGCGGAAAAGGCAAACAAAACGTGAGAATTTGAACAAATAAACTCATTGATTATGGAAGATTTTTTTTGCAGCCCTATTATGTGTTAAAACTCTAAGACATATTTAATTACTCCTCTGTCTATTACAATTTCAAATGTGGCCTATTTTAAACTTGGATTGCTACCAACCTCTTTAAATGGAGGCAGATGAAGGGATGTGGGGCTCTTGAGACACAGGGGGCTTTGCTGGTCCGTGCAGCTTGGCCGTAAGTTCTGCAGTTGGTTCCTCTGGTGCCAGGACTTCAGTTCCTCTGACACAATCTCTGTGGGCATCAGTCGAATGGCGTGGTTCGGGTACTCCTTCAGCGAGGGTGTTCGCACCAGCCTAGTGTAAGGTGGAGGAGGCTGTAGGATTCTCCTTGTGGACAATCCTGCCTCCAGCCACTGTCTTTGTGGAGGGCCACGTGCCACAGGAGAAGTAGACACGAAGCACTTCTCCACGTTCAGGTCTTGAGGAGAGAGGGGACTGTCGTCTGGTGTGGCTTTGATGCAGCTGGGGTCAGGCTGAGACTTACTGTTGTTCTTGTTTGAGCTGAAAAAGTTGGAGAATCCTTTCTTCTGTGCTCCGAAGTGGAATCCGTAAGGTGGTGGACAGAGCTTCGGGATTTCAGTGGGCACATCTCTGCCAGGAGAGGTGATGTAAGAGGAGGACGAGTGCTCCGAGCTGCTGTCCTCAGAACTGGACTGGTATGGACGCAGAGGAGAGTATTCTGGAGAGCGCATCATGAGGTCAGCAACAACACGTCGCTGTGGCAGCCTGGCTCGCCCTCGACTGTTCTCTGAGTTGAGGCGCTCCATGTCAGCAGAAGGCTTACTTTTGGAAAGTCTGAAGGGAAACATTGTATAAAATAATAAATGATCAAATTAAAGCACACATTTTTTAAGCTTGGTTAATGTAGCTTTAGCTATACCATGACTTCTTGGCGTACCTGAAGGACTGGGAGTACTGGCGGCGAATGTGCAGCTCTGGAGTGGAGGGGGCGCTGGTAGAGTGGTTGTTACGCAGAGCCGAGTTCTTGACAAACTGGGTGAGGGGAATCCTGCTGCTCTCAACAAACACCTGAGTTCCTGCTGGACTACTGCACACAACATACGAAGGAGGGATGACATGAGGCATGCAGCATGCTGAGCTCAGAGAAAGTCAGTGGCAACATAAACTAAAAAGTCAAAGTCCTGCAGTTGTAATGGAAGATCCAACTGTGTGTGTTTGCATTGTGCATCTGGGTATGAGATGTGCAATATAGAGAAAGATGTTTTGTTTAGCCTAAAAAAGGTTTTTAACAGTTGTTTAACTTTTTGAACAAATTAAACATTTCATCTGTTTGCATACCAACAGTTTCTTTAGCTTTTTTCTTCTTTCTCTCTAATAGCCATGGTAACATCGTAATAACATTACATATAAGGCAAGGTTTATTATAGTAAAACTCTAGTATCCACTACAGTTGTGCATTTGATAGGCTGTTAATAGTCTACAGACTTTTACCTGGACCTGCTGCTGCAAGCAGACTGTGGTTTAGTGTCCTTCTGGTAAGGCTGGTCCAGATTAGACTCCTTCCATGGAGAGTTCTGGATGGGAGAGCGCTCATACTCCACACTGAGTTGGCTTGATGATGGCTCTGATGCTTTCGGAGTCTTGGCTGAGAGCTGTATGGGGTCTGAATAGGAAGTGCCTATCACTGAAGGAGACAGGGGGTAGCTGAGTCCACATCTGTGGACAGACAGAAAATACATATGTCAAGGTGAGACAGGACAGCCAGCTTGTTTTTTAGGATCGTGATTCATCATTTTGTACTTAGGTACCTTAGATCATTTTGAGATGAAATTAGAATAAAAAAAAAGGCAAAAAATAACAATCAAGAACCTGTGATGTGTTTAGAACAACATAAGACTTTATTGGTCATATCCATAAGATAATCAATATTTGTATGTACTAACTGCAACATCAGTGATGTAAAAAGGATGTATGAATAATGTAATCCACTAATATTACATACAGTATATTGTTCTGAGAGTGAACATTCTACATACTGGGCAGCTTTGCTGCTTTTACTTAAGAGCTAAGTAACTTTTTGCATGTTCTTTTTTACATATTAAAATCAAAGCATGTTGGAGAGGGATGATAAGGCTTATATGTAAATTTACTCCTTACTCACCATCATCCAGAGCCACCACATCAGACAGGGAGCTATCATCAGACAGGCAAAGATCTGCATACAGAAAACGTGCATTTTAAACATGTGCAACAAACCTGCACTGTGCTTCAGGAGTGAAGTGCACAGTTTGGCCCGTAGGCAGCAGGACAGGCCCTGACCTTTGCTTTGGCTGGTAGACATGTTGATGCATGGTGAGTTACACTGGCTCTTGATCCTGTGCTGGAACACAGCGTCCTGCAGATCCTTCACCTTCTTCTCCTCCCTTTTACACTGTTGTAAGCGGCTCTTCTTCTGTGGTTTACTGAGGTTCTCCTCCAGGGAGAGCTTGCGGGCTGCCTCATAAATCTGCTGCTGTAGAGCCAAGTCAGTTTCCAGTGCTTGCAGCTCTGAATCCTATAACAAACAAATGTTTTGATGTTTAATTTAAGCCATGAATCATAGTCACCTTTGCTCTCTTATTTTCCCCAAAACACTGATTGTGGCCTGTACCTGCTTATCCAGTTGGATTAAACCCTCATCCAACTTGAACGAGGCGCCAATCCTCCTTCTGACCCGGGGGGGTTTCTCATCAGGCATCAGAGGGTAGTCTGAGGGCAGCGTGCCAGTCAGTTCCTGTAAATACAACACAAAACTGTTTAATAATGTTCCTCATTATTAGCCACAGTAAAAATGATATAATGTCAGTCTGTGATCTAGAAGGGCTCGTACTGCCTCTCTGATGCACAGCTTCCTGAGCTCTAGCAGGCAGAGCTCCAGACGCTCCTCTAGAGATTGTTGTTTCAGCTTCAGGGCTCTGGTGTTTAGGTCCTTTACAGGGGATGTGGGGCTATCTGGACCTGCAGAAACAGAATATCAAATTAAGTTTCATTTTTCAGCATTAAATCAGCCATAACGATACATGCTGTTTGCTATTTATACTGTGCATAATGTACTGTCTGGCAGTGCATATACTGTATGGTACCTGCCTTCATGTTGAGGTGTTATGTCTGGACTTCTGTCACTTGTTTCAATTGTGCATGTTCGTCCTTTTGAAACAATGAAATTAATCTGGTGTAATTGGGGTTTTTCGCTACTGATGTGACTCTCTTAACACATTCTCCCTCATGTTAAATCATTACTTTATGCAAATTTTCATCATGATCATCGTCTTTTAATTTGTAAACTTTTCTGATCCTTTTGGTTTTTACTTTCTTTACTGATGATCTTTTTTTGTATTTTTTTGAATCAGATATACAAGCTGAAATAGAGCCAAGGTCAATAATTGTTATTTTTGCTGTGTTACATAAATTGTTTCCTGAAAGCTGTAAGAACTACAAAGGTTTGTCTTAGTACATCTTTAAATTAACTTTAAAAATGTTTGTTTCTGATTTGTATAGATTAATTAGTAGAATTATTGTGTTTTAATATTGACTATGGAGCACTAATTTGCATTGAGAGGTATGTAGGAATCTGATGCTGTTTTTTTTCAACAATTTATTGCATTTATTTATTGTTTCTTTAATAATGTTCTTACCAGAGTGCAAGATAATTCCGCTGTCATTGTCGCTGATGTCCTCTTTACTCTCGACGGTCGTCATCTTAAATGTCTTTTCTCAAGCTTTTAAAATGCCTGTTAAAATAGACAGACTTAGTTTAGATTGGTAAAATTAGATTCTTTGAGTGAATACAGATTCTCCTGTTGTTTACCTACCACATGGCCCCTTTCATTCCTGCCCCTGCTGCTTTACTTAACAAAAGTGAATGACTGGCGAGTGTCCTTTCACACACTTATCCATGCAGCTCTCCATTTCCCTCCTCCTCCACCCCTTTCCTTCTCCCACCTCACAAAAGATTCAGGCCCCCATGGCTGACTCGGCACATGTGTGGGGTTAATCCGAATCGTGATGCCATGGTTACGGGGCATGGTGCGGCTGACTAGGGGAGCGTGTCACTATGAGGCCTGTCAGAGGCCCTTTATTGAGACTAGACCCAAAAACTAAAGCAGATGGCAGCGGGAATTACCCCACTCATGGACTGCACCTGTTCCCCTGACCCACCCCACCCTCAGCTCCTATTCAACCAGTGTTTAAAAAAACTCTCTTGGGGCTTAGAAGTGTAAGAATGCTTCAATGCTGGGCTTGTCCACACAGCATCAGATCACAGGGTCCCTGCTGACTCCTATGCAGTGATGCCCATTTCACTTACACACTTTCACAAACAGGCAAATACAATTCATCTTTATGGGCCGATTTATTCCATAGTTGTTTTGCACCAAACATTGTACTGTCAAAAAAAAAAAAGAAGAAAAACAATGACAACTAATTGGAAATAACATTTGGGGAAATTAGTTGAGGCTTTCAAAACCAGCCCAGGAGATCTGGTGAAATTTCCCAAGAAAAAGAGAGAACCCTCAACAAAGCGCTGCCTTTAGTTTCTCCAATTTTAGGTCAAAATCTTTTTTCAGTTTCTCACATGTTTGGCACTGCACTTTTTTAAACAGGCCAGCAGATCATCGAGATACTAACTCGATTAAAGTATGCAATTTTTTTCCTTATTTCAATGCAAGACACTAATAAAAGGAAAGTTCATAACCTTAATGACTCCTACAGCAGTCACTGTGACAAAGTCATGTCAACATAACTCTTACGAGAACAAAATGATGTATTATTAGTCAGGAATAAACACACAAATGAGTGTTCTGCTAAAAATGTTGTGCATAATCCTCAACTCCTGTCTCATCCTTTTTGTTGGAAGATTGGTATCAGGCCTTTTCCTGTAGAGATCAGTAAGACCCCGGGTTTTACTGATGAAAGCTTCCTCTGACAGGATATTATTTTGTATCCCATAGGCCTGACCCATTCAACAGAGCAACTCATGTGAAATGACGCAGCTATGAGCAGCCGGTAGCACAATGAGGCACAGCCAGGCAGCTCGAGTCTGTAAAACAACACTGCAACAAAAGCCCTGTATCCACCAACAAGCCTATAATTTGCTGTGGGTGCGATATCTGCTGACAGCTCTGCTTCGGGGCTGAGCAGCATTGTTGGACCAATATTGAGACAGGGCTGCAGCAAGAAGTGGGAAAAAGGATCAGTGCTGAGTTTTTACTGTGCCGGCCTGCCCTACTCTCAGACGTATGGCTCCACGCAGCAGCAATCACAAACTAATGATGTCAACAGGAATCCAGCCTGGTAATGAGAGACAGGCAGAGTAGTGTGGGATTTACCCACTTACACCCCATAACTCTCTCAAGATTGTCACAAGAATCTGTGGTCAGAGGTCTAGGCTGAGTGGGTGGGTGAGTCAGTTTGGGTAAAACAGCAGATTTCACTTAAAGCTGCAGCTTATTACTAATATACCATGTGTAAAGGCTTTCACGAGAACCTGAAGGTGTAGGAGTGTTGAACAGATCTTTTTAATGTGGGGAGAGCAAAAACAACAATACTCCTCTTGATCTTGTCTAAAGGTGAATGGGGACCGTTTCGTTAAGGGACCTCCACTGATAGAAGAGTCTCCACTGGGCAGATCTGATTGATGTAGTCATAACATTTTAATTGAGAGCAGAGTGTGATCGCTGCTAATGATGACTAGGATAGGAGCTGCCCATCCCATACTAGCTGCTCACTAGACTGTGACAGCGTTACATCTACGGAAGTGAATGTTTATGGCAAGAGATTATGATGTGGATTCACTGTCTTCCAGACTTCCTCCGCCACCCTTTCCCATGAGCCTTTGGAGCTGCGATGTCCTGGATCACCGCCACCACTGCCGTGCTCATTACCACTGTGGTCGGCACTGGAATCACCAACAAGGGCCGGCCTTGCAGAGGAAGTACTGAAGGATGCCTGGAACCAGACCAAGGCCTGTCTGAACCCTGTAATTAAGATTCTCCACTGAATGCTGATACTATGGAAGAAACCAAACGACTTTGCAGCATGCCTTATTTCAAAGTCTGATGAAAAGCCAAAATCCATTCAGCAAAATGGATCCACTCTGTACACAATGTGGGCTACTGGAAAAAAAATGCATCAATGTGGGGGGGAGATGGAAGAGAGTGTTGTATTACAAAGCACGTCACTGGAGTCGAATATTTGCCTTGTGCCGAGATAGGAAATTCCAAAGACAGCAGCAAAATGCAGACAGGAGGCTCTGATAAGTTTAAATATCATAGGTGTGTAAAGCCTGTATTAAAGATTCAAGATGTGTCCGACTCTTTTTGTCAGCTTTTTCAGCCAAGACAATGCAGGGGTAATAAGCACTACTCCCAGTCACTGGAGGCCATATGCTAGCCAGACACAGCAGCTCTGTCACAACCCAATGACAACGTAAATACAGGAGGCCAGAAGAGATGCTTCATTGTTCTCCAGAGGCTGGAGGGCTGGCCAGGGATCGTGACACCTTGTCCCTCTGAATCATCATTTCTGAGGCCTCTGAATGGACACTGATGGTCAACTCAGGCCAATTGGCAGGACGCAGTTACAGCTTTACGCCCAAACAAAGACAAAAGGAGTGGGGGGCTCCAGAGTCACAGTGACACACTGAGGTGTTGCCTTTAGCACCACAGTAGCACTGCACGTCTGTCAACATGTGGACTGTGGGATATTGTGTTTATTCTGCTGCTGTGGGCACAAACATTTCCAACCAACTATCCTGCTGCCCCAAACAAATCCTGTGGTGTTGTTTATCTGTGAAAGCAGCCCATTCATATGCATGGTACAATACAGAGCAGGTGATTAAACTGCAGACTGTTATTAAACAAATTAAACACACACATATATATATAGTTCTTTTACAATTTAGTAACATACAAATAAAGCATTGTAAGGGTGTTGTAAAAAGCAGTCAGATCCTGTACTCAGGATACTGTAGTAAACATAATGCAGTAATACACCAAATTTTAGTTATTTTGTTAGGCCACAAGTAACTGCAGCTGACAAATAAATGCAGCGCAGAAGTACAAAAAGAAGTAAAAAAAAATTATACAACACAACAATAACAATGTAATTCAATGTGATCTGTAGTTGAGAAATCTATGACTTTAGTTAAATAAATAACTAACTAGTACTTAATTACCAGTGGTAGAAAGTAAGTTAATGTAGCCTTCTTAAGATCTTACTATAAATCACTTTGAAGTACTTGTACTTTACCCAAATATTACAAATAATGTAGCCCGCCTTTTACCTGACTAAAATTACTAATTATTTTGATTACACATCAAAACATGATGTACCTTATAAATATGATGCTTTATTACAGATACAGGCTGGGCACAACCAAACATGTTTATTGTTTAAAACTACATAAAGGAATATACTCAAAAGGCAAATAACAGTTTGCTTCTGCATACTGAGCACTGAGGACCACTTTTATTTTGATATTTTCAATTTGCACCCAGTACTTGTGTATGTAACTCAAGCAAGATTTTTGAATGCAGGACATTTACTTGCAAGGCAGTAGTTTATACTGTGGTATTGATATGTGTACGTGAAAAAAGGGATCTAAATATTTCTTATTAATATCTGCAATTAGTTACTCAAAACTTCTGACAATTTTTGAAGCCTTATAGTAAAGACATGCTTCTTAGAAGTGTTAGCATTTTAGTAGAACAGCAGAAATAGTTGATAGTTCGTTTCCACCAGAACAATGCCATCAGTTGCCTCTTGCACTTCATTCTAGAATAATACAGACGAAGCTGCTCGTCCCTTGTTCAGTTTTCTCCTTTAAGTTGCGCAGTCAACCTGCAGAGAATCTTTGGCACTTACCTTTCTGAGTCTTATCTGCTCCACCGCAGCATCCTTGTCTGAGTCGTTCTCACTTTCTCTGCTCAGATGTGAGAGTAGCGCTCAGGACAGCTGCTGCAGCCAACCCCACTTTATCAACGATGGGAGGGGGGGGACTGGAGTGATTGTTCCAAAACTATTCAACTACTCACTGATTGCTCGTTGTATTTGCTTCTGATTTGTGCCTCTTCTTCTATAAACAATCATAAATTACTTGTTTCATTAAGTTGCGTTAGCTCATATAGGCGTAAGTTTTTTTGCTGTTTTCAGTGAAGTCCCCATACTCTTTTGTAATGGTTTCGTCCGACGCTGCTGACGTTCCAGACACGCTCCGCAGACGCTACAGGGTTTTGTTTTTTTTTTTGTTCATTTTTGGAGTTTTTGGATTTGTGCAGTTTGCATACCCTTATTTTCAAATGTCAATATGGTAAAAAAAAAGTTTTCTATTAATATATTATTTAATGCAAAGTCAGGTTGTACAAATCTCTTTCACAAATTAAATTAAATGGAATTATCAATAGAGATGCAAACTTTTGCAGCAATGTAGTTTAATTATTTAATTGCGCTAACTTTTTTAAAGAAGTACTGAAGGCACAGAGTAGAAGTTAATATTATAAGGTATACCCACAGCTTTTTATTCAATTTTTATAGGATCTTTGTATAGTTTTACAGCTTCACTGTTTTTCTTTCACAATCCAACCTGTCCACCACAACATTAAAACTATATGGTGTATTTCTGGATTGTGATAATAGATGGCTACAATATATTTAAGCACTTAAGTAATTCTTATTTCAACCTTGACTGTCTGTAGGACTTAGGTTGTTTGTATAGGAATGTCTCCAGTGCCACAACCAGAGCTGTGGTTACTCCTAGACTATATATTCCGAGGAGGCCGCTCCTCGGGATATATAGCCCCATATCCATGTCGTGTAAGCCCTCTGGGAGAAGAACTGCACGCAAATCAATCCCTGGTGCTTTGAATTGTATCCACTAATACAACAAATCTATCTAAACCACAGAGGCTTTATTTCCACAGAACATAGACACACTAAAAACCAAAAGTTATGACAGAAACAAATAAACAAATGTGCCCATTGGTAACACTGGGGGATTTCTATTTATAAAAACTGTGTGGTTGTCTTTGTTAGTAATCCAATAAAAGGAATACCCTGACCCCTTTACTGATGTTGCCCTTTTAGTGAATAAACAATAAGCATTTGCTGCTTTATTCAGGAAGAACCATGAAAAGTGTATTTGAAAAAAAAAGTGTGTGTAACATTATGGCCATAAAAAACATACAAAATATCCAACCTCTTTAGTAGAAACTGTATTAGTTTCCCCTTCACAAATAGTGATCCAAATGGTTAGAATAAAAAATGAGCACTACTGCTCCACCCTCACAGATAGACCTGTAAAGTTTTAAGAAGACATTTCTACATATGGATTATGTGTTTCCTGTATTGATGAATCCTTATATGAATTCTGATTATTCAAAGTGTAGTTTTTAAATCTGCCAGGTTTTTGATATGTAAGTCAGCAGACAGTGAACATAAACATAGGGCCACCATGGTGAGAGGCTGCAGGGGATGATGGGAGACGTACGAGGCTTCACTGCTCAAATGTCTGTGTGCGCTTCAGGTTGTCCTTCACACGGACAAACTCTGGAATTTTCTGCTGGTTCTCCCGCCTCCTGATTTCCTCCTGTTCATACTGTAAAGTAAAGAACAAGTCAGTTAGTCACATCCCAACACCATACAGTGAATCAGAACCAAAAGCAAGTTAACCATGAACTTTCAATAATGTAATGCTGTTTCAAAAAATTAATTTAGCCTGTAAAGAGTTGAGGCCAGTTTTTGCTAATAGCAAATAAATATTGTTTACAAAATGTGCGGCCTGGTCGCTCAGTGGGTAGAGTAGCTCCTCGGGCACCGGTGGGGAAATAAAGGTTCTTCTTCTAAAGTATCAAAAGTCCTAATTACTAAATTACTGTACTAAAATGGCCCCTGTGACAGAATAATAAACATCATGATAATTAAATATTCAGCTTGGTAGAGGATGGGCTCTTCTTAAAGGTGTCACCGGAAAAAACATGAGGTTCTGTGAAATATTTAACTATTTGACTGCTCTGAGGGCGGAAGAGTGCCTGAAACACTCTGAAAAGTGTGTTTTGTTGTTTTTTTTGCGTGAGTAACAATTTATTAACATCTGAATGTTGACGAGTAGTTTTGCAGTGGCTCAGAACTAACCCTCCAACTGTTCATGGGTCATTTTGTTGTACACCTTGTGTGTGTATAAGGACAGATGAAGTCCTTTACTGACCTTTACTTTAAACTGCAAAATGATGGTATTGGCTCTTAAAAGTTCTAGGTGCTCACAATGTGGCTGTGGGTTTTTTCCATTTTTATGAAATCTGTCAAAATTCTCTCAGTTTCTTATCTTCTCCTGACCTCTTGAAGCTTTTGCTGCCTCTTGCGGAGCTCCGTCTCCAGATCTGAGGGTCGCTGTCGTGCCATCTCCTCCTCCTTGTGCAGCTCCAGTCTGCGCTGCTCCAACACTCGCTTCAGTTCCGGCTTCTCCTCCAGCAGTAAACCCCTGCAGGGTCAGTTAGAGTCACACAAGTTAAAAAAATATATACACAAAATCCACCCTGTTTCCTGCTCTGAACTTGTGTACCGTTTATGGCTGAGCAGCAGCTCCCGGTGCAGGTTCTGATAGCTCGGTGTCTCCACTGAGGAGCCATTCAGCCTCCTGGGCTGAACAGTTTCATCACTGCTGCAGTCAGCTGTAGACTGACGAGACAGTGGCAAGTGGCCAACGGAGCTCTCTGAGGAACACAAAGCTAATATCACTGTCTGTTCACTGTTTCAACTTATTGATTCTCATCAATTACAATATAATGAGTACAGCCCATCTCAAAATAGGTTAGTAATCACTGACTCAACACACACTCTACACTGGAATTAATGTTTTTGCATATTGTGTGTGATTTGATTTACAAGGTCATAATAACATCTAAGACTGAAATAAACATAATGTCTTAGAAAGTTTGGACAATGACCTAACACTTTGTGATAAATCAGACAAAAATGTGTCATTCTGTAATAATGAAATGCTGTGCAATTAAACTAACCTTTGTGGATAAGTACATACAATTCTATACAACTAATTAAAACATATGAATAAATTAAATTAAAATTGTATTATCAGTCAATCATACCTTTCTTGAGAGGTCCATATCCTGTTTTCTGTTTATTAGAGTGTGACAGAACAAAAAACAGTGTCCTGTCAGTAAATCACATCTAGAATTGTCTTTACAGTCATACACATGTGTTAAAACTGGTGTACTAAAACTAGTTGCATTAAACTGCACTTATTTTTTTTATCTTCACTTTATTGGACAGAGGGTATAATGGGATAAAGACCATAAAGGACAGGGTTCACTGTGTTGTGTTGTGTTTACATGGATGACACAGGTCGTGTAACACAACTGCCCAGCTGCCAGGAAGACAGCAGTGGAAGTTTTGACTGGAAGTGATTTTCTTTAGGTAAAACATCAGATTAAAAATTTAAATAATGTACTTACAAGAAATAAAAAATAATCCTGCTTTTCGGCATTCTGCATAAATTGATCATGAAATGGAATGGGATCTTCACCAAAGCTAGAATATTTACAACAATGACAATATTTCTAAGCTGATAAGACACAGTCATGATTTGTTATTCTTTTGTTGAAAAAAACTGTAAATTAACTCAGTGATGGTGTACAAAGTAATGGCAAGGCTAGGCTTCAGATGTCACTAAAGGTTGACTGCAGTCAGGTGTTAGCAAACCTGGCTTCCAATCCATAAAAGGACAATGAAGGTGTGGTTTGGAAATACCTTGACTTGACGTACACAATGCTGAAACAGCATCAGTCAGTGTAAGCCATGCCAAAAGAGAGATTTCAGAAGGCCAAGATGATCAGTTGTTAAATACTTCTTCCTGCTAATGTATGTATGTATTTATCTATTATCCTAACAGCAAAACAATACAGGCAAAAACTTGACATGGCGTCCCTTCAAAACACAAGCGGAAAGACATCTCTGTCTCAGTGAAACTGAGACACTGAGCTTGAAACAGATGATAGATGTTGTTTTGACTGCTATGAGCCGCCTTTCTCAGAAAAAATCAAACTAGCTGATAAATATATTTTTGTGTTATAAACTGTCCAGACAGGACAGTCCCCATGCACTGTATTAGGGATTGTGCATTTTTTCTTCTTCTTTTACCAAAATTAGCCTCCAGATCCTGACCGTCCTTGAGCCCCTGCCGAGAGGCTGAGCTGGGAGATAACTTAGCAGGTGTCTGGCCTGATGGAAGCTATTGTTCCAGTCAAGGCCTGTGGAGCTGTGTTTATTCCAGCAAAATCAGTCCACCTGTGCTCCTCTCCTTCTTTTTGGCTCAAACATGTTGAATGGTCTTGTTACTGTGTTTGGAGTGAGTGTGCAATGGTAGCTGGATTTAATAGTTATTTTTGGCCCGATAGTCCATTAATCTGTGTGTTGGTGCTGTCAATCTGCTTTTAAGATAACTGTATCTGTCAAGGAATGCTTGACTACAACTAAAACATGTTGTTTTTCAGGTTGTCATTTCTGACTGAATTATCCCAACCCCATAAATAATCTGTAAAATATTGTCAAAACACAAAGACCACCAAACTTAGATAAATCTTTCTCCATTACAATATTGTTGTCACATGTTTCTGAACATGTTGCTCTGTAAGTTTTCAGAAATGACCTGAGAAATTTAAGAGTGTTATGCACAAAAACTAAACTGCTATTACAACAAACAATGTTAGGAATTTGCCTTAGTGCACAGCACAGACATAACAACACTAAGCACAACACATCAGTGACAATCTACATATAATCAACACATCCTGTGTGATGTAAAATGAAAGACAAAACTGAGTACAGGAGGTCTATGATTCAAGAGTAAAACTGAAATATATCAGTAATATGCAAATCACAAAACCAACTAGAAGCAAAAAAAAAACTCTAATTCTGGAGGTTTATTAGATTATTATAGCCTCAGTGAATGTTCTTTTTAGATTTATACACAAAATATATACTTTATTAAGTCATCTGTTTCATATCTCTACATATGGATGTGAATCTTTGGTGCCAACAAAAGAACTGCTCAGCTAACTAAAGTGTCTTCACAATGTAAAGGACTGTAATAAAGTGACTGGGCATCAGATTCAACTCAAGTATCTACTGCACTGTACTACTGTAATATTCTTGATTGTCCCAGTGGCATTGTGCTGTAAGAAGGCCTGTGCTTATACTTTTGTTAATTATCTAAATAAAACAAAGACGGATAAGGATTTATTGCACATACATAATCCAAAATACACCACAGCTGTAATCTCACTGACACTGCAATTACAATTACGGACTGACTAAGATTAAACCTTTGACAGATCACCAGACCAGACACTGACCTCTCAGTCACCAGACAGGAGTGAAGATGTAAGAAAACATTCAGGAACTCACTTTTTTCACAGTTGATCCCTCCATGGCAGGATGGTGGAGGTAACAGTGATCCTGTTTTAGTCCATAGTTAAAAAAATCTTATCTTATTGTGCAGTCTGTCTTTTGTCTGTGTCTTTGCTCCATCCAAATCCCATAAACTGATGCTAAGGAGTGATCCTCAGACTCAATGTACCATCTAGCAATGGTCAGTGGTGGTAGTAGACACTGAAATCTTATTACGCCATTCAAGATTACCTCACAACCCCCACAGGACGTAGGATGCTAGATTAGTTAATTGCTGCAGACACAAATGCAGCTTAAAACCAACCTAACAAGGCAGCATTACGAGTTGACTCCTCTACCATTAATAAAGACACAGACAACAAAGGCTTTCAGGGAAACCAACTCACTGAACATACTGTGAAATATGTAGGAACTGTTACTTCATGTCCATTGGTTGTTATTGCTTGGAGACATGCAGTACGAGTATAACCTTACAATATATGATAGTTAATAATTATTCACTTAGAAAAGAGGAAGTAAGAGAAGTAATCTTATTTGTGTGTGTGATTATCATGTCTGTGTTTTTTAAAATGACTACTGTTTTTTGATCTACTGTACATACAGTATGATATTACTTATATTAAGTGATTATAGCATAGCATTTTGTAGTTGTGTTTTGTTTGCTTTGTAAATGGAAAATACAGATAAATGTTACATAAAATAAGACAAGAAGTTTAACAGATAAAATGTGCATTTGTTTTCCATATAAAGCTATTTTTCATCTAGTTTCAACATATGTATACAAATGAATACAATAAACCATCAGACCACGCGTATGCATCGACAGTGTATGTACATGTATGTAACTGATCAGTCACAAAACTAACACCGGAGGTCTTTTTTTAAATAAATTAATTTTAAGCATTTGTAGCGCATTTGTAACAGATTATTAGTTCATAAGGATACATCAGCAATTACTTTAAAGTATTTTAAAAAACATGCAATATCTTTCAAATAAATCCAACCAGTGGTATTGATTGTTGTGGGTGATCAGGGCACGTTGATCAATTTAAAACTCTTTCAGTGTTAAGGTAAATGCAGCAGAATAGCGTAAACAATAGTCTACCAACAAATAGCTACTTTCAAATCAAAATGCAATATAATTTATGAAGTTTGCTCTGCAACTGTATATACATGCACAAAAGAAATAAATTGTAAATGGAGATATTTTGTTGTTCACAGTTATATGTTGTCTTTTCTGTTGTAATTATTAGTAATTTTGCTTGTTTCTTTTACCAGATTAAATTTTTTGTTATTTTGTTTTTGTGCTAATAACTGTGTACTCTTTAAGGCATTTTTGTTTACCTTTTGGTATGTCCAGACACAGCTGCCCTGGCTAGTATTATAATAATTTTTGTGTGTAGTTTGGCATCTTGGATCTTGTATTAACCTGGAATTCAAAAGAATATAATAGAATAAAAAAAACACATGTACTAGCATTTCTACAGCAAAAAGAAAACAGAAGCACAAAGAAGTCTGAATCAAATTAATACACAACACATACAAATGTCAGAATAAACTGTAAGAAGTTATTTATACCGAAAGTTAAAAGATACAAAATGTTAGAAAATTACAAATATTGTATGCACGTATAAAATAATGAACAATAAATATTGTATTTTAAACTTTAAACTTAAACTTCTGTTTTACCAATAATGTCCAGATGAGGTCGACATACAGCTGAAATCCACTTCTAACCACTGATGACTCCTTCCGGTTTCCGGACATAAAACCCGGATGTTGTACTTCTGACTTAAAACCCGGATGTTGTACCTCCTCCATAGTTTGAATGGCGTGTTCGTGCGGAGTGTTTGTGTGCGTGTCTGGCGACTGCTTGAGTGAGTGAATGTGGTATGTTTGAGTGTATGTGTGAGTTTTTATTATATATATTTATAAACCTACACACTGATCTTATTTGATCTGGTCTGAGTTTGGCCCTGCTCTGATCGGAGATGATATGAAAAACGCTCGCAAGCCTCCGCGGCGATGAGCAGCAGGCACGATGTTCAGCTCCGGGGCCTCCACGCTTCACGGTGTGGTCAGAGATGATGAATTGATCAGATATACTAGTTCTGGGTGAGTTTGGGTTCATCTCAAGCTTCACCGTGGACAATGAGTAAAGAGGCGATTCTGATCTAACCACAACCGAAAGCCACGTGTGTGTTCCCCGTCTTGCAGCTCCCTCTCATCTATAAGCGGTATAGTTCATTGCTTGGGCGCTGGATATGTGTATGAATTTCTTTGCATATAACATTTATCCTAACCAAACGTGTTTGATGCTTCCGCTGATTCCAGCCGAATGTCTCTTCCTGTTTAAAAGCCTCGGGAACCATCTTTGTTTTGATAGGGGCAGACACAAGGCGCCCATCTTTCACAGTGCTTTGTTTTTCATCCATTCCAGCTGTGGCTGTAACCTATATATAGGTTAATATTCATGGGACACAATCAGGAACAAACTATGCAAGAAATGTGCTACAATCAAGTGAAAATCTGTTTAAAAAAGTACAGGCCTACTGTAGGTATTGTTGCTCTACTAACGTTGAATAAAGTACTACTCCCATTCCAAATGTTTGAGCCTTAGAAGTAAATGTGTGTTAAAATGTCACAAATATCTGTATCAGTTATCCTAATTTATCTTGATTGTCTTTATATGAGGTCATACCATTACTTCACTGGTTCTTGTGTCTGATGAGTAGTAGTAGTTTAGGGCTGTACAAGGGACAAATGTCTGAAGTACCTTTTAACTGTAATGGATATATACAGTAATGTGCTAAATTTCTTGGATGACTTCCATGTAAGAGTTTGGACAATCTTGTAATAATACATAAAAATTCATCATTTAATTTTAGCCAAAAGCTAAAACGAGGCTGCTGTGATCTTGAGTAAAACTCACTGAGGCCTTATCTTTTTATTTATTTTATTTATTTTTTATTTTGAAATTTGGACAGTGTAGTTTCTGCTGCTGTTGTAGTCTTGCCTGGAAGGTGTATTAATAATTACTTTACACTTATTTTCACAATTCCTGTTTAAAGGTTTATTATGTATGATTTGTTTACACAAAAATAAAATGAATTTGACAAAAACATTTTTGACTGATAAAGTGTGTATTTGTTAAATAAAAAGAAGTGAAAAAGGTTTTACAGGTGGGGGAAAGCCTTTCTGCTGGGTGAGACTTTTGACATGAGCAGGTCTAGTTGAGTTTGTTTTAAAATAATACTTATAGACAGTGTTTTTACTATTAGTGACAGCTCTTATCATTACTGTTCTCCACACTGTATATTAAATTATTAAGAAGATTGAGGACACAGACCACAGGTTCCTCTGAAGTCAATTTCTGGCTTCAACAAACTAATAATTTCCCCAATCAAAAAAAATGGAATAATCTGGTAACAATGCTTTTAATAACTGTCTTTTAATAATTTGTTATGTGTGGCTTGACTTGACTGGTTCATTATGACTTTCCTATATTTGCTTAAATATTGCTAAGGTTTAAAAACAGTGGAACCTTCGTATTGCGTGATTTTCACTAAACGTTCCCATAATGAATTTTAGCCTTGGCAATGACGTCAGACTTTGTGCATACACGTGACCAATTTTGTCCAACCACCTTTCAGGGACGGGTCGGCGACACGCGCGAAGGCGAACAACTGTGCCCGTCGCGGGTTGTAGTTGATTTGAAAAAGGGGACTTTCAGTCATTTAATAATGGCTGGGCCCAGCAAAAAACAGAGGTTTACTTATATTGAGTCCGGCTCTCAGACGTCTTGTAGAATGTTCGTGCCCAGTCAGCGCGATGGAGCCGGAGAAGAGGGTCGTTTTGTGGAAGGCTCGATAGTTCGCATCACTATGAGAAACTTCCTGTAAGTTACTGCTCCGAATAACTCCGAACAACTCCGAACGACGCTAGCTCCGCGGCTAAGCTAGCAGACGCGTCAAATGTAGCCGGATTTATCTGATACAACATTAACGGGCTTTGACCATTCAATATTATCATTATGATAAAGCCATCATGCACGTACTGAGTAACGCTGCTAGAAAGCAAATAGGTTAAAGGCAGCACGACTCGTGTAACGCTGTTGTTTTCAAGTTATAATGCGTAATCTAAACATTATTTTTAGGTTAGTTAAATTCAGTATTCAAGGGACAAATTCAATCCATGTTTTGGGTTGCAGCCATAACAAGCGTCGAGATTTTGAGATTTTTCATAATAGGAATTTCCGTATTTGTCACTTCAGAAGATCATTAACAGTTAGCAAAAGTTTTATCTGGGGATACATTGAAAAATAATCCACTGAAATAGTCTATTTATTAAGTAAACAAAAAAAAATGAAATAATGAATTGCATTAAAAACAGAACAAATTCTCCTTGGTACATCTCCACAGTGCACAGTCTATGACAGATAAGTTGTTCCAAGCATCTTCGAGATCTGGGCAAAGGTTTAGGATGTGTCAAATGTTTCCATGTCTGGGAGTCAGAAACCTCCCTGATGGTGATGGTTGGTAGATAAGGATCGAAGTTAGACACTTTTTCATTGTACTGTTTAACTTTTCACTTTATCAGACACATCAAAAACTAGTGACTGTTTGATACAGATGTCCTGAGGCAATACATATTATTTAAACGTGGAGATTTTGTTGAAAGAGCTTTAAATAATGTTCATTTAAATTCAAGATCATTTGAAAGCTTGTTTTTCTGCTGTCACCCTGTATTTCTTTATGGTAAGATGTGTTTTTCTAAGATATAGTTTAACAGAATAGTGATGTTGTTTAAAAACATATGTTGAGTATTTCTTTATTCAATTTCTTGTCATTTACCATCTGACATATGTGTGGTATGGCTTGTAAAACCAGATAAATGGGGTCTTGATGTCCAAAGTATTGCTATGTGTTTTACAAATGCAGTCCCACTGCCTTCCATGCAAAGCTAGCAAGGCAATTTTCAGCACTTGCTTCAAGTCATTGGTCAGTTTGAATGAATATATTGTAATTTAAACAATAGCATCAGATTTTAAATGTGGTACTTGCTGAATGACATGTTGGATGCTCTCCTAAGATTGTTTTAATTCATATATATATATTTTTTTATCAGTTTAGTTGAGGTAGTCTTCATTGTAGGCAAAGACTTGTATACAACACTGCAGGAAAATCCTAAATATTCACCTTTTTCCCTCAGGACTTATGACTACTCAGTGGTTTACCCTGGACCTAATCTGAACATGATTGTTGGAGCCAATGGAACTGGCAAGTCCAGCATTGTTTGTGCCATCTGTCTAGGTTTGGCAGGCAAGACTGCTGTCCTGAGCAGAGGCGACAAGGTATACAGCCACTGGTAGATGTACTTTTAATTTAGCCAGGCATTGATATATTTCCAGAGGAGACGTAAATAAATGTAAAAGTGCAATATAAGGTAAATAGATAGGATTTTAACTGGTAGCAACAATGACGTTGGTGACATGCATTCTGTTATTTGTGTTTTGTTTTCTTCTTGGCCCAAAATTGATGGTTTGTCTCCAACACCTGCATCAGTGTTGTCAAGGTTAATTTTTAAAAGATATGGATCCTCACAGTGTTGTGGTCACGAGTTCAAAGTTCACAACTAAAGCAAGAAAATTGTAATTATTGTCACAAATTGTTATAGTTATTTCAGTTTTTTATTTCAGGACATTAATATTAATTATGATGATGGATCTTAAAAGTACATATTTTTTGTTTCATTAGGTTGGACTGTATGTGAAACGTGGGTGCAATAAAGGATCTATTGAGATTGAACTGTGAGTTGATTAAAACAGATTACAGAAACATGCATTGTAATTGCAAACAACATGCAATAACAGTGATTAAGCTATCAGACGCAATTACAGTCGCACAAAACAGTTAGCAGTTAATTAATTTATTAAGTTAATTATATTATTAAGTTAATAATTCAAATCATGTTAAATAGCCATATAGTTAAATTATGAAAACTTATTTCTTATTTTTACTCAAGGTACAAGAATGGTGGTAATGTAGTGATTAACAGAGAGATTCATGTGGAGAACAATCAGTCTCTGTGGATGTTGAATGGAAGACACTGTAACCAGAAAACAGTGGAAGAAGAGGTCAAGGCCCTGCACATCCAAGTCAGCAACCTCTGCCAGTTTCTGCCACAGGTAAGTGTCTTTGCACTGTAAGCCTGCCATTGTCTGCTCTGTTTTAAATGTTGTACCGGTAGTAACACTTGCCTTACTAATTTCTGTTTTCATTTTGATGTTGTTGGTTTGTACCTACAGGAGAAAGTGGGAGAGTTTGCAAAGATGTCTAAAATAGAGTTGCTGGAGGCAACTGAAAAGTCAGTAGGACCACCAGAGATGTATGAGTACCATTGTGAGCTCAAAAACTTTCGCAACAAAGAACGAGAACTAGAGGTAACCATAAAGCTCACACCCGTCAGACTAATGACATAAAAGTGGGTAGTGGAGTTGTAAACAAAATCATAATTCCATCATAGAATAACTTTTCTCATATTGGAAACATGTAAAGGTAGCCTTTTAGAGTTGCTGTTTATTTGTCTCCATTTAGAATGTTGTAAAGGAGAAAGCCAGCTTCTTAGAAAAAGCCAAGCAGAGGAATGAGAGAAACAAACACGATGTAACCCGTTACTATGAAAAGAAGAGGCATCTGGATGTGATCGAGTTGCTCGAAAAGAAGAAACCGTGGGTTGTAAGTGGTCGAAACAAAGCACTTTATGAAAACAGAAAAGTACAATTAAGTAAAACAGATTTCTTTACACTGTGTTCACCGTTTGTACTTGTGTGTGCTACTAGGAGTATGAGACCATCCGTAAGGAGATGGAAGGTGTCAAGAAGGAGCGAGAGGAGACCAAAAGGCATCTCGCCACCCTTAAGCTGGCCCAAGAGCCCATGAAAATCAAGATCCATGACATTGACAAAAAACTGAAGCCCATGGAGGAACAAATCAAGGGAAAGGTGAGAAAGCAAACATTATTACTCTACAAGAAAGTATGGCCAATCAGGTGCTATCTCTTATGTGAAAATATGTGAAAAGATTTTAATTAGTTTGCTGCTAACATGACTAGTTGGGCTGGATTTTGATACTGATCTAATTTTGTAAGGTAATTTAGTTTCAAGCAGTCCAGAATCAGTTTGATTTGCGTCAATTCAGTTAATGATTTACTTACATTGGCAAGAAAAGCTTAGAAACACCTTCACATGTTTGTATTTCTATTATCCTTTAAAGGTTTTATTCAGTCCAATTGTTGTAAATGGATTACAAAACACATAAAAAATATCTTTGAAATATTCATTTTGAAGTATATTTGAGAATGGTGGTAAAATAAAATGTGCATGTTAATCTTTATCTTTAGCAACAACTAATGTTTTGACTGCGAATGAGCCTAAATTGATCATGTATGTAGGTGTTAAAACATCTTAATAATAAGTTCTTGTCCAGTAAAATAATAAAATGAGTTTATTTTAGTTTCTTTTTCCACAGTTAAGTCAGTCTATATTAGAATTACAGATGGCCACACAAAATCACTTTTCCTTAGAAACTTGTAAGTTACTTACAAGAAAAGAGGGTTTTGAGTATATGATACGTTGTTAAGAAATTAAAAAATGTTTTTTAAAAAAGTTGTAAACCATAGTCTTCAGAAACATGGAACTCGATTCAATCAGGACAAAAGATGCAGTGAAAGGCCCAAGTGCACATCTGCTCAACAAGATGAGCACTTACAATGTTCCTGGAAAACAAACACTTCACTACTCCTGAATTGGCTGCATCATTGAATAAAATATTTATTCAGTAACAAACCTGTCTCTGAGCTGTGTACAGTCTTCTTTTTAGTCTGTCCCTCTTGCAGAAGTGTTCTGTAGATTTGCCGTAGTCAAGCTGACTGACCTGAGTCACAACAATCCCATTAACTACTGGTGTAGTTAATGACAGACAACAGTCATAATTTACTGGAACATGCAGTTTACATGCAGTTTTAAGAGAAGTTCAGTATAGTTCTCTACCATAGAATTAATACTTCAATGTAATGTTTTATTATGATAAAGGTGATGTTGATGTTTTTCAGACTGCTGCCATCAAAGAAGCCTCTCTGAAGTGTAAACAAAAACAAGACCAGTTGGATCGAAAAAATAAAGAGGTGAGAATGCACTTTTCTTTTTTCTCACATTATTACATAAGCTCTTTAATTTTCAGTTTTAATTTACTAATGTTCTGTTAATAAAAGAACAAAAAACAAACAGTAATGTTATTAAACATGGCCTTCATATTTGGTTTTCTGCATTAAAGTGGAACTGATCGCTCTATTGACAAACAGTGTGATCAAACTAATAACACTGTAATTTTGATTAATCATTAAATTTAATGTAATGACTTAAAATCTTCTCAAATAGTTTGTTTATAATTGTAGTTTAGCTGAAGATCTGAGTGTACTGAAGACAAATTTAGAAATAAAAAGAACTTTGGTTTGGTTTGTCAACAAATCTTCTTTTCCTTATACCAATATTAATAAAGACGTTTATTCAAGATTATTTTTCCATTCACTTATCGTGACCAATTTATGCCAAGAAATTGGAAATTGCAAACGGCGCCATTACTTTCTTGTGGAACTGTACATAAGGTGTTAATAAGGCTAAACCTGTAAACCTGAATAAAACAGATTTTGTGTGCAGCTGGTTGTTCATTCATCCATCCATAGCCATATCATGGCCAAAAAAAGAGGCAGACAGATGAACTTTTCACACCTACAGGCAATTTAGAGTCACCACTTAAACTAAAATTCATGACTTTGGACTAAATGAGGAAACCAAAGTACCGAGAGGAAATTCACACAAGCACAGAGAGAACATGACACAAATCAGGGACCTTCTAGATGTGATGTGTCAGCTCTAACCACTCCACCACCGTGCTGACTGGGTTATTCGTAACAAATGATCGTCCTCCCTGTTCTTCTCTACAGATTGAAGATATTAAACAAAAACTGAGACTGAAGCAGACGGAAGAGGAAGACCACCAAAAACGAATTAGCAACACCAAGCGAGCCATTGAGGACTTGAAAGCAGAGCTTGCTAAAGTTGGTGACAAACCAGATGTGACCCCACAAATCAATGAGGTCCATGTTACGCTGAGACATATCCAGGAGGACAAGGCCAAAATTGAAGGAGAGAAGGCCGATCTACGCAGGGAAAAGGACAACCTTTTTGCTGAGTCCAGAAGTGAGTTTCCGATAAACTAGTCCTTTACACTAGGTCAGCGGTGTCAAACTCCAGGCCCCGAGGGCTGCAGCCCTGCTTGTTTTCCAAGTACTCCTGCATGACTCTCTGCTGATTACCTGGATCAGGTGTGATCAGTCAATCACAAGCTGGGAGACGAGGGTTGTATAGGGATGGTTGGAAAAACAAGCAGCGCTGCGGCCCTCGAAGCCTGGGAGTTTGGCACCCCTGCACTATGTTGTGTAACTAAACATTTAATTATGGAATACATTTAACGGTACAGTGTCACTGTCATCTTAATTTGTCAATGTCAGTCAGAGAACACAAAGATTGTTTGTCTACAAAAAGAATATCATATTTAAGTTACACCTATTTGTTATTGCTAGCGTTGGAGAGAAAGCTCAATGACATGAACAACATGATGAATGCCAAAGAGGAGAAGCTGCGGGGACGCCACAGGGACACACATGGTGCCATCCAGTGGCTCAGACAGAACAGACACCAGTTTACTGGGAATGTTCATGAACCCATGATGCTGGTGGTGAGTAGGAGTTGGTAAAACTGTTTCTTTTATTTAGCTTTTATAAGCTGTTTATTAACATCAACTATAGTTTATCCTGTGGAGACCCATGAGTTGAAGCTGATCAGTATAAACAGATAACATGACAATAAGGTAACGATAACCAATACTTTTTTATCTGTATAGAAAAGCAAACAGTCTTATATCTGCATTAGAATGTGTTATTAACCATTTTTTAAATTGCTTTAATAATATATTATCAATGTTAAATGCGGCAGTTACAGTAAAGTATTGGTGCAGTAGTTTCATATCTGTTGGGAAGATTTGTTCTGTTGTTCTGATCGTGAAACCTTATTAGCTACCTGATGCAAATTCTGTACTTATTCAATAGATTAATGTGAAAGACCATCACTTTGCTAAATATGTGGAGACCCACATCCCATTTCATGACCTGCGAGCATTCGTCTTCCAGAGGAAAGATGACATGGAGAAGTTCATGACTGAGGTCTGTGTGCTGCAGAGAATGACTGTCAGATTTTCTTTTCTGTGTGAGGGATCCAGCTTTCACTCCCCCATTTCACCTGTCCTTTCCCCTCAGGTCAGAGACAAGATGAACTTAAGGGTGAACTCCATCTGTGCCCCAGAGGAATCCTGTTCTAGACGTTCACCATCTCGAAATATTGAGTCTCTGAGGTTGGAGAAAACTAATTTTACGTGGGGTGTAATTAACAATTAACAATTAACAATAATATGATCATACACTGTATTTCTTTGTGTTATCTCTTTAGTAGTAGCAGCAGCAGTAGTAGTAGTAATAATAATATCATCAACTATACAGGCGCTTTGGCTTCTTCAGTTACCTGCGAGAAATGTTTGATGCCCCTGAAGAAGTGATGAGTTACCTCTGTCACCAGTACAGGGTACACGATGTGCCTGTTGGCAATGATCAAACAAGAGCCATGATTAAAACGGTTTGTTCCTCTTCTGTCATTGTTCATTTTCACAGAACGCAACTGTCTGTATCAAACCTTAATCTTGTCCAGTGAAAATTTACCCCACACATTGTTAAATGTTTTTGTGTGATACATTGTGATTCTTTAGAGTTGCTCTGGTCACTGGTGAAAAGTTGAAAGAATTTGACCTGGAGAAAAAAAAACAAACAGCAAAATCCATCTTTGATGTGGAATGGCTCATTGACAATTAATTGATTTTTTTTTTTATTTAAGAAATGACCTAAAATATCAAGTTATGTAAGTTAAATCTGATAAGAAATAATTTTTTAGAATTCAAAATCAAAACCTGCTAACAACATGTGGTTTTTCATTTATTGCGTGTGTCCTAAAGATTGTAATATACTTTTAAAAAATATTTGCTGAATTTTGTCTTCCTGTCTCTTGTCTCACAGGTAATTGAGGAGCCCTACCTCAAGGTCTTATACACAACAGAGGAGCGGTACACAGTGAAGAGGTCCTTTTACTCCAACAAAATTAGCACCAGCAACTCTGCAGTGCACCCTTCCCAGTACCTCACCATCACTGTGGATGCTGAAGAGAAACGTCAGCTGGAGCAGCAGATAAAGGTGAGGAAGAGAGAAAGGAACACATTTAAAAGCACAGCCCAAACACGTTTAAATAAAAAGTTCTGCATTTTATAAATCTTGTTACTTGGTAAACCTATGAATGTGTATGAGACATGATGCACAGTCAAGTTTAATTGTTTAAAGAGAATAATTCAGGTGAGACTTTTAAAAGTTAGCCCCCACTGTGACCAGGCCTGTCAATCGAGGCTACGAGACATCGATGAGCGGTTGAAGGTCCTGCAGAAGGAAGCCGCTTCCCTGGATCGCCGTGAAAATGAACTGCTGACAGAGAAGAAACGTCTCTTTGAACTAAAGGGTAAAAAGAGGCAACTGGAGCAGAAAATCAGCACCAAGCAGGACAGGTAAGCCTTTCGTAAAAGTAAAAAAACTGTAACGTACACTCAAATTCTTCCTGTAACATTTAATGCTTAGATGATAATTTAAACCCCATATTATTATAATTTAACAGTTTATACAGATTTTAACAGTTGGTCCATGTGTTTAGTCTGAGGCAGATGGAACAAAATCCTATTGACTTAAAGGCGATTGAAGAGGACACAAAACAAAAAATTGCAGCCGTCAATCACCAGAAGGTGTCTGTTGTCACAGCATTCATGACTCAAATGAAGGTGTGAACGAAGTTTTTCTTTTTCTATGATTTATTTATTGATCTTTTCTGTTTTTACTGCACCAGAATTTACTTTGCAGCAGATAATGTCAAACTTTGGTTGTATAATTCAATAATTTAACAACAAAATATTTTTTTAACATAATAATATGAATAAATGAATGAATGACTTTCTTGTGTCCTCCATTTCTTGTCCTCCATCTGTAGCTGAGAGCAAAACTGACTATGGACAAGGTGTATTTGGCTTTGGAGATGGCAGGGCTGATAGCAGAGAAGACCAAACTGGACCATGACTGTAGGGAAGGCGTATCGGAACTTAGAACCGCAGAAGTATGTAAACACACATATAAATCCTCAACATTGGCAATATAGTTCTGATAGCATTCACTGTGCACCAGTGTGAATGTAACTCGCGTATGTTGTGAGGTAAGACTATAAAATGCCCATTGGTGTGCATATTAGTGTGAGTGGTTATCTTTCAGTGCTGGCCCGAAAACAGACTGCCCACCTGTCCAAGGGGTACTCTGCATCCTGCCCTATGACAGCTGGAATAGTCTTAAGTCTTTACTGAATTTCACTGGTTATTCTAACTGTGTGTGTTATTGCAGGAAAAGGTCAACAAACTGGAGCAGAAAAAGAAACAACTGTTCGACCGATGCAGAGGCCTGTTGAAGAGAGCAAAATCAATCTGTGGGATGCCTGATGAGTCTTTATCCGAAGATCTGCGTAATGTTAGTGTTTATCAAAGTGGGATTTAACTGGTATTGTGGAGGCCTCTTGTACATACTACCGAGTTTCACGATTGTTAATGCTCTTGTTTTTGCGTGTTCTTTTTCTTTGTTTTTTGCGGGGTGGTTAATGCAGGCTTTCAGCAAGCTGCCAGACACGCTGGACGAGATTGATGCCATGCTGAATGAAGAGCGCTCCAGGGCTGATTGCTTCACTGGCCTCAATGAAAGTGTAAGAACAGCAGAGAACTGAGATTTCATTAAAACAAGAAACATGTATGTTTTTTTGCAAGAATGACTGTATTTGTAAGTTTTTTTGTTTTTTAATCAGTAAAGTCATGATTTCAGAATAGTAATGCCAGTAACTAGGAAAAATGCTCACAAATGATTGCAAACCTCCAGTGTGTGATAGTGGAGACATTCAAACTTGAAACTACTTTTCTAATCTCTACCAAAAGTGTGATCTTTATTGTTTATAATTAATAATTATCACTTTACTTGTTATTGGCTTTCTTACATCTCACTAATGCAAATGTTTTGCATTTTAATTCTCTCTACTTTGAAGGTTGTAGAGGAGTATAACAGGAGAGAGCAGGAGATCAAACATCTGGAGAAAGAGCTAGAAGATAAGAGCAACGCCCTAAATGTCTATCGACAGAACATATCGGAGGTGCATGACTCTTTTACTGCAATGGTTCCTTTTTTTTAAAAAGGCAAAATGGTTAATTATTTAATTTGGATATGATAGAATGGGTAACATGTATAAATATGTGCATAACAGGCTAAGGAGCGCTGGCTAAACCCTCTGAAGCAGCTGGTTGAACAGATAAATGCCAAGTTCAGCGATTTCTTCCGCTCTATGCAGTGTGCAGGCGAGGTGGATCTTTACTCAGAGAATGAGGTGACTATCGACGCATACAAAACAAGGCAAAATATGATAAGAATTTTAATTATTATTCATTTGAAACTCAATTAGATGACTGTTGTCTGTCCACCGTAGGAAGAGTATGACAAGTATGGAATCCGTATTCGGGTGAAGTTTAACAACAACACTCAGCTTCACGAGCTCACGCCCTACCACCAGAGTGGCGGGGAACGCAGTGTCACCACAATGCTTTACCTCATGGCCCTGCAGGATCTCAACCGCTGCCCCTTCAGAGTGGTGGATGAGATTAACCAGGTACTGCACACACACACAGTCACCACAGCTCTTCTTTTTAAATTGCTGAACAGAGCAGCATTTCTTTTTAAAGCCACTGTGATTTGTCTCCAGAATGACCAGACATTGGTTGAAGTAAAATAAAACCACTTAAATCTCTGTAGTCAAGTCTTTGCATTATGTTCAGTTTAAAAATACCATTAAACAATATGACAAGGATGAATTAAAGCTGGGAGTTTAGCAACAGGCTTTGAAATGTTACCTGCTGGGCAACTGGACAAGCAAGAGACAGTGAAGCAGCACATAATCATATTTAGGGAAGAATGCAAAGAACATGAAAATTCATTTTTAATCATAAGAGTGACTAAGCTTTTATTTCAGTAAAAAACCAGAATAAATGTTTTCAAAGTGCCTAAAATCACTATAGCCGTCACTTCTTGTTATGTGGATGTGACTGAATCTGCTTCCCTTCTGTGTGCAGGGAATGGATCCTGTCAATGAAAGACGAGTCTTTGACATTGTTGTCCGCACAGCCTGCAAAGAGACTACATCACAGTACTTCTTCATCACACCCAAAGTGAGTATTATTACCTTCTAATGAGTAAGTGAAATTAAGATGTTCTCACTGTGTGTTTGTGTGTGTGTGTGGTGCTGACAGAGTACATATAATTACAAAATGTTTTCCTCTCAGCAAAGGTTATATGTCAGTGTTGCATTTTGAACACTGCCCCCTAGTGTTAAACCTCATCGGTTGCAGTATTGTATTACGTTTGTGCACCCATCACAGTCAATGCTCTTTATCCTGAACTTGAGCTCTGCTGCTGCATCTATCCTCAGCTGCTCCAGAATCTTAACTATGCAGAGGAGATGACCATCCTGTGTGTCCATAATGGCCCCTACATGCTTCCTCCCAACCAGTGGAATGAGAAGGCTTTCATCAAACATTGTCTGCAAAGAAAAGCCCGGGCATGAACCAGGTCGAATTAACCTGCCTAGGTTCAAGCTGAGTTCAAAATATACGACAAATGTCAAATTAAAACGGAGGCTTGTAATAGAGAATTTCTCTGTTTAACTTCAGGTAGAACAGTTTGTATGACAAATCTGTTGACAAAAATGTCTTTTGTTTATTTTTTTCATGTTTTATATGGGATAAACATTTGAAAAATGGCCCATATGTTTTGTTTTATGTCTAGAACTGTAAAACTGTATTTTCTACAGGGCAAAAACCGATAATTTAATAAATGGATAATATTGCCATTTTAAAGTGTTGATTTGTTGAGACCTCCACTGACAGGACACGACTAAGCAGCTCATCTGCATCTGAAAGACAAAAGTCACTCCTTTGAATAGCACAATGTTCACATTCTGGACATTCTGTTGTCAAAGATTTCCTGTGTAGTTTGGAAGAATACAAACAATTTCAGAACAAACTCCTTTATTTACAGGACTCAAGTTGAATATAGGAGTGAATGTTGCCATTATTCTCTCTGGTCCTTGTTTGTAAAAGCATCTGGGGATGGGGAAAAAGTGGTAATATTAATATTTGGGACACACCTTGCTCCAGACAAAGCCAGATTTTCCCCCAGACTCTGTGGGGCAAATCGCCACAGAGAATCAGAATTTTTTTTTTAGTTTTTAAGTTCAAAGTTCACCTGTGCTTCACTTAATGCTATAAATGGAGCGCCTCTGTGGGTCGACCCACACTCTGATCTCTTCTTCTTGTTCTTTCTCCAGCTTGTCTTGCTTTAAAGTTTCCTCTTTCCTGTAAATCAACAAAAAAACATCCAAACTACTACAGTTGATCTATTGTATAGAAACACCAGTGTCAACACTGAAGCTGTACTGCCAGTCCACGAACTTAACATCACAAACACGCACCTGGGGTCCTCACAGACTGTCTCTTTTTGGAATAAAATCTGGTTCCTACTAAAGAAAAGGTCATTGTGGTGATCGTACACTGATTTTAGCTGGAAGTCGAGGCTGTCGTGTGAAACCTGCCATCAAGGAAAGAGCAGAGGTTCTTTTATGAGTCTTTTCTCACAATTAACGATCCAAGTCTGCTCCCTCATTATTACCTGATGCTCAGAATGCATAACACTCCGCCGGGTGCTGGCCAAAGTGGCAGCATCATGTAGGCGACTCCAGGGTTCCTCCATTTGGGTGATGTGTGTTGGTTTATCATATGTTTTTCTCTGCATAAGGGCAAAAAAGAAAAAAAGCTGCAAATTTACACTCATAATAGTTAATAAGTAAAGCATTGTATTACTTGATTTTAAATTAACTCTGGATGCTAATTTTGTGTGATCGCAATGACTGAGCCTAAATGTTCACCGTATAAGCACATCTTAAAACTGAAAAATGTAATCCAGATTCAAAATGCTAGAAATTATAATTAAATTACTTAACAGCCTACCAGGTAGAAGCTGAAGGATGCAAGAGACCTGTTGAGCTCTTGATAAAATCACTTAATGTGCAAGGTTCAAGAGTAACTCAAAATTCAACTTCACTTCATTTATTTAGCACCACTTCACAATACAGTGATCTCAAGACTATACAGAACATCCACAAGAAGACAAATGGCCACAAAATACAAAATATGTATGACGTGAGGCCTTATTTGTAATCAGGTTTTAAATACCACTTTGAAACAACAACAACCATAAAGAAATGTTAAACAGTTCTGAGGATATTTGTCACTGTAAAAGAGGAGTTTAGCTCCATCCATCAGGCACCGGCCTGTGTTTTTTAACCTTATTTAACAGGGACCCGACACACTGACCTGCTGAGGCCTGTAGCCGCTGAGAGTGAAGCCGTTTTCGAACTTCGGAGAAGGGAAAGGGTCCCGGCCTGACATCTTCAGTGACCACGACGACAGATGCTGTATGCGCCGAATCTGCTTCTGGGCTACGTTGGATAACTCTGATTTGTTTACAACGTGGTTTCTAGGCAACTGCGATCTTCCGGTTAAACCTTTCAAAAGAAAACGATGCTTGGCGACGTCGCTTGGCGACGTTCCCTCCTCCAGTTTGTTTCAGTTGCATTTGTTTAACCAATGGATGTAACTAAATACCTTTACTGAAGTACTGTGTCCAATTACACGTTTGAGGTACTTCCACTTCAGCCTACTTTATTTCTGTGTTTACATAGTTGTGTGTTTCACATAGTGAAATATTTTCACTTTTCATTTCTATTTTGACCCTTGTAGTTATACCTGCAGATGTATAACCAACAAATACATTATCAGTGATTATACTTATTATTAAGTAAACCAGTTCACATGATGTGGTTAAAATTAGTCCTACATTTACTAACTAAAAAAATCACAAAAAGTTCCAGTTTATTACTTTTTAGCACTATTGTGAAAGGAGCACACCGTTTTTATTGTTGTATATATTTTTTTAAAATTCATCTAAAAAGGAGAATTTGTAGCTTCCACAAGGCTGCACAGTTATGAAATAATGTCAAAGTGTTAAAGTCCGATTTTAAATTTACTGTAAAGGCGATAAAGTAAACAGCCGTTAAAACTTTGAAACAACCCCAGCATCATTTTAATATTTTCTTAATGACCATGAATGGACACACGGAGCCATGTGGAGACAGGTAGACCCACGTCTTCGGGCGGTGAGTGCTGAGTCAGCAGAGCCCGCCCCTCCCAGTGTGACCACGCCCCCAACACCTGAGGGCGCAGGTCAACACGCCGCTGCCGCGTCTCCGGTACTTGTGGCCTGACGGGACGCGACGATGCAGCAACACATGCTTCACCTGAGCCACTTTATCCTGTGGCTGATTTTTGCACAAACCGCTGCCGAATTACCCATGTGCAAGGAGGTGAGGAGTTTCCTGTTGTTTTTGTCGTTAGTCATTTATAAATTGTAAATAACCCCCCAACTAATGAAGAAACTGGGAGCTGATGGAATTAGTCTTGTAACTGGTTGAAGGTGGACACTTGAAATTAAAACAAATTTAAAATCCAAGAAACAGTCAAACTTGTTCTTAATTTCAGGGAGAAAAGAAAGTTCAGGCTGCTTTGCCATGTGGAAGCTTGTACCTCCAGGCCTTAACATTTTAGTTATGTTTGCAAATTATGTCTGCATACAACATTTCTGAACATTATACAAGATATATTGCTTCTGCCTCTTTATCTCCTTCACCACAATGAAACCTGTTCAAGCAGTATTTTCAACTTGTATTGTTATAGACTTTAAAATGCCAGTACATACATATAGAGAAATTGGTATTTTCTGGCACATTGATGCTCTGTGCTTGTTTTAGCGCAGCCAGTGAAGCTCTTCCTTCGCACACTGTGTGAGGGAACTGAACAGATGTTTCTCTGGCGTCTGTTGGAATTACCTCAGTCATTCGTGTTGTTATCAGTGGGGTTATCCCAAACATGTTTTACTAGAACCTCCATATCGGCTGCACTCTCATGCTTCTCTATCGCTTTGCATAACATAATAACGTTTTGATAATAGTCAAGTTTCTTTTTAATCAGCATACACTGAATGTTACTTTAAAGTGTATGACACTGAAGCCTTGTGGGTTTTACTGAGCCAAATAAGGTTGATTTAAGGAACGAGGTCTGGCAGCATCAGTTTGTTTCCATGTTTCCATGCCAGTCCTCTGACCATGAAGCGCAGTGGTCATGATGTCCCGTTGCCTTGGTTTCTTCATGTTTGTTTAAAAGGAGGCGATTAGGCTGCAGCACATCTTCAGCTTGATGCATTTTTACATTAGATCCTCTCACGTTCATCTGATACCCAAAACACTGCTAATGTGGCAGCTCTAATCGAAAACACAGGCTCAGAAGAAAGCTGCTGCAACAGCTGCTGCTGCTGTGTTTCTGTTAAATATTAATCCCGTGGGGCTGCGGTGGCTTGTGTTAGTGATGAGGGACCTGCTGTTGACCAGTCACCAAATCTTAAGATTAGTACACTGTGTGTCTGTGTTTACAAAGGTGTCAGATTAATAAGAGTAATTGTTACATTCTGTCACATCCCTACGGAGGCTGTTCAAAAAGACAAAAAAATAAAAAAATAGAACAAATAAATAAATAAACTACTGCGAATTTCATGAAGGTTTGCACCTGAGCTCCTGCTGTCTCCAAAGTCCTGTGACAACACTGAAAGGAAATGTTTGTCCTTGGCTGAGTAAATAAAGCCTTAAGGTGCAGAGTTGTGGCACATCCTTGATGAGTGAGATTAAAACAACAGCTCAGACGGCCTCCTCATCAAATATTTGCCCCAGCTTTTATTTGTGAAAGAGGCTGGTCTAGTTTGGGAAAAAAACACAGACATGAACAGTTTTAAAACAATCTGACAGTCTCTTCAACAGTCCCACCTCCTTTTCTCAGGCATGCTGTTTGTAGAGCTGCAAGGTTTTGGAAGAATAATTAACATGACAAACAAGTTTTTAAAATTAGAGTCATTGTTTTTCTTGTCATTGTTTTTTGTCATTTTATAAAGAAAATTAAGTAAATGCTTTTTTATTTTATTGTACATGAGAGTTAACTGAATATCCTTTTGTTTCAGATAAACATTTAAAAACAGTTAAAATTTGTTTAACTAGCTTAGGTTAGTTTTTTACCTAAAAAAATTTTTTCAGATGTGTATACACTGTTTTTTTAATCTAGCTGTGTGAAACTCTCACGGTGTTTTGTCCCTGCAGTCAGATTATCACTTTGAGTACACAGAGTGTGACGTACTCAGGTCACGATGGAGAGTGGCAGTGCCCAACAAACCTGACACCTGCACAGGTCTACCAGATCCAGTCAAAGGCACTCAGTGTAGTGAGTCTCCTACTTTACATCTCATTCTAATACGTTTCTGCACGCTGCCAGACAGTGTGGAAGCTTTAACGTGTAAATAAGAAACTGCATTTGTGAATCACCGCGCGCACTTCTCCATGAGGCCTCTTCTGTCTTGTAGCCTTCTCCTGTAGTGAGGGCGAGTTCCTCGACATGCGGTCGCAGCAGTGTCAGAAGTGTGCTGCAGGCACCTACTCTCTGGGCACTGGCGTGGCCTTTGATGAGTGGGACAGCCTGCCGACCGGTTTTGTCTCCCATGGAGTGACGGGGAATGATGGGGCTGCCGAAACAGACTGTTCCAAGTTAGTTTAAACTTGTTTTATTTTCAGAGTTTGTGTGTATTTTTGTCTTTACTTTATTTATCCACGTCCACCATGTTGGTTTTGTGAAGTGTAACAGGCTGTTTGTGCTGCTGATTTTTAGTTCAACCTGGACACCAAAGGGTGATTACATAGCCTCAAACACAGATGAATGCACTGCAACGCTGTCCTATGCTGTGAGCCTGAAGAAACCTGGGACTGTGACTTTTGAATATTTCTACCCTGACACCAGTATCTACTTTGAGTTCTTTGTAAGTGTTTAAAATGTTGTTGACAAAGACGGCTGGTTTTAAAGATTATCTGATAGCTTCTATTTCCTTTCTCTCTTTTCATAGGTTCAGAATGACCAATGTCAGTCTACAGACTCTTTAAGCCGGTGGATGAAGATTTCTGAAAGCGACTGGAGCACACACAGGGTTTGTCTGAGCGATTCTATTCACCTGTTGGTACCAACTCTTGTTTTCTCTCTGCTTCTTGTAAATTTCTCTGTCATTTTTCATACGGGTTTTGTGCAGGTTGAGCTAAACAAAGGTACCAACGTGCTGTATTGGAGAACCACCACGTATACCCTGATGGGCAGTGCTGTGAAACCTGTGCTCTTAAGGAACATTGCCATCTCAGGTAGTTTCACGCCTGCAGCTGTGCTGTGTGTGACAACTCCAAACATTTGTTCACTCCTCAGCTCTTTTTCCTGTTAATGATTAAAGGTTGACTGACGGTTTTCTTCCAGGGGTGGCCTACACATCAGAGTGTTTCCACTGTAAACCTGGTACACACAGTGCAAAACCAGGATCTGCCCGTTGTGCCCCGTGCCCTGCTGACACCTACTCCACAAAGGGTGCAACTGTTTGCCATCAGTGTGAACAGGGCACATATTCAGGTATGTCTGTTTGCATTTTCCAATGTTCTGTCCACAGAGTCATATTACCTAGTATCAAGTTCTTTAAATTGCACAGTTCTAGGAGAAGTGTCTAACCTTACAACTATTATGTATTTGCATACTGGCTCACACATATGTAAGGTAATCTGCATGCAAATACTACTGAGAGTGTCTTATCACAGGATCTTAATGTGAGCTGTGTGCTTTTCCCCGCTGGCTTTTTCCCTCGTCTTGCTTTTTGCTTTTGCAGAGGCTGGTTCAGGGAGTTGCTCACCGAGGCCCGCTTGTACTAACAGTGATTATTTCTACACCCACACTCCCTGTGACTCCGAGGGGAAGGTAAAGTGGGAATAAAGACGTGTGGAGGCACAGTTTATCCAGCTTTAGTAGTGATGAACACGCAGAGAGAATAGTCTGAATCCGAGTAGCCGCAACCATCTGTTCAACTATTAGGTTTCCTTAAATATAAATGATCTGGGCTGACTGCGACAGCTTCTATCATGTATTCATGTACAACTTGTTGTGTGTCTCAGACTCAGCTCATGTACAAGTGGAGTGAACCAAAGATCTGCAATGAGACAATTGAAGGAGCTGTGAACCTTCCTGCATCTGGGGAGAAGAAAAGCTGTCCACCATGTAACCCTGGTTTCTTTCTCACAAACTCGTCCAACTGTGAACCCTGCACCAACAGCTTCTACTCCAATGGAACAGGTGCTGACTCACATTCACACATTTGAAATATATTTTAGATGTTCATAATATGAACATCTAAAATATATTCTTGGATTTCTTTATAAGCTAATTTACTCCTTGTTTGGGGAGACCTGAGAAGAAGGATCCTCACAGTACAATTCATTCACTCAAACATGCATACTGGGAACACTACAATACTATAACCACAAATGTAAAAGCAGTAGCAGTTTTGAATTCTCACAGGGAATTTAATGTTTCTGACACAATGTAGCTCATCCCAGGAGAAAGGGGCATACAGTAGTGCCAGAAACCAGACTTTGTCAGGTTTGTCATGAGGAACTTTTGAAAATCTAAACTACATTATGCAACATTGTTCAGATATGTATTAGTAGAAATATGCTCCAAACCTTATTGTGGAGAGGTATGTTGAAGCCTCTGGTGACGCAGACCCACAGTACAGAACTGCTTCTTATTTATTGTAATTTTATAAGGATGGTTAGACTTTGCAGAGTGTAAAGACTGAACCAGAGCTGCATTATTTCAGAGCAGGTAGAGGGAGTTGTAGCACTAATTTACAATGTGAAATATCTTGTGAGCTCATAGAACATGGCTTACACAGGTACACTGATGTGAGGTGACAATAGTTGTAGGATTTGAGACGGTGAGAACAGTTGATAAAGGTTAATGGTTGTTAATGTCACCAGTGTCACAGTGTCCACCAAACTGAGGGAATTTTGCCTGAAGTAGAAGTTAAATGATAAATTCTTCTAAATGTTGTAATCTATATTTTTCCACTTTACTTACAGCCTGTGCTAAGTGCCCTGTTGGTACTGAGCCGGTGGTGGGCTTTGAGTATAAATGGTGGAACACAATGCCGAGCAACATGAGAAGCTCAATCTTCAGACCAGAATTCAGCAGCTCCAATCACGACACAGGTAAGAATCTTAATGTCAGGCAACACAGTGTTGGCAGCATCCTCACACTCACCTTAATGTACTGATGAATGAAAATTAGCCTTGTCACGTGCTCCTGTGCTTGTGAATATGGTAAGAAGAATGCTTCAACAACGGGAGGAGGATGATAGAAACACTCTACACTCCTTTGAAAGGATTACCAAATAAAAAAAACTTGTTTTTAAGATAACTCAGTAGATACAGCTGGTCAGACAGCTGAGTTGAATGTGTTATTGTCCTTTTTTGAAAGCCTGGGAGGTGGCTGGAGAGTATGTTTACACAACCCCCGGAGATCAGGACACAGACTACCTGATGCTCACGCTCGACGTCCCTGGATACAGGTTTAAAGTCACTGAAGCAAATACACACATGCAAAGTTCTCATGCTCAATATCTCAGTTTACACATTGTGACTTGTCTCCCCAGCCTGCCTCAGTCCATGGCTAAAGACAGCGAAAGGAGTGAACTGTCTCGTATCACCTTTGTCTTTGAGACCATCTGTTCAGCCAACTGCAAATTTTTCTTCCTGGCAGTGAGTGGATGGAGATATTTACTGGAACTTGTTAAGTTCAATATTTTTATGAATGTAATCTGAGGTGTTTCTGCAGGGTTATAATGAGTGGAACAATAATGTGGTGGAGGAGTGGAACGGCAGCAAAGGAAAACAGTCGTATTCCTACCTGATCGAGAGCAACAGCACAGTCAGTTTCACCTGGACATTTCGGCGAACAGACACATTTAACGCGGTGAGACGCAGTAACACATACTGTAGACATGTCAGACGCAGTTTTATCCTTTAGTGTTGAATATCATTTTTGATACTGGTCATACATAGTTAATAGTGGACTGTGAAGTACATTCTTGTTCAGTAAATATAAAGGCACTACTACAGCAGCCAGTCATGATGATTTCAAGTTCTCCCAGCTTACAAGTATAGATTTGAATATTAGTACGTCTAAACTGTTTATTTATATTTGTCCTCTTTGTCTTGCTTTCCATTTTGTAACCTGTTTTCAGCTTTTTAATTTAAAATTACAGCCAAACTTGAGAAAGGACAAACATTGTCTAGTATAACACAGTAATTTAAGGGCAACTTCACTTGCTTTCTATGACTTTAGTTTAGGGTGTAAATGTATATTAATGCTGACTTTCTGCTTCTTGCTGAAAAACTCTTCCACATTACATCACCCGGAGGAGTTTTTGTGATTATAGCATCTAGGGGAGTTCTGGAAAAGCCGCTTGACCATAATGAAACCAAAAGAACCAAAGAGAACTAAAAGAAGCTAGTTTAATATGAGTGAAGGCATCCTTTAACACTGATCAGCCACAACATTAACGGTGGCTAATGTTGTTTTAACGTTAAACGGATATGTGTATCTGAAGAAGATGAAGCACTAAATGTAGTGATTAAAACTTTTTTTAGTTTAACATTTTTTTAGTTACTGGGTTTGCCCCCAGTTATTGCACTGATGTGTCACCATTTAAACATTTTTTGTAATATATAAGCACTCAGTATGAAATAAAAGGCTTAAAAAAGATTGAAGTGGTCATTGTATGAGATCTGGTGCTTCTCTTCCCTCAGGAGAGGAAGTACAGCGCAGATGTTGCAAAGATCTACTCCATCCACATCACCAACGTGGTCGGAGGTGTAGCCTCCCAGTGTCGTCGCTGTGCCTTGAGCTCCGCCAAGGCCGACTCCGCCTGCATCCCCTGCCCACTGGGACACTACATGGTAAACGGGACAGGGCAGTGTCGGAGCTGCCCACCAAACACCTTTATCAAGGCTGAGCATCCTGTCGGAGAGGTTGCTTGTATCCAGTGTGGACCGAACACAAAGAGTAACAAGGTAAGAGGAGCAAAATCATGCCCGCTGGACAACTCTAATCAAATCTGTCAGTGAATGTTGTTTTGGGGTGTTAACAACCTGAGAACAGTTTACATTTACAAGGTGGAGTCTTCATGCTTGTCAGACACACTCCATAAGTACGTTTTATTAAATGATTATTTGGTGGCAAACAGCAGCAGGCTTTAAAAACAACTCATGAAGGAGAAGTTTCATATAAATATAATCAGAGACTACAATGTATCAAAAAGAATGTGGAAAAACATAAATAAACTATATCTGTATTTCAGTTGATAATATTCAGTGCATGGTTTTGGATGTATCTCTTAAATTTCCTGCCATCTACAAAATTCAAAAGTATAATTTCTTTACTTCCTTATGAAAATCACTTTCAGTTTGTCTTTGATTTTAGCAGCTAATTTAACATTTTTATGTAATGATAATTTGACAAAAGCACTATTTACCCATAAATTAAACAGTTTCATAAAAGACTAGATTCTAATTTAACCTGGACCATATAATGTTCTCTATCACCAACACACCTGGAATAAAACAAAAACACACAATCCTATAAAACACATTTAATGATGACATTTTATGATATGCAGCAGAACAAAGTGTTTAAATGGCATCTAAAATGCTGTATATCAGCATCTGCAAGTCACATTATTCCTCCCACTGTAAACTGAATATGGTTTGCATGTAAATGTTCTTGTTAACCCCGACTTCTCCCTGCAGGCCCACACAGCTTGTGTGAGTGACTGTATGTTGGACGTGCAGACGAAAGGAGGAAGTCTGCTACGCTATGACTTTTCTCCTCTGGCCAACGTCACCAGCTTCCAAAGCAGCCCCCGCTTTACCAGCAAAGGCCTGAAATATTTCCAAAACTTTAATGTGGGTCTGTGTGGGAAAGAGGCGAGTACTTGTTCTCATAATGTTTTTTTACTTTTGTAAAATTGTGTTTGATGTACACTTTAACCTGCAGTGCTTCCCTTGCAGGGCAGAGTGCCAGCTACGTGTGTGGACAATGTAACAGAGAGTGGGAGAGAGGTCAAAGGTTACGTCTGTCAGTCCACTGTGGTTCCCTCTGAAATCCGGAGTCAAAGCATCGTGTCCTCCCAGCCTTTCCTGATTGGTGACTCACTCATCGGTATGCCATAATATATAGCTATAAAAGCAGGAATATGTTTTATTTAACACCAGACTTAGTCATTTGATGTGGAGGTCAAACCTCCCCCAGAAAACATTTAGAAGCGAATATCTCTGCACTGCTGTGTGCTGTTCTGACTATCTGACTTCAGACTTTGAAAGGCATCGACAGCATTTCTCCACATTTTGAAAATAAAAGAAGTAATTCTTAAAGTTGGTGTTTAGTGTACTAATGCTTGTTTACATCAGCTGGATTTTTTTTATTGATAACTAGGAAATGTCGCTAACAAACTTAAGTAAAATGATGACAATGAAAGAAATTAGACGGGCTATAGAGTTTTGTGTTGTCATTGTGAGCACATGTAGTCTGGAGCTTGTAGTATGGCTAATTGCTAATAATGGCTAAAATCTCAGAACTTTGTAATTTCATACTTTATGGTGTAGTTTTACCACTTCAGGCCTAGCAACACAATTCAGATAAACAGTTCAAAAAGCAAATCTCTCTTTGTGTGAACTTCTCACACTTATACATATACATATAGCCTGTGAATCAGTGTCAGAATGAGCATTTCTTTGTTGGATTTGGTAAAAATGTTGGGAGCCTCTGGTTTACAATGCATGTATGTCATTAATCAGTTCATAACACTATGCTATGTCATATGAAGGTGTGACCACTGACACGACCCTGGGAAGCATCTTTTCTTCAAACTGGTTGTTTCCCGGTGCGTCCAGCCTGCCAGATGTCACATTCTATTACAAGTAATTCATTAATAATTTTTATTTATTTTTCTTTAATATAATATATACAGTGTTTTAATACTAAATGCTGAGAATTATGTGTTAAATTATGAAAGAGAACATAGTAGGGAGTAAAAACTATCAAAACACTGTATATGACACAATGAAAGACAATAACTTTATATTTGAATTGATTTTGACATCCCCAGGTCTAGTGAGACAACTCAGGCTTGTAAACAAGGCAGGTCAGCCACCGTCATACTAAGGTGCAATTCCACAGTGACTGCTAAAGACCACATAACGCTGCCCAGGTATCACACCTCATGACCAAGCTCAACTTTTTGCCTCAGACTTGTCATCCAAATGTTTGATTTGAAACCTTTAGAACTCACATCTCACATACTGAGCTCTGTGAGGCTGAGCTGTAGACAAAATGACTTCTTGGAAATAATATTTTTCTTGTAAAATCTTTGTTTCCCTCCACAGTCACTGTCCAGAAGGGACATGTGATGGTTGTACTTTCCATTTTCTGTGGCAGAGCCAGTACGCCTGCCCCCTTTGCACCAGAGACCACTACAGAGAGATTGTCAGTGCGTGTATCCAGGGAATACAGGTAGCGCTGCAGCAGCACATAGACACACTGAAAACATTTGAGCTGTATTAGAACCCGTCTGCCAGCAACTCAGTTAATTAACAAGTTGTTTTTGATTCATACAAAAATGAAAGCATAAGAAACAACAAGAAAAAGAGTCTGTAATATTAAAACCCTGTGTCTGTGTGTGTTTTAGAAAACCACCTATGTGTGGCAGCAGCCGCTGCACTGTTTTGGAGGAGAGTCCCTACCAGCACAAAAAGTCAGCACTTGCGTGACTCTGGATTTCTGGCTCAAGTTTGGTGTTTCCACTGGAACAGTTGCTGCTCTGCTGCTTGTTGGTATCAGCTGCTATTTCTGGAAGAAGACACGCAAGTAAGACGACAAAGCTTCACGTTTATTTTCTCATTTTTTAGTGCAGTGATATGTCATAGTACTAAGTAAAATGCAAGATGCACCCTTTGTTGAGAGAATGTTATTCCTCCACTTACAGGCTGCAGTATAAGTACTCCAAGCTAAAGATGACAGCTGGGGGTAAAGAGTGTGAGCTGCCCACTGCAGACAGCTGTGCAATAATGGAGGGGGAGGACGCTGAGGACGACCTCATGGACCTCACCAAGAAGTCTTTCTTTACCAAAATTAAGTCCTTCTCCCGAGAAGTCAGTAATCATTCCATCTACAAGCACACTGAGCTATAAATTTCTTCACTATCCATGCCTCATGTTATTATTGATGTATTTTCAGAGATCATCAGACGGTTTTGACTCTGTTCCACTTAAGTCGTCGTCACTCCGGCAGAGAGACGAGGAAGACTCTGACATTGATGCCTAAAGCAGTGGCAAAGCAGATGCTTCTATCAAAGTGCAAAGATGTTTCAAATCCGTCTAGTTTCATTTATTTATTACAAAGTTAAAGGTTCACTGCGAGACAACATAGAGTGACAGTTTTATTTAGTATTATTTTAGGTTTGCAAACCTAATACTGAAGTAAAAGTCTCCATATTGGGGATATTCTCTCCTTTCAAAGATTTCAGTGTGTCTTTGCAATGACCCAAACTGTGGATTAAGTTATACTTTTAAAAGATTTGTGAGACTGTCTACATTTTACTTAACTTCAAATAGTGTGTATTCAGTTTTTTGCTTTTATCTTTTTATTGACCTATCAAACCTTTTTTTTTATTTTATCAGCCATACTGCTAAGACCTGTGCTGTTTTTTTAATATGGGGATTATATTTGCAGCAGCCTTTCTAACTATTTTGCTGCATCTAAGAATATGATATAACATTGTTTTATTGTGAAGTGAAGACGTATATAAGCAAAGATGAATTGAACTGAATATTCTACAATAAAAACAAAATGTGCATCGCTATAAGATGTGAATGACATGTATGCTGCCTTCACGTGCTCTTTGTAACATTTGCAAAGCACAAAACTATTTCATAATTTCACTGTTGTTGTCAGTTATTTGGTTTAATTAAGATAAATACAATGTACAAAGACAAGAATGTGCATGTTAAAGGTAGAGCAGTGAAATAGGCAAAAAAAGCAATACAATGAAGAATGTGTTGGCAGGTGACCCAGATTTACCTAATAAACTAGTTTGAATGAAGGATTATTGTGCATCATTGTGTGTCCGCCCCAGCTCTTTTTAACAGAAGAGCACAAAGTCAGAAATCTTCTTAAACTGAAGAGCCCCAGTTCTTTTAACAGAAGAGCACAAAGTCAGAAATCGACTTCTCAAACTGAATTTAAGGAAAGCAGCCGCCAGGCTCACGCTTTTTAGCAGAGTTTAGATCTCTCTGGGTAATTTTCCAATGGCACCTGAAAGCAACACGGCTTCTCTCGTGTTCTCGTTAGCTCGAAGCTCTCACGCTCCTTGTCTCGCGAGACTTGCCGACGTGTTGCAAGCGGGGTGAAATCTCGGGAGCTGTCTGCTCGAGCAGCGGAGAGACGGACAAACAGCGTGAACGTTGAAAAACGTGCAGCCTGCAGACGGCGATTCTGCAACGTTCCCACTAAAAAGAAGTGGCCCCGTAACTTCACGTTCGAGAAAAGTCGACCTAGCTCGTCTTTAGCAACTTGGACAAACTTTTATCGGGGGCAACTCTCCTCGGAACGGAAAGTGAAGTCGGTGGTCGGCTGGTTACTGGTTCTGCAGGAATGTCGCAGAAAGAGAGACCCAAGTTTTATCGGCAGGAGGTCAACAAGACCATATGGGAAGTCCCGGAGCGGTACCAGAACCTGTCCCCGGTCGGCTCCGGCGCCTACGGATCCGTGTGGTAAATCACTTTTTGTGAACTTTTGTGTGTAGCCCGGTCACCAAACTTACGCTCCATTCATTTAGACGAGGCCTGCGCTGCAGAGGCTAACGTAGGCTAGCTCGTCCTGATTGTTGGCTAACAAGGTGGAGCAGCCCTCAGCCTGCGAACAGCAGAACCTGCGGAGTCGTTATCTGTGTTCTGTTAGTCACTTGAAAGTCCTGTCATTCGCCTGCTTAACCTTATTACTTCGTACAGGAAGCTGCTCACTTACCGTAACTCTGCAGAAAGTATGTGTGTGTGTGTTAATCTTAACAGAGCAGAGTCATCTGTCAGCGTTTCCAATACTCTCACACTGGAGCTGCAGATTCTGCAGGTTGTTTTAAAGATTTTATTGAAATTATCAATGGAAACTGCAGGTTGTGTAGTGGAGTGAGCCTTGCAACAAGCTCGAGAACTTTTTGAGTCACCGCCTTGACATTGATGATGATGAAAGGAGTTGCTTTTATCTCAATTAATTTATGCATTCAAACTTTGTTATGAGCTGAATGTTCTTTTTTTTACTGAAATGGCAAACTATTTGCGCTTTTCACTCTGTTATTAAAATAGTTCCTTATTGACTTAATATCTGTCGATTAACTAATTATTGATATATGTATACTTTAATTATAAGTAATTTTACTGTCAACCATAGTCGCTGAGTAGAGGTTATTAGTAGTGGTGATGGGCACCAGTGTTTCCTGAATTATTTTCACTTTTTGAATACTTCAGTAAATTTAGATTTGTTAATGTCATTATTTTCCCAGAAACTAAAAAAATTCTTTTTTGACCAGCACTTTTCATGTGTTAGTTAATTGTCAGTTTAAAAAGAGGCCTCATTTTTATGTTTTATATATCAGAAATTTAATCATGCCTTAGTTTTTTCTATTCATGGTTAAAATAATAGACAAAGCAGTTGTAAAGGGTATAATTATTAGTTGCAGGCCTAGTTCAAAAACCTGTATGATGTAAATGTAATAGCCACTAACCCCAAAAAATCAAATCCTGAAGCCAAAAAATATATAGCACCATACAAATGTTATCTGGTCTTTCCAGTCATTATTTAAGAATCTTTGTAAATTAGTCTTTGATCATGATTAGTAATGGAGAATGTGGGCAAACCCCATTGAGGCCTCTGTGGCCTGTACTTCAGTTTATTGTATTGAAGCTGCTTATATGAAAAATCTCCCCAAATAACTCTGCTGCTATAAAGATATTAAATCATGTCGAATGAATAATCTGGTCAACCGGAAACAGACTGGTTGTAGTTAAGGGCTATTCATACCCATGGATATATTGTCTTTGTTCTCAGCTTCTGTGCAGTCACATCATGTTAAACAATAGCTGTTCATTTGTGTGAATTTACCAGTTTGCTAAAATCCGATCCAAGTCAGACATTCAACAAAAGTTATTTCATTATTTCAGTTTGTGAAAAAGATTGAAACACCTGTTAACCTGGCCCTCTGTTTCCTGGGTCTACAGATGAAAATAAAAAGACTGCATAGTCAAAGCAGATTTTTGAGATGGGAAGAAATGTGGGTCAGGGTGACGGAGATGGGAGAAGAGGAGCAGGTACTAGCCAGTGTGCCCAGGAGAGAATTAAAATGTCCCTTATGCTGTTCCCCTCAAACAGAAGTGCATTGACCTGATCACAATTAAAGTAGGTCCACCTGGTTACCAAAGAGATGTAGTTATTACTATAGTCTCAATTTAATAATACAAAGCTTCTATGATCATGTTGTCATATATTAATGGATTAGGCTATTGTATAAAGCCCAGTGTGCTTACCTGTATCTACTGTTTGCATAGTTCACATCTAAGATGACATGTTAAAGTTTCAAATAACCGCAAACCTACCTAGTGATCGAAACAGTTCATCACAGCTCTGTAAGTGCCAGGTTTATAATAGTATAAGTTTGTAACTTGAAAATGTATTGCTTATCTCTGAAACATCCCATCAGCTTCAAAGAACTTTGAAACACTAGCGCCAAATGTAGCTTCATATCACCCAAACTTACACAGGCCTTGAAGTGAAGGTTTGATTTCTGCTGCCCTGACAAATGACACACACTTGAAACTCCACTGCTCAGCCTACCATTACTGTTAATGTTTATTAACAAATCTGCAGCAAAGGGAAATTTACATGTATCTTTGCGTGGAGATAATGTCACATCTTTTGATTTGTTCTGCTTATTAGAGATTCCTGTTAGTCAGATGCATTTCCGTGCTGCTTGGTGCCAAAAGGGTAAACCTTCACAACCATGCGCATTTTTGTTGTGGTGATTAAATAGGTTGTGCTGATATTATGTAGGACACAACATTGTCAGCGGTACACTTGACTTTAAAGGGCAGATGTTTGTTTTGCAAATGGAAGCTTACAGCTGTACTGTTGCTGGGCAATAGGATCATCTGTCGCCGGTCAGATTACTGGTAGCTCACCAATGCATTGACTGTGATTGTTTTCTTTTTGGTTAGTTTTTTTCTGGGCTTATATTGTCAGGGCAGAGTCCATTGCATATACACTAAGTTTACAGTGAGTCATTGTACTAGAGCTGCACAGCCTTAATTAGATTTGTAGATTTTTGGGATTGCATCCACCTGAAAATTGTCAACTAAATTAATACATTTGGCTTTGTTATAAGAAGTGGACTAGTAAATAAGCACCATTTATTAGCTGTCTGGTCAAGGGGCATGCACATATAACTGCAGAGTTTTAGAACAGGGTATGTTTGAATTTAATTTAGCTTTTTTATGTTGTTGTTGTTATTTGCACAATGAATCTTGTTGATTTTGGCTTTAACAGTTTACAGCATCACACAGCAGCAGCCACAGGTGGTTGTCCATCAGCCATAACTAGGGTTAGGTGAGGAGGAAGTGTTGGGTTAAAGAGACAGTCAGCCTTCAGCATGCAGAACAGCCTGTAGGCAGGGCTGCTTCCAATCTGCTGAGAGATAGCATTTTCTGCTGATTATGCCCTTTTCCTAGCCTTCAGCAGCTCTTACTGCACCGCCTTGGTTTGAAAGCAAATTCAGCCCATTCTGAACCGTATGAAGTTTCTGCTTAAAATTGACAAACTTGCTTTTTCAAAGTTCATTTCTAGTTCACAGAGCTCAGCGGGTTTAATTTCATCAGTCCATGCTGACAAAAACTGCATGAGAGCAGTTGAGATGATTGTCGTGTTTATTTTGGGTGAGGTTTGAGCTTAAGTCTTTGCTCACTTTTTCAACAGTTCTGCATATGATTTGAAGAACGGTTTGAAGGTCGCTGTGAAGAAGCTCTCTCGCCCATTTCAGTCCATCATTCACGCCAAGAGAACATACAGGGAGCTGCGGTTACTTAAGCACATGAAACATGAAAATGTGAGTCAACTTGTTTCCCTTCCCTTTTTTTTTGTCTGACGACAAAAAAACATAGAATACAAAATGGATTGTGTTTGCTTTTAGACTGTGTAATAATGTGGAAATATATTCTTTTTTTTGCAGGTCATTGGCCTCCTAGATGTCTTTACTCCAGCTACATCTTTAAAAGAATTCAACGATGTGTGAGTTTGTTTTAGTTACCTTTTAAGACAAGTTTCCCATTCTCTGCCCTTTCGCTCTCAGTTAGGGTGTCACCTCAGCAACAGTTGTGCATAATTTAGAGAAAATAGTGTTCAACAAACTGCAGCCTCTCTCAGCAGCAGACAATCCTGTGTCTGCCTGGGAAATACCTGGAGGCAGGCCAGCAGGCTGAACAGGCCGGAATATTTTTTAGACAGTCCATGCTGTTAGTTTCTAAGACTAGAGGAGTTATTTCACCACAAGCTGCCTTCCCAGTGTTTTCTGGTTTCAGGCTTTGTGAAGCAAACTGTAGCTCCTATACAGCTGGCAAACAGGTAGTTATTGTTTGTATATGTCGAAAGTTGTGAGAAGTAGGAAGTGGACTTGTAGCTGGTGACTCACTACCCAGACGGGTATTCCCCCCTCCCCCATCCAGTGTGGCATGTTATACTCTTCCTCTTCTCTACGCCCTGAGCGACTTGTATCAAGATTAAATTGTTCTATCGACTCATCGTAACCATTTTGAAGCAATGTGCAGCGCACCAATCCAAGATCCACCTCATTTCTGAAACCTTGGCCAACAACATTGGCAGAATTATTTGCAGTACCTAACATGTGTGTTTTATTGTGGGAGGAAACACACATAAATAATAGGAAAATATGTTAACTCCCATGATCAGAAGCTGTGAGTCTCTAGATTTGTGGCTGGGGAAATCTCTGATATTTAACTGTGGGAATCTGCAGTAATTCCTAAAAAGAACTGATGCATATTTGAGCTTAGTCATACAATTACAGAGGAGGATGTGTAGTAGCCATTTAGTATGCCATTTAGTAAGTATTTCAAAGCCTTCACTAAATAGTTTAGCATGTGCAAATAAAATACACTGAGATGTCCAAGAAAGTTATTTGTGTTACATAAATAATAGTTTATTACATTCTATGCAAGTTGGTAGAAGGCTCATATATCAAATGAAGATGTATTTATATAGTCTTTACAGTCTGCAATATGATCCTCTGTCCTTAGACCCTCAGATCACATGAGGAATAAACCCTGAACAGCACAGGACAATAAGATGGGGATTCGTCATTTTGTGATCAATTTTGTTGGTAGATGACAGCCTAAAAAATACAAATTGAATAGATGGCATATGCTTTGTGAAAAGCATATTGCTTAACGAAAGGATTATGTTGTTTTCTTTTTTCCTGTCAAACCAGATATGGTGCAGATATGTGTGATGGACTGTATATTATGCAATGCAGCCATCCAGATTTTCTTTCATTATGTGCAAACTATTCAAGTTAGCAGAAGTGTTGTTTCAAGTGAGGTGGTCCACTTCCACTATAATAACTTTTTGACCAAAGTTTTTGCTTCCAAATGAAATTCGAAATTGCAAGAACCTCCCACATTTATGCAAGCGATTAAAGTTAAATATACTACACAGAGTATGAAAACAGTGAAGGGGCTGGATTTTGTACGTGGTCTGTAAGGGCAGAATTGTACTATAATTGTTAACGCAAACCTATGCTCTAATATGTTTGCATGTGTTTCTTTTTATGCTTTCACATAGATGTATGCGTCCACAAGAGTGCAGTTTCACGTTTAACTAATGCAGGTTTCAACAATAAAAAGCATGTAGAGTAAATAAGTAGATGTTAGGTCGAGAGGTGCCTGCAATCACATCACGCAAGTTGTATTTCAGTGCATTATTGTTTCTTATGTGACATCTAGTGTAAGTGGGGGGGGTGATTCAAGAGGGATCTTTGTCAGGTCAGTTAAATTGTCTCCTGACTTCAGGGTAGATTCTTCACAGTAATTGCTAACGTCTTTGCATTATATCACTAGTTGGAATTCTGCATACTAAATATATTAGAACATTTTTCCTCACACGTAAAGCAGCTGTGACTGTATTTGCTGTGGAAATAGAAAGCTGTCCTCTACATATGCCCAACCCTGCTCCCAGATTAGCGTAATGTCATAGTGGCTAGAAGGCAATGCAGGGTCACACATATAGACTGTGCTCGAGACTAGACTAAAGTAAAGCAGTGGAAACATAAATGCTGAGTCACAGGTAGTTAAAAGGAAATGTGGATCTCTCTTTGTGCACATCTGTTGAAACACTGGAAGTTTCTGCATGCAGTTTGAGTTCCAAGAATGAATGTCAGATATGTGGGTGCTGTACTCGTAGTACCCCTCAACTTTAGAGATACACAAAGCCTTTCAGCAGGTAAGGCTCCTGTTTCTGTAGGAGCGTGGAAAACAGAGGTCACTATTTATATCTTTTTTTCCAAGGTGGAATGAACTTTGAACAGTGTGTATCCCTGTGTGTTCAAGCATACCCAGGGGCTATTTTAAGACCTCACAGCCTGTGCTGTGTGAGAATAGAAAACTGTTCATGAAATGGGTATCTGTTGTGCAGCAGACTGGCCATGCAGCACATGGCTCTGTGTGTTTTGGCTGCAAAACTGCCACAGTAGCATCTTGATCTTTCCTTCTTTCATAAGTGCTGTTTGGGCATTTTAAACAGCTCTGGGATGGGATTTGAATTATCCGCTGATGCAGTCTCATTAAGCCCATTTATCTGGGTGTGTTTGTTAAATTACATTCCACTTGTGCAGGCTTGGCCTTTCACTGCCTCTGGAGTGAAGTGAGAGAGAAAAGAAGTAGCAGCTAAACTCGCTTAAGCTCACATGGCCATATGGGAAATTAGTTTCAGCCTGCAACCAAATCTCTGAAAATGTGTTGGAAGTCCAAATATATTCATCTATATTTACTTTTTTTTGTGAATTGAGGAAATATTCATACGCCTTATCAGATTTGTGCCCATTTAACCTGTGGTCTGTTGTCACTGGCAGGTATCTCGTGACCCACCTAATGGGGGCAGATCTCAACAACATAGTGAAATGTCAGAAGCTCACAGATGACCACGTGCAGTTCCTCATTTATCAAATCCTGCGAGGGTTAAAGGTGAGGTTATTATGTATTTATTTATTTATTTTTGCAGTGGGAATTACATGTCAAAGCTGATTTTGTAATTAAACCTACACTTTCTTCTTTGTCTCTCTCCAGTATATCCACTCAGCAGACATCATTCATAGAGTAAGTGACCTAGTTTGCTTTTCATCTGACAAATGTCATTTTGTCTTTGACTCTGAGGAAGAAGGTTTATGGCATTGTTTGCTTAGCAGAGTTGAGCCAGTGTAAACACTACAGGGAAAGATGGTCATAAACAGGACCTTTACTTTGTGTGGTATTAATGATGTAATGGTTTTATTTTTATATTAACAAAGTAGGAAGAGATTTATCTCCATTCGTAAAAAAAAAAAATATTTTTCCAGTACAAGATTCCCCTCTATCCAAAATTATGCTCTGTACTAAAATGTAAATTACACTATTTGACATTTCTGGCTTTCCTGCCTTCAGGATTTAAAACCTAGTAACCTGGCAGTGAATGAAGACTGTGAGTTGAAGGTCAGTGCACTGCTTCTCTCATTCAAAACAATGGTTTATACTAAATCTGCAGACAGATGCGACTATTCTGCAGACAGCTCAACTTTTTATTTTTCTGTTAAATTAGATTTTGGACTTTGGTTTGGCGCGGCACACTGATGATGAGATGACTGGGTATGTGGCTACACGCTGGTATCGTGCACCCGAGATCATGTTGAACTGGATGCATTACAACATGACAGGTACATGACGGTGAAAGGCTCCGTTTATTTAGGAGAATAAAGAAACATTAGGAGAAACCTTATGTTTGTGTCCGGTTTCTCTGTGTTTCAGTGGATATTTGGTCGGTAGGATGTATAATGGCTGAACTCCTCACTGGAAGAACTCTGTTTCCCGGTACCGACCGTATCCTTTTCCTTTGAGAGTCCCAGTACATTTGGAGTTGTCTAGCTGGTAAAGTTCTGGCCAACTATTTGCGTAATTGTTCACATTGTTTTGGAAGCGAGGACCTGGGATGTGTTTTGTACCAGTACAATAGCAGATGTACAATGCTTCTTTTCTGTGTTCACTTAGGATCTGCTTTTCTCTTTTGACTTAATGCTGCCTGGGGCATTTTAGTTTTGAAAATGTAACACACGTTGCCTGTCTCCACACTTACTTCCTCTCGCATAACACAAACTCTATGCTGTAATGTTTCGTACACTGTGATTATCTATTGTTGACTGAGGTCCAGTTTCTGCCTGTACTACTATCGTTCGATCCATCCTTCTCTCCCCTTGCCAGTGTTTTTAGACAACGGCGGAACTTGTAAGTGGGTGTACGTTTGTGGTGTCTGCTGCTCACTCTCTTTTTGTCTTCTAAGCTGTCATTATAAAATTAATTCTACTTTCTCGAGTTATTTTTTAGATACTTCCCATGCTCTTCTATGTGTACCTTTAATCACATCTAGTGTGTGTGTGTGTGTGTGTGTGTGTGTGTGTGTGTGTGTGTGTGTATAAAACATCCCTGTGATACAAATTTCACAGGGAGGTCAGATTACAAGTTTTCCCCCATCCAGCGTCTGGTCTTCCTTTACTGATTGCTGGTAGACATTGATCAGTTGAAGCTTATCATGATGCTCGTCGGAACACCAGGGCCTGAGCTCTTGATGAAAATATCTTCAGAGTCTGTGAGTTCACAAAGTTATGCAAGTTTTTCTGCCTTAAACTTGCTGCTCTGCTGTGCACCAACTGGATGTAGCTTCTTCCTTACTGACAGCACGTTTTTCAAGCTTTGTGGGTTTCAGACTTGCTTTGTGGCTCTTTAACAGGGTGAATAAATAAATAAATAGCGTTTGCTGTGGGATTATTGTGGCACAGGTGATTGAGCACTGGCTTTCTCTGTAATGCCAACTATTGTGTTGTTTCTTTCCTCTCATACACCATACACTCTCTCCTCTAAATTTTTGGTCACATTTTGCTTTAAAGCTGGAAGTTTGTTTCTCAGCGTAACATTGCGCATCTAGATTTGAGATACACAGTGTTACGTTGAAAAGCAGCTTCTGATCAGTTCTGCTCTGTCGCCTTACTCCCCTTGACACAAGCTTCATAGATATAAACCAGCTTCAGCAGATAATGCGTCTGACAGGAACACCCCCAGCATCTCTGATAAGCAGGATGCCCAGCCATGAGGTGAGCAGGATCCACAAATGATTTCTTTAGACCAGAAAGAGACTGGGGCAGTAAGAGGACAACACAGACCTGCTGTAACACACACTTTCTTTTCCTTTTAAAGCTGCACACAACTCTTTGCTTTTATCTTATATTGTGTGATGATGTTTTGTTTTCATATACGTCTAATTATATGTTATCTTTATTTAGCAACATGGTGTGAGTAGCCACACCAAAAGTACAGGACTTGGGTCAAGTGGGCTATAAGGGGAAGCTCATGCTCTGTGGCCCTTTTTAGCAGGAGTTTTTTTCCACTTAATCATAGTATTTTTGTGATTTGCTTGTTGCATGCAAGTGTCATATTTGTCACATGCAACTTTGCCCCTGTGTGGTAAAAGCTGTTCTGTGTTCCTCATTCTAATCAAGTAATATTAAAATATCTTTTTTAAATCTAGTTTAACGTGCACACATGCAGTATCCAGGCTCACTGCTTCCTCCTCTTTATGCTTTTGTTGCACATTTATGGAAGCTTGCTCTCCTGCTTCTTTCAACATAGTTTTCTGTAATTGACTTTGTCTTTCATTCAGTATATAGAATAATAATCAATCTGAAAACTAATGCATCTGCATGATGTTTTGTGCACATTATTATAAAGTGTAATAATTTCAGCCAAAAAATGATTAATGTAGTTATTTCTGCACTTAAACAGAAAAATAAAATCCTTCTGAAAATGTGACATTGTAAAGTTAATGTTGCTTGGCAAAACATCAGAGCTATCAATCACTTATTTGCAGCAAGCTACTTATGCAGTGCAGGTATGAACAGCAGCTGTGTATGTGTTTTTGACAGTATTTCACTTCAGGCAACAATAAACTTAACAAATCTGAAAACTAAACTTAGACCTCGTGTCCCTGAACAGTAAAGAACTACTTTTATATTTATTTTGCTGAATTTTCTGCCCTGGGTGTTCTGCAACAAGGACTACACCTCACCACAAGGGGACATTGTTGACTGTGAACTCCACTAATGAGTGTTCCCGTGCATAAGGAAACGAATAAACCTCTGGTTTTGTGGGAATGTAAAAATACAACTGACCTTATTTCAGTGGAATTCTGCTAAGTAGTAGAGCAGCTTCCTGCTGCAAGTAAAATGTTTCAAAGGAGCAATAATTACATGATGTAAGCAAAGACATTAAACAGAATCTGTAGCATGAGATAATGTGAGATTTATGAATCAGGTGGTTCTAAATGTGGGCGACTTGTTGATACTAGTGGGAGCCAACGTTTGATTTGTTATTTGTTTTTTCCCAGGCCAGGAACTACATCAGCTCTTTGTCACACATGCCCAAGAGGAACTTTGCTGACGTGTTCATTGGTGCCAACCCACAAGGTATTACCAGAAAGAACATTTTGCTCAACATCTGCTTTATTGTGTTACGGTGTACGCCCTGTTAGCTGCGGTTAGTTTGTTTTGAAGTTCCCCTTTGTGAATAACATTGGCCTAAAATCACGGCCATTCAGGAAACTATTATGGATCCTAGAGTCTGTTTGAAATTCAGTTCTGTTTATCACTTTGAAGCTGTAGACCTTCTGGAGAAAATGCTTGTTCTGGACACAGACAAGCGGATAACAGCATCCGAGGCTCTGGCCCACCCATATTTCACTCAATACCACGACCCAGAGGACGAGCCTGAGGCTGAGCCATACGATCAGAGCTTTGAGAGCCGCGACCTGGAGATTGAAGAATGGAAACGTATGTCATCAGACTTTCATTCATATGACCCATATCTGTAATACAGAAATAACATTAGGCCTGATATGAATTTATATTTCATAATATTTTCTCATTTCTTGCAGGATTAACCTATGAGGAGGTTTGCAGTTTTGAACCGTCTATCTTTGATGAGGATGACATGGAGTGATGGGACATGTTACGACATCAGTGTCCTACAATTTTACAACATGAATAAACGTGCATTCATATTAAACTCTGACGCACATTTATAAGATTGCCTACCAACTTTTATCAGTCATTGTTAATCAAGCAAACACTCTTCATGATCAGCTTTTGTATTTGGATCATTAGGAGAGAGACCAGTCATTCTTATTTATAAACCGCCAGTGCTGGGAAATGTCACTTTTCTCTAATATTATAAATTTATTTTATATTATTCAGATGTTTTTGAAATATTCAGACTTCAGCTCATCACTGTGAATCTGAGATGCTGAAAGGCCTGGACCTATTGCTGTGCTATTTTGTGTTTTTAAAATTCTGTTCATTAACTTATGAATAAGCTGTGTCTTGTCAGTTGATAAATGAATAGGCTGGTCTATCACTCACCTTGCCATGCTGTCACATACGTTTGTATTTGTGAATGATGTTTATTTCAGTTATTGTCTGTGACAAACAGATTTAAGTTTCTTAAGTCTAACAAATTGAGATTGTACCTATTCTCACTGCTCACTAACTGAATTTTACACATTTTTGGATAGTTCGTACCCTATGAGACACTGACGCATATGTTAGCAGCACAGATAAATCTGAGCCTATGCTGTTAAAGGAATATTAATGGGTACATGCTTGGCTCAAAAAATGTAAATATCTGTGCCATATTTTTAAAATCTGACTTTATTGTGCCTATGTTATGAAGCAATCACTTTTAGCATGTATATCAGTTAAATACTTTTTTTTCTTTGTGTGAGTGTGTTATTGGTTTAGAGGAATTGCAAGTGTCATGCTAAAGTCACTAAAAGATAAACTGCTTTAATGTCTAAAAAAGGGATTTACAATGTATTTATACTTTGTGGAGGTGGTATTTATAAACAGCAATTGAAAGATCCCTAAAACTATTTTTAGTCCAGCAGAATATTTGCTGTTTTCAGTCCTTTGTTTAACAAAATAAAGACTTATTTTTAAAGAAAAAAAACACTTTTTAAAACGTGCCTGTTCTGTGTGCTCATCATTAGAAAACACGAAGCTACACGGAGGTTTTGGATCTGATAATTTTACCAAGTAATGACTTGGAAAAGTATGTTTAATATAATTGATCATTTGACTTTCAAGTGACGGAAGGTGTTTTATCTGCCACACTAGAGTGAAATTGACCGAAAATGCCATGAATAGAAAACAAGAGTTTTGCTAGAAGTAACATTTGTGTTTGGACTGAAAAAAAAAAACAGTGGCTTTGCTTTTAAAAAAATATTGGGTATTCTGGGAAATGTAGGCGAAAGTGCGATGATTGCTGCAGTTTTGTCTTTGTACAAAAGTAATTGTAATTACACCTGATTGATCTCAGGTGTAATTTTTTTCTTTGAATATAATTATTCAAAAATAATTTCCCATTTCTATGCTGAATCCTAAATAATCTTACAGAGAGACGAAGTTTTTCAGCAGTAACATAATATTCGTGAAAGAATACTTAGACTTAATATTGTTAATAATGACGTGAGGATTATTTAAAACCTGTTTACGGTTAAGTGGAGGATAGAATTCCTTTAGCAGTAAAAGCAGTTTAACCTACCAGAAGTTGCATCTGCTCATGGAGTCATGGAGTTTGTCACACCACATCATTGGTGCTCCTCTATCCACTCGACAGGAAAACTTAGGAGCCAGAAAATGAAGAAAATCAGCACAGAACCTTTTTTCCTTCTAGCTCTTCCCCCCCGGCAGGTGCTACAGAGCTCTGTCTGCCAAAACTGACAGCTTCTGGAACAGGTTCTTTCCACAGATTGTCATACTCATCAACAACTGACCTCACATTGCTGCTACTCCTTCTGTACTGTAGGAGTACTGTCAACCACTACAATCACACAATGCACCCCAGGCACAAAATAACCGTTAATTTAAAAGTTTACAAATGATATCAACAGATCCAGATGCAAGTTGGTTCTTGCTGATTCCACTTTCAGTGTATTTGCAAACTGGTTTGATCGATCTGTTGCTAGATGTGCAGATACTTGTCAAACTGTTTCAGTGGAAACAAGCTGAGCAGTTTCACATTCACGTCTTTTATTTGAACAGTCCATGGCATTAATTCCCAGCGGTACAATGTTTTAACCCCCAGCTGTACATTGGGGTAGTAAGATGCAGCTGTAGAGACAGATTCAGTCTCTGAAGTGGATGTACTGCGACTTAACTTTGACTCAAGTGGTCGACTGTAGTTGAGTATTTCTTATTGTCTATGTCAATATTCAGTTTCATTCCAGGCAATGTAAAGTTAAATGTTCATATAGTTGTTCAGCCATATTGTGTGAGCACAAACAATTAATTCACTTAATCTTTTTGTCAGTTATTTGACATGTAGGAGACAGATTAAATTTAAATTAGCCCACTACTTAAACAGTTTAGTTCATAAATACTTCACTGTCTCTGTTGCCACTGCTGGATTACTAAAGTTTAAAATTATTATAAATTACTATTGTTTAAAACATATACGTACAAGTAAGTTGACTTCTAGTGTGTTGTTTAAGAAAATTCCAGAAATGGTCAGAAGAAATAATAAGCAAACCTAGCTGAGTATTGTATATGTATATTTACTACCATCTATTGACTGTCTTCGTTAACTATTCAGAATCCTCATAATCCAATCTTCACTTACTGAGTCTGTTACTGTGTATACACTTTTGTTACTATTAATATTAGTGGTGGACAGTAACTACATTTTACTTAAACACTGTACATAGGTACAATTTTGAAGTTTTTCTACTTAACTTAAGAATCCATTAAATGTAATGTCAATGTAAACTACATTTATTTGATAACTATACTAACTTTTCAGATGTAAAGTAAATCAAAATTATAATTACTTTACTTTTCAGAGGTAAAGTAAATCAAACTTACAGTTACTAAATTTAAAATACACTAAATTAAATATAATAAAAATAAACTCAGTATGGAGCATTGAGAATTATGATTTTTTTACTATTATAATTTCGAGTTAGGTGTCAAATAACATACTTATTTAAGTTGGGCCAACTATTTGCCTAAAAACATGTTAAAAAGCGCCAGAACCGTCTAGTGCTCAGATCAATCCCACCATTGTACTGCACAAACGGGAAATACATTTTACTTGCATCCTTCCGTTGTCCTTAGCATATGTCAGTACGAGATATTCCAAAAGCAAAAAAAGGGAAAATAGATAATTAGACTGGGTTTATCAATCGCACCACAATGTTTGGACCCTATTGATAAAAGCGTCTGCCAAATGACTAAATGTAAATGTAAATGTATTGATATGCACCTTTTTGACCCTGTGAATCCACACCTTTGTAATAAGCACATTTTTGTAAATTACTGCCTCCCAGTGGTTAAGTTGTGTAATTGCCTTATTTGTTGTTACTGTACTTGATTGTTTTAAGTTAGTGTCACTCAAAAACAATAAGTAAAAAGTTTTTCAACCTCTAACTTGATAAAAACTAATAAGAAGTGCATTTGTTGATAACTCAGTAAAGTTAACTGAAAAAATATAAGTTAGGATTTCTATTGGATTTTTTATATAGTTAATTTTTTGTATAAGGTCATTAAAATAAGGTCCATACCTACCAGCTGCAACATTAAAGTGATGTACACATTAAATTTTCAATTATAATTATAATTTAATGAATTAATTATAATTTTGCATTTTGAAATTAGAATACTTTTATTTTTGGTGCCTCATACTAAGATGTCTCTAAAGTGGAGTGAACATGATAAATTACCCTGTAAGGTACCAAAAAGTACTCTGTATGGTCCCCACATAATAGAGCAAAAATAAAAAGATTGCTCTAAGTTGCTCTAAAAGTAGGGCAAACATAATAAGGTGCCTGACATGTCATCCACTGAGTGGAGCAAATATTATAAAGATGATCCCACGATGCAGCAAAGCTATGAAGCCCTTTGGCCATGTCTGCATCTTTGTTTTCTGGTGATAGTAATTATTATACATTTTTCTGCCTCTGCCTTTTAGTCTGCCACTGACTGTTACAATTGTTTGACGAATAAATCTCATGCAGGATTTTAATTAAATAAAAAACATTTATTAATTGATCAGATAAAACAGGCAAGAGATTTTTGTCATTTAGTCAACTGTGCATTTTAAGGAATTTGAGCAACTTAAGTGATTTATTAAGGAAAGCTCTTTTTGCAGAGAAGCCAAATGCCTAATCTACATATTTCCATTACAGGAATCCTTGCCTAGTGTGGTCTGGCCATGCAGTGTGCAGATTTCTGCAGCTTCACTGTAGTCAAATCCATAAAAATGCGTTGATGCTCAGGTGCAGACACCATCAGCGGGCAAGCGTCTCCAGAGCAAAACGAGGCAGTGCGCATGCGTAGAACATTCGATCACTGGCGGTGTGGCTAACGGCTAAGCTAGTGCGAGTGCAGCAGCCAACATGGAGAGGAAAGGTAAATCTTTACACCGACACTTCGCACACCGTAACGGCAGCGTTACGTCGTGTGCTTCGACACCGCAGTGGAGGCTCTTTCGCGGGCGTGAACATAAAGTTTAGCCGAGCTGCAGACATTCACACGGCGGCTTCGGGGAACGCGTCTGTCACGCACTGTTCAGCTATATTAGCTCTCCAGACATTAGCGTTAGCTTCCAAGAGACATGTCAGGATTAGCTAGCGGCGGTTAGCTTTCTGGTTGTTTCCATTGTACACACACGGCGAAACACCGGCAGCCTTTACCGGCGGTTTGTCCATTAACTGAGCAGTTGGCACAAAAGGCGTGAAAAACTACTTTATGCCTCACCCGCTTTACAGCAGACAGATTTACGTTACATCGGCTTGTAGCTTAGTGATGTAACTTCACGTTAGACGGTTTCCAGTGTCTAAACTGAGTGAGTGACCGACAGATGCAGTGAAATTGTGACCTAAATACTTTAAGATGTAGCTAGTTTATAATCCCGTGCGTTATGACAGAGTTTCTGATTTGTAAGGCGAGGTAGGTGCACCCCTTTACCTCAGACAGAATCATCCTTTTTGTCTTGAACGTCAGCTGGAGATCAAACGGCAACCACACAATGGAAAAATCATTTGTCACTGGTTTCTTCCGACAGTTCTGGCGCTTCAGGCGAGGAAGAAGAGGGCGAAAGCGAAGAAGACCAGCAAAAAGTAAGTTTTATTGTTATTATTTGATTTTAACACCACTTGACGCTCATGTTCTATTGTGGCTCATTAAGGCCGTTTGTCAATCATTGTTTATTTGCTGCAAGATTTTGATAAATGTTGTGTGCATATGGTCTGGATGTTTAAATGTGAAACTGACTTTCAGGTCCTTGACTACCTGCTTGCACTTTATTTTGATCTTTGCATCATTCATATATAAAGAGGTGAAATACTGACAAATATCAGAATAATAATACTGTTTCACAGTTAATTTCATTTTGCACGATGTTCAAGTAAAAGCACTAGCGTTGTCCATAAATCTTTGGACTTTATTTGGATAAGATGCAGTGCCGAAAAAAACCCCCATTGGCCAAGTGCTTCTGTCAAAGTGCTTCTTAAATGATACTGTTATGATAATGTGGAAATGGAACTGATCATCAGTAAGCGTTGATTTCCCATACTGATTGTTCTGGTGTACCTAACAATCTACTAATCATGCTATCAGTGGCATCCTCCAGAGTGTTACATAACAGCCCGTTCTATATTTAAAGCAAGAGAATGAAGAAGCCCACATCAGCTCACCGAAGCATGGTGTTTTACTGAAAACAGCACTATTGCATTGCATATACTCTGCACCTGACAGTGCTGTCTTCTATCAGGCTTACAGATTATCTGTCAAATTATAACCCGAAGCAGTGCCATTAAATGCCTCCCATCATCTTTGCATTCTGAGGACCCTTTGTATAGAAGAACACTAACACTGTCAGTAACCTTATGGGAATGGGAGGCATGAACCGGTTCTAGTTTGGACTCAGCTGTTAGGTAAATATAAATTGAATATGAGTTTCTTAGAGACAGTGCCCACCAATGCGAGTATTACAGCGTTAATACTAAGTACATTAAGCACAAGAAAAAATACGAGCATCTGCTCTGCTCTCAATGAGTTTTTTTTCTTAAAATAATGACTAGTTGAAGTAATGTCGGTCCTCACAATTACATATTTGAGCAGTATTCAATAGTCATGAAGAGCTGTGACAAGTATGAGAACTGACAAGATTGGTAATTACTACTAATTCTGATACCTTACTACAAATGGCAAAAAAATCCAGTAATGCATTTCTGTTGAAATAGTTTAGTAATTCCAACTTCACGTTATGTTATAGTTCTGTTATAGAAACACAAACATAACATGTACAAATTTCCATATTGTGTAGAAACTAGCCCATCTTCTAGACATTACAGATTACAGTTGAGGAATTTATTTTATTATGATCTCAGTTGTCTTGGCTCCCATAGTGATGCAACCCTAATCTTCTTTGTGCAGGAAGTGACATAAGATTTTCAAGTTAACATGAGCAGCTGAAGTATTGGCAAACACAGATGTATACTGTATATTGATAAAGTAAAATAATGATGTGCTTTTTTATTATATCTCATTATATTACATTACTTTTATCTTTATTTCTACATACTTTTATCAAATAACCTGTGCTTTGATTAGGGATGCCCTGAACTCGTAAAGGCTGATTTTAGAGTGCTGTTTTCAAAAATACCCTTTTGTGGATGGTTGAAGTGCAAATATGAGATATAATATCTTATAATATTTTATAATGCGTATATTAGAGAAAGTGAAGTTATGTCACTCAAAGCAGGTAAATTTTTAGGGAACATGCAGTAGGTTCTGCATGACATGTGGCATGCAGTCTGTTTAGTTGTACCTGCTACAGTGGTTAGAATGGTTACATGCATATATTTGTTTGGCTAAAAAGTTGTTTAAAATGTTCAAATTTAATGAAGATAACAAAAGCTGAATAGGGGGAAAATGGACCCTAGGTGGAGATATTAAATCCTAATAGCAAGCAAAGGAATTTGGTAAAACTAACAATACATTTCTGAAAAGTTGTCCAGGGGTTCAGTTCAAAATCTGCAAATTCACAAGTGAGCAAACTGAAGTTTTGCATACCTGCAGAGGTAGGACAGCACTTCTCTGCTGGCCGACTGTCACCACAGAAAGCAGGAGGATTCTCCCAAGATGGTGCCCATGTCTCCTAACAGTTACCGTGACCTGATGTCAACTTCACATTCTCTTTATAAAATATTTACTTTAAATATCCAAAGGATGAAAACAAAGATTTTTGGCCCATCAGCATAATATTTAATGTACATTCAGTTAGTACAAATGTTCATTATTCAGCAGAAGTAACAATAAAAACAGTGTATCAAAAGAGTGTATCTTCCAAACACTATAGGTAGCATTTTTATTTTTTCATGTGTAATATTATCCTATTCTTCATGGCATAATTGTTCTGCCATGGACCACCTACCACAAATCTATCCACAGGTTTTTCAGTAATATCTGAGGTGTATAGTTTAACATCAGTCTTATTTTTAAATCATTGCCCAGCTTTGTGCTTTAGGTCATTGTCTTGCTGAAGGATTTCTTGCCTCCTCATTTTTACCTTTTGACTAATGGTCGAAAGTTTTCTTATATTGGGCTAAATTCTGCCTTCCACTTATGCAGAGCTCCATTGCCTGTTATTTGTCTTGAGTTTCAAGTTCTTGGAAGAGTTTTAGGTCCAATTCCAATTCATAGTTTATACCCCTACTCATCGTTTTCAAGTGCTCCCTGATTTTTTTTCTCTCCCTTAAAAAAACGGAGTCATGAGGGGAAGTAGTTGAAATATCTCTATGTGAAATGAGACAACCCTTTAGGACCCCTGTACGTCATCAAAACCAAAAAGACAGTCTCGTTTTTCTCGAGTTCCAAGTAAACCATAGGCTATAAAAATACAGAAACACATGCTGTTACTGCTTCCAGTCACAATACAATAACTTTAGAAGTCGTTTTTCTACCCTGCCTGTCTACACTGCTTTTAGTGAAGCTTTGCAGTACAGAAAGATTAAACATGATTAAAAACAGAATGGAAATATGAATGTGAAAATGTGGGATTGCCTTGCTCTAACAATCATATCGTTAGTTAACAGATGTTAGTTAAGCTAAATGGCTTAATAATAAATGATAATAGCAATTAAAACAAAAAAAACCTTAAACTAAGATAACCTTATGATTAATATAGTTTTTTTATGGGCCAGTTAGCAGAGAAATACTGACATTTATGTAGAACCTATTTATTTTTGTCTGCCTCTGAAAACCTTCCATTTAAAGAGCTGCATAGTCTCAACACTTGGGCGATGCCAACATTATGACCACCTGTGCAATTTAATGCATTCTGGTACAATGGCTCTGCAATGAATTCTGCTTTTACACGGTAATATTTCTCAGTTTTTGTCAGTTTTTATTCTATTTAAAATAAATCAGGTGACCAAAACATTAGAACCACCTCTTCTTGTAATGCGTTCCAGTGTGACTCCACTTCCCTCTTTGACCTCAATAACAATAAACACATACTAGTTTTCACCGTCTTCTCTTTGTAGTTGTAAACCATGGACCTTATTCTTTATTCTGTTCTCTTTATATCTTCCTTAGAGGGAATACACATCATTGTAAAGTAATGTTATTTTTATAGTGATGGGCATAATTTCTCACTGTTAATGCAACTTCTCCCTAATCCTAGTGCTTTCTTTCCACCGCTATCAAGTACTGATGTCCTGATTCAGCAGGTGTTATAATAGCCCACAGTAAAAGTCATTCTTACTCTGACTTATGTTGGCAGCTGATTAGCTGTATAATATAAAATATAACCTGCTGTACAGATTGTGTTTAATATTTTCTGTGTTTTTTTGTGGAAGGAGTGTAGGTAACGCTTGAGGCTTTGTGGCAAGCATTATCAAAATGTAGAAGTTCCGATGCTTTTTCATTCATCAGCATCAGTTCAACTGCATGGTCCACCCGAAAATGTTTTTATATTCCAAGGTGTTCTTATTTGCCTTGAAAGCTTATGGACTCTGTCACTGTGTAAATTGATGTCTGTCTGTTTTTGTTTAGTGCAGACATTGATTAATAAAATTTCCTAGGCTAGTTTCAACATCCGTCTCGTTGATCAGCTAACGACATCTGCTTTTTGTCTGAACAAATGTACAAGCTGTTTATGGAAAATTTGAATGGTGTCTGACATTATTTTTCCATAAGTTCAATTTTAATAATTAAAAGTAATTTAAATTACACATGGTACGAAGTGCTGTGAAGGTCAGTGCTCATAGGACGTCTGTCCAGTGAATGAAATTGTCAGTGTTGTGTTCCCAATAAAATCTCTGGTGTTTGGTGTGTTTGTCCATCAGGCAGCCAGCCAATCCCAGAGCTCGACAGCAGCCCCACCTTGAAACCTCGCCCCAAGAACCTGAGGAACCTGAGGAGATTCTTGGCTCAGATGATGAAGAGCAGGAGGACCCTAATGACTACTGCAAAGGTTAATTTTCACATTTTCATGCACACTTGTAACCCAATTGTTGTGAATAACCAGGAATATGTTTGAATGAACAAACTTTTATGAAAAAGTTATGCCAATATAATGCCTAAGTATGTGTTGCCTTACTTAGTTTGTAACTAGTTATGTCTGGGCTGCACTTTGCGTTTGAACTGTCCAGTTAGTGTGTTTTCTTCTTTTTTTAGGTGGCTATCACCATGTTAAGGTGGGAGATCTTTACAACAAAAAATACCATGTAATCCGAAAACTGGGTTGGGGACATTTCTCCACTGTGTGGCTTGCCTGGGACATCAAGTACGAGAAAACCTTTACTGCATGCCCTTACTGCACTGCACGTTCTTACTGCACTGTTTAGTTTTTGAGCCCTGACTTCAGTAGCAGCTGCAGCTGACTGTTGTGATTGTATCATGTACTGTGCTTCCTGTTAGAGATTTTTACTTGCTCTGTGGTTGCAGGGTGAAAAGATTTGTTGCAATGAAGGTGGTGAAGAGTGCGGAGCACTACACAGAGACAGCAGTGGATGAGATCAAGCTCCTCAAATCTGTAAGTAGCTAAGGTAATTCCAGGGTGGCAGCACTTGTAGAATTAAGAATAACTTTGATTGCTAAGTTTTTTTAAAATCAGAAATCTGTTTTTTGCCAGGCACAGTTAAGTACACTTAACAGTACTAGGAATTTGTCTTGGTGTCAGGTGCAAACACAAAATCTACAGAAAGAAAACTGAAGGTGCAAAGGTGTGACACAATATGAAATATGTACAGAAATAGTATAACACAATATAATAAAAAATAAGATAATGTACAATGTGAGGAAGTGATGGAAGCATACAGCCGAGTGATCAGGTGGTGCTGTTAGCTTTAGAGAATATCTCAGAAGACTAGGGGGCTTTTGCTTTCATTCTGACTCAAACATAAGCGTGTAAATTAGTGGTCTACAATTATGTTTATTCTGAGCACTCTCAGAGCGTAACAAATTGTCTTGCACTTGCACTTGCAGTTGATATATAGGCACCACTCTTAGGATAAAAAAACAGGTTATATGTTATATATGTTCATTAAAAAACATTTCTGCTATATTAAACTGTTTGTAATGTGTAAATTACATGTTATACATTTTACAGTGTACTCTCAGTAGCAATTTTAACCCCACATAGTTCTAAACAATTGGTAAGAGGTAGAAAGTTATTGCAATAATATGATAATGTTATCCTGTCTTTATCTAGACTAACATTAGTAGGTGAAAGTCCTCATAGTTTTCATCATGTTTTTTTTTTTTGTCCTTAGGTGAGAAACTCAGACCCCAATGATCCTAACCGGGAGATGGTAGTCCAACTGCTAGATGACTTCAAGATCTCTGGCGTCAATGGAACTCGAATCCTTCACGTCAGAATGTTACAGATGCTTTCTGGTGTTTAATTCTTAAGATTTAACCGGTTTGCTACTGGAAAGACAAAATCCTGTTAATTCTTAAAAAAATACAAGGAATTAAAGAAAAAGGAACATTCTTTCCTTTGGTTTCAAATTTAGTCGGAAAACATTATTCAAATAACGCAGTAAACAACAGCTGACAGCTGTACCTAATGGAACCTTGTGTGTTCGGAACAGTTTTCCCGTCTGTAATAATGCTGAGTAAGATCCATTTAATGCTGCAAGAATAGCTAAAGCTGTAATATGACCCTGTAGTGTTGTCATTGTTGTGACCTGCTCATGTTTCAGTATAAATAATGCTTCTGTTCATGTTGATGAAAGACCACAGGGACTCAACATGTCTACCACAAGATTTTTTTTTCTTATTACGTCGTTACTGCCTTGACTGCTGTGATCATTAGATGTCTGCATGGTGTTTGAGGTGTTGGGGCATCACTTATTAAAGTGGATAATAAAGTCCAACTACCAGGGGCTGCCCCTGCCATGTGTGAAGAGCATCATACGACAGGTAACATGAGACTCAACTGTCACACCTAATGTGTTCTCAAGGATTAGCCATAGCTTCCTATACTTTACAAGTTTCATGTATCCTCTAGGTCGTGTGAGGGTTGGAAGGGAAGGGCATGTTGTGATAACTGAAGACGTGAAGTGTGTCAATTTTGGGAATAAGTAACTTATTTTGTAGTACTGATATATGTACATAAGCACTAAATATCAGTCTTATTAATCTTGGTTAATTAATTTTACTTTGTAGTTCAATAGTAAAAAAGAGCAATTACAAGGATTTTGTAAAAAAAATGTTTTAAATTTTGCTCTTCACAACATCATTTGTGTTGCTTTAAGTTTGGTATTTAATCCTTTTCCAGGTACTCCAAGGCCTGGATTACCTGCACACAAAGTGTGAGATCATCCACACAGACATTAAACCGGAGAATATCCTGATGAGTGTTGATGAGCCTTATGTCCGGAAGCTCGCAGCAGAGGCTACAGAGTGGCAAAGGGCTGGGGCACCTCCTCCCTCCGGTTCAGCAAGTATGACAAGCATTTTTAATGTTTACAATTATAAGGAAATGTACAGTAACAGTTTGTGCTTAATTAATTTTGTCTTTTCAGTAAGCACAGCACCTGCTCCAAAACAGGTAGATCCCTTTTATTTACTTTTAGTAACATCCCACATTTTTAGTGTAACGCAGTCTCCAGAATATGGTCATTGAGAATTATCTTTTATTTCCTGCATTTGTCTTTGACACAGACAGTAAAAATGTCCAAGAACAAGAAAAAGAAGTTAAAAAAGAAGCAAAAGCGTCAAGCAGAACTGTTGGAAAAGTGCATAATGGACCTGGAGGAAATGGAAAAGACCACAGAGACACGGGAAGAGGACGATTATGAAGATGAGGATCCACAATCTCCAAAGGGACGAGTCTGTGCTCCTCTCAGACAGGTGTCTCTTCTTGAGCTAGAAACTGAAGAAACGGGGGGTAAGCAGCTAACATCACAATAGTAGTGTGCTTCATGGTGACTTTCAGTTGTTTCCCAATTTTTCACTTCTCTTAGGAAAGTTCTGTAGTTCTTAACCCTTTTTTCTGTTCCTGATACTGTTAGAGAGCAGTGTGCATGCAGAGATCACGAGGATGGGACCACAAGACTTGTCAGAGCTGAGCTGTAATGGCTACGTAGACGTTGAGCAGCAGCAGTCCCAGTGGAGGGACGAAGACCAACACAATGGCAACACAGAGCCCACAGAGCCATGTGGCAGTCAGGAGGAGCAATACTCCCCTGCACATCCCATCTCCAATGGCTTGGACTCTGCACATATTGATGATGTGGACACTGAAACTATAGACAGGGGTGCTCACAGCAGTGGAGTAACTGAGAGACACCTTCCTGCTGGGCTGGAAGAGGGAGAGCTGGAGCAAAACATATTGCAGGATGAAGGCGAGGAAGGCGAGGAAGGGGAGGATGGACCTGATTGCCGATACAGAACCCAGGAAAGCCTGGGAAATGGTCAGTCAGCCAAATTTGGTAAATCTGTCGAGTGCCAAGAGGTTTTGGGGTAGCTGTCTGTTCTGGCACTGGAAGTTTATTCAAAGGCCCCCCATGTGATTTTTAAAGTATAGAACTGTATGGAATTTAACTCTTCCTATTCCATTCTAGTTGTTTAGTCCATCACTGTTTTCTCTCTTTGCTCTTCTGTAGGCAAACAAACAGCAGGATCCCTGCTAGTTAACCCCCTCGAGCCCATTAATGCAGACAATATCAAGGTCAAGATTGCAGACTTAGGAAATGCCTGTTGGGTGGTGAGTACTCCACTAATGACCTCAGGGATTTCCTGATGCACAATGAAGCTTTGCATCTAGGGACACATCCAGTGTCATATACTTACCAAAATAGAAATCTTCTAGCTCTTTGCACACAGTGTCATGATTGAGGTTCATGTGTGGAATGGTGCAATTTGTTACAGGGTCCAAATACATTTATAATTTTTGAATAACAATTTCCCAACAGGGCACAGTACGTAGGCTCTGCGACCTACATATGTTAGAGTCTGCTTTGTTTCTTCTCCTTTATCATCTCTTAGCACAAGCACTTTACAGAAGACATCCAGACACGGCAGTACCGGTCCTTAGAAGTGCTCATTGGTGCTGGATACAGCACACCAGCTGATATATGGAGCACAGCTTGCATGGTGAGAGATTGCTTTTACACTAAGTCACACATTGTAACCAAAAAACATTGTCCTGTGGATTTAGAAAAGACTTCACTTGTATTATGGGAGTGTATCAAATGGTGGGAGTAAATATATCTCTTGATACATTTCTAGTGCTTTTTTTTAATGAGCATGTCATCTCCTCAGGCCTTTGAGCTTGCCACAGGGGACTACTTGTTTGAACCACATTCTGGGGAAGACTATTCCAGGGATGAAGGTATTGCTTGGACTTCCTGCCTTTTGTTGGTTTATCCAGTTGCACCTGCACCGCTTTACCCATAAATGTTTTTATGGGTAAAACGGTGCAGATTGTAGGATTATTGGACATTTAGCAGTTATTGTTACTGTGAACAGGCTTATTTGTCTTGTTAGACTGGCCCTCACTGGTGCTTTACCACCTTCATGCATTTTTTTAAAAAATCCACGCATTTAGTAAGGGCTTCAGAGCAAGCTTGGCAATATGTGGCCTTCACTTCAGGTCATTGTGCTGCTTGCACAGTAAGTTGCAGTGCACTTTGCTTAACAGCTAACTGAGGTACCCCATCAAAGTGAACTTTCAGATTTACAGACAATATTGATGTGTGAGTCATGTGATGAGTATCAACATTCCTGTGTTTATTTCCTTTCGAACACCCCAAACCACATTTGTGCAAACACATTTGGCCTCCCTTTCATTTCATCACCTCCTCGTCACTTGTCCTCCACGATTCCTTGTTTTTTCTCCTCGTGCTCTTTTTACGTTAATGTTGGCATGCTGCTTAGCTTGAGGTTTCTGCACTGACTTAATTCTGCTGAGACATGTCAGGTATGTGCTAAGATTCAGCCTTTGCTTTACTGGCACGTGCTGCAGCATTTAATCTGCTTGTTCACATATATAAACTTCAATGTATTGCACTGCTTTTTCTGTATAGTCCTTATTAGTTGGGATTTATTTTACTAATCAAACACCATTATCTGCTTTTTATTCTGTATGGGTTTGGTAGCTGTCCATTAAGCCATATGTTATTATTATTATTATTATTATTATTATTATTATTATTATTATTATTATTTGTCTGATTTAATCTCCATCGTTTGTTCTCATACATAGAAGTGAATGATGTGTTTTAAGTCGGTGTAATAGCGTTTCCTGTCTTCCCATTCCGGAGCTTGTGTTCATACTAGGCTGTCATCATCCATTGTGCCTAATAAATTGTTCCACATTGCCATCTTTGTCCTATCCCCTCTCCCACTTGCCATCTCATCCTCCTCCTAAAACTTGCTGTCTTCCATCTCCTCCCCCCAATGTGCCTCAAATCCAGACCATCTTGCTCTCGTGATTGAACTGCTTGGTAAAATACCTCGTCACTATGCTCTGAGTGGGAAATACTCACAGGAATACTTCACCAGGAGAGGTATGCAAACCCTTTGTCTGTGGCCCACCCTGGAAAGTGGTGGACGGCTAGTGAAGAGTAAAGGTCTCTGTCAGCACATTCAGATCTTCCAAAGCTGTTGGTGTGCACTTTCCATTGTGCATAATAATGAATACAGACCAATAAATGTTGCTTTGAACAGTGCCATCAGACATTGATTCAAGTGTCAGTAGTTCTGCCAAAGACTGTCTGGCAGAGGTACATTCAGCACCTCCTTAGCTGCAGCCAGAGGACTTGGCTGGAGACTTTGACCTATTCTGCCCCCCCCCCCCCCACTCCATAGGGGAGCAAGTGTAAGGTCAGCCACAGCAGTGGGCTGATTGAACATATCTTATCAAACACATTTTCTTTTATTTATTACGATTAAGTCCGTCAAAAGCAAGAGACAAGTAAAAAAAAAAAAAGATATTCTTAATGTAAAATGTTTTAGGTGACATTAAAAGTGCCCGTGTTAGTGTTTGCAGTTACGTAATTATATACAATTCTGTGATATTGAGGTTAGTTAAATGATGATTTTTATCAACACAGCAATTGTTTTGTGGTTGTTCATTTTTCTTCAACACAACAATTTCCATTTATTTTAAATAAAAAAGTCTATTGTATAAAGTGAAAAAGTAATTAGCAGGTTAATCAGTAATGAAACGATTATTAGCTGGAGCCCTAGACTTGTTTTAATGCACATTCTAATGCTAGTTTTTTTTTAAACAGTGACATAGTTACAAGATAATATCATTATTGTGTCAACATTATAATGGCAAAATGATGTATGCAAACTATAGACATATAAACATGAGCCATTCTTTAGATTGTAATGTCTGGTGGCCGTGTTTGAAAACTTAATATCTGTTGGTCTGTGCTCCATCCAGCATGTGAGTGTGCTGTCAGCCCGACCCTCCCTTTTTCCTCAGCCCTCCACACACCCAGAGTGGGCCTGTGACTGGGACACTGTCTTACCAATCTGTTATTTGTCTTGTCTGTCTGTCCCTTTTCTCTTGCTACCGTTTGCTGTGTAGACCATATTGCGCTGATCATTGAGCTGCTGGGGAGTGTCCCACGCAAACTCATAATGACCGGCAAATATTCCAAGGATTTTTTCACCAAGAAAGGTAAAACATGAAGTCAAAATAAAAGTAGCAGTTGTCTTTCTATCTGTGGAATCATGCTGTCTTGTAAAGTTGCATTATTAAAAATCTTTCCAGTATCACTATAGTTATAAAGAAAAACTCATTTACATTTAAAAAGATTTACTGTTTTTAGCGTCTATATAAATAAAAATGAATATTCCTGATGTATGTATAGACTATTACCTTAGTGCACATATCGTTAGGTGTTACATTACTTCATGGATCCCTGATCTAGCACTGTGCGGTTGTCTGCAGGAGACTTGAAACACATCACCAAGCTGAAGCCGTGGGGCCTGCTGGAGGTGCTGGTTGACAAGTATGAATGGCCCCGAGAAGAAGCGGAGTGCTTCACTGACTTCCTGCTTCCAATGCTGGAGCTGATCCCTGAGAAAAGAGCCACAGCTGCAGAGTGCTTGCGCCACCCCTGGCTCGCCCTCTAGTGGAGACCTCCACGACAGACCTCCACGTGCACACGCGCACACACACACACACACACACACTTACACTTTCTCCAGAGACTGCAACAGATCACTTTCCAGTTTGGGCCTATCAGATGAATATTTATTTCTTTTTGTTTTGTTTTAGATTTCTTATGTTCTTGTTATTGAGCTGATGCTTCTGTGTATGTTTGCTTTGTATTTGCTGGTTCTTCTCTTGGTATGATGACGTCAGGAATCCAGTGGATTTTCTTATTTTGTGGTCATGTTGGCTCCAACTGCTGTGCTTCATTCATCCACCTGACTAAGCAAACCTGTTGATGTACTGCTAGTGACTCATCCTTGTCTGTTACACTCCTGCACTAAAACCCAAACAAGTCAAGGATATGTAGCCTTTATCAGTCATTTTTGTCTCCTTTAGAAAGGACTCATTTCACTTTTTTACCCCATTTTCATTACTACTGTGTACTTTTTTCTTTACACATGTAAGTTATACATTTCTATTTGTAAAGTAGGCTTGGGAAGTTGCACACTGGGTGACCTTTACACTGACCGACTGAAAGTTCGCAGCATTAATTCAGACACACTCAGTTTTTTTTACTGGGACATTTGCTGTCTGATAAAGTAGGTCATATAATTTAGCCATAACAAAGCTGTTGTCACCTGGTATTCCGTGTGGTTAGTCACTTCAGATCTTTCATGGGAGGCTGGTATTCTCATACACCTATTTCAATTCAGGAATATAATGTTATAAAGGTTTCAACAAGAAATGTTAGGAAGCCCAATTTAATGGAAAAAAAAGTGAAAATAAACTGTATATATCTGTACCAAAGAGTTTGCCTTTATGTATATTACAGTTATGTACAGTTTTTAAAAAAATCTTATATCTTAGCTAAAACGATTTAGCTGGGTAGCTGTGTTTTAATAAAAGTGTATGGAAGATATGCTCCGTTTTATGTATGGCCAACTGTTAATGATGTCACTGTTTTTACCATACACATGGTGAAATCTGATGTTATGTAATGGTGTCCAAAATTTATCATTTCAAAGTAACCTATGTATTTGTTGAGGCCTAGGTAAAAAAGAAATTTTCATTCTCGTCAGATTCAAGAAAGAAAGTGTCAATCTACAAAACTGTACAACACACCATACAATAAAACAGATGTTCATACAACACACAATACTCAGGTTTGTTTCTTTTAAATTTCTTACATTTTGGGCATAAATAACAAACTCCTACAGTAGGAAGGAGTATAAGTTAACTATATAAGTTATAGATTGCTATAGTCATACTTTAACAAAACTGCAGCTAACATACAAAAAGGCGCTAAGATGCTTGTCTTGACCTGGGAACAGTATCTGCATCATGCTGTGAAGGTCTGTAAATTCATCTGGTGCTTCCTGTAAAAGAGGAGGAATGCTGTGATGGATTGAGTAAACAGGACGTGTGCTGGCTAATGTCCAGCTCTGCATTAATAGGTATTGAAAATAAGAAACTAGTTTACCCACCTTCAAAGGGGGATGAACAAATTCTAAACATTATCAATGTGATGCCATGATATTATAACAAACTACTTTTAGTGAGGAGTAGCTGAACTGGCAACTGATTATAAGTGCAAAAATATAGTACATATCTATAATATATATATAGTGAATAGAATTATGACAGTTAAACCGTAATGTAATACAATTTTTAGGTTTGATTGTTTTGTCAACTGCTGTGTACACTGTTGGGAATGATTTTCAAAGCTCTGTTGGGGTTTTGTTCTAGGATCATGGTGTAATATGAACTGACTTATTCCTCTTATCCATATGGACAATACACCAAACCCCGGCTGCTCCCAGTGGGCTAGGAGAGCCCCTTACATGTCAGCTTGATGTATGAAAATGACTATATGAATGAGTAAAAAAGAAGAACAAGAAGTGTTTTGATAGTAGATATTGTCAAAATAAGCTATATAGTTACAGACCATTTACCATTTATTGTTACAGAATTATATTTAATTTTAGTTATATTGATTCTGCTGAGACGTGTTAAGATTCAGCCTTTAGTTTACTGGCACGTGCTGCAGCATCATCAAGTAAAAACATCTACCTCTGGAAAAAGGCATTCAGACTCCCAGTGTCCGGCTCCAAACCAGATACAGTTACTTACCTTAAGCCTCACCTGCTCCCTCCACCTCAAAGTCATCTGGCAGCAGTTTGTCCTGGCGGTTTCCAAGGGTGAAGGATAGAAATGCCAGTAAGAGGGCGTCCAGAATGCTGATGATAGCCAGGATGTAGGCCCAGCGCACAGTGCAGTTCCCCAGGTTGTACTTGTCGGTCTTCTCGCCACACATCCTCTTCACCTCTGGAGAGTCCCAGCCATCAGGGTAGATCATGCAGCCCATCACCATCAACACAGCTGCAGAGAGCGGAGGGCACAGAAATGGCAAAGCCTTGCAATAATTACCTCTTGTGAGCTCTTACTTTGATGAATAATTATGAGGGAGTTTTTTTTAAAGCCCCAAGTGAAGCATACCGGGTTGACGTACCCCCATAAAGTGCCAGAGGTTTATTTTATTCATGCACGGTGGTGCTGTTTGTATGATGTACGGTTATGAAAGTTCTTAAATGTTAAATACACTTCTTCTGGTAAAGTTTCCTTTGGGTTTTTGCAAAATCAATCTACAAACAGCTTGCAGATTTACTCATAAGCTTTAAAAAAACACTTTTTACTTTAATTGCTTTATTTATATTTAATTGAAGCATGAATACATCACTTTAAAGTTGTACATTCAAAAACATAGTTTAAAAAGTACCGCACAATGTTAAAATGACACCAGTTGTTGAACAACTTTGGCTTTCAGTTGTGTGAGGTGTCAGCTGTTTAGGCAGAGAAATTTCTCCTCTGAACGTCTCACGTAGCTTTGTTTAAATAACTCCATATGATTCCTACCTTAATAATCATGTCACAACCCATTAGAATCTTGGAGTGACCTGATTTTTGACTGTATACAAACTAGATCCACCTGAACCAGCTACATCAGTACAATGCTGTTTTCACTATAGTAATAAATCGCATTAGTAATAAATATAATAACATCAAACATAATGACGCATCAGTCACAGGAGAGATTGTACTGCAGAATGACTTTTATAACATTAAATATGTTGCTTACGTTCGCAAGACGGCTAATGGAATATTTTTATATTGTTGTCCTGCTTTTATATGAGTAAAGTATCTAAATACTTCCACTTCGGTTTTAGTAGGTCGTTATCATAATATCATAGTTTATCATTATCATCGTTTCTAAGGCTGTGGTATTTTTCAGGTGCAGGTTTAGATCAGTTAGCAACACAGCAACACCTGGTCTTGTTACCTGTAACCAATCCACCATCAGACGTGTCAGACTCTGGACTGAAACTGGATCCTTCTTTGGCTTCCACAGTGATAAACAACACGTTCAGAAAAACACATCACGCCTGAAACCAGAGAGGTGAGACGGTGTCTCATGACCGAGCATGTTTAACACCTTAAACTCATCGTAGAGGAGAGTTCACCAGACTCTTGCTCACTTATCTTTTAGAGTTTTTACCTTCAGGGAGTGAACTTTATTAAAGGTTTGATTAGTCTTTTCAATTGATACTTAACAGCTAATTTTACAGCACCTATATGTTTTTTCAAATATAATTAGTAATAATTGAGTCATTTGCCTCTTTGGTGCTTCTCTGCAGGTTGTGACCTTTGACTCTGACTAACATTTTAATTCAGACCTAACTAATAAAATAAACATCGACAGACTCTTTTTCAAAGTCAGACTTTCAACTTTATTGGTTTCATTGCCTCGGTGGTGTTGGGTAAAACTATTTATTACAGTGTGGTTTTAACAAAATACCTCAATATTAATAATGTAAAGTCATTTGCAGTCCTTGTTCCTAGGTAACAGAGGTGGTGGAAGTACATAAACGCAGCACTCAACCAAGTGTTTGCCTAAAGAAATACTCTACTACAAATAAAAGTACCAGTTTTAGTTCTTTTCCCAAGTTGTAAAACAAAAGTACATGTACTCATCACAGTGTATTTGTGTATTACTACATGTGTGACTGTTACACTTTGGAAACATCTGTCATTTTAAACTCATTAGTCCCTTTAAACTACAGTGTGTTGTGTTTCCTATATTGTCCTTTAATTATCTCCTGTTAAATGCTAGTTTTTGTTTTTTTATTAGTAGTTTTATGTTTGTCAGAAGCTGGTAAGAAACAACATTTCATTTTGGCCTGTGTATTTTATAAATAGCATCCCAGTATTTGATTTATGTTAAAATAACTGTCAACATCTCCTACAGCTTTATTTGGCAAACTCTCAGAGGTTTTTAGCAGGTTTTAGTCATGTTATGTACTGATGTACTAATTTATAGTATTACTGCATCATCACATTATTTTAGCTGTCAGATTACGTATAATATTTTTTTCCTTTGAAAAAAGCAGCCAGCACCTTAAGCTGTAAAACACACGTTTCTTGTGAACTGTAGTGTAGAAAAAATAAAAGTTGCGTAAAAGAGAAAAATGTTTAAGTACCACAAAACTGTACTTAAGTACAATATTTGAGTAAATGAACTCATACACTTACCTCCTCTGCTGGTTAGGGTTTTATTTTTATTATATCAATAATGGGATATGAAATAAAGTGTGAATAAAAACCTGCAAAATAACCCCAAAATGATGCTGTTGTTTACTGTGGGCTGTTTAACACAACACATTTAGGCTCATTTTGAAGAGGTCGAAGAATCAGTGGATTTACCAAAAGGGTTTCACATGCACAAAGCACATGTCACTGTCTAAGTGTAATTTATCTCTGAACACAAAGCCTTCATGATGCACAAAGGATTCATAGTGTTCATTTTATAACACACCACTGTTATGTTATTGTATGATTATTAAATCTTACAGCATCAGCCTCTGAAAGGGGGAGTAGGTTCACAGTCCTCCTCACCTGAGGCCAGCTGCATCCAGGCGCAGATCCTGTAGACGTTCCCGGCGTTGCAGAAGAAGAACAAGCCGAAACAGACCATGGTGCCGACCACCAGCAGCATGGAGGTGCCCACGAAGAACATGGCGGTCCTGAAGGCCGGAGAGGGGATGGAGTTGAAGTTGAGCACGCTGCCCTTACAGATGAGCTCCGAGGTCAGCGCGTTGCCGATGCAGTAGTAGAAGAGGCCGAAGTATCCGGCCTGCGGCGTGTTGACGCTGTCCCCGATCCAGTAGGGCTGGATGAAGACCACCACGGTGATGATGGCGAAGCAGATGGTGAGCACGGCCCACATCACGCCGATGGCCCGGGAGTTCCTCACGTAGTTGGTGTGATAGATCTTGGCTGCTTCGAGGGCTGGAAGAAGAGCCATGATCGCCGAGGCTCAGCTTTTCCTGTGTATCACAGCGGTCACACCTGTTGCCTGAGCGGCTCCTTTCGCACTGAAAAACCTGGACCTGGATTCAGAACCCCGGACAGCACCTGAGGGGTCTGAATAATGACGCGGCTCTGACGTCAGACGCAGCCAGGTGACCAACGACGTGAAACTCTGCAAGGTGGAAAGAAACTGAACACAACTTCTAGAAATAGTGGTTGTGATGGACAGTATTTCTTTGAACAATAACTGTCTTTCAATTAATATCAATACACACTCTACATGAATGCATTAATAATTTCATTTTATTAGGTCAAAACACACTTTGTACTAAAAATGGAAATGCAGCCCTTGTTATTTTCAGTCCTCGGGTTTCCTCACAGAGAAATTCACTACAAACCAAATGATTCTAATCCCACTCATCAACGACGGCTTATGGACTATGCAGTGGTAAACAAATCATTGACTCATCCTTACACACACGTTAATGAGTCTGCTATGTCATCATGTTATTAATGCAAGTTACTGATAATAATAATACGGATTGAGTTTCTTAGACAATAAAGCTCTTAAGTTTAAATCCTTGTTGGTGCCTTATGAGAGTTGGCAATCATTACTCAGATGGTTATTTTTATATTTACTTTGCAGTTTAACAGTTGATTTAATTTGGTACAAACTTTATTTGTTCCAGTATTTTTAAATGTCATAATGTGATATTTAGTAAACTTCAAAAATCCATAGATATGGATTCTGCCTGCAGTTTGGTGACGTTTTTGGCTCATGCACAGCGCTCTTAAAACAAAGGTTTTCTGATATCAAATCCAATATTGTTCCAGCTGAAGCTGTTTAGCGGAGCGATGCTTATCTGCAAATGTGCTGTCAGTGAAAGGAACACAATAAGGATTTTATTTTGATGAATACGTTTAAAAGAATGAGAGATAGTGGCTTTTGATTGCCGTTGCTGTTGGGTGTTGGGAGTTCAGCTGCATCAACAGCGAAGCCTGTTACAGCCCAGAAATGGCACATATGTGGAAAACCTAACACTACACACACGTGGGCAGCATCAAATCACACAGCCCACTTATGTTTGCCAAAAGCAGCTGGTCTGTGATGCTCGATAACAAAGCAGAGATCTATCTAATGCTGGCGAGTCCAACACTTCCTGCTCTCTCTATCTCAGTCATTTCTGATAAATCACTGCAATCAACTCCAGAGTTAGATTCTGGGTAAAAACATATTCCTATTTGCTGCATATGCTTTCACTCCTCACGCACGTTGTTTTTATTTTGTTTGTTTCCTTTTCGTGACACATTCGGTTCAAGATGACAAGTATTGCTCGAGGCAGACAGGGGCAGCCGGACAGAGCATGCCACCATCTGTGACCGTCACCCTCCAGTCACTGTTGGTAACAAGGAGCTTGAGGGCCTCCTACATGACACAGTGCCATGTGTGGAGAATGTCCTGCTTCCCCGAGGGGATCCCTGACGGCTCCCTGCAGCTCAGGAGGGACAATCAGCTGCCGGCAGGGGGTAGCAGAGAAGGAAGCATCACCAGCTTAGATGTGGACAGAGAGGGAGGAGATGGGATGAGACGACTAATCAAAACCAGTGTGTGGAAGGAAAATGTGGGGGAGCTGCTTTTGAGTGCTGCTCTAATGAGGCGTAATTTCTGACACGTGACAGCTTCTGAAGGTCTGACAAGATTTCACCAAGGTCCCCATTTCTACTGAGGAAGAGAGGAAATGTGTGGACAGATTGGTTGAAGACGGACTTCATTAGCGCTTTGTGCACACACAAACACAGATACATATCTTACACTTTCATAAACAGTTAAGCTCTTCATTTGTTTTCTGGCATAAAACCTTGAGCTGTGTTTGTGTGGAAGTCGAAACGATGAAAGCCTCCAGTGATATAAGAGAATGGACAAAATCCAAAATCCACCTCAGTTTTAGTTAGTGTCCCTGCTTATGAATTAAAAAGATAAATCCATCTGTCTTTAACCTAGAGCGACAACACTGCTGCTGCTCTCATATGCAGACAAAACGCAGTGTCTTAAGGGTTCATGTACCGGATTTATGTTAACACTAGGTAATAAAGGACTTTCTAATTTTACAACTTTTTTAACACAGACAGGAGTTCACATTAGCAGAAGGATAAAGGTGTTTAACTGTCTTAGCATTTTCCCACCTTCTAACAAACTGAAAAGCAGTCGCAGATTTTATTTTAGAGGTGCCACACAGTCTTTTGCATCTAAAGCTGCATTTGTTTTGAGAAGAATGAATGTTTGCACTGGCTGCTTCGTCAATCCATCATCTGTCGCTCTAAAACGTTTTTAGCTCTTTCTAATGCACAGAAGAGAACAGAGCAGCACCTTCTCTTTGTTAGAGTCAAACAATGCAGGGCATTTCAGGCCAAACTGAAGATGATAACACAACATGTAACAATGACTGAAAATAGACCTTCTGTTTCATTCTTAAAAGAAATAGAATAAGAACTTCAACAATTATTTTGTTGACAGTAAATGCAACTGAACACACTGAAATATTTTACTTTGAAAATCACTTGTACAAAATGAGGTGGGCTGGATTTGTCTCGCTTTACAAGACTCATGGTGGTGCTAGATAAACAGTCACAACATAATTAAATTCATTTTGGACACCATGTCTAGGAACCTTGAATTTGTAAAAATTGAGGTTTGAACTTCTTTTGGTGCTAGAGGAAAAGTCAGGAGATTGCCAAAGTTAGTACATTTCTTCCTCTGGGCACCATAAATGTCTGCAGAAAACTTCACAACAATTCATCTGCTAGTTATGTCTGCACTGTAGTGATGGACTGACACAGCCAAAACATCTTATTTAAAATTTGTCTGAAGCTCGAGAAACCAAACAGTACTCCTACACTACTGGCCTCAGGTTTGCTGTGGTATCAGTATCTTTCTTGAATGCAAATTTTTTACAAAACATACGCAATTAAAAAATCATAAGCTGAAATAATGTATGGTTTTACAAAATAAACCCCCTAGATAACACAGGACCCACAATTGTGTTTGCACAAACTAGCTGACAGGCAGTAAAACTGATCCTTTCAGCACCCTGGAGGACTATCAGTCTTACCCAGCTTGAAATTCAGCCCAATTCTACCCATCTCTTCATCCGGGCCTCTACCCTATTGTCTAAAGTTGGATCTTGTGACTAATGAGATGGCAGAAAATCAAGCAGAGCTCCTGTCATGCCTGTTCAGCTGGGTCCACTGTTTCCTACAATGTGCGTGCATTTATTTGCATTTACTAATTAGCAGATACATGGGAGGAATTATTGGAGAGGGGAGACGGAAGGGATGGTGCGTGTCACAGGTCACCATCTGGACTTGAACATGGCCATTGTTTGTCTTTATTCTTATGTGTCAAAAATGAAGGAGAAATAATGGATTGACGTCAGAAGGAGACACCGGTTGTTGCCTCATGGACCAACAGAACATGTGAACACAACAGGCCTATTTACTGGTGTAGGATTTAGAGGGTTAGGCACACATTTGGTTTCTTTGCTTGTACTGAGTGAGTAAGAAAACCCTAATAGCTGAGCTCTTCTGCCTTGTCACTCTCAAACCTCGGTGAGTCAGGTTTGTTTATCCGTTTGTTCAATAATTCCTCTACCTCACTGCATTTCAGAGAGGCTGTTAAGCCGATCTGCCAGTTAAGTTTCCTGTGCAGAAAATTCACAGCCTGGAGACGCAGGAAAGAGGAGAAGGGCATAAGCAAACACATTAACCCAGCTCTCTGCACACTACAGATTGCAGAACACAAATAAAGTGATGGATGAACACACTAAGGAATGAATCAATAAGTGTTGGGGTGCCAAGGCTCATCGCGCCTTGAAAATGTCCCCGAACAGATAAAAGCTTGTTCTTGTGCTAAGTTTGACTAGACAAACTGAAGATTATCATGCATGCTTTTTAAAAAGGACACGATTTTAAATATATGTAGGCTGCATGTTACGCAACATAATGTTACTTATTTCATTACAGTATGTTTTTTTGGATTTAATATTTATTTATTTATTTAACTATTTTATCTATTTTTGTAGTTCATATGTTAAAAGAACACTATCACTCTTCGTACAGTGAAAACAAATTTTGGGGGGGTGATAAATGTGTTTATGAAGGCAATACGTTCACACTTGTATGTTTAAGTTTCATTTCAATTCATTGCAATTCAATTCTATTCAAATTATGTATAGCTCTTCCCTTTGACTTCCCCGTATTAAAATATTTCTCTTCTTCTAGCTGAAAAATGTCTCCAGATGACATCACTTTGAGGAACCTGCAGTTCAGATTATTATCTCATTGCTTATGCAGTGGAGTTGTAATTTTGCTCAACTTCCTTTTCCAGAGTTTTTTTTGTTAGAAGCAGAGAAATATTTTTATATAGAGAAGTCAGAAGGAAGTTTAAAAGCATTAATGTACATTTACACCCTAAACTAAAGCCATAGATTACAAGTTGAAAAATAGTGAAATCACGCTGTAAGTGTCAGATGGTTTCCTTTGGATGTGATCGAGACCAAAACAAGAGATCAAATGAGCATGAATATTCATACGCTTGTCTTTATGTGGTGGTTGTGTAAATAAAAACCTATTTCCTATTAAGTTTGCTAGATCAACTTTGGACACCATGGCATGTCACAGTTGTCTTTACAGATGATTTCTGTTGCTTTCAAAGGTTTTTTACATTCTGTAGTCAGTATTCAGCCAAACCATGGCTGATATGGTTGAATTGCAGCACTTCTTAAACGGATGTCTGCATGTTTTCACAGGTCTGTGACCCACCACTGCAGCTTGTCATTTGTACAGGAATTAATGTGTATAAATGGTTTCAGTCGCAAGCCATTAAACCTCCCCTGGTCCTTTGTAAATGGGCAAGTTCTACTTCCCTGGTTCATCATATTTCTCTCCATAATCCAATACGAGGTGTGTGAGCTATTGTAAAATGGCCTGTGGCAGTTCTAATAACCCTGGCAGCTTTATTACATTTATGGTCAACTTTCATCAAACAGGCAACATGCCTATTCCTTGATGCGATTAAGGTCTGCTGGTGAGAGGGAGAGCAGCGTACATCATAATCTTTTCTAGGACTTGTGACACATATTCTATCATCATCATATGTTCTATCTGCTACATTATTCTTTGATGTTATGTGACTCATATTCCCTCCCACTAAAGTGACTGTCTTTGTGTTTGTTTTGGGGCCATAGATTCACAGCAAACAACCGGTTCTCACCACACTTTGGCAGATCTACGTGCCAGCAGCAATTAGTGATGAAGCAGCATTTCATCTGACTATTAACAGGCTTTGAAACTCAGGCACTGATTCTTTTATGACTGGCCCACAGGAAGGTGCTGCCCATTGATGTTGGTGTGCGGAGAAAGATTTAGTTAGTCTCCTCTTTTTAGTATTCAGTTTAATAAACACTCTAATCGGTATGCAGGAGGGCCGTTACAGGAGGCCAAACTGTCTCTGAGTTTATTTTCAGCATCCATTCATTTTTATGGTTTTAATCTCACCGGAATTGTGCATATTGTAATATCCTTCGAAACTCCGGCTTGTGTTCCATCAGCAACCTTGACCCTCCGCTCTATTGTGACTTCGTTTCTCTGCAGAAACCATGTTTGAAGATAATAAGCCCCCTAAGAGTAGCACAGGTGCTGTGATGGTTGCAGCAGCTCTGACCAGGACAAGACATGAGCTGCCAGATTTTTGCGCTCCTCCTCCCGGCAACAGCTTTCGCCCATGAAACCCCTCAAATCTTTTCCTCTTTCCTTTCCCGATTCCTGACTCCTTACTAATGTCTTCTTCATTTCATTACAGCTCTGTGGCTTCATAGAGGCTTTGTCTGGTCAGCTCTGGGACCAATTTTCTCTCATCCCATCTCTCTTAAAATCATTGTAGTTTGGCACAAGAAAGCTGAAGGAGATTCAGACCTCAGACAGGCGCATCTTGTTATTTCCGACAGAGGAAAGGGCACAACAGGCTTTTACATCCTCAGCGACCTGGCATTACTCTTTTCGGTTTGAATGGTTACGGAATGTATGTTTAGAGCCACATCCACGTTTCTTACTTTGATATATGAACCCATGACTGCATTAATGTGTTTTTTTTCCAATGTGTTTGAGAGCACTCATTAGCTTGATGTTAAAATCTTTATTAGCCAGGACTGTCCAAGAGGGGGCAGTACGTCATAAAGTCTTCTGAATGTATGAGTTGTTATAGTGTATGCATAACGGACAGATTAAGAATATTCTCCTCAGACACTTCTACCCAAACAAACAGCCAAACAAAGAACAGACTGTCTGTTTACATGTGTATTTACATACAGTGTTCACCAAGTCACAAGACAGAAAAATCTATATTTAAAAATCAATATTTAACATACCTTTAGTGAGTCCCGCAGTGATGTCTTTCTTGTGGGGTACGTCTATGTTATCTTTTGATGTTAAAAAAGACCCAGGGTGTATTTTACATAAGTCCTTTGTGGCGCGATGTGCTTTGAAGAGGCTTCTGAATCCTCCAGAGTGAATGTATGAATACACAAAATCTTCAATCACATCGATTTTCATATTTAAACATCTACTTTAGGAGTAGTTCCTTCACTGCCTCTTTCTCGCTCACCTTTTTTCCTCATTTGGATTTGTGACTAATGTGCTTATCCCCTGGATGTTGTGCAGATGCACCTTATTGTTTCTGGGACTGAAGGCTGGTGTGTGTGTATGTGTGTGTGTGATATCGAGTGTGAGATGGGGGTCATCATTCAGTCCTTCTGACTGACTGAATCCCTGTGACAACACTACAGCTGCCTGTGCCTACAAATCTGCTACGACACCGGCTTCATCTCCGAGCTCACGCATGCTGAATGAGATATCAGGTAGGGGCGCAGTTATGCAAGGGCACGCGTGACACGGAGACATATTTATCTTTGGGTTGGATCTCATCGTTATTCTTTCCAGCCTCCTGCAGTTGACTTTACACTGTGCAGAGACCTGAGGTTCTGAACTCTGATTATGTGTGTTTACTCTCACTGGTGTTATATCAGAGGGCCTCCAGTGATTAAAGAAACTACACCTATAATTTCAATCATGATGTGCACTGCCCTTTTGAAATGCCAGAATATATCAATATGTCTGTTAAGAGTCTGGACAGAGGTGAAGGCAGATAGGAGCACACCTCACACTAATGTACCGTTTGTTCTCTTCTTGCTCTTTATGCATTTTAATTTACGATTTCTCAGTCATGGCTGATGTGTTGTCGCTGCGTGTGTTTGTGAGAGTCTGTGTTCACTCAGGCTTTGTGTAAGTGATGTTACAGCAGTTATATAACCTTGTAGCAGAAGTGATAGGAAGGAGGATTTTTTTTCCCCACCAGCAGTAAAATGTGGTGAGGCGGTGCTGGGAGAGCTGTTGGGAAATTCTTGCTGTTAATTGGACTGTGAAGGATTTTTACTGCAGATTCAGCCCACTCTCCATGTCACTCTTGTTCCTCTGCAAGTTCGCATCATGGACCATTAAAAGATTATTAGTTTACAGCATGTTCTTGCTGTTTATGTCTTAGTTCCATACAATCACTATATTTGTGGTATACTATGCTCATATCTGTACCTGAGAGTTCCTGCTGCTGCCATGATAAATAACATAAATAAAAAATAGTGAACCATTTTCCTAATATTTGGAAAAAAGCGTATTCTCCTTTCTTGCTGAGACTTAGATGAGACCAGTATTAGTTCTGTCATGTTTGTCTACATGGAGCTGGAGCTTGCTGGTATATCAGACTGAAAACACAGAGAAACAGCTGGCTTTGTCCAAACTAACACAAAGCTCGCTAATTAATACACGACATGTTGCTTGTTTAATTTGAATAGGAAGTTAAGTATAAGAATGATTTAAGGAAGGCTTAGTGCTGAACTATTTCTTGCTCTAGCACAGTGACTTCCTGCAGATTTGTTGTTACTGTGAGGTCGTCTGTCAACCAGCAGACTCTGCTGGATGTGTTCCAGCGAAATTTGGAGGTGAGTAGGTGGATTTTGTTACCTTTGAACAAAGCCGGGATAAATGTCTCCATCAGCCAGTGTTGCCAGATTGTACACATTTTATTTATGGGTGGGTAAAAATGGCTGATAATTTGTAATATTTTTTATTTAATTCAATCATTTCGGGGCTAACAAATGGCCCCTTTCATCTTCTCCAGTCTACTAATCCAAATGCATTAAGCCCCAGAATATAAGAGGAAAGCTCTGATAATATAAGGAGTAACAAAACACCAACAAACAAAGAAGCCAAATGGATCCCCCCCAAAAAATGAAAAAGACACAATTGTTACATTACTTTTATGACATTTATGATCGGGGGGCTCATATGCTTTGATTGTGGTACTTCAGTTCTTTCTTGAAACTCTTCCCCCTGCATTCAGATTCTTAATGCTTCATTAATTAACCAGCTGCTGGTTTCGAATTCGTATTTAACATAAAGACATAAAATTATGTTGTTCTTATCATTCAACTCTTGCCGAGAGCTATTACAAATCCTTTACAAATTAATAAAATGTTTTTCTGAGATTTTATAGTATAGTTTTTTCATACTGGATCTTTGTCAGCAGCATCTGCAATTTGTTTTAATGTTTTGCAGCTGTGATTCGCTTCTCTCCGTGTCCTTTGTGGATTGCACCATGGGACAGCAGTGCCCATCAACAACACGCTCAGCAATGAAGTGAATTCAGAAAACACACTGATAACTTGTAGTGCTCTCAGTGTCGTCCTTGTAACAGCTATGAATGCTCATACGAAATCCTGATGGCTTTCATGTGTAGTGTGGAACTGGGGCATCGCCTTTGTTGTTTCTCTCTCTCTCTTCTTCGCACATGCACAGATGCTGCCTTTTCTTTTCTCTCAGCTTTTGGATAGAGTCGTGTATTTTGTCTCTACTACTTTCCCTGCAGTTACAGTTTGCATTAGCTTTGTGAGTTGATTTATTACGGTAATGGAGGCACAAGCAGAAAAGAGCAAAGAAACATCAGCTTAGTCTTAAATCACTTCACAACGCAGGTATTTAGCCATTAACTGCTTCTCTTTTACCGACAGAGGGAAAGGGAGGTGCTCCATCACATAAAGCAGTGGCTCTGGATGAATGAGGATCTAAGAACTTTATTAGGCTGTTGCTGACCCAGAACAAGCCATAAATGTTCAGCTTGTCTCTTTTTTTCAGTCACAGACAGACATCATTAGGTTTCTACATTTGTGCAACATATTGCCATTTATAAAGCATTAGTTTGCTCCCCGAACACACACACACACACACGCTGAACATAATCTACGGTTATACATTAAGCGTGAAAGAAAATGGCTTCAATGCATTTGTTCTGCTGGTAAAGGTGACGATCACTTGCGCAAAGTGCGAAGGTGAAATTGTAAACATTGTGTGATTGCAGACAGTGTTCACAGTAAGTAAGTAATGAGTCCCTTTCACTTCATCACATCTAGACTGGTTTGATTGTGGAGGTTAATGGAGGAGAGTGAGTTGTCATTTCCATGGAAATTGTCGAGTGGCAGCTGCTGGTTGTAGGGGTGGTATAGCTCAAGGGGTTAAAGACTGCTGGTGCTAACAACAACACAACAGGCCGGTACTGGGCTACTCACTACTGATGAGTTTTCTTTTTTCCAAAACAATGATGACTTCCCCAGGCCCCAATGAGCATGTGGATGCCCATCAGCTCCTAAAATCAAGCTGCTCCTGTAATGTGGAAAACCATAATGGCAAATCCTGCTTGGAGCATTCTCTGGCTGTGATGGCTGCACCAGAGGGCATGTGCACAGAGAGCGGTTGGTGCTTCAGCTGGCGAGCAGGCTTTCCTCATTATCTAGATGTGAGCGCCACGAGGGTCGAACAATGCAGAGTGTGTTGAGTCACATTAATCATGCTGTCACACATGTACGCGTCCACTCTGGGGACAGGAGTTCACACAATCACACACTAATGCTCCGTGGATGACAAGAGCTAGTCTCTTCACTCACTCAACATCTGTGGAGGTACAACACATACCACAGCAACGTGGCAATCGGTATTCTTCCACTTTTCTGGCACATCATTCTTGATAATATTTGGAGGTGTGTGGTGTAATGGTGGTTCGCCTTTGGAGCGCCCGGTTCGTCGGTGCTACCCTGCACCTGCATCTAATCTCTGCGTGGGAGGAACCCTGCTATCGCTCCTCAGTGAGCCGTTGGTGGTGCTCTGTGCCTGCTGTGAGTTTTACCATGGCGATTTTAACATTTCACCGGCTGTGTATTCATTTCCACCCATGCTGCACACAGTGCACAGGGGATAAACGCAATGATTTGCATGGATATAGCTTTGAGAAAATGCTGTGATGAAAGAGTCTCACGCCCACAATGAAAAGCAAACTTTGATCATAGGAGGGAGGGAATTAAAGTTGATACCTTCTGCTGGTTGAACACAAAAATAAAGTGTGTTTTGGGAGGAGCTTCTTCGTATTTCCCTATAGGTTGTACACCAACCCCAGATGTGGTGATGATGCCACTGCTTCTTAAAGCAGTTTTTATTAAGCATCTAAATCATTCTTATTGCATTAAAAATGAGCACTGGAGACACAGAGTTTCAGTCAACACAAACCAAATTGCTTCAGTTAACATCCTGAGGTGGAATGATTAGTGGGTGTGTTGCTGCTGCATTAAGAAGCTCAAATGGAAAACTTAGATGACGCTGTGACCTGGTAGATGAAAAGATGATGCATTTCTCCCAGGCTCCCTGCCTCTGCAGTAATTCAGTTCATTTTGCTTTATTGATTGACACTGGACACCGTGCAGTTTGCAGTTCATGCAGTGATAATGAAGAAATTTCTTTCAATTTGGCTCCTGAAAATAAAAAAATAACAACTCTGTGGAAGTTGGCAAGTAGTAGAAAAAGCATCTAAAGAGAGAGATTGTGCGCACAATTTCTGGGATGTTTTTGAGGTGTAAAGGTTAGTCATATAGTTGTGATAGTACAGTAGAGCGAAATAAATGTGTGTTCACTGATCTTTTTGAGGACCGATTTGATTTTAAAACCCTGAAGCAATGTAGCTGACATTGTCTTCATAAAATGGCTGGGTTTAGAGGTTAACACAAGAAAAGTCTAACTTTGACAACTTGTTGGCTGCACAAGTCACACAATATTGACATGTTATCATATTTACAGTTGACAAGCAAGCAGTTGATTTCTAAAAAAAATGTCTTCCAGTTGTGTCCTCCAAGATGCTATAATATAATATGTTTACTCCACTTCAGACCTGTTTCGGTCTCCACCTAAATGTTCTCTTAGCTAATGACTCTGTCCCCCATTTGGTGGCGTTCAGTGGACCTTTATGGATTGTGGGCGCTTGAATGATACAAAGTGAAAACATTAGGCTAAAAGTCTGAAGCTGAATAATAAATTCTCTTTGGGTTTATTACAACCAGAGAACGCGTGAAATACAAAAAATGTTCCTTTGAAATTCTATCGGGGGAAACAATTTGTCTTTGTGTTGCTTTTGTTTGATCTTTCTGCCATTTCCACTCTTTGCATTTCTCTTTTGTTGTACAGATAATTTAGCAGTAGAACGTGTGGCTCTGTCTGGGGTATAAGATTATTTCTGACTGCTTGTACATAATCTGGTTTTCAGACTTTCTCTGGAGCTGTGTTGCCTGAACTTCATGACTTATGAAGTTTGACCTAAGGTGTTTGCCCACGCCTTACTGGGGAAGGATTTTATTATTGTGAATCATTTTCATATCGAACTGGTGACTTCCTGATCTTGCTGTAATTTCTGGAAAGGACCTGCAATTTAAAAGGGCACTACATTGATTTCATATGTCAGAGCCAATTTACCAGTCATAAGCAGCAGACAACCATATGGTCATATAATATTGACAAGATCACTGATATTGAAGGTTTCTACCAAACTCAGATTATTTTCAATAACATTTCTTTGTATCCTATTATAATCATTTGATAGTTCTTGCTTTGTGCAGTGCCTAGACATAGAAACTGTGCAATAGTTAAGGTTAGGAAAAACAAGCAGTTCTCTGATCAGTGATTGTGAGGGACAGTGATTGTTTTGGAACTAAAGTCAGAAATGGTCTATGAGAATGCATCATGTAAGATTTAAGGGCCAGTGTTTTTTGGGGCTTGACTTACACTAAAAAAAAAAATTTGTTTCTGCTGCACAAATTTTTTTTGTTCTACTAACCTGACTTTCAAATTTCTGAGAGTACTTGGTGTTTAGTGATACTGAATACTAAATCAGCTATTAGACATTATTAGTCTGTTATTAAAATAGACTTTACTGATTCACACAGATAATAGATAACCATTAATCTTATGCAGCCTTTTTTTATCTGGTGGATTGTTCTGATATGAGCTGCCAATTTTATCAGATTACAGTAGACTGTGAAAGTGATTATTGGGAATTTATTTTAAGTTCTGTCTTTTCTTTATTGTAAAACTTTCCCATGATTGAGCAGTATATTTCTGGACCCCAAGATAGTACTAACACACACAGTGAAGAAGGCGAAAACACTTTCCCAATTTCTCCCAGAGTCACTTGTGGTGTTTTCCCTGGGGCGCTACTACTACTGCAGAAGCAGCTTTGAGCATATTGTATATGCTGTACCATGCTTACTGTACCAAACCCAATGTAGCTGAACGAGTCACAGGGACTCATTGCAACCTCTATCTTATGCACAGTACAAGCGACCACAGATGTGACAGAAGTCCTGGACCTGCGTAAAAGTGACCGCAGCAGTTCACCGAGACAAACACGTGTGAAAAGAAAGACAAACACAGCCCTGTGAGCTGCTACTGGAAGATAGCAACTAATTAGAGAGCTTTCTCCTCTGCTCAAGGGGTTGTCTTATGATTTAAAGAGCCCAATGAATATGTATATGATGTGAGCAAGGGGATGGCTGGATCTAGGTCAGGCTGCTGGTGGATGATGAGTTGCCTGTGAAGTGAAACAAGGAGACGTGCGGCAACACCAGGCTATTCGCAAACCCCTCTAGAGGCATGCAGATGTGAGGGACCTTAACTTTTCCAGATTATCTAACAAGTTGATGGACTCTTGGTATTCAGAGAGAGATGGAAAATCCAACTGGAGAGCCCTAAATGACTTCTCTGGGGATCGTTTCTGTCTGTTAGAGCTTGGCATTTTAGCAGAGCAACTGGATGCATTGATTGGTCCATGCACTCACACACCAAAGAGAATTTGAAATTGATACTGTAGCTTTACAAAGATGGTGCCTTCATGTCCAGTGAGAGATGCATGTGTGTTAAAGTTTGCAATGAGAATTTGTGCAACCCCTTAACATTCTGTGCAGAAAAGACAAATAAAAAGGCAAGAATTTATCTTCCAAAGCTTGAGTATCACACTGACCCTTCCATGGTCTGTATGGCAAACAGGATGTGCAGTGCAGAATTATTAATATTTTGGTTGTTCTGCTATCATTCCTCCCGCCAGCACTATTAATACAAGTACAAAAACAACTGATAAATTTCACAGCTCATAGTTTTGCTACCAATTAATTACTTTGACTTACATTATCAGCATAAATATAATTGGCTTGACAACTTCAGCAAAGTCCGATTTATTTATAGAGCTAATAAAAAGAACAATTATTTCATTACATGGTGACACAAAAAAATGGGAGTTAAAAATGATTATGCTTGGGGAGGAAAAGGGCTCTGTGACCTAGAGATTCAGGCCGGGAAAGAGAATAAGAAGTGTAAACTGGTGACAAACCATGAATTGATTCAAAAACAATCTTCAAATAAACTCTGTATTTAAATGATAACCGGTGAAGGGGGGCAATTACTGGAGAAATTAATTTTCCTGCTTTTAATGGAGGGGTTTCGCTAATTTTAAATTAGCTAGAGATAAAAACACTTTCAATACAGTCGTCTTCATCGGTCTCAGGTTGAGAACTGTGCAAGAGAGTTTGAAAAACATCCAAAAGCTGAAAGTTGAAGTTTTCTTTGTATTTGAGGCGAAAGGGAAAAGCCAAGCAGCCCACCACACAGCGGAGTCCACCCTGCTGTCACACATGTCTAACCAACAGATCTGTCAGAGGATATGAGAAATGCCCCCAGTATTATTTTCTTTTATTAAAATGTGCAACCTTTTCCCCACTTGCAGTCACACTTGGGAATTTGAATGCTTTATGACTCTTGTATGCATGACAGCTCTCAATAAACACAAAGATTTCTTTATTTCCTTTTTCTTTTTTCTTTTGAGGGGAAATGGTTCGGATGAATTACCCCATGTAATGTGTAGAGCATTTCAAAGCAAACCCACAGAGAGCTAAATCTCTGATCCCGGGCTTCTCAAAACCTACTTAAATAACTGCAACTGTACCTGTGACCGTAATTCTCAGCCTATTATCACAGGAGAATTTCCAAGACTCACACCCCAAAAGGATTTAATGTGTGAATTCTGCACCAGGTTTCAGCCAGCACATACTGACAGTCAGAAATACAGTCTCTCCACTGCACTCTATAACAAGAAATGCTTCCACTTTATAGGATTGTGAATCTTTTTCTCAATGTAATGAACTCCCTGACAGGGAAGTGTCAGAGCAGCACCACAGTAAAACATGGCTGTTTCCTGTTGCCACTACTGAAAACAGCCACGCTCCAGTGTTTTAGTGATGGTGGCGGAGCGGCTGCCAACATCACATTTCCTGGTGTTCAATCAGTGAAACGGATGAGTCTCTGCTCCAGACAGTGATGCTGACACACATACACTTACGCATAGATATTCCGGTGCAGTCCTCAGTAGTTGCTTTCAGTTTCTCTTTCTCACACTCTTTCTAATTGTATGTTTGGCGAAACTCCATCCACCTCACGTAGGTGCAGAGGAGCAACGCTGGACTGAGCACAACGTCTCCGCCAAGTTCAATAGTTCGTTTGTTCCCTGTGATATGTGTTACCGAAGATCCACACGCTGCTCCGCTCATTATCACTTGAACATTGTCACGCTGGAAGAGTTTAATGTTCGACGTTTCCTTCTCCTCAGAGAAGCCACAGTGCTGACACAGTGAGTGGATCATGCGAAATGAAGAATGACAAATGTGTTTCCGGCTCAGCACAGGAGCCTTGTTGATTTATATCACGGAAGAATGAGAGTGGGGCTGTTCTCTTAGTCTTCAGGCATCTTATTGAAGATACCAGATGCAATTTGTGTGTTAAGGTTCTGCCCCCCCTTAAAACGTGTCTTCATGTTCTGGTTTGGGATTTTGTAGTACATATCTTTTGTTTTGCTGTTGACATTCTTGTTCTCTGTTGTCTTCCTTACTTTATTTATGGAGCAGTATAAGCTCTAGTTGCAGCTGGTGAAAAAGTACATCACCTTGAGCAGGGACTGTTTCCTCACCTTAAAAAAATGTAGAGCAACTGCATGTGAATTTCATCCTGATTCTTGCAGCTGAAATACAGATACTTTTAGACAAATGAATTTAACATTATATTGCTACACGGGATAAATCGAGATCTATATTAATTTCTTCCTAGTCGAAAACACCATTTCAGAAATCCACAACATCAATCTTCCAAGGGCAAAAATGGCATCACATTCTGATGCATGTGCACTGGGATTTTACAATTCTTACCAGGAAACAGACAATACATGCAGATATCTGCATTATTTCTAGTCCTAATTGTAGATATCAGAAATTGCATCTTTACTAGTCATTTTATGAACTGTTCTTTTTGACTGGGAATGTAAAAATACAAGTACCTGGAATATATATCCAGACTTGCTATTAAATAATATAACTGGGACTTACACTGTTTAAGGAGTTTCACTATTTTTTAATGTAGTAATACCTAGTGAATCAAAGTTTATATCTATTAAAATGTATATTTGAAATAAAATTTCTACGCGTCAGAATGTGATGCTGTTGCATGCATGTTTATCATTCCAAATCATTTCAAATGGTGAGAATACAATATTGACTAGGACAAATGCCATCATGGATATTTTAAATGTAATTACAGATAGGTCTATAGTTTGCCACACAGTTCCTCAGAGCTGTCTTGGTTAATCAACAACAGAACCTCAGGAGAACTTGCTTATAATCGTGCAAAAAAAAAAATTCAACAAAAAACTTTTATCCATCCAAACAAACAAACTCCTGTAGACGTTGTTTGGATGAGTGCAAGCAATTAGCTAAGACAGCAGGGTGATTTAGACTGAGGACCTTCTAGCTGTGAAACAGCAGCACTAACCACTCCACCACTGTGCTACTGAAAAACATTAAATGGATGACAAGAAAATGGAGAAAAATAAACCTGGATGACTAACGCTGATCACTCGTGGTACCCAAACAGCTCTGATCCATCAAGACATGGATTTTATTTGATGGGTCAGTTGTGAGGTGGGGCCTCAGTGGGTGGGACTTGTTTTTCAGTGCATCCAATAGATGTTTGATTGGGCTGATATGTGAAGCAAATTTGAGGCCATTTCAACACCTTTGGGACTTTGCCGTGTTTTAAAAATCCTTTTTGCACTGTGGCAGGAGCCACAATCTGGTTAAATGAGACCACTGCCATCAGGAAATGCTGCTGCCATAAAGCAGCGCACTTGGTCTGCAGCAGTATTTTGGCAGGGGACAGGTAGTAAAGCAAGATCCAAATGAATTCCAGAAGGTCCGGTCAGTGCATCACACTGCCTTTGCCTGCTTACCTTCCTCCCACAGTGCATTGCAGTGCTGTTTTCACTTTAAAATGGATGTACTACAAGAACAGACCTATCACTTGCTGCCTAATATATCCTGAACCCTGACAGGCCACGGAAACAAGATAATTAGTGTTGTTCACTTCACCTGTTAGTGGTTTAAATGTCTATATTTATCTGGTCACCAGTGAGGAGAGGCCAATACTCTCCACACTGGTACTGTGTGACTGCAGCCACTCTGTTGCTGTTCGTAAAATAAATTAGTAAAATTCATGCTGATATTGTGGTTAAGTTTTGTTTTTATAGTGATACATTAAATTCTAAACTAAATGAAACTGCAATATTTCAATGACATTATAGCTGGCTACTGAATTCCATTACTTTTACAGTATCTACTGTCATCCTGTAATTTAATACTGTGACCTCACAGCAGTGCCATAAAACATTTACTGTGAAATCACAATGTAATAAATTATATGTACAACAGCACACTGTAACAATACAACAACATCATGAAGGCTTTACTATGAAATCAGAATTGGAAACAGTAACTTTACAACAACAAACTCTATTGCACGATAACAGTGTAATAGAGTATTTTCACAGTAGCACACTGTCGACTTACAGGAATTTAATGTCAAAGTTACTGTGAAGTTACAGTACAGAGCTGTCAAATTACACACAGCAACATGCTGTGAAAGTAATGCAGCTAATAGCCAGTAATTTACTGTAAACTTGCAGCCTAATAATTTACAGGGTAGAGAATGTGGTCTCCTGGTACCACGTAGGAGTCTTGGTTATTTTGTGTAAGAAGCACATAATAAGAGTTACAATATTCTCAAGACAACGAATGGATTTGACAGGTGCCCTTGTAAACAGATAGTGTCACTTCACCCTTTGGTTGTTTTAATGCTGATCAGTGTAGATAAAAAATGTTAAAAAGTTTTAAAAAAATTACTCACTAACAGCCATGTCAGATAGAGGAAAAGTTGCTACAGAGATCAAAAGGAGCAAGCAAATACAAACCACAGTATATACAGTATATATGTGTGTGTTTGTTAAAAATAGAAATAATGTATTAAGCACAAACAAAGTGATTGCAGAAGTTCCACTGTCAGTTCTTCCTTGTGATGTTGCACTGCTGCTGTTTGATGCCAGTAGGCTGCAAATTTGTGCCTTCAACAGCTGAACTCTGAGTCTGGTCATTATAACGCTATTTATTCACAGTGGGAAGCGAAAGACATACTGAAATTAAGTTCATTTATTCAGAAGTTAGTAGTTGTCTACACGAGAACACAAAAAAGTTTGCCACAGAAGGCATACATTTCTTTGAAGTGTAAACTGAAAACTTAAAGAAAATGTTTAACTAGTACAGACTTTCAAAAACTGTCTTGAAAATTAATGTCCATTTGTTTTCCACGTTTACAGTATGTTTCTTCACAGATGTTTGTGAAATATGCAGGGCATGTTCTTAAACTGCAGGGAAAATAACATTAGACCTTCTGGTGTGTTAGATTTTCATTTTCTTAAAAACATGAAAAGCATACAGATGCATGGCATATTTTCTATCCCTTACTCGTGAGATGCTTTTGTCTGTGTCATAACTTTTAATGGTAGAACACATTTTTTATATCATTGCTTTAGCAAATGTAGCAATAGGACAGAAATATATACATGCACTTGTATTGTTAAAAGAAGTTTACTTAAAGCTGCAAAATGAGCAATTCACTGAATCAAATGACTTTCTATAATGCAAAATATTTTTGGTCTTTTTAAGCTCATTGTTTTTATTTTATGATACATTTATAGTCCTAATTTTTGAGTCTCACTACACCATTCACCTCTGTTTTCATCAGGGCCCTTCACTTTGTTTTACGAGCAACTGTCAAGTGATCAAGGTTCAGAGAAGTAGATGAACTGAGAAACAAACAGGCTAATGTAAACAAAAAATATTTTTTCCTTTGAATTATTTTACATTATTGTGATAATCACATAATGTAAGAACTGTTTGAAGCCTATTTGTATATGATGGGCGACTCCTTTATTGAAAAAGCCAATGATGACATCAACATCAAATTGTCAGGGATTTTGCAGTTTTTCTAAAAACTTTTGGCTCAACTGTTAGAGAGCTAACGTTTTTAAAGATTAACAAAGTATGTGTTCATTAAAGCATTTAATACATAAAAAACAGCATTTTGGTTTGCCAGCAAAAGAATGTAGAGTAGCTCAGACCTTTTTCTTTTAATAAATATTTAAATTGAAAATGAATTATTAAAAAAATATTTGTAGTCTTTATTATTTAGTTATTCAAAATGAAGTATTTGCTTAGTATTTATAAGTCAAGGTTTTCTCAAAATATCCACGGTAGCTGTTATGCATCTAGGACAATTGTGTAGTCACATTTGCAGTAATGTGTGGAGGAAAACTGACTCGAAAATATATCACAAAATTTTACAATATAATTGGGTAACAATATAAATGACTAAAAAACCCTACACCATCTTTGGCTCACAATTCTTCTCTCTTCCAGTTTAAGAACACTCCTCTTTGGGGACAGGGCTGTTTTTAGTCATACGAGCTTGCCTTGGGTGCCACCAGCTGGAGGGGTGCTTAAAGAGATGTCTTATTTATTTATTTTTTAATCATTTGAGTTCGAGCTATATTTAGGAATTAACTTTAGTAACTGCATAACATAAAATGTTCACATTTTCTTTCAAAATACACATTCTGGCATTCGGTACATTACGCAGCTCTACACTGCAGCAGCAGTCAGACCGAGTCAGGCTCAGTATGAGAATGACAGATACCTGCAGAAGCGGGAGCAGAATGCAAGTTAATTTTAATCCACCAAGGTGAAGAACCAACAAGCCAAACCAGAGTGCATTCAGAAAGGGCTCTAATACGAAGCACCCAACCTGGCAACACACTTTATTAACGTTCCAGCTTAGAAGACAATAACCAGTGTTGTAGTAAAGATAAGATAAATAAAGTTTTTAAGTTTAGTTTTGATGCTTCAATTAAGTTTGGCAACTTTTGGAAATGCAACAGAAATTAGAACATAAAAATTAACCTAAACTCACAATGTTTTCTCTTGAAATGTGGTGGATTTAAAGTAGAAAATAACAGAACACTGAACTCAAGCAGAATACAAGAACACAAAACTGCATTTTAGTTGGAACTGGTATTTTGCTGTGCTTGCACTTATTTAAAACATACACCTATAAGAACAGAAGATTTCACTTTCCTGAAACATACTTAAATAGAGTAACTCCCAGTAAGTTTCAGTCTTTGTTCTGTTTGCTGTGGGCTAACCGTCACTTACTGCAGAACACCAGTGGCGTTGAAGTTTGTACCCTATCATCTGGCCTCCTCTGCTTGCTGATGTTGAAGCCTGTTGCTGAGCATGGTATGCACTACTCACACACACACACACACACACACACACACACACATTCCCTGCAGTGAGGCGTTTGTACAGCTGTAATTGCCATAGATATAGCAAGTGGGGTGGCTGCGGGTGGGAACAGTGGAGAACCTCTCAGTAGGTGGCGGAAAACTGCAGTGAAGGGAGGTTAAAATCAACCAACTAAAGGCCACCGTGGGGCCTAATTACCGAACGAACATGGCTAATGATGATGCTCTACCCTTGTGGTGCTGTGTCCAAAATGTGCAGCCCAATCCGTCCAAGTCTCCCTCCTTTGCCCAATTCTTGCTGCTTGGAAAATATGTTTGAAGCGTGATGGACAGCATGCAGCATATAGTGTACATACACCATGCTCAATATTTCATGTGTCACAAACACTGTAGGCTTGTGTATAAACAGTGGATTCAAAGAGAGTGTGTGGTTTCCATATGGGAGCATGTGGACTATGAATGGTTTCAGAGGACATGGGTAGTTATTTAGAGTGATTTCTTAAAAAGCTCTCTGCAGGACATAAACAATCACTCAGGGATCGTTTCCTTTTCACATTTCCCACTTGGTTCTTGTGACTGATGGGAGTCAACACACATACGTTGTGCTGCTGCCGACAGACTCCACAGCTGTTTACCTTTGAATTACTCCTTTGACAGGTTGAGGGAAACCACGAGATGCTTCTGTGAAACCGCTCCCAGTGATGAATATACAGTCACACAAATTAAACAGGGAAAAAGACTGTGAGTGAAGCTGCGGGGTTTTCAGGAGCTGTCCAGATGCTGAAAGCGCGGAAATCCGCCTTTTCAAAAAGTAATGCGAGCTGATGGATCCGGAGGGGCTGATGTCATTTTTAACACTAGGATGAAAATATTAACTATTCATTCACCGCAAAGCTTGAACATTATATCCTGTTCATAATTTGAGGCAGTAATTGTCCTTCTGCAGGGAACCGCCATTGAAGGTTCCCATAAACCCTAAAAGAAGAGAAAAATCACACTTTTAACATCTGTCTTGTGACAATCACACCTGATCTAAAAAAAAAAAGTAGGGAGAAAATACAGTGAAGGGCTTTATTCACGTGCATTTATTGTCTCACTTAGAGGCTGTTAGAAGTGACGATCCCTCCAGCCATGAATCAATAGCTGGACTCTGCAGCGAGTGCCAGTCGCAGCCCCGCATGTAGGAGAATGCAGACAGGAGGGGCGGAGTTCGCAGCTTTCACTTTTCAAACGCTCCTCCGGCAGAGAAGCTCATTCTTTGCCCGGGAAACCGCTGATGTGATGCCACTTTAGTCCAATCCGTCGCCTCCCCCACTAAACTTTCCATGCGGTTTCCCGTCCGCTGGGCAGCACCTAGCTTTGTCTGGACCCCGTCCTCCCCGTGCTCGCTCGTCCGCCGTCGGCTCTCCAGGTTCACGGGGACCCCCACGGCCCGGTGTGCTGGCCCGGGTCTGTCGCTCGCATGGAGGGAGACGTCATGGACAAAGTAGAGGCCACGGCGACGGTCCGTGACTTCGACCCCATCAGCGGGAGCATCCCGGCCACCAAAGTGGAGATCACCGTGTCATGCAGGTGAGTCCGCTCCGGTGCTGATGCTGATTCCTCCACGTCAGGGATTGGGCAGCTCCGCGCGCTTTGGAGGCGTTTTGGAGGGTGAACGACAGAAACGTGTTGTTAAACATTATAGTTCTACAATAACTGCTTGTGCTTTATACTTACGGAGAGCAACAGCAATTTTTTGAATGATTAAAAGATAAAACTACAAAACGTGAAATGTCAGCCCTCATTCTCTGCTCTGTTATAAAGACATGTGGATGAATATGACCTCATTGGAATATTTGTAGCTTTATAAATATTTTCTTATACTTTTAAACAAAACGCAGCGCAGAAATGTCCAGAGATGATCTGAGTTGCCTTTAATAAATTGGACAACGTGAACGTGTCCAAACTTTGGTCTTTTGCCTTTGTCGCCTTTATTGCAAACATCTGGACTTTGGATCCCATTGACTCAAACCTCCCGCCAGCGTCTCGGGGGTTCGCAGCTGTCCCGAGCCACAGGAGCTGCCACCGTCGTAGTGTGACGCCGGGCACGTCAGGTTCTCCCCGAGGCAGCGAGCCGTGTGATGCCATGTGACCGTTAGACGGGAATATGAAAATATTTCGCATGAAATATTTCTGCTTGTTGACCATTAGCCTTTGATGGACACGTAGCAGCCCCCCAAACCTCCACAGAACCACGAAGATCGCAAGTGTCTCGGTGGGCAGGGTGGGGCCGCGCTGCTTGCAGGTAGAGTCACTGTGCACAGATGCTGCTGCATTGCTGTTACGTTATGATATTTCTTTGGGAAATTTGGTTAATTTATTATACAGTCTCATTTTGCCCGAACCCACAGTGTTTGTGCCTTTTTTTCTATAGTATTGTCATATGCAGTGTCAACGGCAGTGCACATGTTCCCGCTGCTGTTGAAATTAAATCTGCAGCGATTTTGGAAATTAAAATAGTTTAAGCCACAGGCCAGAGATTTATCAACCAAACACCATGCTGACAACATTTCCCCCCTCTCATCTGCATCCTTCTTTAACTCTCCATTGGCTCAATCAGTTATGTAGAGGGGGAACTGATTGATTATCTTGCTTCGTCAGCCTCTTTGAAACTGTGAACTTGTTCAACAAAGCCATCATTCCCTTATAACCCATATTGGATATTAATTATACACAGTTCATTACAAGTCATTGGACCATTAACAAGGAGACAGGTGGAGGATGGTGCAGCTATGAGGAGGGTTTAAACCCTACAAGTCTTTGTTTATGTAATTAACATATTGGAGTGTGTGCAAAATTGAAGCGTGAGTGTGGTGAGGTTGACATATGGAGCTTAGTTGGTGCGTGTGTGGGTATGTTATTCATCATGGGGCCGTTTGTTGTTAGTAGCAGCTGCACCCGTGTTATTTCCCTCTTGGTATATGCTTGTTTTTTTTACTCTAGACCTTCATACTCTAAACAGGATCTGTGTTGATGCCCTCGGGCTCTGTCGATCTGCGGCTCCCTTGTCTGTCATTAATGTCTCTCCAAACACAGACTTGCTCCAGGACAACGTTTGACAGAGAAGAAAAAAAATGTTTTCTGCTCTCACAAGGCCTTGAAACATTGTCTGTTTCAGATGCAAACATTTCAGGCACCTTCATGTTCTTTTTTTGTGACTTGGAGATAACGCTACAGTAACTCGTGTCTGACCTCTGAGAACAACTTTAAGCACTGGACCCAGTTTATAAGTTGGACACATATGAAATACACAGTCATGCATGGAGCCATTCCTCCCACATATCAGCAAGTGTGTGTTTGGTTTTTCCAACAGAAGCACAATGGGTGTTATGTGGGTGAGAGGCACAGGCTCCACAACTCTGTGTAATTGATTTAGTAAGCCTGAAAGCTCTGAGATTGCAGTGCACATGGAATTGAATTGCCGTGTGCAGCCCTACAGGCATTCTCATAACCCTCTGCCAATACCACACCGAGCCCCCTGACAAACTGGAGGGGCTGAAGCAGACAACCCCTTATCAAAACAAGTGCATATCACTGTGATGGCACATTGTTCCCCGTCTATGACTCTTATTGGTTTTGCTCACAGGTCAGCCAGTGAGCTGAGCCTAGAGCATCTGCTTGTGAGCTGTGATGCTACACTCCAATTCAGCGATAAGATGGTTCTTCAAACTCAAGTGGCCTCTATTCCTTCCTCTGCTGTGCCAAACGCATGTTGGTGAATACAGTTCACCAGGTTAGGTTCAATGGTCCCCCGGTGCATTTAAAGGCTTGATCACCCTTCTTACTTTGCAGGAATAAATTAGTTCATTAATCCATATTTAAGCGGCTCTGATTTTGTCACAATTTTTGTATGTGATTTTGTACATCACGCTTGAGCAAAGTGGTTAATGTGAATCCTGGTGGATTATAGAATGCACCTTTTCTATATCTCAGCCTCCCAGACCGTCTCAAAGTCGCCGTGTACAATGACTTAAGGGAAGCTGGGGCTTCAGCACTGTGATTCCACCGTGAAGCACATTTTTAGTAATGAAAGCTGGGAAAAAATGTTAACACAGACAAAAATTTCCTAAAAGTTAAACACACGGACCTTATTTAATGAAAAATGTTTTTTTATTTCATCAGTGTACAGAGTTTAGTGCAGGCCATTTATAATGTTTTTTTCAAATGCACAGTTTACTGTACAGTATGCGCCTCTAAGGCCAGAATGAAGGAGGTGAGTCAGGCCGATAAGCTTGACAACCTTTACAAAGGTTTACAACCCTTATCACAACAGAGCAAGGGAACAAGAAGTTCCTGCTCCTAAAAGATTACTTTTGGCATCCAATTTTTGATAGTTACCGTCGACAGGAGATAGAGGTGATAGAAATGAGCAAAATGATTTCATGAAAACCCCAGCGTTGGACAATGTGTCACTGAAAATACATGATATCCACTTAAGTCCAACAAAACCACTACCTACAAGGATGTAACTTGATTTTGTATTTAATGGTAAATTGTTGCTTATAAATTGCCCAAAGCTCATCCCCCCGTTTACACACACAGCAATATCAGTGGTTCCCATGCAGGGTGCTCATCTGAGCCACCAGGAGCAACTTGGGGTTTAGTGTCTTGCCCAAGGACACTTCGACATGTAGCAAGAAGGGACAGGGGATCGAACCACAGACCCTGTGGTTCACGGACGACTGCCGAAACCACTGACCCTGTGCTTCATGGACGACTGCCTTATCAACTGAGCTACAGGCGCCACCACATTTATTACTCTCACTTTCAACAACAGATCAACCGCAGCCGTATTATAAAAAATATATATCCTCTGAAACATGTCAAAACACACAGGTATGCTGTTAAAATGTGGAATCAGCTGACAAAGCTACCCTACCTACCCCTGGCACAGCCTCCCACCTGACAGCTTGAGCGTAAAATTTCACCAGAACGAAAACGCTGCATTGTGTCCATCACCTTGTTTTTTTTTTTTTTGCTGTTGCTGCAGAGCTGTAACCGTTTGCCGTGATAACTTGATAAGAATAGCGCTAAAAAAATTTAAACAATTCATTGCATAGCTGTCAGGATCCAACTCCACCATGCCACACATCTCTTACAGGATTCCTTACCAGGTGAAGCACATCAGAGGTCACATGACCGCTAGCATCTTGTTACCAGGAAAGGGTCTTTGGTGCACAAGGCCACTAACTGCTGTTCCCCATGGTCACTCTGAAACCTTGTTGCATGATTCTTTATCTAAACTCTTCCTGAAGCAATCATTGCAGCAAAGGGGGGCCTAATGCAATCATCAGAATGATTGGAATGTGGAGCTTCATTGCTCGATCTGTCAAACACAATTGCTCGCGCAGAGCAATTGGGATTCACGCTGTGTAACCAAGCCATTGTTTATTCAAGTGCGTTGTTATGGCCTGTAACTCTGCGGCTGTTGTTGTGTTAATAGCTATTGTAGCCGTTAATCTTATTCAGTCTTGGTTACCCATTCAATCAAACTCTGTGACCTGCTTTTTCTGGTTGAAACATCCCTTTCAAATGAACTAGTTTGCATTGTGCAAGAGCATAAAATATTAATAAAAGAGCTGTCTGAGTAGGAGAGAAATGTCAATTTGTAGTGTTTTTAATGTGCTCTTCTTTTTACATTGTGTTCTGGGTTAAGACTGACCTGGGGCAAACTTGGGGCAGCTTTTATCTTACAGGATGGTTTGTGTCTGTAAGTGATGTGTCACATCTGTTTTGGGGATTGACACTTGACATGAGGGTGCCAAAAGGAAGATGATATTTTTTACTAATTTTGGGGATGTTGGGTTCAGAGCAAGCGAGTCTCAATGGTCGATGGAGCAGATAATTATGTATGAACCCCTGACACGGTGAAAATGAGTTTGGGTCTCAGACACTTGGCTTATTGTGGTGTTAGTTTTATTAATATGTTTTAATTTGGGAGGTATGACAGCAGAGGGGGATTCCATAGAAACACAGCTGCGGTGCCACACCAGTGCTTTATGACACTCTGCATGTTGTCTGTGTCATCTGAAAGTGTTGATTGGAATGACAGGAAAAGTCAAGAGTGTGTTGTAGCAATAAGAAATCAAAGCAGTCTCTCAAGGCTCTTAAGGATCAAACTGGTCTTGTCACTCTTTTCAAAGATCCTTAAGGGTCAGCAGAGTGGATTTTTGTGTTGGGAATGTTTGACCTAACATCACAGATTGTCTGGAAAACGTACATGGTGTGACAGGATGCTGAGTGAAGACTGATCACATTTTGTTGCATATGTCGAGGGTCTGTCCCTCTTTCACAGTCTTATCCAAAGGGCTAAACAAGCTCATCATTGTCATTTCTGTAGTCAGAGTTAGTAACTGTTAGATACTTTAATGTTATTCTACAGTTTTTACTGGAGCAAAAATTGACTTTTCTGCCTGTGCTGATGTGAATGTTGGGTCTTTGCCACAAAGTTAGGGCTGGGGCTAAAACAGCTCCTGTTCATTGCAGGGTACCAGCTTATTATCAGCTTATTAGTCAAAATGTGTGTGGTTTCACTGATAAGTACAAAGCATAAATTGTAGTAAAGATACAATATGCAACTTAATTTATTAGCAGCATGAGACTCAACATCAATCCACCCTGCTCAGATGGATCCTCCTTCTCTCAATTTGAGTTTATTCAGGAAGCTTTAGTCACTCACCCCACAGTTCCATGTCTCCATAATCTTTAAAGCTGATATTGTACTTTTTTTTCTTTCTTTCATTTATATATATATATATATATATATGTATGTATGTATGTATGTATGTATGTATGTATGTATGTATGTATATATATATATATATATATATATATATATATATATATATATATATATATATATATATATATATATATATATATATATATATACACATATATATATATATATATATATATATATATATATATATATATATATATATATATATATATGTGTGTGTGTGTGTGTGTGTGTAGCTAGTTTCCAACCACTGTCATTTCTACAAAACGACAATAGGTCTATTCAGAAATTACATGCTATGTAATGTTATTCAGACTCTCATTTTGTAAGCCAATATTTACAACTGCAGTCATTCATACATTTTTCATATCGTCTGTTACATTACATCCCCCGTTACATAACATTTTACAGTATATGTGTTTACATATACATTACACATAATGATATTTGTTTTCTATAAAAGACTTGCTTTGGTGAAGGATCTTGAGCTTATTATTCACCAGGAGTGAAATCTACCAGGCATTACATGCTTCTTTTCTCTGTCTTTGATTAAGAACAGATGGGAACCTTTTTAAATCACCTACACACTGAGCATCCCAAACTTAATATATTCAAAAGACCTCTGACTCACATCACCCATCTCTTCCTTCCAATTGCATGTAATTGGAATCACTAGTTTTGTCTAGGACACAATACATCTTATACATACAAAACCACAAATTTCAGAGCCATAACACAACATACTGTAGGTGGTTGCTAGTTTTATGCTTTTAAAAAAGTCATAGTAATGAAAGCATGAGTTTCTTACTTTGACTTGCTAAATTTCCACCATAGTTTTGATGCAAACATGGGAAAGTTCTACTATCAAAACACTTCATTCAATGTACAGTATAATTTACGTTGCCAGTATGTGAAATATATGGCTGGTGTGTGCCCAGAGGTATTTGCAGTTTGGCTTTTTTGTATTGATGAAAGAGATGAAAGGAAATTAGAATTCACAGTAGGCTAAGTGCAAAGTGCTTTAGCAAGATTATAAAAGCCATATACTATCAGTGTCTGCATCTCCCTCAGCTCTCAGGAAAAAAAAAAAAAGTCTTTCTTTGCACAAACCCAGGCTGTCACATTGTGCAATTAGCAGTGCTACTGCTCCCAGTTCGGACATTAGTCACACACCAAAAAAAACAGCTTGAAACAGGGAGACACGGTATATGTGCGTTCTCATATATTACACCAGCAGAAGCATAGTTTTACAACAACCATTCCGTCGCTGCCCACGAGACGGCCGCCCAGGGAGTGCTCTGCAGCAGGTATCGTGGACCTGCAAAGATCCCAGGTTGAACAGAAACTGAATAATTAAACAGATGGAGGGGGAGAAGACACCTGGTGCCATCACAGTGAAGGTCAGCAGATGGGTCTGTCACTAATAAAGCAACCAGATTGTGCAAAGAATGCGACAAAGGCGAGGCTTTGGAGATCCAGATGAAAGCGGCGTTACTCAGTAGTATCATCTGTTACCAACCAGGGGAGTCGGTTATGCAGCACAGGCAGCGATACCCAACCATGGAATGCAGCAGTGAGTCAGATTTGGATCATTTGTTTTTTTTTATTTCGTGTTTGTTTTGCTGAATATTTTCAGTCATTCCGTGAGGTTGAGTCATTGCAAATAGAGCTGTTTCTTGTTTGGTCCCCACACATCTGTATGTGTTGACCTTTCCTGCATAATATACTGTACATTATTTATTTCTGAAATATAACATACCCCTGTTGAAAACTGAATATTTCAGTCTACATAATGGAATTTCTCCAGTTTGTAAAGGGTCGACTGGCTGCTGCAGCAGCATTGTTTCCAGCTTGATTCTCTCACACTTTGACCCCTGGGAAACTGCTTAAAGCTATATTAGATAAAAAGTAGACCTGCTGACCCACTGGTGTGTGAGTGGAAAGAAAATGTCTCTCCTCAGTCAAAGAGCAGAGGGCCATAGGGCAGAAGGGAGGGTGAAGTGAGAGAATAGAATTGAAAATGCAAACCATTCCTCACGTTCTCCTGTCCACCGTCTCCCATTGTCTCCAATGTAATATAGACATTCCTGCCTGTAACCCAGTCAGACACTTAACTTTGAAGCGTTTGCTGTGTTCTTTTAAGAACCAATGAGGCAGCAGCTCATTCTGGAGTGGGCCAGCCGGATTCACGACTATTTAAAACCACTTTAAACAGAATTAGATGCTATTTTTCCAAGGTGCCAATTATGATTTTGACAAGTCAAAGAAGTGGAGGAGAATTAAGTGCCAACAATAATGCACTGCAGGTGCAGAAATTAATTCCCATTTCTTTAGTTTAATAATCAGCTACATGGACCAAAGAGCTACTAAAATATCTCCAGGAATCTCAACATTCCTAATATATTATTTTCAATTGGAGTTCAGCTTTTCAGTTCATTTTTTACAGGTCAAACATTCTTCAAAGTTGCCTTGTAGTGTTGTTTTGAGACATTTCTACAGCTGAAATAATTTGCAAATCATTTTTCAATGATTTTACATTTTAGTTACTGGTAAATTAACGAGAAAAACTTTATTTGAGAAACCAATATTTTACATCGGACAAACATTTGATAGAATGTTAATTGCTTTTGTGATGCAGATATTATTGCACTCACAGTTTTAATGAAGGTGCTGAGATCAAGAGGAATAAAAAAGTGATGTTTACTGTTTTGATTCACGCATTTGAAATGAGATGGTCATAATGATGATACCCTTAAATAAGACTGAAACATGAAATGTGGCAAGGATGAAGAGTAGCTGAATCTAATTACTTTTGTCCTACTTTCAGTGAACCTCATCTTCATCTACAAACTTTCTCTACATCAGCTTTTGGGATAATGATCTTTTCTTATCCCACTGAGGTTTGCACAAAGAATGAGTAAAGTTTAAAAAAAAAGCCAGTGTTTCTTCAGTAGAAGGAAACAGATTATCTGATACATTAATACCCAACCTGCGGCAGTATTGCATGTTCTTTAACCATGCACACTGCAAGATGGTGGATTAAGTTGTATTTATGTAGAAGTCTGTATAATATTTAATTGTCCTTCTTCCATGTGGCTTGTTCTCCAATGAGAGCTAGGATCAGGTGATTGACAAATTAATTGTCTGAGGGCAATGAAAGCCCAACAGTAACAGGTAAATGCGAAGAGACATTTACTCACGTATGGCTTTGTATACGAAGTGATAATTACACTGACAATGTTCCAGCTGTAGTCAGGTCAGCCCAAGGCTAATACCCAGAGAAGCTGCATCCCGTATCCCCCCGTGTATCCCTGTAACAGAAGATTTGGTGTCTAGGAATGCAGAATTACATATACATGAATGATGTCCTGTTGCTTGGATTCTGTCCTGAAATCTCATCTATATTCATTGAAATCCTGCTGTCCCCTAAAGGGATGAGAATTGTTCTGAACTGCACACAAGTTATTTATTGACCCTGCTCACAACCGGGGAGCAGAAAGACATATTTATAGGCTTTTACATCACACCGATACACTAACGAGGCAATTGAAACTATGTGGAAAACATCTGTCATTTGAAATGTTGTATGAAGGTTTTAATGGTACCAATTCCCTGTGTTTTGAAACTGATTTTTTTGTGTGGGACACATTCAGAATCTCCCAGTGTCTCTCCCACTCTAGAAGAAGCTAAAAATATACACGACATGAATAATATTAATGTTGATTGTGGTGTGGCTCTTATCGAGAGTGAGTCACTAAGCTAATCAGAGTGTCTGGCTGCTTGAAAAGGTGCTGGATGATGATCAGAACTGGTTCCAGGTTTGGGTTTTATTTGAAGATATAACATGGGAAATGCCCGAGTATGAATACCGACACGCAGTTGTGTTTATTATGGTTAAAACTGAGGCATTTAAATAATCATAGTGCACATGGCCTGTAGCGATTCCGAGATGCACACATAAATACCAAATGATTTTTGAATATAATTTAGCTTATGGATGCAAAGTGATGGACCTGTTCAGTTTATTAATTGTTGCTGTAAATGTGAGCCTTATACCGTATGTAGCCTCTGTTGTAGTCGTTGGTGTCTGCCCTGAGGTCAGAGGCACTGAGCTGAACAAGCTGAACTCACCTTCACTCTTTAGTGCTGTTTTAGCTGACTGTGAGTTCTGCATACATCCTTTGTTTTACCCATATCATGCATTACATGTAAATGAACAAGTACTTTTTATTTTCAATTAATTTGAAATAATTGTCTCTATTATTTAATTTATTGCCATGTAGTAGTAGTGAATAATGCCTCACGCCATCTCCCAGAGCTGAAGGTGACATCTTCAGATTGTATCTGACCAACAGTGTAAAATGCAAACAAAAAAAAGCCACAAATTTTTGTCACATTTGAGAAGTTGTGACTACAGAATGGTTGCCATTTTTTTCTTGAAAAAGTATTTAGTTAATTATGTAATAGTTACCACTTAGTTTCTTTTTTGTAAATTAATTATTCATCTAATTAGTGCAGCTCCAATTAGAATCTCCCTCTGCTTGAGCTGGGTGACCCCCCCTGCAAATAATGTCAATTCAGCTTTGGTACAACAGGTCATGTTAGATTCCAGCAGCATCTGTTATCCATGCTGCACATTTGCTGCAAAGCCTATGATGAGCTTGTTCCGTGTTTATAATCTTTCTGCTTTTTTTGTTTCTTTCTTACACGCTTATAACGTTTGTTATAATAAATGCAAAGGATTTTGTCACCTTAGCTAATGTATGCACTCTGAATTCTTTGCAGTTGCAGTATGTTTTAATACAATAGAGGTCCAATTTTTCCATGGCAGGATTGCCCCTTTGTCCTTTAGCTGAGCTTTAATGTACTTATTGTATTGCTCACTCAAAAATGAGAACTCAAGGACATTATGGTTTTATGTGAATGTGAGCATGTGTGTTATTATGCTATTATTTTGTAGGTGTTTTGATATGAGATTTTTTTTATTTAACTGCATTAAGGAGGAATCACTATAATAATAGAAAATTCCATATGTTACTTTGCTGGTGCAGTGCTCAATTTTAGTGAAAATCTCCAACTCAACCATGAACACACATGCTGGACTGAACTGGACTGTTTTTCTCTCTTACAGGAATCTTTTGGACCGAGACACTTTCTCCAAATCCGATCCATGTAAGTTTTGTACAATGCTAATTGTAGCTTAGCTTTTTCTTGATCCAGAATATGGTTCACTGACAACTCCTATCTTTTTGCGAAGCTATACATTTTGCTTTTGCTGAGCTTTGCTTTGATTCAGTTTACTCTGCTATTTCAAAGTGTTCCTTCAATAACTGCATATCATTTGCACAGTAATGTGACAACCTTTCCTCACTGAGAGCTACAGAAAGTACCTTAATGCATGCAGGGTATAAACAGCAGCCTTTGAATACAAATGGATGTCTTTTAGTGAGACACAGGGAATCGCCATAGAGGTGTATGTCTGATACACCCTGCAGGCTGGAGAATGGAGGGGATTTTTAACATAATTTTTAAAAAGTTTAAACCCTTTGTGTAAATTAGTTTCTGGAAAAAAAAATCACACTTACTTTGTGTTCTATTCACTTAAAGAAGAACCTTGAGAGATATGACAGGTCATGTTGCCCCCAGTCTCTGCTTCGTTTGAGTCTCAAAGTAAAACAGGAATGAGGAGAACTTCTTGTTTTTAAATTCTGTTATCATTATGCAGATTACATTGTGGTCCAAGAGCTTTCAATCTTGGTTTAAAGCTTTGTTCTTTGCATGTGGACATCATACCCAGTAGCTGATGCTGTGCGGCATCATCAAACTTGGCACTTCATTATGCTGTCAGGACAGGCAGGATAATTAATGATAAATGTCAGCAAAGAAGGAACAAAACAAACACTATCTGAAGAATCACGATGCTTGATTGAGGCTCATTAGTGAAGTTATTCTCTCCTTCTTTCTCTCCTTATCTCTGCCCCTACCTCCTCTCTTCTCAGTGGTTGTGTTGTACACGCAGGGCGTGGAGTCCAAACAGTGGAGAGAGGTAAGAAATCACAGCCGTCCTTCTGTCAACACAACTGAATCAGCCTGTCTCCTCTCAAGTATAGACTTCCCTCCCCAACCAGCCAACCCCCCTCACTAGCTCACGCTGAAGGTAAATAGTGCAAGTGCCAATCACTTGCAATTGATTGACCCTGCGAGTCTTCGTGCACTCGTCAGAACTGTGTTAGCTGTGACGGATTAAGGTGACAGCTCCACATATCAATAAAGTTTGCCTCTGCTTTAGAGTTGCCTCCGATTATTGGCCTCTGAACTGGCTTCTTTGGAGGGAGTGAAAAAGGGCAACAAGCTTCTGGGAATATTATTTGTCACTGTAAACCCAGTGAAATCTCAGTTTAAATGAGGTTTTAGAGAATACTTTATTGATTCAAGATTTTATTTTGCAGTCTAGCGTGTTTTTGGTCTAAGCACCAAGCATTATTTTTGAAAATGAAACTCTTTCAACAAAGGCTAAAAGTCAGCCCAGTCAGACATATACAGCACACTCAGTATTGTATGTACATGCCTCTGCTTTCAGACTCAAATTTTGTTTAGATGAATATGAATGTTATGTGCGTTGACTCCACATAGACCTCGGAGTCACGCGGGTTCACAACATTCAAAAGATACAAAGTAAAGGTTTCAGTCATAACCTGCATTTCTGTCAGTATACGGGATCTTAAAAATAAGCAAAGGCTTAAAACCTGTTTTTCGTCTGCAGTCTAGGATGACATGGAATTCAACATCCAGCAGATGATAAAAACTAAAGCCACTAATACATGGCAAAGCAACACAAAGCTTCTTTAACCCTTTGAAGATATAACATGTGAAATAGTGATCTGATGACCTGGCACATTGCTTACCCTCAACTGTAACCACAACCAACCAATATCTTAAAGGAATATTTGAGATGTAATTTAGATGAAAAGATTGGAGCCTCTTTCATGTCTGTACAGTAAATATGAAGTAAGAGCCCAGAGATAATTAGGCTCAGCTTAACAAATCTGAAAGCAGCACTGCCTGGCTTAATAACACATTGTATTAACTATGTGTTGCCAGTTTTACAGCAGTTATGTGCTAAAAATTTTTTGCCTGGGAAAAGTAACTTCATTGAGTCTCTGCTTGTTGCCTGCCTGGTAACTCCACACTGTCTCATCGGCATTAGGGTGAGCAAGTCTATTTACATATTTCCCAAAATGTCAGATATCCTTTAATACTCATACAACCCTCTAAATAAATAATCACTGACCAAGATCTCAGCACATTAAAAAAAGAGACTTTGGCGGTTACTTGGTCCTCACCGGGATAAATGTACAACACTCTTAGAGACAGGTGGATCACGTTTCAAACTAAAACTAAATTTTAATTGTTTAAAGGTTTTCCATGTATCTAAGGTACGTGTTAATTAGATTTTAATGTGTTCTGTGTCCTTTGTGTGTCTGTATAATGGTAAATTATCTGTGTTATCTTGTCTCGTGTAATGTGCCTGTGATTGTCATTTCTACTAATTAGAATGAATTTCCCAGCAGGAACAATTGGATGATTGATAGGTGCATGGATTGGTTGGATGTTTGATTGATTCTTTAATTGATTTGCTGAACAACTGAGTGTTTCGCTGCTTAATTTAACAAAAAATTTCTGCAGTGTTAAGAGCGTATCAGAGCGTATAACATTTAGTCTTGGTGACAAACTATAATTTTTCTTGCATGTCTCTCAAGGGGAGTCGGCTGGCTTTGGTTCACAGTGAACTAAAACATAGTTGCATTCCTTTCTTAAGGCTGAGAATAGTTTTACTGCTTAACATGCAAATGTGGAGGAGCATCAAGTGTAATGTTCAGGCAGGAAGTGCCTCCCACACCTGTCACCTCTTGTTACACTACCCCACCTCGAGCTTCCAAACTGTGGGTGCAACCCTGAACGAGATAGGGGCCTGTGTTGTTGTTGCAAATGACAGCTGGCTTTGTGAGCAACACACTCAAGCTGTGCAGTATTGATAAAGCTAAGCGCTTCTTTTGCCCCTCTGTCATAGGAGGTGTATTTGTTCTCCCGAGGGTAGATATGGTTGGTTGGAGCACCTTTTATTGTGCCATCAATCATCTGTAATCCAGTTATTCTTCTGTGGGACAAACTCCTGCATCAGATGTCACTCATTCACGATTCTGCATCACCAGAAGAATGTTAAAATGGGTGTGATATTTGTGGGACATGTGATTAAATATATTGTATAAAGCTACATTGCAGCATTAACACATTTAAATTCAGGCAAAGTTTGGCCCTTCTACATGCAGTCAAACTCCTGGACTCTAATCTTTTTAACAATGGATTTTCTGACGTTTCATTTATTCTAGTTAGGATTATTGAAGGGGAAGAAGTGTGCACTGCCAGCGCCCAGATATTACTATAACAGGGTTGTTTTTTTCTGGTGACAGTTATTTGTAGTGCTCTCCCAACTCTGACTTTACACACTGACTGTGTCCTTGGCAAGGTAGGAATAATATGAGGACTCGGAGACCTGTTATGTCCTTAGGGTGCTGTTCTATGCTCTTCTGCTGGTTTTCCTTTCTTTGTTAAGTTTGGCCAAAGTGAATGTGCCATCAGCCCCCTACTGCCACATTCAGCTACTATCACTGAAATGGGATCCTGTGGCTTGGTTGAGATTTCACCTCCCTTGCATCTGCTCATTTGGAGCGCTCACACTTTCTGACAGGGAGAGCTAGTGAAGAAGTGGTGTCGCACAGTAGTTAAACTTTCATAGGCTCACTGTAGACACACTGTCATATGTTATACACAGTCCAGTTTGACTGTCCTTGCATTTGCTCAGACACCTATTTGCTATTCTGCTTCTGTAACATCCCAGCACATAGCTTCCCTGGAAAGTCCCACAGTGAGTTTAACCCCCACTGGATGTAATCACGAAGGTGTGAGCCTTCTGATCATTAAGCCATAACACTATTATTAATTCACTGTGTCAGTTTATGGTGACACTTTCTACTGGGGATCTTTTTATTTATGCAGCTCAACATGAGGTCGTTGACTTTGAATTATTCATTCTGGATGCAATTAATGTGTGTGTGCTTGAGGGTGATGCAACACTTCTTGTGACTGTTGATTTGTTTATCAGGAGATCACCATATCAGAAAGTCTAGCTCTGTAACAGGATCTAATCCCTTTTCAGGGTGTGTGTTGGCGAGTTTGGATTTTCCTCATAATGCCAGGGAACAGTAAATGGTTTCCATCGCTTTTTCAGTCGCCCTGTGTAAAGACACATGCAGTGACTTGTTTTATTTGGCCTTTTTGTGTCAGCATCCAATCCTCTGCCACTGTTTTGAAGTAGCTTTAAGGATGGTGTGAATGTGGTGTTAATTAAATGAGTGTAATGGCACTGAAGTGAAGTGCTTTTCTCAAAGTTGCTCATCGCTAGTACAATGAGAAGAGGTGGAGAAGAAGAGCTGACACTGTGCGATCGTTGACTTGTGTTAATCAAATCGTAGCTTATGTGAAGATGAGAATTCACCTAAAGATGGGGGCAGGGTGGGGAAAAACAGCAATAAAAGTAATTTTAGACCGACAGCAAGATGATTGGTCTCACAGCTCCACACTCACGTCTTCATTCTCTTCTTTCCCCTTTTCTCCTGGCTCTGATCTAGTTTGGGAGAACCGAGGTGATAGACAACACGCTAAACCCCGACTTTGTCAGGAAGTACATCCTGGACTACTTCTTTGAGGAAAAGCAAACCTGCGTTTTGACGTGTAAGTTGGTTCTGTTTGATACAAACAACAAGTTGGATGCTGTATGGATGGGCTGACCTCCTCCAACCCAGATCTCAGTTTCTGTTTCTTTTCACTAGAAGCTCAACATCGTCTACCTTATCTTTCTCTTCATCTCCACTATATTTCCTTTTCCCTCTGTGAGGCAGCCTCGCTCTCGTTCCTCTCCCTTGTCACTGCCTTGGCTATCTCCTGAGGAATTATTCATCTGTGCAGTATCTCAATAGTCATTCGTTGAAAAGAGATTGGTATGAGGGGTGATAAATATTTCATAAAAAGTTTTTTTTCTTAATCTCCCTGCTGCTAAGCAAAGCAAACGTCTAAAACCAAGTCCCATAAAACTCACAGATTCCCTTGCCCTCCCTCGTTTCCCTTATAACTGCCTTTCTCCACTTGAAAAGGCCAGCATAGAGCGAGGGTCAGCAAGGTGCAGTTTCATTTTGCGATCTCCGAGAACAGAGTCAGTATCATTTTTTCCACCTCCCCCCACTACTCAACGAGAAAAGATATGCTTCCAAAAATCTGCCCTTTTTTCTCTCCCTTCAAGCATGAAGTCCCTGGTGGACTTCCAGGATGTATCCAGGACTTCAATGCAGGTCTCTAAGGATTTTTAGACACTTAATTAATTCATCTGGTGTCCTATCATGATACAGCTCTGAAACAGGAAAGGAGGGAGTATATCCCCTTACAATTAGTGTTACTAATTTACATCTGTCTTTTATCACAGAGGTGGGAGCCAGGGCATACGAAGGTTTAATTACTTTTACATTTAGTTTGACTGGCAGATGCTCAAAACTTTCTCTGCATTGGTAGATTGTTTCAATATGTTCCCCCAGGCATGGTGCAGTAATTACATTCAGAAGCTATAGAATAACTTCCTTAATTAACTGTGACATTATTGCCTATATTTTTCCCAGAGCTGCACCCTTTTTGTCCCACAATCACCCAGATATGTGATTGACAGGGAGATAATATCCGCATCCATGCAGCCAATACACTTTTATGGGAGTCAGAAGTGATTTGTAAGGTGTTCTGTTTATTTGCCTGCACCGTTCCCTTCGTGATTTGAGATGTCTTTGTGATTTCAGGTATGATATTGATTCTAAAAGTCCAGATCTGGCAAAGCATGTAAGTGAAGAACTTCTATGCCTTTGCATAACAGCATCAACTTTGCATTCAACATTAGTTCCAACTCATACAGATGCATGTGCCTAGTTTTTAGGTTCTGTGCAAACCAAAGTTTGTGTCATCTACATGCTCAAATATATTTTGGAATAATGAGTGCATTGTGCTTGTGCCATGTGTTTCAATTTGTAAAACTAGCTGTTTTAGTTCTCCAGAACAAAAACAATGAATAATAAAAAAATATATTTTTATATTTTTTTATGAGAAATGAAGCATTATACATCCTTATCAAAGCTTTTCAACACATTTTCTGTGTGCTCTGCAGTGCTGTTTGCAATTTAGATTGTTTTTTTCATGACAGCATAGAATTATTCAAAACATTATACATTTCTGTTAAAATGGAAGCTCTGTCTGGAAGAGACAGAGCTTTATTACGGTGCATACATTCAGCTCACTTACTGTACAATGAATGTATGTGGGTGTCGCAATTTACACTGAAAGCTTTGATAAATTAATGGCCATACTATACAGTCACATAAGGAATATATTTGCAGCACTTGGTTTGCATACTACCAAACGTCTGGTTGTTAATCATGCTACTGTCACTGTGATGCTTTTATTGTTGTGGTTTTTGCTCTGTGCTTCATGCTCTGGAAACAAACTTCTTTTGTGGTACTTGTTCATGTCTTCATTGGTTTCTCTCTCTTGTGCTTTTGCACTTTTCTCTTCCTCTGAGACTCTGCGACTCTTTACCCTCTGCTGTTCCCATTCTGCCTATCTGCTCTTTCACATATTCACTTTTGCTCTTCTTTCTTGCACTTGGTTGATGACAGTCTGGTATTTGAGTTGTGTGCCTTCTGTTCCATGATATGCTCTGTTGTGTCACTGCCGCTGCCTGGCCTTTCTCTCTTCCTTCTTCTCCTTCTCCACCCTGGAAGCCAACAGAATTTAACGTACGTGTCTGCCTCAGTTGTCCTAATTAATAACTGCACTAATCGTTTAGAACAATTCTTAACTCCTTACCAACTCTCTTCTCTTCCATCTGAACATCTCCATGCATCTCCCTGACCCACGGCTTACTTCCTTCCCCTCACCCCTATGGCAGGACTTCCTGGGACAGATCTACTGTACACTTGGAGAGATTGTGGGCTCACCTGCTAGTCGCCTGGAGAAGCCTTTGGGGTGAGTGCTCATTATATTCTGTTCTCTCTTAGAATTTTACCTACTCTGAGCTAGAAGGGCATTTTTTTTTTTTTACATATCCTCTCAGCCATGCAAACACAACCATTTAAACTTTGCAAACACAAGCTCTACTGTAAGATGTTATCAGATAATGAAAACTCTGTAGCACGTCTCAGTCCATTCAAATGTTACATAGTTCTCCTGCCAGATTTCACACATTCCGGCAAAGATGAGGCGGTGATGAATATGGCTGCCTTCTGGTGTCTTCTGTACCGTACATTACACTGCAAGATTACACCCATGTGCTTGGATGGGAATGGGTAATTGAACACAACCGGGGGCTTCCTCAATGCAATTACTGTCATTAGGGAGGCGATCTAGCACAGGGAGTGGATTGAAGCCAGCATGAGACACATGGCACCATCAACCCCGCTTCAACGCAATTTGGGCGATACGAAGCCCCTGAAGCCGCTGACACCCACAGACCTGCGCGTGGCTCTTTGAATTATGCGTCTTTTTTGAACGTACGAAGGATGTTTTGACAAACATCAGAGCTTGTGCTTGTGTGTGACAGTGTGCAGCGCAGTGTGTACGCTGATATGTGAAGTATGAGCTGGTGCTCGGCCCGGCAGTGGGGGGTTAGTGTAAACAGCAAGCCTTTGGTGTCGACCATGAACTCTGCCAGGGACGGGTGGCAGTGGATTATAGAGCTTGGTGCCCTTCAGTGCTGAATAAGAGGATGAGCAGGATCAAAAGACAGTGTTCACCAGTGTGCTGTAAACTAGGCTTTACACCCCACATCACACACGGGCGGGGGTGGGGGGGCTCAGGAGCCCCAGGCAAACATGATGGACAAAAGTATTGATTCTTCAGCTCCAGCAGGGCACCTTCATCACTGCTGAGACTCTGCAGCAGAGAGTGATTATGGTTGTCGCTACACACCGTGGTTTAAAAATGGAAGAAATACATATTTGTGGGAACACTGACTCGCGTTGCTGTTAACTGTCCAACATCTTTGTTCAGAAACATAGGAAACGTGTAGGTACCTTTGAATTTGTGATCTTGATGACTTTTAATGAAGTTTAGTATATAGTGTATTATATTCAGGCCTGCTTTTTTTTAAATCAAGTGTGTCTGTGGGTAATGGAGTTTCTCAGCTCATCTGTGATGGACAGTAGCTAAGAAGTTGTTTAATGGCTCTGTGGTCCAATCCCTTGTCATGCATCCTGACATGACAGTACCTCTCTGGGCTGTAGCCTTGAAGAGCTGCTCCGCAGGGACTGAGGGAATCTGTTAGCCATGCTTTACAAACCCTCCCAAGACACACTACATCCGATGACCTGCTTAGGAAGCAACCCAGTCCCTACTTCTCACACTTCATTTCTCATTTTTCTTTCTTCTTCCATCTACCAGATTCTTTTTTTCTAGTTTGACCCCCTTTCTCTGCTTTGTGTTCTTTATTTCTTTCTGTTCCCTCCTCGCTCCCCTCTGCCTTCCTTTAACTCGCTCCCTCTTACAGCACACACACTAACGTGCACCTCTGTACTTGTGAGAACACTGTACTGACTAATCATTACATAGACTAATCATAGTCTAACCTTAATGTTAACCATAACTGCTAAATGCCTTCAAAATCCATAGCCAATGAACCCTGAAATCTACAATTTTATCGATCTTTCACAGGAGACTTGGTGAGTCCCGAAATGTGTAAAATTTTATTACAGCATTATGAGTATGATTTATACATGGACATAATTGTTGGTACCCTTCCATAAAACAAAAGCAGACACCCACAAATTATTTGGATTGTAGTGATAGTTTGAACTAAGTATTTCCAATACTGGAATTAGCATCATGCTTATTACATCTTGTGAAAAGATTGAATACTTATTTTACTTTAGGCAGGAGAGTGAACCCCGATATCTGCATGTGATACAGCTAATAATTTGAATTCTTCAGTGTCAGTGCTTAATTTTGTCAACTGTGCAGTATGTGAACAGTGTAATGAATACACTGTGCCTACAAACCTTGATCCCCTTTATATAAGCACAAACATGGTCTACTACATATCCCTCAGTCATTTCTGAATTTGGATGTGCTGTGCACCTGGAACTAATGTAATGTTCTGTCAATCGTGTCAGAGCAAATTTCCACAGGCTTTGGGAAAATAACAGGTCAGAAGAAATGTACGGCTTTCCCCATGTCCCCTTTTCTATGGAAGAAATGTGTGGCAGTAGGAAAAAAATTAAGCAATGAAGAAATGAACTGACAACGTGGTACAAATGCTTCTGTTCATAATGTGGTTTTAATGAGGGACATGTGTCAAATATATTAGTAGAAAACGCTAAGCTAAATTATAAATGTAGGTGAGATGGCATGTTATCTGTAGCATAACTTTTATGGTGGCACAGCTCGTGGGATGTTGCTGTATTGGAATGATAATAGAGGTCATTAAACAAATGGTGGTAACCTTTTCTGTTGGTGAATTACACTACACACCGGAGCACATGGATACTGCACGACATTAGCAAGTTAAACCCATTGTCTGTTCCCTCCTGCAGAATGCTTGATTCCGGGAAATAAACTGTAAGCAAAACTACAATGTCTGTTAAGGGTGTTCTGGATGCACCTATTGGAGCCAAGGGATGAAAAGGGATTTGTAGAAATGTGTAGAAATGTGTAGAAAATGAACGAATGAGAATTTCAGTATTTTTTGATACAACGTATTGTGTGCATATAACACTGGATGTGTCAGACAGGTATGAGTAAAGCCATGAGCTCCACACATTTTTGTTGTCTGATACATGAAATCTGTGCATTGCATGTCTAAAACTCTATTCACTCTATTTTTTGAAAATGTAGTTAAATTTAGACAACACTAGGATTTATTCTGCATATGGAGATACCATGGAAGCCTGATATAGATTTTATGCATTTGATTCTGGTATGAGTGTGTCAGAGAGTGTCTTACTGATAAATGTAGTTGAAAGTATGCCCTATATAATATAGTTATATTTGTCCTTATGGCTTAACATAGTTGCATACACAGGGGTCCTGAATGCAGAACTTCAAAGTCAGAGGCCGTGCAAAAATATGGTTTAAAGGAGCCCAGGGGTGAAACTCAAAATATAAAATGATAAAAACCAAAGAAGATTATACTTGAGTTAAAATGATACATTGTCCCTGCAATTTGTACTTATTTTGATGAAGACATCATATGAATAGAACATACCAGATTTGATAAAAGCAGAGTCAATGTTTGAGAGAAAAAAAATACAGTTTTTTACTCATAGTCTTGCTGTTAATCATTTGTTTCTCTTGTGTAGATTAATACGGCATGTGTCAAATGCCATGTCTATGCTCAGTCTACTTATTAAGAATGATTACATGTGTTTTAAATAATTGTTGTCAATAAATGTATTTGTTAGCACTTTGCTGTGTTACCTCATGTTAAAGCTGCCAGTTGAACACCATGACGTCTTGAGAGAAAAGTAAAAACGTCTGTTTCACACTGTTGTTTCACGGCGCAGCTCAAGGACTCAGGGAATATTAAGTTAGAAAAAGCAGTAGTGATTTTTCTGGATTAGGCTTTGATTGACATGTTGGCTTGTACACATGTTAAAACAGGGCAGATGTTGAATGACAAAAAATGAACAGTGTGATTTATGATAATTTTGATAAAATAATAATATTTTTAAATGAAGCAATAGACCTATTCATCTTTACTGACAGTTTTCAAATTTGAAACATACGATTACATCAAATTAAATAATGTTGTTTTTATACCTAAGGTCTGAATTGTTTTCATATCCTCCTTTAGCTATCATCTTTCTTGCTGTGCATATTGCAAGAAATTGACACCTTGAAACCAAAAACAAAGGATATGAATGTACAGTACTATTGTCCAACGTCTTTAATTATGCTGAACAACTGTGCTTTATTCACTCTCACCACATATGCATTTTACAGGGCCATATTTATAGGCAAAATTCATTTTAATTCCAGAAACAATGGTCTTAGACAGTCTTTGATTTCACACAAAGTTAGACAAATGCAGCTTCTCACCTATAGTCAACACACAGAAAGATCAGGCTCAGATTGGACTCCAGTCTGAATTATTGAAACCTATTTGTATGTTAACTCTTGGCCATGAAAATAACACTTGCTGATCATATTTTCTGTTTTGGATTATTTAAAGGGTTATACAATTTTTCTTTAAATGCTGTGTATTGCTGTTAGTACAGTCCCATGCACACTACTCGAGCATTTGAAAAAGTCTATAACTCGACCAACAAGAATTCCTTTCAGTTACCAAAGCTATGGTCGGAGAATATCTGCTACAATAGCAACAGTATTTTATACAAAATGGTCAAAAACATTGTATCATTTTCACAACATATCAGAAATTAATGGTTCAAAAACAGAGTTTTGTGACTCACCAGAAGCTACTGAGAAAAAATTACATCACCACTTTTATCAGCTCAGCTTCAAAGACACTTGGTTCTTTTAAAGTTGTTGGTTAAAGTAGCTGAGGGACTAAATCAGGACTACATGTCGACAGTTCCTCTGATACTAAGAAAAAACCCATGTTGCAGATTTATATGAGTGTGAATGAGAGAAGGTAATTTTTCAGTGAAACTGAGAATCTTTTGGCTTATTACATTTGATATTGTCATTGTAGAGAGAGAAGCAGGTACAGTGTTTTGCTTTTCATTTAGGGATTTGCTTGCCTGTTTTACGCAGGGAGGGAGATGGGCTGCGTTAGCTGGCTTACAGCAATCAGCATCCTTTGCCTTGGGGCATCACACACAATTAGAGCATTCTGCTGCCTTGCTAAATGCCAATTTAGTCTCCAAGGCTGAGCACTAACAGGGGTCCATCTCTAATCATGTACATTTCTATTTAGGTGTACAAAACCCCAGCTGTGCTGATTGTACGAGAACCCTTTTCCGCCAGTGAAACAAGAATTTATTAGGTGCCATTTTTGTTCCGTAAGAAGCATAAAGCTTCTCCTCTCAGTAGCCCAGCTTTTGTAGCAAAATTCTTTTCTCGTGTCTCTGACTGCGTTCTCACTCTGAGTTATCTTTATGTCCTTTCAGGAACTTGTTGCCTCACAAAATCCTTACATTGCCATTAAAAGAACCTATTTATTCAGTATGTGGTTGTTAATGTCTTATTTTTGAAAGCTTTGTAGATAATAAGGCAATAGCCAGATTCAGCTGAGGGTTTTACCCTGCATATAAACCTGGCTGATTTGTTTAGCACTTCGAGCAAACGGGGCTCATTTCTGTGATAGAAATTGGCTGTCATCTGCCGGAAAGGTGAGAAAGCTTTGTCAAAGCCTTTGAATGAGCGCTCCGCTGCCCCAGTTTAACACTACCATTTCGTTAATCTATTCAGTGGCTGAAAACAATCTGTTGGCATGCCGATTGCAATTTATAGTCAGGAATAACCACCAATGAGGAGCCCGGGGTGACCCGGTACAGTAATGGATGTGAACTCCATTAGTCGCTCCCTGCGGTGGATGACAGGGCTGAAGGTGCCTTGGTCTTGTGACTGAGCAGGGGTGACGGGAGGCGAGAATCAGCTGTGATGTGATGTCACGAGCCTGTAGTAGGAAAGCAGGAAACACTGTGGTTTATGTGTGTAATAATTACAGAACAGGGCAACTGTTTTGGCCTCTGTTAGAGAGAGATGTTCTTTTCTTGCTGGGTGAAGTTAAAACAGGTTCATCATGTTCTCTAGAGATACAAGTAGTTTTCAGACTTCAGTTAGTTCATTTTTAATTCCAATAAATCAAACATTATTTTGATTAGTAAGTCTGTTAAATATGTGTATGCCACATTGTATTTACAAAACATCACCATACATACCAAAATACACTTTCATATTGACTTATCTTCTTTTTCATATAAGTGTTCAGAATCTGGGCAGCTCCCAAAAATGACAGTTTTACTGAAAGTAGAACAGTCTGCAGTAACAATGAACAGGTAACGTCAGCACTCTGTTACCTTTCTCACCTCTGGATGAACTAGCCTAGCTCTGAAGAATGTGGGTTGTCGCTGTCGGTTTGCAGTGTTATTTTGCAGGAAATCCTTTTAAATATGGTTGAGTAGGCGAATCATGCACAAACCAAGACTGCGAGACCACACAGCTGAAATATGTACTCACTTAAATGAGTCCGTGTGCCGTAGTGGCTCTGCAGGGTTACCCTGAAAATCCCAGGGGCTCACTCTCCTTCTTTTGCTTCTTTTTACATTAATCTTCAAAAGTAAATTCCCTCTCTTTTCTTGCGTCGGTAAAAACAATAAAAATATTATCTGATTGTACTGGTATTACTCAAATACAACCCCAGAAAAACATAGCCATAAACCATTCATTGTGCTATTATTTATTTAACAAAAATAAGTTAACAACAAATGTGGGCAATGCCCCTTGGCTTGTAGATCCACCTTTAGCAGCAATGACTTGAAGTAATTGTTTTCTGATTGACTATATTGGTCTCTAAGATCATTGTGGAGGAATTCTGGCCTATTCTGGCCCAAACTTGCTTCCCAAAAGAGCATTTGCTTATTGACGTATGCACAGTTCTTTTAAGGTCCTGCAACAGTGTTTTTAATTTGACTGAGGTCTGGACTTTCACTAGGCCATTTCAAAACTTTGATGCTTTTTTTTCCCCAGCAATTCTGATGATTACTGGAGTGCTTCAGATTATTGTCCTGTTGTATGAACCAATTTCACCCAGGCTTTAGCTGTGATTGATGTGAAGGAACAATTGCTTCGCTAAGACCATTGCTCATGTCTTTCCCTCGTGGCAACTTAATGCCCCTGACCAGAAAACTGCCAAAACTTTTATGTGCTTTTACAAAGTTCTTCCCACATTCTGATGATCAATTAGTCAAGTGCTAATGAACAGCAGCACCTGGCTGCAACTTCTCCTCTTAAATCCCATGAAAGCAGCAAGGAGCCAACATGTTTTTTTTTCTATTTTGGTTAAAGCTTTGTTAAATAAATTAATGCACCGAGAAAAAGCTGTTGTTGCTGTTATATGTTCTTGATAGTTTGAGGTTGTATTTGCCTAATACAAAGAAAATCCTATGATAAATGTTTTATGTTTTTACACACACAGATGTTTGTCTTTCTATACTTGTGAGGACCCTCATTGACATAATACAATCCCTAGCCCCTTACCCTAACCCTAACCATCACATCTGAATGCCTAACCCTAATCCTTAAGCTTACGCTAACCAAAACCTAGTTCTATCCCTGACCCTCCAAAAGCCTTTTATAGTTGTTTGGACGAGCTAAAATGTTCTCACAACAACATTACTGAAACAAAATTTGTTCACAAAGACTATAAAGACATGCCCACACACACACAAACAGAACTAAAATAGGGGTAATAACTTTTGAACGTGGCTGTACATAGTTTAATCTCCAAAGTATGTGATCAGAAAGTGAAAACATCCTTTCACAGGTTTTAATGTACCACTTAACAAAAAGCAGCACACAACTTGAAACAGAGTATTTACTGATTACTGATACAATAATAAAACAATATATAATTTAAACAAAAAAAGTTGTCCATTGGCCTGATTGTAATTCAAACCACTAACTGCTTCTGCCATTTGTTTGTATGTATTTTGTACAACTAATGAGGCACATTACATGCAGAGCAGTGTGAAGCCTGAGCCTGTGAGTCTGAGCCAAGTGCAAAGAATATGCTAACTACAGACCAAATGGCACAAACATTTATCACTCTTAGGCATAAAAGAATAAATGTCAATGTCAAAGATATAAGTTCAATTCTGTATCGAAGCTTTGAAAGCTAAATATTTACATGTACCATTTTTATTCAGGATACGTGTAGTTTTCAGCACATATTTGCATGTACACAAATCTTATTTGCATTTAAAGAAGTGTGCACATGCAAGTGAGTTTTACATAACTATGAATCTTCAAATATGCCCACACTGTTGGCTAGTAATGTTCAAAATTAACCTTATACAGGTAAAGATTGATGAAAAACACTCAGTAGTGTAAATTACATAGAACAACTGCAACAATATGAAAAAGAATATGTTTGTGATAACATGATCACAAGTCTTGCAATTATTTCATCTTGGATCCTTTTTATATCCTTTTGACTTTTTTGCACCACATTTTTTGCCCTATTTACTTGCTTTGTGCTCATTCTAACAAATCTTCAAAGAGCTTAGCTCAGGTTGCCTGTAGCTGCCTGCTCTAAACAGAAACACGCTCTCTTTCCCTTTCCGACACTTTAGTAAGTATTCTGGTGTCCTTTTGAATTAGCTAGTGCACTTTTCATCCTCATTTTTTAAAATCCTGGTAAGGTGAAGGATTATAGCTGCTTATCGGTGTATGAAGATCAAGGGGATTAAAGGAATAATCCCATTGAACCGACATAGAGTTTTGGCAACCTTGACTAATTCTGATCAGCTATGATCTGCCCACTGCCCCAAACGTGTACAGAGGCACAAAGCCAAATTATCTGTCCATCTCTGTTAGTCTTTGCTTCAACAAAATTAGTTTATTTACCCCTATCCCCTTTTCAAACAGATTCATTGAATTCACTGACCTGGACAATCTCAGTGCAATCATTCTCGTGCAGTACAAAATGTTCCCCTTTCTCATCTAATTTCTGTGGTTGCACTCCATCATCACAAATAATATGTTTTCATTTGCGTGTCTTTATTTAGGACTGAAATTTTAAAATCATCTTTTTTGCATGATAAGACTGCAGTCATTTTTCCTCTTTACAGAATATGTAGACCACCCTGTGATAGCGACAACATGCAAAAAGAAGAAAAAAGATCGTCTTCGTGGGCTCTCACTCGTATTGTTGAGCAGATAACCCTTCCCCACTTTCATATGCATGACACGTTGCAGCGTTGTTAAATATCAAGACCATTTCTCATCCTAATGACCCAATGTGAACAGCATCAACAATCGCTTCCTTCTCCCTCTTCGGACTTTAATCTTGCCATCCTCCATCCACTCCACCTCCACACTGATAGGTAATGGAGAATACAGACATTGTGAATCACCATTTCATGACAGCAACTGCCTCTAGATGGGAAATTATAGAGGCCATACATTGAGTCAGAATATCCATAAAGTAAAATGTCATGCACAGTGATCATTAATACTTTACTTTTAGGAGGAATAAATTACTAAAACGTGCTCTCCCCTGGAAAAGAGACAGAACTAGTATTCTCATTGATATTCTGAGGAACAGCAGCATCAGAATCTTTGGCCAAGTAATTGTAGTGATGGTGAAATATGCTGCTTGATCTCTTTCCATTCAATTGATCAAACACGGGATCTGTCAAGACAGCTGTGGTTAACTCCCTGTTTTACAGTGAGCAGAGCAGCACTTCTTTCTTTCATTTCTTTATGGGTGATGGAAGCCTCTGGGTTAAAAGGTGTTTCAGTACTGTCTCTACTATTTAGTTTTCTTTATAAAGTTTTGTTTGATCGCCCAGCATTCTGTAAAAATGAGTGAAGGGCAGAGGAGGTGGCCCCACTGTCACAGTACTAATCTAGCTGTAAATACGAGGCCATTTCAGCCCTAGGTGATATCTGGACTGGTACTGGTCCAGTTCAGTCAACGCGAGCCCTTGGCTCTCACACATTAGCATGTGTGAGAGCCAAGGGAAGCCTGTAAGTGACTTTAAAAATTAATTACAGACTGTCACGTATTATACCTTTTAGCATGTGGTTGGTTCAGTCGCTTCTCATCTGTTTTGCTGAAAAGCTGGAAGCTTTCGAGTCGTCATTACATCACATTATTCACTCACTGTAAGCACAGAAGTCATACTATAGATGACAACAGGCAGTCATCAATCTTTTCAGAACAAGAGCACCTCATCAAAACTATATTCAACTGTCTGACCTTAACTCTAAATATAGATTACTGGCATTGTTTGCTGTGGATTAAGGTTGCATTGCATTTTAAAGCATGTGGAAATAAACTTAAGGTTGATTACACATTTTTATTGCGTAAAATACATTTGCTTAAAAATGTTCTCAGGTTGTGGGGATGAAAGTCCAGTGCTGTTCAAGTTTTAAATATAGCTGAAAAGCAAAACATTAAAGAGATCGGACATTTGAGGACCAAACGAACAGTGTGCATTGCAATTAAGGCTGCTGTAATTATTATGAAACTTACCTGATGATGACATTTAGAAATCATTTATTGAAGATGGAGTCTATTCATTGATATTGTGATGTAAGATGAAGTAAATGAAATACACTCAACAGCAATTGTTCAGCTTGTAGATGAGGCTTGTTAAAAAGTGGCACGTAATAAGAAATACACAGAGGAAAGAAAGGGGGCATGGCAGACAATTATTGAAATGCGCCTTAAGAATCATCTTTTGAATATAACCATTTTGAGAAGATTTTATCTCAATCTTCTTACACTTAAACTTTAAACTACTATCAAAAAAGCAAAAAAGCTAAATGGAGCAAATAAGCTGCATTAAAAAAATGTTTTAGGCAAAAATCTATCTATCTATCTATCTATCTATCTATCTATCTATCTATCTATCTATCTATCTATCTATCTATCTATCTATCTATCTATCTATCTATCTATCTATCTATCTATCTATCTATCTATCTATCTATCTATCTATCTATCTATCTATCTATCTATCTATCTATCTATCTATCCATCCATCCATTTCTGTTCAAAGCTGTTTATGGAAAAGATCCATAAACCACCACAGTGGCAGATATCCAAGAAAAGGTCTCAAGTATGAGGACATGACCAGGCAATGACATGATCCATGCCAATTGGTTTAAGAAGCTAACTTCAATGCATGAGCACCTGGCGGGTCAAATGAAACAGATACTAGTGGATGGAACCGACCCTGAATGGTTGGACCAGACAGTCCTGATCCTGAACAATCCCCAGAAGGGAACAGCCCATCCAACTACTGCTCAATAACCTGACACACCAAAACCCGTCACATTGCTCAGTACATGAGGAGGGCATAAAAAGAAATTGGAAGTAACATCAGAGGAGCAAGGTACCAGCTACTAGTTATAAAGACAAGGCAGTCACTCGAGACTGCAGGACCAGACATACCAACCAGAGCAATGCCTGGATTGAGTACAACAAATGCTTTAAACTAAATAAAATCAACGGGACTCTACGAGCCTCTCAAGAACTCAATGGGGGTATGAAAAACATCCCTAGAGGCCAACTTCAAGCCAATTGCACAAGTCAACATCAAGTGTGGTATTTACCAAGGATATGTTTTGTCCCTGCTGCTGTTCTGCAGATTAACCCCCTCAGCAAGATCATCACCAAGAGTGGTTCCGAATTTATCACAACCCGGCGCCCTGCAGGCTACTGACATCAAGACAAGGAAGCTCCTTGATAGAAGAAGTGGCTGGTATCTAAAAATCCCACCAGTGGCTGGACAAAGTTGGACTGAAACTGACAGCACAGGAGCAGGCTCAAAGTGCAAGATCAATATGCAATGTGGAATTTGACCACTAGAATTTTTGACTTTTAATGCTTACATAAACTCATATGAAATAATTTAATTGCTGCAATTACACAGTTATATTATTTAGCAACCCATTTATTCACCCATGTATCCTTTGGATAAGACAATACCATAAAACAAAACCCTATTATGTTAAATATAATAATAAAATATATTAAAACCAAAAAAGATTTGAAACATACTTTTTTATTAGAATTTACACTGACTAGAAACTTAACGTATATGTACAGTATGTGATGATGTAACCTTCAACACAGGTGCTATCACAGCAGTTTTTGGCATTAGTTTGTTACCGTAGCAGTGCCTGACTCTCAAACATCATAAAATACTCTGATGCTGTTTGACTGTAGTAAATAAAACATTCACATGTTTGAGCAAATATGACACATTTACACGACCAAGTGAATAAAGCTTGTCAGCTCCTTGCAGCAGTCAGACTGTAGGCTTCATTCAGTGTCGATGGTACAGGAAGGAGGACTACAGCAGCACATTTCACATAATTTCATCATCAAAGAATCCTCCCGCTAAGGAATCATCAGCGAATGAGTGCTGAGTGATTGAGGCCCCCTTGATGCAGGACATGTTATATCACCAGCAGCCACATTAAAGTACCAAAGCTGTTAGATTTAGCGAAAAAATGTCAGTCTGAGCTGTAAAAAGGAAGTCATGTGCCTCAAATAATTGACAGGAAGTGCATGTATCCATTCAGTGCTTGTTCTTCAAGTTAACTAGTCATTGTGAGAGAAAAACTGCACTCAATAATACATGCCTAATTTAAAAGACCATTGCCCTTTTGGAACCTGCTCTCATCTCAGCAGTAGAGATTAGATCAGGGTAGTGCATCATAATGTGTCTGGAGATGGTATTTTACCAATCACAAGATCTCATTTCCCAGTTTGAAAGGATTGTTGGTCATTAACGTGACCTGGGGGAGGTAACGTGACCTGTAGAATGTGCAGGCTTTACTGGCCTCGCTGGTGAGAGGTTTACAGCTCTTTCAGGCGTCATCATATTGCAGGGTGGCAACATCAATAATTCAAGGACAGTTAATTCACCTTGAGATTGGTCTCCGTGGTGCTTAAAGACAGAGCCTGAGAATGAAATGTGCCTGTCCTCTAAGAAGGCTTCATTTTACATTTTGCATCATTATAGGTGAGACTTTGATTGTTCTCTTGCACATACTGTTAAATATGCAGCAGGTCTAGATGGATGCTTTTGGTCAGTGGATTTATATTAAGGTATCGATTAAAGTTGATACATCAGGGGATACGGCGGCTTTTATGAAGCAGTGCATTCAGTGTGTTACGGGCCAGGGAAACTTTAGAAAGGCCAGTAAAGGTTAATGGAAACTCTCCCTTACCACACTGCATGTCTTAAAAAATACAAACTCTTTATGCTCAGGCAGATAGGATAAAGGAAACCACAGTAAGAAAACCAGAATCTGTTTGTAGCCCCCATAGCATATCCCAGACTGTTTATTCAGCCATTACAGGTTTGTGCTTTCGATTATTTCTGTAAATAATTCAAGCTTCTGCTGCCCTGGTCAAAGACTGCCTCCTATTTAGCAGTATGGAATCCAGTATTACTGCAAGTCAAATCAAATGTCACAGCTTGAAAAGGCTCTGCAGCATTCCTGACCTTCTAATGATTGATCTCCAGCTAATGCCACAGCAGGACTCCCATGTAATTTCCTTCTTCATCCAGAAAGATGACAGTAGTGTCAGCAGCTGGAGGGCTACAGTATGATTGGAAAGTAGATACGCTGTCATGCTCTGTGTTGGGAGGAATGGGCTCTTCTCATGCCCTTAGTGGATGCTGAAGTTTGGTAAGATTGGATCTCACAAAAATCTCTTTTTGTTCCGCTTCAAAAAATACAGCAAAATAACATTTAGGACAAACTCTGGAGCAGTGCTGTCTCTATTTTTGTTGGTGTCACTGGATTGGCAGGCTACAGAGGAGGTGATGTACGGAAACATAGATGCAAAAAAAACGCTGTTGTGCAGGGATATGTCTTGATCATCTGCTGGAGCGGGAATCAGTGGTAAACAACTGCAAACTTGAGTAGCTTTAAAGTCTCAAGGTGTCGCTGGCAAACAGGGATCAGAGGGGGTTTGTGTCTCAGCAGTTTTATTCCACATTGTGGTAAAAATCCCAGGAACCGCTATTTATATCTTGTTTTTGATTCACTTAAAATGCTGAAGCACACTAATGCGCTCATTAGAGCTGTCAATTTGTCAAAGCTGAAATTTTAGGTGGAAAATACACTTGGCCTGAAATCAAAACTTAGACTGTAATAAAACCTTTACGAACACGAGTCTAAATAATTATCATCATTTTTGTGTCTGGTCTGTCTGGTGGTAATTCCTGGTGGCATACAGGCAAATCAAAACTTTGGATTTAAAGTGAAATCTTGTTCCTTAGCTGCACTAACCCTCTTTCAAAAGTCAGCTGAAGTTGAAACTGCTACTAAAATATTTTACTTCAGTCAGCTGTTATATGTACTGACATGAAAAGTCAGTATGGTGACTCTCAAATCATGTAGATCTTCAAGATTGTTCTATAAACAGTTCATTCTGCTTTGTTTTACAGTGGCATACCTGGGAAGAAATGTGGGACCATCATCTTGTCTGCTGAGGAGCTGGGAAACTGTCGAGTAAGTCAAGCATCTTGGTGAATACTTGTGAATAGTTAGACATTTCTGAATTCTGCATAAATAAGAAGCAAAATATGATCACATTTTCATGCAAGTCCTGAAACTAGATAAAGTAAAATAACCAAATGAGAATAAAATCATCCAATTGAAATATCTGTGTGGTGCAAAAATGTGTATTATTAATCCATATGAAGTGGAAAGTAGAGGTTTTTAAATTAATGCTGTTACCATGTCTAATTAAAGCAGAAATCTGGATCTTCACTATAAAAGTATGATCCTGAGGTTTGTCATAGATTGTACAAAGGAGATTTCTGAAGACCTTAGAAGAAAAGTTGATGGTTACCAGAGTGGGAAAAGTTATAAAAGAATTTCTGGGTCTGGCATGACAACATGCCTGAGAGGCAAGACTAGTCTAAATCTCTTCCAAACCAATAATAGGTTGGAAATATTTGGCTAAATAGTGAAAAGTTACATACTGTAAACTATAAATATACAAATATGTTTTTTTATTTTAGGGCTTTTTATTTTAGAGACTATCTTTCTCATTTTGGGGCTGCTGTTTTAGGTCATGTTTATGCATAAATGGATAAATGTCTACTGGTTTCATAACTTTTCAAACACCGATGTTTATTTTGTGATTTATTTAGAATGATGGCTTTAAAACTGATGTTTTGCAGTATTTTCTGATCTAATTTGCAATGGGTCTTTTAACAGCTGTACGTTAGAGCTAATTGGACATGGCTGCTTATTGCTTGTCACTCTAAAACCAAATGTGAAACACTGTAGGAGCAACGGTGCATGTCGCGTGACTTGCGTGATGTACTTTTGCAGTGTTCACAAGTCTGATTCACTAAAGTCTTCCAAAGGCTTGTCTTCAGAACGATCTGCCATATCATATCCACCCTCTTTAAAGCAGGAACATATGCCGAGCCACTACGCGTTTGAAAACTGTGTACAAAGTGAATGTGTGATGACTTTGAATCACTAATTAATGATCATGTGTTCATTCCAATCACTAAAACAAGCCTTTCCTCTTGCATGTGGCATGTTAATCCATGAGTCTGCACTAATAATCTGTGTCCACTAATACCCATTGGCTTTCTTTGAACACTGCTAAATGAAGATAGTAAATAATCACATTATACTGCTGCCAGTGGAGCAAGAAAGTAGCAAGACTTATTGGCCAGAACAACTGGTCTCCCTTGGGGCCTATAAAGCAAGCCATTGAGATTCAACTACTGTCCAAATGAATGTTTTATGATGCCCTGCTACATGTAAGCACTAATGATTCAAAGATATGCAAAATTCTGTCAAACATGTTGAGAAAAAAAGCGCTGGTAGATGACTTTGAGGATGTTTTTGACATTTATGCAACAGCATCGTTCAAACAAATAGACTCCTGTTAGTGAGACAGATAAAGCATGCTGATAATAAAACTGCCATGATAACCATTACTGATTCTGTCCTGCTGGTTTAAAGTGTCAGTGCTCACAGCCATAGAAGGGCTGCTGTGAGCCATCAGGTGCACTGGATCCGCAATGATAGGAGTTACCATCATCACTGCAAAGCACCACTTCAAGAAGTGATTTTGTAATATAAATGCAAATGATCATTACTGATATAAAATGACAAATCATATCTCCGGGTTGAGTAAAGAACAGGACGATAACATGAAGGGAGAGGTGGATTGTGGCAGCGTTGTCTGACGACACGACCGTCAGTACAAATCCCACATCTGTGAATTATAGCAGTTTGTAATGCCTCTATCCATCTGGATGGTGTTTATTCTACAATCCACCTGTGGCCAAAAAAGTGGAGGCAGCAGAGTTGCTTCTTCGCCTGAGGTAAACACTGCGACTTTTGTTTGGGGAAACTGAAACCAGCAGAGTGGGAATCGACTGGGGAAGCTCTGCGGGGACTGTTAACTAAGAGGCGGGTTGGCTCTCACCTTCGTGGTAGATTCATTAGACAGAGAACCATCCTATGCAGGGATCAAAGGCTTCCTCTTGGCTTCTGTGGTCTCTGGCACATATGACCGAGCAGCGGCTGGCTCGTTCTCAGAGTCCAGCAGCGGCTCTGGCTGTTTTACTTTTTACTGTATCTAACACATTTAACATATGATAAACCACGCTGACTGTATTCCTCCCTGGTTATGTGCTAAACAGTACAAAAATGTGCATAGTATATTAAGATATTTGCGGTTAAGTTGATTTGCATTCTGTGGAGCACACTACACCTCCCTACATTTTGGAAGCTTTTGCAAAAGGAAAAACAAAACTAAACAAAAAATATATATTTTAAACATCCTTACATTGACAAAAGTCCTTCACCTAAAGCTTAATGTCACAACAGGCAAACACATAAATGAACTGAAGTCATGTGTGAAGGAGACAAATAATAGTGTTAATTTCAGTTTTATATAATCCTCTGGCTCAGGAGAGGAAAAAAAAATCCTCTGGCTCATGGTTTATTTGGTAATTCACTTCAGTTTTTGAAGATGCCATTAGCTTATGTAATGTTAATTCAAGTATTGACTGCATTGCTTCATATTCCTTGGAAAGAAGAGTCCCACTTTTTGAAAGTGATAGCGTGCATTGCTCTGCCACTTGTTCCATGCAGCGATATCTTGGTTGAGCAGAGACTTGGAAACAAGCATGTAGACTGCACTCAGTATTCCCCTGCTGCTCTTAAACCTCTGTGGCTGAAATTAATGTTCTGCCTTTTTCCCCACTTAATGAGAGAACAGTGCCAGGCACCAAAGTGGGCCCGTGTTATCTGTGCCTAATGAAGGCTTAAGGCAGTGCTTTGCCATGATAGTGCTGTTGCAGAGGCCATGTCAGGGCTAAGCTGGACAGTTTATAGGAAGGTTCTATTTTTAAGGGCATGGATCACTGAGCTAGGCAAACTCCTCTAACACGATGTGTTTTTTTTTAAATTCACAAAACAAGCCTCTGTGGGAACTTGGGAAATTAGATGCTATTGAGAAAAGCCATCAGGGGAGAGCTTGACACTCTTCATGTATAAACGGCACAGTGGTTGGCTCTTTAACATCGCTCATCTATATCCAGCCTCACAAATTGGGCAGAAAACTGTTTTATTGTACCTTTATTAAACAGTGGGTAGAAACACAGACAATACTTGCAAGTGAAAGTAGAAAATGAAAATGGATACACAACAGGCCATTTAGCTCTGACTGTTTTATTCTGCTCTTTGCTTCTATTACAACCTTTTCCATTGTTTCGATTGAAAAACAAAAACTACGTATGGCTGGAATGACAGCAGAATTTGTTTAATTTTTGGTTATTTCCTCATGTAGTCCCCCATGAACAGCTGCCTCATTGACAGACAGCGACTGCGTCTGTTTTCAAGGCACAAAGTGATGAGATGGGGTTAGTGAGCGGCAGGCCAGAGGCAGAGCACACCACACTGATGTGGGTCAAAGCAGTCGATAGGAGCCATGCACAGCTCCATGCCGATTCAGATGCGATAGATGCACTTCAAAAGCCAAAAGCGTGTGAGACCAGCTGGGCAAAAGCTGCCCTTCTTTTTGCCAGTCGAAGGCCTCTGAGTGTCTTATATCACATCTCACACCCGAAGATACAGTGTGATGATAAGACGCTTGACTTGTGCCTGCATTAAGTTTTAGTGCTGAAACTTTTTTAAGGCTCATACAGTATTGAAGTAAAGGCTTTCCAGCGAGTTTTTGTGATGTGGACATTTACCTGCCTTGTCTCTTCCTTCTGTTCAGCCATTTTTAATACAATGCATTATACCTTGACCGGAGGGAGACTATCTGCAAGCAAAAGCATTATGGGGCATGTTCATTGTCCTGGTAATGGCAGTGCACATTGAAATGCTGCCTAAATGTGTATAATTATGGTAATACCAGCCTTTCTAATGTATCATTAGCTACACTCACACCCTCCACATCCTTTTTGTACACAGCCCCCCCCCCTCCCCCTTGCGCAGGGTTTTAGAGGCCATTTCTGTGCCTCTGCATATTCTCTTATACTGTAACAGTGATTATATTCAGCACAACAAGGTATTTTCAATTTGATATCCCTTGTCCCACTTTTGTTATGCAGGAATTGCATAATGAAAAATGGTAATGATTGCATTTACGAGCTTTGGAAAGTAGAACTCACTGACTGGTTTCTCTCTGCTCTTATTTGGATTCAGTCAGCACTTTGCTTTTATTTGGTGCTTCGCTGCTTTTATATCTTGGCACACAGCATGTACAAACAAACAACGGGAGGCAAACAGAGGCAGGAGCTTGGATTTACAATGTCCTTTACTGTTTTGGTCTTTTCATTTTTCTGTAGGATTATGCCACGATGCAATTCTGTGCCAACAAACTGGATAAAAAGGACTTCTTCGGAAAGTCAGATCCCTTCATGGTCTTCTACAGAAGCAACGAGGATGGCACGTGAGTTTGTGTCTCGCTTCTGCTTCCCCGCGGCTTATCAAAGCCTGGTAGGAGGGCACAGGGATCAAAGGTCAAAGGATTAGATTGAAATCCATTGCACGATGCTGCATGTATACATTTATGCGGACATGGTCCCTAAGCAAACAACAGTGGAAAGATTTTGTCACTTGTATTTATAAGACGTGTACATTTTAAAATGTTATCAATGTGCATCTCCAGGTTCACAATCTGCCACAAGACTGAAGTGGTAAAAAACACACTGAACCCTGTGTGGCAACCCTTCTCCATACCTGTCAGAGCCCTCTGCAATGGAGACTATGACAGGTAGGATGAATGATGATGTACAATAAAGTCTTCTGCACACACACTCACTGAAGTGGGATTTTTTTTCCAGTGGAAATCAAAACCACGCAGAGTTTCAGTGTCTGGTGCTTATTTATTTTAAAATGGGTTTGGTGCATCAAATTGAGACACCATTGATTTCCTATCGTTATTTTATCTGCTGCTGAAATAGAGAATTATTACAGGCCTATCTCTGACTACACGCTACCTTGCCTGACTGTTCATTGATTTGCCCACAACCAGCAAGAGACTTTCAGTGCATATCCACTTTCTGATTGGCTGCTCCAGTGGCATCTCCTATCTTATCTGAATCTCTTCAGAGCAAAGAGCCTCGAGGGACACCTGAGGAGCAGAAAGAATTTTGGCAGAAAAATAAATAATAAGAGAAGAGACAGAGGAAGCGAGAGGAGGGGGAGGAGGAGAAAGAATAGCTGCACACATCGTTCTATAGATGTTGACAGGTGGCTGGAACAACAGTGGAGCCCCGCTGTGTGTGTGTATTTGTGTGTTTATAAGTGTGACTGCAAAAGCTTGAAAGTGTATAGACCCAGACAGCCATGAGAGTCTGCAGAAGTCGTCAAAGAATATGTCAAACCTCTCCTCCGCGCCGGGTGTCAACAAAGGTACTTCACTTCAATCCTGTCTCTGCTGACCTGCCTGGAGAAGCTAATTAGGTCAGAGAGCCGGAGCAGAGGCAGGGTCTCCGGACTTTTTTTGGCTAAAATATGTAGAGCCTTCCTCTGCTGTGTTTAATGACATGCTCAATTTACAAGATCAATACTGGAGAACTGCTGCAATTTACTTGCAAGTAATTGAATTGAATTTTACTACATGAATGTAATGGCTCTGTGATAATTACAACAGCAGCAGCTGTACGTGCAGTCGTTCTAAGGCTTGGTATTATTCGTCATAATCACAGCAGTCTCTACTACAATGCAGATTATAAAGATTCGGCTTTTCTTCTGTTGCTTGTGTGGTTAGATGTTTTTAAAGTGAAGTCATTTTCATTTTCATTTGGATAGACTGACAACAGAAGAAAAATGTGGATTCGTGAAGACTAAGAGGACATGATTCAGATTTTGAAGAGGCACAACATGAGATGAATCTTCTGAAGAACTAAGATCCTAATCTGAGATCTAATGAGAGTCAAGGGGACGGAAAAACAGAGAGGATCACTTACATTTCCTCCATGATCATGTTTTACATGCTGTAAAGTCTAAAAAAAACATGTACAAAATTATGTGTGCTTATGTGAATTAGTCAAATGTCTTGGATTTACCAGCGACCATTAATGAAATCTCTCCTATTTCCACTAAAACTTGCAACGGGTGAAGGAACTGAAATCAATGATGTGGGCACCAGATCTCTGTATTTCCATCTTTAGGTTTGATCGTTTTGTATTCCCGCACATGACCCTGATTATTAGTTGCAAGAAAATGACACTAGAGAAAACTGATAGTGACTGACACATCTTTGGGGAATCATCTGCCACGTTGGCCCTGAGTGTCAAAACACATCAATTTTGTTTTTGTCTGTCAGTTTAGGGTACAAGCAGGATTTGATAGTTTTCTCACATGAAATGTGAACATCTTGCTGTGTTATGTTGTTGCAGTGTGTAGAGGAGGACAGCAACTGGTTTTAGCACAGTTTCACACTACAGCCTGTGTGCTGTCCGGTCTTAATTGAGGTGGCGGGAGGTGAAGATCAGACAGAATGAGTTTAGGTCAGCCCCCGATTATGGCTTCTTCTTGGACCCATTGACATGGGGATGGGGGTGGGGGGGTTGGGGGGTGTCGCAAACTAATCTTTGCATCAGATCATGTAGAACAGAGGACACAATGTTTTAAATATCAGTGAATTTTCTTAGATTTACTTATTTGGTTTCTCGCCTCTTAACATATATTGGAAACTCACAAGTTTAGTTGTCTGTACAGACAAATGTTTTACCCAAAGTTCTGGCAACTCTAATCAAGCTGCTCTCTTTCTGTGATTTTACCAACAGTTTCTAAAACGTTGTGGTTTTAGATCCAGCAATGAAGGAAATCTAATCAAATAAGCTCTGCAGATTTGGATTGATCTCAGTTTTAGTTAAATGTTTAATTGAAGTTTTAAACATCCAAATAGGAAGGAGAATTCCACTGGATAATTACTGCAGTGATTAATATGTCACAGATGGCAACACGTTTTTAAACCCTACATGATGTAATCAGTACCTGACTACCTGAATGTACTGAGAGACCAGTTTACCCAGCTTTTTGACTTTTTTTTTTGGCCGGGCTTTGTTTTTTTGGAACTGACTAGATGTAGGTAAAACATTTTTTTAGCCTGAATTTTCCAAAAGATACTTTGATCTTAAACTGCCTGTAAATGTTCTGTTCCAGGACATTTAGATAGTGACTCACATACATGTACTCATATAAACAAATCCCTTTTTTTCTGTTTTGATATGCTTTACAGGACGATCAAAGTGGAAGTGTATGACTGGGACAGAGATGGGAGGTAACAGACACACACACAACACATTCATAATTATGAATCTTTAAAAAGTAGTTATTAATAGTGTCCTATGAGCTCTTTGTTGTCTACAAGTTTTCAATATAAAATAGACAAATATCTCTGCATCACTGTTTTGTAATTTCTTCAACTACATTTACAGATGATGAGGAAATAATGAGACACTTCCATTTTTTTTAAAAAAGCCTGCAGTTTTCTCTGAAATTATTAAAAAATTACAGGAGTAATAAAAAACTTTTTTATTACTTCTCAAAGGGGAGCAAATCACAAAAACTTTAAGTTCTAATTAGTCCACTGTAACACAAATTGCCAACTGTGAGGTTTGAGAGTGTAGTGCTGTGTTCTTCCTAGAAGTGGGTGCCCGGCTTAAATGTTATGTCAATGGCAGGACATCATGGATGAATCCACTGCTTTTTCAATAATGAAACATCACTGCATGCCAAAATTTGACAAAAAGCACTTTGCCATTTCACAGCTAAGAGAATGAATTATTTCAGTTACTTCAAGCACAGAACTGACTGAAGCAGCTCTATGAGGAGGAGTGGTCCAGAATTCCTCCTGACTATTCCGCAGTTGTTAAATCCATATGCACTATTGTTTTTCCATCCGCACTGTGAGTTTTAACCTGATATGTCCAATAAAGACATGAAAGATCTTTTCTTCAAAGGTCAGGTCAAATGTGATCACCAATTAATGATATAATCTGTATGTAAATATGATGCAGTTTTTTCTCTGTTTTTTCCAGCCACGATTTCATCGGCGAATTCACCACCAGCTACAAAGAACTTTGTCGGGGTCAGAACCAGTTAAACATCTATGAGGCGAGTAGAGATAAAGGAAGTCAATATTGTTATCACCGTGTCTGTCTTTCCTCAGAGCAGAGTATCTCCAAATAAAACAGTGATTGTGCTGTTGTATCTTTGTGGCTCTCAAAAAGCCATTCCTCATAATTTCTTTAAACCGCTCCAAACATCAGGTCACTGTACAACCTCATTTATTTCCATGTTCAGCGTGTTCCAAGTCAAGTGAAGCACACAAAGCATAGTGTAGCTGTGCAGAGCTATGAACAAACTATTAATGAATGTGAACTGTGGATGCACCTTTAGAATAAAAGTTATCTTTCTAGGGCACAAAAACAAACCTAGGCTCAGTGTCTTGGTGCTATAGAGAGACAAGCATTTCAATTTAAGAGCAAATCAGTGTGCCCTTTGGCTCAGCAAGGTCTTGTTATCCAAAGATTAATGACAGGAAACTCTCTAGGCCTTGGTTGTTTGAGCCATGTTGTGACTATTTGAGATTAACAGTGAGCCTCCTCTGTGTCTTCTTGCCCTACCTGGTATTAAGCATGGGAGAGGTTAAGTGGTGCAGCAGACCAGATGAGAAATGGTACCTCAGTGGTGAGAATACAAATGGGAATGCAACTGAACTATGGTGATTAGGGGGAGGTTTTTTATGGATGGTCTTTGGAGGGTGGGATTGGGTATTACTAGGTGCCAGGAAGCTCCGATCGGTCCCTGCTCATTAAAACACTTGCCATGTTACATTAGCCTCTGAATTAGTCATGCAGTTGGCTTAAGAAAAAAATTAGGCCAAGAAAGAGAGCGAGTCCGGAAAAAGATGGTAGATGAGTATAGGTGAGGAGAGAAGAGAGAGGAAGAGAAAACGAGTGACTGACATGCAGCATTGCCCTTTCACACCGCTGACACAGGCAAAATTCGACGCATCCATTACCCTTCACTAAAACTTTCTGTATTTTAATTGGAAAACAGAACACAGCAGTTTTCACGTGGAGTCTTTGCCAGGTCAGTACCCTTGAAAATAATTCAGGATTTTCCCCGAAAACTACAAGAAGCTGTTCCATGATGACAAAAAAAAGAATTTGAATAGGTCACATCTTTGCAGATTCCTCCGTACACAACCTGACATACACAAGTCCCACAAACATTAACTCTGTGAGCCGAGATGACAGCAGGCCGGTGCTAACGGAGGCTGGTGTAATTGACGGTGATGTATGCCTGACGTAATGTGAACCTGGTGTGACTGAATAGTGGCCATGGTGCTATAAGGCATCATCTGTGTTGGCGAATTAGCTTTAGAAGCCACGGAAGCGGAATGAAGGAGCAGAGCAAGCAGAGAGGAGGAGAAAGAAGAGAGAGGGATGCCTTTTAGTTCATCATAGAACACAGTTTCCTCCAGGCTTGTGCTTTATGCTCGTGCACAAACCCCTAGAATTAGTGGTAGAGATATTTGACTTTTATGGCTCTCTGTTGCATATGTGTTTTTGCTGAAAGCTCTAAATGTAACGTTAATTTACAGAAGGAAGACCTGTAATTGCCTGTAATGAGCTTACCTCGTTTATCACGCTTGCATGTTTTTATATATATATAGCTTCCTGCATTAAACATGAATTTGCATATTGTGAAATCATGTCTGTACATGGTTGTCATTTTTTAATAAAAGCAAATGGTTTAGACAGAGACAGGGACATCTGTTTGACCGTTCCCAAGCTTGGTAACATGCTTGTAAAATGTACTGGAGTGTTGGTGCTTAAAAAATCCCTTGAATAATCTGTGCCCTGACCTGCGAGGCATGATCAATGCTATCTCATTCCTACTATTGGATTCAGTCCCTATGCTCCATTACCCTTACAGACATAGAGTAGGTGGACAAAAATGTTTTTATTACTTGCCCAAGGGTGGATAAGACGAATTGTGCTGCACGTTTACATTATCATTATCCTTTTTTTTCTATTTTGCCTTCATACTAGGTGGTGAATGCCAAGAAGAAAATGAAGAAAAAGAGATACATCAACTCTGGAACGGTGAGGCTGAGTTCTAAGATAAGAGCAAAAACCTCCTGGTGCACTCACACCCCTGCCCCCCTAAGCTTTGTATTCTTTAGGAAGTTTCCTCTAAATGGATTGTATGAATTTTTTGTTCATTCCCAGTGTAGGGCTTTTGCTCCAGATGGTGAATTTAACCGGAGGGGAAAACATTGTGACCTCAAACAGGATGAATAACCAAGTCCACATAATACGTAAAGCGACTCTTGTCTGTGTTCTGCGAGTAAAATGTGTTGATGGATATTTATATGAGCCCCAACGTTTCCACTGCCTGAGCACTTTGGCTGTTTTGCTGAATGGAGCGACTGTAATTCAAATCTGTGGCTAGTTAACCATCGCGCTGATCATCAATCAGTGTGCAGTTACACTGACGTTCTCAGTGATTGTAATACTCATTTGCAGCCCAGGTGTCAAAATCATCCTGCGTGGATAAGTCATTCTATGGCTGGTTAGCTCAGAGGTCAGTGTTAATGTGTAGATGTGTCAATGTACATTTTGCTTTCCTTAATTACCAAGCACGGCACAATCTGTTTTTTCCCCTCAGGTATCCTTGTTGTCCTTTATTGTGGAGTCAGAGCACACCTTTCTGGATTACATCAAAGGCGGGTGAGTTACTGATATATTTGTCTTATGAAGTAAAGTAACTTTTTTGTCTGGAGAGGATCACGTATTTAGGATCTCGTATTTTTTTCTCATATTCTCGTTATTCGACATTCTGCTTTGCAAAAACAAATTTGTGGTACTTTGTGTGTATTTTGACAAAAGCAAATTGCAAGCTGCTCACCAAAACTGCACTATGACAACAAAAACAAGATTATGGTTAGATATTCTTTGGTCGGCTGTCTCATGCTGTTTGCAGGTCAAATCACAATAAATCTTCACTGACCCAAAGACTTGGACTAAATCTAGACACACATGTTAACAAAAACATGTTAAGATGTTTTCAGAGTGTCTTTTGATTGACAAAGTAACAGAGAGAGAGAGCTTTGTTTACAAAAACATTTTTTTAACAAAATATAATAGTTTTACTCAGTATCACAGAATAATTGGTAAACATGTTTCATGTTGTTGATGGTGTTATTTTGTGTAGCTCTTTGTTGAAAATGAAATTTGGAGTGTCAGGGATCTTACCTGGTTAAAGGGAAACTAAATGTTCATGTAAACATGTAAAGTTCTCCAGAATGAAACTTTTTCATATCAGTTATCATAATTATTCATTTCAGAATTGTGTTTTAATAATTAACAAGCAAGGCATACCTGCATTTAAGAAACATAAACTTTAATATATGGTACATGCCTGCTGAAGGGCGGCTGTAGCTCAGTTGGTCGTCCACCCCAAGTGTCCTTGGGCAAGACACTGAACCCCAAGTTGCTCCCGCTGGGTCAGGTGACCCCCCTGCATGGCAGCTGTCACAATTAGTGTGTGACAGGGTGTGTGTGTGAATATGTGAATGAGAAGCTACATTGCAAAGCACATATATACATTAAATATATACCATATATCTTCCTCAGCACTTGATGATTGAAAAAGTCCTCGAAAACCATGTGGAAGCCTCACCTCCCATTTTCTAATTATTGGATAGTAGACAGAGAGGAAGAGGGACAAAACACGACGACTATTGTCCCATTAAACCCAACTTTAATGGATATGGCGTTATCTTGTCAGTGCACGGTATTTTAATCCTCACACAACTGACTCCAGTCAATACAACAGGAGATGCCAAGTGCAACCAAGAAAAATGGTCAATTTTGTGCCATTAAAGAACAGTAGATAAAAAAATGTAACACATGAACTCAGTTTGATAGCCATTAGCAGTTAGATGGAGAAACAACGGCAGCCAACAGCCCTGTCGTCCCCGTTGGCACTGAGTGTTTGTCTTTAAAGAGGTTTCAGACCCTGTTGTCACACACACAAATGATCCTTCTGCTCTGGCACTGGTGGCCGATTTCAACAAAAGCCTGTACAGGCAGCACACATGCTGGCATGTGTTGATGCTGTGGAGCATCCCAGTGGTCTTTGACTAAGCACTGAGGTACTAAGCATTGAATTTGGTTGGATGCCTTAGCTGGATGTCATGCCCATTTCTTCTGTGACTCTCAACTTTTTTATTTTTTAATTGATGAAAAATGGGAGATGTGACCGTCTGTGTCCTTTGTTGTTACAACTCGGTTGGCCAAACCTCTAGTAGCAGCAGTTCTCCTAGCACACAATGATTTGTCTGTTTGCTGAACTCTGTCTGTAGTCTGTAGAAAATGAGTCAGTAGTTGGAGCTGGAACTTTCTACATCAACACAGAACAACGCTGTGGGCAATGTAGACATGTCATTACTGTGACTAACACATGGAAATTAGGTAGAAAATCATTGCTGTGAAATTTAATACCGTGGATTTAAAGGCATTATTTTGTCTTCTCTGACTCATTCTCTTGCCTGTCTCCCCTGCTGCCCATTGCGGTACGAGCCCCCGACTGACTGCAGTGACTGAGGGGCTTGGAATTTTCCACTTAGGTTAAGTGTGGCTCCAAAGGAGGTGATTGTGTCTGCAGTCACAACAACAGTGTAAATGAATATGAATGGCCATTATAAAATATGCTAAACATCTGAGAGCTTAATTAAGGAAAGACAACCTGCCACATATTGAAATGTTTCTCAGTGGATCAGTGGCTGCCCTGGTTTTCTGCTGTTTTTGCAAGTGATGGCTTAGTGTCCCAGATCTGTCCTAGTGGTCTGTCCTCAGCGCACACTAATAGACACACATACTGTGCGTGCAGACACACACACACACACAGCAACAAGGCTTTCATCCAAGACGGGACACTGACAAATAATAAGGTAACTAATATAACTCTACATTTTAGTTACTATAACTGGTTTTATTGTTGTTGCATCTCATATTCACAAAATTCCAGATAAATTCTTACTGTTGGTTTTTTTTGAGCAAATTTTAACTTGTCTTTAGTCTAACCTGAATACAAGCACTGGGGTTTGCTGATTCTGGGGCATGTATTCACAGTATCCACATTTGCTTTAAACTGGTGCAGTATGACATTTGGATGAAGGAAACTCACAGTGAAAATATAATGCAGTATTCACAAATGTGTAGAATATTTTTGTGGCAAATCAATCAGTCCCAAGTTGAAGATGTTTTGAGACCGCATGCTTTCATGCACATAATTATCATTGGGAGGAGATACAGTAAACATCTACAGATCAAGACAAAAGAAATATCACAACATAATGGAAACTGTCTATGAGAACATAAAATTCCGAATGCTTTTCTTCAGACTATAAGATAATAAAAATAAAAAACTATTTATTCTGAATATGAAAAGAATGTAAGGTTTAAAGATCATTTTCTCTGCTTCACGTAGGTATTTCTTTTATACTATGGCCTGCAGTGTTGAATTTAGTAAACCACAATTTACTGAGGATGTTGGGTTAACGTTTAAATGTAAACCAATGTAACCCTGGTGGCAGTGCAAACAATTTACTTTCATGTCATACTAGTAAAGCTAATATGGATTATTCATTATAAAGGAAGAGAGAGAACAATGAGGTCATGGAATGTAATGCAGAAGAATTTAGTTTCTAAATGCCTAAATTATCTAATGTTGTCTGCTAGCTCCTGTATTTTGCAGACCTTTTTTGATTGTTGTAACCGAAAAGCATCAGCTTTTTAAAAAATGCAGTGCAAGTCGTAGTTTCTTTTGGCATTTTGCAACAAATTGTGAGAGCATAAATAGTTAATTGTTGCGCGCTACATCATGAATTCCTGGAGGGACTGCTGCACTATTAACACTAAACTGCTTATTTAATCAAACTCAACTTGTTTCTTTCAGAACTTGAAATCGATTGGATTTGCTCTGTTATGATACTGGGTCTTGTCTGTAGGTGTTTTGCAGTAGAAATGTGTCAATATATAACTTTTATCTATATTTCATCACAACAATGTACAGGCTACAAAGTGGTTTAGTTTATTTACCATTGTTTTTGTGCAGAAAATCATGGAATTGTCTTACACAGATTTTAGACAAGTCAAGTCAAGTTCATATCAAGTTTAGCAACAGTAACTTTCAGAAGTATCTGTTTGAAGACCTTTCCCAGAAGTTCGGGCAGTGTCCTGCATATTAAAAGTGTTTCACAGATGTCCGCAGATATCCTGAAAATTAAACAATTCTTCTCTCTTCATAACTGGACCTATCATTTGCCTTTGAGCGCACCATGTGGTGACCCGTACACAGTAGGGTTATAAGACCGTGCACTCAACAAAACAAGGTCTCATCAGCTATTCTGGCACAGCATGTACAGCATTAGAACCTGAATGGTGCCTGTAACACGCAAAAAGTGTGATCAACAAATTTGCAAAAAAACCAAGTTGCTATTTTTTTCCTCCTGATAAATTAGTAAGAATTAAAGTCAAACCACAAATGGACTCTTCCTCCTGGTTGAAACCATTTGTTTTTCACGGATAGCCAGATCAATGGCTTCATTTTCTTCGGCATTTTGAGAAAAATATTACCGTCTGGACATGTGTTGATCAAAAATAAAACTGGCGCTTTTTTTTGCAACATCATCTACAGCGCCCATCTGAGGGCTGCAACTCAAAACGTCTGTCCAAATATGGACTTACATTTGTTTTTGACAGATGGCATTTTGACAAAAATGTTAGTAGATTAAAAATAGATAAAAAAAAAAATCTACACTGCAATATGCAATATACACCAAAAGACACTTGCTTCTGGAAGATGCATCTAAGAATTCTTACAGGTACAGTAACTTGCACCGAACTACTGCCAGAGTTGTTAAACAGAAGGTGAGCCTTCTGTTCTGATGCAGACTTGTAAACATCCCGTATTTATAGATGGCTCCCCTGTGAAAGACGGTTCCCAGGGGAAATGTCTTGGTCTTAACCCAAGTACATAAACATGTGCAAAAAGAGTTTACCTTTACCAAAACAATAAATATAAACAGTGTTGTTCTAATCAAGGTGTTAATTTGAATCTGCTTGTACTCTAACTGTGATTATTAATGTATTGAATTAATATGTAGCTACTGTCTAAAGCGGCACATGGTAATTACAGTACAGCTAAATTTGATACTAAAGGCAAGCATGGTTAAAGTCAGTAAATCCTATTGGAACTGAATTCTTAATAAAGTCATCAGTCTGAAGCTTAAACAGCTTTTTATCCATCATGATAAATCTGCAGTGGTGATCTTAAAATGTTTTAGAGAGAATTGAAAGAATGCTTCATTAATTATTGTGACCCATCATGGGGAGAGGAACATCATGTAGTGTTACAGACCTTCAGAGATGTTAAAAGCCCATCAGTATGATTTCAGCCTAAGACACGGGCTGATGACAAAGGCTTTTATCTTAAAAACACCCCTGGATCATGACAATTAAAAGAAGGGGAGGAAAATGTCTACAAAAAATCACTTTAGTCTCTGTGTTCTAATAAACCCCCTGAGATCTTTTAAACCGTCACAAAGGACTTGACGCAGCATTTGTACCGTCTGTTGTCATTTTCTCCCTAATGTTTTCTTTGAGAAGAGCTCCCACTCTGAACGTCCTTGTGTATTCAGATTCTCTGAAGGAGATGCACAGATACGGATTATCCTGAGAATTCCGTGTCTGTGTAGGTCAAGGCTGTCTCTGTTTTCTACATTCATTGGAGGATTTCACAGTTTGTCATTACTGGAGTTGCCCAAACACAGCATCCCCTGCTTTTTAACTGTGAAGGAACTCATGCATACGTAAATAAACCACATATTCATAATTTCAATAATTCATACATTTTGTTTGTAATGTAACAGCTCTTTTATCTGTCCAATGGTGGCTGTTGAAAAGAATGACAATGTTCTGGCTGATGATGCTGCTGAACTTCAGAAGTATGACATGTCATTTCTGTGATGTGTCCTTGTTTTAGTTGTCTGTTTCCTGACAATGAAGCATCTTAAATATCACCAAATATTAACTGGTGATGCTGAAGGACAATTGTGAATGAACATTTCACCAAAGACTATCCTTTTTTAAATATAATATAAAAGCAAATAGAGATTTAGAGCTTAGAAATGAATTCATAATATGTAAAAAAAAATTATTGCATTATGTTCTCTTGTAGATGTGTTGCTTAGTTTGAACCATCCAAGTGTTTTTGAATTAGCTTGTTCCTGTAGCCATTTTAGCCATTTTAATATTGGAGTTTTTAAAAATTAAATTAGCTTCCTTCTTTGTTCAAGTTAATTGGCCTTTGAGCTCACCTATTGAAACCCAAACTCCTACAAACTAAACACGTATTGAGATGAATCTAGTTTTATTCCCAAAGGCCTGCGAGCTGAATGAGTAATTAAATCAAAAATATGAATATTAATCATAATAGGTTTATGACAGCTTTCCTCCTCTCTCCTCTCATATGCCTGCGAGCCAACACCTGACTAGACTAGGTTATCATTTTTTTTGTTGTTTTTTGTAGATCATCTTAAGCCCATTATATGTATATTTTAAATATACAGCCTAAATATTTAAAGATATTATTTGTGCACTGCTGTTATCCAGTAGTTGCCTATGTTGGATGCAGCTGTGGTAGCTGAGAGAATCGTGATGCCACTGCAAAGATATAATTTCAGTCTGTGGAACCTCTAAACTCATAAATAATCAAATTTAACATGTAAGAGAAGAAAAGGGGAGCTATTGCATTTTAAAAATTCTCGGCTTGGAGCAGATTGCATGACAGACTGATGAGGAAAATAAACAAGATTACTAGTGCTGGCAGTTGAGGCATGAAACAATGAGTGTGCTGCTTATTCATGATGGGGAAGATTAACTGTGTCTATAGAAAATGAAACACCACACTCACAGTTTTTAACTGAAGAGAGTTCAGGAGATGTAGCTGCTGTTTTGGTCAATTATACCGGAAAACCTTTAGGCAACATTCAGTCTTTTCAGGCTTTATGAAGCCACTTCTCCATTGAACATTCATCAACTTAGAGCAGCTTTATTTGTATAACTTTTAATAACTGCAACTGCCTCAGAGGGTTTCACAACATCCGCATTATGGAGATAAAACTCTCTTAAAACACGATTAAATAAAGAAAATGCACCAAACAGCAACAGAAACAAAAGTACAGTATTTGCCTCAACATACAGTGGATGCTGAGAATATTAAAATATATTTTTTTCTTGTAATTGTGTGTTTTATCAAGAAGCTAACATCATGCCCAAGACAGGAAGATGAGATGAGATGTTAGGTGAGCAAACAATGACAAATATAGGAGATGCAAAGTCAAGGGTTTTGTTCATTGTAACCTTATTTCAGTGTGTTATTAATTGGAAATCAATGTGGAGTTTTCAAAGTTTCGTCATGGAGCAGATGTTTCTGGAAAAATGTTACTAGTAAAACATATTTGAATCAGATTCAATTCTGTTTTTAAATTTATACATTCACATCTGTTAGCACAAAAGTTGCAATTCAAAAGATCTGGCACAGTCAGTCCCATGGACTGCTTACTTTTGATTTGGCATCTGTACTACCCGAGTAAAAGAAACAACTTTTTTTTCTAATCATGCAAATGTATAAAATCCAACCAGAAAAAAAAAGCGGTGCACTTGAATGTCTGCCAATGTTGCAATTCAGAGAGATGATGAGAAATATGAGCAGGAGCCTGAGCAGCAGGCTGTGTAAATCTGATCTGAGACCCAAATTTGATATTTTAGATTTCTGCTATTGATTTCTCTCTTTTCACGTGTGTTTGCTTTACTGCTTCCTTTCTAAGAGGTGATAACTAACATGATGCATTTTAGATGATTTCTGAAGCGGAGGGGGAAAACCAATTTCTTTTTCCAGACCTTCCTGACTGGTTTCACAGTGAATTGGTTCTTTATTCATTTTCACTAGCGTTCAACTGGGGCAGAGATCCTGTACATTCAAGTTGAGGTTATTAAAGTCCAAAACCCACATACTGCTCTGATTGTGAGAGGCTAATGAAAAATTTATATTCTTTTCATCGCATGTTAAAAGGTTTCTTTTTAAATGAAATCCGCAGTGAGATTGGCCATGTAATGGCCTTTGTGGAACTTGTATTGTGTGGAGAGCTTATTAAGGTTTAATAGTTTCATCTCAAAATATCCTGTTGTTGGAAGAAAGTGATACTGGCTTTTTTATTATTTCATTCAGGTTGGCTTTGTGATCAGACTGCAGAGGAGTATACTATCTTCCTCTACTTATTTTAATGCGCTTTCATATTCACAGAATTTACATCATGGCTGCCATTCCTTTATGAGACTATATATTTCTGCATGCATCTTGGTTTGTTTTTTCAATTGGAAAACTGTGGGGACATATTGGTGTGAAATTTTTAGATATCGTGCCTCATGCAAGAACATTTTCGCATTGCTGTCGTAAATTTCTCCTACTTCCCAGCATCCTCTTAACTGCACAAACTTGGTTTAAATCACTCATTTCAGACTGATGAAAACTACCTCTTCAAAAGGAGCTGCACAGCATCAAGGGTTGATCATTGATGAAATCACCAGCCCCAAAACTGCCATAAAGTGCAACATGTGAAGCCTCAAGTCTGTTATCAGAAATCATTGAACACGGCACAACAAATTTACCGTCAGCTAGTCACATTAGACGTCCCTAAGAAACTAGAAAATATAAATTGTTTATCTGTCAGCGACGCAGCATCAGACTTGTGTTGTTCGGTGACGGTAATAAAGAGGGAAACCTTCAAGCTGATCGAAGTCAGACACTAAAAAAGTTTTTTGTGTTTTCTTACACATGCAAATCACTCCATGAACCCATAACATGTGACATCAGACTGGTCCTGCTTATGTACTGGGGAAGCAGACGTCATTTTAACTTTGTGTACTGTATGACACAGTTGTGTTGGGTTTTGTCTGGGGAGGCACAGCAACTAGAAACTGTCATGACAGCTTTCTGAAATTGGAGTCTTGCTGGTCTAGACCTCGCTGACCTTTCTTTTACTTTACTTTTTTATGGCCACTTTGACTGTCACAAACTGTATATCCAAGGGTATAATTTCCACTGTGGATGGGAGGAGCATGTCACCCTCTTTTTTTAAAATAACTCATTTTCTTCCCCCGCACTTTTCTGGTTTCTGGTTTATACATTGTTTTTCTAAAATGTCACTGAGCATTGGTATTTAACTGTTCACTATTATACAGATTTGAGGTAAAAATGTTGATACTTTTACTTTTACCTACTGACAAGTCCTGGCTTTTGTCTCTGAAGTTATAATATATATTTCTATTTAAAAATGCAACTACCTAAAACATTTATTATACTGAGCACCACTCACAAATTCAGTGACTTTTGTTGAAAACAATGATCATAAAACATTACATCTACATCTGTGTCAAAACAAACTAAAAAGACTTTAAGTAAACTGTATGAAGGCCGACACAGTAATTTGGGTTCTAGCAAGTTAAATTAAACAAATCTAGCAGCAGGGTTCCATGAACCACAGGGTTTCCTGGTTCCAACAGCACTGGGGCATTCTGTTTATTCCTGTCGTCTGTGTTGGCAGATTTTCACCATACTAGTGATCCCGTATTTTACGGATGCAAGTTGTTGTTTTTTTTGTTTGTTTCACACTGTTTTAAAATTAAATATAGTTTCCTCACACACGATTGCCAACACTACGTGGTTTTCATCTTACAAAGAGTCCTACAACCCCACATGGTGCTTGTCTTTCTGAAAGAAGGAGGTCAACGTGACACCGAAAGATTTGTAACTATTTTAAACTGTTGCAGTAATTCAAGGTGGTGCACAGAACTGCTTGAAGAACGGTCACTGTATCTCAGAACAAATGAGAGAAAAGGAGATGCTGAGTAAGCTCGTAAAGCCCATGGGGAATTATTGGACTGCCTGTTCTGAAGGGTTTGTACTGAAGGAGGCTGGTGTCAGATTTATGAAGTCCTGGTCAAATGTGGGCAATGATGATGGCAAATTAACTTGTCCATTGAGCAATATATCACTTAAGGATGAGACTAAAAATGAATAATTACCTGCTGCATTAATTAGATGATCGTGGGAACAAAATAGTATGACCGGAGCAGCCATCAACAGCTAGGTTTTTGCAACAAGACCTATAAAACACAATAGTGCGGTATGAGTCTTATAAATCCATATCAGTTTTCATAGTGTCCGAATACTTTGTGAGCTCAGCTGCTAAACACATCCTCACTGTGCATCGCCAAGAAGCAAACCAGCTCTGTCAGCTCGACCATATACTGTACGGTCCTGTATGCCGATGTAGGCAATGCCTGGAGATCCAGCTATTCCTGATGCGTGTCACAGACACCAGCATGTACTGATCGCATATTGTTGACATATTATTCTCATCAGTGGAATTCCAGTGTTGGCAATAAGTCGGACAGTCACATCCAGCCCTCCCTTTGCCTCACACAATATCCTTCCCAATTTCACGGACCAAGATGATAGCATAAAATTGTTGCTGTCAGAGCAACAGTCCAAAACCATGAATATAAACTTATACTGTATATGTAAAACACAACAAAATCACACACTTTCTTTTTAATAACTACAGCAGGAGAGATACAGAGAGCTTTGGCTTGATAAATTACTTGAGTAGTTTAGTAACAATTGTTGATTAATTATTAGTCAATGAAATAATCAATTATCTGCCAATGTATTTGGGCACTTTCCTTTTGGCGTATTTGGGTGGTTTTTGTTTGTTTTGTGTAGTTGTGCATCTGCCTTCTCCTTTCTTGTCAGAATTGAGAGTTCACCTCATTATGCGACAGTGAATGTGACACTGCTCAGTGCTGTAGACTGTGAACCCATAAACACGAGAAAGGCAACGGATGTTTTGGACAGTTCAGCTGACTGCAGAGTTTAGCAGCGACCCAGATGAAGCTCCACATAATGCTCTGATGACCTAACTGGCAGTTTCACTGAGCTCCTGTGTGGCCACTGCACGTTCCTCAGCAACCATATAAAACTAACTATAGAAATCAGCAGAGATCTGTAACAATTCCCGTTCTCGAGCTGAGCAGACCAGCTCAATGTTGAATAATGAGCTGAGCCTCCCCGGGAGGAATCGGCTATTATCTCTGATACTGTGCTTGTGGGAATTTCTGAATGAAGGTGAAGTCAAAAAAAGGCAATCAGCGTTAATCACAATGAAAGTGCACATGCTCTGATCTTAACTCACCTTCCCTTACTCTGCGTTTGTCTTTCTGCCGAGCGTGGCAAACCCAGCAGAAATTAGTTAGGGTGTGTTTTAATTTCTTTTTGAGGCTTTGGCTATCATTATAGGCTCATGAATAAAAATGACAAGTAATTTTTGGAGAGTTTGTGAGACTACTTTTCACATTGATACGATGAATGAAATGCTGCAAATTTCCTTTTCATTCATTTTATATATATTTACAACCAGAGAAGACAATGATGCTGATTACAGTTAATAATAAAGAAGATGATGGAGGATGTAGTGAATAATCAAGTGGGACTGTGTAAATGTTCATACTTTTGAAAAGAAAATAATGTAAATAGGCCTGCAAGTGAGTACATGGAAATATGTTCTTTTGTGTGTATGGAAACCATTTGCAAAAATCCTACCTTTAGTAGCAACTTTATGTATTTTTTTTTTGGTTGTTGTTGGTGTTATTGGTTTTGAATTTGCCATGGCGATACTGAATCTTTAAATCCACGAGTAAAACAGTGGTTTGGCTGATGACCATATGTAAATGCGTTTTCTCTTTTTCATAGAATAAAATTTTAATTACAAATCCTATTGGATTTAGTGTTGCATAATTGACAGCAGCTGTGGCAAAACATCTGTGAAACCATTGTAACAGTAAGAAGTGGGTCTATTATCTCCACTGTTTTGGGTTTCGTTTTGTCACACCTCTTTTCAGATGAAAGGTGGAGGAGAGAGCACAATGAGAGCCTCATTAAACTGCAGTGCTGACTTTCCCTGCCTCTCCTTTGTTAACAGAATTCTTTCCGCTCTTCATCTGTTTCAGGACTCAGATTCACTTCACAGTGGCCATTGATTTCACTGCATCAAATGGTGAGTGTTTCGACTACCATCACTCTGCGCTGCCTCTATTTGTCAGCTGATGCATGACTGTGGCATTTTCCATGAATCAAAGTGGAGGCTGGATTTTTCTTTCTGGTATTGATATCCCCCCTTTTTTCTAGTTAACATCTTATTGATGTAGTATATTCTGTTGTAGATGTTTAGCTGTAGACAGGTACAAACACAAAATATTGAAGTTACATTTAAATAGATGGTCAGAAACCTTCTTCTTCAAACCTTCCATACGAATTGTGGCCCCAACTCTAAAACCAAATATCCAGTCATGCCACGCAAATAATGAGCCCTCACGCTAGTTTAACGCAGTTATGGCGTTTGAATTATTTGCATTTCTGACAAATAGTAGTTTTCACACCAACATCAAATTGTAAACAGTGCAGATTTATATGAAAAAAGTGGTTGTTCATTTATTTTCCAGATCTATCTTATTATACCTGCCTCAAAGTGACTGAGAAAATGTCCATGTGTCTAATACTTTGACTGTTGACTGTTTATCCATGCACAGTAAAAAAAGAATTCTAGAATTTCATAGCCTGTATGTATCCAGAAGTGCACATCAAATTTGATTGTGTTCAACTTCAGAACCATAAACAGGAAAATATAAACATGCTCTGTTATTCTCATTCAGCAGTTATTGCAACATTGCTCAATTCCAACATGGCAAATAAGTCAGAACTCCATCTGTGATTCAGAACATCCAATTTGGTCTTGGTTCGGTCAGGTTTCTCTCGTTGCACCTGTCAATTCGGTCTCACTTCGATGGTTTGTGTTACTGACTCTGTCTTCTCTGGTTTTGAAAGGAAATCCTTCCCAGTCGACTTCACTGCACTACATGAACCCTTACCAGATGAATGCCTATGCCATGGCCCTGAAGGCCGTGGGAGAGATCATCCAGGACTATGACAGTGATAAAATGTTCCCTGCCCTGGGGTTCGGTGCTAAGCTCCCCCCTGATTGGAGGGTCTCCCATGAGTTCCCTCTGGTGAGTAAATTGTATGCTTACTTTAGACAGTGACGTCCTAATTTAGCATCACGGTTGTTCATCTGATCATCATGTAAAAATTACTCTGTCCCTCCTAGTGCAGCTTATCTTCGAGTGCAAGCACTCATTTATGTATGCATGTTCTCTCCAGCATGTATGGGTAAGCACATTTTCAAATGCAATATGAACGCTGCTACACCTGTGACATGCAAAATTCAGAGTGAAATTCATATTCCTTTTATAGTGCAAATTAGGTTGTGTAAAGCTGAAAGATTCTTAAATCTATTTGGCTTCCCTCAGCCAACTAATGCGCTCTGGCTGCTGCATAGTACAGCCTAATGAGGAGTCTGTCTACCGGGTAATATCTGCGTCACTCCATGTTTCCATTAGAATTTGCAAATTAAGATTCATCTCACCATATAATTAAAGACTCATACTTTTTTAGAGTCATGTTAGAGTTATGGGCAGAGCATTTGTTGTGTATTTCAGACAGAAACCTGAAAATAAGATTTCCTTTTTTTTTAAAATGTCATTTAGTCCTTAACTCCAAACTCGCAGTCTTTTATGGAGGGGAACCATCTGTGGTACATGCTTTGGAACAGACCAAACACCATCACTGCTAAAGTGGGTTAGGAAAGTCATGGTATTCCACAGAGTGCTGCTGATCAACAGCTGGACTTGGACTGAGGTTTCCTTCACTCTCACCCTAAAGCCTTTTTCAGTTGTAAGTCAAGGTGGAGAGTCCTGACAATTAATCTCTGTGGATCGTTAACACCTTGAGGCTCCCAGTCATCACCTTTAATGACAAGTCAATGTATTAATGGCTGTTCAATGGTCTTTTTTAGGAAAAATGTGCACATTGCTATTCCTAAAGCCTCCCTCTTACACCTTGACTCACGTGATCCTGACCGCACACATGCTGGCCAGGCAGGACTTGCTTAGGAATCCTGACCAGTCAGAATTAAAGAAGCATCTAAGATAAGAAATGGAGATGCAGAGACTCAGTAGATTGATTGACAGCAGTCTAAGGCCATAGGAGGATCTGTGTAATTTCTGTTTCCTTTTTCATTCTTATAGATTTAGAAAAGTCATAATTGCAGGCAGCAGAAATGAGCTGCCTTAGCACACTGTAATTGAGCAAAGCTGAGGTGACAGTTGTTTAACTTACCAGAAACCTGTGTAAACATAACTCATTTGGTGATATTGTTTGATCCAAGCTTGTGTTTTTACTTATCGAGAAAACGTTTTATAGAATTATAGACTACATACGGGAAGACTACAGTTAGTAAAATCAGCAATAATTTAAGATTTTCACTGTTTGTGTTATGCATAATAGTAATGATTAATAGTATACTACTTTTTATGATGTCTCTTGGAATCATTTGAGAATGATTTAATTATTTAGTCAGTATAACTAAACACAGTATAAACTCTACTAAACATCAAAGTAAATTCTTAACAATGTTGGATCCAGCATCAGCTGTGAAAAATAAGGCAAAATGTCACCAGATGAATATAAAGATTTATACATTTTCTCATGTTACTCTGAAGAAGAGAAAGTAAATGTTGCTTGCTGCTGTGATGTGGAGGTGTACTTCAGGGGTGTTAACGCCCCATTATATCACTATTATAACTACATTTCTGATCACGACTGAAATAAATCCCTCACTAATGTGGTTAGATTTGCAAGAGATTTGACACTCCAGGTTCGAATGTGCTGCTCTCTCAAAGCCTTGTTTCCAGCTCCAGCAATTAGGCAGAGAATAACTCTAGATAAACCCAACATACCTGCTCAGACACAGTTAGTAGCCAGCTGATAGAAAGGTTGGATATTTCCCTCAGGAGTTGGTGGAAACCAGTGTTGTGTTTAAATGTGTTTCTGCTGCCAGCAAGAAGCCAAAAAAAAAAAAATCAGTAATTGCAAGTGTGACTCCCTGACTCTCTAACTGAAACTCTCTTGTTCACATGAGTTAATTGTTATGTCAAGCCTCATTGTTCTCCACCGCGACTGGCCTTTTTATAGTTAATGTAACGTTCTTGTTTTGTTTTTGTTCTTGTCAGAACGGCAACGTCGAGAACCCGTACTGTAACGGCATACAGGGGATCCTCGAAGCTTATCATCAAAGCCTTAAGACGGTTCAGCTGTACGGACCCACCAACTTTGCTCCTGTTGTTAATCATGTCGCAAGGTACACACACGTGTCTGCCTCTGTGAGCACATCACACTCGCCCTTTCTTTGGAGTTCATCTGTAAATAATCTGTAGTGGGCAGAGACACTGTCAGAGTTATTGAGTCAGTAAGTGATGGTTTGTCTCTAAGCTGAGAAGGGCTAACGAAGGGCAAAAGTACAGATGTCAGGCTGTGAAAAATAGAAATGTAATAAGGCAAATGAGGAGCCTGATGGCACAAATGCAACAATCTTTTTAGGCATTTAGAGGTGAAAGTGGTAAGTAGGAACAAGGATCCCTCTTCTGTTTCTTCTCCTCTTGGGAAACTTTTTCCTTATCTGATTCTAGGGTCTAAGGACAGAACTCATTGCTGCTGGACAGACTGTGAAGCCCTTGATGCACATTTGTGATTTGTGGGCTATATAAAATAACTTAAAATTTAATTTAATTAAGTGATGTGGTGGTAGGCAGGGGTAGGAGATGCCTAAATGGACTGATGTCTGTACTGTAAACAGGGAATCACTTCCCGTCGCTGCAAAGTGCACAAAGTGAACATATAGGCTGTGTCATATTAAGCTGTACCACACAGTTCTGTAAATACACAGCAGACATGAGCTATCTTTGCTACATAAGGATAATATTTATTAATAATAAAGTCCAGGTGTTTTACGCCTGACGTGTGTTCTAATATGGACTCAAGCTGAGATGTACTTTATACTAATGACTTGGCTGGAATTCAAATGACTCACAGATGGACTCAGGTTTGTGCACTAAATGCCTAATATTACATTCTAGATCAGGTTTTTAGCACTTTTCTGCATTTCAGTTTTTTTCAATAATTACTCCATGATGTAGTGCATGACTTCACCCTCCCGTGGTTACAAAACAATTAGCAGCAAGACAAAAATGACAGGAAAACACCCCATATGGACCCTACTGCACATTATTTGTTGAATAATAAATAGAAATGTGTCCTTTAAAAAGACTTAATTGGCTTGAATATTAATTCTGTCTGAATTATGAGCAATCACAGACTGTTTACACTTAACTTTTTCTTAGCCTCTCAATGGGTGCAGTGAAACTTAAATGCAATTATGTATTCAGAAAGCTTTTGCAGAACTTATGGCTGGCTGTGGAATCCAGATGTAATGTGGCAACAAGGAAATCACCGAGAAAAACTGACTTTTTACACAGACAAAAATTTACATTAGGTTTAAGACCAGCTTAGTTCATCTGTCATACTATCTTTTTTGTATGATGATGAATTGTTAATATATTAAATGCTATTTCCATGCTCTCATTTGTGTAGAATCCTAAAATGTAGATTATCCATAATTCAGTTATGCCCCTGATGCTACAGTTAGTTCTCTGCAAATGTTGTCAAATCTCTCCAATGAATGTGGCGCAGATTGTTGTACAGAAAATGAGGAAGGCAAATATGTCTTTAATCCTTTACCACCAGTCATCGCTCTGACTGTTGTCAGTGACTCAACACAGTCTTCGATTAAAATGTCGGCGCCTCACTGTCAAAATTACCAAAGTGAAAGCGACAGCCGGGGCTCACCCCTGACCTCTGTGACTCTTGCCCTCGGCTCTCGTGTTGATCCGACACACTTTTTTTCATTCTTGCACATGAAGTGTGGTCAACTGAGTGCTAGGGAATCAATAATGTTCTGGAAGAATATAACTGCAGCACTTGCATAAACAGTTTAATAAATTATTCATTGAGCAGCCAGCAATGGGCGATTGAAACTAGGCCACACTCACTGTGGCGTCTCTGATGGGTTTCATAATAGTGTCTGGGTAGACCTCTGATATCTGAAGAGCTATACAGTGCAACATATTCTACTTGTGCTTTACATATCTATATTAAGCGTCTGTGTTTAACGCTGGGCGGAGGGGAAAGTTGTTTCTGAGGAGCGTATTTTTAAATGTTTGTCTCAGAGTTTTATGCAAATCCATGGGTATTTGGTCTGCTGCCGACTTGGTTTGTGCTGATAATTGTCTTCTCTCAGGTATGCAGCAGAAGTTGAGGATGGATCTCAGTATTTCGTCTTGCTCATCATCACCGATGGTGTCATATCAGACATGGCCCAGACCAAGGAGGCCATAGTGAATGTAAGTGCTGGTCTTACACAAGCTGGGGGGACTTTCTTCCCTGTCTCCCTCTGTCTTTTTCTCTCTCCCTGTCCCTTGGCCCTGCAGGCCAGTGGCATCACAGGTGCTTTTAAGTCACTGTGGTGCTGCTCTCAGGCTTTCTGTTACTTTGAGGGGTTATAAGCCCGTAGCAATAGATTTGGGGATTTATGGGATGTTTTCTGCTCCACTTGTCTAACCCCCTGTGCCTGGGTGCTCTGTTTGTCCAATATTTTTCCTTATTGAGACCCACGGGAGACTGAGGGGCTCAGCTGAGATTCACCGTCAGGTCAACAGGTTCACTTTATTAGAGTCAATGGTCTTCTTCAGTGCACTTCAGTGCACAAGCAGGTGCATCTGCGGCACCTGTTTGGTCAAATTTTTATGAATTTACTGTGTCATAGAGTATATGCTGCATGCTGCATACTTTTGTCTTACACAAAAGCCCATCTGTAGTTAAAACTTGTCTTCTGGCTGGCACGCAGTGAGCCGTCGTCCACCAGGTGCACGGTGCTCTGACCCCCAGCAGACTGGGTTTAAAGGGAATTTGCGACTGTTAATCAAACCACTCGAACAGCCACACCTTCCTTTTAAGATCTTGTCTGCTGCTCTGCGCTGCTTGGCCCAACTGGCTGTGTCCTGCTGCCACCTCTCATCTCACAGTTTGGATGTCTGCCCTCAGAGCAAATGACCAAATGACCTGCTTGACTTGGCATTTAGCCTTTGCCCTGGAGAGATGAATCATAACAAAAGACCTACAGTACAGGCGATGCTCATCTCTGCATGTTTGCTTTCCTTTCTGTGCCCTCTGGTCTGTGATGTACAGTAGGTGTCTGTAAAGATTACACATGTGTTGGAAATGTTGCAGCGTAATAGCGTGTACTGTCATATTTATTCTGGTTTTCTTGTTCCAAAAGTCGCACAGCTTATCCCTCAGTGACTAATATGTCCACATATCTAACAGGACAGCCTATGGGGTAAAAAAATCCAGCTCTTTCCCTTGATGTTTTGCAGACTTCCAACTCCAAATTTCATTTTAGGATTATAAATTATAGAAGACTGTCTGTCTCTGATCTGGTATGGCAAAACATAAATTAATTTGTGCCCAGGTGTTAAATTATGTCTGCAGTTGTCAGTTTGTTGTCCAGTAACTTCATTAGACCTATGAATATTTTGAATTCAAACAAGATTAAGAGGATTTCATTTGTCCTTTAAAACTTTCACCTGTATGGCTAAGTTTGAACATTTTCTGACGAAAAATAAGTAGTAACAGTGGATTCGGATAGAAATGTGCATAAAACAGTGCACAAACCATCTGAGCCTTGATAGAAAGGTGCAGCCCAAGGAGACATGTAGTCTTGGTTTTTGATATTTTGCTGAATGTAAGTGTCATATAGCTCCAATGAAGAGAAGAAACAAGCTGATGAGTATTCGTCCAACCCTGAAGCCTCAATTTCAGACTGGAAGATATAAAACAGGTGTGTGGTATTAGTCTCTATATTCGCTGTGGATCTCTGCAGTGAGAGGATGAAGTACAAGCTCAGACAGACTGAGTGACTTTACAGTACAGGCAAAGTAACAAATGGTGTAGACTGAATAATTCAGCCGTGGCATTTATAGGTATATGCTTGTGGGGGTCTTCTGCTGCTGGAATGAGGCAAACAAAAAATGTAATGTGAATATTTTGTGTGAGAGCAAGAGGTCGTAAAGAATGAGCCTGTTGGTGGGTAACATAAAATGCAAAGCGAGGTGGAAGGAACATAATGATAAAGGACACAGAGAGGGTGGTCCTCCTCGGGCTCCTTGCTCCTATCTGTGACAGGCCTCCCCCCCTCTGGAGGGTTTTCCAGGAAAGCTGACCTACTTTCACCCCCGTAAATGCATTTCTACCACAAGCATGTATCATTCAAAAGGCCTGAGCTTTTCACATTGTCCACATCAGGTCTTCAGTCTAAATTCATGGAGAGACGTTCCCTCTTAAAACATCAGCCCTACATAGAACTGTTATTATGTAGATTAAGGTAATATGTAGGTTGGAGTTAAACAGGTAGGACATAAATAAATAATGTTAGACTGGGTGAGGATGCAATGATCGTGTTTTATTAATATACAGTAGCATTTCATTTTTTTTCATGTTTGTATGTTATCTTAACTGTTTTTCTCCAGCTGCTCTTGTTTGTGAAAAATACAGAGAAAAAAAGCACGAAAAATACCAAACATTGTCTAACCTTACGTACTTTAACTAGTTTGGTGTTCCACAGCAGTGGCTTGTAACAATGGAGTACACTGTATTCTACTTAGCAGAAATATTCCTTTGTATGCTGCCTGTTGTAACAGCTTTGGAGACCCTGAGTTGAATAATGCATTTTAGATTTTCTCTCAGTCCCTGGGAAACCCAAACTGTGCAACGTGATGTGAAAAAATGTCAAGAAATAGTTGCAATGCTACGTATCATTTATGTTTCCTTATTTTTTTCTTGTTTATTGTGATTGTTGTCACGTCCACACTGAAAATGTTGTCAGGCATTTTTCAATAAATGCAGTTCGTGTTCTTCCAGGCATCTGAGTGGCAACTTACTGTTTGTTCTTTTTGTTTGTGACAGGCAGCTAAACTCCCCATGTCTATCATCATTGTTGGAGTTGGTCAAGCTGAATTTGATGGTGAGAACCAGAATGAAAGTTCTTCTGGGGGAACTAAAAAAGTGGAAGCCACTTTATTTCCCTGCATATTTCATTTAAAGGCAAACTGTAGGCGCACAAGCATAACACCTTTAGATTATTGGGCTATAGATTTTTACCAATATGTGTTAAGTTGGACACAAGGTCACAGCGGAGATTCCTTTTTGACCAAACACGTTTTCTCCATAGCAATGGTCGAGCTGGATGGTGATGATGTCAGGATCTCCTCACGGGGAAAGTTGGCAGAAAGAGACATTGTACAGGTGAGATGTTTCCAGTGATTGTTCTCGCTCTCAGCTCATTGGGAAAGATGCCTCACTGACCTCAGCTGAAGTGCCACCATCAGGAAAATTCTTACATTTTTTTACATACCACAACAACACAGCACTATAACTAATACTCTAAAGCTTATACCCTGATTCTCAGACTTTACAGGTGGGGACTATAGGGGCTAGTCAAACCACATGCTTTGTTTTCTCCCGGACGTTTCTAATGCTGGCAGAGAGACATTAAGGATGCGGAAGAAAGACTCAGACATCTGCCGCTTTTTCGAAAAACAAATAGCTAAGTGCCAGTAAAGATTCTCAGTCATCCAAATGAGGTTATCCTTAAATTGAGTCGTGACAACTGAACGTCTTTCTTGTTAGTTTAGAATGTTTCTGCACTGATTCAAGAAGTTTCCTCAGTTTGGAAAAAGCTGAACCTCTAAAAACTAGTTAAATCATTTCCACCACTAATATTTTATTCGCCACAAGCTCTGCTCTCCGTCACAGTCAAAGAAACAACACAAACACAGTGGATAAATTATCTGCACTTATATACACTGCTTCCTATTCACGCATTCACACGTTCATACACCAGTGGGGGAGCTGCTATGCAGGAGCAACTAAGGGGGGGTTCAGTGTCTTGCTCGAGGACACTTCAACATGCGATCACAGGAGCCAGGGATCGAACCAACTGTAGGATTGGTGGGCAACTGTGCAACCTACTTGCCGTCTATTCAGTAGTGAGCAAAGACGGAGAGGGAGTTATGAGAAACCAGAGCAAGGCCAACGTCATTTTTCCCATTTTCATATAATAAATGACAGAACGTGAACAGCTGTGGTAGAGGGATAAAATTACAACAAAGAATGACATGATTGTCCTGATCACATATGTTTAGTGACGGGGGTGCACTCAGTGGGAGGAAACTGATGGGAACTAATGGCCTCAAGAATAAATCAGTCATAGACATAACAGAAAGTATAAAATGTTACACATTTCTTTCCCGTGTCACCACAGTTTGTCCCGTTCAGAGACTACATGGACCGCACAGGTAACCACGTGCTGAGCATGGCGAGGTTGGCTAAAGACGTACTGGCCGAGATTCCAGACCAGCTGATCTCCCACATGAAGAGCAGAGCCATTAAACCCAACCCTGTCCCACCCCCTCCTTACTCACCCAACGACCACCCCCAGACCAACCCCGTCTGAGCCCTCTCTCTACGTCACGCACACCTTAGCGTTGGAGTGAGGTGGGGGTCGAGAATAAAGGGATCCTGCCTCCACCGACCGTCCTTTGAAGGGACAATCAAAACGTGGCCCTTTCCTAAATATTAATCCAGCTAAACAAAAAGTTGAGACTCCATTTTGGTTTGGAGCAATGAGAGGGTTTTGGTGGAATGTGCTGCTGATCAGGGAGTTTTTTTCTCTCTGACTGCTTGAGGATGAGAGCGCTGGGAAGGAGGTTTCAGTTGTTTGCTGTCAAACCTGTCAAAATGCTGATGTAAAGGATAGCAAGTAAACCTGTGGAGGGGTGAAACCTGTTTGAAGGCGTAAATATAGTAGAATGTGCCAGTGTGTATCATGTTTGTGATACCTTTTGGAGTTGATGTGTGTTAAACTAGGAGATCATGTGTTTATTTATTCATTGCAGAAATAATTTATTCTTTTCATATTATATAGTCATTTTTCCCTTGCAGTTTTCCATCTTATACTTTGTGACCTGTGTAATAAAAAAATCCTCATTTCTACTTTGATAAGGACTGTAATATACTGTAAAAGCATGTGATAAAACCTCTTCAGACGTTTATGAATAATTTTCACTGATGGATCGTTTTTGATTGCAAGCTGTTATGTAGAGGACCTGCTCAGAGCTGATGCCATTTGGATTTTCCACCACCATGTCTTTTTATGTATTTGTAATATATATATAAACACAGTGCACTAATTACTATCCAAATAAAAAGCACAAAGATTATAATGTTAATAAGCTGAAAACCATTATTTTAAAACAGCCAACAGCTCTCCAATGCCACAAATAGGAATAATGGAAAAATGGAAATAATATTTTTAACACAGCTTTAATCTATCTAATATACTGACATAGTAAAAATGACTTTTATTTATGAATAAATCAACATGTTTTAAAGAACAATAGATGAATAATTCAGAGCACACGTGTTCCCTTGTAGGTATGCAGAGAGGTAAATTTGACTGCTTAAGTCAGGCTGCCATATCTCATTTATCATGTTAAAGCGTCGCTTTGTGGTTTTTCCCCTTTGGTTTTGCTCAGTATTTTTAAAGAACGTGAAAAACCTCTTCAAAACTGATGTCACCTAATAATTACTTTTTTCCTTCCTGAGTTTGTTTTTCCCAGAATGAAAACAAACCCTGCAACAAACATTATGAGCGTTTAATGATTTTGTGATCTAAAGAAAACAACTGATAATGAGACCATCTCTTCTGATTTTTCAGCGTTGTGAGTTTTCATTTTAGCTTTTCACTGAATGTTCACCGTTAACATTGTTTTACACCAATGCACAAGGTCCAATTTTAAACAAAACACTGGGATGCCATTTAATACCTAAATTTACTGAACTAAACATTTTCACTATTATGTTTTACAATTTTACAAAGATAATATGTACACAATTTCATTGCTTCTTCTTTTTAGTGGCTGTGTATAAACATTTAAAAGACAGTTTCAGCCATTGTGGCACAGTTGTGTACATCCTGATTTATCTGTCTATCAAGGCCATTATTTTCACTAGTATCTCAGTCACTCAATAATTTAATCCAAATGTGCCTATTATATAGAAACATATCCAAATTCTTTTACCCAGGTGTTGCTGCTGCTAGCAGTAGCAGCAGGACTCATTTTTAAGATGTACACAAGAAAAAGCTGGTGACAGTAAAACTGTTGCACAATTAGGATTATTACAGCCACAGTGGCTGATACACACTGTCTCAATCAGCGGTGTGAACTTTTTATACTTAATAAGCAGTAATGAAAGTTAAGTGTGTCGCTGAGCTTCGCCGTACAAGACTCAAAGTCAAGACTTGTTTACAAATCAACTGTGGCTGTTCATATTTCCTCAAGGAAAACGGAACCTTTCATGCTCTGTCAAGATCCTCAGTTGTCCAGTTGAGGTTGGAGTTGGAAGTGGACTCGTGGCAACTGGACAAGCGACTTGGCTGATTAGTGAAAGATTTCAAACTAACAAGGTGGAGTTGCCATGACTCCACTTCCAGATAACCACTCATGGGTTTCATTAGGAAATAATTTTATGTTTAAGCTGTTGTAACTCAGTCTTGTACTCAAAGGGTTTCTTTGAATGACACGGGAGAACTAAAGTTTACAAAGATTTATCGTAATCTCTGAGAATGTGAAGCTCTGATGTTCTCAATGTTGTTTTGCATTTATGTAATTGATGTTCTTGTATTATCTTTGTCAGTGATTTAATATTTTTTGACTTCCATTACTTATGTGCTCTCAGAGAGCAGATTGAGTCTAATGATACTGCAAAAACTCAGTCCAGAGGCAGTGAACTGCCATCACAGGCCCAGTTCCATACTGTTTAAATGTTTTATTAGTTATGACATTTCTCCCTCGGCAGATGAAGCAGCATTTAATCTGTTTCCAAATTGTGTTGTTCATCAGAATGGAAATGAGACCATTAAGTTTAGATTAAAAACACTCACACATACCTCTACAGAAAGCCATTCAAGCTGAAAAGAAATAATATACACTGAATATCTTATAATATTACTTTAGAATATTTAAAGTATTATCAATTACTAATTTAAATATCTTTGCATCGTTTTTTTTTATCTTCCTCTATCTTAAAGTGATTTGTGTTATTTTTAGATTCTTCATTTCGAAACAATTACAAGGTACTAATTACTCAGAAAATTAATTTGGGAATGTCCGTCATTTGGCAGGCTTGATGCCCATTAAGTATCAGCATCAGCATGCAGCTCACACAGCGTGAGCGTGATTGTAAGTTGTCTGTGAGGTAAGTGGACACAGGCAATACGTTGTGCGCACTTTTCAGTCATATTTCATCTTATTACTAATGAAAAATCAGTTAAATAGGATTAAATAGCTTTGGACTGTTCTGCTAAGATTATAACTAGTTATAACTTCTTATCCTTTTTTCCTGAGGCCTGTTACCTCTAATATTTCCCCGACAGGGAAATAAAAAATAAAATAAATACTGCCCTTGGTAGTAAACAAATAATCAAAAAATATGAAATGAGCACAGTTATGACACTTATGCAATTGTGAAACATAAAATTGTTACGAGATATATTTTTTAGTCTGAATGATGTCTTTCCAACAATGCAGTAATTCTTTTGTCTCGGCAGAAATGGCTTTGATTAGTGCTTCATTTTTTAATTTTCTTTTAGGAAGAATTGCTAATTATGTACATAAAAGCCCTAAAATGAATATTCAGTGCCAAAATGTGTTCAGATGAAGTTGGCCTCTTTAGACAATGTGCATGTTTGTGCCAAAGTAGCAGGAAGTTTGGTAGTCAGCCTTCTTTTCACCTGATTAGTGCATCTGCCATGTGCTTCATTTGTTACTTCAGATGTTATTTAGAAATCAAATCCACCTCCAGCATGGTGCATTTCTGTTTCTTTCCATTTCTTCCTGTAAGACACACACAGTTTAGGTTCTTCTCGCCACTACTCCTGTTTTATCCCAGGTTGTTTACATACCTCTTGGTCTCTGCATGCTGAATAATTTCCAAACCAGGTGTTGGACATGATCTTGTTGTCATACTGTGGTTTGTGAAATGCTTTGTAATGCATTGCCTTAACTGAAGATTAATAAAATATTGACAACTTTGGCAAAAGATTTTTTTTTGAGTGTTTGGCCATTGTGAGATAAGCTGAGTTGGATGGGAGAGAAGCTTATACCTAAAGCTGCAGTTGCACGTTTTAAATGGATCTATCCATTGAAAGGCGTCCCCCTCGGAGGCCACCACCTGGTGTCTACAGTCGCCCAGAATGGACAAACCAAACACTGACTCTAGAGAGGGAATTTTCATGTTTTCACCTCTGAGGTTTTCCAGTCTCTCCTCTCCTTCTCTTGAGGCTGCTGATTTGGTGGCTCCTCTCTCTCTCCTCTGGTCTTACATGCTTCACTCCTGGGCCGTCTTCATCTCCCTTTCCCCTAAATCCTGTAATTGTTACTGTGTGGATTGTTTGGCCTTTTAGTGGGTTAAAAACATGTGTTCTATTAACTCAAACTAAACTCTTACAATAAGTCTGCTTTTTTCCCAATACTTTGCCAGTGTTTCAGTAGCCTGAATTATAATAACATACAGCATATTCAGAAAGTTTTCAGACCCCTTCACTTTTTCCAATTTTGTTATGTTGCAGCGCAAAACTAAAGCTGAACAATTCTTTTCTCCTTAATCTACAATCAGGTTGAAGCACCTTTGTGAGCAATTACAGCGTTTTATGACACAGTCCTTTAGATGCTTTTTTGCAAACATTAAGCAGACTTTCATGTTGCTGGACTGAGGGAAGACTTCAGTCCAGCCTAAATCAGTAGAGGGCTGCAGTTGACTGTCCTACTAGAACTTTGTCCCAGGATCTCTGAGCTCAGTAAGACTGACCATTGGGTTCTTGGTCACCTGTCTTACTAAGATCCTTTACTCCTGATTGCTCAGTTCTGCCAGGCAACCAGCTCAAGAGGAGTCTTGTTTCAGCCAAACTTCTTCTATTGCACCTTGACTCTACTGCAGTCAAGGTGCAGAAACATCTTAGCATCAATGTGATCTTTCAGTTTTGCTATAATTCAGTTTTTACTTTATGGGGTACTGAGTGTAGAATAATGAAAAAAATGAATTGGACTGTAGTTTTAGCCTGCAACGTGATTCTGCAGGTAACATCTGATAGCAGGTGACCAGTGAGTTTTTGGAAGTCAAATTTTCACTGAAAACAGCCTCTTGTGATAATGACTTGAATCAGTGTTTAATTTGACCCCTTTCATAGTGTCAGTTAATTTGTATCGTTGTTATCTGACTCCAGTTGTCTCTGTGAGAAGGCTCCATCTATTTAGCATTACACTCCTATAACATCAGCACCACTGTTATGCAGCTAAAGAAGCAGAAATGAGAAGTGGGCTAATGCTAGTGGGGTAAAATTAATTAATATTTCAAACTCCACTAATATCTTTTTTCAGTTTCAAACTTGTGGACTTCAGCTTTAAGCATTAAGCAGATATTGTTTAGCATCCTCTGAAGCTACAAAAGGCTTTATAGATCTTTTTCACAAATTCAGCACATTCAGTAGTTCTCCTGGAGACCTGCAAACAGACTTTGATGTATTAAAACAATGGAGTTTCCCTTTGTAAGCTCAACTGTCTTTATTATTTCTTGTTTTTTGATCAATCCAACTGCCAGTGTGGAATCATAGATTAAAAAAGTTACTGTCATAAATTTTTACTGGAGGCTTTTTCAACAAGAAGATTGACTCGTAGCTACACGTCTGTCCCTCAGTGAGAGAGAATGGTGTCAAACGATTCCCATACACGTGTTTTTCCTCCTCCTAATAAGATGCACTGCTGACAAATCAAGCTGTCCACATGGGGAGAGGGAGACAGCAGCTGGAACCATAAATTACTAGCCAAAGATAGAGCCAACACCTCCCCTGCCTGCCCACTTATTCCCTGAACAATAACCACCGACTGGCAGCCAGGAAGAAAACCAACAGCTAATGACATAGAATTATACTCTACTTATATATAACATTCCATATGGATAATATGCAAAAATTATTCTCATAAGATTTCTGCTTAAAACCAATTACATCAATTAGTCTGGAGGTCTGGCATCCAGCACTTCATGAGCCAAAAGAGATACTACTGTACCTTTTTGAGCATAAAGAAGGCAACACCATCAATTTTGTCAATACCCCTAAAGCTCATTAATTTACACGTTAAAATGTCTTTTTGGTTTGTGTACAGTCTGAGTGTACAGTCAAAAGTGTTTCCTCTCAGGTTTTGTAATTACTTTCTAAATTGGTGGCATCAGTCTTCTCATTTCATTCTCTGCCATAAAGCCATTTAATATATTTCCCATTGTAGAACTATTCAATATTTAATATTGTATTGTTGAATTGGTAAAATGTGTTTGACTGTGGACTTCTGGGCTTGATACAGAAGTCCACAGTCAAACAGTCTGCTGCTGCATGAATTAATGGCAGTAGAGGCAGTGGCACTTTGACTAAATAAAAAGCATAAAGCTGATTTAAGATGAATAACTACGAATGAAATTTCAATGGAATTTGCTGCTTGTTGCAATTACAGTTGCACTTTTTTTAAACCAAGTGTGCACTTGTGCAGAAGAAAGTCTGGCCAACGTCCCTCTGAAGTGTCTGTTTTTAATGTGTTCAACGGGGCGAGGAGGGAGCTGTGCAGGAGCTCTTCTCTCTCTAATCATAGATCAGTTTCAGTATTGACCTGGAAACAAACCAGAACTGATCTCTTCATGGCATGTCGCTGCTCGGCCAGCGCTGCCCAATTAAGGCTCTCCAGCAACAAAGTGAGGTGCTTCATGTGTGATGGTGGGTGGAACAACAGCTCAGGTCAATTGAGCATACATGGCGATTTCTTTGTAGATTTGGATTTGGTGTCTGGGGAAAGGGCTCTTACAGCTTCTGCTCTTCACTTCTAAATGTTTGGTGTAGCTCACTTTTTTAACCTTTCCACTCGGCTGTTCAAAATAAACTCCACTCACCTTGGGGCAACAACACAGGTCTTGCTCTGCGGCACAAATGCACTCACCGCCACAATCCACTAGCCGCCCTTGCATTGGCCATAAATCATTATTAGGCCACTGATAAAGAATGATATTATAAGACGAAGTGAGTTTTCAGTGCAGTGTAATGGAGCCACAATGGAGCCGTGGGTGGCTTCCCATTACCTCCCACATGAGATAATGTGTTTGAGGCTTGTCAGCTGGGATAGCCGTCCACATCGAAAATAATTGTGATGAATTATCTTAATGATTATGTTAAAGTCGCTGAAAAGAAACACAAGCATGCCACATGTTTGTTTATCTGTTAACTTTATTTAAACCAAAGGACACAGTGGGGGGCTTTGGTCTGGATCTCTCAGTAAATACCACATCCTCTGACTTGAAGGGATGAAAATTGACATTAACAATAACAAAGCACCAGTTAATGCATGCACTCTGCACATTAATAACATCAACAAATAGAAAATGGAGAAGTGCTGACTTCTCAGGGGGGAGTCTGAATAACATTACATCGTGGCAGAGTGAGGCTTATTTACTGTTTGCTGCATGCTGGACCAGCCTGCTCCCCATAAAAATGCATTCCCATTATGGACAAAAACAACTCTGAAATTGAAAATGTCAGGGATATTTTAGTGGTTTTATTTGATTCTGCTTGCCAGCACAAAACGAGAGGGGGGGAAGAGAAGGTGAATATCAAATCAGTTTTAATTGCTTGCACTGCCTAAACAAGAATGATTGTCAAACAATGAGCGTGTAAGAAACAATTTAAGACAAAGTGACCAAATATGTCTGACTATGGCTTCTCAGACATAATTACATGTTAGACTGATTTTTTGACCAAATGTCTTGGATGCTGAACAATACGGACAAAAAAGTGTTTTTTGACAATCTTTAGGAAATTGTTATATATTTTTTAAATGCTGATCAATAAGAAAATAATTTATCTTGAAAATAAATGTTATTTGTTGTTTACAATATATCAATTATGCATATGGGGCAAAAAGAAAGTGAAAGCTTTTTTTCTTCACACAAGCTTTAATCACAATGTCATTTTAAATGAATGCAGAACAGAAGCTTTCTATCTTATTCAGTTGCAAATGTTGAAGATTGAATGCTTAATTTTACATTTAAATAAGCAATAATAAAAATATCTTTATTGGAACAGACAATTTTTGAGATAGACATAGGTTTTAAAAAAGACCCCCAGCAGCTTCAAATAATATTCAGTTTCTTTGATATTATTATATTTTTATTAAAAAAAGGAAAAAAAAAAACCATTTATTATAATGTATGCTAATTTGAACATTATACACTTTAATTGAATAGAAATTACCATAATTTGTGCCACCAATACTCACATTAGAAATAAAGCTGACAAATTTATGGCAATAATATTACACAACCCCTCAACCAAAGAGCCAATCTCTGTCATTGAAACAGGAGCCACCAACACCATGTTTTACACATATGGGAGATGTGTTTCATGTGTAAAGTGAAAAATATAACAAATAAGCTTAGTAGTAAGAACAGATGATACAACTTTATTAACATGAGGTTATTTGATTATTCAAAAACTTAAACCAGCTTTATTACTGTGTGTTAGCGTCAAAGATTTCTTTCTATTGGCCACGGAGCAGAAAACATTTCCATATGTCGTTCTAGACAACAATCAATATATTTTGTTACTAATTTGTCAACTTGCCCGTGGATAGTTGCTCGTGGCGAGTGCAGGCCAGCTGTGCAGCAGCTCCCTCACTGGTGTGTGTGTCTGCTGGTGAACGTGAATCGATGAGTGAGATACAGTGTAAAACGCTTTGACTGCCAACCTTTTATTATATCTATGAAACTCAGCATATCAGTAAGTTACTTGTGCCATGTTTTGGAACAAAAAGTGACATATTTTAGATCTATTGCCTCAACTTGACAGTCAGTGTAGAGTGAGGCAGGAAGCAGATGAAGAGAGAGGGATATAACATGCAACAATGGTCCCTCGGGTGGGAGTTGAACCATGGACGCGGCAATTACAGGCTATGCGCCTTAACCATTAGGCTACCCGGGTGCCTCAGATCTATTTTTAATACAATAAATGTCACCAGGGAAGGTTGGGCTAAAGAATAAGCATGGAATGAGAAAAAAGAGCCTCCCAAGCTCTACCCCAGAAAATTTGACTGTGCTTCCTCCAGCAAATATAAAAATGACAAGTAATTTTCAGTAACACGTCTAGTCTTATGCAAATCATGTGGCTGTTTCATCCCAGAGTACTGATGCTACCGGGAGCCATAAACAATTTCAGCAGTGAAACCTTCCTCGGTTGATGAGTGCCGTGTACTGCAGCAGCAAATGGAACCGCGTACACAGTGACCACACAAGATTTCAAATATGTGAAATTTAGTGGTGGTTTCACATAGTGCTCAGATACACTGAAAACCGCTGCTCCCTTCGGCTGCATTTACACCTTAGATTACCTCAGCAGAGATCGTAGTCAGGCCTCTAATCTCTGTGGCTGGAGGGGAAGGAGAAGCAGAGGCTGATTAAATAAAATATATGAGAGGAAGGTGAGTGGTAACTGTAAGAGGAGAAAGAAGAGCGTTGAATGAGAGGAGAGGGAAGCTGGCAGGTGGAGAGAGCATGAAAGGAGCGGGTGGGAAGCTGAAATGAGGAGTAAAGGAGATTAGGTGGAGCACAGAGGAGGGAGGAAGAGTGTAGTGAGGAGGGATGGCAGTGGGAGGGAGGAGGGGAGACAGAGCCCTCCCATAGGGAAGCACCGTCCTCTGAGTCATCCACAAGCTGCTGGATCGGGGCCTGTGTCTCCTGGGATATTAAGAAAGAGAGCGATGAATAAATGCTCGTGGATGAGGAGAAAATAGAGAAAGTGTCTCCTGGTGAATCAAAGGCTGTCTGATTGAAGCCGTTCCCCGTGACGCCTAAGAAGTGCAGAAGATCATCAACAACATGTAATGATCCTGATGTGCTTCCAGCGTGAAGCTGTGGAAAACTCCTAGTTTTTGTTGGAAAGAGAATTGCTCAAAATTATGTTTGAAAGTCGCACAACTACTGTGACATTTCTCAAAATAATTGCCTTTTTTCCAGCTTTTACCTCTGTTCCTCAGATCCTCCTTGTCTGTTTTCTCTCCAGTCAACAAAGACGTTTTGTCTCCTTCCTCCTACTTCTGCTCATTCTTGTGTATTTTCCTCCTTAGAAATCACACACACACACACATAACACATACATTGCCATACGTGTCCCTCTCTCTCTCTCTCTCTCTCTCTGCATGCATTCGCAAAAACATCAGCAGCGGCAACAGAAATAGCAGTAGACTGTGAGGAACAAGATAACAGCCGCTGCTGCTGTGTGGGTGTGACACAGCTCTGCCTCGTCGTTCCAACTCTGCCACAGTCTGGGAAAGAGGGACTGAAAGAAATCACTACAAAGTGCAGAAACCAATGGCTTTCTCATTGTCTTCCCCGGGCCGCTCAAAGACTTTTGCTGCTCTTCTGATATCACCTATGCTGAGCTCTGTGCAGGGGATTGTCTCCCACACAGCTCTGTCAGAAAGGTGTTGTCTTTGAAGGGCTGCTGAAAACGCTCAGGCTCAGCATTTTCACATTCTAAAGTGGAAATGAAATAAGGAACGAGGTTTTCTCTGGAGGCTGAGTTAAAAGGACACCCTGTTGCTCGGTGGTTTTTGCCTCCAGGAAAGCCCTTGTTTTAGCTCTGTTTGTCAAATGGTCTGTCAAGTACAAACACTGGGTTTAACTCTGCTTCAGACCAGTGCTGTCAAGATGTGATGCTTCACCGGGGGTACGGACTCCCGCATCATGGATGAATGTTTTCTAAACCTCAGGAAACGCAACCTTGTGGAAAATGTATTCATTTGAATTTTAGCAAGATTTTCTAATCCACCTTCCCCTCCAGGATCCAAGAGGAGAGAAATTGCCTGAAGGTTTTCAAATGTGGCAATGAAGTTTATTGGGGACTGTCCACGGTTCTGAAATAGGCTTTCACATACTCTATTGTCTCTATAAAACGTATTCACTGGCCTTGGATGTTTTCACCCTTTATTTTATTTTACAACTTTGCTTCACGACCACAAAAAAAAAATAAAAAATGCAGAAACGTCATTGAAACACCTTCACTGCACTCACGTGAGCTCCATTTAACTCAACACGTGACTGCACCACTGACAATGTAGATAATTTATGAAAAATACACTGTGATACACTAAGTGTTAAATAACATGCTATATAAAATCTGTTTAAATGAACAAACTAGTTAATGTACGACATTCAACTTCTGGTCTGAGTATTGAGGCACTAAATCATCTGACGTCCCAGGTTCTTCTAAGCCTGTGGGTTCAGTGCTGCTGCTGAACAATAAAACTCCCAGACTGTTAGTAAGGTTTCATTTAAACCTGTTCATGACTTATTTGTTGTTTGGACAAAACAAGCAATGCAAACCTAACGTGAATGGTTTAAAAATTATCTGGGCACTGGATGAAACCATATATATATTGTCAAGTTCATGGTTAGTATCACTGTGTTTTTTCTGAGATGAAATATGAATGATTATTGAATGGCCATTGCATGTGTCAACATAAAATGCCATCTGATTGAGCTTTATGTGGGACAAACTGTTTCTAGTCACTGAGGTTAAAATACAAGCTCTCAGACTGTATGTTGATGGTATTTTATAAAAATATAAACAGAAATATACAAAAGGCACAAAATATGACCTTGATAAAAAAAAATTATATGAAGGCTTGTTGTTGTATGTCAAGACATAATGTAAAGAATGTGTCTATTTCTTAAACTATTTAGATTCAGCACCATGGCTGGAATAACAACAATTGATGTTACAAGGATAAAAGCAACAGTTCAGAAATTTAGCAGCATTTTAGCCAAAGCAGACAACATCACTTATGTAATGTACAGTACACAGGCATCTGTATACTGTGCACTGTCAGGAAACATACTGTATATGAGATGACACAGTGTAATGAATGGGGAATTGATTAAAGGATAAAAAAAAATTAGTGTACAGTCATTGTAACATCCACACATGATGAATGGGTTCTTTCTGAACCCCTGTTTAAGCAGTGGTGGACCTGCAGGCCTATAAGAACCTGTGATTTAGTGCTTTAATACTAAGAACAGATGTTTGTTGTGCTGCCCTGTCAAGTGTATTCACTTTGTTATTTGTGGGTCTTGAGGGGGTTTAAGTACTCAGTAACAGCTGAAAAACATATTGAGAGTTCTCACCTGAACAGAGTAATAAATTACACAGCTGGATCCTTCTCGGCTTCTACAGCACAAGAACACTGGCTAAAACAACCCAAAGCAACACGGTGATTCTGGGTGAACACTGGTTTTTGATTGTAAAGTTGCAACCTACAGCATGAGAACGTGCCCATTGTTAATCAGCTCACCATCTTTACTGGAAGTAATAACCTGAGGGAACAGTGGAGTGAGAGGCAATGACCACGTCATTCAATAAGCAGTTTTAGTCCTGGTAAAAAGGGCTTGGCCTTGCAGGTGGCAGTGTCTCCACGATTTCCACTTTGAAGTAATGGCGTGTGCGAGGAATCCATTACTTTAGCCCTAATACCCTGCTGCGATGCTTGTGGGGGTATGTGACACTCCATTTCCTTTCATTTCCTGGCCTCACTGCCTGAGTTTCATATTCTCACAGAATAAAAGAAAAATAGAAAATGCATTTTCCTCACAAATTATTATTATTATTTTTCGGTCACAAACATGTTTTCTGTTTTTGCAATACAAGTGCACTACCCTCAAAATAGCATTTGGGGCTCCAGGGAGAAAAACAGTCTTGTGTAAAATATTCAGTAATCTTAATGCAAATTCAGTCTCTGGTGTTGTCTCATCCTGACTACAATTCGGTCAATCTCAGAAGAAAAACCGTCTGCTTTCAAGACGGATTACAGCAGACTGCAGCCACAGCATCAACACACTAGAACAGTCCATCCACAGGATCCTTTGTCCTGGAACCTCATTTTCGGAGCCCCTGGTGTCACAGGCAGAAAGAAACATCCCCCTCCCCAAAAAAGAAACATCATTATTATAAAATAACACGCAGATTAAAACACTCAACTGTACACATTATACATACTGTATATTGGAGCTGAGATCATTGGTGAGTAACAATCATTCATCACTGTTTATGCAAAAACATCAAGCATTTCATGCTTCCAGCTTCCTAAACCTGACAAGTAACAATTAAAATTGTCTTTGCGTGTTATTTCCAGATGTTGTTTGGACTCTACAAGCAGAGGGTCTTGAATTTTTACAACCAAAACTATTTAAATTAAGAGAATAATCATCAGATAAATGCAGAGAGAAGGTAAGCAGCTGCAGTCCAATCTAAAAGCTAAAGATTTCCTCAAACAACATGAACATGAACAGAAAAACCTGCATAAAAGCTGAAGCACATGACAATTCTGTAGCACTGACTTTATATTCCAAAAGCTGATGGGTCAGCATTAACATGCCTTCCTCAGTGCTTAAATTACAAAGCAGGTCACATCGTATAAAAAGCCTCTGGGCGCATATATTCTTCATTTAGAGGCATGATCCGGTCAGTTTCCCAATAATTAAAACTAAATATAATTTCTTTAAATTGTTTAAGTTCTTCAACTTTAAATACATAATAAAAAAGTAGACCTCCCAGAGAGAAACAGAGATTAGAGTACTGATGGACTTGTAACATTAGTAATAATTCCATGTAGAAACCACATAATTTGTCCATTAGAGACATATGCAAATATTCTTTATTAGAAATAATCCTGGTTAAATATGAGCCTCCCTGCAGCAGCAGGAGGATTAAATTGCTACACATTAACATGAGTAATAATATAACAACATAACCACATTAAATAATGTGCTAGTACTGGTCTGCATTGTATATTCCAGTATGTTTTTTCGACACTTCCTTTTAACATTTTAACTGACGGCTTCATGAGTTGTGGAGTATTTTTTTTTTTTTGCATTCCAGCATTAGTACTTCTGCTTGAATAAAGACTGAATCTGCCCTCTACCACTGGTCATCATCAGTATTCGGCAGCACACAGTCGCCTCTGAGCCTGTAGCTGATTGTTAATCCCACATCTCCCTCGTCCCACATGCAGGAGTCGGTCATTCATCCTTTATAAGCACAAGAGCAGACTCCTGTTGGCAGCTCCTGTCAATCTGACAAACCACTGATGGCGACTTTATGATGTCTCAGCATGATGCCTCAGAGGTTCTTGAACTTTACACAGACACTTTTTCTCACTGCAGCCTAATGGGACGTGCTGGGATCAGGTCGGACTAAGAAGGATTATGAAACTGATTGATTGTACTGTTTATTTAGAGCTGTTACACTGATCACAGTTAATGCTGTTCTAGGGAGGTGATGATGACGTTTAATAAATGTTGTGTTATGGCTCCTTACATTTTAACACTCCTATTGTGTCAGTGTGGAGCCCAACCTCCATTGGAGATGTTGCTCTCATGTTTCATTAATGGATGATGAATGAGGTACCGCGTGATACCTGAAACTGTGGAACAATATCTTTCCATACTGGATAATTATGATTGACAACAAGCCCTGTGTTGTAGTCAAGTGATGCAACGTTCATGTTTCAGCTCTGTATTCCTGTAAACGTGCAGCTGTTAGCTAAATGTATGAACACTTGCAAAGGCCTGACCAGGCTTGACCTTTACAGAATCAGAAAACTGTTTGTTGCCAATTAACAGTACTAGGAATTTGTCTTGGTGTAGGCATGGCACACAACAAATATGAAATATGAAATATTTAGAATGGATCTGTATAGAAGTCATACATTTTAATTCTGATTTTACAACATATTAATATGATAAAAACAGGGAGGAACAATGGCATTTTGTGCAAAGCAGCCTCATTTTCTGCTCAGGATGCAAAATATTTCTGTCTACAGGCATATGACATGCTGTCAAAACATACCACTAATTAAGCAAGAAGCAGGACAAAGTGTCTGCTGATATTTTAACAAACTACTGCCATCTTTGGGAATAATAAAAGCATTGCAAAAGAAGACGGCTGTGAATCCCTTACTCACTTTTACTATATAGATCATAGACTTCTGTTGAAATCAGGATTTAAAAATTCATATTTTAAAAGGGACATGTATTCATATTTATTTGCAAGAGACACAATTTAAAGACAATAAGTTGGCATTAAACATATATATTACAGTGTATTAAAGTTTGGATTATATTTTCCTTCACAAGAAATTAACATTTCTGAAGAGGGACATTTTCCTTTCTCAAACAAACACGGTGTTATGTAAGAAAAACAAAACACATGGAGATAAACCCACCGATTAAACACATAGACAAATATAACAGGTAATACTGTGAAGAGATTTACAGAAAAGTAGGTATAATAAATGTTATCTTACGGATTAATTTTCCTAAGATTGCTTGCATTATTAACTATTAACTTTCTGTATTATCGTTACTGTTAACAGGTCCAGTAGAATATTAAAAACAACAATGAATTACACCTACTCACTCTAACATGTTTGATACCTGTACATTATGTATCTTAAGATACTCTGACCACGATAAGAGGGAGATGTTAAATTTCCACTGAGGTCAGCTCAAATCAAATAATGAAAAAGAATAATAGCAGCAACTTTTGGAAGCGGGAAAAGATTGCACAAAATCTGAAACTTCTTTTAAGTTGGAGAAGTAAAACAATCAGTCAGGAGGGCAATTCAGTACACAGACATCAAATTTAATGTGTTTATTCTGAGCTACAACGTGCAACAGTTTGGAAACAATCTAGCTGGAACATAAGAGTATAAATCATCCCATGCAGGGAGTCATATACTGATGCACAAAGTACCTTTTCACGTCAATATGACACCCAGAGATTGAGCTTCTCTTATTGGTCAGAGGAGCATCACTCAAAACCCTTTAGAAGTGAACACTGAGAGTCTGCCACACAAAATACTTTAAAAACTACTCTCCATATTACGTTATGGAGCCTAAATGTGCAAAGAAATAATATTTTTAAAAAGTTGCATACTGGAGTTTTTGGAGTGTCTTACACTAGTTTTTCTTTAGCAGTGTAATAATTAAAAAAACACTGTTATTGTTTTTAGATATGCTTTTGCATTTTTATTTTATCATTATTATTTTATTATTTTTAATATCTCCAAACCTGGAGAAGTATACAGTTACAAAAAGGGTTTTTTAATCACAAAGTACCAGTGCTGCAACTTAGATTAAAAGAATAATCACACCTCTCATGAGAAACAGAATCAGTTCTCACATATAAACATTTAAGTGAAAAATGGTCATGTGACATTTGCAAAAGCATGACTCATTTTAGCCTAGAAATGTTTGGCTTTTAACAGTTTTCTATCCACTGATTTTTACAAAGGCTACAAAGGCTTGACTGTCATTATGAACTGCTCTAAGATTAAGGACTTCTCAAGGCAAAAGAAGAGGTAAGAACGATAGAGGCACCTCAAAACAGAAAAACAATAAAAGAAACAGACACAAATTAGGAATGTAAAAAGGGGAGGAGAGAGAAAACATGAAATTGTGCTTTAACACAGAAATCAGTAAAAGCCTTTAAAAAAAAAAGCAAAAACTTAAACGTCAGGCCACGTTATGCGTCTGAAATGTCGTCTTCCATTCCATCATACACAGGACAAAGATGAAACTGTTGCACAAAGCTTCGTGGCAGGAGGCCCCAGGTCTGCAGGTCCTCCTCTGTGAAGGGGAGATTCCTTAAAACACTGTTTTCAAGCTCCTTCACATATTCCTCCCTCAGTCCAGACATGGAGCTGGAGAAAGAACAAGCATCGTTATCTGGACCATTCTGCAACAACGCCATGCTGTCGTCCTGATCGTTTTCATGTCCACTGTGCTGACTCATGATATGACTATCTGACAATGTGTCGTTGTCATCAATATTTTCATTTCTGCTATGTTGACTATTATCATTTCCATTTGACCCTGTCTTGTTGATTATTTCTGCATTATTTTCAAAAGGATGTCTTGTGATCCTGACAGGCGTTGTATTTCTCATAATCTCCACTGGAGCAAACTTGTTCTGGGTGGATTGGCTACGACGCACTGAGTCTGTCCATACCATATCTTCAGAGACCATTCCAACAATGTGCCACATGTCTCCAGCACTTTTATGTTTTTGTCAGGGGGACGATTCTTGCTCATGTCAATAAGGATAGAGCCATTTTCACTACTTGCTGTGTCCATTTGTTCCTCAGACGCATCCTGCTCTAAGCTCTCTGGCTCACAAGCTTCTTCACATGACTTCCTGGATTTGCTTAGAGGAGACTCAAATATCACTCCTTTGGGAGCAAGAGGCAGGAAATGCTGGCGTTGCTGGTGGTGAAGTCTGGTGTGTGCTGATGAGCTTCTCTGGCTCTCAGGTTGATTCAACATGTAGTGTCGAACTGACTCAGGCACCAGGATTTCATGGCGCCTTTTACCAGGCAATAAGGCAGAGAGACTTTCAGGTACACAGTTTCCTATGATGGGTACCAGGGAGGTAGGTTTGAGTGCAGCAACGAAGTCCTCCAGCTCTTGATAAGAGGAGTGGTCTGAGTAGGGCACAACATGTACTTTGGAGTGGAAGGAGACCAGAGGCCTACTGGTAGGCATAATAGCCAGTGTCGGTTGTTCTTTGTTCCATTGCTGCATAGTAGCGGAGCAGATCTGTGACTGCTCCACGGCTCGAATACGACCAGCTCCTGTGTCAGTTGTGAAAACGTCTGGCAGCTCCAAAGCTTTGAGGGTCTCCATCCTCTCAAAGCTCACCTCAATCCAGGTTTTGAACTCCATCGCCAGCTCCAACAGCAGGGACTCTTTCCCCAGTGCATAAAGACCTGCAATGCATCACAAAGTCATCAAAAAAGCAACATAACAAAGCATTTTAATTTTCAGTTTATGAGGCTTTGTACATGTGTTTTGTAGTGGTTGAAGTCCTGATACAGTGCATTCAGAAAGTATTAAGGCCCTCTTTGCATTTTCAATTTAGTTATGTTGTAGCCTCATACTAGAGTTATTTAAAATTCATTTTTTTTCTCAGTTATCTACAATCAGTACTCCATAATGACAAAGTGAAAATGTATTAAACTTAGTACTTTGTTGAAGAACCTTTAGCAGCAATTACAGAGTTGAGTCTTTTTCGGTATGATGCAAACCATTTCTATTACCGTATTTTCCGGACTATGAGCCGCTACTTTTTTCCGACGTTTTGAACCATGCGGCTTTTACAGAGATGCGGCTTTTCTATGAATTTTTCTGCAGCCCTCAGATGGGCGCTGTAGATGGAAGTCAGTGCAAACAAAAAAGCGCCAGTTTTTATTCTTAGCGCATGCAACCCAAGACGCACAACAGCAAACATCAGCACTTTTACTGCCGTGTTACAGGCACCATTCAGGTTCAGGTGTATGAATAAACACTTATGGTACAAAATCTCTCTATGTAAATATCTTATTTCTCAGCCTGGATATTGGCGGCTTATAGTCCGATGCGGTTTATATGTGACAAAATATATATTTCTTTTAAATTTTAGCGGGTGCGGCTTAAATTTAGGTGCGCTCTATAGTCCGGAAAATACGGTATATTTAATTTTAGGTCCCAGCATTGATGACCTGAAGGATTATGTTCTTCAAATCTATGGAAGCATCAACTGAAATGAAATTTGTAAAGAAATTTACTGTCTGTTGAGATACCGGGAAAGTATCAAATGTTAAAATTACCAATGACAACATTGTGGTTGGGGTGGCTGCGGATTATATCTTTGATTTGTTGAGTGGCTCGCTGTCTAGAAGGCAGGGTGCGGTTGGGATCACAGTTGGTGTTGTCCAGGTACAAGACATCTATAGTGGTGTTTGTCCTCAGGCACGGCTCACGCAACATCGAGGGAGTGTATCTGAAATCACCTGAAATTAGGAATGTTACAATGTTGACTTTATTAATTAATATCATAATGTAGTCAAGAGTAGGGCTGTGCAATTTTAAATTTCAATTACGATTATGGCTTTCAGCAATTAAAAAAATAATGATAATAAAAATAATGATTATTTTTTGCCCATTTCCAATTCACAATGTTGCTGTTGTGTAGTGGTATAAATCCCGTGCACCTCTTTCCTTTACAGCAGTATGCTTTCGCCCCACACCAAAAGCTCAAACTTTCTCCCAGCAAGCCTGCAGGATGTTTAGTTAAACTAAAGATTATATACAAAAAGATGTGTATAATCTAAAGGGAAAAAGTTTAACAAAAATTTACTCTATCTTTGAAGTATAGAATAAACATTTTGTCTGTGTAGTCAGACACTGACCAGTGTACAGTATGGAGCCAAAGTAGCCTTCGAAGAGAAACATGACAGCCCCCGGACAGTGGTTGGCATCTATTAGGGTAACTGTCAGCCTTTCCTTGCCAATGTCATCCAGAGGCAGCTGGTGTGGCTCACCCAACTCTAGGGGATGTATCCACTGTTCTTTCACCTGAGCAGAAAGAGATATATTTGGGATGGGATAACTTAATGAATATAAATGTACATTTAGCAGTTGTCATTCTAAGACTCAATTCTAAAAGATGTAATTGAAACAAAAAACGTGAGTCAGAGAGACTCCAAACATGCAGTCCATCCACAGCTCTGAGAAACAGTAGCCTTGCAAATTTATGATAATTTTGGTTTGTTTTTTTTTTCATTTTATTTCTTTCCATTTGTTTATGATCAAAAATTACATTTGGATGTAATCAGTCACTTTGAACAGTCTACATCTCCACCATAAAAACAGGTCTTTAGAAAAGTGCACTGAAGAGCACTATGTTCTGGATGAGGCCGACCAATGACATGTCTCTGCTCAATATGTCAGTAATCATATTTGTGCACATATGCATCTGTATCCTGGGAGCCCTCACCTGCAGTTTGAGTCTGAGCAGCGTGGCAGTGGTTTGGGAGCAGTAGATGGGCCGGTTGCTCCAGGTGGAGGTCAAACCCACCGTGTGGTCACTGTGCATGTGGGACAGGAAAAACAGCCGAGTGCCCGGACACTTCCGCACCTGCCAGAAGTCCACGGCCAGTGGCGTGTGTGGGAGGACTTTCCCATTGATTGACATGCTCGGTGCTTTGACGTGCAAACCAGCGGAGAGACACACGGGCGGAAGTCCTCATAAGAAGGACCCGTCGCTAAGTAAACTTGTAATGTTTAAGTTTTCCATTTAACTGTTATTAATATGACAACTCATAAATATAAACGTTGGAGGAACAGATGTGAGGATGATCGCGTTCAAAAGGTCAGTCAACCTTGTTTTAGTGTTCATGGCAGAGGTAAAAAAGTAATAATCTTTAGTAATCTTACTGTTGGTGGCAACATAATCCAGCGTTGGTAATAAAAACAAACACACTTTATGGAAATTAGCTAACGCGAACCTCAACGATGTTTATAAACAACTAGCTTTACAGCTAGTTAGCATTACGTGGCTAAATACTAGTTGTTGCTTTGTGACATCAATATTTTAAAATTTCTAAAAGCTTCGGTAACGCGACGTCACACCCTGGCTACATTTTTAACGCTTTAGTTTCGTTGTTAATTGCAGCGTACGTACGTAACAACCCCGCCATTTATTTATTCAATTTCACGCTCAACGCCTCTTCCGCCTCCTCTTCTTCGCTGGATTACCGCTGCAGCTGGCGTCCTAGCTGGTGCACCGCACTGCCACCTAACGAGCTTCAAGATACAGTTTTTACATCAAACCGTGTTTTCATAAGTCTTCAGCATAGTCAAATTAATAAATATATCAGGACGTTATAACAAGGAGTTTCTTATTTGTTGTTATTCTGGCTGTATCTCTTTAATGTTGTTGTTCATGATGGAAAAACATAAGGTGGTGGTTGGATCATTGTTCCCTACTTTGACACACTATGATTTATTAACTACAGTAAAACATTTAAGACAACATTCGTACTTTTTTTATTGTTTTTAAGCAAAAAACAATTTCTTGCTTTAGATTAGCTTATGAATACTTAAATAGCTCTTAAAGGGAAAAAATGTTTTTGTGCTGAAATTGTAACAAAATGTTACTTCCTAAATTCCCAAACCCCCAAATTCCAAATAAATTAATCATGCCACCAACACACACTCTTTGGATCCACAAAAAGTTTAATAAAAATATATGCGACATACAGTATAAAACCTTGCCACAAGATGGCACCAGTGGAGAGAAAACAGCTGTGTTGTAGGTGTTAAATCTTTGTGAGAGAGTCTGATATTTGGATGTTTCTCTGAGAGGTTTAGTAAAGATTATTAATCTAACCAGTTCAGGGCTGTGTACACATTTCACGTTCATATTAATTAATTCATAATTTTAAAAACAAAAACTGCATAGTTTTTTATTAAAGCAAGAACAAATTGTAGAATTTTTCTCAAAAGCAAACACATTTACTACCAAATGGAACAAAAAGCAGTACAGTGAATAGAACACTATTTACAGCGTTGCATCACTTGATAATGTATTGATTCCTTTTTACAACCTTGATTCCTCTGATTCATGTATCATGATGTTTTTATATATAATACTGTATTTTACTTAACATTATCACTTCAAACTATCTGTAATAATTTAATATTTATAAATCACTTTTTGTGTTCGTGTGTGTGGTAAGGGGGGGTATGTTACTATGAAATGGGGCGTTGCTATGGTGACAGTGAACCAGTGTAGCCCCCCTCCCCCATCATTTCAGGATAATACCTGGGATTGCTGCACATTCCTCTGTTATCACACAGTGTGTGTCCTCCTCTTGTACCCAGAAGCACATTAATCATCCTCGGCTTTACAGGTAATTGTGTATCTTCCCAACACACACAAACAAACCCTGTGGAAACCTTCCAGGTGATCAAACACATAGTGCGGTGATTACCTGAACAGGATTAGGTCAAGCTCAGTCACCTAAATCAGTGGAGCCCCTGTCACCATTCACTTCTTATTCCTTATGATAAGTTACACATAGCCTCTCAGATATTTATACTGTGCTGGATACAACCAAAAGACAAGGTGGCAATTAAGTTTTATGATAATGATATGAAAGTTGACTTTCAGACTAATGACACATTTACATTTTTGTGATTTAAATGTCAGCATGTCTGTCATGTCTGATGCATAGGGTAAAAAGACTTACAGTATAATACAAGTTTTTAAAATTATGATTTATGTGGCAAATATTCCTCAAATATATCAGACATTGCAGTTCGTGGAACTTGAAGAAAGCATGAACAAACTGTAATATACCCAGAAAAATAATATGGATAACACATACTAAGCACTACACATAATGTACTAATATTCAGCAACACTTTAAAACTTGCACAAATTAAAAATCACACACTGAGTTCATGTTTCTATTTTTTTAATCAGAGAATTAAATGTATGAGTCCCATGGGCATGGTTTTACCTTCAGACTGATAAGAATATAGTGTAAGCAAAGTGATAAAAATGAGAACAGCAACTCTGTTTACATGTGTCATCCCAAAGTTGCTGTGGTCAGGAGGATGAGTTGTCTTTCCTGTCATGTTGTTATGCAGAGAAAAACAAAAGTGCTGTCACATAAGCAGCAGTGATACTATAAAAACAGATGGCTGCACAGTCTGTGATCTGCCACTGCTGTTATTAACAGCAACACTTTGAATCATTCTCCTGCACTTTTACTTTTAGTAGGTCATTGTGACCTTCTTTATCTTTGTGTGTGCTCTGATATGTTTTTAAATAGAACTGTGGGCTTATAATGTTGTATCTTCTTAGTATTGATGATGACTAAATCAAATTTGCTGGTCTTCATGTTGTCACTTACATCCTGAATTATGAAAACTTCTAATTTTTGAGATTTTTTCACAATTCATCACACCACTCTTTAGATCTCTGTGTTGGTTTCCAGTAGCTCCACTTCACCTACTGAGCGGTCAGCTCAGCACCTGGCTTGCTGAACTTCCTCATCCAGAACTTCAATCCATTCCCGCCCACTGTGTTCTGCCAAAGACAACTGACTGGTGGTCTCTTTACCACACAGCGAAACGTCCCAAGTCAAGCTCTATAGCTCAGCAGCCCTACGATGGTGAAACAAGTTACCAAACTCATCACAATCAGCAGCATCAAACCTGAAGTAAAAAAGTACATAGAACTGTTCTGCAATTTCCTTTGCAGTTAAATACTAAAAAAAACTTTCTTATCTTTACCATTTTGTACTTGCATCTTATAAAAGGAAACATTTTTCTCATAGCTATTTGCTTTAATGTTTTCTTCTTGACTTAGATTTTTTTGCTTGCTTTGTATTTCACATGTAAGTCACTTTGGATAAAATGACTAAATGTAAATGTGAAGCTTTTACACATCTCTCTAACCTGTGGCGTCACTATTTATTTAACTACATGGGTTAATAATTAATTTATAGTGTCGTTAGGTTTGTTGAATGTGAATGATTGTCTGTGTTCTACCTGTGATAGCTCGGTGTAAGCAGGCAGGTCAGCCGTAATCAGTTCCAGCTGTCTCATAATGAACCTCTTTGATAAATGGGTATGTTTAATGTATGAACAGCGACCTATGCTTCTATTCATCTGAGCCAACAAATGTACACAGTCACAGATAGTGGTGGCTTTATTCCTTATAATCCCCCTCGAGATGAAGCAGTGGTGCATAAATACACTATCCGCTCCTCAGAGATTGTTATGGGCATGTGTGGAGCTGAAGATGTCCCTCTGGGGGAACAGCTAGTTGCCAGCAAAAGAAGATGGTGAGAGCACATCTGCTCATTTTGGCATGGGATCTCGCCTACAGTATTTTGTCTGTCTGTCTGTGTTCACCTCTCCGTCATTCTGTTGTTTGGCCCACTCCCTCTCTCCCCGTACTGTTTACCTTCATCTTCTTCCACTCGGTCATCCCCAACAGGGTTTTCATGAACTCTCTTTTGTGCTCTCGCTGTTTGTCATTTTGTCACACCAGAAAACAGTTGCTGTCTAACCTTTTTACAGCCCGTCTTTGTTTTCCGCCCTGCTCTAACACTTCATGTAGGAGGTGGAAGAGCTGCTATTTTCAGCTAGACTTCATGTGCTAAAACATACTGTGGATTACAAAAGCCAGTTGATGCCTCTAATCATCGGGTTTGATTAGTTCACTTTGTAAGACTTTCAGGAGTTGGATGAGTGGTGTGACATGCAGTCAGCCTGCAGATCCCCCACAGACTTATGGAGGCTACAGTTTTAGGGGCTGCAATATGCATAGCAATGTGAACACATTTGCTGTCACGGCAACGCTGCATAGTGGGAGAGAAATGACTTTAATTGTCTTTCTCTATGGCTCCAAGTCTTTGTGAATTACTCCTGGTAGAACCCAGGCATGTAGAAAAAACATAACTCAAAGCACGAAAAGGGCTGAGACATTAGTTCTCTGAATGTATGAGAGGGGAGCAGAGTCCTGGTCAATTTATCAACCATATCAGTGTTTTAATCAAAACACCATGTAACCCATGCTCTTGAAAGGGAAAGTAAACATATGAATCATATTTATATTGATTCTGCGCTCAGCAAGAAAAATGTAAAAATGTGTGGTAGGAAAGTAAGAGTTATGTGAATATTACGCATGTAACAGGCTGTAAGACTCTAATACTTTTGTGTTTCATTGATTGCTGGTACATGTGCTGTTACTGTCCCCAATTGTGTTTGAAGGTCAGTGTCTGTCTGAAGATGTCTGAACCGATGATTACTACTTCAAAAAAAGGAAAAAAGTTTCCTCAAACATTTTATAATGGGTGCAGTGTTGTGTGTAATAGACTCTTACTTCCTGGCACAGGCATAACGAACACTCCTGCTCTGAGCGATAGCTAAATGCTTAGTTTGGAGTTTAGAGAGCTCCTCTTTTTGTCCCTCACATGACTAACCCGACAAGAAGACCAAAACACATCACAGACGTACTGTCAGCAACAAGACCACCCGACTGCGTATCATCACATCTGGTGATCAGGTTTATACACAAATCATGTTTGCATGGCTAGTCTGCTGTTGCAAGGACATATTTTTAATTTATTTTGTGTCAGCTCTGACTCTGTTTCATTAACCGTCTTATGTAGATCTGGACACAACTTCATCGATGTCACGTGACATTTTGACTTAATTGTACAAAGAATACAATGACGACAAAATAATGAATTTAGCACTAAGAGGCTTTTTAGAAACTTTTCTTTCTACAATAGAGAGCTAATATTGTAGCTCCATTACGGAAATGGCCCAGAGATTGGATGATGGTCATACAAGTGAAAATCTTCTGTAAAAGCACCATTCACTTGGAAGAGAAACACTTCTATTCATTCGTGATTTCTATAGTTTTACATCTGCAGGCTTCAGGCTTGAATCAAAGCAATAAATGGGTGAAGACAGTCAAGTAAAAGGCTGTATTTCAGAGCTAAGCCTGAACTCAGCGCTGATGTCACGTCCATGTGTGAAGTAGTGACAAAGTAAAAGAAAATCAATGTCTATGGGATCATTTTTCAAAATTTATATTATTCCAATTTGTTAATTAGTAATACCACTGTCATTTTTAGTATTTACACATCTAAACATGTACTTATTCATATAAATTGAATTATTTTTACCATAATGAAAAGTTAAGTTGTTAAGTAATTAATCATAAAGGCCTCAAAAAACTGTTCTGTAATATACTTTAGTCATGTGCTCATGATTTAGAAAAGTGTTGCCCAAGTGCATAGTCTGTGCATGAAACAGAATCGCAAAGAGCTATATTTACAGAGGAAGAACAGTTCAATTGTTCCCCTGCACCATTACAACAGTCTTGTGGCTGCAAGCAAACTTAGCTCCTTCCCAGTTCACACAGTCCCTGTAAAACAGCGCTACACAGTAGTGTCGTTATTGTGGGTGAGCGTGCGGTGTGTTTTCTTGGTCACTTGCTGGCAGCATCCTTGAAGGGTTTGGCACAGATCAGCCTTGTTGAGGCCTATTACAGTCGGTCTGTTACAGCAGGCAAACGTGAGAACAACCCTTTGCCCTGTTACTAATGAGGCACCGCAGTGCACACACACAGCAGGACTGAAGCCCAGTCTAAGCGTGTTAAGCTGATGTGGACGTCCCCGGTGAGCTTAGTCCACAGTATATTAACAGAGCAGAACAGCAGGGTGGTGAAAAAAGCAGGTATCAGCATGTCAATCTGCAAAACTGCGGGTAACAGCTTCTCATTAGTGTCCTGTTATAAACACAGTGTAGCCAAACAGCCACTCGGTTACTTGCCGCTACTGATTGATTTGTTCTCATGGGACTGTCCGATAATCAATGTGCTGCATGTAAGCAGGTACAAGATTGTTTTTATTTCATATATAATCAATACAGGAACATGTGTGACGCCACGGGATGTTTAATTTCTCACCAGGACTGTTAGGCTTTGGAGACGCGCAGCCTTTTAGTTTGAATGCCCTGCAGCAGTAGCAATCTGCATGACCTTCGCCCGCCAGGTTTGCAATCACTTAAAGGGAAGGTTAAGCAAGTAAATGTCAAATATGAGATCAGTACCACTCAGTTTGATAGCAGTTCAACTCCCACCTCCACCCCAGGATTAGGCAGCTGAGTTTACAGTATTTGCACAGAAAACGTCAAGGAGCAAGTAAGCAAGCAAGTCAGTAACGGATTGAGTTGATTTCTGGCTTTGTCTCAGTTGGACAATAGATTTTTGGTCAGAAGTTAAATAGTGGCACAGCTGTCATCATATTAGTGCTTCAGGTTCTATGATATAATTGGCTGTTTTATGGGGTGACATAAGAGGTGTGGGCGCCAACTAAAATGAGTAACAGCAGGGTCTCCTACCTCAGGAGCTGCTCTTAGTTGCCTTTTAGGCTAACCCACTTTTTGTGCTTTTTTCGGTTACAAAGTTGTGAATTCAGACAGTGTTATTTATAGAAAATGGTTATATAATTAATGCAGCTCCAGTTGGGCTGACATAAAAAAACTCTGTTATGGAATCTCTCCCTGTCTTTTTTGCCAGGATGCTTCTATTCTGGCTCAGTTTTTTTTTTACGTTCCTGTGTTGTCTTTTCCAACCAGTCTTTTTCATCCGGCTTCATGGTTATTGCCTTTCGTGTTTCAAATATGCACAAAAGGAGTTTGACCCAGTGGATTACATAAAAGATAAACCTGTGCTAATTAATTGTTAAGTGTTAATTTATGTATCCACAGTAAAGCAGGAGAACTGCATTGTAATGTATTTAGCAGGATATATTTACACAGATATTAGATTATTAATTTATTTGATTTTATCTGCTGAAAACGAGTGCTCCAGCTTTAACTGCAGTGATCACTTACATAGACTTTAAAAGAGCCAGATTTGTACATGTAAAAACGAAAAATGCTCAGGTAACATCCCGAAGTGCTTCCAGTGCAGAGAGAAGAATAAATGAAAAAAGCATTTTTATCTCATCTCTGCCACTTCCTGTGCCACAGCCAGATGCCAGTATTTATTGTTAATGGATGGTCTGCTCAGTATCAGTTACAGCCACTGTAAACTGAGGTGAATCAGCGCACGTGTCAGGGCTCCATGAAGGACCCAGACAGCTGAGGCCAGAGTTTTAAAGGTCACACACAGAGGTGTTCATGGAGTGGACTGCAGCTCCATGTAGACGTACTGGACACCAAATCCACATTACTGCAGTGGTCAAACGCTGGGCCACCGACCGGTTCACTGGGTGCGTCTCTATAACGACTGCAACACATTCATTATTTGTGGAGTTTATAAAGTTCAGCCTTTGTAGGGGCTGTGTGGACAGACATGATGATTCAGCTCTATGGACATTTTAATGCTGCAGTTGTTTCCAATTTGTTAAATGTTTATTGGCACTGACCAGTGCCACTGCTTTTACTGCTTAGGCAACATTGCAACGCCCGTCTAATTCGTTGCCCCCCTTGTCTGCCCCTATGTAAACTCTTCTCTTCAAAACATTCACACATCTTTAATGCAGTTCAATACAACACCACAATATCAAATTTGCTTTTATTGCAGGATTATGGCACTTGGTTGCATTAGACTGTCCATCTAATTAGCTGGTATTGCTATGTACTTTAGATGAACTCCGATTGCCATTATGGCTCAGCCATACAGCAAATTGCTGTATAACTGTGCTGTATACAGACATTTCCTCGGAAGTTTAGGGGGGCGTACTTATACAGGAGAGTGATTTCCAATAACGAGGTTGAACAGTGAGTCTTTATTTGTCGTCATTATCTCTTTTCTGGTCTGAAATACTTCAAAGACTGAAATAAAGGTAAAAAGCCGACTGAGGCACATAAGAGTGTGACAGGTGAGAGCACACCAGCACGATTATTTATGAGGATAAGAAGCCAGAGTTCTGACAAAGCCTTGTTTGTCAGAATTTAAAACTGTCAAAGTAAAGTTCATATACAGTCTGTCCTTCATTTTGGAGCAGAGCAGCTATAGTAGAGTATGTTTGTTTATATTTATAGACATAAGTATTATGTTTCTGAGTTGTTCATGCTTGTGAATGCCATTAGGGGGTTTCTTCAAATTTGGAACAGCTGTCCACTTGGAGTTTTTTTATCACATGTGGCCCAATCAATGAATTTATCAGCATGTGAGGTGGAAAGATGTGTGAAAATTGCAAATTTCACACATTACACAATCAAGGAACCTGATCAAGTCAAACCTCCCACATCATGATCATTGTCAATACATCCTTAAAAGAAAATTTATTAAACTGCTTTATTATTTATTTAACAGACTGCAGGCCATTACTCATCTCTAGTGGGAAATGATTTAAGTTGTTATGAAATGTTCTTGCCTTACATTACATTAACTCTGCTCAGGCACAGGAGCATCTTGTAGTTTACACAGCGGGATGCACTTAACGGCTGCTCAAGATGGGGAGGGAGATCTCCATACCCTCCTCCACCGATATCAAAAAGGTCTAGATGCATATTCATCTCTCTCTATCTGATGTGTCAGCTGATCTTTGAACAGTCAGTTTGCTGGTCTTCAGTTGTGCAGGGAGTGCAGCATCAACACCTTCAGAGGCCCCCAGGTAGTTGAGGTCTTCTTTTGTAAAAGCTCAAAGCCTTTATACAAGATGTTTGACATTAAGTGGGGACTGCAGCTGCTAGATTACAAAAATAGCACTTTGCACACTTTGCAGCTCATGTCATTGAAGCTAACAGAGCTCTTGAGTTTTAAAAGTGCTTTCCCCTGATAGAGAGGTTATGGTAAATTAATTTGCTGCTTTGATTTTGCTGCTGTCAAATATGAGTCACTCTCAGAAGATGTAATTTAGCTCTGTAATTTGGCAAACCCACACTCAACAACAAAATAATAATAATGATAATAATAAGGATCAGTTCTAAAGGCTTGTTTTTCTATTGTGGACTTTGAGCCACAAAGACAGAAATATATTTTCCAGTTTGCAGCGTTTTTGGAAAGTGCAGCTAATCTCGATCTGCTACCGTGTGTGTTAGCTTTTCTCTTTCTTTGTCAGCAGGCAGGAGCTTCCTCATTACCATTTTATGAGGCCCAGTTTGCAGAGTGCTGTACGCCTAAGAACTCTGTTCAAGTGAATTAACTTAAAACATATTTTTGGTATCTTCTCAGTCTGAGGCTACAGAGACTGAATGTCCAGATCTCAGAAAGTAAAAGGCAAAATCTATACTGGGACCTTTTTTGCAGAGGTGATAACAGCTGAGAATCCAGAAAATGGATTCTGTAGATGGTTTGACTTTTGCTTCTCCTCTCACAGGCACTGGGATAAAACTTGCAAACCTAAATTCACGTCATCTGGTTCTTTGGTGTGCAGGATATTATCTGGTAAAAAAAAATAAGAAAGTGAATACAAATGTATTACTGAGGCACACTGTGGATGCAGGAGCCCATTTTATTGCCTAAAATCTAAAAGTAAACTAGATTATTAGAGGAAACTTTTTTAAATAGGACCACTAACAATTCCTGGTGGGCTGCACTACTGCAGCCAATTAAAATCTTGTTCAGAATCAGGTTGTAGTTGAGAGAATGTTGTTTACGTGGATGAATGGCTCTCACCACCGACAGCTCATACCAGTGCTGTTCTTTACAAATCAGCAGCAGCTTTCAGTGTATCGTATAATAGACGAAGTGCTTGTTCGTCTTGGAAGGAAAGATAAGCTCACTGAACAGAGAGGGAAAGACCGGAAAAAATATATTGCTTGAAAACTCAGCATGTCAGCACTTTAAAAGGGCTGTTAACCTTATCTCTTTGTCCAAGAATGTCTGCGGATTGTTTGACCTTCACTGAGCAAATTATTATGCAGACAGGCAGAGGTCGAGCTAGGTCCAAAATTGAATATTAGAAAAGAAGCTTTTTGGGAAGGTGCTATCCAGACTCACATGCAAAAACACGTAAAAGGAACAATTTCAAACACAACCTAATCACATTTTGATTTGAAGTTATTAACAAAAAAAAGCGGAAAAATATTTTTTAATTTCTTCATCTTCAAAGGGATATTGCAAAATACCCCCACATTCCCATCCCCTTCTTGGACGATTTGACTCATTAAGGAGTACTTGTGCAATTAATTTCACACGGTGAGCTCAGAAGGGAGGACTGAAATCATACATAATCAGAAATCTGCCTTTGCCTTAACAATTTTCTCTCTGTGAGTAGGACGTAGAGAGGAGATGACACTAAGTCTGTGTCTGCACAGAATAAGTGCAATTTTTCATTTCTTGTTCTTTTCCTTTCCTCGCTGTTGATTTATTTTCTTTCAACAACATGAAGTCAGTGAGTCGTTCAGTTCAGAGTGTGTCCAGTCTGAGGTTGGCCAGTTGTGGAAGTCACACTTCAGTGTCTTTATAACCTCCTATATCCTTTTTGTTTTAACGCGTCAGATTTTTATAGATAGACTGAAGAGATGTTGACCAGCCAGCTATTGATTTCAGCACTGAGGGATGCAATTCAATATTCAGTTTCCTCGTTGTTCCTCGTCGTTCCACTATTTTAAGAGCGGCGTGAGTGGAGATTCATTATTCATTTAATTATTTATGTGGTCAAGAGCACTAGCTGTATGCATGGATGTCATGTATAGAGATTTTTCATATTTCATTCTGTGCTGTGTGTTGAATTTTAAAATGACATGTCATTACCCGATAAGAAATACATCATCTTCATCTTGCTGTTTTGCTGACTGTGTCCTTCTTTCTCAGACAATTATGACAGTAAGTACAGTAATCTTTATATAAGCATGCTTTTCACATCTCCACTCCAGCTGCAGGCCAGCTGATCTGGCAGACAACAGGTGAAGTGATGACATGCTACTAACTCTGAGATGTCTCCCTGCCTTTAGAGGGAGGCTTTCATTTTGTAACTCAATGTTATACCAGGTCAGTGAGACAAGCACTCCTTTGAGAAATATGGGTGAGTCAGTCTGCAGAAAAATGATGCTCGTTACACCTGCCACCATGTCAGGGTTGAAAATGTCAGTGTGTGTCATCTAACACCTATTAGCAGACACGATGTGATGGATGGCGAGGATGAAAGTGGAAACAGACAGACATTCTCACAAAGTTATGTGGCAATGTGAAATGGCATAACCTCCAAAAATGTGGAGAGTGAATTTACCATCATCATTAAATTGGCATTTCAATGATGGCATGTTGAATATTTGCTACGAGATTCATTATTCAGCTAAGTGTCATCCCCAATTGCATTTTGATTAAAATTCCACTTAGCCTCCTGTTGAGGGCATCCCCAGGTTTGCATTACAACTGGACCTAATTGAATTCCATTGTTTCAGTGTGAGTGTGCCGTGGTGCATAGACTGCTTTACAGGAACCAATGAAAGATAAAACACAGGGTTACAGGGGAACAAAAAATGTGTGTTTGCAGTAATAATGCAGCATCTAAAAGATAGGGAGCTAAAACTGCAAAACCGAAATATCTGAAGCAAAAACATTTGAGAAAATTCTAAAGCTGTCCAGGTGAAACGAGTAACTGCTGATGAAGCATATACAGTTTGAGACAGCAGAGGGAAAAAGGTGAACTAAGATAAAAAAAAAGTATTGGGCAATATAATTAGGTGATAATAAGACTGTACAGGTGGACGTTGAGGGAAATCTCCACTGTGGTAAATCTTAAATTTGTCTGGCTGGATGTCAGCACAAGGCTGCCGTGACTTGAAGTCAGGTGTGACCTGTGATTGGTCTCCGTGGGAGTGAGGGACTGAGATTGAGGCAGTGGCCATGACTGCAAAGACAGACACACTGTTGGAGCAGAACTTAGGTTGTCAGAGTAAAGTGATAAAGGAGGACAGATGGAGTGGAAAGGATTAAATAATTATTTTAAAACTTACCTTTCTCCATGAAGGAAGTTTTTGAAAAGGGTTTATGTCCCGCTTATTCTCCTCATCACTCAGTGTTGCTTAAAAAGTTTTCCATTAAGAGAGTTTTCTCCTTCAGTTGTTCAGGACATTTATAATTTATCCGGTTTGTTCTGTGGAGATGCTTGCTGAGAGTGTTTGTGCTCTCTCTGGTCTTTTACAGGTGCAACCAGGAGTGGGCCTGCTGAGTGCTGCTGATTTGGTTTAAGAGGTGCAGATGCAGAGGACATAATTAACTGAGATTGACCTCTGGATATTTAGGTCAAGCATCTGTGACAGACTGAGCAGCGTTAAATTCACAGAGATGGATTTTTGAAATGTAAAAAAAAAGATTTATGACTGACCTAAAGCTGCACTACAGTGTGAGATTTGAAAATAGGCAGCTGAACATTTAGCCTCATCAAGCAAATTGATATTTATAATTAATGACTCAGTGCTGTTTAATAGATGTGGCTGATGAGAATGTCAATAATTTTGCAGGGATTTGGTCAATGTACATGATGACATTTTAATTTTATTTCAACCTGTTGAAGGCAGTAAATGGCAAGTCCAGTCTCAGAATATCTACAGTTCATACAAATTCATGTCAGTTCAAAATAATTTTGACATTTACCAAAACAAAACTAACAAAACCCCCCACACACAAATTTTAACCTCATGGTGGCACTAGAGGAGAAGTCTAGAATGACCCAAATCATTCACATTCATCCTCTGGGTACCATGAGTGCACAAATCATGGTGACCAGTCTGGACCAAAGTAATGGTCCCTTCAAGTTTTGTTGATCCAACCAACTATCAAAAACAACAGAGTATTTATCATGGTTTTATAAAAAAATTGTCATGAAACCATGTTAAACCTCTTAAATAATGGCCAAATACTACTCAAATCTGTGCACATCAATACAGCCCAAGAGATATGAGAAGATATATTAAGCAACCTAGAGTTATTCAATAAAGGCCAGGATGATAAATCAGCATAAAACCTGACCAGGCTAAACTAACATGGAATGGGGGGAGAGGGAATAACCTTTGGGTTTGTTTGGGGAAGGTTATGTACTGTCAGCAATCACTATGCACAGAAGCAAAATCCTGATGTCTTGCCCTTGGGTAAAGACATCAGGATCAGTGCATCCTTTAAAGAAAATTGATAGATGACCTTGACCTTGGCATATGCTCTATTATTCATGGGCATTTATACTGAGGTAATGAAGAGCATGTCTAAATACAGTCACAACATTATAGCCCAGATTTAAATATGCTGTGTTAATATAGCTTAGGGTATAAAAGATACACAAATGTAGCTTGAGAAAGTGAGAAATTCAATTGTTTGGTATCTTGTCTAACACTTCAACATGTGTCTTCAAAAACCATGTTGTTCTTCAGTCAGACAATCCCAGACATCTGCGGTGTAGGATGTCAAGGCTGACACAGTCTATGCAGCTTTATCAGATCAAAGAATCTCTGCTGATATTGTAACAACACCAGGATTATCCAGATGTGCGTGTGTGGGTTTGTGAGTTGGAGTTTTAATCTGTGCCCTCATTTGTCAATAAATAAATAAATAAATAAAAACACACAACATAAATCCACCTGACAATTTCAATCCTCTTACAGGGCACAACCCGCAGAAATTTTCTAGTTGTGGTATTGATAATAATATTAATATGAATTAAGATGTTTGTGATAACAATTATGAAAGCAATTTAAAACAGTGGTTCATCCTGTGAGACAAATAGCTATCTGTGTAACAAAGCATTTCACTATTTTTCTTTTTTACAGAAAAATGGCTCTGGAATATCTACAAAAACATCATATACCAAGACAAACACATAAAACATAATGATGACCATTCGCATAATGACCAGATCAACAACCTCATCAGTTCTACTTAGCTGATGAACGTGTCCTAAGAGGAGCCAATGTTTATTACACTTTAAGGTTTTGTACTAATGAATAATAAAATAAAATACTTATAATAACATATACATATTATACAAATAAAAAATACATACAAATAATAATAATAATAAAACATTTCTCTAATTATTCATCAACACTCCCCACAGGCTGATTAGTTTATTCTTCTGTGCTATGTCTTTTTCCACTTGTTGGCAAATAAGAACACATCAGCCAGACACAACATTCAACTGGGTGGAATGAATTAGTGAAGAGACAGTAAAGAGAGAAGAAAAGGAAACAAGCTTACTTGCTTTCAACACTTCTAGTTCATAGTAGTATTTGTTTGCTGCGGCCATTGAACGTTGCGTTGCATGTTTAGTAATCATATTTTGGGTAGCACAAACCCTGAGGTTGTAGCTGCAGCCTGTGTGTGTTTTGGTTGTGTCAGAGAGAATCAATTCTTGCACATGTATATGCAAATTGAGGAAGAAGATGCCACTGGCTCTTGTAACACCTCAGCTTCTGGAAAACTGAGCCCGTCAACAGTTTTTTTCCGCTGCCAGCGCTGACAGTGATTTGTGCTGAGGCCAGGACTGTTCGTAATGTATTCCAGTGGATCTTTGTGGTGACTGACAATATCCCTCTGTGTGTTCAAGCTTGACTGCTCTGGTAGCCCACAGAAAAGCAACTGTAAATTGATGTTCATTTCAATTCTTCTCTGTCTCCGTTTTGTTTTACACTTTTTCCACCTTGCTTTACATTCTTTGAAGAATTTTACGTTTTCCATCCTCATATGAACCCACTGACCTGGTGTCTTATCCCTACAGTTATGGTCCATCTGGTTTTTAATGAACCAAAATTTGGGTAGCTGGTAATAGGACCACCACCGACTTTCTATGTATTTATTTTAACGTGCAATATTCAGTCTCTGCTCTGTTTAAATAGACTTTGATTGCCCGTGCGTAAAACATTTAAGTTGTTTGCAGCCATGGTTCAGATGACTGGCTTAAAGAGATTTGGAACAAATGAGGGGAAAAAAGGGTCACTGGGTGGTTCTGCAAAAGCCAGCTCATCTTTTGTTTCGACTCCTTTCCACTGAAAACTAAATTATTTAGCTTGGCTCCACCACAATTAACAAGACTTTAATATTTTTCTGAGCTGTCTAAATGATTGTATCACTAAATACTGCAAATGTCCTACACTGAATGCATTAGTTCCTGCATTGATATCTGTTGCCATAGCAACAAATATGCACTCACATATGGAGAATAATAAATGAGGCAGGATGCATGTACAGTATCAGTGCACGAGGAACGCATTAGGCTCAAAACAAAGCATTTAATCAAAAGCCTTAGAATGGCTCTCATTGCCACACCAGGTAATCAAGAGAAATTTTATATAAACATGCAAAGCCACAAAGCAATCTGCATGTGTAAAATACAAACATGTAGAAGAACACCAAATATTATATTTCCACTTTAACCTCTTAGTGTGGAGCACATCAATTTGTCATGGTTGGTAATAGACTTTGAGAGAAATACTGTCCCTTCAATACTCAGACTCCTTCAGGTGTTGCACTCTTAATTATGTTGCTGATTTGATTTTAAATGGATAAAGTTTATTTTGTTTGAAAAAATTATTCTACACTGAACAAGCCAGTGTTACAAAGCCATGTTTCTCTATTTCAAGGGGTTTAGATTCTTTTAAATTCCTATTTCTTTTTGGCACTAGCTTCATCGATGTTTACATCTGTTTACCACAAATTCTACATTCTCTATGATGTCTTGTCTGAAGCTGCCCCCCTACTGTGGAATAACTGACCTCTTCACAGGTAACAGCCCCTAAGTCAAGACTTTGGCAGGGCCACCAAGACTGTCACACTACAAAGCTACTTCAGCACTTCCTGTGCTGAACCTGTTCTTCCTGTCCTGTCGGAACTTGGATGCAAACAGTTGCTGGTGTTCTGCAGACATGGCACGTCATGGCCTTTTATTTGGGCTTCAGTTGCTACAATATCATCATAAAGGCCTGATATCACTGAGGTTTTTCCATGTGCAGAAGATTTCTGAAGTGCTTTTGATTGAATAGTTGGATCCCAGTTACATTTTCTTCCCCAGTTTGAATGAATGTCTACCTTAAGGATTCCGTTAGTTCCTCACTCAAAGCTTTAGGTTACTTACTGTTTTTTAGCCTTGAAGTGCATGTGAGATGGATGGATGGATAAAATTATGGATGGATGGATGGATGGATGGATAAATAGGTCTAGGTTGAAGTCAGTTGAGTCAGTATCTGCCCATGATTGTTTACATTCTAATGCCAAGAATTTCACTCCAGTCTCTCATAGTAAAACTCATCTGCTCACTTAAAGAGTTGATTGTGATTTAAAAGCTTGTGGAAACCTGATGACATTAAACCAATCAAAGCCAAACCCAGTGAAGTCTATTTCAGTTTAAAGATGCATGGCACTGTGCACTACAATGATTGCCTTGATAATTTAATCATGACAGTTCAAATGGCAGACTAAAGCGGTGCCTAAACTCATTCTCTTCTGAATGTTAATAATAAATCATATTTCACCAGGATTTTATTCCCTTCACCTGATTCCAGAAGCACTCATGTAGCAGAAGTCTCTCTATTGCCTGCCATTCTCCACTATCCACACCCAAGCACGAATAATGCATTTCACATGCTGTAATTATTTCCTATCCTTGCTCCAACATTTAGCCCTCCCATCTATGTAAACACATACACACCACCCTCCAAATGGAGCTTCTGAGTCCAGATCTGCCGACAATTTCCTTCATTGGCAATTTGCACTTATTGAAATGGCAATTTAAAAGGCTAGCGGCGAATGTAGGGATTTATCTCATTAATAAACTACCACACCTCCTCTCAGGCCTCAGAGAGCTTGAAAGAAATTCAGGGTGGCAAGTGGTAGAGGACTCTCTAAAATTAATTTTCGTTTTCAGAGTGCAAAGAGGGTGAATGTTCTATTTTAGTTGATTGGGAAGCACAAGCCTCACTGTTCTCCTCCTATTTCAGCGCAAGTGCTTGTTTGTTTTCAAGTATTACAGATTGTAATATTTTCTTTCCCCAAGGCTGTCCAATTCTGTTAGAGGGGCCAGAGAGAATATTGGTTTTTGAAGTGCCTACATGTGGACTGTCACTGCCCTGCTGAAGTATGAATCTGGATACCATTTAGTGGGAGCAACACACAATCAGACCATGCGGCTACGTTCATGTTTTATCTGGATAACAGCAGCGGCAAAACAAGACAAGAGGGCTTTTTTTTGCATGAAACATAATTTCATATACATACGGTTTTGTCACAGCTGGAAGCTGTAAAAATAAGAAAATGCTGTATTGCTCGCAGTGTTTACACCATGTGCTGAATATTTAAAAAGCTTCTGAGGATTCGCATGCACTTACATATCTACTGCCCCACATTGTAGTCAGTGGATTCATGACTTCGAGGTAGTGAGCAGAAAAAAATGCTGCGTTGAACCATGCAGCCTGGCATCCAGAGTGAATGTAGCACACATCCACTGGAGCAAAAGGATCCTGCCTTATTTGATCTGTGGGAGGAGCAGATGTTGCCTGAGGTTGGTCCTCTACACACCAACAAATCCCCAGGGGTTGTTGGTGGTGGGCTTTGTTTCACTGAGAGACTCAAACACATTTTCCTTATGTAATGTTAAACATTAATTACTGCATGGCCACTCCGCACACAATTATAAGGCATTGCTATTTATATCAATGAGCGTAGACTAAATATTATAACTTTTTCTTAGTATAACACAGGATAATTTAACTGCACCACAAACTACTGGCTCCAAAATGGCCATAAAACTGACCTAACATGTCTCTAACAGTGTTTTAGTTTAACTGAATATTATTACCTTCTTTAGGTTATAGTGTGCTCCAAAACTTTTTTATTAGTTTTTGTCTGAGACGTCAAATAAACTTGCCGACAAATTTAACAAGTTGGTCCATGGTGTCCAGAAAAAAAGTACTTTCTGATGGGATGCTGCCTTTTCAGAGGTTGAAGCACAAAGCCAAGCTGGTTAAGGTTAGAAAATAATTAAAATTTATACTTTGTTAGTTGTACTGGACTTTTTCCATCATGGTTACAATAATAACTACTTGGTTACAGTTAGGGAGCAACCGCAGTCATGGTGAAAAGATGCCAACACAGTCCGTGAGAAACCTGGCAACAAACACATTAGAAACAGCCACCAGAGGCCTCAGCTCTAACTGGGGCATTTGCTGAAATGATTGATGCTCTTGTTTTTCTTAGGAGGACAGTGTCAGCTGTCTCAAGTAAATGTTTACCTGTGTTTCTGTTGAAGAAAAGATAAGTCATCATTTCCATCCCAGGTTTAAAGCACGAATTAGCTACATTACCGGTAGTAAAAATGATTAAAACGTTTTTACACTGAAAGTGCAAAAATAGAAATTCTGGCCTAAAGGTCAGTAGTTTCAGTGGGTGTTTTTAGGAAACTTTAGGAAAGCACACAATCATTTCATATGAAACACACACCGCAAAGTCTGTTATAAGCCGAGTGATGCAGATCGGTGAAGTAACAAATTGCAATAGCGAAGATCATTTTTTGTCTAATGTCAGCAACATATTACGCATGACACAAGATAAATAGACAAACACTGGGGAAGATACTGTATATTGGATGAATCATAATAAATTATGAGATGAAATGTCTATTACCCCCCCACCTCCCCAGAGTCTGTCAGAGTCTGATTAGCGGCATCCAAAATGTTATGCATGATAGACCTGGACCAGTTTACAGTCCCAACCCAATTTTATTCTGGGGTACAGTGATGGAATTAAGACTGGAAAATTCAAACGCACTCTTTAATATGCAGACTGTGCTCTCTGAATGGTGGAGTTTCTTCTGGTGTCCCGCTAAAGGCTTTATTGTTAATTCTTTCTGTTACAACACTCTGTCCTGACAGCTTCCAATATCACCAAGCCAACATCAAAGAAGCTGGAGTTGCAGTGCAACGTCTTCTCCCGCGGAGAGCCAGAGCTACACATTTGACCTAGTTTTATTTAACGCGTCACGGCCCGCTTTTTCAAAGCATACTTTCAAAGGAACATGGCTCCAAAGTGGACTGACAACAGCCGTGACTCAAATGGCACGATAAATGTACAAAAGGCCAAATCAGACCCTTTAAATCTGGACCGACCACACCTCTCCACTGGATTAATTTCACGGTTTTTCCACCTCTCCCTCTATTTCATTTTATCTCCTGTCTCATCTATGAAGTCGCTGTGCAGCGCCCTAACTGATGCCGCTCTTCTTGTCCTCTGTCTAATTATATTCTCTCTTGCTTGTACAGATTCTCCACCAGTTTCTCCCGTGTTGTCTTCATTCGCTGAACTGTGCTGCTGAGTTCAGTGCTATTGAGATCAATATGAACTAGAGTCTGATTTCAAAGGAAAGTGCTGACTTCAGGTTTAAGGAGTTATTCAGGTGTAGCTTTTTCCGCTCATTTCTACTGAAAATGAAGTGAACTGATTGGATGGTGTAACACTTGTTTATGCAGTGCTTTCTTCTGAGCATGCCCCCCCACAATGTAGCCATCGAATAATCAGCTTTGTAGACAAATTAGAAAGTTCAAAATCTGTTCTATATATATACACCTCTATTTATACCTCAGTTGGGCAAAATGCACATACCTACCATACCATACAGTTTCCTGTTCATTTCAATTAGCGTTCTTCCTTTGGTAATTTAAACCAATGACATGTATCTTCATTTAACCACAAATACAAAAGTTCTGCCACATGCTTATGAGTCTGCTGAGGTGACCAGTGTGATATCAGTGAAATCACACTGGTGATATCAACAATTGCAGTAGGAGCACAACACAAAGTTAAACCAGCGTATCTACCTTCATGAACAGTGTAGCTCTTTTGTTCTATTTTTATTCTGTGGGCTAGGTGTTTTCACCCACATCAAACATTCTGTCAGTGTTGAACGAGTACTGAAAATGTCAACATGCAAAGATGTGGATCATAAATTTAACCTTGCTATTTTGAGAGAAGCTGAGATGGGAGTGGCACTTTCTTCAGTCTGTTTTTCCATGTGCAGATGAAATGAAGTGCAGAGCTGTGGGGGATACAGTGGAACATTGGAGAGGCTCACTATTTTCTGCACGGTAATCTTATTTGGGGCCGGTGTTGGATGACGTGGAGGCGCTCTTTCCCCCCAGAGATGCATTAGGGAACCTGTGGTTTGGGTTTAGCTTTTCTGTTTGCGTGGACCTCCCTTCACATTTTAACAACCAAACTCACACAGACACTAAAACGCACTGGGGAACCCCCTCTTAAGCTCCAACTGTAATTAAAATTATGGAAATATATATAAATGAACAACATAACAGAACAACATTCACCTACTGAACTCAATATTACTTATTGCAGATTTATTTCACACAAACAAAAGTGTAAATATGACAAGTGGGTTTCGAGGGAGTGACTGCGGCCGGCTGCGAAATAATCCAGCACAACCCCCATGAAACCAAAAAGAGTTATTTTTACTCTTTGGTGTTATGTGTTTGCGTAGATTAGAGATGTATTATGGAAATCTATGAACTTTAAAGGTGCTGGTATGCAGACTTCATTGTTTGGGCAGAAAATGGCTTGCTGTTTCCCATCTGTTTCCAGTCTTTGTATTAATCTAATCAGTTGTAGACTCATATTTCACTCATACTGTAGACAGAGTGCTGAGCATTTCCTGCTCACATTAAACATTAACTAAATAAAAGATACTGCTAAAGTATTAATGAATTACACTTTTCAGTTTCACTGTAAACCAATGTTGCCAGTGGCAACACGTCCTTGTGATTGTTTCAGGGAACTTGGAGGTTTTTATGAACTGTGGAGGAGTTTACAACCTACAGCTTCTCAGGGTTACCACATAAAGACCAATCCAGATGTTTCTGAGATTAGTTTCTGTCTTAAATTGTAAAAATGTGTAGCTTAATTTAGGCTGCTTTCTGACATGTGACCTTCCTGTCATTACAGACAGGGTTTTGTTACAGGATATACACAATTTACTTTGGACCTAGAATAAATTCATAGTTAAAAGTGGCATAATTCAAATTATTAGAGACAGATTTTGTGTCATGTGACAAAAACTCATCAGCAGGCCAAACCGAGACTTTAATACATGAAAATATGCCAGTTTTAATTAGACGCCTGGCTTTTTGTATGATACCCGACAGCGAGCTGCCGACCTAGCTGCTGGCATTTTTCATTTTCACCCTGTCGCTCAAGCTTTCAATGTGTGTTGTGGTTCATATTCACAGCACATTTGTGTGTGAGGAGCAGACGAGCTGATGTGAGGAGGCCACCTGGCAGCTCTGAGAAAAGCTCTTTTACCAAAATCAGAATGTCCATGAGGTTGTTTTCCCTAAGTGTCAACACAAAATCAAAAATGAGGGACAATATATGATTATGTACTTCAGATGAGCCATAATGAGACTCAACTGCTGGGACTCCAACCAGCTTACTTGTGTTTTTGTGAAATGAAAGCCAAAATCTGGGCCACACAGATATTGTAAAATGCAGTCAGAGCAAATGCAAATGTGCAGATTTTCTATCCATTAACTCAAATGTTCAATCCAATGAAATGTATTAGTCTTGAAGAATTAGTCTGAAGTATTAGTCTGATCAGGCATAATGACCACCTTTGCAATTTAATTCACTTGGTTCATTTTAAATATGGTGGCCAAAACATTAAAACACTTCTTCTTAGAATGCACTCCACTTCGACTCTCTTACCCACTTGGACCTCAGTGATAAAACCCTTAATCGAATTATCACCTTTCCTGTCATCTTCGACCTGAAAACTGAGAAATTATAACCTTATAATACTGGAATTCATGGCAGGGCCACTGCAGTGGATTACATTAGATATCACAAGAGGTCATAATCTTATGCCTGAATGGTGTGTGCCATTGTAGCTGTCAATCAAACTCAACTTTGATTTTATGACATTTTATAATAACTGTATGAAGGAAATGAGCTGGGTTAATGGTTGTATGAAACTGCTTCCATGGAATGAATTAGTATGCTTGAGTACATATCTGTTTTGCTTTTTTTTCTGTAATGCATCACTTTTCCATTACAGAAAATGTCCATGTCAATAACAATAGAACAAATACATATTCCAAGCATCTACAGTAATTAGAGGTTTTCCACATCTTTTTGAATAGTCAGGGATCTCGAATACTTGCTGCCTGACAGAAATTTTTACTTGAAGGTTTTCTGAGAGACAGAGGCAAGACAACACTGTAAAATCCAATTCTAATCTTAACCTAGATTTTTTTGTTAACTTTATTCAGTTTTAAGAACTTGCTCATCTTACTAGTTTTTATCAAGTTAGAGGTAATTGCGCAGCGAAAAAAACTCTTTACTCATTGTTTTTGAGTGAAGCTAATTTAAAACAATCAAGTGCATTGCCACAAATTAGGCAATGACAAAACTTAACCAGTGGGATGCAGTAATGAAACAAAATGGTGCTTAATATGAAAACGTCAGAAATTAACAAAGTTATAAGGGTATGTATTAATAGGGTCAAAGCAACATGTTGCAATTCAGAAAACTTAGGGCAATTGACGATTGCCCTTTTTTTCTGCTCTTAAAAAATCCTCCTCTGCTGACATTTGGTAAGTACAAATTGCTCTGTAAGTCCCTTTGGATAAAAGCGTCTGCCGAATGACTAAATGTACAGATCGAGAATTCCATTTTCAAAAGTGAATTGCTGCAAGTAAAATATATTTCTGGTTTATGCAGTACAGTTTGAAGAACATTTTACATCAAGTGGGACTTATCTGAGCACTAGATAATTACAGCTGATTGACAAAAGAAATGCTCTCAGATGGAAGGGCTGGAAGGGTGGGGGTCTATCTACCCGTAGTATAATATGTAATACCATAATACTGTGGTATAGTGAAGTATGATTACAATAGTAATGCACATTTAATATTTTTTGGGGGGTAGGGGCGTTATTAACAAACCATACTGAAGACAATGGGACCAAAGTCCTTTATGACATAAGCTTGGAATACAAAAGTTCCACAATAAATCCTTTCTTCACCTTTTTAAGGCAACGAGTTTGCTTGGTTAAAGCAAGTAAATCAGACTTTTGTTAAAGCCACGGAAACTCAGATCTTCAAAGTTGAAGGCTAAGTCATGTTATTTGGCCCAACTTCAATAAGTGTGTGATTTGATTGTGAAAGCCTAAAGTGCATTCAACCTAATATATGACTTTGTTTAAATTAATAATTCTGAGTACTTCAAACTGAGTTCTGAGTAAACCAGAAATACATTTTGAAGTACTGTACACTGTTTTTGTAGTTGTGTAAACTAAAAAGTGTACTACACAAGCGTTTGTAAGTAGAATTCCTATTTTAATGCCTATTTCAGTTTACTTGTTTTTTTTTAGGACATTGGGTTTGCATGCTTGTTCAAATAAGATCGACTAATCAGAATTTACAGTGCACCCCTCATGTGTTTCATGTAACAACCCTCCAATCTCAATCCTCACTGACAACAGTCTTGATTGAAATGAATAAACTGACTCCTGGACGATAAAACAAATTCCCAGGTCTTTGTCTTTTTTAATAAAGATGTTGGTTTTTGGTCCAGTGGTCCCCTGAGAACATCACTGAAGTCATTGCCTGAGCCTTTTGTAAATGACTGAGCAATAATGTTTCTGATCCCAGTTCAGTACACAAGGCACAGAGGAGGAAGATGCTGTGTAATCTTTACTCATTTGAATATGGTTTTGGCTCAGTGCTGGGTTTTTCATCCAGGGGGTTCAAATAAACTGTGCCAGACTAAAAAGGTTGACATGGTTGACAAGATATCAGGACATCATAATGCGCCTCTGCCCATTAGTCGGCCTTTCTTTTATCCATCAGGATGATGGTTTTGTCAAAAGCAGATAAACTCACAACTGAGCAGCTTCCTTTTAACTTATCAAATACTCTGAAATTGCTTTTTGAAGGGCCAGAGCAAACCCTGGACTTCTGTAACCACTGAGATTTCTGGATTCAGTAGGAAAAGTCCATGAACTGAATCTTTCTGATAAAACTGAGGCACACTGCACTTCAATAGACTCACATCCCCTAAGCATTTCCTAATTTTCAGAGTCTGTGGACATGGCACTTAGTGTAAGTGAATTGTCTGCTACAGCAGTACTTCAGGGATGTTGAAGGAAAGGTCAGGCTGTTTCAGGTCTCTATGACATCCAGCAAATCTTTTTACTTATTATCGTGTTGCCATGATGTCCTCACTGACGTTGAACGAGTGTATTATTACGACGTTTGTGGTTGCTACGTCTCCAAGCTGCCAAATGGAGGAACACACAGGCTAAGTGTGTTAACTCACACCATTTGCTCAATGACGATTTATTTTGCATCTGTAACCACCATGTTTGCGCTTGTTAAAATGTGGGTTGGATGCCAACTACTGCAACATGACCATATGGCTTCATCCCCCCCCTCAGTGCACATTGGCTAACCTCTAAACCTCTCACTGATGTCTCTAACTGTGATGCTGGTCACAGATGGAAGCTGTCTTTAGCAGAGCTCATGCTGATTGTTGGTCATCCTGCCATCGCAAACTGTCTCCCCGAAAGAAAACTGACCACTTTTGCTTTTGTATCACATTTAATCTTACGCCAAGTAGGTCTTCCACTGCTCTCCTCCTAAATTACAGTAAGTAAATTTAACATCCCATCTGGTAGCCTCTCATATCCAGTCAGCACAGGTATTTCTGCCTCGATGTGAAGAACAGCTGAACAATTTCCTACTAGACTTTGGACCCCAGTAAGGAAGCACAAGCTGCCAGTGCTGTGATTCACTGCTGTATGTTTGTATTATGTGGCTGCTCAAGATTCATTGCACAGCATGTTTTTTAAATAGGTGACAGGACAGATTATTGAAATACTGCTCCGTGAGCCTAAAGCAGAAAATATCATTTTCAAGAGCCTCTTAAAAAGATGCATATCTTTTTTTTTGTGGCAGCTGATCAATAGATCTAAATCAGCCATGAGGTTTCCAGTCTTGTTGTTATAGATTTCTCATTAATTAGGAGGATAAGGCTGATTCAAAGTGACCTGAATATCTCTTTGTAATAAAGATGTATGGTCTTCTGAGCTTTCTGGATTTAATTAGGTGGAGAAAAAAACAGAGGTGGTATTGTATGCTTCCATTTGTGCCACTGTTTGCTTAGTCCTTTATCACCTCGAGAGCTGTAAACGTGCCACAGTAATATCTGCAATTATAAAAAGCTTTATCGGCGTTATTCTTCTGTCCTCTGTGCCTGTTCACCTCCTTTCAGTAATGGGTAACTGAGCAAACGTCATCAGCATTTGTCGGGGCGTGTGTGGGAGTTGGTGCGATTTCAATTCACCTCTGCGCCACCTGACTTTCTCAGGACGGTCCCGCAGAAGACTCAGAGACTTTTATGCAAATGAAAAATCACACCCACTAAAAAAAATAATTAAAATAGACTAGGAGAAAACATGATCAGACCATACGACTGAGACAAAGACATCAATTGAGACCAACAACAACCAAAAAAAAAAGGCGAGAAGAATCAGGCAGCTATTGTTGGAAGGAAGGAACACGCCTGCACAGGAGCTCTGATCTTCGCTGCCTTCAGCCCAGAAAGCTTCTTTCCAGCCGGATTATAAAACCCGTCGCCTGCAGAGCGCAACGCGCCCCTGAGCGCACGGAAGGATGCTGCTCTCACAATGAGCAGGTGGATTCAGCCGAGCGGAGGCGCCGGACACAGACCTGCCCCCCAAGGAAAGCCCCTCATCCTCGGACACGCTGCTCGTCTTCAAAAAATAACGGGATTGTTCCTGAAACTTGGAACCAAGAGGATGCGGCCACGGTGACGGTGAAACGGACGCGCTGAGCAGAATCCCATCAAGGCTTCCTCTGATTCTCTCCCGAACATCTTCATCTCCTGGTTTCATTCGGGTCCAGGACGTCTTCACCTGGAAGCATGTCCCCGGCACTTTTCTCCGCGCAGTCTCTCTACATCGGAATGGAGGTGGTGATCGCCGTCGCGTCTGTAATCGGGAACGTGATGGTGGTTTGGGCGGTGAAGATTAATAAATCGTTGCGGGATACCACGTTTTGTTTCATCGTGTCTCTGGCTCTGGCGGACATCGCCGTGGGGGCTCTGGTCATCCCGCTGGCCATCACGATCAGCATCGGACTCCAAACTCACTTTTACAGCTGCCTGCTGGTGGCGTGCACGGTGCTGGTGCTGACGCAAAGTTCCATCCTGGCCCTCCTGGCGATTGCAATCGACCGCTACCTCAGGGTCAAGATCCCGACCAGGTAACGAGGTTTTTCGAACCAGCACGAATGAGAACAAAGGAGACGCACAGGTTCAGTTCTTCTTAGGGCAGCTGACTGTGGTTGTGATGCTGAAGACAGATGTTCAAGATGGCACAGACAGATGCTTTTGTTGAAGTCACCGCAGCTTCTGGGCCGTTTCCCCGGGCATTGATTTGCTCTGGGTCTTCTTTCACTTCACAGGATGTCTCCATCCTTCCAGTTCCTTTATGTGCTTGTAGATTTCACTCACTAGTCCTGACATCACAGCTAACCAGAGCACAGCTCATCACCCTGCAGTTTTAATCAGCCCCTCTGTCTTCTGGATCTCTAATGTGTGATGGAGACTAGTGCAGTGACGGATCTTGGGAGCTATATTTGGGCTTGGGTTCTATACAGGAGAATATATTTCTGTGTTTCTGCAGGGGCACATGTTCCTCTTTGTATCTGATCCACAGGACCACCAGTGGTTTATCATCCCAGAGCGAAACAAAAGCTGGAGCAGTGGTGCTGGAAAGATAAGCTTAGTATAAGACGGGAATTTACTGTCTTATAACACTCTAATCTCCTCTCTGACATGCTGCCAAGTCTTCCAGGCCTGTGATAGCCCTCTATCGCGTATTTTTGACCTCTCATTTTGTATAATACCCTCAAAGTGCAGTACATGTCTGCCACGACAGCTTTAATAGTCCGTGGGTGAGTCCTTTCTAGGGTAAATCAGAAACCACTTTCTGAGAACGTGTCTGCTATCAAGAGGAAATTAAAAACGACTTTATGTGATGTTTCTTTCCAGTAGTTTGAAGATATTTAGGCCGTGATTAACGTGTCGTTGTGTTGCTTGATCAACACAATGTTTCCAGCTGATGTTTCCCCATGAGATCAGTATTTCCTCTCTTTCGGGCAGATCAGCTTCCCACTGCTCTTCAGACACACACCTAACTTAACACAAACCTCCCTAATCAATACTAATCTAACACATGGCACCTGTGTCAGCCTGGTTAAATTGAAGTGTTTTGTTTTGCTTCAGGCTGAAAACTTCAGTAAAGGTCAGGTTGTTGTGATGCCTACATTTCCCTTACGGATTTAGTAAGGATCAACCGCTACTAATCAGCTGTTGCTCCACACACATTCCAACAGTCACTGGTTCAAATAATGATTTTCATTTGTGCCTCTGGGCAAGGATCAGTCTGAGTCTCCCTATGTCATTTCTTGGTCACAAGACAGCTATGAAAATATATTTTTTAGCATTTTTATTCTTCCACTACCTCCTGTAAACCATGTTGTAGTTCAGCAGCTTGTTTCCACTGTAGCACTGCAATAAATTAGTAGGCAGTATTGAGCCAATTGTAAGACCTAATTCAGTTTGGCCCTGAACAAAAGAAGCAGAAGGCTGCAGTGCCGGGCAAAGTCTACTGATAAGAGACTTGCTCAAGTGGAAATATGTGCTGCAAGGAGCTGTTTGTAAAGTATCTAGGCCCTGTGGTTGAGATAGCTCTTTTTTGTGAATCACACATTTAGTCAGCCCAAGGACACTGCCAGAATGAAAAATGGCATCACAAAGAAAGGATGCAAGACCTGGCAGTGCTGTGAGAGAAAGTGCTGACATGATACTGTGTTGTTGTGTTGCCTCTTCAGGTACAAGAGGGTGGTCACCCCTCGGCGAGCTGGGCTGGCAGTGGTGATATGCTGGACGGTGGCTTTCATCGTGGGCCTGACACCCATGTTAGGATGGAACAACCTTTGGCGCCTCCAGCAGAACGGCTCCATCAGCTCGGATCTCGTCATCACGTGCCAGTTCGAGAATGTCATCAGTATGGACTACATGGTATATTTCAACTTTTTTGGCTGGGTGCTGCCACCACTGCTTCTCATGCTGGTTATCTACGTGGAGATCTTCTACATGATCCATAAGCAACTTAACAATAAGAAGTTCAGCACCAGCCACACAGACCCTAACAAGTACTACAACAAGGAGTTGAATCTTGCTAAATCACTGGCTCTGGTCCTTTTTCTCTTCGCCATCAGCTGGCTGCCCCTGCACATTATTAATTGCGTCACCCTCTTCTGCCCTCAGTGCAATAAGCCCATGACCCTCCTCTACATCGCCATCCTTCTCACCCACGGCAACTCCGCCGTCAATCCAATTGTCTACGCTTTTCGCATAAAGAAGTTCCGCACGGCTTTTCAAAAAATCTGGCAGCAGTATTTCTGCTGTAAGGACACGCCAGCTCTGGAGTGTCAGCCCAGTGACAGGAAAGAGATGCCCAATCTAGAGCATTCCCAGGCGGGACCACCGCAGGCCCCTCAAATGGAAATAGTTAAATCTGACCCACTTCAACAGCAGCCACTTCCATCTGAGCAGCATCAGGACCAGAGGACCGACTCACTGCAACAGCTGAAAGAACATCCGCCTTTATTGGACCAGAATACAGTATAAGCCAAGTGATGGAGCTGAGTGCTGGCTAAGCACGTAATGCACAAGTACTGGCTCTCTCCTCATTTGAATTTAGTCTGATGAGGAGCATGAATTCACTACAAAGTATTAAAATGCTGTAGTGACTGGGGCAGCTTGGATCATAAATACTGGAAGATAGATTTCCTTAAACAAACCGAATGAATTTCTTAAAAGTTTGGTCAGACAAAACAAAGAGAAGCAAAAAGGCGCATCTATAAACCTGCAATAATGCACAGTGACTGTTTATCTTAGTAGCAGACTGATGACTTTAAGCTTTAACAGTTTTGTTCATGACGGTGAAGCAGTTGGTGTGAACATTACACAATGTGCAATATAAGTTATTGTGGTTGGTCAGTATCAGAATATTATGTTTTCACTTGCTATAGAATGAAAGTTTATACATTCAATAAAGCAGGTTAATCGCACTTCTCTAATACTGTGTGTATGATTAAATGATGGTCAAATACGAATGTAATAATGATGAAATTAAGAGACAATAGCGGCTCAGCTGTAAATTATCTCTTCAGGGTTATAATTTCGCAACAGTGGTAGATCAAGTGCATGTAGAGGAGAGATTTTCACAGTGAGGAGGTGTGAATGTGCTGAATAAAGGGTTTGTATTCACTTAACCCTTCCTAACTGGAGCAGGTTCCCACTGATCCAGCAGCACTGATCAACTGCAAAAAAGATGGACGGGGATGACAAACAAGTAGCTGGAGGGAATGGGAGGTTTTAACCTTTTAGTAGCCGCGTGCAGGACGACAGCTACTACTGGGGGGAAAACGACTACATGCACTTAAAGCTCATATGTGCCAGCAGGTGTTTCCCCCACATGGACTCATGTAACCTTATCACAACTTAGCACTAGAGACGGTGGCTTCGCTGGCCTTACTCAGTATTTAATTAATAGCTAGAAAAGACAACATAAAGATTGTGTGTATCTTTACTGCACTGTAAGCTCAAGGTTTTGCATTGTATCAATATGATGCATCTGTAAATAGTGTTCTATGCCACTCACATAAAAACAGTGTACAAAAATGTTAAGTCATTCTTTTTTTTCTGTTTATGAATCAGACATTTCAGTTAAGTTCTTTTAAGTGATTATGTGAGTGACAATCTCTAATGAAAAGTTGAGAATTTTTTTTTCTGTTTTGTCTCGAAAAAAGAGTGTATGTAATGAGGAAGGTGTCGGTGGAAACCTGACTGCAGTCCACAGCACAGTATCTTAGAGAAATTGTAAAACGTACAGTTTGTGCATTTGTGACATTATTTTATAACTTCTTTCACAGCGTGATGTATGGCTTGGGTGCAAATGTGACTACTGAGCCAGTCTCCCAGTATTCCATGCAGGATACATTGTCAATAATACTGTCAGTGTATCAGTAAATTGTTCAAGCATAACCTCTTTTATTCATGATAGTAATGAAAACACCTCTGCGCTATTGAAATCCACAGTAACATTTTACACAAAAACAATTTAATGTAACTTCTGTGAGACAGAATTTCATAGTAAAGTACAAGTTCTGGGTTCTCTCACTCATCTGTGGCTGCAGTAAGTGTATTTGCATTAACATCACATGACTGTCTGAAAGGGATCACTCGAAGATAATTGTCCCCGACTACAGTTTCCCTCAGTTCAGTTTGTTTATTCAGCATCTTTTAGGTTATTTTCTGACCCACAACAACTTTGGTTCTATCACAATGATTTTTCTTTTCGGCAGAAGCAAGATACACATCTCTGCTGTTAGAAAAGACCGAAACAGAGAGGAAAGAAAAGTGAATTTTGTATTTACGTTCATACGGTAAACAAGTTCTAAATGAATAATTACACTGTGTAATATCTGCTGGATTTGTAAATTAGCAGCAGTTTGTTAACTCTTGTCATATCAAATTAAACTACAATAAAATGACCATGACATGTTTACAGTTTGTTTTCACTGTCATCAAATGGCCAAAAACATAATTTAATGCCTCTTTAAAAATACCACGCCCAATATCAATTTTTCCCTCTTCACATAAGGTTTTTAAAAAGAAAAATAGCCAGTATAGTTTGTATTCTTTTCAACCTACTCAGCCCTCTTAACATCAGCTCTTCCTGATTTGTAATTATTGCACTGCAAACACCACTTTAAACTCCAGATAGCTGAACTTTCTATTGGTACCTTCTGCAGCTCAGCAGCACTGTCAGAATTCTCATTACTGCAGTGCAATAATGCAGCGAGTGGCTCTTAGATTAAAGTCAAGGGTTGCCACAGCTCTGAAAACCCATTAATCCTCTCTGTATATACAAATTTCTTTAGCAACGTGAAGTCCCTTGAAAAATCATGTGATTTTCGTTGTGTGCCTGTGAGGCCTTTATCTAACAAGCTGTACAGAGATTCAATTTTGTCTTTTTTTTTTACATATATCATGTCTAGAATGCTTAAATCAGAAAATGTACTGTACATGTTTATTTTAGAGAATGTTAACCACAGATTATTTAAATGAGTGGTGGAAAGCTTCACACCAAAAACTCAGTCTGTGAGGCTATTCTTATCACGTTGGCTTGGTTTCCTGGACAAATGATTTGGAGCAGCATTGAATATCAAGTGGAAGAAGAACTACTAATATGTATGTCTATTGTATGAAATAATAAGTATTTATGGTAGAATAGCAGAGGTGACCTTTCCATGCAGTGACCTACTGTCTGTGGGGCTAATGTGGCTGATCACCACATGTCCTGGGGGAAGACTCAGAGTGGTGCAGTCTCTGATTTTATGAAAACACAGACGTTTATACATTTGCACAGTAGCTTGAGTAAATGGTTTGATGCACATTTGCAAGGAAAATGTTCAAGTAAATGTGTATTGTGGTAATCATTTGTTCAAGAATGAAGGCAAATTACCAGAGTATGGTAATAAGAATAGTCCAAGTGACCTCCACACCTTTGAGCTGCCCTTGTCTCCTGTGGTGAAATGCATCTAATTTGGATCAATACGTCTTCAGCCTGTTTCTTTCCATCCATGTTTCAGGCCAATATTTTGCTCTTTACATTAGCCAAGCTCAGTGATGCAGGCTGTCCAGTGCCCCAGAGACTCTGATCTGCACCTTCACGAGAGCAGGCTGAGGGGTAAACGCGTGGTGTGATATTTACGTCCCAGTAAAAGGTTTTCATCAAAAATAGAAGAGCGGTTTGATCTACCTGAGCTCTGATCAGACCCCTTCAATAAGCAACTGTGTTGTGCCTACAGGTATGCAGGAGAAAAGGCTCCCTTTCAGAACACTTTGTACATAACAACATTAAATCCACTGAGAACAGCAGCAACACATCTTCAGAACTCAGAAAGTTTAAATAAAGTTAACACCTACATAAAAGAAACAGTATAACTAAGTCATGCCAGAGTTCACTGTTTGATGAGCACAGAACCAGATCCACCATCGCATACAGTTGACTGACATTGTTCTGTGTGAGCAGTGTCAGAGACAAGCAATTAGTTACATGAACAAGGAAGAGCATCTGTGCCAGACTCATCTGCGTTATTATACAACTGTGCAGAATTATCAAATCCTAGTTGGCATCGCAGCAAATGAGATGCTGCAGCCAAACTGATGAGCATAAAAATGAGGAGATGCAGAAAAGTGAGTGGATGCAAATTTACAGCAGATGGAAAATTTGCATGCAGTAACGACTGAACACGGCCTATTAAGATGTAATGATACACAACACATTTTAGATAAACAATTGCAACATAGCAAAACAATTTCACAGAGCAAGTTAACTGCCTTCATGTTGGCCGTGAATTCAACCTACTGTAAATGTGCTGAAAAACATTGTTATTTGCAGTCCTTCAGTTTTATCCCACTCACCGAACCTTATTGAAGTAGTAAGAAGGGTTGGCGCCTTCCCATAAAAAATGAATTATTAACCAAAGAGGTTTACAAAATTAGAACGTCAATATTTTACCTCCCATTTTTTATGAAATCTCTGCCCTCAGGAAGTATTTTGAGGGCACAGCCTTGAAGCAAGTTAGGAAAATGCAGCAAAGATTGTCTTCTGTGTGAACCCAAAGTAAAAAATGGTTCCTGGCATTTAATTTCAAACTAACTTTCTATGGAGAAGAGTGAGCAGTGATGCTTTGTTGGCAGCGTGAGTAAATTAAATATCTTCCACGTACAATATGTGGCTGCTCCTTGATGCTGTTTTGTTCCTGACAAATTCCCTGTACAAGAGCTTTGACCTCGTTGACTGTTCTTATGACAGAGTGCCACCTGCTGGTAAAGATTGTTTTGACATTATGTTGATGTGATTAAAAATGAGAAGCTCCAAGTGGATCTTGTCTTGATCTGGGTCTCTGGTACAGTGTATGTACCAAGGACACATCTGGTTCCTTCATTATGCATCTCATTTTGGTCCCCTTAGATTTTGATTTTACATCTTTTGATTAGACTTTTAAAGGCCTATTTTGGCTTTTCTGAAACTAAGTATTGATTCTGAGATATATCTAGAATCACATCTTGAAATGAGAATAACGGATCCAAAACAATTACTGCATGATTCAGTACACTGCTGTACATTGTACTTAAACAGTAACTGAAACTTAACTTAATTTTGTTTCCTTCTGTAACAGTGGAAATCCAAGCAGGTTTGAGCTCCACATTGAAATTAATTGTAAAACATTTTATCAGAAACATTTTTTATAATATTTTACAGTACAATGCAAAAGAGACAGTTGAATTTGTTGATTATCTCACAGAGATATCTCTGATCCAAAAAATATTCCTATAAGGTCACCCACATGCTGGTCCTGTGCCACAATTTTTCTGTAGTTGAGAGATGTGCCTCTGAAATTCAGTTCAATAATTTTCAACGGTTTACTTGTGGATGTTGTACGATAATATTATTGTACATCTATTGCTGTCTTTTGCAGTGACGAAGGCAGAATCATCAGCAGATGTGTAACCACAGTTAGTCAGAGTTCAAGCTGTGTTGATTTATTACTGGGAAATGACACAGTATGTGCGCACAACAATTTAGGTTTTTATCCTGGGGGGAAATATTGCATTTATCTTAGACTCTGCAAGTTCAAACCTCAGCAGCCGCATGTCAAAAGGAGGGATAAATGCCTGCCTCAACAAGTTTGAAGTGTGCACAAGCAGCTAAAGTGCTGAGCCTGACTCACTTCCCGCCTGCTATCAGCTGCTTTTCCTCTATCACAAGGGGGAAATTCCCATCCTTTTCCCATCAAACTGAGGTTTTGAAAATCTTGATAATACACTTTGTTTGAGTGAAATGAAGTGCTATCTGTAATAAAGTATTTATCTTGTTTCGGTTTTTGGGAAATTGGTTCCTGGTTGCAGATTTTGAAAAGGAGCCATTGTGTTATTTGTAATTAAATAAACACGTCTAACATTTGGTGAAGGCAGAGCTCATATTGTGGCCCACACTGTCACTCCCTGTGGCTGTACTTTGAATGCCAGCAGATGGAAAGCCCATAAAGACTCACCACTGGTAGTAATTAGTCCATATAGTCAACACGACTCTGCCTGCCAGGACTTGTTCTACATCAGCAGCCCACGCCTCAGTAGACAAATTTGATCCTTTTGCACTGGTCTTGGCCAAACCCACCTGCTGCTGTTTAGTGATATTATGTAATTATATGAACTCACACAAATTGTCTACGGTATAACTTTATTTAAATTATATCTCCCTGGGGCAGCCTGATGGCCTATGGGTTAAGGCGCCGACAATGAACCACAGTGTCTCCACTTCTCTTCCGGCTGTGAACAGCTGTTGCATGTCATTCCCCATCTTTCACGCCCCTTGTTTCCTATCTTCACTGTTGCAATGTTGCAATGGAAAGAAAATGCAAAAACAATTCAACAAATAGAACATAAATATACTGTACAAAATATACATTAACCATAACCATAAGTCTGCATGTCAAGAATTTTCTGTTATTATTATGACTATTATTATTTGCAACAAACAATTGTTACTCAAAAAAATGATAAAATATTGCACAGGTGTAAACTGTGTAGAGCTGAAAGTCCTTGGAAGCTGAGAGACTGTGCAAGCAGAATTACTGTAAAAGGGTCATAGTCCACCAAGATGCCAATGTATCTCTGTAACTCTGAAGGAGTTTCAAGCTTCAGTGGCTGAAATGGAAGAGATTGTACATATTACCCAGGTTCTTCAGCAGTCAAAGTTTTATGGGCAAGTGGCAAAGAGAACAAAGCTCATTAAATGTCAGAAGAAGGTTCTTAGGTCTGATGAAACAAAAATAGCTTTCTGATCCTCACACTAACGCTGCATATCATCACAAACACACCATCCCTGCCATAAAGCAAGGTCATAACTTGGGAATGATTCTCCAAGTAGCTTCCTTCACAGTCTGTTCAGGGCCTGCTGCCAAACATCTGATGCAGCCTGAAAGAAAAGTTTAAAAAAAAAACATTGGTAATACTCAGAAGTGACCAAGTCAGATCATAGACCTCAATCCAAATAAAACTTTGTGGCAAGACTTAAAAAGGAGCTGTATGTTACCTAGCAGAGCTTCAGCAGTTTCGCAGAAAAGAATCCACAGGCTCAATGGTGAAACAAGCCAAACTGAATCAACCACGATATTGTTTGAGTTGAAAAATTTAAAAAAATCCAGGAAAGTAGGATACTTTTTATTGGCACAGTATGTATAAATGTAAGTTTCCCTCTATTTAATTATTTCCTGACCTCAGACAGTTGACCAATGTGCATAACTAGGGTACAATTGGCTTTCTAAACATGAACAAAATGTTAGAGTCATACACATATATACATATACGTCACTGCAAAACATTTGTCTGCATCCATCCCTTTCCTTTGGTCTCATTGTCATATCCTGTTTCAATCATCAGCACCAATGTGTCCCAATCCTGTAGATTACCTAAGTGGAAGCAGGGGAAATTTGTGTTTATGGTCTGTGGTTGCAACTAAAGAGCAATGAGATAGAAAACTGTAATAAGCAGAAATGGTTTGCACGGTAAGACGTGCACTTTTAAAGGCTTTGATCAGCTTGACAGGGCAACATGCTCTGATCCTTTGCAGTGTGGTGGAACCTCATTTCCCTTTGTCAGATAAGGAAAAATCACTAATGTGAAACAGATGAAGGATAATGTAAAGTTTCAAGACTATCAGATTAACACAGATTTTATCTACCTTTAATTGAGTCTGTTTATTTGGTATTGGTTTTGTGCATCAACAAGTCATGCGGAAATACTTTATTCCAACTTAATGTCTCATATTCACCCTGTGCTGAATGGTAACACATCTGAATTCTCATTATGTTTACAGACAATTCTTAAATTGTAAATGATTGTGTGAACCAGTGTTAAGCAACACACACGGTGACTAATGGTCTAGATTTTATTGAAGTCTGTAGTGAAGCAGAAGTAATATTCCTGTCTGCTGCTGCAGAGATAGATGAGTCAGATGATGACAAAATTATTTCTGTCGGGCCTACAATGCTGACTTATGGCTCATTATAGACAAGTTGTTATACAGTGTGAGTGACACTTGACGGCTTGGAGGGCACCACATGGTTTACACCCTTGTCGTTGCCTGGTTTGATCAGTCATTTGTTTTGTTTCTTGAGCTCTAAAGATCCCTTTACCCACAGGCATGTATCCTATCTCGACTAATTAGAAAGCGTTAAAAATATTCAGAGACTAGGCATTAGACAAACTGCACAACTGTTTTAGTTTCATTGTTACTGTGATAATAAAGTGCGCACTCTAGACTGATCAAAAACAAAACTAGCAAAAGCCAGAGCCAAATTTCCCAAAAAAGTGTTTGTGAGAGTTTAGTGGGTTATAAAAACAAAACTATTCCAAGAATAACTGCAAGGCACAGCAGACTCAGCAAGGCTGGTTAAAGTACCTGGACGTGGTGATGGTATAAGATTTCCTCCACATCAAACACAATGACGGTCTTGTGTGCTGCACAGTCTCCATTTCCCACCACAAAGTCAACAAGCCAGTCGTCATAAAACACAACACAGCTGAACAAGGAAGCAAGGACAAGGAACCACATCAACTGTTTCAGAAAGGAAGTGATTTCTGTATTTGTAACAGGCTGCCCAAAACATGCCATTGGGTGTTTTGGGCAGAACAGTTTTTTAAACAAGGTATTTTTTAATTAAACTGGGCATGTCAAAGGGCAAAGTTGCAAATCTTCCTATAGGTGCTTAGCTGTAAACATTAAACCTCGGTTATCGAGCTCTAAATGGCATGATGTCTGAGATATGTCTGAGATATGCAAAATTATATTGTGGTATTCTGGCTGTCAGTGTTGCAGCAAACATGGCACTTTCTGGTCTTACATTTTTCTATTATGCCCACGTAAGTGTGTGATATTATCCAGTTCTCTGATGACGCAGTTGGCCACTTCACACAGTTGCATGGTGTGTGCCAACAAGCTGTGCTGTGATTAAGGCCAATTCTGAGCGGAATGCCACAAAAAAAGTGTATTTTTCAAGGTTCTGTGTCAGACGTCTTTTTGAGAGCAAAGTGGCAAAACCAAATGAAATGTGGCATTATGTTTAAAATGCATGGAGCCATATTCATTAGGCTTTGACGCCATGTAAAATCAGTGGCAGATGTTTTTAGAGGAGGCCTAGGCATCTGCTAAGGAGACGCATATAAACAGAAATAACCTTATGATTGTGGCTGAATAAGCAAAAATCCACCAATAAATGAAAGAGGGCTTGCGCTGAGTGTTCTATTTAAAGCTTATTAGTGCTGCTTTAGCTTGAATGAAATGTGTAAAAATATGTGTAGAATATGAATGCATGCAACATGCTTAAAATGGACCTAGTGTTCTTTTTGTGTTGAGTCAAGGTTTGTTATGAATGTCTATACACACAAGTGTATCTGTTTTTCAGTTTATGTGGAATTACCTTTTACCTGCACCAAAGTGTTGGGTTTCTTCTTGTGAATATCAACATGCATTTGAAATGAGAGTAAAGCATAAAAGCATCTTAAAATGCAGGAAATTTACCATTTTAATACTTCACAGCCAAATGTGTTTTGATGTGTCAGTGTCATTGGGAGTTTTACATTTATAAACCAGGTTATAACTTCATGAAGCCTGTGTGGGCGGTGATTTGTGATATTGTAGATGTGAAAAAAATATATATTTAAGAGAAAGAAAATTGGAATATGTGTGTCAAAATTGTAAAAACAAAAAAGCAGAAATGGTTAATGAAGTAAGAGAACGTTTCCTAAGAATGACAATAATAGGTGAGGTAAAGAAGGATGGATGATGCATATGTCTAAATGTGATTTATCAACTAAATCAGAAAGAGGAAATGTGAACATAAGGAAGGATATATTTCTCATCAACCACATGCGAAAATTGTCTCACCTCCTCTTAATTAGGACATTGATCATTGTAAGACTTACCGTAAAAGGCAAGTCACTGAAATATCAGTGTGAGAAAAGATGCCCACCTAATGTGTTGCAGTGCAAATTAAGTCAAGCTCTCACAACTGAAGCCAGTACTTTTGTAGCCACATGTGTCATTTAGAAATAAATATTATTCTACAGGGGTTTGGCAGGTTCTACCTTCTTTACTTTAAATAGAAATTTTAACGTAGCTCATCAGTAACCATGTTTACTTAGTGCAGTGCATCTGAAAACGCAATGGAACAACTACGTAAACATGCTTGCGCTGGATGAAAGGATGTCAGCAGTGGGCTTACTGCAGAAAGTCCCTCACCTACAGCTTTGACCATTTATGTGGGAATGCAATGATTCATGATATGCTCGCTAAGACACACAAACTGACACATACCCCAAAACATCAAAATTAAAGAGCATATACATTTACAGCTGCACATAGTGCTTACTCATATAATTGCAGATTAGCCAACTCAAATCTTCTTTAAAGTAAAAGATAAAAATGTAATGTAACATAATAAAAACTTGTTTTCATGTGTTTTTACCCATGCAGAAATATTACCTAAGAGAGATGTGTTTAAGACACGTGAAATAATCTTTGTAGAAATGATGTAGAAACATTTGATTGCTCATTACAAAAGGAGAAGTCATTGCTAATGGCTTGGTTATTACAGGAAGGATGCCAAAGCAGACATTGCATCACACACGACAGTGTATATTGATGATGAAGGAGGTAGTTTCTGGACACATCTGGATAAATCCAGCCATATTAAGCCAGCAATAATACTGTTACACTTCAATGTGTAGAAATTGCGCAACCTCTTCACTCACTTCAAATCATCATCAATTCAGTCATATTTTCACATATTATTCAAAAACCAAGCACATGCTTGTCTTCTATGTTTTGTGGGCCTTTTGTTATGGCTTGACCTAGTTTGCCATTTTATACTCCATACAATTTTAGATAAAGAGGAAATAAATTCCTAATTATGGAAAAAGTGGAACCAAACTTTTTTTAATATGAAGAAGCACAGAAATAACAGAAATGTCTGGCATGTCCCATGATAAATGTGTTGTACTCTGGCAAAAATACATGTTTTAATACATGTTTTTAAAGCAGATTTTCTTTGAATTAAAGGGATGACAGAAACACAGAGCATCTAAAGACTGTGTTTATTTTCTTACTAGGTCTCTTTCTAAAAACTTTGTATGGGCTGTTATGATAACAATTATCAATTATTAAGATATTATGATATAATATAGTATCATTTAAATGATAGATTGGAGGGGTCGAACAGAATGCATTAATTTATTCCCTTAAGATAAATGGAATTATAATAATTAAGCTTAGTTGCCCCTATCCATCAATTCCATTGTTAGGCAATACAAAACCTGAAATGCCCCCCCCCCGCAAAAAAAAAAAAAAAAAAAACAAATAATTACCACTCATTTGCTGTTAAGCAAAGCTAAATGTGGATATTTTGGAAATTCCCCTTGTCCATTTAACCAAGACAGTTTGTCAAGATGTACGTGGGAGGGATGAGGTTAGTAGTAGGCGGGAACATGGTTAAGTGAGTAAGACTTTATGTTGCATAAATACAAGGTCCACAGCCCTAACCCAGGGCACAAAGTAGAGAGACATCAACAGGAGTCACCAGTCAAAACAAAGCCGAAGCCAACACTGAAGGAGAAACACTGTTTATCTGCAGGAGATAAACTTTTATTTCTTTTCTCTAACTGAGACCACTTTTTGTGGTTACATTTTGCAGCAATCCACAGTCAGGTCTCATCATGAGATTCTTTACGGCTTTAGTTGTTGGCGTAGTTTTGGGTATAAGCGTGCAGGATGGATGGAGCCATCCCCTCAAGAGCGTCTTGGTAACCTTCCCAGGAGACATCATCAAAAACATATCCGATACGGAGCTGGCAGAAGTGAGTAGCAAGTAATTCAGATTCCTATCATTAGGTTATTGAATAGGAAAAAGTTAACATGCAGTAGGTGTCACAAAAAATTTGTTTAGATTTCTAAACAATAGCAGACCTTATGGGGACCCATTTCATATTTTCCTTCAAGATTTACTCATCTACTAAGAGTCACTGATGTGCTTTGTAACATTCTCCTCTAGGGCTATCTGCAGAAGTTTGGCTACTTAAACACTGAGCAACGCAGCGGTTTCCAGTCCATGGTGTCCACCAACAAAGCTCTGAAGAGGATGCAGAGGCAGATGGGGCTGGAGGAAACTGGAGTACTAGATAAGGCAACCCTGGAGGTCATGAAGCAGCCTCGCTGTGGAGTTCCTGATGTGGCCAACTACCAGACCTTCGACGGAGATCTCAAATGGGACCATCATGACATCACTTATAGGTGAGTAGAGAGAAAATGCAGCAACAAACAAGAAGAAGACAGCAAAAGCAGGGTGTGGGACATCACGTAACTTTCCTGACACTGACGATTATAAGTGTGATTCCGCTTTCCTCTACAGGATTTTGAACTATTCCCCTGACATGGAGAGCTCTCTGATTGATGATGCCTTTGCCAGAGCCTTCAAGGTGTGGAGTGATGTGACCCCCCTGACTTTTACCCGTCTCTTTGATGGGACAGCTGATATCATGATATCATTTGGGAAAGAAAGTATGTGCTTGTAGCATCATCACTTATTCTACTTATTCTTGTACAAAACACAGGTCAGACACTGAAAACTGATTTGATTGATTTAATTTTGTGTTCAGACCACGGAGATCCCTACCCATTCGATGGTAAGGACGGGCTTTTGGCTCATGCTTATCCCCCTGGTGAGGGCATGCAGGGAGATGCCCACTTTGACGATGATGAATACTGGACTCTGGGGAAAGGACCAGGTAATCAGACTTAAGAAACTAAATACATATGTTCAACAATTCATATGCAGCAGTCTCCACCTAGTGTTCATTTCATGCACTGCATTAAATAAATAAATTTTTCTGTCACCTAAGCTGTAAAGACTCGATTTGGGAATGCAAATGGCGCCATGTGCCACTTCCCCTTCAACTTTGAGGGCAAATCCTACACCACCTGTACCACTGATGGCCGTACAGACAACTTGCCATGGTGTTCCACCACAGCTGACTTCAACAGAGACAAGAAATTTGGCTTCTGCCCAAGTGAACGTAAGCTTGACAGTTTATTCTTTTAAAAAATTTGAGGTAATAGGTCTACCATACAAGGATATCTGCTTTTTGTGACATGTTGAGTCACTTCACCCACTGATATTTGGCTGTAATTCTCATCTTCCCAGTTCTATACACATTTGGTGGAAATGCTGACGGGGCTGAATGTGTCTTCCCCTTCATCTTTCTGGGAGAAAAATATGACAGCTGTACCACAGAGGGCCGCAGTGATGGGTACCGCTGGTGTGCCACCACAAACAACTTTGACAGAGACACGAAATATGGATTCTGTCCCAGTCGAGGTGAGTGACAGCAAAACTAGGCATAAAAGATATCCAGTACTGTCACTGTGTTTTCCTTATTGTTGAAATTGTTGTTAATTTCTATGACTAGAGACTGCTGTAATTGGTGGAAATTCTGAGGGGGAGCCATGCCACTTCCCCTTTGTGTTCATGGGGGAGAGGTATGACTCCTGCACAAGTGAGGGTCGAGGAGATGGCAAGTTGTGGTGTAGTACCACTGACAACTATGATGAGGACAAGAAATGGGGCTTCTGTCCTGACAAGGGTGAGTAACATAAAAAGCATAAGTAGCATAAATATACTAGCACATAGGTATTTATGCCAGTAATGGATTAAATAATCTTCCTTACTCTATGTGCTCCAGGTTACAGTCTGTTCCTGGTGGCGGCCCACGAGTTTGGCCATGCCCTTGGCCTGGATCACTCCAACATTAGAGATGCTCTCATGTACCCTATGTACAGTTATGAGGAAAACTTCTCCCTGCATAGAGACGACATTGAAGGCATTCAGTATCTCTATGGTGAGGACATGACCAACTGCTTTCAACTTACACCAAAATGTTTAAACTTCAGTTTCTCTTAACGAACGCTGTATCTATTTTTAGGAGGCAGAACAGGCCCTGACCCCACCCCACCTATGCCTGAAACCACTACTGCTGGGGACACTGTCACCACAGAAGAAACCGAGCCCACTGAACCAACTACCACTACCACAACCCGGCCTGTGGATCCAACCAAAGATGCCTGCAACGTGGCAAAATTTGACGCCATCACCGTGATTGAAGGAGGACTACATTTCTTCAAAAATGGGTAAGCAAATCAGCTCATTCCTTTTAGTAACAAAAATAAATCTGACAACATGTAGAAAAGTGTGCTAATTGTTTTTGTACTGATCAACAGAAATTATTGGAAGATGTCCAACAAGAATGATAAGGCTGTCAGTGGGCCGTTTGCTATTTCTGAGAGGTGGCCAGCTCTGCCAGCAGTCATTGACACTGCTTTTGAAGACCTTCTAACCAAGAAATTGTACTTTTTCTCAGGTAAAGTGGGTTCACTCAGTGTAGATATACAATGAGGCATTTACGCTATTACATTATCCAAAACTGCAGATACACTTCATAGTATCCTAATAATTTGTTTTCTTCCTAAACAGGGACCCGATTCTGGGTGTACACAGGGACAAGTGTTCTGGGTCCCCGCAGCATAGAAAAGCTCGGTCTCTCTAGCAATACTCAGATGATTGAGGGAGCAGTTCAGAGAGGAAATGGAAAAGTGCTGCTCTTCAGTGGGGAGAACTTCTGGAGGTGAGTAAATAAATCCAGAATTCTACAGCAGGTTAAAAAAGCATGGTTGTTGCTGTGAGATGTTAAGCTAGAGTTCAACTCGGTCAACTCAAGTGTTCAAATGTTTTTAAATTTTATAAAAGTCTGTAATTTACAAGTTATATTCTGGCACTTTAATGACATTCCCTTGTACCTTTTGTGTCTGATCAACACAGGCTTGATGTGAAGGCCCAGAAAATCGATGCAGGTTACCCCAGATTCACAGATGTAACTTTTGGAGGCGTCCCCAATGATGCTCACGATGTATTCCTGCATGCAGGTAAATAATCTGTCCATTTTACATAATTTTTTTACTCTTAATCAAAAAAATTGCAAATGCAATAGCAACACTTGAACCACTGAATCTGCATTTGGCATCATGATTAATTTCAATATTTCTGCTTCAGGTCACATCTATTTCTGCAGAGATCGCTTCTACTGGCGTATGAATTCCCGCAAGCAGATTGACCGTGTTGGCTATGTGAAATATGACCTCCTCAAGTGCTCTGACTCTTCAGCCTCTCTCTACTGAGCAAACAACCGCACAAGAATGAGCCGGATAACTTGTCTGTAACGTGGTGGCGCCTATTTCTCTCTATTGTGCATTTGTTAGGGAGATTGTGATGGATTATTAGTGCGTAGTGCCTGTATGTGTGCTTTCAGGGATGTGAATAATTGGTCATAGTTGATGTTGACCAATAAAAAAAAAAAATACATTGTCCTTAAAAATAAATTAGAGGGTCAATTCAGGAAAGCAAATTGCAATCCTTGGCACTACTTTAATCTGTGAACTGATAATATAGTGACCGGAGAATAACAATCAATTTAATTATTCTCAAAAGCTGTCTGGATTCAATTCCAGATTTGCTCAATAATTTCTTTGTCTGACAGGCTCAGACTCTTAACAGTATTGGGTTATTTTGGTATTTATAGCAATACAGTATCTAATATTTTTTTTATGTTTGTGTGTCCTAAGGCTGGTTTGTTTTGTATAATTATATGTGTATATTTCTGAAAATGGCTTATAAGCACATGCACTGGAAGATAATGCATGTCTTCTTTACTGAAATTATTTATAATGCTATGTTTTGTATTAAAGTTTAAACTTTAAATGCAATAAACATTCCAAGAGAAGTACAAAAGCCTGTCTCAGTTATTACGTAAAACACTTGCTACATTGACACCCTGCTCTTCATCAAAAAACAACAAAAAAAAACTTTATAACTGCTTGTATTTATGGAATAATTTGAGAATAAAGTATAAAGTTTTTTTATAAACTAATAAACAATCAAATAACTTAATAGAACATATTTCTATTAAGGTTAAATAGCTTTAATTACAAAGTCATTTTCCTACCTCTAAAATTTTTAGAATTTACATCTTGTTCTTGTTTACTCAGCAAATATTTTAGTAAAAACAATTGAATTGGTTTACAAACTGTTACCAAAACATATTTTATTATATTTTATCGCATCCATCATTGTTAGCAAAGTCGTCTACTAATGGTTGTGAATGCATATTACTCCGCATCCAGTTGTGTAATACGTCTTCCTCTTGAAACAATAGTCCACTTAGTGTTTACAAACACTTACATTTACCTATTATCTCCGGATACATATATCATCCAGAATATTGCTACCTACAAACTGGTAAAACATGTAAATATCTGAATATTTGTTTAAACAAAAAGCATGTTTTCGGCAAAAATAATAAATAAGATCCGGTTGCGCGGACAGGAAACAAGGAGATACTCATGGCGCCCGACTAGAATGAAGCAACAATTATCGCTTACTAATTGTTGCTGTATTTAGCGAAGCCACGCTAAAGGAAACCGCTCCAGTCGAAAATACACGGTAAGAAAAAAACGCGTAGATTCTAATGGCAGGCAAAGAAATTGTTCACATTTTCTTCAGGGAGAGAATTTGGGCGGTCTGCCGCAGCTGAGGCCCGCGAGGTCCCCAGTAGAGCTCACAGAATGCCTGAGTGTAAAAGCGGCTGCCTGGTGGAAAATGGCGACGCGGAGCAGGCAGGAGCGAGGGCAGCTAGGCCCGTTTAAAGAAGCTAGCTAACACATTGTTGTGGAGGTTGCAGTGGCCGACACGCTCTTTTTTTAAGAGCGACGTGCTAATTAATCACCAGAGTAACATTGCTAAAGTGTGACGCATTGATATGTTTTTTTCAGCATCATCAAGCACGATAGTGACCTGAAAACAAAGCTGGTTAGCATTAGTCTAAATAGCTAAATTTAGCTGGTCGGGTTAATTGTGAGCTCACTTCACTTTCCGTTGGCATCAAGTTTCTGATTAACGGGGACAACTTCACGGGATTGTTAGCATTTGTGTGATCACAGACAAATTATGAGCGTTTAGTGTTCACATTCTACGACAGCAAGAACGTTTTTGAGTGGAAACTACGCTACGTTAGCTAACGTTCGAATGAGCAGACACAACCCCGAATACTGAAGCTACTTGTGCAAAGAGGCTCTGAAAAAGAATTGTGCAAGTTGTCTATAATAAAGTCTTACTAAGCAACCATATATAAATATGTTACTAAAATACTAAAAGCTTTGATGTGACAACAATTGGGTGTAGTTGAGAACAAGGAATATCTCAATAAATGCTTTTTTTATTGCTTTTGTTCGACAGTTGTGACGTTTATTTTCCATTACATATTCTATACGAACCCATATTTGGTACATACATTAAATACAATTCAAAATGTCTTTAACAGAGAAACCAGACGACTCCCACACATCTAGAGTTAATTTCCACTGGGTTGGTTATCGGTCAGGATTAGTAATTTTGGTAAAAGAATATCATATAAAATGTTTTTCTATTTTATATGTGTTTCATAGTTCAACATTATTCTTACTTTTACCTTTATCACCTCTGGCAAAGGTGGATAAGCTGCTTTTCTCCAGGATCTCCGCATGTGTTGAGACTTATATTATTATTTTTTTAATGTTATCCACATGTTATCCTAAATAATATCTAAGAGTCTACAAATAATCTGAATGCAAGCCACCAAGGCATGAGCTGTGTTAATCTTAACACATTTCACTTCAAGGAATGATGCTTATTTTTTAAAATATGGCACAAGCATCCAAACTTATAGGTTTATTTAACATTTTAGGAATAGGTATGGATTCAGAGGAGAATGAGGTGGAGAGCAGCAGTGATGCAGGCCCCTCGGGAATGGAGGAGCCATCTGAAAGTGGCATGGGCATGGAGACCTCCGAGGCCATGTCTGCTGACAGCAGTGATGCCGCTGCTCCTCATGTACAGGCCCCAGAGTCTGACTGCCACGTGGGACAGAGTTCTGAGGGACTTGTTGTAAGTTTTTCAGTTGAAGTAAAAGGTTATTTTCTGCAACCCAATGTAGTAATAAGGGTTTGTGTTAATGTCATTGCATTCTTGTCCCCTCCTATTAAGGTGTTTATCCCAGAGACCAGTTCCAGTACAGATATTAGAGTTTCATCGGTCCACCTCCCCGACTCCTCCTCAGTCGCCCAGTCCACCAGCGTGTCCAGCGTCTCCACAGTGACTCAGTCAGTACTGGTGTCTGAGTCAGCTCAAGTGCTAGTCCACTCTAGTGCTGTGTCAGATGGAGCCATGATGGTTTCTGACTCAACTGCTTCAACCTCATCAGACCTGGGGTCCGCCATTGACAAGATCATAGAGTCAACCATTGGCCCTGACATCATGAACGGTATTTTGGCTGCTACTCCACTTTCTTTAATGTCTGACTGGGTGTGTTTAAAGCTATATCCCTTTAATCAGTGTGCAGTAAAATAGCAGATACTCAAACCTCTTCACTACTTGTCTGTTAGGTTGCATAGCTGTAACCAGCGCAGAAGATGGGGGTGCAGAAACAACACAGTACCTTATATTACAAGGCCCAGATGATGGTAATGTTATACCTATTGTCGCATTATTTTCTCCACATATTAGAGTTTTGGTGAATTCTTACATTTGATCTGATGAGAATCCTTCTTAATAATTTGTGTACATGTCATTGAAATCTAAATATTTACCACGCTGTAGGTGCTCCTATGGTAGCCCAGATGTCATCTTCAGCCTTGTCCAATCGTATAGCCATAGAAGCTCTCGCTGAAGGTCCGACATCCACCTGTCTGGACCAGGGAGACCTGCAGGGCCACCTTGAACCTGATCAACCTGACGATCAGCCTGGACACTCAGGTTACCCAGAGGACAGCAGCAGTCAGCCTGACCAGCCTCAGCACTCCCACCCCTCTCAGTACATGGACTGCAGTGCAGACGGTCCAGACCAGACAGGGGAGTCTTCTTCTTCCTATGCAGAGTGTTCAGGTGAGGAACCTGACCAGACACGCTCCCAGTCAGGCTTTCCTGACTACAGCGGGGATAACAGTGACCAGGACCTGCCTGGATATGTGGAATGCAGTGGGGCTGATTCAAACCCTATTAGCCAGGGTCACTATGTGGTGGAGTGCAGCGCTCGGTATCTTGAGTGTGGGGTGGATGATGGAGAGCAACCCCATCATTCACGGAGTTACATTGACAGTAGTGCAGACCACAGGTCACAAACAAGTCGGCAGTATGGTGCTGAGTACGGTGGAGAATGTGTTGCAGCTGCAGACTCTGAACAACCAGGTTGTTCTCAGTACCAGGCTAGGGATGATGATGATGAAGATGAAGATGATGAAGATGACGAGCAGAACCAGGATCCAGATCAGCCGCAGCACTCCCAACAACAGCCCCAGCATTCATGTTACGTGGAAAGCAGGAATGTCCCTGAGACCTCTCTCTATGTTGATGACAGCTCTTCATCAGACCACCCTCTGGTAGACACAGCAGGCTCAGGGCTTCCAGAAGCACAAGAGTGTAGTGAGAGCCAGCCTGGGCCCTACATCAGCAGCAGTGGAACATACAACTCTAATCCAGAGCCTGAACAGGCTCAACAGTGTTCACCCAGCCAAGACGAGCCTCAGGGTTCCCAAGGGCCTGCAAATCAAGCTAGGATAGTGAGGGAGATGGAGACCTCGACAGTGGCGGAAGGCACAGGGGATCGACCACCAAACCTAGCCGAGCTGGAGGAGATGATGGAGGTAGTGATTGTGCATCAGTTCAGGTGTAAGATGTGTCCATACAAGAGTGCCTCCAAAGACACACTCATCAACCACATGAGAGACAAACACTTCAAACCACCAGGTGAGGTAGTAGATGATCACAGCTGTAAATTACTTCGGTTGTAAGTTGTTTATTTTATTCTTTTGTGCAATGTCTTTTTTTTTTTCCAGGATTTACGCCAAAGAAGCGTAAACGTGGAAGGCCTCCTAAAAGTGAGACATTGGCCCGTCGCCAGGCTGAGAGGGAGCAAGCTGAAGAGAGGCAGGCAGCCAAAGTAAAAGAAGCTGAGCCCCAACAGGCAGAAGAGGAGGAGGATGATATTGTTGATGCTGGTGCCATTGATGATCCTGAAGGTTAGTTGGGGCTTTCATTTACCAATCCCAACATTTATACTTATCAGAGTTAGTGAATCATTCACAGGGTGAGAATCGTGTTCATGCATTTTGTGACCCTGCTTTTCTGTTTGCCAATAGAGGATAGTGACTATAACCCAGCTGATGAGAACACTGAAGCAAAACCACCTGCCATTGTGAAGAAGCCGGCCCCTCCTATTTCCTCCTCCTCTCAAGGTCGTCCTCGACGTAAGGTTGGCCGTCCAAGAAAGTATAGTTCATTAGACGAAGGCTACAGTAGCAAAGGTGAGTTTTCAGTTTGAAAGAGCAAAACCAAAAATAGCCTAACACTGCGAAGGATAGTCTTACGTATGTTACTTTGCTTCCTTCTTTTGGTGTCTTTTACAGAAGCAGAAAGTATAGCTAAGAGGCCCAGGGTTAGTGCTGACGCTAGTGTGCCTGAAGAGGCAAGCTCTTCTGGGTTAGGCAATGGTCCTGCTGTGGTGACTGATGGAGAAAATCCGGAAGCCGCAATAAGCCAATCAGACTCAGAAAACAAAGACCCCTCATCCAACACACAGCAGGAGGAGGAGTGTTTCCCAAGGAAACGGGGCCGGCCCTCTAAGCGTTTTCTACGCAAGAAGTACAAGAAGTACATAAATCGAAAGTGAGTATAATGTTACTAGATCGTTACAAATTGCACTATATAACTTTGACAACAAGTTAATAAATTATTTATAACCATTTTGTTACAGTCGATACTATAAATCCCTCAAACCCCTCCTGAGACCCCACAACTGCTGGATCTGTGGCTCACGCTTCCTTACTCAAGAAGATTTGCGTTTCCACGTGGACTCTCATGAAGGCAATGATCCAGAGCTCTTTAAGTGCCTCCAGTGCAACTATCGCTGTAAGCGCTGGTCCTCACTTAAGGTCAGTTACAGTAAAACTAGACATAACATTGAGGTTAACTTCAATTTCCATACATAAATCTTAAATACCTTGCAACTCTTTTGCAGGAACACATGTTCAATCATGAGGGCACCAAGCCGTTCAAGTGTGAGGAGTGTGATTACACAAGCGTGTACAAGAAAGATGTTATTCGCCACTCAGCAGTCCACAACAAAGATAAGTAAGTTCTGCAAACAACTTACACAAAACATACAATATAATGTAGTGATCCTCATACATAACATAATTTAGCATGTTTTCAGATATTTGTGCAAATTTAAGTAATGTTACTGATCATCTTTTAAATTCCACAGGAAAAGGAAGACCGAGTTGGTAAGACATCTACTTTAGTTTTTTCTGACATATTGCTGCAGCAGAATGACTTCAGTCTTTTTAGTCCTGCTCTTTAAAAAACATATGTTTTTACTTATCTGCCTTTTGTGCTAATTCCTGCAGGTACCAAAGTTGTCAGAGTTCCCCTGCCCTGTGTGTCACAGGGTTTACCCCATGCAAAAAAGACTGACCCAGCATATGAAGACCCACAGCTCAGAGAAACCACACATGTGTGATAAGGTCAGACAGCAATGACTGTAGTTTTTATTTACACTTTTTAAATATAAGAGACCAACAAACTTTTAAAAGGGATATAAAAAATGTTGTATTTGAGAGTTTTGCACATAGTTCTAGTGTACGTAATGGTTGGACACATGTAACCAGTGTGGAATTACTTGCAGATATATTCTTGCAAATATAATTTGGTAGTTTGTACCAAGATGGAAAATGCTTGATTTATTTCTCCTTCCTACTTAAAACCAAAAAGCCTAGTATAGCAATTTGACTTAAGTTGTGATTGTGACAATCACTACTTAAAGTAAGCACACACTTCTAGTTAAGTGTGCACTTCATCACAGCAGGTTTAATCAACTGTGACATTTTCCAGTTCTCTTGTTTATAATGCTTTTCTGGTGTTACAGTGTGGCAAATCCTTCAAGAAGCGATATACATTCAAAATGCACCTATTGACCCACATTCAGAGTCTTGGAGACAGCAGGTCAGTATTGAAAACCTTTTTTAAAAAATGTTATTTTAAATTGTACCAGTCGGTTTTTAGATTTATATTTAGTAAAAGGCAGATGCTTTTATCTAAAGCCGCCAGTGAGTTACGTTTTTTGAAGTGTGTAGGAAGATGTGGTGCCTTGTTGGAATCCAATTGCCATCTGTGGCAAGTTATTTTTGTGTGATGTCACTATGAAAAATAAAAACTATTTTATTTGTTGTCTGACAGGTTCAAATGTGAGTTTTGTGAATACACTTGTGACAACAAGAAGCTGCTGCTCAACCACCAACTGTCCCACACAAATGACAGACCCTTCAAGTGTGACTACTGCAAATACTCCACTTCTAAAGAGGAGTTCCTGGTGTCTCATCTGGCAATCAAACACACAGGTCAGTGTGTCCGAGAGGCTATTATAGTTTATTTAACTTGGAAGTGTTATTATTGCACCGTATTCATGTAATTTCCAAATCTCTGCAGGAGAGAAGCCTTTTTCCTGTGATATGTGTCACTTCACAACCAAGCATAGAAAGAACCTGCGACTACACGTGCAGTGTCGCCATCCTGAGGCTTTTGAACAGTGGTCTGTGGCTCACCCTGAAGAGCCTGTAAGGCAACGACGCAGACCCTTCTTCACCTTGCAGCAGATAGAGGAGCTCAAACAACAACATGAGGACACACAGAGTTTACAGAACACTTTTGTGAGTCTGTTAGAGACACAATTTTTGAACAAAATTTGTATTTTATTTTAGCAATTGTTATGTTTGATGGCTCATGGAGACATAAGATCGTAACAGTTTTTCAAACTTTGTTAGGTTGCAGTGGATTCTGCAACGCTACAAGTCATGCAGGGGATGGAAAATGCCTCAGTGTCCCAGGATTCTTTGGGAAATACCACCATAATCTATGAACAAGGTCAGCAACTATTGCACAAAAGTAATGTTTTACTAGGCTACCTAAAGCATCAAAACAGGTTTCACTAATGAAATTATATTTGGGTCTGACCTATTTCTTGAGGTTACCTTAAATATGCTAAACTCATCTTCATGTTCTCCACAGCTGAATCAAGTGATCTGTCTGCCCAGAATGCATTGGACCTGCTGCTAAATATGAGTAATGCTCGAGAACTGGTTGGAAACTCCTTACAGGTTGGTTTATAGCTATTACTCAGCAAAAAATGCTACTTTGGAAAAAGCAGTGGGCAAACATGTATTGTGCTCCTCAGGTGGCTGTGCTAAATGATGGCAAAGCTCTGGACAAGGGCACGTGGGGTACAGTGACCGCAGCACCGGGCCAGACTCAAAAGGTCGTGACCTTCCACGTGTCAGAGAATGGTGAGACGGTGCTACAAGAGGCCTATGAGGCAGCCACCTCTGAAACAGGAGAGCTTGCCCAGATTGCCATTGAAGCATATGAGGGTGGAGGGGACTTCAGTGTGGTGGAGCAGGCTGCTGAAGAAATCCATAGTCCTGCATACAGGTAACCTAACACACAAAGTCTTCTTTTCTCTAATTAGAATGAACACATGTTGTTACACAATGAAAATTCTCATATCATTCAGCATAAACAAATTAAGTGCAGGTTTAACTTTGACTCTGATTCTATTTCAGCAGTCTGTAAAGTCATTGTACCGTTTTCTGTGCAGTACCGGCGACAACAGTCCCTCTCAGGCATTAGAAGTGTCCGGATCAGACAGCCTGAAAAGTGAAAAGTACTATCTTACCTCAGCACTGTCGGAGGGTGTATTGCAACAAGTAGAGGTAACTATCCATTTTAAGTTCTAATTCTGACATATAGAAATTAATTCTCCAGTACCTCTTTTCTCTAACCTTGCCCTTTGTTTTTCTGTTAGTTGAGCAGTGAAGCTCTTGCCTCTCCTGCGGTGAACTCTTCTAGTCTTAGCACCAAAAGGTTTTCCTGTCGAATCTGCATGGAGTCATTTCATGGACGCTCTGACATGGAGAACCACAAGAGGGCGCACTTGGACCCCAACACTTTCAAGTGTCCTGACTGTGACTTCACCTCCACATCATGGCCTGAAGTTCAGGTAAGTCTCTTAAAGTTGTCCTGCAAAGTCTGTTCTCTATGTCACCCCATCACGGTGCATAGTATTTGGGACATCGTCATTTTGGCTTAATGTTCTTTTTGTTTTATCATTGTTTTGTGTCTTGAGTGGCTGTGAGTTGTTCTGTTATTGTGCAGTGATGGCCAAACATTTCCCCTTTGGACAATTATACATTTATTTTTGTGATTTTGTAGAAACATTCTGTGTGACACCAACAATCAAATGTCAAAGTACCATTTTCTATAAATGTGGATATTATTTAAAAAGTCCTCAACAATTGAAGCTGGTTTTGTGTTAACATGAACATGTGTGCCATGTATTAACATGGCACAATAAGTCGCACAATAAATTAAAGATTTACAATGAGTAAAGGGTCACGGGCATATTTACAGTGTAAAAGTGAAATTTCTGTCCTCTTAAAGAAATGTGTATATATATAAAAGAATATCATTTATATGTATTTTGTCCCTTTTCTGACAATGATTAATGCCTGATTTTGTTTAGGCACACATGGGACAACATTCTTATCTTCGTCCTCACAAATGTCCAAACTGCAGCTTTGCCTCTAAGAACAAAAAAGACCTGCGTCGACACATGATGACCCATACCAACGAGAAACCCTTTTCTTGTAAACTTTGTGGACAAAGGTATGAACATAAACCTTAATTATTTAACACTTTAAGTCTTATAAAACGTGTACAGCTATTAAAGTCGAATGTTGTTTTCCCGAAATATCTAAGGTTTAACCGTAATGGTCATCTGAAGTTTCACATGGAGCGTCTCCACAATCAGGATAATCCAGCTCGCAAGACTCGTACAACCACATCTCAGAAAACTATTATAGTCAACAGTGATGAGGAAGCTCTGGCTACACTTCAATGTAAGAAGCATAACACAAAATAAGACAAATAAGACTTGCAGCTAAGTGTGTCTTGAAACTTGTTTATAGGGTTATGTAAAACAAATTCAGAAAGGTTATCTTATACTTAATGTATGTGTGTGCAACAGCGATCCAGACACATCAGACGGTCATCACTCCAGAGCGGCTGCAGGCACTGGGACAGGAGCACATCATTGTAGCTCAGGAACAGCCACTCTCAGACCAGGTACTGCTGTTCCCACTGTACCTGACATGCTAATAAATTAACACTGTACTCTCGATAGATTTATTTTGCATACAGTTTGAAGCCACTGCATTTTGTAACTGAGGACATTGTTGTCTACGTTTATCAGGAGGAGGGCACTTACATCCAGCAAATAACTACCATAGATGGACAGACAGTTCAACACCTGATGACAGGAGAAAACCAAGTGACTGAGGTTAGAGCCATATCATAGATTCTAGCATTTTGTGTTTAATTGTATACAAAATAACAGAGCTTTTTGTTTGCTCTGTTCAAAATGTATAATTTGTCACATTTCAGGTTCAGTACATCATCTCACAGGATGGAGTGCAGCACTTGATCCCTCAGGAGTATGTAGTTGTAGCTGATGGCAATCATATACAGGTCTGTGTTTCACTTCATAAGACAACACCATAACTGATGGATCCATACAGTTTTTAAAGATAATCTGTTGTTGTTCTGAATGCCCCTCAGATGCCAGATGGCCAGATAATCCAGTATGAGCATGATGGGACCTTTCTGCAGGAGCAACAGGTAGGGCACAAAACCTAAAGTTCTTCACAGTAGGGAGTTTTTTTTTTTTTTTTTTAACAAAGCTCACTTTTTTTTGTTTTACGTGTTTAGATCGCTGTAAGTCACGATGGGCAGATCCAGTACCTACCTGTCAGCTCAGAGCAACAGATAGTGAATCCGGAGGATCTGGAAGCTGCTGCCCATTCCGCTGTCACAGGTTGGTTCTATAGAACAGATTCCACTTAACTTGTTTTATATTTAGTCATTACCTACTCTTTTGTATTCTACCTATTATTTAGAATACTGAATTTTCTAAAGTTTTAAGTTGATAAATCGCCTTTCAGCTGTTGATTCCTCTCACTTTACAAACAAATCTCTTAAGATAGCCTGGTCAAGCTATTATACCTTTATTTTAGGAAACCTTTTAAAATGACAATTTAGTTTAAGCTTTCAAAGTTTACACATGGCTAATGTCGTGTCAGGATATCAGGTTTCTTATTTTAAAAAGGGGTCACTATTTGCCAGCTAAGTGTGAGTATGCAGCTTTTTGCAATGTTCTTGCAGCTTAGGTACTTACAGGTTGATTAAGTTGATAAGTTTTATTGAAATTAATGGTTACAATTTGCTCCACCACACGTAGCATATCAGTCTTATAATAGAGCTTTAAGGTGCACATATGGTATTGCTAGATATGATCCTTTGGGGAACTAGTGCACGATATTACCCATATGATCAACTGTCGATGAGTTTAACAGTACCCCAAAGGAAGAAATCACTTTGTTAAAACCATGAATCACCCTGACAATCAGACTAAGTGGATCATCTGTGTTCTTGTAGCTGTAGCAGATGCAGCGATGGTGCAGTCTCAGAGGGTCTACACTGAAGCTACACCGGAACAGCTGGAGCAGCTGCAGCAGCAGGGCATCCAGTATGATGTCATCACCTTCACAGATGAATAGACTTTTTCAACTTAGCAGGGTACTACTATCTGCACAGAGCAAAACCAATCCAAACCACTATGAGCTGAGAAGTAACAGTGACCTCAAATTATTTATGCATTCAGCTGCTTGTTAACATAAAGCATTCTCTTTTATGTGGGGGCGGTTGCACTGTTTAATAAGATCTGCAGCTTTTTGTAAATTCAGATTATTGCGCGGATTGCTTCTAATTTAATCATAGGGGCTGGTGCATTTTAGAATTGGTCTGTAATTATTAAGAAATAATTTGTGTTGATGTGCCTCAACTGCTTCGATTTGCAAGACAATGTTATCAAAGAAAATGAAATGGCTTATATCATGTTTCAGAAAATATACTAGCATCCAAATGAACATTTTAGTTTTCAAATTAATGAAAAGGGAGTCTTTATTTTTGTTCTGTAACAAGATCTGTTAATTGTTAGAATATTACAACATGGTGTTGAATATTACAATGTAAATACTTTTTTGTTTTTGTCTTCTGTTCCATTATGGAGGATATGATATGATTTTGTGAATATGAAGTGTTTAATAAGCTCAAAGCTGACACCAAATAAATCCCTTATGTAACCTTTGTATATATTTTATTTGGTTTCCACAAATGAGCTTACTGTAATGATTTTTGCTTCCTATAATGTGTCTTCATATTGTAAAATATAATCATAGATGTAAAAATGACATCATGCCAAAATATTGAAGGTCTGTGTTCCACAGTACAGCTGATGACAGTAGTTCGGCTAGACTCCACTGAGCACAGTAAGAAAACTGTGGCCCTCCACAGCTAAACAATGACTTGCTGCTCAAGTCTGTTTCTAACAGCCAAAATGAAATACAAACATTGGTGTCCTTGACAATTACTTATGCAACCTTCGTGAACGTCGTTCATGTGACCATTAGTGATGTCCATGAATTAGCTATTAGTTTATCCAACTTACTAAGACACAGCATGACTGCAGGTAAATACCACAAGCAGAACAAACACAGAGAAAGCTGTCAATGGCTCGTACTAACACTGATGGGCTTGATGCAATAACCATTTAATACAGTCCAATCCTTCATCACCACAACCTCAAATATTTTATCTCCACACCTACAACATGCAACCAGTAAACAGTCATAAAGGAATGTAAAATGTTAATATATCAGAAGTGTGGCCCAACATTTGTCAACTGACTGGTAGCCTGTTTTTGAGCAGCAACATGTTTCTTTCCTCCAGCTGGTGAACTTCCTCTTCTATTTTGGGCAAGGAGGAGCCTCAAATCCTCTAAAAAGAATGGAAAACTTTAAAAAAAGTGCAGAGGCTGAGAGAGCATCAACACTGAAGATGAAGTTTCCTGCTTTTTTTCTTCTTTTATTAGGTGTGCTGCAGAAAAACTACATTTTGTTTCTCTATTCTTTAGTGCATGCCATGATATACTGATATTATATTTTTGTTTTTCAGATATCACTCATCTTAAAGGGCTGCAGAGGATTGAGGAGTTTGAACACATTTTATTGAAACTCACTTTCCCTTCATTTTATAATGGTTACAAAAAGTCCTGCTGTAAACTCTATCCACGAGGATGTCAGAAGCTGCTGGACAGCACAGGCTACACCTGTGATTTACTGAAGGGACGAGTTACTAAAACTGAAGCAGACGGCTGGATTGAATTCAAAATATCAAATGTGCATTTTGTGGATGGAGGCTCCTACAGATGTTTTGTGCTGGGCACACTGAACCACATCTACAGTGACTACTATGTTGAAGTGTTCGGTAGGTATTCTGATGTCTTCATTAATATGCATGCCAACTATTTTATTATTACAGCTTCATAAGGTAAATGTAAACTATCATTATTATCTCTTTGTTTGCCAAATAGTAAACATATTGTAATTATTCTAAGCTTACAGTACTTAATTTGCATTTTGCAGAAGCTTCAGTTCACCACAGCCAGTCTCAACCTCCAATTACAACAACCACCAAAGCCTCGAACACTTCCAAAACATTTCCAAACACCAGTGGGCCTGTTCTGACTCAGGACCACCATGACAGCCCGAGGTATTTGCACTGTAAATTGTTTTTTTATCATTATTTTATTATTTTTTATAGTTTTTAAGTTTATTTTAACAAATGCTGCTTTCTGACTGAGGATGAAGACATTTTAAAACCGTGTTCCATCTCCTTTCCAGAGTCTCCTGGAGTTTTCGTCTGCCACTAGCTGTTATTGTAACCATAACACTGATGATTTTGATCACATCTGTGATTGGTGTTGTTTGCCTCAGAGTAAAGGCAAAATGTACACAGTTTCTTTTAATTATCTCCAACATCTGAACCTGCCAATATTTTATAAAAATCTTTTCTTTTTTTTTTTTGATTGGCACAAAGTTGAAGTCTTTTTTTTCTTTGTAGACAAACGTGAAGAAACTGCGAGTGACTCACTGAAACAACAGGCTCGGGTAAGTGCTAAACAAAGAACATGTAGCCTCTGTGACTCACTGTCACTTGAATTGAATTGTTTCTGCTTGAAACCTGCTCTAGATAAATGTCTCTTGACAGAGTTTGTCTCCCACAGGAAATGAGTGGCATAGTTTACACAACAGTGGACTTCAGCTTTCAGCATAAACCAGCCGAGCTGTACGAAAACCTGAGGGGTTATAAAACTGGACCAGGAGCCCCCAGCTCAACCTGGAATGCAGAGCATGCTGGAATGGTGGAGTACTCCACTCTGGCAATAAACCAAGGAATTCATGGGAATGTGTAGCTATTTAATGTACTTAAATATTTAAACTGGTGTGATTTTAAAGACCTAATGTCAGTTTTGGAGACATTTACCAGGAAGTGATGATTTAGCAAAAGATGCATATGGTTTCTCAGTCTATGCTACTTTTATGATAACCATTGTCTCTTATTTTCCCCTAATATGTAGTGGTGCGATGTTATAACGCAGTAGTACACATTTAAAATTTTAATTGGAATTAAAAAATGATATTATGTGTTCTTTGTGAAAGTGATTGAATGCATTAAAAATGAGATGATAATGTCATTAAAGATCATAATTATGCACATAATCAAATGAAATGAAAACACAAATTTTCTGTCGGTTCCATGTGTTTTTTGAGACTTTCCAACAATGTGGTCCATTTGCAGTTTGAGATAACAGAAAGGATCAGAGCGTGTCATCGGGTTATCTTTTCTTGTATCAGTGTTTGTCCTTATCAGCTTCTTCTAGATTCCAACCTCTGAGGAAACCTGACCCGGTGATATTCAGAGAGTCGCTCGATAATCTATTCTTAGTCTGTTTGTCCGGTTTTCTCTCTAGAGCCATTGAATGAAAGGACTGGACTGATTCTTATTCCTGTGACATTTAAGTGCAACACTAACACAAAATTATCACAGCTATACATTTTTGTAGAGATGTTTTGCTGTGCTGACATACACAACCATCTTGATTGTAAGTAACAACTGACTCACAAACACGCACATTGTTTTAGTTGCTTTAACCTCTTTAATCTGCATTCAAGCCCCTTACATGAAAAAAACATTTATAGTTAATTCATCACTTGTCTTATTTTCTTATGCAGCTTGAGCCAGACCAATGGATGGACCCTGGGTGTCAAAAACAGCGTAGTACTGCCTGATGAAGACATCTCCCAGGATCCAGAGCTGGTCAGAGCCACCCTGGCCAAAGCCAGTGGTGCAACCATAATAGCCCTGTGGAGACACAAGGGAAACAAACATTTAACTTAATCTAGATAAGAGTGCTGAAAACATTTTCTGTTGTGGAGCGGAAGCTTTTGTCCAACTGACCTGAGAAACGTAAGCAGATGCAGGGATGGTAAAAGCGTTTCCGTTGAGAGTGAAGGTGACTTCAGGCATGCTCTGGATGTTCTGGCAGTTCACAGAGGCCTTTGAGGAGAAAATCACACAGAGTGGAAGATTGTGAAGCAACAGAACGTCTATTAACCATCATTTTACAAGTGCTACAAGGATGCGACTTACATCTCCGTATTGGTCAGTTGAGGCTCCGACCCAGGAATTGATGTTACTGATGTCACTGGTTGGGCCAACAATCAGGGAGGTACCAGTGTCAATGATGGCCTGGCAGCCACCGCTGCAGGCCACAGTCTGTCCATTGATGCTGACACTGTGAAGAGAAACATGGAGTCAGTCTACGAGGCCTTGAGCTCCTTGTATTTGCCTTTAATATTTTGTTTGTGTCACTGATGATTTATTTTGTACCTGTCCATTTTGATCTGCCAGTAGGTGGCAGAGGTCAGAGGGATCCAGGTGATTTGTCCAGTGTAGTGGTTGCTGTCAACACCACCGAAAACCACCTCACTGCCCTGTGCACTGTTGCTGAAGAGAAAAAAACGAATGAATGCATATGCAAATGTATTGTTATTGGTTACAGTTTGAACCAACAGATTTCCATCCAGGTTCAATACCCGCTCAGGTAGACAGAGAACATGGGCTGAGACACGAGTCCCTGTGAGATCATGTTGTTGAAGACAGGCACAACATTGTCGGAGGCAATGGACTGGAAGGCCAGTCCCAGAATGCCATCAGCCTGCATGCTAGCCATGAAGGGAGCCTCTGATTGGCTGAGTCCGAACACCTGGTTGGTCACAGAGACGCCGCCCACCTGGACACACAAGACAGCTGTCAGTCCAAGCTCCACAGACCACATACATTCTGAGTTCCTGTATGCAGAGTTTTGTTTACCCCAACAGTGTCAGCGCCCAGATATCCAGTCATGCTGCCAGTGCCGTACTGGATGGACAAAGTCTGGCCGTTCCATTGGAAGCTGGAGGACTGCTTTGGGTTGAATTTGTTGTGGTTCTCTGCAGAGGAATTGTGCATTTTTCAAGCATTATTTTTAGCAAGGGGCCAAAAACCTCATGGATATATCTCAAAGATAGTCATAGTGTGCAGTAAAGACTTAAAAAGCATAACTCAGAATTGTAATTTAGTACAGTAATTAAGCATGTTGCACCACTGTATGTGTCAAATAATCTCACATTTAAAAAAATGTACCAGTCAATTTTACCCAAATGTTCAACAGTTTAGCCCGATAGTCAACAGTCTGAGTTGTACTCACGGCATGCCTGGCTGGAGCAGTAGACTGATGGCACCCACAGGTTGGAGGAGCCAGAGTCAAAGATGACAGAGAAAGACTGAGGAGGGGTTCCAATGGAGATCACACCGTAGTAGGACAACTGGAGAGAGACATAAGAGGACAAAGTAGGAGATGAAGATTATTCTGTTCTATACAGTGAAATCTATGTTGTGTTTCAAAGAGTGACAGAAATAAATTCTTACAACATAATTATTAGAAATTTACACCCTTATACGTCTCTCTCTCTGCCATCAGATGAGTTTAAACTTTGTCTCTTTCTGGACTTACGTCAGCATCGTTGGTCATTGGCTCAGTACCGTACTGGGTAAACTTAACCATTGGCCTGTATGGGAACTTCTTCCTGTACTCCTCCCATAATCCTTTCTCCTGCAGCGTTTGCCTGGCAGTTTTCCCCTTGATCAGGGGCATCCTGCACAGAAAGGTGAAGAAAGAATTTACAAAATGTGCATATGTCCCTCATTTTGTGCCTGGAGAAATCCAAAAGTGAGCTCTACTTTAAGCTTCTTCCATAAGGTATGACACGCCAAACCAAAAAACAAGCCTTTCAATCTTCCTTTAGAATTTTAGAAGAAAAAGTTTTTTTTAACAGTTCAACTTATAAAAGTGTAAAATGTCAAAGATCAGATGGCAGATCAGACTTACCTAACGAGGCATTCGGAGAAAGCCACAAGGGCTACGAGGACGACGAGACACTTCATGTTGTTGGCCACTTCACTCAGACGAGTAATGTTTCATTCAGCCTTATATACAACATATCAAGGTTGTGTGTCCAAATGCCCTTCCACTTGGTTTGATACCATGTATCAGTTATAGATAAGAAATGGGTGATATGGTGATAAATTTAGAGGCAAATATTACATTAAACCAACGAAAATTGAAAACATTTGCTGGGATAGTTAAAATGTTTTTTAGAAACATTAACAAAACAACTGTTCACTGTAATTACTTTTCCTTCAAAACCATGGAGCAGCTAGATTCAAACCCAGTTGTCAGTGAGCTAAAGGAGAGGCATATGCTGGACAGGTCACCAGTCTAACAAATAAAACCAAATGCTTTATGTTCTTGTACATAGTTAAAATAAAACTCCTAATAACATTTAGGGAGATTTTAAATGGAGATAACAACCACTCATTCAAAGACGTTTTATTCTATTGTGCTGCAGATATATCATTCATGTATACGTAGTAAGAGCTGTAGTTTTGTTTAAAATTTTGAACAGCAATAAACGATGAGTTGACCACAGTCCGGAAAACAGTTCAGTCAGGATTAGGAGATTGACATTTCTTATCTAACAGTTGAATGTACTGTAAGCTAAGCATTCATCCACCTAATGTGTTGACATTTAGATCTGCAGATTTTATGCCTAGAACTTCTGTTTAAAGTTGATATGGAAACTTTCCACCAGTTTGCAAATGTGTGAACTCAGGTTAGATTAGCAGGTTTATCTGATAGTGATACAAAACACACTGAGGAATGGCTCGAAAAACGGATAACAAAATAAGAGACTTATAAAATAATATAATATTTATATATAATATTTACATACACATCAAATTGAATTTTTAAATTCAATCAGAAAATCAATTATCCTTCAGAATCTTGGATGAGAATGAAAAGGAAACAATGAAAACATTAAAACGATCATCTGTATTTGAATCAACCAGGGTCAACGGGTTCGCAAATCGTTTTTCTGGTTGTTGTTCTTAATTTTTTTAATTGTTAATAGCGGCCGCTGCCTTACAGTTGGAAGTTCCTCAGTTCAAGTCCACCTGCTTGTTGCATTCCTTTTGTGTGGCGTTTGCATGTTCTCTCCATGCTTGCTGGGTTAATTGGTGACTCTAAATTTCCTGTAGGTGTGAATGTGAGAGAATGTCTGTCTGTGCATGTCTTTTTGGGTTGACCCCACCTCAGTGACAGCTGGGACAGGCTCCAAACACCCTGTGACCCTGAACTGTTTAAGTATTTAAGAAAACAGTTGTTGAAAAATCATATTTCTAATAATGCATGAAAACAATCCTTCTACAGCAATAACTTCAACTAGTAGTAGAAATTTGTGTGTGTGCAGTTAAGTAATAAAAGTTCTTAAGATCTTAATTCATACCATCTTGTGCACACAAACATTCCTGTTTTTAACTAGTTTTGTTGCCAACGATCTGCTTGAATTGCCCTTTCATTGACACCTGCACTAGACATCATATCATTTGCAGTGTATGGCAAGGGCATGAGTTTGCTTTAGAAGGTAAATGCACTGAAACTCTGATTGTGACCTTCATTATAATCAGATTAAAACTACTTAACACACGTTATGTTTAATCAACAAAAACTAAACACAGAAGAAAATACCTTTAGAGCATCACATCTCTGGGTTATTAAAGTTTTATTGACAAGATATGTACATCGCTCTCATAAATTACCATAATGTGAGCATTTAAAGAAAATGGCAAATGGTTAATTGTTTCACAAACAGCTTCCAGACAAACTTTGTTTTTATTAAGAAAAAAAAATGCCTGATGTAGCTTGTATTAGTAAGGTAACTACATCTGTCTCATGCGTTAATGGGGAATAAGTATTATAGTGCAGAGTATACGCATAACTGATAAAGTTAGTAAAAATCTGCTCAGGTCTTCGCTCTGATTTCTTCTTCATCTGACTGTTTGGAGAACCATTAAAAGTCCATGTTTTTGAAGTCATCAGTACATCTGTACTTGCTATCAGCAAACCTGGTGCACACCAAGTGGGGCAGACAGGGGCAAGTGTGATGTTGCCTTTTCCCCATGTAGGGAACCTGAAAGAAGAGAGAGTGGAAGAAGCAAAATGTGACAGTTTAAAATCCTTCAACAACATCAACAAAGTGCAGCTTCTCTTTAAAAGTCTGAATTCAGAAATTTCACGGTGGCATAATTCATAATGCCATTTCAACGGTGTTCACAGAACTAGTCATAGCCATCGCAGGGTGATCAAAGTGATAAACGGCTGTGACTGCCCAGTTGACTGTGGAGAAGATCAATAAGCTCTGCAGTTATCAGCAGCTTGTCTAAACTTACAGCCAATGTGCCAGCACATGATATAATCAGAATTCAGACAAAGTGTGTGTGTGTGTGTGTTTGTAACAGAAAGTGCGATGCAGGAAGATTAGTGACGTCACACATTTCCACACCTTGTGGCTAAAGGGGTGGCATTCATCCCCCTCCACACCTCTTGGTATGCACATCCTCAGACCCCTCAGCCAAAGACTGACGGCACAGCAAAGACCAAAACCGCACTGCATGTCTCTTTCACAGGCCTGCAGGACAGACACACAGACAGGTGGCAATATTACGGACAGGGACAGGTAAAACAAGCACTGAGACACACTGGGAAGCAGTTGTTAATGAAGATATCCTCTTATGTTCATGCAGTGAAAACCATTTTATCAATTGCCTGTCATCTCAATAATCCATTTATGAATGAATATCAATCACAAGACTGAGATAATTTCCTTTTGTTCTTCCAGTGAACTCCAGTGAAGCGGAGGAGGATGCGGTCATGTGTAATCAAATTGTAAAAAATAATCCTGAAAAGTGAACTGGTCTGTTCATTTTTGTAAAACTGTAGTCTGACAATGAGAAAAGCAAACCAAAAATCAAGAGTAAAGTTTTAGATATTCATGTAGACAGATATAATATAAAAAAAAGAATATTAAAAAAATCAATTGAATTGATTTTGTTAGCACATTTATTATTTAAATAATTTTTCAAGCAAAAATGCTAAAAAATTGCAGTTTAAATTATGGAACATGAGTCCTGCAAAAAAAAAAAAAAAGAAAAAAAAAACACTATACATAAAAAAACAAAAAAAAAGTGCAATTTGAGAACATCTCTATTAAAGTTTAATAGAGATGAAAGAAATTTGTCACTATTTTCACACAATGGAGACTGCACGATTGAGTAATTGAAATAGTTTATCTATTAATAAATATTTGCAACTAAATCAGATAAGTGATTTTATTTTTTGAGAAGAGAAGAGAAAAGAGTAAAATAATAATAATGTAAAATGTTAAATCAGCCACTGATCCAAAATTGCTCTGAACAGCGAAACTGATAAAATAGCAGAATTAGGAGGGTGGAGCAGAGCCAGAAACCTGTCACTCACCCCTGTGATGACGGCTCCTCTGGACCAGCTCAGAGACAGCAGGAGGAAGACCAGCAGCACTGCCCTCAGGTCCATGACAGCAACAGGAGAACTGGACTCTCTCAGCACCTTAACGCTGGACAACAGCTGGTTACGGACTCTCTGGCACGTCACAAATGGATCCCAGCCAGTCATGAAGGTTTCCAGAACTCCTCAGAGGGGAGAGCCACAGCCTCTCCCTCTCTTTATCCACCTCCGACCCCCACCCGTTCCTCCCTCCCTGTGTCCCCCGCGCCCTCTCGGTCTGTCTCCACAGAAGCTTTGTCATCTTACTCATCCACATGACGGCTGATGGAAGATCATAGTGGTCTTCTCTGCTCGTACATCTTTGCCTTTTAAGTGCTGTGGTGTTTGACCTGAAGACAGAGGCTGTCGGTTTTTTCCAAGTTGTTTAAACACAAAACCTTTGCCACTGATGATGGCACAGATGAAATTATTAGGATTATTTGTCAGTTTGGGGAGGCAAGGACAAAACAAATGAACATCAAAGACACATAATGAGTTTACTGAAATTACCACCAGCTGACTCATGGACGTAGCTTCATGTAAAGCATTTACAGGCTGAAAAGTGATATTCCTTATTATTTTGTTGTGGGATATGATGCCATGTACTGTGACAGCTGTCATCAACCTTAGCTGTAAATAACCTGTTTATCCACACTGAGAGAAAAAAAAAAAATAATCTTCTCTGTCTCATAAGATACTCTGCAATCACTTTGAGGCCTTTGATACTAATGGTTTTCTTTATATCTTGAATATCTGTTGTGGACTTTTCAATGAAAGAGTAGTTTGGTTTAGTTTGTCAGCATATCTAAAATAATTGTTGTTCATTAATTCAGAATTTGAAAAAACAATGGATCATACTGCTAAAAATGTGGTGAAAAAATAAGTTTTTTTTTATGATGGCCATTGATAGTTAAGCTTTCGTTTTACTGGATAATGAAATATATATAATGAGTCTTGAAATATATTAACAATTATGCACTATATGTCAGGGTGCTGATCCTCTTACTCAGAGTAACAGCCTTAGATGGGGTCCAGCTAACTTACAGATTTACTGTGCTTGTAAAATTATTTCGTGTTTATACCAATGTGATTAAAAAGATTAAAAATTCTTGACACGTGTTTGTGATGCCTTGTGTGTGTTTGCGTGTGAGTGTGAAACAGATACAAGCAAAGAAGATATGTGAAGATATGAATGTGGATGTGCACTTGTGTACTTGTATGTGCGTATGCCTACGTGCATTACATCTATGGTGGTGGGCGGCAGGTCTTGATTTAAGCTGTAAGAAGAGAAAAATGAGCGAGAGAAGAGCAGAAGAAAAGAAAGAAGAATTAGACGAGAGGAGGGGGAGCGTACCCCATGGGTTAGTCAGCAGGACATTATGCTGCTGCTGCGCAGGTGATGGATTCCTCCAATGCAGCCGCCACATAATTACATTTACCGATTTCTGCCCAGTCAGCAGGAGCACTGAAGCCTCACCATCTTCGGACAGGCAGCAGAAATCATGCAGAGAGGTGAGCCCAGACTGTGGCCTGCAGCTAACTTTTGAAAAACAGACATTAACAAAATCTATCAACAAAAGGCTGCAAGAAAAAAGGACCCTGCTTTATATTTGAAATATTAATACTATATTTTATGTTCAATAAAGACTACTGTTTAAATTAATGTTACATTGGAAAATGATTCAAGTGTTAATCATGCTGAAAAATACTTGCACCATTCTACTGTGATTAGGATAGTAGTGATGACTTTTTTGGGGGGAATAATTTTACTTTTAAGTGATGCGATTATCGTCTTAAAAATCAAAATGAACGTTTCTTCACATAACTGTTTTTTGACATAGGAATAAGTGACACTGAAGTAAAGTCTGTGCAGCCCTTGAGAACAAAGTGGAAGCTGCATTAATAATAAAGAGAAGAAACTAAAATAACTCAGTTGTAAACCAGTAATCCCAAATAAATCCATTTGCTGCTCTGTTCATTCCCATATATTATAGAACATAAATATCGCGCACCGCGCAGACGGTCCTCATCGGCACCCGTAGACCACGTGACAGTCAGCTGATTATAGCCGGAAGTTTGAGGAAACGTACAGTCAGTCACAACAAATATACAAAACTTGAATTTGTCTATAACCTGCCGCTGTTAAACATGGAGTCAACCCTCGAGCAGCATCTGGATGATACGTAAGTTGGAAGCTCGTTAAAAGTTGGATAGTTTTTCTGTGTCGGGCCGTTAAAGTTGACGTCTCGCTCCTCTTGTTGTGTTTGTGGCAGCATGAAGAATCCAGCGATTGTCGGGGTCCTGTGCACAGACCAACAGGGACACAACCTGGGCTGTAAGTCTTCTCTGTAACCGATCAACAACTCACGGGAGGCCACAGAGTAGATTAGACATCCACCAGCCACCGATGCGTTCTACATAATCCACCCTAAAGTAGAAATCATTTACACAGATAAACCATATGGAATAAAAATAAGAATTGAGAATTCTGATACAAGTCCAAAAGTGGAACAATATTTGAATAATGAGTAAATTGTAAAAGTCTTGTCGGTAACGTCGTAATGTAAAATATTCTATGATAAAGTATTTGTTTGTCATAGTTTGTGTTTTTATCTGAATCTGCAAAGTAATTATCAACCGACGCAAACACACTAGAGCAAAAAATAGTGAGCGTAATTTGGGAAGCAACAACAAATGACAACAACAATGCAAATAACATAATTATTTGAACTTATAGTTGACTAAAGTACAGTACACACAAAGTGAAAATATTTTCAGTTTTCTTCCTGTGAATAACAAAAACAGCTGGCAGTCATTAACACCCCCCCCCTTGTTAGATAATGAAATTTCTAAGAATGAAAAGCTTGTTTTTTCCCATTTCTGGGTAGGACTTACACACACAATTTTTTTGTGCATTTAGGTTTTTTTTGTATCAATTTTTAACCCATCTTTAGGTCAATAGAGATACTTTAAGTTAATCATAATCACAAAGTTAATATTTACTAGTTACTGGGAATTTCTTAGAAATTTCTCCTTAATACCTCAGCAAAGCAAAATCTCAGTATCCTTTCCTGATTCGTAAATAAATGAGTGAGGTTATTTGAGAGCCTTGCTCACAATAAGTAACAGCTTCAGTTCAGAATGTGCCTGGTGAGTTTTCTCTAGAGTTCTTAATAAAAAAATAAGTAACAAATTAAGTAACAAAAAGCTGTTTCACTGCCAAATGACATTGGGACACTGATTGTTTCTATGCACCTCTGAACCTGTAATTTATTCGTGCTAATTGATCGGTTTACATTTAGGATTAGAGACATTAAAATGTTAAATACATCTGCACTCCAAAGACCTTCAATACAAAACACAAAGTAATTAGAAGGTATAATTGCAAAACACGTGCAAAACAGTGTACCATATTGCTAGAAGCACCAGACCAATTATATTTATACGTTCACATACTGTATATAGAGATCAGTTTTACCATGTGCGTTTTTCATTTCTGCTGACTGGCACATGCATGATTTTAAAACAATACTTTGACAGTTTTTGGATTTGGACTCTCACATCTGTATTGTAAATATGAAGCCACTGCCGGCAACCACTTAGCTCAGCTCACATCGGAAAAACACTGATCAACGGCGAACTTGGTTCATTCCAAAATGTTCCTGCATCTCTTAAGCTCACAAGTAAACATGGAATATTGTGTTGGTGTTAATCCAAACTATATGATTAAATGGATATCCAATGATATAAATGTGTTGATCTGGCTTCTTAACTGTTAAAGTTTCAAAGAACTAAAGATGCGTTGATGCTGTTGAAGTAACTAACTCTAATCTCACATTTTCTTGAGCGCTGTACATTGACATTCTGTCATAACTCACCAGGCCGTGGCTCCCTGTCTGATGAACATGGCGGTGTTGTGTCAGTTTTGGCCAAACAAGCTGCCGCTCTCACCAGAGACCCAACAGACATTCCGACTGTGTGCCTAGAGTCTGAGTCAGGGTGAGCACCGCCACAAACTTTGGGGTTTTTTGGGGGGGGGGGTTGACTTGCACTTGTCCCACTATTTATCCATGTCATTTAATTTAACTTATGTCTACAGTGGTTTTGATTAAAACATGGGGTGATCAATACATTTTGAAGAAGGTGTTGAAAGAAATCCAAAATCAAAGATTGAACTTCCTGAGGCATTGCTCCAGGTCTTGACAGAGAAATAGATTTTTAGTTGTGTGGCTATACTGCCACCTTATGGATTTTGTAGGACATCATCCGACGATTAGGTATTATTGACTTAAACCTGAAAAAATAGATAGAATTATAAGAAACAAACCTTTTAAAGTGTTAAGACATTAAAGTGATGGTTTGAGTCAGGAAAATGTAACTCACCTAGAAGAAAAACAAATGTGACAGGATATCAGTCCTGGTGATTATCGTGTACTGATTATTAGTGCACAGATTAATTAAATGTCTCAAATAACAAATCTGTTTATTTCAGCAGTGGCTTGTTTAAAGCCCACTAAGCAATATTTTACAGATATAGATCAGAAAACTTAGTTTGCATCTTTTAAAATGTATTTACATTCTGAGATATTCTTTTGCTGTGACCCATGATGTTGATGATATTAAACACAACAATAATATATAATGTATCCAACAATATTTTTCACATATTTTTTTCCTTTTAATTCTCCAGCAACATTCTTGTGAGGAGTCATGGGACCATCACAGTGGCAGTTCACAAGATAGCGTCTTGAAGACAAGGGGACTCAGCTGAGGACCTTTATTGTAAAGACCTGTACATGAAGACATGCACATATAATAACACAATCTGAAAAATATGAATCCAGAGTTTTCACACTGATCTGTTGTGGTTTCTGCACATTGAGTATTTATGTTTAAACAAGAGAGCAGGATTTTTTTGTTGATTTTGTTCAAATCCATTTCCTTAATAAACTTTAACTTTTCCTCTGTTACTCATTGATTACTCTCCGTTTTACGCAGTGTGTCACGGTGAATCCGTCATTTTATTTTGGGATGTTGCCATCGCTCAAGGAATAGAACAACCAGTCTTTGAGTTTGCGGTGATGAAAACTGTTTTGAAGCAGCTGAATCCGTGTTTGGGGACGGGGGGGTTAGAGGTCGTGCCCACCTTTCCTGTGGGTGTGTCAGGTGGTCAGGCTTTTACGCACCAGGTGGTTGCGCGCTCCCCTAAATTCGCTGCGAGTCTCGCCCTCCCTCACATCCCCACCGCAGTGCAGCTTGGTGGCGCCCCACCGCACCGAAGTCTGCGGTGGCTCCGAGCTTTGGACCAGCTCTCTCTCTCCCCCCGCGGCCCCCAGATGAGCTCCGTGGCTACGTCTCGGTCACGTGGCTTTCCTCCGCAAAGGCTTTGCTGTCTGGGACTCCTCTGCACACAGGCTGATATGCGAGATGCAACTCAGAGACTGTGACTCATAGAGGCAAAGTTATGGCGCGGTCATCCTCGCGGAAAGACGTCCCGCACAGATTTGTCTCTGCCGGAACATCCCTCGACGGTGACGCGCAACGCCGGAGCAGAAAATCCCAACAAACGCGTCAGATGAAAGTGATTGAAGTTGGGGAATAAGGGCATCGATGACTGAAGGCAAATTCAGGTATGTGCTTCAGTGAGTCTCTATGACTTTCAGTAAACATGAATGGAATGATCAGAATTATTACCTTTAAATTTGAATATAGTTTCTGTATTGGTGAAGTATTTATTTTTATTTTACAAAACACTTCACACTGAAAACACAAATGTTATCCTCTGTGACCTTGCAAAGTTATTTTGGGGTTTTAAAACTTTTCACCCACATTTCCACAGCGCAGCCTTTGCCTTTTGTCAGAGGGCAGCGAGATAACACTTTTAATGATACTGTATTTATGCATCTGCTTGAAAGACCTGTTTCTCCCAGTGTTGAGTTGAGCTGAGTGAGGGGCACAATGCAACAGGCCTGTGGAGTGAAGATAACTACTGGCTCACAGCTTGCAAGTCCTCCTTGTTTTCTCCCCACAATAACACGGGTTTGTGTTTGCCTTCATGGACTTAATGCACAGAAATGTCAGTAAGTTGGCCCTTAAAAGCGTCAGTGATAATTCATGTTAAAACCTTTCAGAATCTGTGAGAAACCAGATTCATCTGGTGATGGTCTACATGCATTTTGGTTTGTAACATGGATGTGTCCTAACAAGACTAACAGGGCAAACGCATTGAGCTTAAATGGTAAGGTTGGCCCACACACCCAACCGTTTAAGGTGTGTTTAGCCTGGAGCCAAAAGTGCCTGATTTCTGATTTCACCATGAAAATTAGAAGTTAAATGTAGATTTGTAAATAATTTCTCCGTGGATTGCAGTACCAGTCCAGTGAATGTTTTACAGGTATCAAACAATATCATTTACCATTAGACTGCAGGCAAAGGTGCCACCTCAGCTACTTCATGTGACCCTGTTACTGTCATTTCATAAATGTTTGCTGACCTTCTTTCAATGTCTCTGTCAGCAGTTTGAACCACCTGTCATACTATCACCTCATTGCAACACTGAATCAGGCTGTTCACTGAAGCACCGTGATTTAGCATCTCGCTCAAGTGTAGGAGCTGCATTCAGTGACACCTGCCCTGCATTTTATGACCAACTACTCATGTCACGTGTTGCTAAATATCTTATAAAACAAAAAAAGGGAAAGAAAGTCACACATGAACTTTAAACTGATGTTGTAATCTATGTTGTAATATTAGTAATAATTAATATAATATGATCAAATAACTGTTGAACATTTCCACCATCCTCAATCTATTGTCTTTTTGGTTATACTTTTCGTGGTGAACGTACATCATTGTATTTACTGCCGAAATGCAGCCTGACCAAGTTCTAGTATGGCTGTAGATGCTTGTCTAGCGTAGAAGTTAAATAAGATCAACCTCAACCGCGCACACAGGCTCTTTGATTTTACAGAGTTCTCTACTGTGATCTATTGTGCCTGCTTTGCTGCGAACAAACGGGGAACTGCAGCTCACGTGTTCATAATATTCTAAATAAAAAATTCCTTTTTAATATGTAGTTGGTTTGGTAAGGGCTAATTATGAAGTTATGATGCATGCTACTTAATTCATACTTCTTGACTTCTTTTTGCAGGTTTAAAGTTAATCCTCATGCAGCCATAGTCCCAAGTGTCCTTCAGCCAACCTGAGGATGACACTCAGAGAATAGGACGTCTGAGTTTGTTCTTCACGCCCGCAGCCTTCAGGCACTCTAACAAAACAGTCTAACAGGTAACTCAACTTTTTGGTACAGTTAAACCATAGTTTAATTTGCCAGAATTATTTTCCCTCAGTCATGCTGAAGAAAGCACACCATATGCTGTGTCTGAGTCTTGTTTACATAACTTAATGACATTTGAAGCCTCAGTAAAACAGTACGACCTAGGAATAGTGGAGTATTACTTTATGAAATGCTCACACAGTCTTTATCCTTGAAGCAAAGCGGAACCTCGATAAGTTGTAATTACTAATACGATGAAGCTGAAACCAAAATACACTTAAGTACAAAAGTTAGAAAATTCTAAATCATCAGTTTTTGGACATGCAAACATTGAAACATTAACATCCAACATTTGTTTTCTGAAGAATATTCCCCTTGTAAGAGCAAAACGTTTGCCCATAAGAACCCACAGAAGTAGGATGATGTCTCCACAGTTTTGCTTGCTGAACACACTGACCCTGGATGTCCAAAGCTTAGTGCTGTTAGTGTGTGTGTGTATGTGTGTGTGTGTGTGTCTGTGTTTGGTAGGGCGGTACATATTGGGTTCAGAGGAAATGACAATTACATTAGAGCAAAGAATGCATTGAACACTGGTTATTTTCACAGATCAAAAACAAAAGCAGGCTTCGACTTATCAGTAATCAATACTAATTGCTGGAGGGAGCACTGGCCTCCTGTCTATACTGGTTTTAACCAGGTTGACTGGATTCAATTTTAAAATTTACAGTTTCCCCCTGTGGCTGAAATGGCTGAAACAAACATGTTTCAGCAGCTTGAGTTAGTTAAATCACATGGTTATTTTCCAAAGTTACTGTTATTTGTAACATGAAATTTTATCTTTGTGTTTCCACAGATGTATTTTCCTTGTAGAGGGATTAGTAGGCTAATCTGCTGAATAGTCATATTAAATTCAATCATACTTTCCATTGTGGATTTTGTCCCCCTTCATTTATTAGAATTGCATTAGAGTTTATGCCGAGAATCAACAATTACAGAAACCAAAAACTGCTTCCATGTTCAAAGGACTTAAACTAGACAAACTAAAATGTTTAAGTCCTAAAGTCTATGGGAAAACATGCACAAATGATGGAAATCCACTATTGGTAATAATAATAAAGGAAAAATGTTCAGGTTCACGGCTGCAGTTGTATAATTCCTTCCACAGTTTTTCATAGATTAAATATTTCTAGTCTAGTCTAATGAATAATTGTACCATAGTTTTGTGAAGTGAACTAATATTAATACTGCACCTAATGATATACTTGATATAAAGCCAAATGCAGTGTGTAAAGGAAATCAAATTTCAAACTGAAAATTTTTGAACAATTTGAATTGTTTCTAGATATAAATTGACAATAAAAAGGAAATACATTTAGTATTTGCATAAAGTTTTTCACCTAGCACTTTCTAATTTAAATCCTGTCTAGAAATCATTGTGTTTTAAAGTGAACTTGTTCAACGATGAAATCTGCCTGATCAGGTGTTTCAGGGTTATGTTTTTAATTTTCAGTGAAGGTTTTAGCACATTAACCTAAAAGTTGAAATAGTTTCACAGTCAGTTTTATTACTTACTTATCAGGTTGAACATTTGCAAACTAACTCACCAAGTAAAATTAAAAATGTTTCTCTGATTCTATCATTCATTCACAACACTAGTCTCTGTCAACACATCGATGAACCATATTTTCAATTGTGATGCCAATTAATTTTTTTCCATGTGAATATAAAGAGAGTTGTTATTAAAATGACTGACTGGGTCCAGTGGTATTTTTTTGCGGATGTTACAGGCAGGGAGGAGGTAAGATGCTTATGCTCACAGGGACACACATGCACATGGGTGACCCAATTCACAGCCCTGCCAGTGATTTCACACCGTTCCACTGATCTACAGGTGGAGGTAACCCATTAAAATATGAAGCAATGTGCTCGTAAATCCTAACATTAGTCTTAATGCTCAATGTAAATGTTTTTGAGACAAAGTCCTGGTGGAAGTGTGCAGTAATATGGTGTTAATGCCTCACTACAAAGGGCTGAGCTCCAGCCCCCCATCGCTCGAACCCTAGACCCCTGGTGCGTTCACAAACATGCACTCAAGCATACTCAACTTGGACAACTTGTGAACAGCACATGTGGGGAAATACTTTTCTCACAGTACACTGGCCCAATTCATTCCGTTTAATCCGCTCACTTTCTAATTTGGTCTTGGCTTCTTATGCATGACAAAGTCTGAATGAGGTGGTGATGCAGGCAACAAAAGATTGGTGATGGACACAATTTTTTATAGCTTATTATAGGTGACTTCAGTTTCTGAGGCAAATATTTAGTGTGATTTCTGCAAGCAAGGTGGTCAGCACTGTCACTTTGCTGAAAGAAGGTCCCCATTTGCTTCTGGGTTTGGGATTATTGGGGTTTAGGTTTGTTGAACAGGATTTTTAATTGTCCATGAGACTGACTGATATTTAGTGACATTACTCCATAAACTCCTGGTTGTATTGTTTCAAGCAGGCCTTTCCTGTTTCTGTGTGAACCGCTGGCTGGTTTGGGTTTATTGGTGAGCTTTCTTGAGCCACATTTGTGCACTTAGTGAACAGAAAGAGCATTACTTTGTATTTTTATAATGGAATTGCTGTCATGCATTGTTAGTACAGATTTATTTACAACACACACTGAGCCGTGACATTAAATCTTTTGTCAGTGTGGGCGAAGTCTGATGAGCAGCGAGCTAAAGTGACTGTACCTCGTGTCCTGTGACGGACTGTGTAGGCACATATTATCCAATATACACTTAGTGTGAGCTGGGAAAGTCTGCACATGTCTGTAACCCAGCACAAGACCCACGGGTTAAGTACTGCAGACAATAAATATGTGGATTAATTTATTTCATAACATGCAAGTTTTTCCCAACTACAGGAAATTTAGATGCAAATATTACTGTCACAGCAAATTTGTCTGGTCAATATTTTATCTGATGTACTTGACTTCATGCTACAGCTACGAAAGAATAATAATGGGTATTCTGGTTTTTCACAAACGCAACACTGTCTGACATTTTGAGCAGTCAATGACTAAGAAGATGTTTATATATACTAAATTAATAACAGATGATTTAAGAAACATTTACAAGAAAAAGAAATGCTACTGTTTTACATTTTCCTGGTCTTCTGCATAAATTTGCCATCAAATGTGATGTGATTACCTTCAAAGTCAGAAATATCAACAAGCACAATATTTTTAAGTTGAAAAATCGCATTCATGATCTTTAATGTCTTTAGTAAACATATGAAGTGATGGTGGGACAAGTAGTGGTAAGTGTTTTAATACGGACCCGGTATCTTGTGGGATAGTGAGAATTTATTTGCCCCTCTTATATGGCAAAATTTCTGCTAAATCTTGATGCTCCTCCCAACATATGTCACTGTTGGTAAATAGTTTTTATGATGTTAAGCGATTCTCCTTTTATGCCATATGTAGTTCTGTGGGTCTTCTCAAAGAAAAGTGTCAGCTGAAAAGCTGGTGTTCAACTGCTGGATCAACACTGGACAAACACATTTTATTCAATGATTTCTTTTTTCTTATTTCAAAAGCAGAATTAGTATAATTGTTTCAGGGATTTGGTGGCAGTGGTTGTGTGTTGACAGCCTGCTGCTGGATAACAACTAAAACAATGGCAGTAAGAACAGTGCTGCTGAAATGTTTATATCTTCTTTTTAACAAAAAAATGAGAACAGCAGAAAGCAGAACAAACTGGAAACATCTCTGGTTTTCTACCATAAACGTGCGACAGCAGCTGGTGTGCTCTGCAATCAGCCACAGTGCAATGTACATCCTTCCGTGACCTTCGGGGTATGTGGTTTACTTTAAAACAGCAGCAACGATTGGGAAACGCAGCACATGTATGTAGCTGTGTTTGCTTTTTGCCATCAGCACTACTGTGAAAGGCATCAAAGCGTCTTGCTCAACCTTTGCTGCTGTTGGCCCTTCTGGTTCATCTCTGACCCCAGCATGGGTCCTGCATCCAGCCGTGGGCTCTGCTTCTTACTACTAATGCAGAGCTGGAAAACATTATTAAGATTATTTCCCATTAATATTGACTTGTGTGTGTCTGGAAGTCATGTTTATGCTGTTTTTACACTTGTCTAAAAATGTTGATGTGAAGTTTAAATAGTTTAAAGAGTCTAAAAAGTTTTGCAGGTTTCTTTTTATAAAGGATGTTTTAAAATTGCCAACAAAAGTTAAAGTCTTGGAAAGAGGATAATTTGGAAATGTGCTCCGAAAACGGCTCAATGCCTGATTGGGTGCAAATGACCTCTTTTGTCATATGCCAGTACGAACATCAAACTACATTATATTTACATGCCTCCTAAACAACCTGATAACTCAATTTATTTTGTAAACCTTTTTTATAAGATGGCTTGAAGGGGGGGGAGTCGTGGCAGAAGCTGTGGCTGCAGAGCTGTGGCTGCAGAGCTGTGGCTGCAGAGCTGTGGCTGCAGAGCTGTGGCTGCAGAGGCTGGTTACCAGAGATCTTGAACTGTAGGTGAGTGGCGGCAGAAGTCCGGTGCGGTAAGGCTGCGAGGGCAGGTTGGCTGAGTGACAGGCAGACATGCGACAGAGTAAATCCAAACGTGAATAAATCCGGTGTGGCGAGAAACTTTCCTGGTGGCTGCACGGCCGTCAAATGAAGGAAGACGATCTGGCCTCGAGCTGTGGTGAAGTCCGGGTAAAAATAGACAGGGGCCGCAGGTGAAACCAATAGAGGGTAATCAAGGGTTTTGAAGTTGGTAGAGTGACAGTGGGCCAGGACAGGATGTGGAGAAAAGCGGGTGACAAAATAAGAGTCCGGAGGAGGAAGTGGGGCTGAGGGACTGAATCATGACACATTCTTTCTCATTGAAAACTGCTTGGTATCATTGAGACCTTTTAAATGTCATTGGGAATCTGCAGATATATTGCATTTTTTTCAGCAAAATTCCAGTCAGTTTACATCCATTTTTTGCCAGCCATCAGTATTTTACCCTGCTTTGTTAGTGCTGTGCATGAAAAATAATACGTTACAGTCACCGACTGTTATAACAAACATTTATTTTTTGACAGGAAAATGAACTTAAATACTTTAGGTTTGCGGTCCTCTCACAGGTACACGCTTGCTTATTGTGTCTGTATTTGGCACACAAGGTTTGACATTTTTCGCTTGTTTTAAAGGGCAAACTTGCTCAAAAACCTTTAGATGGGAATGGGAATCTCTTCACAGCTGCCAGTGCTTGTTCTGTGAGGAGGGTTCTACTGTAGGTTTTTCTCTGCAGAGATATGCAGATAACTTGTAATATGATTATTACTATAATGTATTGTAAACAACCACAGTGTTTTTCAGATTCCAAAATGAATTTGGTCACAAAGTTCAAAAACATAGAACCTACCGACAGGAGCTTTACAATAGATAGAAATATTTGCACGTGTTGTAACAGGGAGCTGCTAATGTAAACACTGCTGAGACGTTCAGTCCTTTGCATTAGCAGCAACAGAGCAAAACACGTGTTCAGCTGCAGTGGAACTGGCCTATCGCACCATATTACAACTTTAAAATGCAGTTGAGCTATTAGATAATCACAAGACAATGTTAACATATTAACTACTGTGTAAAAATTGTAGCAAAGATTTTAGTAATTTTTTTAGAATAAATCCTGAATACATTACCTATATTAACTCTGTTTTATATGCACATGAAGACAGGTCATGCATTTAAAACCATAAGCAGCTCATGTACTGTATTTTTTAAGTTTTGATCAATAAAGTTAATGATTGTCCTTTTTGTCTCCTAGCGAAACACAGACAGCCATGAACCTTTTTAGGAAGGATGCCATGACCACAAAGAAGGAGAGAGAGAAAGAGATCAAGTATGAGGATCCTCCAGATGGAGGGTGGGGCTGGATGGTGGTGCTGCATTGCTTCCTGGTATATTCACCTCAGTTGTTTATGATACCACTTCTGTACTGAAAAAAATCAAGGATTATTAAACTTTTGAGTTATTGAGTTTAACAGAAAGTATGCAACTATTTTGCCCACAGAAAGAAAGTGGCCAAGTGGTTTCAAAGAGCTCAGCCACTGGAAATGACAATATTAATCAAGCCTAAAAAAATGACATTGAACCCTCATAGACACTCTCTGCTTACACCATTTTACACCAGTGTTTACCAGTGTGTGTGCTTGTGTGTGTTTGCAGGTGAATGTCCTAGTGATGGGAACACTGAAGAGCTTTGGGATCTTTTTCATAGTCTTCCAAGATGAGTTCGGGGCATCAGCGGAAAGCATCAGTTGGATCGGCTCCATCATGTCAAGTCTGCGTCTATCTGGAGGTTCGAACTGTAAAAATAGTCTATAATCTGCATTTAGTGATAATATTAGTTTTTCTTATATAATTGTTTTCTTTAAATCCTGATTTAAAGCGTAAAAATATAGCAAAGTCAATTTCATGCCTTTTTCAAAGCATGTTTTCACTTCGATACTGCACAATATATAGAAAATTACTTTTGTAATAGTGTGGGTGTGTTTGTGTCTTATTTCCTGTATCTTCTGTAGCACCCCTTGGCTCTGTGGCCTGTGCCAAGCTAGGAGCCAGGGTGACCTCCATCACTGGAGCGCTGCTGGTCAGTGGAGGCTTCTTCCTAAGTATTTTTGCCAATAGCGTGGCGTTCCTCTACATCAGCATGGGAGTGATTGTTGGTGAGTTGAAGGATCTGATAAGCACAAAAACAAAACTAAAGTCATTCTCTAGTTGATGCCACTGGTTGCAGATACTTTCTCTCCACATGCCTGTAATTGACAGAGTGTTTGATGACCTTTTTTTCTCCTTACAGGAATAGGTTTTTCACTCCTGTACCAATCCTTCTCAGTGGTCACAGCCCTGTATTTCAGAAAAAGGTTAGCAACAGCATATGCAATTGGACGTTCTGGAATGGGTTTGACCTTTGCGCTTGCTCCATTTACTCAGCTGCTTTTGGACCAATACGCTTGGCAAGGTATGTAGGCAGGACATTTCTGTTAATACGAAAGCAGGTGGCGGTGCCATTTGATTTTAGGTGTATCTCCTACATTTTGGATTCTGAGCTATCATTGTCTCTCACAGGGGCGATATTGATTCTTGGTGGTCTCATGCTGAATCTGGTGGCCTCAGGGATGCTTCTGCGACCCATCAATGTGAAGCCTCAAGTGTTAAACCCTACATCTTCTCCCATCCAAAAGAGCCCTGCTGTTTCCCTGAAAAGCTCCTCAGAAAAGGACTACACTAAGACATGTATGAATGGATCCTCTCACTTATCCAATGGAATCTCCAAATCACACTTATTCCCATCCGCATCTCCCGTTCACAGGGACTCTGAGAACCTGGGAGAGCAATCTACTCAGGGACCCGAGGACCAGTCAGTGAACCCGGAACTGACGCGATTGGTCCTCAATAGTGCGAATGGCCACGAGCCTCCCCATGACTTTGGTCAGTGTAAAACTCCAGATCCAGACTGCTCTGCAGAGTCTAATGGTAGCATGAATGGGTCCACAATCACTGGATTTCCCTCACATGTCAGCACACCAAGTGAGGAGACTGTCAAAAGAACCAAAGCACTGGATTTCTCTCTGCTAAAGGACCCATTCTTCACCATCTACACTTGGTCTGTGGTCTTCAGTCAGCTGGCTTACTTTATCCCCTATTTCCACCTGTCTGCCCGGGCCAGAACCCTGGGCATTGATGCCATGGATGCGTCATTTATCATCTCTGTGGCAGGTGAGGCACATATTGTTTTCATTTTCCAATTTAAAAGAATAGCTTGATATTTTGGAACATTATGCTTATTTACTGTCATGACCAGGACTAGATGAACCGCTCAACACATTTTCATGTCGCTATGGTGAATATGTAGCTTCAACCTATAGCCAGATAAGCCTAAAGCCTAAACCTGCCGAAACAGCTTGGTGGGCCTCCCCAATCTCCGCTCATCTCGCTCATCTCGCTCATCCCGCTCATCTCGCTCATCTCATCTCAGCTGAACCTCTCAGTGGAGATTTAAACTTTTAAAATACAAAATATCAAGTTAGCATAGAAACAAAGTCCTCTGCCCATATGCCATATGTAGCCGAAAACTCCCCATCCTATTCTTTAATTTTAATCAGTCCAAAAATTACACATAATTATACCATTTGATGCAGCAAATGGTGTGATTATAAATATAAACTTTTTTATTTATATAAATTGTTTTTTATTAATCTACACTCAAGTCAATTAAAGACGGTGTTATAAACCCCATTTGTTATCCAAAACCTGACCACCCAGCACTCCCCGCTCCCATCTGGCTGCCATCTCAATCAAAACCAGGCATACTTGTGCTCACATGATTTTATACCCTCTTGGCTGCACTGTTGTATAGGCAGATTAGATGCTAGTCGTGCATTTGGATGTCTAAAATGTGGATAAAACCAAAAGATAAGCCTTGTGCTTTTGCATGTACACAAGTTGTGAGTGTTTTGTGTGTATTATGCTCAATTGTATCCATATGCTGCCAAATGCTGTGAAATGTGACTTGTAGCAGTAGCTTCACAGTGACTGTGAACAGGGGGGCAGGGCTTCTCTAAAATTTATTTCAAAAGTCCTTCTTCAACTTCTAGGCATTAATTATTTGTGAGCTACTCAGACTCTGCAGTCTTATGTAATGAATGTGCTTACATAAAAGCTGAACTTTTGTACCCTGGCCAGGGTGGATGGGTTCAGTAGTATGCCATTGATGAGGCCACTCAAAATGAACAGAAACATCACAACATCTGCACTAAGAGTGCTTAGTCAGGCTCTTTGAATAATTTAAATGCTTCAGATGAAGTTATGCATTTATGAGTTGCATGCATCTTTTTTCTTGACCTTCCCTTAGTATAGTTTGTTATTATAGAGACTATCAACATGGAATTCCTGTTGCTGGAATTCCATACATTCGTTACTCTTTACACATCTGGTCAGTGTGAAATGTCAGTGTTTGAATTATGCATCAATGCTATGTCCTTGCAACTTATGGTATGTACCGTAGCCTGGTTTGAAATATACTGTGTTATCTTTGTCAGCATTAATGCAACAGCAGGTGGAAACTGCTGGAGAAAACAAGGACAAAAACAGAAAGAGGGCTAAAGAAATCACTGTGTCCTGCTTGGAAAGCTAGGATGAAAATGTTTAGGGATTAAATGAAAACTATAACCCTCCTGTACAACATTACTCAGGATGCACTAATAATAACTGACAAATGAGTAGAAAGGGCTCTTAAACTAATCTTTATGGGATTCATGCATTTGTAACAAAAACAAGGGGACATAGACGTCTGAATTTTCTTTGAATTTTTCCCGTGGTTTTACAAATATAGGGTTTAGTCCAACAAGCAGTGAGACTGATTCCTTTGACTTGGACACATTGGTCCTGTCACATTTTCTGCTCATGTGCACTGTAATGAGAGAAAGAGAGCTAGGGAGATGGGGTGCCACAGACCACAAAGCCACCGTCCCAGTGTTCTGCCGTCTCTCTTTTCCCGACCCAGCACTTGTCATAGAGGCCCATTGACTCAGCTGGGCAAAGGGAGGCCACTACCGTCCGGGTCAGTCTTTTCGTCAACCCTCAGCCACCAACACTGGAGCTAACTGTAGTCGCTAAGCAACCGCTAACTGAGTAAAGTTTCTGGCGTGGTGACAAGTGGGGCTCCCAATTTTGTTCAAGACCAGTTCTAAAGTGGCTGATACTTTGCAGAGAAGCACTGAAGCAGCAAAATGTACAAAAGAGGAGGCAAGACAAGCCAACAGCAACCTGGGAAAACCAACATGCCTTTTATAACCCTCGCTTTAATCTAATGACAAACTGTGCGTGTTTGGAAAAAACGGAATGGCATTTCTATACGCCCTGCAACCCCACAGTCTATTAATGTCGAGAGGCATTCACATACCTTCTGTACATGTTAGTGCTACGGGGAGAAACGAACCAAACTAATGATGTCCCAGGCTCACTTGGCTGAAGGTGCTACTTGGAGAGGCCAAGTGTAAACTGCATTGTGCTGAGTTTGAACATGAACAGCTGCATGCCTCCACCAACCTGCTGAGGACAAAACACACAAACAAACTCACAACTTGTATGCATGCAAGCAGGGGACACCACAGGACATTGTCTTGGGTCGTTAAAGGAGGACACATAAACACAGCACAGCTGCCTCATGTCATCTCTCTATCCTTAGAGGAGAGAGACACTCACACTATGTGCTGTTAGGTAAAGAAAGCAGAGGTGTTCACAGACGGGGCACGTCATTATTTATTTACCTGGACTTTATGCAAAGACTTAAATAATGAAACTGTGGCTGGTCATCATAAATTGGCATCCACATTTAGATTTTTTGTAGATGTGTGTAACCTTTATTGCCATGCACGATTTCAGTTGAAAATTCGACATAGTGTATTCAAAATCATTTTAAGAAGAATCTCCATCTGTATTGGGTTCAGCTCATGTATAAATAGCTGCAGCCTGTGCAGTTGTGGTGCAGAGGCTGAGCAGAGGATGGGAAACTATGCATCTGCATGGAACCAGTTTGTTTCATTGATCAATAGCTCAGGGGTGCCTGCCTGTGGCTATTCCTGCAATAGTCAATACCCTGCAGTTTCCGCATTGCATATCGCATTCCAGTTGACCTCAGCAGGGAGCACCTCATTTCTGCTCAGTCATCATAGCCGAGTGGAGCAAACTATCAGTCAGATGGGATGGAGTGGATAATGTGCATAGTTGCGTGTAATACAGATATTGATGTTGTCTCTGACTATTGGTGATTACACTGTCTCACACAACAGAAACAACGGGGATGCTTTTGTATCATGTTGACACAAAAGCAAACCTGTTTTGCATATCTGGTAAATTCTTGATTCTTAATTAGATTGTGTAGGATCCTTCTTCCCTCACATTCTTTTCTTCCTCACTGCGATAGCCCTTTTCACTTCCTGTCTGGGCTGTGATGGTGGTCTTTGACCTTATCTGGGAGTGCAGCTTATTTGCGTTGGCTCCTCCTTTAGCTAGACACCAATCAGGCATAACATTATGACCACCTGTGCATTTTAATGCAATCCAATACAGTGGCTCTGCTGTGAATTCTGCTTTGACAAGGTTATAATTTCTCAGTTTCTAAGTGAAATCATTAGAAAGCCGATATGTGTTGATTATTGTCAAAGTGAGAAGTGGAGTCATACTGGAGTGCATTAAAAGAAGAGGTGCTTCTAATGTTTTGGCCACCTCATTAATTTTAAAAAGGGTGGCAAAGCTATTAGAACCACCTCTTCCTTTAAAAGAAGTGTGTAAATTAAGTTTTGCCTTATTTTACACACATTTGTCCACTTGTTACACCACTGATGTTACTTGACACTTTGCAGAGCTGTGGCTGATTTCGGTCTCTTTCTTTAACTGAGCTCCTGACCACTGTGGTCTACTGTAGCCGTGTTTGTACTAAAGTCCTAAAGAACAAATATATTTATACATATTTAGGTTTTAATGATACAAATGTTGAGGAACCATAGTTTTTTTTATTATGAAAATTATTTTTGGTATTTTTTTGTAATCACAGTACTAATACAGGTGAATGCAAATGATCTTGCAGTGGGTGAGAAGTGAAGCAAGCATCTCCAGCGTGGTATACATAGTGTTGCCTGTGCGGAATATACGTATATGTAATTACTTCCAGGGCAAATAAAATCAAAACTGGCTGGTATTTTTATATTTTTTTGAAATGCTTCAGTAAATCTAGTCTGCTATGGTTAACGTTTTTGAATCTCTGAACAATTTCACTGTAGTGGTATATTACCTTTGAATAAATGGGTCTTTGTATAGTAAATTTCAGTAAATCAAGTTCAGTAAATCAGTGTTACAGCTTCTTTGACATTATCTTTAAAACTTTGTGCCAGATTCTCTTCCACCCGTCCATCCACCTCATCTGTGTGCCTCTGTTGCAGGTATCACAGAGACCATCGCCCAGCTGGCCTCGGGCTGGGTGACAGACAAGAATCTGTTCCATATATATCACTACCACAAGGCTTACCTGATCCTCTGTGGCTTGGTCAACCTGCTCTCCCCACTGGCAACCTCCTACATCCTGCTGATGGTGTACGCTGTCTTTTTTGCCACCTTCTGTGGTGGCTACATGGCCCTGCTGCTGCCTGTTCTAGTAAGAGGACCACCCCATTTTAATATGCCTGTGTATTCACCAGGAGTGTATTTTTTTCTGTTGTTATGTTATAGGTTTCGAAGATTGCATAATTTCCTAGAAAATAACTAATTAAAGTACAATGTTCAATGATTGTGCCAAAACAGTTAATTCTAATTATGATAATTGGGGAAAGTCATTAAGATGAAGAGTGAGGTTTCCTCTAAACAGGATTAAGAGTCACGCAGCCATGCAGGAGCTCTGTACGGCTGTAGTAAACAGTGCTTCAGGCAGGGTACACCCAGGGTACATCCAGGACAGGTTTAATAAACCTCAAATACCACAGCACAGAACTATCTGTAGACCCTATGAGTGCCAAATTACATAAACCTTTCATGGAAACCTGCATGTAAATTATTAGGAAATTACAGATCTGTAAAATGAACAGTTGCCTTACTTTCGATGACAAATTAAACTGAGCATTGGGCACAAAATAGTTTTCCAGAAACTCTCAGGTTACGTGTTTTAATTCCCTCAGATGTGTAATGTCCTCTCTCAGTATCATTTGACTTTTCAAACAATCCAACAACCGTCAGTCACAGTATATCATCATTCTGTAGTTCATTTACCATACAAGACTCTACAGTGTTTTTATCTGTGTGTGGGGACTTTTGTACCATGTAAAGGTGAAATGGCTTCATTACATCATCACTGTGTCATGCACAAAAAGGAAAAGTATCTTTGAAGCAGAGAATTGGAGAGGTTTCTCAGTTGCCATCCTGGGCGGAAAATATTAGCTCAGCGTATCCAGTATCTTTAGGTCATGTCATACCTGAAACCAAAAAGCTGAAGTCATATAGTATGAAGTGCAGTTTCACTGGGAGGTGGTTAAAGTGCCTCTGGACCTAAATGATTGAGTGAGGTCAGTTTTTCTTTCCCTGAATTTCTGTGGTATAGTGACAGGACAGTCCTGAAACATGCTGTCATCTCTTGTAGGGGCTGTTGTAAGTGTGTAAATGCACTTTGAAATTCAAATGAATGACAAGCGCTATGTTTTTTTCTAACATCACACTTAGCATTACTAATGTTTTCATGCTACACCATTCTTACATCAGTCATGGTTAAAAGGCAGTGAAATACACGTGCAGTTTCAGTGTTCGGCTGTAGTATTCCAACAGAGTATTTTCCGTGTTCAGTAACCGCTGCCAACACGGCCATATTTGTATTATTTGTGGCATTCCTCTGTCATTAGAAGACAGAACCCACAACAATGTGACGTGTTGAGACAGCGGCAAGCTTTCTTGGCCATAGCAAACCTTCACTGTTTATAAAGGTTTTATGCCAATACTCTGTTAATGATGTTGATTAGCTGCATAAATACGTGTGTGAATCGCATCATTGGCTGCAGCAGCCAGTCACCGGTCACACACTGAATCCCACTGCAAAATAGCATAGAATTAATTATTATGTGTTTATTTTATTTTGATTTTAAGTTTGGGTTTTTTGTGCACAGCGCAGATTTTATGTGTGCGAAGACCGCGTCAGCCGTGCGCAATTGCGCACGCATGCAAGAGGGAACAGTGGTCATAGGTGTCCAGACTCGCCTGGCCACTACAGGTTCCATCCTGCCCCTCTGTCTTTGCCATTTGTTGTGTCAGTGTGAGGTTAAACTTGGGAGTTTCTGCTGCAGAGACAGGCAGCAAACTACTTGCCTGGCCTCCATGTCTAGAGAACAGGCCCCTTCACCTTTTTCCGTCCTGGCTTGGCCATGGATACCTAGATTGCCATTACATCTGTCCTTTAATTACTCTATAAGACCGTGCTGCATCGGCTGAGGAAAGCCTGCCATGTTTCTGAGAAATGTTCCAGTGCGTTGACACAGCAATGCAGAGAGCAGAATGGAGGTAGCACGGGCGTGGACTGTGCAGAAGGACTTAGTGAATCGTAACCAAAGACTTCCTGTTGTTATGGCCGACATTACACCAGCACAGCTGCTTCAGGGGAATGGTAGTTGCAGTTCCAGGTGTGTCTCAAAGAAGTATCCATGCGTCCTGACCTCGAAAGGTCATTTCCCCTATACATATCATATGTGACATGTAGCAGAGAGATGGTCACTTCACTCAGAAAACCTTGTGCATTTTGTCTTTGCAAATTTATCCTAAAAAGGAGTCAGAGTTTCCGCCATAAAGGATTTAAGCAACACATACAATTTTTTTATGTAAATTGAGATTAATTAGACTGTTTTTTTTAATTGTGTGTTTGCACACTTTAGACAATCAATTAAAAAGCATTGCTTAACATTGTCCAACACTTAGAATACTAAGATGTTAGTCGTATGTAGGCAGGTGTTGGTTTAGTTTGCTTCATGAAGGTAGCCTATTTAAATCAACTTTAAAATCGATATTTTAAACTCACAGTGAATTGATCATGTTGACCCATACAGCCATTAAATTATAATTGTGTGCTCTGGGAAGCATTTGTTGCAATAAGTTAAGTAATGTGACCTATATTTGATTGGTAAAAGGCTGAAATATTGTTATGTTTACATTCCAAATAATGAATGTTGTTGTGCTCTGCAGGTAGACCTTGTGGGACATGAGAAAATCAACAGCTACATGGGCTTCTCAATGTTCTTTGTAGGCCTGGGCTGCCTCACAGGGCCTCCGTTAGCAGGTAAATGGATCATGTCTCGGAAAACCTTCAAGAGTCACATACATGCTAACATGCTTTTGCACATACATCTGCACTGCCTGCATATAGGATTGTAGCAATCAGTTTTTGCATGTGATTTGTGACACAGGGGGCAAGGGCTTGTTTGAACACATCTCCCTTTGTGTTCTTATGAGTGTGCGCAGAAAGGGTTAGTGAAAAGGTTGATAAGCCTCTCTTATGAATATATATATATATATATGTTTGGGTGGGGGTTGCAGCACATATTTTCATGGGGCCCTGAATACTTTGCAGTGCTCCCAAGTGTGTGAATGTCTGTCTGTGTGAATGCAGTCACCGTGGAGTGTGAAAACTGAAACACACAGGAGAAATGAATCCTATACAGTAGTTAGTTCAGCCCTCAGTGCAGAGTGGGGTGTTGGAGTTGCCTTAAAGAAAATATACATTAGGGTTATTAGGTCAGATTTCATTCTGTCTACAGACAAGGCCGATCAAACCGTCCCGATAACAGTGTGTTAACAGTAGAGGGATTCTGTCTAAATGATGGCAGATTGTCTTTGTTAGTCTTAGACTTCTTCTGTTAATGCTTTGTCAGTTTCATCCCTTTGTAGCAGATTCCTTCTAATCAACTACTATGTTTCAGTTATTAGATAAAAAAATACTAGCAGCATCCTCTGTTTAACATATAAATTGGTGTATGTGTACTAAAATGTTTCATTTTTAAATGATTAACACCTAAACTAGCACAGAACTTGAGCCTTATCATGACAAACAGTTATTCTGTGAAAATGTGCTACTTCCAGGAAAAACAAGTCTTCTTACCCTCGATGGAAACATTTGGCCTCAGTTAAAGTGGGGGGCTCCTTTGGACCTATAGAAAAGTTCCACACCCACTGTGTTAGGCAATCCCCTCAGAGGAGCTTATAGATTTTGGAGCTGACACGTGACTGATGGCCCCCTTTAGGGTGGTACGGAAATAGCATGTGGCTCTGTTTACTGTCCCTGTGGTCCACGTAAAAAAGAAAAAAAAAATTGTTAGGCAAACTCTGGTTCCTCGTTCAAGCCACAGGTCATGTTAGCATCCCTGTCGTCTAGTTCCACCCGCCATGATAACCAACTGTCTGTTAACTGTCTCAAAAGCAGTTGTATTATGATATACCTCCTTTTCATCTGTTTGAAATCGCATGCCAATATAGATCATGTAAAGAAAGTAATTAATAGCGCATTATGGAAAAAGTCACCTACTGTATGTTTCCATATAGATGCATGCTAACTGTAGTTTGTAAGTTGGAACTAGTTTACTGATGATTTATTAGCCATTAATCTGAATTGCTAGATTGTTACAGTATTTATCTGGGGAAAATACTGGATACTTTACAGTGCATTAGTTATCTTATATATATATATGTTAATATCTACTAATACTCTGCATTTATTGTGCTTTGGTGCTTTGCAGGGTTCCTGTACGACTACACTCAGACGTACGACTGTTCTTTCTACCTAGCTGGACTCTGCTACTTGATCTCCTCCATCTCTCTGTTCATGGAGCCACTGGCTCAGCGCTGGAAGGCCAGGAAGAAACTGGCTCAAGCCACAAAAGCTGAAACCAGCTGTAAGACCAATGGCTGCTTCACCTCTGACCAACTGCAGAACAGTGCAGTTTAGAATGAAACCCAGGACAGGCCTTCAATGTTGAACCAACAAGCTCATGACTTGCCATGGGCCACAATGCAGAACTGCATCTTAAAGTTGGGACCCAAGTGAGCCTAATATCTGCAGGAGCATGGCATGGCCAAGGAGAAGACACTTATGACCAGAATTATATAAATTCTAAGAATACGGTAGTCAAGTCAGGACATTTGTGAACAGATTATGTTGAACTCTTAAAAAGCCAAAATGATTGTGTTCTGCAGCTTGTTCTTATAAGAGGTAAATGTATCAAAACGGAAGACAAACCCCTATATACCGTCTGATAAATGTTATCATAAGCAGCTAAGAAGAAGCGTATCTGTTTGCCTATCATTTGCCAATGCAATAACTATTTTTTTCTCAAATCAATTTAAAGTAACTTTGTACTGCCTAAAACTATGCAGTTGAGCCTGAAATCTTCGAACGTCTTTCTACGAGGCAATGAATGGAAGCACACGTCACTGAAGTTGGGATTTCTTGGGAAGCATTTATCTGTCTGTCTGTGTCTGTTAACATGTTCTCATTAATGTGCACTTTGGGCTAAGTTATAATTTTGCGTCAGGACATTTCCTTTGACTTTTAACGGCCAGATACTGGGCAGCCACCTAAGTGTAGACTGTGTCTGTGACACAGCCCGTTAGTTGCTCTACAAAGCCAAAAAGCAATAATTTTTTCAGTGGTTTAAAAGAGAAAAAGGTCTATGCTGCCCCTACCAGAAATGTTCAACTAGTGTGCTTTTTGTCTAGCAATGCACATTCATTGATATTTATACACTACCTTTATTATGTAACAACTTCAGCCTACTTTCATACATACACATCATTCACACTGTAATTTCACTATTTGGATTTCCAGATATCTTGATTACAACTTTAGTCACCATACTAATAAATGAGCACATTTTTCTGCCAATTTTAACAATTATGTCATGTTTAATTGTTTTCCTTTCCTTTTTAGCCTCTTCATACTCATATATATTTAATTAAAACATTATCCTTCATCATATTAACTCAACTATTGGATATTTTAATTTTATGGAACCACATTTTTAATATAATGTATGTGTATATGTTGGTGTATATGTTGTCTGGTGACACAAACTTCTACCAATGGATCACTGAAGGGAACTGGGAGGTTCAACTAAAATTTCAGCAGTTTATTTCAGTACCTGCACATGAACTGACCTTTCAACTTCTTTCACACACCGTAACCCTTAAACCCTTTTATGCAATGTAAAATATGTAAACATGTCAACTGCTTTCATCTCTTATGCTGATAGTGCCAACATACCAACAGATGCTTCAACTGGTCACAGTGCACACAGGTCAGCTGAAATCTCAACCACTCAAATTTCAAGAGACAGTTTAGCTGCTTTCAATTATATATGTCAACTGACAAGCAAACTGCTTTAATCTTTTACTCCTGAACTGGTATTTGAAGTCATGTAACACTTCAATACTCACACACTGCTCACACACCAACAAACTTTATCTCTAGTGTTTCATTGACCACTTAAGTGCTTTCATTGTTCAGTATAACTGAAAATGGCAATTTAACTCCTTTTACTCTGCAAACGTTCAGCTGTTTTCAGCTTCTCCTTTACAGCTCTGACAACTTACAGGGAACACATTTACAAGTGAAACTTCAAATGCCTTTAGCTATTAAACTACAGATTTTTTCAGTTCTTCATCTACAACTCACACTTTAGATACTTTTAACATACTCCTAGGAGGCACCTAGAAACTGCCTTTCTTCCTTTGTTGTCAAGAATGAAAATATGTTTTTAAATATCTCAGTGACATTATCTTTCAGTTGGAAACCCTGCAGCGGGTTACACCCAGCTGATCACATGTAGGATGGGTGTCAGATCCTCCCTAGATAAACAGCTCATGGTAATGGTTGCAAAGATACCAGCTCACACAAGAACCAGTCTGTTTGGTCCAGGTCCAAGTGTTTTTATGTGTGAATGTGTGTTAAGTATGATTTTATAGATTCGGTCGGTAAATCTCTGACCAGCTGTGTAACAAAGATGTTTTATGTCGCCCACCCTTCACAGTGCCTGCACAGTCAGTTAAAGGAAATGCTATTTAAATTTTTATTGCATTTATTCTTGGGACTCTGTTAATTGCTGAATCGTTTTTATACAATAGATGTTTCAGTTTTCATTGAATGAATTTTCACAACTGTTTGCCTTACTAGCTCCTGTACTGTATCTTTACTAATCTGTGATGTCAGCCAAAGACACATTAGAAACCTACCAATAACTTGAAGATTAATATTAGTTCAAATTCATGTGTATAATTTCGACCAGTCTGGCCCTGGACCCTGTAATGGACATGTGCTCTGTTGTGCCGCCCTCTTGTGGAAGAGGAAGGCTTCTACTCAAGGAATGCTATCTCAATTAGTCCCGAATTATTTCCCCTCAACTCATTTTCACAATACTGAGCAAGGCTCTTTGTATTGTTTCAACACCTACAGTCATGCATAAAGCTCTTTTGGCTCACAGTTGCATTTACCACCAATATGCTTTTGTGACTGCTGCCCACAGAATATTTTCTACTGTAAAACTTTATATAAAAGTGCTGCTTTAAACGTGAATTTGGATTGGGATTATTTTACTTGTTTGTTACCTGGAAAATGTAATTTTAAAGCAATATGTTGACATATTTTAATGTCTGTTGGACTGAAGTCTGATAGCATTAGGATCTTTTTTGTTTTGTTTTCTTTGTTGTTGCTGACATTGCATTTCTGGGTGAAACATTGTTTAGTCACTATTCTGGCTCCTGGATTAACTATTCCAGCTTAACCAATCGTAGATATCCTGTTTCAATCCACTTTTTAAAGCCTTTTACAGTGTGCATTCAACTGTATTAAACTGATGTTTGACTGTTCTTGGGTGATTCAAAGTAATACATACCAGAATTGCAAATAACTCAAATTGCTACAGATTTTACATATTTTATTGAAACATTTGTTAGACATAGAAACACGAATAAGCAAAATATCATGTACATTTTATTACATCAATACTTATCAGGGGTTTAAAGGTACACTCTGCAAAAGCTTGATGCATGTATAGCAATAAACATCAACTTTAAGGCTTTAAGGCTAACAGTTTTTCCAATAAAACTTTCAAAATCTAAAAAAAACTTTAGAAAGGCTTAGATTACTTACATAGGAGGACACCTGATGTCCGATAGTTGTTGGTGGCCTGGGAACAAGGTGATGCACAACCTGCTGTCCAGTGGAGTTCTGTATAGGACAGATGCAAACATGTTTCAATGTTAACAGCAGTTTAAAGTGTTTATTGGTCACTTAATTGCTTTGAAAGTAAATTATGAAAAATGTTTGGTATTGCACATTCATTCTGAGAAATCTAAGTAACAAAAATGCTCTGCTGTCCAAACTGAAAACATAAATCAAATGTGACATTTTAATTGGCTTATTTTGTGGCTTTTATATTGAGATGTCTGTCAAATAAATCAGTTGATCTTTCTCACAGTAATGTATGAGAAAACGTAGCATACATTGTGAACTGAGAAGGTTCTACAATGCAACATTGTAAACCAGCTGACACTATTTTACAAATATTGTGTATAAGTAAAACGTTTTCCTAAATTGGGAAATCTGATTTTGAAACAAACTCTCCAAAACACAGTCCAGTGGAAGTTTTTGTTGCTCCAGTAGCATTTGATGAGCTGTGATGTAAAATAATTCAGTACACTTACTTTGCTACAAAACAAATTTGAAGTACTTGCACTTTGCTACAAAACTTTCCATTTTACACAACTTTACACTTTACTATTAGATTTCATATTGAACATTTTGCTGGTAATACTTATGTAATTTTACTTTATGTAATATTTTACATGCAGGACTTTTACATGTAATTGGGTAGTTTTAAACAGCTGTATTTGCACTTTTACTCCTAGTTAAAAAAACAGTTTGATTGGGCAAGTCTCACTGTAACATTAAGGAGTTACAAAGCATATTTAGTTGTGTGCTTCTCATTTACAAACCTCTATCAAATAAATACAGCCTGCGTACACTGGGAGCTGAGTAAACCATCCTGACATCAGTAAGAGGAGGTGCAGACTGCAAGAGTAAAAATGACTGTACATAAACAGGGTTAATTTCACTGGCTATATTTCGATTACTAACAGGTGCCATGTGATGCCTTTGTAATGTCCTGGGAATTTGACATTATTCCTCTCCATTTCATTAAGTTTTTTTAACTGTAGACTCCCAGTCTTCCATACCAGAAGCCAATTTCTTGTTTTTTAAATTAACTTATAGTATTTAAGTATAATTTCTATAACAGTGAACTGATTACACTTCAGGCTTTAAGAGAAATAATCTGATAATAGCTTAATTTAGCCTAATTACAATCCGTGACCAGGAATATCTTAATAGACCACCTTCTTTTATGATTCAGTTATAAAACTGCTTGCTTTATAACTGAATTTACATCTTAATCAAGATCCTTCTCATACATTACATTAACCATATCTACTTTTCCCATCACTAACATAAATTATCAAAATGAATTGGATGAATATGATTAATGCTGCAAAAACTAAATGTTGAGTAGTTATATCAGTCATCACAGCAGTGACTTTTACTGTAAAAACTCACAAAATGTTAACTGCCTCATATCTAAGCATTTCAATCTTTCATGTAACAGTCATTTTGTCATTTATGTAATCAAAAGCCAACCTTTTACTAAAGCCCTTATTCAAGTGCTCAGAGTCCATCTATCATATTTCTGGCTGTGATGAACTAAACATTTCTGTGGGCCCTAAATGTCCCAGTTATCTTACACTAGGGTTTGGGATTTCAGCCAGTTGCAATCAGTAAAAATGATAACTATGGAAAGAAACCTGTGTGCCATACTGCATTCGTTCCTGTAAACTGTGGTGTTGACACTTTATACTTACCGCTGCTGCCTAACCCACCGATACAGACCTGGCAGGCAGCACTTGTTGTCCTTACTCACCAGTTGTACAGTGAAACCAGCTCTGTCCTGGCTGTTGGGTGTGCATGAGTGTGATGTATCAGGTAGATGAGTATGAGAGAGGAAAAGTAGTTGCTCCACAGTCCTCAAGATGGCAATGTTTTTCTAGTGACGTAAGGGGTCCTTCTCAGCACAGGACACAGCGATAAGACTAAAATGGAAGGCAGTGGGAAACTTTCTTTCTTGTGTAAAGTGGCCTGAAATTTGTAAAGGGCACTTTACAAAAAAAAAAGAGGTCTCCTAGAGGAGGAGGTGGGTGGGATCAGCGGTGTGGATTCCTTCCAGTGGTGTCAAAAAGAGTAAACAATTTGGCCTGTTCTGTTTCTTTCCCATGCTGCAGCAGATCTCATTATACAGCAGCGTACAGCCTCAGCACAGCAAACACTTCTTCACTCTTCTCCTCGGAGAGAGTTCAATCAGAGGAGAGCACAAAGACGGGGGAAAACAATATTCCTAGCTGAGCTGAGTTGGCCATTCCTCTTCCCTGAAACAAACATTAGGTCAAATCAAATCATAACTGGGCAAAGTACAATAAAGACAAATCAGCCCAGTCGTTCAGCTTGGCCTCTGCAATGAGACAGCCTGAACAGTATCTGCTATGGAAATTTCAGAGCGGTGTCACCCACAATCTCCCGAGCGGAGTGTGTGACAGGCGGTGATGGGATTTCCTCAGCTCCTATTTAGAACCAGGAACAACGCACATGAAAACTTTTGAGTGACCGACCAGGGAAGACAGCAGGATACTTGGACATGCTGTTGTTTGCTCCAGCCCTCGCTTCCTGGACTGCACCGCTGTCCTGAATCTGCCAGTGTTTCACACTGCAAACTGCACTCTGGCTGTAAGCAGGGGGCAGCGGAGGCTCCTCGATGCTGATCAGGTGTTCACAAGCCGACAGGAACCAGTTGAGGGTATTACAGGAAATCAGGGGGGAGTAATTTATGTTGGGCAACTTAGGAGCTGAGAACAGGCCTGTGAGCATACAGCGATCCTCACACAAAACAGGGGTCGCTCTTCGCTGGTGCTAAACAAACTGCAAATCGTTCCCCTTTTCGTGTGCAGAAACAAAACTTCAAGTGACAACTCCTTCGAAACACAATAAAGTATGGCAGCTTGTTTCTTCAATTCACTTCCATCGAAGAAACAGGTTTCCCTTCAAATGAACAATTTATTGATAATCGGTCACATTAGGTGCCCAAACGCACTTTCAGGTATGTCAACAGCTTCGGATGAGCTCTATGGATTTTCCTTTCCCATGACAAAGTGTACATTGCTCAATTTTCCATTTTAAACAGAAGTCAGCACAGGTGCGGGTGGGCTACACAACTTAAAAGCCTCATCAGTGAGGAGTCACAAACACTAGGTTGCCTTCTCCGCAGAGATTTTCAGCTCTGCATTCGTCTCCTCAGGAGTCCAACGTTGCAGTGAGTGTGATGTTGACACACAACAACTTCCCCATACATGAATATTTTCAATACATTTAAAACCAAACACAAACATTTATAATTTGGAGTGGATTACTATTGCATGGCAAACATACAATGGCAAAATAAAATAAGTAAGCCAGCCTTGGGAACATGTTGGCAGGCAAAAGTAAATTTCTTTGAAATTTAAACCTTTAAAATTGTAATTAAAACATTAACTGTTAAAGTACCACTAAAACCTTAAAATTACAAAGACCTACTTACTGAACAAATATTAGGTTTTTGTTACTTTGTACCAACAATTTACTGAAAATTATTATTACTTTACGAAGACTGGTTCCAGAGCAAAAAAAAAAAAAAAAACTATAAAATAAAAAAATAAAAAACTGTCCAACGTCAACACAAAAGTATCTAAGCTTTTTATCCATTACCAGTGTAGTTTTCATGTCACATTACACCACCATTTTTAGGTAGGGATGCACTAAATACAATATGAAATAAAAAATATGAAAAGCCTATAGTATATCTTTTGCTATACTATGTGTATCGTGTTATGGGTTGTTCCCTGGGCAATGTTCTTACATCTGTTACTATTCAGCATTCCACATAACGTTGACATGACAATTTAGTTTTACCAATAGCCTGGGCACACACTGGGTTGATTAGTGCTCCAATACTTACAAACACAATTCCAAAAAAACATGAGTCTAAAAAAAAAATTATTCAAACAATCGACAATGTTGCTAACTGAAATGTATGAGCTGTATCTCTAGAGGCTTTTGAATTGGTTACTTTCAAAATCAATTGTGGGAATGCACACATGGTTCAGTATGGGGGGGAATCTAAATCAAAATTTAAATTAGCTAGGGTGGTTGAACAAAAAAAAAAAAAAAAAAAAAAAAAAAACACACACTGGAGCATGGTGTACTGGAGAAGAGTTGTGTGTGATGTGCTGACCTTTAAAATATGAACAGGGATTAATCTGCAAAGAGATTAGCTTTGTAGCTGCTGGACTAAATCATTCACTGCACCTTTCCTGAATTAAAAAAAAGAAACGCTCATCTTTCCATTAATTCACCAATACTTGATTATACTAGAAATATTATTGCACTGTTCAAAGGTTTGAAAATTGTATCTTTTGATTCCTTCATGTAAAGTCAGAAGAAGACACAATAACACCACAAGCACAATCTAAGGCAATACAGTTCAACAGCCCAGAAACCATATTTGAACTTTTTAAAACATGTTTGTGGAGATACATATTCTTTTTTTTGGTAACACTTTGACAGGAATATGTAGATTTAAAGAGGCCATATTAAGTGAGGCAAATGTTTACAACTGTGCTGTGGTGAAGTGTTATTGTGTCCACTCATTTCTTTTCTGAATTTTCAAGTTCTTCGCTTGTGATAGATCTGGGAAGCTAAAATTTAAACCCTGTCAATGACCCATTTTTTCTAGATAATTGAAATGTTTTCCTTAAATGCTACTGTAAGTTTATGACTTAGTGAGCTATCCATACACTCTTTTGAAAATCACTTCAAACACACACCTTTTTAGTTTTAAAGGAGGGCACAGTTTGTCCTTTTAGTGGATTACATAGCAACATACAAACACTCAAGAACCATACTAGTGTACCCCATAATGCAGAACACACAGCATGCAATAGTTACTGACATACAGCAGGTGTTTTGTTTTTTTGTTGTTGTTTTTTTTTTTTTTTTTTTTTTTTTTTACATGAACTTAGTGTGTTCTGATTTTTTTTAAGATGCTCCACGAACCACAATCATGACCAGATAGTCCTCTTCACTTTTAGCCAGAGCTTTGGCAGAGGAATCCAGGAACTGCTGGGAGAAATCACAGGGTGGGAAAGCATGAAGAACCCCCGTGTTGTCTTTATCTCTGCTCCCTCCCACAGGCAGGCTGATGACACCAGCAGCTTGCTTTTGGTTGAGGTAGGACACCAGGTTACGAAGCGGCCGCTGAGTTGAAGCTGCAGGGTCGGATGAAGACGTATCCTCTGTGGTTCCTGGGACCGCCAGCAGGATTGCGTAGCCGCCGGGACCTGCCACCTTGATGCGCCGGGACACCTCGTCAAGTTTGGGCTGGTCTAAACGGAGACGCTGGGTGATTTTGAGCTCATTCACTTGACTCCCTGTTGCTCCGTCAACGAGCAGGTCACTGGCTACATTGTGGTCACCCTCCAACAGGTGCATGTTTGCTGGGAAATTGCTGTTTTTCAGCAGCAGCATTCCATGCCAGGCCAAACTGAGTTTAGTCCCATCTGCTTTGGGTGGCAGGGATCCTTTGGAATTGCTCTCAGAACGTTCTCTTTTGGCGGGCCCTTTACCACCATCACCTGCTTTTCGCTTACGCTCGCCAACTGCCGAAACACTGCTGCTTGAAGGAACTTTGTCAGAGAGATTCTGAACTTTGAGTCTCCGTTCAGCACCGCCTCTTTCCAGGCTGCTGTGACGTTCTCGTGCAGGAGAGGTTCTCTCGCCACGGACAGGGCGTTCTGAGTCACTGAAACGACCACCATCTCTGCTGCTGCCTCCAGGACTGCCATCCGGAGAAGCGCGCCTACGCCGTACTGTCCTCTCTGTGCTATCCGGCGAGTGGTCTATATGACGCCCATCCTCCATCACGCGCCGCTTGCGTAGAGGTTCTCGTCCCTGCAGTTCTCGTTCTAACGACCAAGGCTCCTGTGCCCGCCGCTCACGTTCCAAGTGCTCCAGAGGCTCAAAGGGTGAGGCACGTACCCGTTCCCGAATAGCTGGGTTGGCCCACTCTGTCCCAGGGAAGAGCTCTCTCTCCCTGAAGTGAAGTGGTGGTGGAGTCCGTTCCCTGACCCGCAACGATTCAGGGGTAGCACGGTGGACAAACGACTCTGCCACCATGTCAAATGGTGGTATTGGGAGAGGCTGCAAGAACTGCTGCTGGTAACGGTGCTCTGTGTCTGCAAAGTCCACTCTAAGTCTCCTCTCCGGACCTCCCAGTGGGAAGCCCCTCATGTGTGTGCATGCTGCTTGTGCAGCATCCAAACTTTCATACTGAATGTAGGCCCACGTGTCCCCCTTTCTGTAGTCAATGGTTCTTATAGTGCCAAAACGATCAAATTCTCTTGCCAGGGCAGCTAAAGGAACCCATGGTCCGAGTCCGCCAACCCAAAGGCGCGTAGTGGGAGTCGCTTTACCATATCCTATCTTTATAGGGTTGCGGCCCACTATTTTACCAGACATACTAAGCTTGGCTCTGTGAGCCATGTCAAGGTTCTCAAATTTAACAAATCCATATGTGCTGGTTTGTCCCCGCGTAGGTCTCTTAATGTCCACCTCTGTTATGACCCCAAACCTATCAAAAGCTCGTCTCAGGTCTGCCTCTGTAACAGTTATGTCCAGATTGCCCAAAAATAACGTCCGATTTGCTCTTTGGTCATCTTCTGGAGATATAAAATCCTCCTCGCGAAAAGGTGCTCGTTCTGCAATGAAAGCCGGACGTGCCCTGGCTTCAAACAGAGCGAACTCTCGGTCCCGCTCCAGTTCTCTGGGTAATGTGGGCGGCGGGGGAGGGGGGAGCCGTCCCAAGGCCAGCTGCTGAAGCCGATAGTCTCTGTATCCAAGCCCAGTGGGCGAGAGGGGTCTCTGCAAATGTCTGTGGCTCTGAGCTGCGCCGTACAAGTCCCTCTCCACGGGAGAGCGGCTTCTCCTCCGGTTTATGTACACGGCCTCTATTTTCAGCGGCCGGTCGTACAGCACCAGCCGGCCCCGGGCGTGCTTCGCAGCTCGGGCGTCCTCCGGCTTCCTGAAGTTCACAAACGCGATGCGCTCGTCGTTGCTACGGCTGATCTTGACGCTCACGTCTCCGAATTTTTTAAATTCGTGGAAAGAGTCCGTCCTCTATGTCCTCGTCGCTCAGCTGGGTGCCGAGGTCGCTTATTTTCAGGGTTTTGTACTCACTCTCGATGCTGGGCGGCTGGACCCGCGGCTCCCCCCGTGATGTGGTCCTCGCCGAGGCTAAATCCAGCGTCAGGCTCAGGCTGTGGTTTTTACCGACGGAGCTAGCGGCGGCAGACTGACAACTGTGGTTGTTTCCAGTCCGACTGTGGCCGTCAAAGTCTCTGTCTCTTTTCTCACCAAGAAGACTCCTCCTCGTTGAGCCACCGTCGCTTTTCGTCGAGCTGTTCCCATTATTGCTTCCACTGGACACGGACAGAGCCCCCATTTTCTTGCTGGTCGGATGGCATCCTCCCCTGTCTCGAATATCGTCCAAGGCCCGAGAGCGTTTTTTGATCGGCGACCGCTCTTTCCCTTTCATTTCTCTGCACACAGAGCAGACCTTTCGGGCGCCTGTTCGCAATTGTGTTTTTAGCTTTGTTTCTGCCAGTCGGTGCAGAAAACAAACGAAATGAAAAGCGGATTTATTCACTGACCCTGCGGCAACACAACAACAGTCGCCATTTTGTACAGATTAGCGTAAGGACCCACCCCTTTGTCCTGATTGGCTGAAAAGTGGGTGGATAACTTTAAAGTGGCTGTCAATCATCCACGGAGACGCGTACGTAGGTTGGACATCGACGTGCGAACGAAGTCAAACATTGCTCATCGTTTATGTTTTGTGCATATTTGCTCACATATTTATTTCTGTGTTACCAACAAATAACCAACACAAATGTAGGATGAAAAAATGAATTAAGTCAATATTTCGCAACTATATACTGCAGTTATAATGTGTAATTACATAGTGTCACAACCGTTGCTAAACATTATGAACATTAAAACATAATATTTACTTATAGACTAACATTTTTGTGATGGAGTCAATTAATTAGTGGCCATTCGTCATCACGAGACTTGAGTGCGTTTGAACAAATTCACAAAAAACATCTGAAATGAGAAATATAAAGACATCCTGTAGAATATAGTTCAACGTCAAACCACAAGGTGGCAGTGATTGAACAGAGTTCACGGAGGCCCCGGATCCCCATGAGCCTCCAAAGGACAGTGGACGTTCACAGAACTCAGAGGGAAGGAAGTGATAATTAGTCCGGCTTAGTAAGTGAGCCTCACATTTGTTGTTGTCATAACTGTAGGATTTTTGTAAATAAAGAAAGATGACAAATGACACCATAATAAAAAAAAAAAGGCCTAATAAATTAGTTAGGTATATTGAAGAGATTTTCCCTAGTAGTTCTAATTGAATAACTCAAGACGATATTAGGGCTTAAAAAGGTTGAAAAACAATTAGCTGAGGTTGCTGTTTCTATCAAACATTTTTTGGGCAGTTTTGAACTTTTCTTTCTACGTGGGCTTGGCTACTTGTTAACTTGAGGGTTTTTTTTTTTGTAAATGATGAGATGAAAGATCAAAGCACAGAACGATGGCCAGCAGGTAGCTTTACGCATTTTAATGGCCATTAAATCATATTTTTAGTCCATTAATAAGGCTAAGGTAGTAATTTTCAGGCTCTAGTGACAGTCATTGCCCACTGACGCTGACACACAGAGTTATGCTTTGTTATTAACTTCCCGGAGTACTGTGCAGTCTTAACAGATTTCATTTATGTCTGACTAATCAAATAAAGCCTTTGTGGCTTGAAATATTGAATCAAAATCGATCAGTAAACTATACTGAGCTGCAATTATAATTTAGCAAGTCACTGTATTAGAGCTGCTCTGACAGTGTTCAGGAGTTAACTTATGATTTTCACTAAGTCACAGAGTTTCCACTTTTGTTTATGGACAGATAAATTTAATTAACCTGCTCCCTATCTAAAAATAAATATTAAATTAATCCCTGATCCATCATCTGTTTTTTCTTAAGCTTTCCTAAAGATGGTCATCTCCTCAGTCCCATATCCCCAATGACAGGTCGACTTATCTCCTCCACTTAATCTGGGATTTAATCAGAGGGACTATGTAACAGTAAGGGCTGCCGTCTCCCAGGGCCTGGCTGGAATTTGAAGCTGTGGGTGTGGAAAGTGTTTCTGATGGGTTTGTGCATTCTTCTATTGGAACCACATGTTGGTGGCTCAGACAAAACCCCGGCACAGACTAAGGGAATGGCAGCTAATCTGCCCCAGCATGGCTGACGCAGTGAAGCAAGCAAAGGGAAAGGAGAGCCAATATATTCCCCCACAAGGCATGTGCACTCTTGGGGAGTAAATGGAGATTGGAGTGGCTTTGTCCACCAGTGGAACTGTTTTTTTCTCCATTCAAGTTGCATTCTCAATTTTGCACAGATCAAAATGTTTGCACATCTGACATGAATATGTTGGCATTTAGTAATTTACACCAGATGGGATGGTACCATGCGATTCAGTGTTTCCTTGACAATAAAGTAAATTGTTTGGGGTAAAGCACAACAAGGAGATTTCCTGAAAAAAATTATTAGGAAAGCTTTCAGAATAGATTTGAAACTGAGGCCACAGGAACACATTTGAGTTGTATTCCTCCTTAGAAAGAAAACACACGATTCTATACAGGAAGTATTTATAAAACAAATTTAAGAAACTAGATGACCTGGCTTCAATGAATACTACTACCAAAAAGTATGCCCAAGCTAACCCCAATTTCTTCTATTAAACTGTAATTCATTACTCACTTGGTTAGGTTTACCACTGATGCCAGATGTGAATGTGAAGCCAGGCATCTGTGGGAGGCTCCCTCTACATCATCGATACTGAAGTGTGGTGGCTCAGTTAGCTTTTCATTAATGAACCTGCCACTCTTTCCTGATACATGAGGTGCCACCTGAAGGCCTCTTGAAGTGAAGCCAAGTGGGCTGCACATGTCTGTCTGTACACTTCCTGAACACAATGACGCTCAGCTCTAACAGCAGAAACCTTTTTGTTTGTGGCAACTGCAGCCTGGGAAGCATTTTTGCCTTACAACCACACTCCATTTAAAAAATGTGACTTTTCTTTGCTCGCTTGGTTATCATTTTCTTGTAAAGTCATGTCAAAGCTAAAATAATTCATGCTGACATTATTTTTCTACCATTTTCTTTTACCCTTTTAGGGGAAAAAACACTTTCCTACTCAATAACGCAGATGATTTAGATTGAGGCCTTTATTACGGACGCACTATATAGCACAACATACAAAGATTAATATGATAATTACATTTTGTACATGCTTAAATAATTATTTCTTTGGTCCCAGCAATGTGATAAAAACAAAAACTGGAAACAAGAACAATCTAATGAATATGTTGAATTCCGTGCATGAGGCTCAAGTTGCACTCAGTGTTCATGGTAATCCTATTCGAAGGTCTTCAGATTTGTAAAAAGTCTCTTACATTGGCTTACATAAATGTTGAGAGGAAATATCTGAGTCGTATGCTGAGATGGGTGTGTACATCTGGGACTGTATATGGTTTAGGAATGTATTATGCTTGGGCTCAGTCAGTGCATTATGGCGAGCTGGCATTATTGTGGTCATGTAGGCCAGGAGAGGATGCTGCCTGGCTCTTTAGCTTTCATCCGTAGGGCCACCAGGCCTGCTGGCTTGTATTCGGTGTCAGGCCCCTCGATTGACGGGGACCCGAGACCACCTGGAAAGCTGTGAAGCGAGTATAGGCCATTGATGCCTGGATGGTGAGATGGGTGGTGGTGATGGTGGTGGGGGTGGCTGGGGGAAGTGGGCATGCCCATGAAACCCTGCAAATTGCTGTGAGGGTGAGGATATGGACTCATGCAGGATGAGGAGATGGAGTCAGCTCCTAGGACACAACCAGCACCTGAACCTCCGCCTCCCCCTGAAGCTGCCCCAGGCCACAAATTGCTCTGCATCTGGATGGAGACAGATTTAGGACAGGTTTGAAATTTCATAATAATACTTCAGACTTTTCTGTAAACAAATCAAGATGCAAAATCAGCACATACGAGATTGATTTTGTTCAGTTTTTACCAGTAAAAAACAGTGCCACTACAATAAGTATGTGTGTGAGACGGTCTACCTGGTATGCATCATGGCGAGGGAGAAGAGAGATATCGTATGTAGCAGCAAAGTGGTTGCGGACCTCCTGGATCTTCCCATAACGTTCCCGTTTCCTCCACTTGGCTCTACGATTTTGGAACCAAACCTTTTGAATACAAAAATATAGTATGACAGAAATTTTTCAGAAGACAGCAGGTTTTGTTCTCTTATTCTCTTGTGTTTGAATTTAAGGGAATGAACCTGAACCCGAGCTTCAGTAAGCTCAGTCCTCAGCGCGAGCTGTTCCCGGGCATACACATCTGGATAGTGTGTCTTCTGAAACACTTTCTCCAGCTCCTCCAGCTGAAAGGTGCTGAAAGTCGTGCGATTGCGCCGCTTCTTGTTCTTGCCTGACAAGTCAATGGAGTCAGCAATAGAGTCCCCCTGTAAACCACCACCAGGCTCTTTCAGCTTGCCACAACAGTCCGTGCCAATCCCAGGATAGCCTATGGTTTTTGCAGCCCCTTTCTCTCTGACTGAGGCATGCGGAGAACACAGAAAATAGTATACAGTTATACGTATTACAAAAAGATAAATGAAAATGCAAATTCTGCTGATCTAGTCTGGTTTACTTTGCTTGTTCGGGATGTATTGTTGAAGCTCCTCACCTTGGTCAGGATAATTAAAAAAACTGTTCATGAAAGATTCTTTTACCTCAGCAATGCTTTTCTGGTTAAAAAAGCTTATATGTAATATTATTTGTTAGAACTGAATAATGTCTTCTGCAAGATTAGGAAGAACACAAGAAAATTTGTGTTTACAGGATAAAACAATTTAAATTTGTAATGAAACCGTTCATAGCTCTAGAAGATACCCCAACAATTATGAGCATGGGAAACAGAAAAAAACTACTGAACGGCCTATAACTCCATTTTTGCAGCCGAAGAAAGGGGATTTAGCAAGCAGACTTTCATTTGCATATAGGTCTGCTACACATATTTTAAATTCTATATACAAAACGTCAAATTAAACAGGGTCTCACATCAAACAATATGCACATAAAGCATCGCTAAAAGAGTTAAACGTTGTCCCCAAATAAGAGTGGCCAAAACCGTGAGATGCCTGAGAACATCAACACACACACACAACAATGATTCAGCCAAACAGTGTTTGGGAGTAATTTGATTAGCCCAGACAAACCGTCCTTAGGTGGTGAACTCCCTGTGAGTTTGCTTGAATTAAACCCACAAGGCAATAAGTCAAAAACAAGATTGTTGACTGTTTCATTTGGAAATACAAAAAGAAATGTTTGGGGTCACATTCCAAACACAAAGTTTTTAATTCTTTGTGAAACTTCTTGCAATGTCCTTGTCCAAACACGCACATTAAGTATAAGACAACTCGGATACAGCACTGATATACACAGATCAGGCATAGCATTATGACCACCTGTGCAATTTAATGCAACCACATTCATTTTAGAAATGGTGGCCAAAACATTAGAACTACCTCTTCTGATAATGTACGACTCCACCACTCATTTTGACCTCAGTAATAAACACATAGTAGAATTATCACCTTTCACCTCTGGCCGTTTCAACCTAAAAACAGAAATCATAACTTTGTGAAAGTAGAATTCCTGGCAGAGCCACTGTATTGGATTACATTAAATTGCACAGATGGTCATAACGTTATGCTTGATTGGAGTATATGGCAATTTTTTATCTGTTAAAGTATATATTTACTTGAATAATATTACACATTCTGACCTTTAAATTCAGCTAACGGGAAATCTGAAAGCCTTATTTTCCTTCCTGTTACCAGGCCATGAAAGCAGCCGTCCCTCCTGCAGTGTTTGGATGTTGTTGTCTGTGTTCATTATGCTTCACCCTGAGCCCTAACACAAAATCATTCTCCATCTATCTGCAGGCACTCATGCACTGGAAACAGATAATACACTCTGCTATTCTCTTAATTCACAGGGTCCCAACAGAGAGCATTTTTCATTGCAATATTAATTTCCTTGTGTCCATTAGACGCAGCCTCACACCATAGTTCATGCTCCAAATATTCATGACCGCAAACTGGGACCGCAGCAGATTGTACAGCTTTTATCCTGTCAGGGACCCATATCCGCTTTGCCTTCACTTCACTGTGAAATGCAGAACAAAATATATGAAACATATATGTATAAAATGCAAAGAATATAAAGCTGTGGGGATGTAGATCAATTTAAAGGGTCCAATAGAAATAGTAAGGGTAGAAATTTAAACTGCTTATTTTATGGTCCTTGTTGTTTATATTAAGGTTTCCAAATTGTGCAATATGATAGATTGGTCTTTAAAACATATGTTTTATCATGCATTTTAAATGGTCAAAGAAAAATATGCTAGTTTTAAATTCAATTGAATTACCAAATTGAAACTGAAGTGATCCTCCTCTTACTGGAGATTAGGAGAGTCTAAATTCAAGTTTATGCTGCTAGAAAAAAAATCATGGAAGATACAATAGTTTGGTTACGTATTGGGAATTTTTTTTTTGTATGAAGATTGTGTCGATTTTCTAATCTATGAATACATTTAGAAATGTACTAAATACGTTTGGCAGGAATTTTTTTTTGGCTAAACTATATCATAAATACAGTCCAGAGTTCAGCAACATACCAGATACAGTATAACAAATAAAAAAAAGCATTGAACTTCCTAATAGAATTAAATGTAAACGGAAAAAAAGGTTTTATCATGCCGTCCCTTTTATTTCATATGTTTTCAGTTTCCTTAAAAAGAGTTATTTGTTAAACAATGTTAAATGTCACCTCTTAATTAAAATGTGTAAATTACACATTGCCAGTGCAAAAGGTGGTTGCAAATTACAACCGGCAAACTTTTTTAAAAATGTGAAGGTGGTTTTGTTTTCCGTGTGCTGACTTGTCCTGTTGTTATTACTCTGCAACTGCGGACAAAACAGGAAGATGTGTCCCTTCAAACATCTTAAATCAAATTCTTAGATGAAGCTTATTAATATGCAAGCACACACGCACACTCCTATATACGTTCAATGTCCTGTTTAAGTTCAGTAATATATCAAAAGTTTGCTGCATGTGTGTGTGTCGTGAGAGTGTGTGAGCTTAGATGGGAGAGAGAGGAAAGGAGAGACCAGTCTTGCCCTACTTAAACAGACTTAAAAAGAGAAATAATAAAAGTCCACGTTGAAACAAGACAGTCGATATGGTTATCATAAGTAATTGTGAAGGAAGCCTATTGGCAGAAACATGAATCAAGCCATTGTATATTATTCTGGACACAGATATTACATAGACCTTATCAGCGCTCATATGCTTTGCGGAGTCATCAACATCAATAAATAAATTGGAAGACCACATCATTTCTTCAGGCTCCAGTTCAACATACACAATGGTTCCTTTTTTTCTCAAGATGGACATTTATAGGTTATTTGAGAGCACACCTGCTTAAAAACTCCTAAGTCATTTATGTTTTACAGTTTATGAGAGTGAAGGCTACAATGCAGACATGTTAAGAGGCTGTGTGTTGGCCTAAAAAGCTGGTAGCTGACTAGTAGCGTAATGACACACCCTGGTTGCTGCCAGACTGACCTTTAACCTCTCTCCTCTGTCAGTTAAAAAAACTTGATGACATTTTTATCACGACCATGGTTTTCTTTATATCACCAGTAAAAATCAAGCAACACTCACTAATAAAGATAAAAGAACAATGGATAAAACTGGCAAACCAAATAATTAAAAAAATGTTTTTTAAAATCACATTCATGTTAGATTGTTCAATTATTTATTTTTTTATTTAAAATATTCTTGCAATTTATTCCTCGATTCCTCCATTTACTTTAAATGTGAAAAAAAACAATAAATCAGGATAATTTCCAGCACTAAGTAAATACTGTACAGACAGTTAAAAGTCATAATTAAAATTATTAATAGGACTCTTGTGACATACTTTCTCTTCTTTTTTACCACATTTAAATATGTTGACCTACCGTCCGAGTTGTCTTCAAAAAACGTCGGCTTGCCGCTCATGGCTGTCCCCTTCGGATCCTGGTTTATACTTTCCAAGAACTTGCTGTGTTTTGATGCCGGCGTCTGTTGGTTTGCCGGGACAGCGCTGTGCGTAAAGTCAGAGCCGGCAGCGCCGAACCTCGCCGCGGCAGCGGCGGCGTACAGGTCCCCGCGCAGGCTGAGGCGGTGAGCAAGAGGAGGAGGAAGGTGCAAGGGCTTCTGGAGCTCATCGCAGGGAAGAAACGAACCGGAGCCCCCGTGATCCAGTCCCGGAGAGTTTTCTGGCGTCCTCCTGTTGGTTTGGGAAGAGAAAGGCAAACAACTCTCCGTCTCCATCTTCAGGGTCCAGCAGGAAAGAGCGACTGCAGAGACTGGCCGCTGATAGTGTGGGCGCCTGAGTGAGATCTTTTTTTCTTCTTCTGTCTTCAAGTCAAGTGGGTGGGATTTAACAGATCAGAAACAAAGACCCGTGAAACCGGGACTGGTGTGTGTGTGTGTGTGTGTGTGAGAGGGAAGAGAGAGAGAGAGAGAGAGGGGAGAGGTGGGATGTCAGCATCTAGCAGTCTGATATAATGCGCCAAAAATTCAATCACGTGTGGTTTCAGTCCCACCAATTAACCATTTAATTTCTACTTCATATGCTGTTATGGGCCTAATCACCAAATCCAGCAGGACAAGAGAAGCAGGAACACACACCAGTTTACGCACTGAAGGTCATGATCAGACATTTCGTTATTTGTTTAGTTTTACTTTTTGCACATAGATTATTTAAATTAATTTAATTTAATTGTATTTTATTTTATTATTCTTTTATTGAAATTTTCGGCCATTACTTACAGACTTGGCGTGGTGTTTTAGCTATTATATAGGGTAGTCCGACTTGATGTTTTCAGGCTACAAATTATTTGTAATTTACTAAAAGGTTTAAGCATGAACAATAGCATGTTGAACCCATTTTTTTTTTGGTTATTTAACTGATAGTTATTTACCCCGTTAGATTTCGATGTATGAAGCTATTCCAGGGCCTATAAATATTTGAGAAGAAGACATCGAGCCAACATGTGACATAAATCACACACAACTTTCTCATCTTTAAAAATGAAAAGACTGTATATAGAAAACGTGTGAAATATATTGCCGACTTTAAACGAACCTAATGCGGACTAAATTAAAAAATAATTTAAAAATGCTAATATGAACAACAGAAAAGAATTTAAAAAATATTTATCCAGTTATTGAATATAAATGTCACTGATTTTGTTTGTATGAACAGGCAGAAGATAATAAGCTGTAATAACCTAATAATCTGTAATAAGCCATAATGTACTTTCGTTGAAAATTCTTAGGAATTCATTAAAAGATTTAACAGTGTAGGAAACAAATTAACAGATATGCTACGTGGGGTTTTAAGGCAACAGTAAATAATATGCCCATTAATTTTAACTAGGAAGCATTTACAGGCTAATTCGATTATATTAAATCAAGAACAATGCAACATCTAGGAAAGACAGTGTTAGATTTAAAAACTGGTTATGAGCAATACAGACATCAAATTAATTGCACGGAAAGTGCCTATAGGACTGTTAATGTTCAGCAGTTAACGGCAGCTGCGTTTCGTTCAGCTTTGTGAGGCTGGTTTCCTTTGGCTGCAATGCATAACGTTGCATGTCTTTCATAAATTACGGCAAGAGAAAAACAATGGTTATATAAGTCATAACATGTTCGTGCTTGTGCTGAAATGCAGTTTTAATTATTATAATGTTAGTCACTTTTTGTCGATTTTTACTTTAAAACGCGTAGCATTATTTTATAACTGTCAAAACAGTTATAAAATAATATGAAACAATATCAGCAGCTTAAATAAAAGCAGAAAAGGTTGCTAGACTTTGTCCGTGGCACAGAGTGGAAGATTTGTTGTTCATTTAACCTGACTGAATATTCTCAGAAAGAGTGAGATTAAAGGCTTTTAATACTGACATGTGATCTCCAATCTAGACAAGCCTTGTCTAAACACAGCGCACTTACCAAGTTCAGACTGGTTTAGGGGACATCTTACGAGTCTCTACCTGAGGCCGCGTGCTGCCCCGCTGATGGACAAATGTGTAAACATGAGGGCCATTTGGGCTGAAAGGCCTCATAAGCCCCATTTGATTCCATTTTGAGCTCTGAAATATGAAAAGTGTCCACTGATCCAAGCAGGAAAAAAGCTGTATAACAAGATCTGGAGGCAACATGGTGTGTGAATGATGGCTCCATGGGAGTTCACATCAATATTTGCACAAAAGAGAGAAAAGTTGAGAAACCTGGCAGTTTTTGTCAATAAACAGAACAAACCAATATATTTTTTTTATTCTACTGATTTTTTCATACTTGATAATACAAATAATACTCTGAAACGGCATCTACAAAGACTCATCAAAGTGCATTCATGAACAAAATGAAACATTTTGTGCTCACAAACTGCAAATAAATTGCTGTTTGCAATTAAAGGAAGAGTTTGAATTATAATAGAACATAAAGGCTAAAAAAGTTGTTAATCAGAACTACAGTGCCATCTTTTCCCTTCCCACTCTCTGAGTGTTTTTATCCCCATAAACTGCATCGCTCAGGTGGAGCTTCCAGCACTTATCAAACTGTCTGGGTCATCATCAATAAAATATTAAAAGTTTGTTTGGATGCATTTTAAGATGCGCACACGTTGGAATATTTTTCTCAAATCTCGTGATAAGCATGTTCTCTGTAGCTGGAGGCAGCAGAGCACTCTAGAATTCACAAACCCAGCTGAGTAAATGCATTCCAGAAATGTGGGCAAGAGGAAGACCAACTGTGCTACGATCTCTGAGCTGCTGCAGGTAACAGTGTTTATATGAACATTGCATCAAGAGAGCATAAGATGTATAGAATTATGGGTATATGTTAGATCGCTGTCTCCCATGAGTCTGTGTTGACATTTGTAAGCCGTGGCCTGCTTCACTTGAGGCGGATAGTCCACATATTTAAGGACCTACTTTATGGCTAAAATACACTTCTAACATAATCTTGGCCACATGAGCACCTTATGTGAAATTATGAATTCGGCCTTAGCAAGCAACGCATGAATTTTATCTTAAGTGGAAGGGAAAAAAGTGGTGATTAAAAGCACAGAAATGGCACAAAATAGCACCGGCTCAGCGTCCATAGCACAACTTGCTGCTCCCTTGTCCTACAATCATGTCCTGGGCATGACCCTGCACAGGAAATCAGTTCAGCCTGCTGGGAGTCCCAGGTCTCCCCCTGCCGCCTCCTGGCTTTGGGCACAGACAGCGTGGATAAAGGTGACCCTACACTCTCACCGTGCACCCTGCGACCCTCAGGCTAAAGAGCCATTTCCACCCCTCCCTCCTCTACATCCTCTCTGCCCGGCTGTCAGTCTGCAGGGCATTGTAGCCTCTGTTACACCTTACATCCTCTACACACACAATTTGTATATACAGGCTTGCAGTGCACTCAAAGATTCAAGCAAACAGCACTAATAATGTATTTTCAGGACACTTTTAAAATGAAATATAACATTTAGTCACCGTGCTACATTGGTGAATAATGTCCATCATGCAAGCAAAGAAACGTCTGACCTTCCCAGCACCGATCTGTGTGATCCTCACACAGCATGTAGATGGAGAAGTTATTAAGACTGAGATGAACATCAACATATACAGAATGAAGAACATCTCTGTACTTCACACAAGCTGGCTGTCTTTGTCTGGATGTCGCTGCCTGGGGCCTTTCCTCTCACGTACAGGGTGGCGATTCAACCTGAGGTTTGCATTAGAATCGGAGAAGGATCGCTAATTGAATTAGCCTCCAATGAATGCACAGAGATGATCCCATATGCAGAGCCAGGGCTTCTCTCAGAGGCCTCCCTCACATCTTCCAGTCCATGTCCAGAAGCTGCAGAGCCAGCTGAGGACGTGAGTGACAGCTGCCGACCCTGGGGTCGGCTCGACGGAGAGGTGCATTGTGGGAAGCTTAAGCTGGTTTGCTGTGGTGATGGGGGCCGAGGTTTTCAAGGGAAATGGGAAGTGGGGTGGCTGTCCTCTGTCTGACCTCACAAGAGCTGTGATGGAGCACACTGAAGCCCAGTGAGTGTTAGCGGCAAAGTCAGGACCTACAACCACAACACACACAAGATGATCTGGGTGCACATCTGTCAAATAAGACATGACAAACATTCAAACTGACAAAAGCTGTAAAAGTGCTTTTGCTTAGAATTTTGCTGCATAGAAACATTGTTTTCCAGACAGCTCTGCAAGCCCATAAAACATTAAAATGTTTTTTTTAATTCTGACTGGTGGCAAGATTGTAACAATTTTGTTCTTCTAACCAAAAAACAAAACAACTAACAATGACAAGTCCTGAGGCCTTTGTCAATCAACATTGGGAAATACTTAATCTACCGTTAATTTATTCTGCTGTTGTGTACTGTGTGTTGTTCTCAAATTTTATTATAGAAACTGGGAACAGCTAAGTTCAAAACCTGCTAACTAGAGCCATGTCCTGATACGGAACCATAGTGATATGGAACTATAGTTCCTGATACAGAAATGGCACCAGTTGGCAGGTTAACAATGGTCTATAAGCATGACGCAGGATTTGTGATTAATAATTTATCAATCCCTAATAGATCAATTATAAACCATTGATAACAACAACTTTTGGGCTGGCAGGTTGTTGTTTTAGCAAGAAAATGAACTAATAGTGTGATTGCCAGTGGATTGTTCTTCTGTGGAAAAGAGCAGCAGGACATCTTGTCCACACAAATTAACAGCACATTGACATTCATTGTAGAAACTTTTCAAACACATTAGATAAAAACAACTTGAAAAATAAAAAAAGACTATTTAATGGAACACAATTCTTATAGTGTGTGACTGCAAACCTAATGTATTAAATTAAGGTGAACATGATGTGTTTTGTCGTTGACTTACTAACATTTTTAACTGCAGAGATAGTATATACTAATGACTGATCTGTAAAACATGAGTTAAAAATTATAAACTATTTCTAAAGTAATTTAAATCTCATCTTTATGTCGTCTTTAAATTAAAGTTTATAGCCTAAAGTGGAATTTATAGTTTGTCTCAGATGTTGTGTTACTTTAACAACTAACTTTTCCACATAAATGGGCTGATATCTTAGATGATTAGAAGCCATAGCATAAAAGATGCTTTTATGTTGACAGCTCTGCGTTGGGATGTGGTTGTCATAGCAACAAACAGGGGTTTACCATAGTACTAAGCGCTAATATTTTAGCTGTTTGGTGATTTTTTTTTAACCTCTTAGCAAACATTGAGCTGGGGAGATTTACTGGGTACAGTATCCCAGTGTGTGTGTGTGTGTGTGTGTGTGTGTGTGTGTGTGGTGTGCGGGTTTCTAAAAGCTCACTCTGTCATGATAAATGCCTCTCAGCTCTTACTGGCCCTTAATGAAGGACAGACCGGCTTCGCTCCTTCCTCACAATCTCCAGGAATCCGTAGGCTAAACATGCACCTTAGCGAAACCATCTGGATGTATCAGCCAGTCCCCGATACAGCAGACACACGCCAGAGATAAAAAATAAATAATCCCCTAAATCATTTAAGGATTATTAAGCGAATGTGTTTCCGTTTGGACCGGGAGCCGCCGGTGGAGCGGTCGTGTTGGGCGGTGACGCGTGCGTAACGGGAGTAGACTCAATAATACCCGTTAAAACGAACCGGGTTTATGTCTTTGTTAAGTGTCAACAGATGTAGCTACATATCAAATTAATTATTTATTCTTCAAACCAACAGATCTGTCAAAATCATTGTCTTTCTCTTTCATCTGATCTGCGTCATAAGACATTGAAGTCAATGGATGATCTCCTTCATACACACAGGCTAAAAAAGGATGCGGCTAAAATGGTCAGTTATTAATATTATTTCATTAGGGAGAAGTTATACATATGTATGTTGCCAGTGAACGGATTGAAGATCTTAATTATCTAGAGCCAGAGGACCGGAACCTCCTCATGTCCTCGTCTTGTCCAGCGGCCTCCGAGTTTTTCCGATTAGTGGATTAACTGTGTCGATCCGTGACACGAGTGAAGACTTGTAGCACCTGTGTTTATCCTGGCAGGGAACGGGGCTTGGGCCAGAAAAGTAGCCTACATTTAAATAATCACATACATTTTGAACAAAAAGTCAATTATTCATGATAGAACATTTTAAAAAGATTAAAACCTAAAATCAATTGTTCAGTTTAAAATTACAGCTTAATTCTGGTTTAATCTTGAATAAAGACAATAAATAAATGTGTCTTGTAATTTAGTTGGAATCATTAATCATTTAACCTGTGGAAGAAATTAGTTTATCTCCAGAGTCGCTCACAAATTCTTCGCGTTATAATTAGTTGAATTAAGCCAAATTTAAATGATGCAAGGAACCTGTTCAAACGTATATTGAGGGAACATCAGAAAACACAATTTAGGCAACTGGCAAAGCACCGGGAGGAGATTTTCACCCTGACCGTCTACAGACGTTACACAGAAATTAAAAAAATATCAACCTAAACGAAAACAGCCATCACAGCATCGCGAGCAAAGAGTGTGTGTTTGAACATGCAGAGCTTTGTGTTAAGGACTGTAACACCAGGCAACGTTTTTACAGTAGAATGAACCAGTCATGTCCTAAGAAGTTGAATTTATTGGAGTTAATTTGACTTATTCTTAGAAACCCTGTGTGTGTGCGTGTGTGTGTGTGTGTGAGTGTGTGTGTGTGAGAGAAAGAGAGAGAGAGAGAGAGAGAGAGGCCCTATGGTTTCTCTGCTGACAGACAGACTCCGGCTCCACGCAAGACCTGCGGCTTTGGCCACAGCTTCTGTCTCCGGCGCATCAAATAAGAGCGCGTCTGACGCACAGGAGATCTCCGGTGGCCCAGCAGCTTTCTCACATTTATGGGAAAAAACCCGTCAGGTATTCTGGATAAATACTTATGAAGAACAAGTGTTTTTTTTGCAGATAGTAAATCAGTCTGTGCTTAGGGGTTCAGCGCAGGGAAAGGATGACAGTTGCAAAAATTATGACCAATTTGACGTGATCACGTTTCCCTGTTGCTGTCAGCGGTAGCAGAAGGATTTATTTTAACGCACTGTGATAGGATTTGCTAAAAGGTAAAGTTGTGCATTTGCCTTTAAGACTTTCACTAGATTATATGTTTATATTAAACATTAAATTAAACAATAATTTAGAATTTAGAAAAATAATCTAGAGAAATAATAAACATTTTTCAGTAATTTATTTCAAATTTATTCATTATCATATTTTTTCCTTTTTTGTATGACAAATCCATTCTATATGTGTGCTATGCAAACAATAAAAAGTCTGAATGTATACATTGATCAATACACGTATACATTTACATATACCATGTTGATATTGATACAACATTTGCATTAGTGCTGTTGTTTGAACGTGTTTCCCATCACTGTACAGAGCACAGATCCCATCATTTTTAATTATCAGTGAAAATATAGTGATTCCTCTCGGAGAGGATTAGTTCTTCTGTCTGCTGGATGCCAAACCCCCTGGTGCAGTGCAGCCCTTTGTTCCTGTCCAATCAGATACAGCTGTACAAGCCAAACTCCACAGGGATAGCTGGGGTCATCCTCCCAGCGGATGCTCAGTCCCATCCTGCTACTGGTGCCCTGAGGGCTTGGGCACAGAGCGCGACCCCCCCCCAAAACAGCCACCCAGACATTGGCCACAATGTCCTTCTTCACCCACAGCCTACCGACGCTAGCATGGTGGCAAGTGGTTTGTTCCAGCTCTGACTCATCCTCCACTTTCAGTTTTTTACAAGCAGGATGTAGCTGCCAATACAGTACTGACATGCACATAGAGTCTTTATACAAGACATATAAATCAAAGACAAAAAAAAAGACATATACACATAAAGGAAACAGGTATGCAGTACAGTGAACATACCTGTTCTGAATAATTAATTATACTGTCTGAAGGAAAGGCGTCATGCAGCCAAATCCCGACTCTGTTATTTTGTTATTAAAATATCTCAGGCAGAAATTGAGGTCTGTAAATTGAAGTACATCTGCCACATCTGAATGAGACTTTGCTGGGAAAGAACAGGCCCACAACATGAATTAGTCTGAGTGGAGTTCCACCAAGAAAGGACATGTGAGAATTCTGCCTGTTTAGAAAGACAAAAAGCAAATGACCTTGGGGGCTGAAGTGGCTGGATAGAAAATAAACTGTTTGGAATTACTCTGCACATTGAGGAATAGAAAGCAGCTGCAAAAATCTGAACTCCCTCACTTGATTTCTCTGTGATTTGGAAAAGCTTTCAGCAGGCATATCACACTAACCTCTAGACTTAGTGTCTAAAAGCATGAGTTGTAATGTTTTCAACATGTCTCGACTTTTTAAACTAGATGAATTGTGCTGCTGGAGTTAAACTGCTTGACTTGTAGGGAGGAAGCCTTGCAGCAGACACAAGGGCTGAAACACAACTAAGCAACTTTGAGGTACATGACAATCAAATATTTTAGGGGAAAGTTGAAGGGATCAAGATGATGATAATGAAAGCTACAGTGGGCAAGTGGAGTTTGAGCTGTCCAGTAAACAACACACTGGAGAGTTTGGCTGCACCGAGTTTCAGAAAATTTAATTTATGGCCACTTCGCAGCAGCTGGATGTGCACTTCCGACAGGAGGATACCATTACCAAACACCGTGGAGAAGGCCGATAGATAAGCAGGAGTCAGGACACTCATGTTCTTGCTCTCTCACGTCACACAAGCATAATGTATATTGACAGAGATGTGCACACAAACAGGCACAATTTCACAGATATCACACTACAACTCATTTTGTGCAGCCACACTGACAGTCATATGAAGATATTTAGATTGATCTAAGTGCTGTTCTGTTCTAAAATATTTGGCACAGATGTATATGTCAGGGCTTGGTTTGTGTTTTGGAATTGAATAACAGAGAAACTCTGAATCCTCAGAGCTGAAACGCTAATCTGTAACATTATGCACATTCCAAGACTGCAGTAGGGAAAAATATTTTGTCTTTGTCATGAACAACAAAATCCAAAAATTCATTGTTGATTCTCCTGAATTTCATTCTTCAGGAATGAAGTGGATCATGGAAGAGAAGAACACTCTTTTTGATTCTGTCCAAAGGAAACAATGGTAAATGGTAAACAGGCTGAGGGTGTCTGGGTGCACATGAAAATCACATCTGAAATTCAGGGGTGTTTCCCCAGTAAGGATTTTTAGCCTTGCCATGGAAAATCCAGTCATGTGTGACTATGAATTGTTCACCAACAGCCAAGATTCAATGAGATGCTGATGGAAAATCTGCCAAAGCTTAGCACTTACGTTCTCTGCCTGATAGTGTACACTATCAATCTCACTTCTAAGCTTCGGCACTTTTACTTTCCAAACCTCTTATCCGGGGTGGCTAAGATTACAAAAACGTTTGGTAATCAGATAGGTCAGACCAAGACAAGACAGTTGACATTCCCAGCCTCAGATTTCACTTTCTGTAGCTACTTTACTTGAATCCCTGTCAACAGAGAACCAACAAAGGAGTTGTTGTTGTCCATTTGAATCATCTTTTACAGATAAATCACCACTTTCATGTACGCTCCCCTGTCCACAGGCGCTATTTGTCAGATGATTTGTTTCTGTTTTGTTCAAAACAAACTAGCTTGACAAATGCTGGGATGATGGGAAGTGACCACTGTCCCCTTGGTTCCGAGACCTGACAGTGAACTCCGCCAGGCCAGCCACCCCCCAGACAGCTCCCCCTCCGGCCTCTAGTCTCCATTATCCAGCCGTAGCCTGGGGTCCAATCACCCCGGCTGCCCTTTCTGTCTCTCGTTTTCCCTTTCTCCTTCTATTTCACTATCTGTCTCCCTCACTCTCTCCTGCTCTCCCGTCCTCTTTCTCTCGTTTTCTCTCTCTCCGGGCTCTCTTTACTCAGTGCTTTCAAGAGCTCCCTGTGCCACCAGCCTGATTAAAACAAACACTGTCCCTATTTTGGTATCTAATCCAATTGTGCTCTTTTTCTTCTCACCGGCCCTGGAGCACGCAGAGTATTAGGTGTCCTGGGATCCACAGGCTACCCCCCCTCTGTGAATGAGCTTAGATTTCAAACACTCAGGACCATCACATATGGTGGGCAGAGAGTAAATAAAGTCTTATTAAACTCCCTTTTAGCACTCGTGTGACACAGCATTTAGTACACATCTTAATTATGAATTTTATGTTCCTGCGGTAGGTACGATGTTGCGTGAACAAAATGATGCATGTGCCCGGCCCGTGTATGTTAGTTGTGTGTTAAGCGTATGTGAGTTAAGATTAACTGGATAAAAGTTCCGACTGGGAGGTTATTGAAAGAGGACGGCTGTTTATTGATTTACTAACAAGGGCATGTTGGCCTCGCCAGGTCAGGGCTTTACCTTTGACCTCAAGGACAAAGAGCAGCAGCCTTTGTGTATCAAACAGGCAACTGCGCTTATTGAAGTCTGTGTGTGTCCAGCTGTAAGTGTAAGGAGGTAAGTGTTGTTATTAATTTTTATTGCGGTTTCTTACTGTTTTATTAGCAAGTGAAAATCCCAGCACACACAAGTCATGACTTCTGATACTTAAAACTATTTATTTTTTTAAACCAGTGCTTGTTTTGTCTGGCTGTTATCATCAGTACTGACGTATCTGTTGTAGTTATGAGTGTTTTCAAAATTTGAATGTTTTTCTGTTTATATGCTGTGTAACAAAACTCAAAATGACTTTTCACAACCAGCCAGAGATTCATAGTAAATCTCACATAAAGCTGACAGCTGACAACTTCTGCATTTAGAGATGATAGATCAGGCCAACCCATCATACTGCGGCACATGCAGCATGTTTTTCTGAACAGACTGACAAGAGACTGGATTTAAAATGATGATGGACTTGAAAACTTTAGGCCAGCAGTCATCATCACGTCATATCCTGTGCCACAGTTCCGTTAATAACACCATCTAGTGGTGACCAACAGTCATATCAACCAGAATGACATCTCCTGCCTTTGTAGCCACTGTTTTTGATTTAACCAGTGCGAATACATGGTTGGTGTTGATCCACTCTTTGGCTTCTACTGTATATGATATATAATGATGTATATAACGCCTATAGCTTGGAGCAGTTCATTATTTGTGGAATATAACATATAATAACTGTGCCTTTGAGTGCGTAGTTGTTGTTTATTTGACTGTTTTCATTTAAACCCACTTTATACTTCATAATCAACTCTAGTTTCAAAATAAATATAGTCACTAAAGTTAAGGTTTGTCATTACTCGTCAACCAGTGACAACATGAAAAGGTTTGTTATACAATAATGGATCACCAACACTGTCCTAACAATATGGTATAAGAAATTTTTCTGTATTATGATTACTTATATTTTCAGAACTTTTGCTAATAACACATACCTTTTCCATACAGGAAGCTCATTGTTAATCAGAGTTGTTTTTACTGTACAGTAGTAATATAGTTTTTTAAGACCTCCTCCATCAGTACATTTCACAAAAGCATCCTGTAAATGTGCAAATTAATGCCACTGGAATGAAATAATATAATCAAATCATTATATTAAACAGCATTGTCCACTACAAGGTGGCATATACATTGTTATCTGGGAGTGTAACAATGTCATGCACCCAGATAAACGGTCTGTTAAACAGGCACCTTCGTTGTATGGAAACCAGGTTTTATTGAAGCCAAAACCTCTTTTGTGGAGCTTGTGATTTATGGCCAATTACCCTTACCTTCTTATTATAATAATTTGTTTCCCCTACTGTCACGAGCAGGACCTTAGAGTTACTATTAACTTAAACTTCAGTAGGCGACTACAGGTTGAAATATATGGCAATAATCATTCCCACTAATGGCCGTGGCGCTCAGAGCAAAGGCAGTTTTATAGAGTCTGAACTGTACATCAAACCCAGAGACTAGTCATGTTTTATGACCAGGTCATTTCACCCTTTGCTCTGTTGTTTTCCTTTTAATGGCAGACTGCTGCCCTCTTTCATGGCTGCAGTAGCTGATTTTAACTCAGAAAACATGCTGCTGACCCTCCAAAGTCAAGCATCTTTACAGGCTGTATGACACTCTGTTTGAACCATCTGATCAAACCAGAAGCTTATGAAAAGCATGTTAAAGAATAGGGCTTGGCTTCTGCTGTTTTTCAGCTTTTAGTTGACATGCTATTGCTGTATAAAAAAATCCCACTCTAACAGAGACATCGTGCTTCTGTCGCCCTGCTGTGGAATCAATAATGAAACAGGGTGTGAAAAAAGATATTAAATGAGATGTACTGTAGAAGGGGAGGGTGAGGTGTGGAGAGAATGAGACAGCGAGTAGCGATAATCAATGGTGGCCACAGAGGTACGGCGGAGATGAGGTCGTTTGTCTCCGAGGGAGGGAGGCTGAGACCGAGAGGGAGAGATAACAAAGAGGAGGTGTAGAGAAAGAGCTGTCTGCTGATGGAGCTGGCAGCTGGCCAGGCTCTGTATGAGGGCGTCTGAACAACACTAGAATATATCACAGTGACTGCCAGCCTTGAAGCCGGATGAAGACATGAATCTGAACACTGAGAGGGAATCAGACTGGAGTGTACAGGTACAGATCAGCCATGTTCTCAACTCCAAAATCACAGATCCTGGAAATCACATGTAGAAAACTTTGTGTGGCCAATGTTCACATACATATGATTTCACAAGTTATTTTGCATTTTATTGTTGAGATTTCCTACACTAACACCTTTACATTTACTTTCCTGTCTCTCAGATCCAGACTTTATTAGACTCAGACGCAGAGAAAAGCTTTTTTTCCTGTAGGTTCTTAGAGTAAACACGGGCCTGTTTTACTTACAGTTTAATGCCTAAGTAATTCACAACAGACCCTGACAGTGAGGTGCTCTTCAAAGGTAGACAGTTTCAAAGATCAAAAATGTAGGCAGTTTATTTTATGAGTACGTCTTATTATCTCCATCATCTTTGTAATATTTAACTGAGAGCTCTGCAGGCATGAAAATGACAAATGTTATTCGTCTTTGTGTTTTACTCATGGTACGTAAATGCTGAATGTGTAGCTGACGCTGTTGTCTTAGTTGCCACTCTTGCTGCAGCCCAGATGGCAGCAAAGCCCTCCCTCCGCAGCAGAGGTCTCAGCCGTCTGCCTCGACAGCCGGGGTGGAGATGGAGGGAGAATTATCTCCTGATCGTCCTGAAGCACGAGACACAAGTTTGTGTTTGCATGGGAGACAGCTTTTTAATATTTGTGACTGGCTGATCTCATAGACCAGACTAAACAAATCAGTGTAAATAGAATAACATCACATTTTTAACACCTCATATTACATCAATGCAGGTTATTTTTTCTGACCAGTTTCTTCATTCTTGATTCAACATTTGCTGGTCTTTAAATCATTTTTGTCTGGTGTTGCCATAATTCTAACCAGAAGAGGGCACAATAATATCACAATAACATCACAGATCATACAGAATAACAATTTATTTCAGTATATGAACAGGCACAGATTTTTATTTTGTCTGATATTACAGTATGTTTTTGGTGAAACTGCATATGCTTTTGAATTAGCTCGCTGTGGGATTAGTCAAAATCTGCAAAGACCACAGGGTCAACAAAAAAAAAGAGCTAGAGATGTGAAACTGAAAAAAACAACAACAGATTACTAACTAAAATATTGTGAAGATGGTTAATGTAGCAGTTAGGTTAGATTGCATTTTTTTCTTTAGACATTGTTTTATCTTTTCCACCTAAAACTGAATAATAAAAGACTAACTCCCATTTTAGAGCATAATTTGACTTCCTGACTTTTCTTTTCCTTGGCACCGGGCGTAATGGATGAAGGGGAACATGAGTCACTTAGCAGTGGCCTTTAAAGTGCAAAGATCCATTAGGTGTTCATTCATGAATAAATAAACCTCATTATATAACCTGTCGTCCAATAGTAGACTCCAATTTCTCATAACACAATGTAAGACAAACTGCTTTGGGTATAATATAGATTTTAAAGAAACGTGACAGAGACAGCCCTCATTACATCCTCTGGTCTTAATTGCATTGCAACATCTGTTGTGGTCAAGGATGGACAAACAGTGACAGTAGAGACATGGGCAGGTTGGTTAATACAGCTGTACTTAGTAGCGCACACAGACACAGAAGATGGAAACTCACAACACACAAACATATTCCTATCGTCCCCAGGGAGATCATATTTTTGACAAGAATGCTGCTGACGGGGTTTCAACAGATCGTCTGCAAACGTTTTGTCCACGGTCTTTTATGTTATCACATAAAAGACGGTGCATGCTCTGCTTCTTTAAGCAGTGTAGTGTCCTCCTGGCACCAGTCGCTGTGAATTAGTCACCGTGAGATGGCAGAGAAGTGTCACTGACACCGTCTGAGGTGGACTTTTTACAGGCCACTGACTGGGCCTGTGGGATTTTGAATATCATTTCACTGTGTTTAAAAACAGTCCTTGGGCACAATAGTTCATACTGCTGCACTGTCACTGGCATATTAAAGGCTTTATGCTTATTTACATATATCAAATATAATCATAATGTAAAAAGGTAGGAGCTCAGCCTAATTATTTACAGAATATACATGTAACAAGGGCGCAACAGCACTCATTTAATCATTTAGGTTAAGGTGGCTCACGCCTAGTGATACCATTTATGCAGGATATGGATGAATGCACATTGATCTATGAATTAGTGGGAAGTCTTTAGTGTCTGTGTTTTTCTTCTGCTGTACAGCCTCAAACAGCACGGCTCGGAACAGCCATCTGTGAAACTAGAGGGCAGGACAAGTAGGACCAGAGTTTCTGTCTCACTAAAATCTGCAGGAATGGCTTTAACTCTGTCAAACCCTTTCTGCTGTGACCTTTACTTTGAAAAACAAAAACAAAACACAATTAACACACTTTTTTAAAGCAGCTGGTGGAAGCAGGAAACACAATGTGGCATTTGTTTCATTTCACAGTTTGATGATTTTGCACCCTGGAAATGTTAAACATTTACATTTATCTCTGTATTTTACAAAGGAATTATGCACGCACGCTGTTACGCTGTTGGACTGATTCCTTCAAGCATACTGCATAATACTTGAATTGCACATTTTACACAGAATATAATAATATGGGATGTGGTGATCCTGCTGACATGATGGGTTGTTTGATCCCTTTTCAGCATTTGGCTCTTCTCAAACACCCACGCAGACATGCTATAGACGACCACAAGTGCAGCGCAGAGCACTCGGCATTAGTGGCTTGCTGCACAGTGTTGATTCCCCATTTGTGTCAATAAGTGAACAACCACTATGAAAAAATCTCAACATTTCAACACACATTTTTATTGGCAGGAACAAATACAGCACAATGTGAGGAGCATCTGTAAACAACAGAGATGGACAGATAATAGGTTTCTCCTTACAGCTTAGGTGACTCATTAAATAATGAAAGTGTGTGGACATGATTTTATAGTAGTTCTATTTTTGTTCCTGGTGGTAACAGGCCAACTGTCAACTCTCTGTGCTCATAAAAGCTACCTCAGTAGTAAATTCACTCTCCCTGTGGATTTTTTAAAGTCTGTTTTATTGATTGTTCTTCTGGGAGACAGCCAGAATTCTTCACTTTCATCCAACAGTATCAACAACAGCCTCAAATTCAAAAACTATTTAACCAAAGCTCTACACTGTCGTCTATACAGAAGGTTTCTATAGTGTCTTTGTCAAATCATCACGCCCATCATGCGTCATCAGCGTAATTTGATGTTGATAACATGGTCCTTAGGCCAAATTGTTGCTATTGATTTTGCTCCACATTTATCACCTTTGTCAATACTCATGCTTGTCCTGTTGCAGTCATGACTTTTGTGTGCATTTGTTTATTTAGGGAAGAGGAGAGAAGCTTTACCAGGGAGGTGATGAGACTGTTGTCATTTGAACAGCAGAGATGGGCGATTAAGGGGGAATCAACGAATAGCAGGTGAGGAATGCTAAATAAGGTGTTCAAGGGTTGTGACCAAATGGGAAACAGAGAACAGAGAGCTGCAGAGAACAAACAGAACTGTTACTGTGGCTTTTGCCCTTACACCTTAACCCTGAACCATCAGGGTTATAGTTGTCCTGCAGCAGCCTCTTTCTCCTATTCATGGACAGAAACACAGCAGGCAGACATACAGGGGACTGTCTGAAACACACCTCCTTCCCCATTTGTCTGTCTCCTTCCAAAGGCGGCACTCTCACGCCCAGAGGGGAGTAGGCAAGGTGTCAGTACACAGACAGACTTGGGACTGCACCACTGTAAGTGAGTAGAGGGGGGAGCAAAGAGATGAAGTGAAAGCATGAGTGCAGATGAGGCTCAGCTGCACCGAATCACCCCCCAAGACACAGATCGGATTTCGCCCACCAGTGTTCGTCAGCATGTTTAATTTGTGACTTGGCAACCTGGCTCCCATGAGGCTGGAGATAAGGGCTGGTGCTCCTCTGAATGAGAGTTTTGACATTAATGAACATGTAAACATCAGCACCATTTTTCTTTTTTCAAACTGAAGAATGAAATTACATTACAGTGAACAATGTGGTGGGAAAACCTGTTATCTCTCACCTGTTCACAATTGTCTCATAGAAAATAAAAAAATATTTGTTTATGGACTGTTTGATTATTTATTGCACAAAACCACAATCAGTGTGTGATGCAGCCTGTCTCCTCTCTATTTACCGGGTCTTTTACAGACTGACTCTACAGAACTAAGCTTTTATAAATGGTTTTCAGAGTCTTAGTACAGTCAGACTACGTGCTCCAGTTTAACACCATGTGAAATATTAAGGATGCATCCAATGGCCTCACTGCAGCTTCTCTCCAAGCTATCCTCTCTGCTGTGAGACGAATAAAAACAAAACCACTCAGCTCAAGGTCAAGATGTTTCAGGCAGGGCCGAAACAGCGGAGAGCTGTGGTGATGCTACAGTGTGAATGAAGGTCCGTCTGTGGCACCATCTGCCACACGTGTAACAGGATTTTGTGATTGTGGTGTATGACCTGTGGTTATTCACTTTTACTTCTAATATGAGTAATGCAGCTGAAATTTATAGCTGTGTGTGTGTGTTTATGTGTTTATAAGTCAAGTTACACATCAGAACACCAGCAGGAAAACCAGCCCTGTGATAAGCTGTGTTGTGTAAGGTGGAGAGAAGCTGTAGCTCATTGACAACCACACTGCAGAACACAGGTACTAGAGAGGGGGAAAAATAGAAAAGAAAAAAAAAAAGAGCACAGTGTGAGTAACCATCATATGATCCGTGGTTGCCATGGCAACTGATCCCAGCAGTCAGCCTTTGGAAAGTGAATCACATGAGTGAATTGAAGGAGACAGGAAGCATACTGTGCATACATGTTGTCGGTAGACGCAGTGCTACTCGTGTGTGGGGACGATAGTTGTGTTTTGTGGGTGTCTTTTGGTGAGAGTAGATAAGAGTCCCTGGTTTAACAGGATTATGACGCCCTCCATGTTTATTATTTTCAGTGGATTAGGAGGCGTTTGGAACCAATAACTGGTCACTTTCACTGCCAAAGTCTGACAGTAACATACTGGGAAAATCTGGTTTATTATTTTACACCATGATTGTAAAAGAAACAATCACTCCTGCAGATCTCCATCAGAGTCTGACACACTAATGGCACATTCCATCTCTAATACTCTAACCTGTCAAACTAAATCCCTCTGTCAGCCTCATTTACACACTCCACACCTGCTGGTGCCAGCAGGAGAACGTGAGCTCCTCTCTTTGACCTGTCCAAGCTGTCTGTCAAGCTCTGTTCATGCAGTGTCCAAAAGCAAGTCATGAATTGCCTTTGCGACTCTCTGACACTTTGTCCTGCACTTAAACAATTAGGTATAGAATAAAAACATTATGCAAACTTTTCTTTTGTCTGTATTGAACAGTAAAAAGTCATCAAGGGACGATGGAGAAAAGTGTGGAGAAGTGTGGCACAGTGTCACACACAACCAGAATAAATTGGTGGTGTCAGAAATAAAACAAATGACTATGAAACAGATTATCTTCACTTGAGAAACAGCTATTAACCCATGTCCTTTCACGCCTATTTTAGCCAATATCATTGTGAACTCAGCAGCAAATTGTGACGTGTCTGTTTATGCAGTAATATTTCTGTAATGGAGGTCAATGAATTCAGGGAAGCCTAACATAATGTAATGTGCAGGGGGAAGTTTGATGAACTGATGAATCCAACTTGTAGCTCATTATAATAATTATAGTTTTCCCTTTGACCAAACATTTGCACAAGCAAGATATGGATTGATGTGATGACACTGATTGAAGGTTACCTGTGTGATTCACTTATTATCGTCACTGGAGACATACTGCAGATGTTTTTTGGATCAGATGCTGACGTGGGCACGAGCGGGTGACTCAAACCTGCGTCAGGGATCGTCGTGACTTATCATAGTAGCCCGATTCCCTTCATCCCACAGGGAGCTGATTTAGTCCAAACCCAGCCACAGACACGTAGAAAGCAGAGGTGTGAGCAGGTCTGTGGCAGAGCCGCAGAGCTGAGACACCAGGTTGCGTTAAAAGCCTTGACCTGCACAAGTTGACGTGACAAACTGGAGCCTGCGTCAGACCTCACGCACCGTGCGCCCTGCGCGGCTGGAGCCTCCGTGACTTCGCGTCTGTTTGCGCGCAGGGATGTTGCACAGGGAGACGGTTCCTGAATGAACACACGGTTCCCTCACTCCGGATTCATATGGTTAGGACGTTATCCTGCTTTCTGCGCTCTGCACGAGGTAAGACTATTGTCATTATAACCATTTTCACAATTTTATTAATCCAAACACGATGGTTTATCTGTGGCGGATACAGTTTCGCATCATTATTAAATAGCTCGATGATCCAGCGTCGGTTTCTCGTAAAAAAATCATCTCAAATCGATTGACTGAGACGATCATCAGCTGATTGCTCCGCTGCTGAATTCTCCCTGTTTGACGCCATGTGTGTGTCCGGTTTGACATATTCGGATGATGCTCCGCTGGGACTTACATGCTGGCTGTTTGCATCTCTGCATCGCCGCTGCCAGGTGATTCATCTGACCTTGACAGGACATCAGAGGTTAAACCAACACTGAGAGCCAGACCTCATGCTGTGAGACAGACTCTGTGTGACGTGGATGCCTGAACATTGGCCATGCAGGTGCTGACGGTACATGTGTTGTTCAGGACCAGAACCCAGTGAATGGGAAAGTATTTCATAACTGAGTTTCTATTAGGTGGCACATTTCTGTCTTTGAAATGGCTTAAAATCTTAAAGCTCTAACTAAGACAGTCTGTGAATGCTGCCTAATTGACACTGCCATAGATCCCACAACATACTTTCACCCCAAGCTTTGCCACAATCTATTATCCCTCACAGTCCTGTCACAGCAGCTCCGTGTTATTTACAGCCATCCCTCGGGAAATATCATGTCTGTCCCTTTGAGATGGTGAAAGGACAGAAAGGCAACCACTGATGCTGCAGGGATGGGATTTCAATTTTGCAGGAAGAGCCATTGCTTAGCAACCAGACGAGATAAAAGTGAAGTGTGCCTTGGTGGGAGAAGCTGAGAACCTGGGCTGTTACATCATCAACACTAAACTGTCTGTGGAGAATACAGAATATATCATACTTTCATGAACATGCAGCGTTATTAAAGACCAGCCTCTCCAGATGGTTGTGCACATGTTGTTTACAGGCGTCTGTTACTGTACCACCCCCCCTTTCTTTGTAAATGGAAATGCATGCTTTGCTGACTGCAGCGCCTTTTCCTTTGCATCCATGTTGGTTCCTCAACCCCCCCTTAATGTTGTGGTTTTTCTTCTCTTCTTTACAATTTTACAGAGAATTATGAGGGAAAAAAAATCTGCGGCCACTGTGACTATAATCTGTAACTGTGTGCGATGTCCTGCTGTCTCTGTAATGTGCCATCTGTGTCAGGACATACTGTGAAGCTCTGAAAGTTGCTGGTTTTTCTGCATCAACAACGAAAACTTTCACTGTACATGATTAGAAAGCCGGTGTGAGGATCTGTCAGCCATATGTGTGGGTCAGGCCACCGTCATCTTAACCCATGAGTCGCAATTGGGACAGTTTGTTGCTAATTATACCAATATTTCCATTCATTCAAAAAGTAGGACAAACATGGCGTGAACAGTCTTTTAAAGCTTCCGTTCTACAATCTCCAATAAAAATGTTTTGTTTACTACCATGCGTGACATTTCTTCACACCTTGTTCAGAGTGTTTAAATATGACTCAGTACTGTATAGTTTTAGGCTGCACTGGGAAAGGTCACTGCTGTTCTGGGATCTGTGCGGAGCTCACAGTGTGGGAGCTGCGGGGTGTCGTGACTGCAGGGGCTCGTTGCCACTGTTGAGGAATGTGATGTGCGTGCTGCTGGTGTGGCCTCTGGGTGGGCCTACAGTCTCTTGTCAGATTAGTGGCCAGATCAAACATCTCTGGCTTCTATTCTCTGGCCTCAAACTGACAAACTAAAAACTCAGATCTCATCAGATCCCACACACCAGAAATCTATATGCAAACTCAGGATTCTGACATTTCCTGCTCCTGTAGCTGCATTTTGGACATTGGGTGGTTGTCGACATCATGTATTGCTAAGCTGATGTTGCTAGTTAGTTAATATTCAATAAATGCAGCAAGTCTCATTATTTTCATGTAAATTGTATCATTTGCTTAAACACTTTTGTCGACTTTGAACCCAAATTTTCAAAACAGTTAACACAGAAGCTCACTGCCCAAAATTGCACATTTTCTTTGCAAAATGCTCTCACACTAACAAAATATTAAAAAATGCAACAAAAGCAAAATGTTCAAACATCAGAACTTATCATATTTTTATATTCTTTCAATCAGTCACTACACAGTAGACAACAAAATACAAAGTAAATCTATCCTCATTTTTTTCTATCTGTCTTTCTTTGATATATTGTGCAAAGCATCTAGACTCGACCAATTCAAACACTCAGGATCTCACTGTGCTGATGCTGTATTCCATCCTCAAAAATAGAATCAGGAACTATTTTTTACGGCATTTTATCAAATTTTGTTCTCTTTCTTGCTCATATTGTTTAAACGCAGAAAAGCTGAGCACTGTAAAACCTAAAGTGAAAATACAGAAAAATAAAAAGTAACCAAATTAAACTTAAGGATGGGGAAAAAAATCCAAATGAGAACATGAAAGACCTGAATTTTACATATAGTCCATTTTCTCCTTTTTATTATGCCACAGGTTCTCGTCAACACCACACTTATGCTTTCGCTCGTCTTTGATCCAGATTTGCAAATAGGAACACGGAGGGGCTTTTATATAGACACATAAGGACTGAGCGCTGACTGAAGAATTTTGTCTAGAGGTCGTACACACATTGACATGAGGGATTGATAATTTTGTAAGTAACTTCTATCGGCTGAGAACATGTGATTTCCTTTGGTGTGAAACAGTTAATTCAAGTTTTGGGTCAAGAATGACGTGTTAATTGTTTTGAAAAAAAAGTTAATTCTGTGTGAAACCAATTGTATTAACACATGTGCAAGAGAAGACTCCTGCTGCGCTAAAAAGATGGAGTCGATCCTAATTTCTTTAAATGCACTTGAGAAAATCTGTAAAACATCAGTCTTTGAGAGTCAAACAACTTGACATTTTGAGTGTTTCAGGCTTTTAGCTGCTGAATTCAGCAGATTTTTTACCAAGCTAATCTCCAGTGTTTACAGGGTTTCCCACAGTGTTTTAAAGCAGAAACGAGCCTGTTTGCCTGAAATAAAGACAACCTCTGCTAACTCTGGAAAAGAGTTTTCATTTAGTTAGGTGTGTATATTTAAAGGGAAGCTCCACAAATTTGCCAAAAATTTCCATAGGTAGCACCACTGCAAATGTGAAAAACATTGTATAAAGTCTTGTGTGGCAGCCTGATAAATGTGCTGAAGAATACAACATTGAAAATTGCAGCAACTGATGGTGTGGTGTTAAAAAAGGTCTGGACAAGGTCGGGCGATGACTGTAACCCGGTTCTCATCCCTAACATCTGATGACTACATTGATGATATCGCAACACATAAATCCGTGACCACACGGTCATTTGCTGAGTGACACTGTGCAAGCGTCAGGTTTTGGTAAAAAAAAGTAGATAAATATGTTTGTTTCCATTGTGAACTTGACTACAGTTAACACAACTAACTACGTCAATGTATTTTAATTAATTTGTCTTTTAATACTGATTGCAGAAATATAATTAGATTTTGTAACGTTGACACATGCCAGAGAACTTAAAGAACCAGGTTTTCTCTGTTAGACAAAACAACTGCAGAGACAGTGAAGCTGTTTGATGAGAAGAGAAGACATGTACAGACACAACAAACGGATAAAATCTGTGTTTAAAGCTTCAGTTTTATTTCAGCATGTTTTCCTGAGACCAGTAGTCACACAGACACACTGCTCACTGCTGTTCATGCTGTTCACATGACTCAACTTTAGTATAATAGGCTACTGTGAAAAGGATTGTAATTGAATCTGTGTGTCACAGCCACAGTAATGAAGTGGATTACAGACAAACCTCTCGTATAGCTCTAAAGTGCTGCTCCTTTAAACCGGATATGCAAGGTTTTCCAAAGCATCATTTCCTGTGTCTGTCTTTACAGATTTAAGAAAAACGCACAATTGTCTCTCAAGGCACGTCTCCCTGGTGTCCTGCTGATCTCCCTTCAGTCCATCATCTCAGGATTTCAGCTCCGCCCGTCCTCCACCTTCATTCCCTCTGAAGCAGAGCTCCTGTGCTGCAGCCATGCCAAAGAACACCAAGGTGACGCAGCAGGAGCACAGCAGTGAGCCGGTCACAGAGTCCGTGGCCGACCTGCTGTCCCTCGAGCACCCCATGGACTATAAGAGCAGTCAGATGAGTATGGGCCTGAGTCCTGGCTCTACTGCTCCAGTAAAGGCCCTGTTACCCTCCCCCGACCCAGACGCGGAGGACGGCCGACCAGCCTGGAACAACAAGCTGGAGTACATCCTGGCCCAAGTGGGCTTCTCTGTGGGTCTGGGTAACGTCTGGAGGTTTCCCTACCTGTGCCAGAAGAACGGTGGCGGTAGGTGGGCGTGTATTTGTACATGTTTTGGTGTATTTTATCTACTCAGAGTTTGTCTGAGCCACAGACCACTGTGTAGATCAAATATAAAATATAGTAACAATTTCTGGGTTTGGAAGTTAGTTCCTAACTGTGTTTACTCCGAGCTGGTGAGTAATTGTTAACAATGACCAACGTTGTGCTGAGAATAGGCAGCTAATGGGATTTTTCTTATTATGTCTCTAAAAATATGTATTTACATGTACATTTAGTCATTTGGCACTCATTCAATCTAAATATAATGAGGAATAGTTAAGTTAATAGTTAAGTTAAGCAGCCCTTAATATTCAGATTTTATCCCTTATTTTGAGCATGGGGTTTGCTTACTGTCCACTGTTTTGTTGAGAGTGCTGCAAGTATTTGCTGAGACATGATTTGATTGAAAATGGCCTCTGGTCCTAGTGATTTGTATGAAATTTGATGCTGTATTGCTTTATTTCATAATATGTTCATTTGCATCACATTACGAAAAGAAATATAATTTCAGCCAATTGAGATCTTAATTCGCCAGATAAAGTCAGTAAGTGTGTTGTGTGTGTCTGGAGCTGCAAATGACACAGACTGAACTAACTCAGTTACTCCTCCTTCATATAAACATCACTCAAAGACAAATCAGTGCGCTGGTTCCAGCCACCTGGATTGTTGTTATTCAGAACGGTTTACTACCTTTGTTTGGACATTCAGGGTGTAGTGAAAAAAAAACCTACACTTAAAAAAATGGCTATTTGAAAAAAAAAATCCAAGAACATTTAAAAAGCTTTGGTGACATAACCAGTAAGTAAAACATTTATACTATTCTGAGGGCATGAAACAAATGGAATTATCACAGTGTGGGGATTCCTGTCAGATGTGAGAGCTATGAGAAAAAACTGACTGTTTGAACTAAATGTAAAGATTACACTCACATTTATATCTATATCAGACCATGTGCTGTATTTTTTTCACTCGGTTTGTCTGTTGGCTTCAATCACTTGCTCATTGATAAATTGCATGCTGTCAACCAATTAGTGAACAAATTGTACAAGTTTTTCAGCGTGTCCTAGTGAAATTTTGCCGTCAGCAGCTACAAGCTAATATGAAATTGGTCTTCAGCTCCTCAGCGATGCTTAGTACCACTAAGATATCTGATTATTACTTTGAAATCTTCCCATTTGGTCTTTATTTGCTATTCTTGCAGGTCTCTCAGCCTTATCTGTTTGATATTCTAATTTACTGGTATTATGATGAGATGAGAGGGCGATGATGACTAAGATGGAGGAAGTGGAAGAGTAAACACTGATTTTCTGGGCTTTTAGACATTGTTGGTTCTACCTTGTGTGGGAGGTGTCTGCAGAGAGGGTATTTGAAATGCATGATCACACAGCCGAGTATTTCTGTATTTGCACATTTTAATCTCAGTGTGCATGTTCTTGTGTAGTAATGAGCACTGACTCAGTGGTAGGTGCTGCATTGTCTTGTCTGTTCTTGTCACATTAATAAGAACAAACTGGTGTCTATCTCAGCCAAATCCACATGGAAATAAGTTATGGAAACAGAACAAACAAAAACATGTTGATATGTTTACTTACATTTCTTACCACGACACCCACAGTCTAATTATTTTGTTGTACAAATAAAAAAAGTAATTAATATGCATTACCGTGTTTCTATCTTCTGAAGCGTGTTAACAACCTCCCATCCAGACAAAAGCCACAAGGTTTAAATTACCTTTGAGATGATGAGATAATAAAGGTGCAAAAACACCCAAAAAACAAGGATTCAGCCCACACTGAGCATGGATATGCTATTAATGTATGAGTATTTGCATATAGCTCAGAAGACTTGATAATTTTTGTTATTATTTAGATATTTTAAAATTTTATTCAAAATCTATATATGAAGATGACAAAGTGAAAAATGCATTTGTCATATACAAATTTGCCATAAATGCCATACATACAACATAATCCATTTAAAGTAATTAAAGGTCAAGCAATCAAAAAATAATTTTTGATCATTATTCTTGCTGACAATTAAAAAAGTCGTATTGTGCTGATCAGGATTTGTCTGCAGTTCCAACCACACATTTTGTTTGCATTTGCCTGTGTTCTGTGTGTCATGCTGCTCAGAATATGCATAGACAACAATCTGTAAAGGTGGAAAGCAGCACGTCCAGATAATAATACCACATGTAACATGACACTAGTCCTGTCTCTTTTTCCTCTGGCTATTATAACCCTAATAGCCACTTGCATTATTATCTGCATTTTTGATCCAGCCAAACGTCATAATCATTATTTTAATCTGGAAACAGGCTGCTCCCTCCAGCTGTCCATCAGCGTGAGTCCATCCTTTCTGGCTTACGATGGTTTTGTCACCATGGTGCCCCTCTCTCTTTTGACGTAAGCAGTAGTGGACGTGACTTGTTGTCTGTGAGTGCCTTCTGCTCACCCTCCATTATACTGCTGCAAGAAAAGACAGCGCGGTGGATGAAAATTTAACATGCGGAGGAAGAGAGCAAGCAAGTGTAAGAGAGAGACAGGAAAAGAACAGCAATGGAAATAGTGAAAACCGAGTGGTGAGGAATAAAGAAAATCCAGCCCAAAAATAGAAGCTGACAGAGAAAATGTGGGTGTTTTACAATGAGCGTTTGTCCTTGAGGATTTCAAACACCTCAAACCATGGCTCAGGTCTGTGCAAGCCTGTGTGTGGATATTTATTAGTTCACAACATATCACAGTGTTCTACCTATATGCTGCAGAACCACTCCCAATATTCCAAACATAGAAAAACAGCAATCAACTCTGTGAGCACCCAAATTCAAATTCAAATTCAATGTTATTTGTCGCATACACAATCATGTTCCAAAAGAGTATGAGCCAAACGTGCCCATCTTGATGTTTCAGGTCTATGACATCTCCATGAATTGAAAAATATCACATCAAGCACGTTAGGACCAGATCATACATATGTTCCAATATCACGTCCAAAAAAAAGATGCACATTCCAAACTAACTCGTCTTCTCTCTGCTCCTGTTCTGTATCAGGTGCGTACTTGGTGCCCTACTTTATTCTGCTGCTCCTCATTGGCATCCCCTTGTTCTTCTTGGAGCTTGCAGTGGGTCAGAGGATCAGACGTGGCAGCATTGGGGTGTGGAACTACGTCTACCCACAGCTGGGAGGTATCGGTGTTTCCAGCCTGATGGTAAGTGTCAACCTCCAAACAGGTTATGACACAGGAGGCACAATATAACATTCAAATATAACATATAAAATTCAATAAAATTTTTATTCAATTCAACTTTATTTATATAGCATCAATTTACAACAAAGTCATCTCAAGGCACTTTCCATAATAAAGTCAAGTCTATAGAGACATTTAGAGAAAACTTAACAAATCCCACTTGAGCAGCAATAGGCATCAGTGGATAGGAAAAACTCCATTTAACCTCCAGCAGAACCAGGCTCAGGGTGGGCGGCCATCTGCTTTGACCGGTTGGGGTGAGAGGGAAATTAAGGGAGAGAAAAGAAAAGAGCAACAAAAGCAAGAACATTGGGCAGGTTGGTAGGACCAGTAGCTGCGCACTGGAAGACACACAGCTCCAAACCTGGGGACACTTGAAGACAGGGACAGAGAGAGGGAGACCGAGAGAGAGAAACACAACTACGGGACACAGAGTTAATGTCCTACAGTGGTGACATATAATGAGGAGGCTGAGAGGAGGAAATTGTCTCAGTGCATCGGGACGTGGGTCCCCCAGCAGTCTAAGCATATAGCAGCAGGACTAGAGGAAGGTTTTAAGTCTAGTCTTAAAGTAAAAAGAGTGTCTTCCTCCTGGATTTGAACTGGGAGCTCATTCCATAGAAGAGGAGCTTGATAGCTGGAGGCTCTGCCTCCCATTCTACTTTTGAAAATTTTGGGAACTACAAGTAGGCCTGCACTCTGAGACCGAAGTGGTCTAATGATGGAGCTTGACAATTTAGAGCTTTATAGTTAAGAAGAAGGGTTTTAAATTCTATTCTATATTTAATGGGAAGCCAATGGAGAGAAGCTAATGAAGGTGAAATGTGATCTCTCTTACCAATCCCAGTCAGTAATCTTGCTGCAGCATTTTGGATTAAGGCTTTTTAGAGAGTTACTGGGGCAGCCTGAAAGTAGAGAATTACAGTAGTCCAATGTAGAAGCAATAAATTTGAGACAGGATGCTCCTAATTTTGGCAATGATCTGTAGGTAAAAGGAGGCTGCTGTAGAGATTTGTTTTATGTGTGAGTTAAAAAAAAAAGGAGCCCTGCTCAAAAAGGACTCCGAGATTCCTTACAGTAGTACTGGGGGCCAGAGTTATGTCACCTAAAGTCACGATTTGGTTGGACAAAAGGTTTATATATTATAACTTACTGATCTGTGGTTGTAGATTTTAGTCTAAAAGCATGTTAGTGGGTCTGGCAGGCTGCAAGCACATAATCAAACATACACTAATGGAGCAAAGTCAAGTCCTCCCACATATCTTCTGTGAGTAAAACAGCCAGGCTGAAAGGGTCCCAGTATTAGCACTGTCCTCCCTCACTGCCTATAGCTGCAAATTATTATTACTGTGAATGTAACAGAGCTCAAATGAACCATAAAACTGTTGGAGTGGTTTAATATTTGATGTCTTATTATTAGCAGCACCACCTTGCAATAAACTACAGCCTGTAAAACAATAACACAAAGCTACAATTACAGAAAATACATCAACCAAATGGCATTTTTGTGGCCTCACAACGTGATTACCCAGTAGGTCTTTTATTTGTATCATTGGTTTATCATTTGTGAACTATGAGGCCTTGCTGATTTTGTAAAATGTCATACAGCACTGAGTTATTATAAATTGTGCTTCATTACTGCACACAATGAAAAGTCCTATTGGGATCAAGATTAGGAAACACCCATTCTATTTAATGAGGATGTTGTTGGAGGATCACTTTCATTTTCAATTAAACATGTCAAGTACAGAGAACACAAACAGGCTGCAGACTTTAGTCAGCTGGACCCGCTCTGTCTGCTCATATTACAGCCTTTTCATGATTTAAAGTAAATGGCATGCAAGGACCAGCACTGTTTGGTTTCCTAATCTGCCAGCGACCCATTATGGCCCCGTCCCGTCAGCATCGTCAGTCTGAAACGCAGTCAGTCAGTGGCTGAGTCAGTTAGTCTGTGATCTACTGCGGCAGTCATTCTGTTTGTCAGTGATTCTGAAAGCGATTTCATCAATCTAGTATTGAAGAAGCAGAGGCCTGGCTCAGAGCAATGAGGCATGTGGCAGCTCGCATGTGACAGTGGGAGATTCAGCGGCTATAAATACCTTCTCATAGAGGACCCCAGCCCTGGCTGGTGAGAGCAAACAGCTCAATAATTTATACCCCTCTCTGACTTAAGCTGTTTGCTCCACGTCCGTGGCCTGACTCAAGAGGAGCCGTGTACAACACACTGCTGCTGTCCCCTGTGTCATTTGTGTTTGGGTTTTTGTGTGATTGTTTTAGGAGCGATAACTTTAACGGTTTTCTCTCACTCCCCCATAGGTTTGCGGTTTTGTGGGCCTCTATTATAACGTCATTATCGGCTGGAGCATCTTCTATTTCTTCCAGTCTTTCCAGTATCCATTGCCTTGGGCTGAATGCCCCATCCGGCGAAATGGATCCCAAGCCAGTGAGTTCACAACTCATACACTGCACAGCACAGCTGGAAGTACATTAATATGGCATGTACAATTTTAGAGAACAGGCTTTTATTAAAGTGCCTTCAACAAGAAGTAGATAAAAATGAGCTGCAGAGTCCTGCATAACGGTCCAATATTCAGCAAAGTGTCTGAGCAGATGCAGACACACAGGCAGCGGTTAAAGCTGTAGAAGTCTTTTGCGGTAAAGCAGCTTGCCTCACAGTGTCTCTGCAAGCTAAGTGAAAAGGGTTTGACTGTCTCAATTGCTGGGACAGCTGTGTTGGCGAGGCCTGTCAGATTGTATGACCCGGCCAACAGAGTCAGTACCTCGCGTGGCTGACAGCTGTTAGACTGTGGCTGAGCCACATGCAGGTTCAGGCAGAGTAAAGGGCGTCGGTTGTCATTTGCATTCGAGGTCAGAACTGCGTTCGCTTGTGAATGCAGGAGGGATCCTGTGGAATCACCAAAAGAAAGTAGCTCAGCTTTTTCCAGAGGTGGAAAGGACGTACTTGGACGTACTATGATGTACTTGAGTGTTTAAATTTATTCTACTTATAATAACGGATGAAAATTAGTAGTTTAAAACAGAGATCTATGATAGATTTAAAAATAGGAGGCACTTGTATAATATACACTTGTATATTAAATATATGACACTTACTGTAAGAGAGTACTAGCTCCACATCGCCTGGATACAACAGCAGTATCCATCTGAAAATACAGCTTACATATAAATACATAACCAACAAGTGAAAACAACTCTGTAAAATTGGTCACTCTGATTATTGTTTGCTGTTCACACAGTTTGCAGGTCATGTTTTAGTAGTTTATATCGGAATAAAATGCAAGTTTGAATGTAGTCCTTTAAGAAATAAAATTAAAGAAATATTTGTAGGTTTCCTGTAAAACCTAAAGCCAAATTGTGTGAAATTGGATGGATCATTTATTTATAACCTGTTTATGGCATTCCCTTCTCTTTCCTTGTTGCTGTTGTAGTCGTGGAGCCAGAGTGTGAGAAGAGTTCGGCCACCACCTACTTCTGGTACCGCCAGACTCTCAACATCACCAGCACCATTGATGACACTGGTGGCCTGAACTGGAAGATGACCCTGTCCCTGTTGGTGGCTTGGATCATGGTCTGCCTGGCGGTCATCAAAGGCATCCAATCATCTGGGAAGGTAGAGCGTTTCCATGATTTCCCAGACTGCAAGTGGATATTAACTCTGCATTTATACTTACAGCGAAAGGACTTACACGATGAACCAGTTCAGAAAAAGCTTTAAGAGTTTATTTGTATTAGCTGATACATCTTTCATCAGCGAATGTTTTGTTCATTTTGTTAATGCTTTTTAATCAAAGAGAAGATGCTAAGGCCTGTCATCAGAAATTGTTTATTTTGGATCCTTTGGATGAGAAAGACATCCAGCATCACTAAGCTTGATATACACCAAGTAAAAACCAGTTCAGGGCGCAGATGGAAAATGCAGCAGCATTCTATAATGTGTATCCAGAGAGTGAATCGTATACTGTACACAGCATCACCCAGCCCAGACTTTTAATAGGAAAATACACTAAGGTTTGACATGGTCTCAAAACAGCAAACTTCACCGTCACCGTTAGAAAGAAGGATTCTAACTCATCTCTTTAAAGTCCTCAACAAATTTGAAAACCTTTCACAGCTGCGTTGCAATGAAAGCACAAGGTATTTTGGGGATTTACAGTAGTTATTGCACACAGTGTGTGTGTGTGTGTGTGTGTGTGTGTGGTTTGCAGTTTCTCTTCCATGCATGAGGCCTCAGAAGAGCGTGTCCATGGCAACACTGTGTCATGTGTTCAACTTTCCCTCTCTCTTAGGTGATGTACTTCAGCTCTCTCTTCCCGTATGTGGTGCTCTTCTGTTTCCTGGTACGAGGTTTGATGATGAAGGGGCGGTGGATGGCATTGCCCACATGTTCACCCCTAAGGTGAGACAAAAAACACACGTGGAAAAAAAACCAATCTAAACTCTACACCTGTGGTGCTTAGCTGGACTGGAAGACATTTGCACAATCAGTAAAAAAAAAGGGATCGTTTTCTGTGATTTTCCCAAGTGTGACCATGTGTGTTAAAGGGGGAAATGTTCTTCCACGTTTGCCACTGTCTCAGTGCTGATGACTCACTCACAGACGGATATGTAACATGAGTGACACTCATGCAAGCTGCCGTGAGTGGATGATGGTTTCAGCTGCTTTGCCACCAACGCCTTAATGTGGTGCTCACACAGAAAAGATCCACGCTGCAGCATGTGGAGTGTTGGGCTGATATCTTCCTCTACTGGTGACTCTGTGTTATTACATAGACAGTGGGGATTGATGGGTGTAGTATTATTATATACAGACAAAACTGTTAGTAAAAGAACAAACACTCATCAACTTGAAACTGGCAAAAGTAATGAAAAATGATTTTGCTATTGATTTTTGACTCAAGAGAATATTTTAAATAATTAAACAAATTAAAACACCCCACTTGGATTTGTCAGAAATGATAATTTTATACTGTTTAATTATCATCACACACATGTTTAATCTTGTAACCAGTGATTTAGCCTATTTTGATTTTGTCATTTTGTTTTTTTGTTTTTTGGGGGGTTTAAACTTTTTTCTACATATCTAAATATTCTGTTTACTAAAAAATCCAGTCAGGTTTTTTCATGTTTCTTAACATTTATATTTTTATATTTGAAGATAATTATATATAATTAGTTAGAGATAATTATACAGGTTCTTCTTATTTCATGGAAGGGGACAAAAAATGTCATCCTTGTCTGTGCTTTGAATATTTGCCATTACGTAAGAGTTCGCAAGATATAAACTGAATTAATAAACCCTTAATAATATCTGCCAAAAGGGAAAAGTAAATCATGAAAAGAGACTCATGCACTGCATTTTAACAGATGAACCTTTTGCCTCTGGACCTCATCAAGGACTTTTATGAGGCTGGAAATTCCGATCCTAGTGCAGTGAAGTCCTTCAGCATGACAATACACAGAGTCCTCAAGCTTCACTTTTTATTTCATATTTTATTTTCAGTAAATACATGTTCAAATATGGTTCTGACATACAATCACACGTTGCTTACCAAATACTTTAACTTTTGGTCACAATCATAGCTTTTTTAAAAGTAACAAAATACGCTGAATTTCAGGGAAAATTTACAAAAACATGAAGCAAATTATTTAATCTTATTGAATTTAATTCTAGCACGAGAATAAACAGATTCTGAAACAAGCAAGACACAACGATGTAAGGAGTGGATCATATTTGAGCTCCAATACTTGTTTCCACCATGTGATCATTTATTCTTCTTTTTAGCTGGAAAAGATGTTGGAGCCACAGGTGTGGAGAGAAGCAGCCACCCAGGTATTCTTTGCCCTCGGCCTGGGTTTTGGAGGCGTCATTGCTTTCTCCAGCTACAACAAGCGAGACAACAACTGCCACTTTGATGCAATACTGGTCTCCATCATCAACTTTGTCACCTCCATCCTGGCCACTTTGGTGGTGTTCGCCGTCCTGGGGTTCAAGGCGAACGTCATGAACGAGAAATGTGTAGTCGAGTGAGTGTTTCACGCTGCACTACTACATGACCAGTTCTGTAGCCTTCACTCAGTAGACATCCTCCTCACAATCCTCTTTGCACCAATTGTCTGTGCGCAGGAATGCAGAGAAGATCCTGGGCTACCTGAACACTGGGGTGCTCAGCAAAGAGCTCATACCACCTCACATCAACTTCTCCCACCTGTCGGCTCAGGACTACGCAGAGATGTACGGTGTCATTAAGACAGTGAAGGAGGACACCTTCGGCCAGCTTGGTCTGGATGCCTGTTTGCTGGAGGATGAACTCAACAAAGTGAGTGTCCAAGACTTCAAAGGGGTGGCTGTGTGTGTGTGTGTGTGTGTGTGTGTGTGTGTGTTAATGGGTGAATGAGAAGCTACATTGTTCAGCATAAAATAAGCAGTCATTTACTTCAAAGATAAGACATAATTCAAAACTACAGCAGTTGAAATGTCAGGAAGTTTGGTAAGTTTCATCTTGAGCCAGATTGAATGTTTATATGATTATGTTCATCTTAACATTCCCTATGTAATATTGGGAGTGGTGGTGGTCTGTCATGAGATATTGTTCTTGGCTGTCTTACAATAGGGATTTCATCAGTAAATTACTCTGCATGGGTTTGAAACGGGCTTTAATCGCGGACCTAACACATGATCACTGTCCTGTTTTAAATGGGTGGTGCACAGAACTTTTTGCAAACCCTTGTGCTCGGCTGTGTAAGTCTACTAGTTGTGAACAGTTTAAACAAACAGTGCTTACTTTTTGTGTTATTCGAATAGAAACATATGAGGAACGAGAAATACTATTTTCCAGCATTCCACAAGAAAAACAGCAAATATTTAAAGGATATCTAAAAAGATTAACACAACATTAGGTGGCAGAAAGTGTTTTTCCAGCATCTCTCTCCTGTTAGCCAATTTGCTTCACCCCCCAGGTTGTTTCAGAGCACTCAGTCACACAACCTTTCAGGAGTTATTACCATTAATTTCCTTGATTAAAAAGTTGTTTATTAAAGCTGTTTTATGTATTCTTTTCTCTTTAGACAACTAGTTTTAGGCATTCATCTCCAGTTTATATTTATATCTGTATTTTATATTTATATTTATATTACTTTTTACTCTAAAAGAGTTCAGCTTTTAGTATTGATTGAGTTTATCTGAACTCTTTTGGTGGAAAAACACTGTATTGTCACAATAATACTTTTTAAGTAACTATGATCATCCTTAATGTTATTGTAGCCAACTACATACTGTATATCTCATTTGAAATATATCTGCAGTAACTCAATTATGAGCTTAAATGGTTGAACTATGATTAGTAAAACCAGCAACTAGACACCAATAAACACTGTTATTACAAATAGCAGCTATTAACCTCTTCAACTCCTTTTGTCATCCAGGCAGTTCAGGGTACTGGCCTGGCCTTCATCGCCTTCACAGAGGCAATGACACATTTCCCTGCCAGTCCCTTCTGGTCTGTAATGTTCTTCTTCATGCTGATCAACCTGGGGTTGGGAAGCATGATTGGAACTATGACCGGCATCACCACACCCATTCTGGACGCTTTCAAGATCCGGAAGGAGATCCTGTGCGGTGAGTCTCGATTGTTGTTGCATACCGACTCCTTACACTAGAATTTAAATATTTGCAATTCTTAAGAGATTTTCTTTCTTTTCTTTCAGTGGTTTGCTGTATCATAGCCTTCCTGTTAGGTCTGCTGTTTGTGCAGCGCTCAGGAAACTACTTTGTCACCATGTTTGACGACTACTCGGCTGGTTTGCCTCTCATTGTGGTGGTGATCCTGGAGAACGTCTCTGTAGCCTGGATTTACGGCACAAAGAGGTGAAGTGACTCTTAATAATGGACATTATTCATTTTCAAGGAGCATTTGAAGTTCCAGTCAATTTTGTTATGAATTATTGTTTTTGTTCGTTTGTTTTAACAGAAGATATTCTTATGTAGTAGAAAAAATGCAGTTGTTATTAACAGTATAAACAGGGTTCTCAAAGTAAAGCAGCTAAATTTGTTTAATCATGATTTTTAAATTTACATTTTTTAGATGATAGCACTTTAGATTTGAGCGCTATGATATCATGTTCATAATAGAAATAGTTTACAGAAACATGTTATGATGGGACCCTTTCGCTCACAGATTCATGCAGGACCTGGAGGACATGCTTGGATTCAGGCCATATGCTTTCTATTACTACATGTGGAGGTACGTGTCGCCAGCTGTATTGGTGGTGCTCATCTTTGCTAGCATCCTTGAAATGGTCATCAGTCCTGCAGGATACAACGCCTGGGTGGAGGCTGAGGTCAGTGCTTACTTCCTCCTGTCTTTGGATGTGGCCTCTCGTCTCTTCCAGCTCCTCTTTTCAAACCCATTTCTCTTTTTCTCCCTCATCTTCTTCACACCAGGGTGCAGAGCATTTCCAGAGCTATCCTCCCTGGGCTTTAGGCATGGCCTATACGCTCATCGTTGTGGCCATGCTGCCTTTACCTGTGGTTTTCATTGTCCGCCACTTCAACCTAATCTCAGACGGCTCCAACAAGCTTTCTGTCTCCTACCACAAAGGCATGATGAAGGACATCTCCAACCTGGAAGAGCAAGATGAGCAGCGCTTCATTCTTAGCAAGAACCCCAGCGAGGCACCCTCCCCAATGCCTGCCCACCGCGCTTACCTGGGCCCCGGTGGCACCCAGGAAATGACCAACACCAACTACGGCACCAGCACCAAAACGGGGTACCAGAACATCGGCTCACCGGAGTCTGAGTTATGATACACTGAGCTCACAGGTCCTCCTGTCCATTAAACCCCAGTCCTGATTGAAAAGAGGGAATCAAAAAAGAAAGGGAGAAACAGAGGAAGCCATAAAGGAGAGGAAATCCAGTGTCAGTTGTTGTAGCGTTCATCACACCTTAACCCCCAGAGCTCAGTCCCTCTGCCCCCCCTTGCTCCAACGCTTCCTGCCTGTGATTCTTCTCTTCTTCCCTGCTAATTGCTTGTCAATCCCAGCTGAAGCTAAAGGGATCACAGGAACGTGCGTCCTACGTCCAGCGTGTGATGACCTTTTCCATCTGTGAAGGTATTATAGGGATAGAGATGGCAACAGAAAAAGGAATGAAGCTTATAAATGTCCACTGTGTGCTTCAATACAGGCTTTGTTCGGTTCTACGGGAAGCCCTGGATGAGGTTAAGGTGAATGCAACGTTTACTGCTTTATTTTCTCCCACATGTTCATCATTCTGGATGGTCACTTTGAGACAACTGGACGTTCCTAGTTTTAGACGATCATAATCATACTCTGCGTCAGCTGTAGAGGACTATTATTTGTGGAGATAGGATGGAAGGAGACTAAAATAAAAAACTGTTGTATCACTGTATGCGACCATTTAGAAAACAGAATGATTACAAATGCATCCATAGCAGTATGTGATAAATGATTCTGGTAGTGTAAACAGTGTTACAATCACAAAACATTTCGTTATTGTGCCTATCATGCATCAGCAATAATAACCAGTCAAAGCAAAGTCTCCATAAAACTGTGGCTCTCCTTCTATCTCTAACTTCCCCACTGATGTAAAATACTGTACATATTGTACGTGTTGTGCAATAGTCTTACTTAATGCACTTAATGCACAATAGTAGTGAAAATTGAGAGAAAACATATAGCAGAAGCACAGATGCCCATTTTTGTCAGAGGAACCTTAACACAAAGCAGCACTTGTCTGTTAAACTTTCTTCCTCGTCGATAAAAACAAGGCTCTGGAATTGTCGCCAGCAGCTCTGCGCACATCAGCTTTGTTCTGTTCCAGCCGCAGCTGGCCTAGACAGAGCTTTTCCATTTTAATCATCAGTTATTTTAATCAGGCGTCTAATCAATTCCTTAGAAGGGCAGAAGCATAGGTGGACGAGGAGAAATAAGCAGAGCAGCTTGTTTTTCATCAGCAGGCAGACAGAAGGAATTGGAATTTTGTCATTGTGAACGTGCAGACGTGCATGCGGTCGTGCCAGTGAATGAAAGCTCCCGGTGACCCTGCATGTTTAAAAATAGAGCTGCGTTACCCAGGGGAAGCCGTGGCAACGCACCATAGATACAGACTCTCTTCTGATGTGGAGGAGGTGGAGCAGAGCAGACACCTTGCTTTGTCTGCTCCGCTTTAGCAGTCCAGAGATGAGGCAATGTTACGACAATGCTGCACAAGTGACAAATTCAAAGGAAAAATCAAACATTCTAGTGAGGCGTTAGGTGATCAGAGCCACCTACAAGTCACTGGAAACTCTACTGGAGACTTAGGGGTTCACTCTTTGAAAAACTGGAAGACATGCAGTATGTAATTACCCAGTTGCGGGGAACATTAGTGTAGTGACCCTTCTGACTGCATTACTTCTTTCTACATCTCTCTTATCCTTCTTTTACATTAATAATCACTCTTTATGAAAGTGTCAGCTGACTGATCATGGTGACACTGTCTGATCACATCATCCTGCGTTGGCATTCTCAATCAGCCGAGGAAAAGTTGCACTTCTGTTCTTCGTCTGGCCTTTTTTACCAAGTCCTTCTTTGTTGGTTGCCGAGCAGCCTTTGTATGTGAAGCTCCTGCCATCCGTGGCCCTAGAATGAACCGCCTTCCCTTCTTTCCTCCCATCATCCTGATCCAAAATCAAGATCAACTAAGCCTGCTTTATATACAGGTCACATGGTCTGACGGCTCAATTGTACCACGTATTGCACCTGCGTGAAAGATTCTGCTTTTGTTCTTCCTCCACTTATTTTTTTCCCCCTTTAGATTGTCACCGCTCTGTCTGTTGTTGTTGCAGTGCATTAGGTAAGATGTTTTCTGCCATGTCCCACTGTGGATTAATTATACTTCATTCCTTTGAGGATGATGTTCGTGTTCAATCGTTTTACATTCCTCCAATATTGACCGCTACGGACGTCATTTCACAAGCACTACAATCTACACTTTGATGTCTTTTTGTGGCCTAAGGTGTGAAAACTGAAGCCTTTTTAATCTTTAATGTACAATCTTGTATAACAATGTATGTCTAGGAGTCTAATGTGGAAAATGTACTGTGATCTAAATGTCTGGAATAAGTGGTAATACACATTTTTCACCACTGAGTGTCTCTGCTGGCCAGTGGAGGAGGCGATGACAACACACATAACCGTCTGGTGGCCCCTCCCTGACAATACTTGAGACTGAACAGCTGAAGTGTGAAGCACAGTCAGACACATTGTTTGGTGCCTGAGCAGCACCTCAGTTGTTAGTTTGCCTTATGCTTTTGTCATTTTGGTTATAATTTTTGATTCTGTTGTGCATTTTTGTAGCGTACCACTGTACCAATGTTTCGTCTTATTCACTTGAGCACTTTAAGTAGAGACCCTGGAGTTGTTTCTAAAGCACACACATGGCAAAGGCTTTATGGAATTTACATTTTAATCTGCGTGTTTTCATTGTATTTGAATTGGTTAGCAATATTTTCTAATCATATATAGAAAGAAAGTGAGCTGATTGTCCATGGAAGGTGAATGGCACAAATATATAGTAAAGCTATAAATTCCTACTTTTGTATGCGTGTTAAGCAAAAGTTGACCATTTTAAACAGATTATAGATGTTACAGTTTGGCATCTTCTGATGTTATAAGTGATGTTATAATGTGTAAAATTTCATCACTGTCATGGCAGTGTTAATCGATGTTTCCATGTCGGTGACTGGCATCATAATTACATACTAATACTAAATGGCACAAAACCTAAGAAGAAGATTTGACTTAGATTTAAAGCACATTTAAGGAAGCACAGGAATGTGAGCACAAACGAGTTTTACGCCTTTTTAAGCAATTAAAATCCGTCAATGAGCTGAAATGCTGTGAGTCACTGGGAATGAAAGGGGTTATGAAACGTGTAGATCATGTCAGTAAGTGGCTACTGGAGGTTATGCTGCACACTGAAATGCACTGCCATTGTGCGCCTGTAGCTACAGACTGACCATGCAGTGAGTCCTGAACACAGAGAGCACATGAGTTACATAGTTTATTGAAGAAACCGCAGTTTTCAGTGCTATAGATTTTGTTATACGATGTCAGATTTCTCCAAGACATTCCACACCAGGCAGGACAGGGCTTGGCTCTAACTTTTAAAAAATGCTTCCAAACACAGTTGAAATAATGTCCTCACATTGTTTTAAAGTTGTGCAGTAATATTAGTAGTATTCATATTTGTGACTGAAAACAAAGACTCCAGCTCCAGGGTCTCCGTGTTGTTCATGTGTCGGGTCCATTGCGTTATGGAGGGTAACTTACTGAGATTAAATCGACATAGAGTAATAGTGTATTTATTTAACCGTGCAAATAGTCTTTATGTGACCAAACCATAGTTATATTTATAGTATTTAAGACAATTTATTTAATCTGTACATATTGATGTACATTCCGATAAATTCCCACTGAGTATCTATGATAAGAGTGATAAAGTGTATACTTGAGCTGTAAATAATAATTGTATATTTTGAGATATTTTTTGATTTTTGTACTGTAGGTAATGTTACTTTAGTGTTTGTTGGTGTTGGTGTTAGTGTGTGGTTGTTGTCAATCCAAATAGCTGAGCAACTGTGACAGTGTGTGTGCGTGTGTGTATATGAGTGTGTGTGAGTATGTAAGAGTAAAAGTATATGTAAGTAAAAGTATATGTAGGTTTTTGGTGTATAAGTGTATGTTTTTCTTCTCTCTCAGTGTTGTGTGCTGCTGATCTAATCCAGTAGATAAAACCCTGTTGTTACAGTGAACTGGGACGACTAATGTAAGCAATCTCCTCTCTGTATTTCTCACTGGAACTGCGGTGGCATCCAGCACAAACAATCAAGAAGTCATGTTTGACGGAATCAATGAGACAGAAACTTTCTTTTCTTTTCTTTTCTTTTCTTTTCTTTTCTTTTCTTTTCTTTTTTTTCGCTCTAGAGAGGGATAAACTCTACAAACACTATGGAATGAAGAGGAAATTTAAACCACTTTTAATAAACAGAAATGTATTGTGTGTGTCCTTTGTTCATATTTACATTCAACTTTAAAGGCAAAACTTGTGCTATTCTGAACAAAGATGACGTAAAAAGGAAAAACAAGAACATATAAGATCATTGTAAAGCTGTTAAATCCGGGCATGGCATCAAAAAGAAATGAAAGTGAATCTTTTGCAATATCTGACCACAAGGAAAAGTCTGAACATTTAATCTCTCCAGATGGCAACATAATGATTCCCATGGAGTCTCATTCTAAATTGATTGTGAGTATTATAATATTTTATGGTGCAATGCCTCAAACATGGTAATTTGTCATTATGTGTTACAGAGCATCAATATTTGCAACATAATTTGATGTCGTCATTGCAACTACTGACTGAATGTGTTTTGTCATCCAGAGGAAAATTAATGTGTGTAACAAAATGATTCCTTTGATCCCTTTTGTTTAATAGAAAAAAACTTACATAAAAAGAATAATATCACAATTTAAAACAGTATCTCAAATGAATGTCATCAGAATGTTATGACATTTAAAAATGTTGTGGTTTGTTTTCAGTTAAAGCTGTTGCAAAGGTTTAGTGGAAAACGCTTGTCAAAGTTATTGAAGACGCCGGGTTAGAAATGGATGAAGCGTTTTTGGTGTTAAAAACCACACTGCTTTTCACCATGTGCAGTTTAAGAACCCAAACATGTTCACAGTTTCAGCCTCGCCACAAACTGGGGCAGGTCCATCACCTGCAGTCTGTTTCCTCTGCTCATAGATTGACAGGTCACACACGAAGCACATCTGCAGAATCATCACCAGTCACAACAGTGTAAAAATTGTTTTGTTGACATTTACGAACACATGGCTCCTGGTGTTTCCATGTACTCAAACTTAAGAAATGACAAAGTTGAGAATTCCAGTCTAATTGTAGCATCACTTGTGCAGAGTGCTGCTCTACTCCCACAGGCCATGTTGGAGTCTACAGAGTGTTGTTACGTTAATTGATATTGGACTAAATACACTTAGAGCTCCAATGAAGCAAGCGCTGATGCTGCTGCGGTGTTGGTTTTGGCCTCACAGATTGTGTGTGCAAATGTCACGCTGAGTCCCACTTCCTGTCTTGACTGTTCAGCCTAGTTTGAGGAATATCTCACTATTCGGTATCCTGTAAACAAATGATTTCCCACCACACTGTAACAGAGTGCTTCTGCACACACATTGATGGGAATCCCACCTGCACGTTCCCGTACAGATGTTTATCTAACAACAGCACATGCAGCCAAAGGCCACTTCCCATTTTCCCACTGCCCCACCACCTGCTCCAGGAAAAGCCTGTGTTGGTGGACATTTTTCACACTTTGAGCGGCACTTTCTTGGCAGACTGGGTGTGCGTGGGCGGGGATCCATCAGTCAAAATCTCACATGGCTCTTTAAGCCGCTGTCAGCTTCCACTGCAGTGGCCAGATGTTCCTGTGTGAGGCTCGTTCAGAGGCCCGACAGCCACAACAGCTCATTACTGTCTGACCAGCTAGTTTTTCGGCAAAAACATGTCGTGTGTAACAGTGGTTTCATGAACTGGATATAGAAGGTTTGTGACTTCTTTTTAATAGGATCCATTAAGGCCCAACTTTCTCAGTTTTTGCAGAAGATGGAACCTGAAAATACTCAGGAATTCCATAAATCAACAGACAGATCTGAAATGTTAGTGAATTACGCCAAACCCATTTTTAAAAGCACATTTCCAGTTTTACCTATTTTTTAAAAATTTCTTTTGTAGCTGCCTTTGTTTGTCAGCACAATATCTTAAACTTTTAGATGCAATTGTATCATATTTTCAGCAGATTTATGAAGAACCAGAGCACATTTGCAGGTACTATCTTTGACTTATGAAGTACTTTGCTCAATTAGCATAGCAGTCCAATAATTATTTTGAACCCAAATCTGAAAAAAGTTTCCGCCGGGATTTTTTCTCTGTGTCAAAACAGAAAGTTAGCTACAGCAGCCTCAGCTCTCTCAGCTGGAGGTGGGGAACTTTTAGTCTTGCAATGTGCTTCTAAGGCTATACCATTTCTTTTCATCTTCAAACTTCATCTCCGGCTGTCAGTACCTCACGTGACACATGACATTACTGGCATTGTCGCCTGTAAACAGATTTCAATGTGAAAAGCTGGTTGAGATTCCCTTTAGAATGTTATATTGTGAGTTCACAGGTTCAGGAAATCCATGCGGACTGACGTTCTTGGTGAAACACAAACTGTTGAACCTTCTTGGATGATTAACATTCAAATGACTTTGCAGTGAGGCTCAGAATGGCTGTTTACACGCACAAATATGGCAAGTATCATATTACCATGTGGGATAATAAATAGGTGAAGTGGTAAGGGATATTAAAACACTCATAATGAGCTGGGAGACTATGTGGACAAAGAGAAACGTGTAGAGCAGGTCAGGACACGCAGCTGTTTCCACTCCATTTGTTTTTTCCTGTTGGATGAGCAACAAGTCGCGTACGAGGCTTTGTACACTGCTGCGAGGGTTGCAGAGGTTTATTATCTGACGCAGAGTGAAGGGAAGCAGGAAGCAATGATATGGTTTTAAGAAACAGTCCAATTTTATCTTGTTTGTTTTTAAATCAGACGTAATGAAGTTGGTAAAAACATTAATCTTTCGAGTATTCAGGAATGTGAAATATATGTAAACATTTAGATAACCTTTCAGCACAAACTTCAGAGCACAGCAGCATGGACAGCAGCAATTATCTGCTCACGCAAGCCCTGCTTGTCCACCTTCCATCTTATCCCTTTATGGATCCCAATTAGATGGTTGAGGTGACAACTAGCTCTCTTTAATAACCGCAGCGCTGAACTGTGAAGAGGAAAAGCTTTAATGTTTGAGTTGCGCTGCAGCTTGCGCTGTATTAAAGGTGAGACAGAAATATCTCTGAACAATGAAGACAGAGGATTGTGTTTTCAACAAGAGCAATTTAGCAGAACAGAGCTGACCGGACTGTGCAGGCAGCTGTTGATGGACGGAGAGAAAGCCTTCGTCCCCTGCATCATGCGAACATAGGAAGTCAAACAAAAACAAACACAAACGTGATCAATCTCTGTTTTTAATAGTAACGTTCACATACAGATACACTGTTCTAGTAATACTCACATAAAGGCTTTTTGTATCTGCAAGGTTGTAGGGTCACAGGTAAACAGGAAGACTTTTTAAGAGCACCAGGAAGAGAGAGGTAGAGTGCAGAGGTCACACAGGATCCATGAACAAACATTGCCGTCTGACTGCTTCAGGCATTTCTTGGTAATGTGGAGGTCTGTATGAAAAACATTTTCTAACAGTGAAGAAATGAGACAGATAAAATGAGTTTTATGCACACAGCAGATTTGATTTGTGTGAAGCTTCATAATCTCTCTATTCATCCATGTAAGTCAAGCATATTTTAAAATAGATTTTTGCAGAATTTGAAATAATGATAAAAACTGTCCATACATAATTATAATATGATGGATCTCTCTTTAACATCCAGTTTTTCCTTTTTTCCCCCTTAACACCTTTAAGGCTGAAAAGAAATCACTTCATTCTATTCAGCTGTAATGTAATAATATAATGGTCCAGTACAGACATTCTTCACTTCACTTAATGTAAAAAAGAGGTATTAACTGAAAAGTTAAGTTTACAGTTTTGTTTACACCTTAAAAGCGTTTTCATTTGTTTATTTTCTTTATTAAGATTCTTGATTTAATTCTGTAAAATTAATTATAAGATTTAGAGAAACGGCTCTTGGAGCCATGTTTATGGCCATGCTTGGCACATGATGCTTTGTAACCCACTATTGTATTTATATTAAATTACAGATTTCAAGTTTCACATTTACATTAGCATAATTGTAGTTATGAATATGTTTCATGTTGAAATGCTCATGCTAAAGAAACATAAATAATTAAAGTGCATAAGAAGTAAGAGAAATAAAAAAATTGCACTTTTTGAGAAATGTGGAGATGGAGTTTTGGGATGTCCATAAGCATTAAAAATATGTTCTCTGGGTTTGAACAGTATTTTACTGTCTTTTGAGCTCAATCTCCTCCAAAATAAATAAACAAATATATAAAATGACGGCTCAGGTTAAACTCTAAAACTCACAATGAAGTGTTAAAACACAAACTAAAAGAAAAAGCTCTACTGAAAACCAAATACAAATCGTAATCAATCAGCTGACCCCTGAGCAGATGAAAATATCAGCATGACGTCCTGGGGTGAGTGTAGGTACTGCAGAGCTTTGGCAGCAGGACCCATGTCATTCTTTGAGATATTTCTCCGGCAGTGCTTAGCAGGAATCCCGTAGCTCGATGCTGTGACATTGATCTCACTTAATCAGACATCTTATCTAAAAATACAGCCTGGTATTGCATGTTTTGACAGTGATGACTCACACCAATTTCCAAAGCTGACATACAGTTCTTCCCACTTAAGTGATCTTTACGTACTTCCTGCAGGGAATCTCGTCAGAAGTATGAGAAATTACATTTAACTGCACCGTGAAACAGCTTTAGAGCTATAGAAATGTGATATAAGAGGTACTGAGGTTTACTTTTTATGGGTCTTCAGGACACCGAGGAGGCTGACTTGTTGCATCGATTAGTGCTCTGATTATAGAGATATTCATTTGTTGCTATGGTTATACACTAAATCTGCCTGATTAAACTGCCTCGCAGCAGCCTTCACAGTTTGGCTTCAATGAAAGGAGAAAAATCTGCATCATGTCTGTACAGACATGATGTTGCAGGTAAATTTGCAGATTTAGTTGGGTTGGAGTTTACATTTACATTTACATTTACTCATTTGGCAGATGCTTTTATTAAAAGCATTGATAATCAAAAGCATTTTTATTCATTTACAACAATATAAATGGTTTTTGCTTTGAAACTAATTTCAGACAGTCAAATCTAGATCTTGTCTCATATGCTTTTTTGAGCAAATTTCTAATATTTTTCTTCAGCTATTCTTACTGAGTCCTTTTGGTATACTGTTTTAATAAAATATAATAAAATTCCACGTAGTGTGTTTGCAGTCATCGTCCTGTCAGAACACCCAAGTGTGTCCAGCTTTCAACCACCCAGCTGATAGTTTAAGGTTATGCTAAAGAATACTGAGGTAAACCTTCTATGGCATTGTTTTGTGCACTGCAGGTCCACTTGCAGCAAAGCAGGACCGAGGCATGACGCTACCACTGTGCTTACCAGTGGGCATAGTTTTTTTTTATAAATGTCTCTAAGGGGCGATGGACATGAGTCCATCTGGCATCTTCCTCATTCAGATCTATATTGAGCAAATTAAAAGACATTTAGGAAGTTCTTGCACCCCTGAATTGACAATCTGGGTGGGTGGAGGTGTTTTAAAACTTATATTATGAAGATTAATTTTCACTTTTCACAGTCACATCAATTCTAACTTTAAATATGGTGATCAAACAACATGCAAGCACATGGCTGCAAACCATAAATACCCAGATATATCAAATATTTAACAATTTGTTTTTTATACTGAGGAACTGAAGCACAACTCCTTGATGAATAACATTGATGCCTTAATGACTGCCCACCAACCTGGTGGAGGCCTCATTACTAATGCATCAGCCATTTAGTGTGTACTGGCCAGTTGAAAGGGATGATTGCACCCATTCAACCATTGTGTTAAAGTGCAGTCTATAAGGACAACCGAAGAGCAGTGGGCGCTGATTAGGCTGCTGCTGAGAAAGAGTCATGGACTCTTTCTCTAACTACCCATTGATCTCAGAAGGATGGAAGACTTTATTGTACATAAGTAATGTCATAATGCAAGATCAAGAGCTTGAAGTCTAACATTAGTATAAGGGGAAGAAATGATTCTGCTATGTTTTAATGGAGGCTTTTGTAGAATATGAAACTGTTTGTGAGGGAAACTGTGCTGTAGGAGTGATAAATATTCATGAGCTGTAACTGTTGATTTGTCTAATCCATTTTTTAATTAAATGTGTCCAACGTGTCAGGGAGTGAATGCACGTGAAGTACTGAACAGTCGGGTACAGTACGGTGTTAAGATAAATGCACATACTAAATGGCTGTTATTTCCTGCCTGCCTTTCTACATTATGGCCAAGCTCTTAAAGAAGACGTCTCTCCTATCGGAGAGGAAGAATCTCCTCTGCACTAACATTAACACTAGCGTTTTACCGAATGGAAGTTAAGAGCTTTGGGAGACAGTAGGCAGAGAACACTCAGTTCAGCGTTTCTATAACTTTCCCCTGTTTCTTGTCAGTTTAATTGATGATTTTGTTTAGAACTTTGTGCAGGATATATTTCTTGGAAATCACTACTGGGTTGTGAACTGTTTACATGTACAATCCATGGGACATGCTGTATCTGAGCATAAGAGGTTGACTTCGTAGAAGCAGCTGGCACGAATCCAATCAGCCGGGTCACTTGGTGAAGGTTGATTATTTAGACATTGTCCACATACAGAGCAGGAACATGAGCAAAATGTTGCGCAGGCTAAATATAGTTCCGTTCAGTTGCATGAAATAACAAAGCAATGCATTCGATTTTCATGTAGCTTATATGCAAAATTATATGTATGAAATGCATATTTTGAATGTGATACTGACAGAATCCATGATGGGTAAATATGTGCCAGTCGTGTGAGAAATGTTCTTGGAAACATTTTCCTCATCACATATCCAGACACCACTTTTTCTTCCCTCTGTCAAGGCCAAATGAGCTTATAATGAGGCAACTCTGCTGCCTGGTCCTTTCCAGCGGCTTGCAACCTGCACCCCAGTCACTCATTAAGATGCACAACAGTCTTCTGGACAGCTGACGGAAACAGAAAACAACCAATTACTCACAAGCATAGGCATTTATATTCTGTTCTAAATATAACAACAACATGCACATTCATGCACATGTGCTGTGATATCGTGGAGCTAAAGTACAGTCATTCACATTTGCTGTGGGCTTTGCTTTGGGCAGTGAGCTCCTGTTTCGGTCTGTGCCTTAACTGTTTTGAAAATGTCAGAGTGGACACAAGTGTTAAAAATTGAATGACATGCATGTTAACAGTTTTTAAAAATGATGTAAAAGTGTGTGAGACCAGCGGAAAAGTTTAAAGATGAAGATGAAGATCAAGTGGATCTAAGTTTTATTAAGTGCAACTGTAAATATTATTTTAGGCAAGACAATACAGATTTATTTCTATTTAAAAAAAAAAAGTCACTTTGCTTTACATTGTAAAAGAAGACAAGACCTCACATACTCTACACACACTTTACAAAGGGCACGATACTGTATATACAGTTACACATTTACAACAAAGTTCATGGACCTCAGAAAATGAAGAGGAAAAAAGTCTTATTCAGACTCGAAATCCAACGTCTGAGTAAGAAAGGTCTGTAAGGGGGTTTGTTTAGTGAGCAGGTCAGAAATGTACTGAGAGCTGCAGCATTAATAAAAGTTAACTGAAGGATGTTTGTGAAGTGAAGTCTGTCTCCACTGTGAAGCCAATAAAGTGATCTGGGTATTGCAATACTGTGATGTCATTTTCTAGTACTGGTCACGGACAGAATTCTATATGAGTTGACTTGAATGAAATCGAGAGAGGAGACGGAGGGTTTGAGACCTTATGCAAGTTTAACAAGGTTATGTGAATTATGGAGGGTAATTTATGGACACAGCAAAACAAAGCCCATATACCAGAGGCTGTTTTATCTGGAAACTTGTATTTATGATCTACATATGATGAAATTCAGATTTTATTCAAACACAACGTTGTTACATGTCATATCTAAAAACACATCTCATCTCAGGATTAGGACTACTTTGATTCTACTGAAATCTGGAGTTAGTACAAGAGAAAATGAAAAAGTAAGTAAAGTGTGATGTAAGTTATATACGAGGAAAAATAAGATATGACTAATAAAAATGTTACAACAGATACTTATAGGATCAAAATAAGATAAAACTGTGGATGGCCTTTACTAACAATTCATATCTTTACAGTATAAAACCTCCAGACTGGGAGTTTGAATCCTCAACAAACATCATTTGTGTCATTTTCTCATCAAAATACTGAGTTCAGATATGTTCATGTCTGTATATCTTCTTGTCTTCTGGTCATAATTGGACACTGAGAGAAACACTTGATGTGCCTGGATATTTTATTTTACTCTTGAAAAATCTGTGGTGTTGTCCCAGATAAAGTGCACACCACTAGCAACAGTTGTTATACAGTAGAGTACACTGCATGTAATTCATATCAGTGCTGTCTTCCATATTCCTCTGTATATGTTTGGATGCTGAAAAGTGGCCTACAGTACATGACATGAGGGAATATTGGAATTTTTTATTTCATGTGTGTGAAACATCAGAGGTAAAATGTACTCATATTTGCCCTGGCAAGACATATCCTGAAATAGAAACTTGTTTTATTATACTTGAAACAAACCGTGAATGAATTGACCATGACTTTAGGACAAGAAGGGCGTTCTGTTTTGATTAGTATTAGTGAAGTGTGAAATGTAATGGAGCATTACTATTGAATATTTTCATAAAAACAGAACACAGAATAGATTTTTGTAAATTTCAACGTCAACAAGCAAAATGTTTTTTGCCATTTGCTTTCAGCACAGTGACAGATTCTTCATCATTCTCAGATTCTCAGAAATCCTCCAAGCTGATTTTAGTCATCGTCTGTTTCCTGATGACTCTCGCTGCACTCCTCTTGGAGCTGCATACAGTGCACTTCATTAGTAGTGGCCAGTCATCACACATTTCATCCATCTTCAGCTGAACATAAGATGACCCTGAACCAGACCAGAAAATCCACCAGGCAGGATTCAAGAAACATTTCAAATAAATAAAACCCAACGTAGTTTTCTGGTTTCACAGTTCCTGTGAGGGAAGAGTGAGAGTTATGGTGCACCAGAGTCAGTGGTGATGGAGTCATAGATTTAAAGGGCAATATCAATGTTCTTACACCCCAGGACATTTTATTTCCCGCTTTTTACTCCTCTCTCTCTCGGGGGCGCAGGAGAACAGGGAGCTGTCCATTAGTGGCCTTCGGCAGCAGGAGGAAACACCCTTTAGGACAGCTGACTGAGAAATAATTCTCTCCCTCTTCACAGGTCATTAAATCTCCGTCCCTGCTCACAATTTCGGATTGATTTCATATATTATTTCCTGTTTTGCTCTTATGTTGGGTTTTTCACTTTATGATGGTCGTAACCACGAGGCATAACAGTTATGAGATGCTGTGAAAAATGTCCGAGCCAGAGGTGGCCTGGGGTGGCTGTGGCTAAGTCTGGCACCTCCCACCCCCAAGCTGTTTCTCCGTTGCTGCAGCTCCACCAGGGTCACTTTTCAACAGAGCAATGTATTAGTTCCACCGCGCCTCTCTCTCTCCCACCTAGGCTTTGTTAGACACACTCGCAGCACTTTTACATGCACTTTACTAACCTATTTACCCAGAGAAACCAGGTTATGCAGGTAATGTGGGTCCTGCAGCATTACCTCAGAAACATTTTGGAGGCACGACTCACAGATTATACTTACAAACAAAGCTACTGCTTGACTTCCGATTCTTCTTTTACTGTGTAATATGTATGTATGTATGTATGTGTGGTTGGTGTATAGGTCAAAAAACAAGTGACTTTTACACAGAAGACCAGTTTAAGACCAGAGTGAAATGACTGCTCTTACAAAAGACACACATCCTGTCACATGTGATGTGTGATTAAAAAAAAAAACCTGTAGTTATTCTCTAATGCCTAACCCTAACCAAACCATTACAAAGTGTTTAGAGCCAGTTCAGTGGGTTGTAAAAAAACTATAAAATGCTAGGGTTTGTAGTTTTTTTAATTTCACAAATACACAGAAGAAAAAATTTACTTGCACAAACCAGCCTGAATTAGAGTCAGTTTATTTGAACTTTGGTGGACTTACAATAAAATACAAAGAGGCATCTTTCAAAGTCCTTAAATGTCTCCTTTTAGATAGACACTCCACTAATTTCTGTCTATAGTCCATTTTATTCACATGTGCACTTGTATAAAGAAGAAACTTTATTACGTGTATACAGGGTCAAAATATTAGTTGGAGAACATGAAGAAATCAGGATTCTCCAGTGCCAAACACTGATCACAGTGATCAGTGTTCTAGTTCAATTCAATTCAATTCCATTCAATTCAATTCAACTATATTTCTATAGCGCCAATTCACAACAAAGTCATCTCAAGGCACTTAACATATACAAAGACTATAAAGATATGTGGTAGAAAACCCAACAAATCCCCCTTGAGCAGCTATAGGCAGCGGTAGAGAGGAAGAACTACCTTTAACGGAAGAAACCTCCAGCAGAACCAGGCTAAGGGAGGGTGGCCATCTGCCTTGACCGGTTGGGGCGAGTGGAAAGTGGAGAAAGGAAAAAAAAGAGCAACAAAAGCAACAACAGAACATACGGCAGGTTAGTGGGACCAGTAGCTGCGCACTGGAGGACACTCAGCGCCAAAGCCGGGGACACCTGAAGACAGGGACAGAGAGAGGGAGACAGAGAGAGAAGTACAACCACGGGACAAAGAAGACACAGACTTAATGTCCTAAAGTGAGGGACATATAAATGTGGGCTGAGAGGAGGAAATTGTCTCAGTGCATCAGGATTTGGGTCCCCCAGCCGTCTATGCCTATAGCAGCAGGACTAGAACCAACTATAAGCTTTATCAAAGAGGAAGGTTTTAAGTCTAGTCTTAAAAGTAAAGAGGGTGTGTTCCAGTGTCTGGCCTGGGAGCTGGTGCCACAGAAGAAGAGCTTGATAGCTGAAGGCTCTGCCTCCCATTCTACTTTTCTGGGAACCATAAGTAGGCCTGCATTCCGAGAGCGAAGTGGTCTATTAGGATGTTACGGTACGATGAGTTCCATATAGTGAGTACAACACTATGTTTACTGTCCATCAACCTCAGAAACCCATCAAGGACTAATCGTCTGTTCGGTCAGCAGCTAACAGTAACCACCATCACTAATGTGGAACGCAAAAAAAATTCTGAGAAAAAGTATTTTGACCGTCTCCACGAGGAGACAGGAGAGTGAAAGCTACGCAAATGTGGAATTTACATTATGCTTTTAAATAATTAGGTCAAGCCCTTCTTTTATGTCTTATACTGAAGATCATCTAACGTAGAAGTCAACATAAAGATCAATACACAGATTAATGCTTTATGCAGTCACTAAATCTGGAATCAGGTAAATTCTCCAACTCCATGTGAAATATATGAATAATGAAGCACGACATATTATATTTCTGCTGCCTTTAATGATGGAAGTGAAGTGCTACTGCGGCTCCACATCCACTTAAGTTGTGAAGGCTAGGCTGGCGCTCCAGATGGGATGACTCTTGAACATGGACAGCGGAGAGAGGAAAGGAAGAAAACAGAGCCCCAAAGCTCCACCTGCATAGCAACCACATGCCGCTTCTGTCTTCGTCCTCCGCTCATCTGTCCTCGAAAGGCTGCTGGGGACGAGGCCTGTAAATACAGACAGACGCTCTGTAAATTGTGTAAATGTTTGATGCAGCATCTTTGTGGCTTCGCTGCAGTTAGACTGTGATTTGTGCCTTGGCATTTAATTCTACTGATTCTCGCCCCTAATTACTGCTTTTATTTTAAAATGTGTTCAATGGAGTTTTTTACTTAACTGAACTTAAAGTTTTAAGTCAAATCAAGAGCAAAACAACCACTGGTTGCAGATGGATTAATGGAGAGTCATTTATTGTAAAAGCAATGACTTGCACAAAGTGAGTTCAGTAAATCTTACTTCACGAGTCTTCAATCACCAAGGCATTTTCAGTATTCGCAGGGCACAACAGTCCAAAAATGATTAATAATTTACATATACTTGGAAGCTCCTTATCTCTTATGCATAGTGGAAACTCTGCGTTCCTATTATAGGCCACACCTAGAATTACACCCTCCTAAAGCCATTAATACTGTAAGTGAAAGTTTGTTATTCCAGCAGGTATGATTAGTAGTCAAGATTCTCCCTTTTCCACAGCATCAAATGAATTAAATGCTGGAATGGCTCGGGCTGCCTTTCTCCATGGAAACTGTGTTCAATATTGTCATGACAACCTTCAACAGTGGAGAAAAAAATAAAACGAGGAATGACTGGAAACGATGAGAGGGAGTAATGAAGAATGACAGGACGAACCCTGACAGATTCTCGACTTCCAGCTCCGGCTCTTTCTCCTCTGCGTGAGCTCATCTCGTTTCATGAATTGCAGCCTCGCAAATCTGCCAATCACGTTTCCTCTAGGCCCCCTGAGTGGGAATTGCTGCTTCACTAATGGAGTTATTCAGGTGTGGAAAACTATCAGCTACTAGCATGACGTCAGCTTTGTGTTGATAGAGTCATCAAAAAATGGCACTCAACCAACTCAATCGATCCAGCTTGGCGAGAACAGAGAAGTACACACATTTAAATATGAACGTTTCCCTCTGGAGTTTGTGAGATAAGTTGTTAGTGATTCTTCTACAGTAAAGCCGCTGCGGTGGTGAGCTCAGTTGGTAAATTAGGTGACCAAACGTGAATACTTAAATACCACTGAAGCAAAAATGACAATAACATAGTGATCTGCAAAATACAGAACTTTATCAATTACCACCACATGAATTTACTGTATCAAAAACAGAACTGCTGCACGTTTGTTACAGATGTGTTGAAGTCTGCGGCTTCATTTAAAGCGGTGAAAGCAATAAGTGATTTAATGAGTCAATATTTCTTTTAGTGAATGAATAAATGAGGACAAATGCATGCAATGCGTGTTGAGAAACACAGATTTTAAGAAATTTAATGCATCCACCCAATAAACCTATTAATCTGCAAAATCCATGTCATTCAAATATTGTATTTATTCGTGTAACAATTAAGCAAATGAAAATTCCAAAAACACACAATTTTGTTACTTAGCAGGTGTAGTACTAGAGGACACCACATTTACATTTAGTCATTCTGCAGACGCTTTTATCCAAAGGGACTTACAAGTGAGGCACAAGGCAGCAAAATCTAAGTCAAGGAGAAAACATCAAAGCAACGTGCTGTCAATGATGCGTTTCTACTATATTTTTACCATGTTATAAAAATGCATTTAGGGCTGAGTTGTTGTGTTGGACTTCAGACTGTAGAGGTGTGACATACCTCTGGTTGTACTGACTCGTGCAAATGCTTTTTGGTTTTATTTGTCCATGTTTTAAAATTAGTCTGTATTTCCTCTTTCCTCTTTCAGTTAATTATGCTTTTATTTATAGTGCTCACAGTATTGGCAAATGACTTTTATTACACTTCTTTAATTAAAATAATGATGCACATAATTATTTTTTTTTTTTGCATTGTGTTTTAAAACCAATGAAGTGACAGTTTAGGAAAAACACACTACAAGGCACTAAAAGGATGACAAAAGCAACTAAATTGCAGTTATGCAAAGCAACAGGAAGAAGCAAAACTTTAAAGCAACAATCCATGCAGCCATGTGAACTGGCGAATAGAAACAGAACATAAAATAACTATTCTTTTATTAATATAATGTACAAAGTGAGAAGTTTCCATTTGAACTACTTACAGAAGAAGCAATAAATAAATACTCTTGAGTTAAGATTATTTTAACAAAGATGGTTGCCCAAATATAACTAGCCATATTTTCAGCATAATGAGCACCTTCAATTCTATCCAAGCCTCCAAGGGTGGAAGCAGACAGAGATGTCGAACCCTACATTTCAAACTCAAACATTTAATGCATCTTGCGTATGAAAAAGCCTTCAAGCAGGATTCACCTGTCACACTAAAGTTTAGGGTGCTGAGATGCTGTCACGGCTGCAGATGTGATGCAAGCGCACAAGTCCAATAACCTGTCAATTTGTGAAGATGAGCTGAATATTTTTCTGTATGTCTAATCTTTCCTCGTTAACAGTTAATGTCAGTGCACCTAAAGACAAATATTGTATTTGACATATTTGACAGACGTAATCAGAGCATCTTCTTGTCATTTCGTCTCGCTGCTACCCTCCGACTAATCAGTCTCACTGTCCATAATCTGTTTGGTAAAAGGCCGTGTCTGCTTTTGTGCGAACACATGGTGTCTCCTTTCATATTCATGTAGCCCTGGCGGACTCACCCATGAACTCTTACCCCTCAACCCTTCATTACCACAGTGCACGTGTTTGTGTGTGAAAGACGGGGGGGGAGGAGGCGACGGAGGCAGCAGGAGCAGTAATTAGCGTTGCCTGTCATCTCACATCTCCATGGAGATGTGTTCTGTTTGCCATCTACACCTACAGTGCATAATCATATAGGCACAGGAGAGCAGGAGGCATGGCTGTGACTGCCGTTACACCGCTCTGAGCAAGCACGAGATCAACCAGACTACACTCACGCCACTACTATAAATAGCTGTACTGTCACCGTGGTGTATATCTGGAAACTGTGTGGTTAATGGGTAGAAAGATGCAATCTGTGAATGAAAATAAAAACAAACTGCAATTGTTTACAGGAGGAAGGGGAAGGTTTTATTTGTATTTCTGCATAGAAACACGTGCCTACATTGTACAACATCTCTCTCTTTCACACACACACACACACACACACACACTCACACACATCTGACAGTTTGACTGGGTTACAATTCATTACAGTCATCTACACAATCCATAATGAGGAGACATGAAACTCTGCTGTGTGCCTCCCCCTCATACTCGAGTACAATTTACAAAACAAGAAAAAGAGGAAATAAGGCTAAAAAGGTAAATAATCCAAAAAATAATATTTCATTATTGGCCAACTGCTGCTTCATAGTGCATAAAATACACAGTGGAGAAAAAAAGTTTGAGGAATGATCCAGGATATTGTACTGTGCTACATAGGTACAACTGTGCTCGAACATAATTACAGATCTCTGGGTCAGCATAAAAACAGAGCGTAGTGAAGATGAAATTAACTTTCCCTTTGTTTACTAAACATAAGGCCACTATGGTAGACCATGAGGAATATATCATAAGTCACAGGTGAAAGAAACCACACTGCATGTGGATATGTAACAGGGTTTCTACAGATCCCACACAACCCAAAGTGTTTAGGAACAAATCTAATTACATTACTGCACACGTTTAAGCTCCGTTACTCAACATGAGATACGACTGGAACTGATGTCATTGCACATGTTTTACTAAAAGTGGTACTGAAAACCTACCATGAACTCTAACAGAGTCTACATTTGGTCCGCCGTAATGATGGATCGACTGTACAGGGCTAATGTTACAGACAATACTGGTCCACTGATTTTTCTTTAAACTCTCTCACTGTACAAGGATTTACATACATCTAGTTGCCTGAGCAGCATTCATACCACGCTGTGTCTTGACAAAATATTCGGCATGATGTCCTTGTGGTCGGTGTTACAAAGCAGTGGCACGACAGAAGGCAGAGACTGGATGACCAACAAAGGACTCAAGGTCTGTTTTGTTGATACTCGAACATTGATTTCAAGTTTTCATCTAAACCTACTTCACAGTAACAGATTTGCTGTACAAACTCATATTCACAAGTGTCTGTGTGTTTTCTTATTCAACAGTTAACAACATTTATGGATATATGACAGTGAAGCTTTTCGAGTTCCAAAAAGAGCTCAAACTGACTGCTTCAGTACATTTTCCAAACATGGTAACAAATTAATTATCTCATGAGCAAACATGTTACCAGGCTTCAAAAACAGGCTCACATGAAATAAAGCCCCTGAAAACTTTGTTTCAAACCAAAGTCTTTTCTGTAGCAATAAATATTTCTGACCGAATCCAATAATTTAAAAAAGAGCAGCCTATCAAGAGTTTAATACACCAAAACGCAGCTCATCCGCTGCGACAGGACTGTGTGAGTGTAGTTTGGTTAAGAAGGAAAAACAACTCAACATCTGTCATTAGATTCAGGTTCAAATCACATTAACTGAGCTTGGACCACATCAAACAGACCAAAATCTTCAATGTGACAGAACTAAAATCTTTTCAACTTTGGCAGGTGGTGTGTCCTTGATGGAGGTTTTCAGGGGCTTAAAAATGAGCTGGTACATGTCAACTACATAATATTAATGGAGGCCAGTTATAATTACATACAATAGTAACCCTAACCCAGATCATGCAATATGTGCAAAAGGCTTTGTAACATATAAATGTGTGTACATAAGGTAAACCTGCTATGAAACTGGATTTTCTACCGCGTGGTGTTGGATGTATGACAAAAAGACAAAAAGATCTTGCCTTGAATTAAAAAAAAAATCTGGTCTGCAGTTCATTCACACAGGAAAAGAAGCAGAGAGCAGAGCTGACGCTCTGCACAGCAAGCTCATGCTGTTTCTCCTTTTCATAGGCAATCAGCATCAGGTCAGAGTGGTGACCTCTGGCTGGGCATAGTTTCCCGTGGCGGCAAGGATGTCTTTACAGCTCTCTGTGAGGAAACACAAAGGACAGAAATGCAAACATGGTGACTTGAGGTAATATAAACATGGAATGGTATAGTGGTGACCTGTGAAAAAAAATCCAACCCCATATAAGGGGTCACATGACAAAGCAGGCCTAAATCTAGGGAGTATTTGTATTGTTAATTGTTCATATAAGCATTAATTATTATTATTTACCTAAAAATATCAGATTAGAAGTGTTCATCACAAATTCCTAGAATAGTGGTGGTGTCATCAGACTGTTTATTTTGTCAGGTCAGATGTTCCCCACAAACCCACATAAAACAAAGACAAATTGGAAATGTTACATTTCTAAGGTGCAGAACTGAATATGTTTGGTTTCTATTGAATAATTTATTCATTTTTTTAAAAAGCTGCTAATAATTTTCACTGGATCCACTCATGAATTATTACTTCAGCTCCACATATCTAAACTTCAGAAGTCTGCAGAAGACTTGGCTTTGACCACCCATTGTGTTAATGGAAACCTATTAGTGGCAATCATCCACAGGAGTCACTTGGGAATATGAAGGCTCATCCGAGCTCAGAAGCCTTTTCTCTGCTCATCTGTACATCCATCTGCTGCTTCCTCTTAGCAGCACTTGAACGGTTTGCCACATCATTATGCACTCATCGTAAGGAAACAGGCTTGCAGTTGTCACATGTGCTTTTGACCAAGACAGTGTGCTTTTGTGCGTGTAAATCATGACAGCAAATGCTAATACTGTCACACGCTCGCTGTAATGACCCTAATCACTTCAAATACACCAGTATTTTGTTCCCATTGCAGAGCAGGAACCATTTCCTGTCACTGATAACCATCTGAGCATCTTCAGACCTGCTGCGTGCATCTTTCCTTTTCTGTTTCCTGCCATATTGCTCTGGTGAAATATTACCCATGATTTACCTTATATCTGGCAACCCTGGCATTAACCTAACACCATCCCCTATGGGCACTGCTCTGATGAGCAGAGCCACTGTGTCTTCATTTATTTACATCTACACAACTCAGAATGGCTGCGAATACAAAGCCAGCCTTTGGCACATCGGGCAAAAACAAGCGATTCGGACTTTGAATTCTGTCACACCGGTGTTTAAAATTGATAGAAAACACTGAAAGCCCACTTTAACCTTTTTTTGCAGATAATGTGGTCTAAAATGTGTTTTGTATGTATGATATCCCACAGTAATAGACCGGGATGTCATTATCCACATACTCACCAGAAACAGGGCTTGAGATTGAATTACCCCCTCCTGTCTCTCTCTCAAAGATTAGTTTTGAGGTGTTCTGGCTTCACTCAGCTTTCCTTTGTTTTTGTCTCTGCGATCAGAAGACAGCTTTAATGGTGACCCTGTGAGCTGACCATATCATGTAGAATATTATTAGAGCACTGGAGATGGTTTGTGTTTCTTTGTGCTTCGGATATTCCCACGGTGTTTGAGACTGTAAATTTTATACTGACAGGTTATTTCGGCTCTATACAACAATAAATATTCTTTTTTAAAATGTAAGTGAGGATAAAACTTTTGTGATTTCGTTTTCTTCTGCATGTGACAACCATTAGTCTACACCAATCTACAACACTCAACACACTCAAGAACTGACAAGGCTTTCAGGAAACACGTCCAGAAACACTTTATGTGTAATGGGTTTGAAAAAAAAAGGGGGGGGATATAGTCTCAAAGGAGCCAAGATAAGTGCCCCATTTATCTGTCTTTTTCATTGACAGTGATGTGCTAATAAGCTCTGATAGAAAAAGAGCATCTTGGTAAAGTGTAGTTTTGCAGGACAACACCTGCAATGTAGCTGAGCTGTTGACTGTGTGTGTAGGACATCAGGACAAATATAGAGCCACTGCTCACAGAGGGGCTTTGGGAAGCTCAGATGTGAGATCCAGCCAAGTCAGGAATGAAGGAACTGTGAATGAAATGAACGCTCCATTCTTCTTTGTGCTCACTTTACATATTTTGAACATATGATTATAGGATATTGGTTTTGCATGCTAAAAATGTGGTTATGTGGGGAAGATGTTGGTAACGGCACTGGTATATTGACAAGACGACTCACTTTTAACTCTACGTTTAACTCATTCATCTCGTAAAAGTAAGATTCTTTCACTGCGCACACGCAGAACAAGCAACAAAACCAAGCTTGTGTTGGGAAATGCCAGGTTAAGTAGTGAACTTGACAGGTGTTGGTGGACAGATTTTGTTACAAATGGCTATGACCTGATTTTTAGTGAATTTGCAGTTTTAACCAAGAAATAAGCAGAACCATGTTGAAGTTGCCTGCAGCGTGAATGCAGTACAATGTACGAGGGTACAAACCGTGAATGAAAACATTCAGGTGCGTACTGACATGCATGTAACCTACCAGTATGGACACTGGGATCTCCAGAGGTTAGCAGGAAGCAAGTGGCCTCATTCTTAGTCTTGTCTCGCCCTCTGGTGCACCGCAGAGACCACTTTTCACTGGGGGACAGTGGCTGGGTTAAACTGCAGCCTTCCTCCTCCGAAAGGGCCACATTTGCATCCCCATTTTGTTTAGAATCTGACAGGAAGACAAAACCACACAGCAATGTAAATGCCAAAGCTTTTACTGAGTCTCACCCGAGGGTCAAGACAAAGGCAGCAGTACAGTATATTTTATTAAAATCTGTTGCTTTCTGTGATATAATCTAACCTGTCTGAGATGTTGTAAGGATCATTTGATCATTGTACGTCTTTAAGACTAAGCACGGTTCATCTGTCAGGCAAATCTAAAAAGCCTCAGGACTATAAAAAGAATCTGTTTATGTTGCTAATAGGCACAAGACCAATCAAATATTTATAAAGTGGGTTTGTGAAGAATGAACAATCCAATGGAACAGAGAGGTAAAATAAAACATTCTGTCTACATTAAAAAGAAAAAAGATGTTGAACTTGAGAATATGAAAGCAAAATTCTGCATGGCTGACCACCAAAAACTGCTCTCATGTAGTTTAGGAGATCTGCTGTGTTGCAGCCTGACCTGAGCGGTTCCTGCTGACAATCTCCTCAGCAGCCAGCGGACATGTGTCACTCTGCGTGCTGTCTCTGTGCGAGTTTGTGTCCGACTTCACAAAAGAGGCTGAGTCAGTCGGAGCATCTGGGTTCGGGTTGTGCTTCTTCTTCTTTTTTGGCAGCTTCTGTTTGGCCATAGCCAGGGAGTAATACATCCCAAAGTTATTGACGATGACGGGGACCGGCATGGCAATAGTCAGCACCCCAGCCAGAGCACACAGCGCCCCCACCATCATGCCCAGCCACGTCTGCGGGTACATGTCACCGTAGCCGAGTGTTGTCATGGTGACCACCGCCCACCAGAAGCTGATGGGGATGTTCTTGAAGTGTGTGTGGTTGGAGCCTGTGGGGTCATCGGGCTTGGCTCCGATGCGCTCAGCGTAGTAAATCATGGTGGCGAAGATGAGTACACCCAATGCCAAAAAGATGATGAGCAGGAGGAATTCATTGACGCTAGCCTTCAGAGTGTGGCCCAGCACACGCAGGCCTACAAAGTGCCGCGTCAGTTTGAAGATCCGGAGGATCCTGACAAAACGCACAACTCGGAGGAAACCCAGTACGTCAGTGGCAGCTTTGGATGACATTCCACTCAGGCCCATCTCCAGGTAGAATGGCAGAATGGCTACAAAGTCAATGATGTTGAGCGTGTTCTTGATGAAGACCACCTTGTTTGGGCAGCAGATGATACGCACCAGGAATTCAAATGTAAACCAGATTACACAGACGCCTTCCACCAGGGTGAGGATGGGCTTGGTCACCATTTCTTTCCTCGACACGTCGCGTGTGACATTCCCCACGACAACCCGCTCTGTCCGGTTCTGCAGTTCATTGAAGGCTTCATGGGTCTCCAAGCAGAAGGTGGTGATGGACACCAGGATGAAGAAGAGAGAGGCTAATGCAACTCCCTGGATGACACAGATTCAACAGTTACTCATCATAAATCACCACAACACTGTCTTCTCAATTGTTAAGAAATTGACACTGTCCCTTCACACCATATACAATTAGCCTTTTGAGTCATTTTATCTGCAGACTCATGACCAATATAAGATGGGGATGTGACAGTCATGTCTGTCTACTGACATGTTTTGAGGGATTATTTTCTTGTTGAGGCAGTGAGTGTCCGGTGATTGACAGTAAACTAAGTCTAAAATAATGAACACACTAAAATGAGACCACTTAACTCAGGCACAAAAAATGATAATACACCAACTATGACAACTTCAAATAAAAGATGAAAGTTTACTGAGATAGATCATTGTCTATCATGCATGAATTCATGGCAACAAAAGGATTCATCTAAAATGGTGAAAATGAGCTTGGATATCTACTACGCTGACATTGTATAGTAAGCATTCTCATTTTCAATTGAGCAGTTGGTGGATCAATTAGGAAAAAAGATATATGCTGTAATTTAGCAAACATTAGATAAATGCAGCAACATAGCACCACAACTAATCATCCATTAGAGATGATGAGTTGTTAGTTTGGTACAGCCATGACAGCTCGCCAATTTATCGCAGAGAAACACAAACAGACAGGCAACCATTTACACCTGCGAGGATATTAGAGTCGCCAATTAACCTAACATGCATGTCTTTGGACTGTACCCAGACAAAACCTACGCAAGTACAACGCACATGGAAGGGTTTGCCTGTGAGGCAGCAGTGTTAATTGTTATGGAATTATAAAAATACTTCCCTGGTATTATTATTATTACATTATTCTAATTGATATTTTTACAGTTTGCTTTTATTATATAAGTTGCATAAGAAACATAGACAAAATAAATGCAAACATTTTCTTGTTTCTAAATGGCTTTTATAAAAAATACCGCATGTGAATGCAAAAATTCATAGCAGTAAAATGTATGTTCCCTGAATCCAGTCATCAGTTTGAGCTCATTTTCACATTTTATACTAATCATACAACCCAAAATCCTCAAACATATTCTCCTTATTCTGTCGCCACTGTACTTCCTCGTGTCATCCAATTACCAACCAGGAAACACTTCATTGTCCAGCACCACTCCAATTTGAAGATTACTGACTGAAGATATTTTTCTAGTTTAAGAAAGGCATTGGGACCTCAGAAAAAGCAGACCAATTTTCCAACCAATTACCGGGATCAGAGAGAATGCATCAGGCTGAGGGAAAGCGTGACTAACATGCGCTGTGCCAAACACTGACAGTAGGGGGCGCTCACAGGGCACCAGGCTCTGTGTGTTGTCTGTCCAATTATTCAGGGAAAAACAGTCCTCAGACTACATGTGGATGGGACACGGAGGCTTTTGGTTATTCTAGTACCATCACATTTCAACAAGGGGTCAACGACAGTCTGATGCGTGAGAGGAGGAGAGAAAAGACGAGCAGAACCAGGTGCCACAGCTGACAATGAGCTGAGACCTGCATCACCAGTCCTCTTTTCAGGTTCATCCCACATCTCAGGGAGTAAAGCAGGTCTTCTGCTTTCAGCGTTAATGCCAATACAAATGATATAAATGAAGTCTTGAAAATATAAATCCAAACAAATGAGTCAAAATGGCGAATGAGTCAAAGCACATTTTCAGTCTGTGGGAGGGAAACTGAGCCATGTAGTTATATGACATTCACCTGATCCAGCACAATGGCCGTGCCTGTGTTTGTGTTAACATTGTGTGCTCACTCATCCCCGATGTGTTCTCATTGTTTACTAAAGCATGGACAAACTGTAATGCCTCTCCAATCTTTCTAATCTTCCAGCTGGATAAATATGTACCTGTGCCTTGCATGCACTTAGCATTTTCTCCCTTTGGGGCTTCACGCAGCTTTACACTGTTTGGGTCAAAGATAAAAAAAAAAAAAACAAATGTCCAGTGAAGATGTGAATTTCCAGTGAAACAAAAATATAAATAAAATAAATAAATGGGATAGTTTATGGAGTATGTCTGCACCCACAGGTACTGCACAGCTTTCTACCATGACAACATTTTTCAGCTGTGTCCCTGCAGAGCTCTGAATTGCTCCCGGATCTGATCCCCAGAGAAGATGAGCACTGAGCCTTAGGACAAGAAGGAAGGCCATGAAGTCTCAACTGGGCCCCTGGGGGAGCTCAGACTCCCCCCTGTTGCATGGACACGGTTTCCCTGAACATCAAGGCTAACTGTGCAGAGTGTTAGTATGTTACAGTCCCATGCTTGTATATTGCAACAAGGGAAAAAGACAACAAGATACAGAAACTAAAATGAACTTTAGCATGTGGGTAGGTTAGCAAATAATTTAATGCCTTAAGCTGAAGGTTTTCGTCTGTGTAAAATAATTTTTCCGGTTGCCTTCGATCACATGCATCGTATTTTCAGTAGCAGCTACTAATATATGATCCATTTTCTTCTTCATTTCAAACTTGTGCATTTAGAAATGTAAAAACCTAAGTCTAAAACTGATATTGCATCATTAATTCCAGCAGACTGAGTATTTCTTCTTTGCTTTCATCTGAAAATGTATTTCATTAACACTGAATTTGTCTGAACAGCCGGAATTTATCAAAAAATAATTAAGCTCTAATTTACATGCATCCATATCACACACACACACAAACACACATATATATTTATATAAAATGTGTTTTCACTGTGTCCTCTCAGCCATGATCTATCCAGACACAAAAAGGCAGATATTCAGTTAGCACAAGATAATTAAGGTCGTCTCCACTAAAGAGGGTTCAGCCTGTTCAGCTCTGCCGTGAGACAGTTTCCAAAGTCAATTAATAAAAATGGCACCAGCTTTTCATCAGCTCTCCCTGGACTTATAACTCCCATTGTGGCTTCTTCACTTGCTGCAATACAGGCCTGAATAATAATGGAGTTCAGCGTAAACATCAGGAACAAGAGCTGTCACGTAGGAAGAGACGACTGGTCTGAAGTAGGCTGATCCGTCATCTGCGTCTGCACAGACTCACAAAAAAAAGAGCAGACATTTCTGATATATGGCAGGTGCCAATATACTATAAAACCTTATGTATTTACAATGTACTGAGACCACCGTGTGTTCTGATAGCAAGACTTCACTTATAAAAAAGCAATATGATTAGGGAAAAGAATAAGTCTTTAGCAGCAACAGGTTTATGAACTCGTGTGTTCCCATTTCTGAGCAAACAATACCTATGCATCACATCTTTTGGTACAAAATATCTCATGTTTACAAGTGTTTAATGTTGAGCACAGACAGACTTCTGCCCCCTCTGTGCTCAGCCTCTTCTTCTCAGCAGCCATTTATGAGCTACAACAAATAATATTTTGGCTGTCACACTACCTCCACTGATGTCCATCCCCACCCCCTGCCAACCAAGTTTACATTCCGCCTCCAGAATACACTCGGAATTTTTGAATTTACAACCAAACAGGTCACTGCTAATGAATAGAAAATTCATTAAATTATCTGTGATCTCCCATGAAGCCATGCGAGCCACATTGTGCTACACAGAGATTCCATCAGGTCAGTCAGCAAAAGTTTAGTTAAACTTTATAATGTTTACAGACCCAACTGGGTTGGTACAGTATACAAATGGTTCAGCCGTCATGCCTAACACTAACTGTGATGGTGTTGGAGAAGAAGTTATTAATCATTAAAAAAAGCAAGCAGTACCATCCACTGACCTTAATAGTCTAATGATTTCAAACTAATAACACAGGTCAAAGTGGGAAACCTTTCTGTACAGACCAGCTTTCCAGGTTAAACAAACTTCTGCACTTTAAAAATGTAATGTATGATACTGAGTATTCATATTTATATCATAGTACCAAGTACAAGTGGATTTAAACAGTATATGCCCATCTGGCATTTATGAAAATGTTCTTCTCACACCTTGAAATATTTTGTGTATGAGGGCTTACAACTTGCCTGCCTGCAGTTCAAAAGCTGGGGCTGAAATTTGACTCAGTGTATACGCTGTATTATGTATGTATGTTATTTGTGAAAGAGAGTTTTTTGTGTAAACATACATAATGACTGTGATTGTTCTATGAGTTTTGGGCACAGCCATGTTAGCATTTAAAATAAACAGATAATTCATAGACTGCACAATGTGGATACTAAAGTAGGTTTAGTTTATATAAAAGGCTTAACAGATGTGTAAAATCTGTAACTTTTAAATATACATCAAGTTGCTTCAGGGATCTCAGCTGAACATGGGCATGAGTCATCGTCAATCACATCTCTGTATTGCTCTCATACACACATTTATAATGTATTCATTCCAAATGCCATTAGTCATTTTGGAGAGTATAAAAAACCACCTTCTTGTAGCTGCTTCATGTTCAGTAATTTATTTTGACCAAACCACATCACACAGAAAATGCAGAATTTTATAGTATGATGAATCAACAGCCACCCTGTTCAGGACCAACAGGGTTTAACTGGGTTCAGATTCTTCAGAGTCTAACAAGACCTGACAGCGTTCAGCTTGCTAAACTGCCAAACGGTTTATCCCAGACCTAAACAAAGCCGGGTATCTGCAGCCTGGGGCACCTCTGCACAGAAGGTGCCGGAGGTCTTGGCACACACGTGGACCATTTGCTCTGCTCATAAAAGGCTCAACCTGAAAGTCTAACAGCATCATGAAGCAGCCTCACACTTGTGTGCATGAGTGTCTGCAGGTAGCTGCATCACAGCCAGTGAAGACAGTGAAGCGTCTCTGCCTGTTAGTATTTTTGTTTTTGAGTGTGAAATTTCAGCAGCCTTTACACCTTTTTGCCTTTCCTCAGGTTTGATGAATGCTGCAGCATTTAAATGTGCTGTTTCTTTAATACTTGACACAATACCACATTTACAGCTCGGCAGTGGAAAATCTAAACGCTGCCACAGTGTTGGGGTGATTGCCATGTCTGCAGACCAGCATGGAGTGTTTCCATGTTGGTCTGCAGAGCACGCTGATGGTTTACAGGGTAAAAATCATTACGAAGCCAAGTTAAAGCTGATACCAACTATATCACTTATTCATGAATTGTATTCTGTATAGATTTTCAATTCAAACCTCTTTTTTATGGCCTGCACTTCTTCAATGTTTTTAGCGTTTTTCCTGTAAAAACACCTGCTTGCTGTGGACAAAAACAAACGTATGAGAGCAGTGACAGTGAGCTTACCCAGCAAAGCTGGAGAGTGACCAAGTTCAGAAATGGTAATAATTATCGCTAGGTGACCATAACATGCAGTGGCTTGATCCATTGCCAACAAAACAATGATTTTACAGTAGCTGATTAGAGTATGGTGTCTGAACACTTCTATTCGTGCATAACCAGTGTGAAGCTTTTATTAAATGTAATTCCACCGATGCCAAAAAAACATATTAAGTCAAGGTCATCAGGTGTCAGTGTGACACAGCAGAAGCTCCCCGAGGGGACAGCTGCCTCCTCCCAGCTGGGAAAACTGTGGCAGCAAGTCAGACAGGAGGCTCAAAAGGCAGCAGGCTTTGTGTCAGTGTGCAGCAGCTGGGGAGTCCCATCACAGCCATCACCTCCAGCTGTTTAGTATCACACTCTGTTACTAATAGTGTCACGCTATACGCAAGAGCCACAACAACAAGCCTTGTGAGCAGTCAGCAACTTCACAGGCAATAAGACCAGCTGCTGCTGACGCTTTCTTAGAATTCTCAGTGTCCACCTGAGGACTGAGAGGATACCCACCACTAGGAAGGCTTCTCCTTCTCTGAGAACCCAGAAACATGATGGAAAAATGCAAACAGAGCCACACAGGGTTGAGATGGAGGTAGAGATTAGATCTATACTTTGATATGAACAAGACAAAAGAGCAGAGCAAGTGTCTTTTAAACTTTCACCGTAAGTTAGGGATTGGATTTGTTATGGTCATGTTACAGAGGCAGATACAAGCAGAATATAGGGGAACCAGAATGAAAATATCCCAGTGGATATTTAAGATAAATACCTTACAGTTCAACAGGTATCACATTTAGCCAGGCTATACTGCAGTTACATAATGTTTAAAATGCATTTTTAATCATTCTATTATTATAAAGAAAGAAAAGGGGTAATATGAGAATTCTCTCCTTGCGCTGCACCAGTATCAGTTCAGGTCAGGTCAGTATCAGTTTGAATGACAGCGGCAGACAGGCAGAGCGCTGGCAGGAACCAGAGGAACAGTAAACAAACTTGCATTGTAGCTGCATGTCGTGTGCAGACAGATTATTGTTAGTGGTACTGAGGAGCATGGACACAAGCAGCCGCTAACCAGACAGACACAAGTGGCATTCACAAGTGTGTTTCTATGCTGTGTGACGAATACGTTACCTGGCCTGCCAACAGTCCAATCATATTGTTTAAGGCAAATATGGTTTTAAGAAATCTCATTGGTATTTTCTATGTAACATGGGATGTAAATTGCTCATTTTGATTATTTTTCACCGGACGTGTAATTTACACAGCAGATACATAAAGAAGACAAAAAAAGATTTAAGTCTAATTTCCATTGGACTTTATGAAGACAGAACAATGCAGACCAAAAATGGAGAAAAATAGACTGAAAAGAGGTCAAAGGTCATTGGCTAGGAGCTAGGGGTCATTGCCACATCATGATTAAGGAAGCGATGGCAGGACATGGCAGAGATCCACTTTGAACAAAGACCGAATTTACCATCTCCCCTCATACAACCATCTGTTATCACTTGACCAAAGGTATATCCACCCACCTGACTGACTGTAGGTAAAACCATCAGGAAAGGGGCAAAAGGTGAACCTTGAGACAGGACTTAAAGCAGAATATTCAGACTCGTTCATCAATCAAATCCTTTCAAACATCTTCAAAAAGTAACCAGTAAAAATGATTTGACAGATGCATTAAATACGCAAATGCGTTAAGAGAGAAACGCGGAGCGTAGCTCCTCTGATAAGAACATCACTTCATTTGCTTTGCTAATCCTACACTGATAAATATACTGTTATTTCATCTTAATGCTTCTGTTTAACATTATTTATTTTATCTATGAACAATCTAAAGAGTTTGTAACAACATGAAATCACAATGACAAATGCCAGTTACATTGAAGCTTGAATACCAACAATCCCACATGTCTGATAATCGCTCCATGGTTTGTGTTGAAGATAGATATTTTCAGCATGTATTTATTCCTTTTATTTGTCTGCAAAACAAAGGCAAGCACCTTTCATACTTTATACATCCACCAATCTATTTTCAGCAAACAGCCTAGAAATGAGCAGAATAAACACCCAACATAATCACACCAGATTACATGGCTCTTCCTCAGAGAACTCACTGTTATAAAAGTCTCCTTAACAAGGCTTTGCTACTTTGATGATGTGTGAAAACTCGAATCCTGTTTTCTCTTACAGAGCAGCAGAGGAAAGTGTCAGTGCTGTGGAAGTGGGGCCGCAGAGGAATAAGAGTTTCCGCTCCAGACACTCCATTATTATTTAACAGCTGAGTGTCGCACCGAGGCAAAATGTGAGGTGTGAGAATACGTTTCATAATCAGCAGGGATCAAAATTATTGAAAGTTTTCTTTTTAGGCCAGTGTTGACTGTTTACTGAACATCATCCAATTTTTGATCATAATGTGTTGACATTGTATTTGCAATATTTCCAAAGTGAACACTTTGATATAACTACTTGATGACAGTAGGTGAAATTAATATTAAGTTTTTATTCCGGTTAGATTTTCCATTAGTTCAAATCTTGGCTTTTGGCAAATGAATTAAAACTCTATAGACTACAATTAAGCCACAAATGGCTGATAAATAGCAACAAACAAATTGGCAAATCAATAATAAAAATGCAATGACGTGGTGGGGCCGGACAGTGGTGGAGCGGTTAGTAGGTAGAAGGTCCCTGGTCTGTGTATGTATCTGAGAGTGACTGCTGACGTGTCCTGGGTGAACACTGACTCTCACCCAATAACAGCTGGAATTGGCTCAAGCCCCCCTTCACCCTGAACAGTCTAAGCAGTTACAGATAATAAATGGATGATTGTTCTGTAAATGCCAGTTAATAAAGGAGCAAAACTAACATTTCATACTGCCAAAAAGATTTGTAGCTACAATTTTTACACTCTAGATAAGACACCTCCAACCAAACAACCCTACCTCAGTCAATCCCCTGGTTTCATAACAAAGACAAATTGATTTCTTCCTCTTTGTGGGAGAAAATACATTGCTCTTTTGTGTGGGAAAGGCAGCTTTAATTGCTCACCACTGATAACAAGTTGCAGCCCATTACCACAGCGGTGATTAATTACAGGGCTGGGGAATTAATGAAATATTACATTAGGTGAAGATTGAACAGAGTTATCTGGTCAGAATTTAATGTCAATTGTCACATGAACTGAAACTACAAAGCTCTATCCCAGTGTCAATAAGCTCTACACGTTTAAACTGGAATAACCACTGTATTTATCTTAATATGATGCAAGTTTGTGTAGTATATAGCCATTATAACAGTTCAGTTTATTTGTCGGTTGTAGATTTGTTCTTCAAGTAAAAAAAACACTGCTAAGGTTTTCAGTTTTCAAGGTTTTTGACAGTGTTAACAGTGTTTGTTGACCGAAACTAAACATGGTCCATCAGATAATGGTCCCAAACCTCCAGACAAGACAGCCAGTGACCTACTGGGGCTGAACAAGAATGTTTTTCACTTACCAAATCTGGGACAAAAGCCCCAAATAAGAAATACATACACAGTAGCTGCAGTATGTGGAGCTGGAGTCTTCTGATGTGTATGTGAGTCAGCCTCACATCTTCAATTGACATCAAAAGATTTGTAGCCAACTTCTAATTTTTGGAAGAACATCATCAACATTAATTACACGGTTTTGGCCGAATAAAGAAAGTGGATGCGATGACGATGTTGAAAGAAATGCTAAGGGGTCACTGGGAGTAATCCCTTGGTTCCATCATCATAACAGTATCTTCAATTTTGTACAAATTGCATAGTGTTGTCGAGGCATTAAACAAAGATCAAAAGTCATTTAAAAATGTCACCACCATGGCACTGATAGAGAAAGGTTGAGGGAATAACACCTCAGTGGGACTGGTCCTCTGTAGATCATTCAAATCTATATAAAATGTATGTAAATCGTCTGACAGTTTGTTCAGATAATCATATTTCAATTGATAGACCAGCTAACACTGCAGTACAGCTGCACCACCAGACACAAGTGACATTCAACACAACGTGAGCCATTTCTGTTGTATTATGTTCCACTCGCTGGGGGAGCCGTATATGATCCTCTCATGTCTGTGATTTGTGTGTGGTGCCATCATTAGCGTGTGGAGGACTCATGTGTCCACTTCCATAGAGCTGCACCTCCAGTCCAGCTTTCAAGAACCACATTATCAGAGATGAGCTCAGATCGTAAAGGTAATGTGAGCCCCTCAAAATGCACTTTACACCCTTTCACAACGTACAGTACACAGAGCAAACATACACACGTGAACCAGCTGCAGAGGAAATTGACAAAGAACATTATGTCTGGGTCAATAGGGATCAGCCCTTCCTCATTCTTCGCACATACATCCAGAACGATGCACATCTACACTGCCGGTTTGCACCCAACTTCCCAAATCCTAAATGATTCTTTTACAAATATTCAGTGGTGAGAGACAGCCTTGATTAACTGGCAGACGATCACAGCGCGGGTCATGTTCAGATGGCACCAGCGCAGTGGCAGCTGTGATTCAGAGATGTCGGCTGTTCTACAGTGACAGCCTGCAAATGCCACCTGGACGAGAAGCTAAAATCAACACTATTTGTAGTGTGACTGGCATGCAATAAGAACATACTGTGTCAGTCTCTGAATAGACCATTCAGTGCCAGAAACAAACAAATGGGAGCGAGCATCAGCCTCCCTCTTTCTGAACTAAATGTATTTTTCCTTTTTGACGACAGCTCCTGCTACGGTGACACTCGATACTCGCTTTCACTTTGCTGCTTTTGTTGCCAAGACATTAGTCATACTTTCAAACCCTCACAGCTACATGACTCATCCCCCCGCCATTCAACACAGCTACACTTTTTCTAAAAGTAAACCTTTTAGAGTAAAATAAGAAACTAAGATGAAGTAAACTCAAAAAAAGACATTATAAATAGATGGGTTTTTTTATTATTCTTTTTATATTTACATTATTATTTGTGTTATGTGCATTTATTTAATGCACAACATGATTTACTGTCCTGTACATGCATGGACACTTCTGCAGCCTTTCAAACACTCATGTTTTGAGGACCCTCGAGTTCAAACCTTGAACAGAATGTGTGGGAACAATTCACCACCACTGTATTTCTGCCATGAAACTGCATTTTCTCTATTTCCAGCCGTATGATAAAATGTGGTGATATATATTTAACTGAAGTGGACAGACAACAGTAAAATGCACTGATTTTTCTGTAGAGCTACAGTAAATAGAAAAAAAGTGTGTCCTGCATTTAAAAAACAAATACAGATTTGGAAAAGTGCAAAATTATTAGTTTCTCTGGTTTAACTATTTAAAATAATGTGTAGAGCAAAATGAATATTTGTTATTCGTAAAGAACTCACCCATATTTTAAATAAAAACAATGTCATTTACAGCATTTACTTGCAGAAAATTACAACTTGTTGAAACACGATCGGACGTTTACTACTTTCAGGTCCTAAATAATTCAAAAGAAAACCAATGCAACACGATATTAATCTTAACTTAAGAGGCATTCTGGAATCACTCATTGATGGAATAATCCTGATTTGAAATCATAGCTTCAGAGTCCTGAAATACTCTCCACCTGTCTTTCACTTTGTTGCCAGGTGACTTTATGTCTAACCTGGTGCTTTGTTCAGCGTTGAACTGTGAACTAAACCCTCACTCAAACCTTTTCTTATCAACTCTTTTGGTGTGGTCAGTAATTACTTTTCGATTCTAAGTACTTCTGAAGTAATACTAGTTCTAATGTAGATGGATAGCGAGGAGCACAGGTGATCACCAAGTCAGTACCTCAGAGCTGGGTAAGATGTGTTGGTGTTGGAATCCAACAGACAGGCAAACAGACTGTGACACAAGTAGAAAAGCTGATTTTATAAAATGTTAGCAGAGCTCTCTTCATCTATACAGACGTTCATGTTAAGTGCCAGGTAAGAGGAGACTGAAGCTTTTTAGGAACTCAGAAACCATGTTAACATTTACTCATGAGCACGTCACCTCGTATCGTTTCCTAATTTTGCATGAATTGTTCATTACTATTATTATTCATTTTGCACTCCTGACGTGTTTTCAGAAGTCTTGTTATAAACCCAGTAAGTACAGGGCTGAAGAAAGAGTCATTAAATTATTATTTACAGAAAAACAACAGGTAACTATTGTATTAATCATGTTTTCACTTTTGCCATTTTCAAAAAACAAATATCTCTGCTTCTTGAATGTCACATACTGTATGGGAATTTGCTCCGTCTTTGTTACGTAGGAAACTGAAGATATTTGGGTTGTGGACTGCAGTCACTACGAGTGGCCCAAACATAAATGACGGCATATATCTGACTGTAAATGTGGTAAAGAAAAGCTATATATATCCACTTCAGTCTTATTAGGTACTGAAATTAAAAACTGGTAAAGTCTAAAACCGCAGTATTGTGAGGAATCCTCCACCCTGATGATGTTCAGTTTTTGTTAAATATTTCACAGAAGCATTGATTCGGTTTCATAATAATTTTGGAGATTTTAGTTTATATCTTGTGTAACGACCATAAAACCAAATGAAAACTAAGAAGTTTGAACAAAACCTTTGACATTTTTTGCAGTGAGGAGTTTCTGCAGATCTGCTGTAACAGACTGCATAAGTTTTAGCTATTTATACCTATAGATGGGCAGATGTAAAGTCAACGTTATTTATTTATTTATAAGTGACTTCTAATGAGCAAGTCCAAATAAACTTGCAATACATCTTCTACAGACAGGGTTTTCATAAGGTCGGAAGACATAATATTACTGAATGTGTCATCCTACAAACTTTTGGCCATGTAGGCCTGTTTAAATCTTTATACACTGTCGATTTAATATCAATATTTCTGGCATTGTTTTCTTCGGGAACCACTTGGTTGAAAGCAGATTCCAGATTTACTGAGATCTACGTTCAGTTGAAGAATGTCTTTGTTTCGGTATTTCTACTGGCTTTGTGTTACATTCACAAACAGACGTCCACCCACTATCTGCTGTAGCAGTTTCACACAACTAAAACTAATTATCATGAAGTTGCATGCTGGACACAAGTTTGTAAGAACGTAGTTTGTGCTTCCCTTTTTTGGATTTTTACTTCAATCAATGGGCAACTGGAAATGGCCAATCAAACAGCTGAGAACTTGTGAATTGTGGGCAAACAAACAAAATGACACCAAGCCAAGAAGTTCCCAGACTTGTTGCAAACTCCAAGAGAGAGACTGTCTCATGAACAGGAACAGGAGGTGCAGACTGAAAGACCTGCAGTCTGAGCTCCAGCACACTGTCAGATGGGGGCTGTTGTCTTCGAATCATACTTTAATTCATCTGCCCAGGAGGACCCACTGAGCAGTAAAAGAAAATGGAGATTTATCCTGGTGAAATAAAATAAATAGAAGTTTGAGGTGCTGGATTTAATCCAGACTGAAACATCTGGCAGCAGTAAGAACCGAAATGCAGACAGTTCGGCCACATGACACCGGACTCTCGGATCTACCTGTCGCACAGGGTTCGACACCTGTTGAGCACTTTCTGTTTCCTACACGGAAAATCACTTACAGGCTTTTATGGCCTCGCTCTGACACACGGCCGTTAAACCACCTGATGAACTCACCCTGGCGGCTTTGGACGAGTACGGGTCGTCAAACAAGGCCCAGATCTTCGGCTGCCAGACCTCGCAGCAGCCCCTCGACCTGTCTGGACAGTCCTCGATGCCAAACCGTCTCGGAAAGTCCCTGTCGTCGTCTGTGTCCTCCGGGTCCGGCGGTTCAATATCTCCAGGGCCTCCTCCGCGTCCCGGTGCTGCCGGTAGGTCATCCAGCAGCACGGCTCCACGTCGGTCTCGTCTATCCCCCAAAAGGCCAGCTCCTCCTCGAAGAGGGGCCCGCACACGTCGGCCGGGCAGTGCAGCTTGCCGGTCCGGTAATAGTTGAGCACGTAGGCGAAGATGCCCGGGTGTCTGTCGAAGAAGAACTCGGCGGCGCTCGGGGGCACGAGCTCCGAGTCGGAGCTGACCTGCGTCTCCGAGTCCGCCAGCCACGCCAGGCGGGTCCCCGGCAGGGTCCTCAGGGTGCTCTTGTAGGTTTCGTGTCGAGTGCCGCCCACGTTGATGATGATTTTGTCCGAATCTTCGCCTCGGGCCATCTCCTCCTTCAGACATGATTTGGACGGAGGTTTGTTGCCTGACTTGCGCCCTCGGTAAGACGAAACACACACCGAGCTTATCATTTAGAAGCTGCTGTTCGCCCCCCGCTTCAAACTGATGGGAAATGTGAAGAGTCAAAAAACGAAGGCGAAGTGCGTCCACATGTCAGAGCCGCGGCTCGCTGATCCTCCAGACCCAGACAGCGCGAAGTGAAAACCACCTGTTAGAAAAGTCTGGAGCCGCATCAAAGCGCGGACAGTCCGGCTCAGGGTTTCAGACGCTGCAGCGCGTCTTGAACGGGGGCATCCAGATGTTGGACTCGGTGCCCGTCCGTGAAGACGAGCTTATTTCATGTTCTAAGTACGCAGAGGGCAGCGCGGGCCTGCAGGACGGACGAGCCTCCAGTCTGGTGTCACTCCTCAGCCGCTGGTGACAAATATGATCCAGATCCAGTGCAATTTCTGCAAATTGTCCAGAATCCACAACTATTCCTGACAAGTCTCCACTTCAGACCAGGAAGCCCTGCGGCGATCCAGTCGCACATTTAATCGTGCACCCCACTCCTGGAATCGATCCGCGTGCGTGCCAGATGTGCGCTGCTCTTCCAGCTGTGGGGATCTGTTGCTTCCCCACTGGTAGCCCGTCTTCCCTTAGCGACACAGCCCGGTTGGTTGGATGGTGCGTTCAACAACAGGCTCGGCACTTTAACTCTTTGGCTGCCGGCGGAGGTTGGCGCATTTCACTGAGCCACTCCCTCTAATTAAACCGGGAGGATGGACCGATGAGGGACTAACTCACCTGTTCCCTGAAACTTTGCGTTTACTTTGTCTCTCGGCTGTGATCTACATGTTTAAGTCATCCTGGGAACAGGGGCTTCGGCCTGGGTTATTTGACACCCTCCAGCATGTGGACATGTCAGGGACACCGTGTACTTGCACGCACGACTGATGCAGCATCAGACCTGCGCACACACCTGTGTCACCGCCGGACACGCAGAAACTGCGAGGCACTTGTGAAAACTGAGCCACTTCATTTATTTTTCAGGTGAGGAATGAATTCGCTGTTTTTGCTGTTGTTGGTTGTTGTTGCTGTTGCGTTTAAACCGCGTCTCATCCAACAGGTAGCTGTGAGGCGTCAGGATGCTGCTCACACAGCCTAGGTAATACTGACACCTAGTGCTTCCGGTGGCGCACCACATGTTCAAAGAGCAAATGCAACATCAAGTAAAGATAAAAGAAAATCGCCGTTAGAATCAATTGTCCTGAATTCGGTATTAGTTCCATTAGTTATGTTAAAATGTTTTATCACAGTTTATTCTTTTGTGGTTCTGATCAATTGTTGCTGCTGAAAAATATGAAAAATCTGTGGAGATGACACTAGCAGCTACTGACTAAACTCACCTCATTCTCTCAAACACCAAACTGCATTGTTGGATATGTAATGTGATAAAACTGGTTATTTTCAGCTGAGCGATATCAACATACTATAGTTAAATTAGACCTAGTCTATGAAAATAATAGAACTTGTCATACAGGTGGACCATTTATTATTTATGATCAATGACTCATTTATTAACGATGATAAAGTACCTGCACTGACACAGGTGTCTCCACTAATGCTGCCTGATCTGTCAGGACTGAGGGTGTGTCTTCATTGTAATATAGGCAGCAGATGAGACACATCCTCGTGTTGGACAGGTGATGCCCATGGTGACATTGTGAAGTACATATTCCCAGCAGGTCCAGTCAGGAAAAAAACCCACCTGTGTGACTTTAGCAGATCCTTCATTCTGCAAAGCAACTAAAGCTCTGAAATGTAGTTTGTATAAATAAGGAAAATTTGTATATAATGTTCACAATTACATCCCAACACTCTTTTCATCTGTTTATTTAAGCCATCTTGAAGCTGTTTCACCATTAAAACAAAAGGTAAGAAAACACTCGAGATTTGATCTTGACCAAAATGTAATTTTAAAGATTCTGTGGTTTCTTGACAACAAAATTGCAAGTGTGCAAGCAAATGTGTTCCTGAGAAATGCTTCATGAATAAACATAAGTTAAATGTTCTGCACAGAAAAGGCCAATGAGCACTAGTTTTCTGATAAACAGCAGGTTACACGTTGTACTAAGCCTCGCAGTAGGTCAACATATGCTGTAAAAGAGTTTTGTTGAACAGGGACACAAATGAAACCCTCGCAATACAAGAAAACTTGTAACTCAATTTGTAATTTATTTAATCCTCTTTAAAGTGTTCGTGATGCATTTTTTTGACATTACAAGATATTTAGAAGTAAGACCAAGTGGGTTACATGAGCTGTGGATTCAGACAACAGTGATATAGCCAAATTATTACCGCAAACAAAATGCTCATCTCCATAGCTTTAGTCCACCTCTTCAATAGTGGGGCCCTGTGAGCTGCCTCCAGCCTGGCTGCCGCAGCCGCCTGGTGTTGCTCCCTGATACAGTTTTGTTATAATGGGCTTACAGACTTTCTCTAGTTCATTCTGCTGATGCTCGTACTCGTCTTTCTCAGCCAGCTGGTTGTTCTCCAGCCAGGAGATGGTCTGGTTGCACTTGTCAATGACCCTTTTTTTGTCCTCGTCGCTAATCTTTGCTTTCACATTCTCATCCTCAACACTGCTTTTCATGTGGTAGGCATAGGACTCCAGTGAGTTCTTTGCTGCAATCTTCTCCCTTTGCAGCTCGTCCTCAGCCTTGTAATTTTCAGCTTCCTGCACCATCCGCTCAATGTCCTCTTTGCTGAGACGGCCCTTATCGTTGGTGATGGTGATTTTGTTTTCTTTGCCTGTGCTTTTGTCCACCGCGGACACATTGAGAATGCCGTTGGCATCAATGTCGAAAGTAACCTCCACCTGTGGTACGCCTCGGGGTGCGGGAGGGATTCCTGTGAGCTCAAACTTGCCGAGCAGATTGTTGTCTTTGGTCATTGCTCTCTCTCCTTCATACACCTGAATCAGCACACCTGGCTGGTTATCTGAGTATGTGGAGAAGATCTGGGTCTGTTTGGTGGGGATGGTGGTGTTGCGTTTAATTAGAGGCGTCATAACTCCACCTGCAGTCTCAATGCCCAGAGACAGGGGAGCCACATCTAGCAGCAGCAGATCCTGGACGTTCTTTGATGTGTCACCCATGAGAATAGCAGCCTGGACTGCGGCGCCGTATGCCACAGCTTCATCTGGGTTGATGCTCTTGTTCAGTTCTCTGCCATTAAAGAAATCCTGCAAGAGCTTCTGGATTTTGGGTATTCTTGTGGAGCCACCAACCAAGACAATTTCATGGATCTTGGACTTATCCAGTTTGGCGTCTTGCAGGGCTTTCTCTACTGGCTCTAGTGTTCCCCTGAAGAAATCTGAGTTTAGCTCCTCAAAACGTGCCCTAGTGATGGAGGTGTAGAAATCGATGCCCTCAAACAGAGAGTCGATCTCAACGCTGGCCTGGGTGCTGGAGGACAGTGTCCTCTTTGCCCTCTCACAAGCCGTACGCAGTCTCCTCACGGCTCTCTTATTCTGGCTGATGTCTTTCTTGTGTTTTCTTTTGAACTCCTCTACAAAGTGGCTTACCATGCGGTTGTCAAAATCCTCCCCACCAAGGTGTGTGTCTCCAGCAGTGGCTTTCACCTCAAATATACCATCCTCAATGGTAAGGATGGACACATCAAAGGTGCCTCCACCAAGGTCGAAGATGAGGACATTGCGCTCTCCTCTTTTACCCTTGTCCAGGCCGTATGCGATAGCTGCTGCTGTGGGCTCATTGATTATCCTCAGGACATTAAGTCCAGAGATCACCCCTGCATCCTTGGTGGCTTGCCTCTGAGAGTCGTTGAAATAAGCTGGCACTGTGATGACTGCATTTGACACCCTCTGTCCCAAGTAGGCCTCAGCTATCTCCTTCATTTTTACCAGGACCATGGAGGAGATTTCCTCTGGGTAGAAGTCCTTGATCTCACCTTTATACTCCACCTGGACTTTGGGCTTTCCGTTATCATTGATTACCTTGAAAGGCCATAGTTTCATGTCAGATTGGACAATGGGGTCGTTAAACTTTCTCCCAATGAGTCGTTTAGCGTCAAAGATTGTGTTGGTGGGGTTCATGGCGACCTGGTTCTTAGCAGCATCTCCTATAAGTCTCTCGGTGTCAGTAAAGGCCACATAGCTGGGAGTGGTCCTGTTGCCCTGGTCGTTGGCAATAATCTCTACTTTGCCATGCTGGAAAACCCCAACACAAGAATAGGTGGTGCCCAGATCAATGCCAATGGAGATTCCCTTAGCTGACATTTTGCTTGTTTCGATATAGTTCCTGGAAGAATTAGTAAGAAATCATGTTTAACTTTTTATAATTAATCATCCTAACAATATCTAAATTGCAAATACTCATTTTTGTTCAGCAACCTTACAGCTTCTTACTATAACATTTATTGGACATTTACTTTTCCTAAAAATAAAAAATAACATTTTTACATTATCTAATGGTTGTAGTGGTGTTGTACTGGAATACAATATATTTCCATTTGCTTTTAATATTTACTTCACTTAAAAGTTTATAGATATCTTGCATAAGTTTGTGCTTTCCTAGGAAGAAAATATCCCATATTGAAACTTTGAATTAGTCATCACGTTCTTATAATTCCTTATTCTTCTTACTGTTTTTTTATGTGTGTCTGTCTTTGTTCTGTAAAATGAACTTCTACCATTAATCAAGATATAATATAAAGCAGCTGACTGACAAAGTTGTAATATCTCTACAATCTTTTAAGGAACGTGTGTATTAACATAATACACACCATCAGAAGAGACACATCAGAACATTCAGAAGTCTGAAATTTCTATTCAAACTATGTACGTCTAATATCTGTCAGTAAATTTACTTACTTTTAGTATTTCTTAAGGATGTTGAAGGATCGTAGCAGAGTCTCCAGTAGTAGTTGACTTGGTATCAGCCTTTGCCTCGGTGTAGCTCCTCTTAAAGTCATGCCTGACTGACTCAGGTCCATTGCTTATATAGTTACAACCAGATTTCCAGAACGCTCCCAGTCCCCCCTCCTCCTCCAAACTCAGTGACTCGACTGTTAATATTAGCAACTAATGCAGCTGCCCTGGTGCGCGAGAGTCGGTGAATATTCCAGAGCAGGACAGTAGTTTGACGCTCAGCCAGTGAGGCTGACTGTGAGAGAACACAATGTCAAGAATGTGGCTGTAAGGCTTATTCACTGAGGTATGTGGAAGCGTTAGCAGTCAAAATGTGAGTGTTATTCCTTGAAATAATGGATGCACATACACCAGACACTCATTGAAAAATCCTGTTTAAGTCACTCAGTGTTTTCTCTCTTAAAAGAACTTTATTGCTGATGCTTTCTTTTACATACATAGTGTACACTTTGATCACATGAAATATTTCTTTAGGTTTGATCAAACTAAAACAGTGACAATAATATGGCAAACGTAAAGTCTAATATTTTTCCTCAACTTATAGCTCATACATAGTTTCACTTAATACCAGAAGCAGTGGAAGGAAGACATAAAAAGGTATGTTCATATAATTAAGGTCAGTGCTGTTAGTTTCGTGCTGTAAATGATTTAAAAGGCACATTCATACCATGGCCTTAAAGGTATAATCCAGTCAAAACACTCCTCAGGGAGAACCGAGTGAGCAAACAGTATAATAATAGTTGGTATTAAATCCCCTTAACCTTCTCTGACTTCTTTGTTAGGAATGCTGCAAGTTATCTTTAACATACACTGAGACAAGAGAATATATATATATATATATATATATATGTGTGTGTGTGTGTGTGTGTGTGTGTGTGTGTTATGTCAGTGAGTGTCCTCACAAGTATAGTAAGACAAACATCTGTGTGTGTGTGTGTGTGTGTGTGTGGCCCACATGTATTATTTTACATTCTTTTTTATCTTATCATCACTGTACACAGTTGTAAAAAAATAATTATTGGATGTTACCTTTAAGGTCATGTATGCAGATACCATTTAATAAGATTATTAAATACATGCAAAACTAATCATTTCTGAATAATGTACATTGTAATACAGTGTTTGTTGTGGCTTGTCCTTTTCTCTGACTCGTAGAAATAAATTCCTATTGCCACTGACAGACAAAACAAAAATGGTATCTGTTCTTATGGCCATTATTTGGCACTGTACATGAATAGGTTAAACAAACAAATCAACATTTCTGTGATCTAATAACATAAGTAGTAGCAGCTAAATAAGTACATACACATGGAAGCATGCAAGCAGGCTGTGTGACAAGACATAAAATGTTAGTCGGTTATACGCTATATTTTTCCTACGTCTTAGTTTTATATTTAACACTATGTTTGTTAATCTATTAATAAGTTACATTCAGCATAAGTAAAATAATGCCTCCATTATGTAGCAATTTAGAAAATAAAATAGATAACTTTGTTTATCCCAGGGCTACTTTATGTTGAGGATCACATCATTAGCCGCTCACATTAATACCTGTGAACAAAATTAAGTGTTATTGTACACATGTAGATTTACTAATTTAATTATCAAACAGTAGTAAAATAATAAATAAAAGCATCGAAAATAAACAATATACACTTTAATGGCAGCTACCTGTAATAATTAGGTTTGAAGGGTCCATTCTTGTTGAGGCCCATGTACTTGGCCTGCTCATCAGACAGCTCTGTCAGGTGGGCATCAAAGTTTGGCAGGTGCAAACTGGCCACATATTCATCTGGAGGAAACAAATCAGATTACAATCTATAAACACTAGTGTAATTTTTGCTTATGCTGGATTACGTACTTTTAAGGTCAAGTCACAAGATGGCAACGAGGAGCTACATGTAAGTTAAATAGTACAAACTGACTGCATTGTGTACCCAAAACCTGCACATTTGCAACTAATATATAATCATTCATAAAGTAAACATTAAAAATATTGTAATGTAATAATATAAAGTTGACTGGTACCCATCTTCTTGGGCAGAAGATACACATCCTGTTTGTAACGTCCCTCAGGAGCATTGAACAACTCAATCAGCGCCAGAGCCTACAGACAGCACAAAAGACACGCTGGCTGTGAGACTCAGACAGGATGCCAGGAAACTACATGTTAGTACAGGACACCAGGGTGGTGTAATGAGAAGGAAACCTGTGCATTCTGCCACAATAATCAGTGAAAGGATCTACGGAGAGGACAAAACTACCAACCTGAGTAGTGGCAGTGATGGACAGCACAAATGTAGGCACTGTGGAGCAGCTCAGATTTAAGAGGCGACCCTGAGAAATAACAGAGTGTATGAGTAAACTTCACAGTAGAATTAGATTCTACGCAGAAACTAAGGCAAACTGAAACAGTTTAAACAGTGGTACAATACCACTAATGTACACAGCTGCTGATATATGAGTATGTCTTTTGATGTTTTTTTGCATATTAGCATACCAATATTCTTTTTAATTATTTGGGATAATGCAAAAAGTTCAGACTCTTTAAAATTGTCAAAATTACTTATTTTGCTTTATTTGGGAAGTTTAACTCACAAAAATCTCATACGAGAATAAAAATGACAAATTCAAAAAGCAGAGCTGAAGTTCTGTTTCAAAAATCAGCGAACCAAATCAGCTAAGTCAGAGAGTTGCAGCAGAGGAGCTAAACCCGAAAATGTTAATAGTACATCTGTTAGTAACAAAACGAGAGCTGCACTGTACTGTGACAAAAACTGAGGGACTGTTCATGATGTTGTGGTACATAAAGTTACATAACTGCTGAAAAAATGTCTTTAAGTAAAGCAAACAATAATATGCAATGGAATCATGGGGATTGACAATCATGGCAAGTTTTTGCTGTTGAAGGATATTACCTCTGCCAGCAGGACAACCCTCTTGCCATCAGGCCAGATGATATGGTCAACCTGAGAGCGAACCCTCTCCCAGGTCAGCTCAGGGCTGCGGAGACTCGCCTGAGGACACATTAAAGCATAAAGGTGATTTTTGTGCAAAACAAAGCTGATCTATTAATGAACGTTTCCAAATGGAACAGGACATCAAGATAATTCAAATAATAGAAGAACCTTAAAAAAGAAATTCAGTAGCAGCTAATTTCATAGTAATTTAATCATCTAGTCACTTCCCTGAAATATGCAGTGTAGACATTGTGTTGGTATGTTTTTGTAAAAGAGAGGGAGTTTTAGAGATTATTCCCCTTTACAAGGAAGCGTTCATTTTGTAATTGGACTATTACAGAAAGGGGAGGTTAAACAAAAAGTAGTGCAAATAGAGTCCATTGGATTAGTATTTGGTTTCAAAAATATTTTTAGAACAGGTAGAAAACTGGCAGAACAGGCAAGTTTTACAATTTTCCAAAATAAAGGTCTAAATGTTTGTATGTATTAATTTTTTTCTGGAATTTGTTTTTCTTAGTATTAATGGTAATGAAAGTCAAACAGCATGACTGATCGATGGACTGTATATTAGGAAACCCAGAACAGCCTCCAACCTCAAACATGGTGCAAAAGACCTGTGCAATTTTGGCTGGGCTTGAATTAAAGCTTAAACTGGTCTGCACCTCAGCGTGTATGGTCACAAGTTAAATTTTAATAAAATTTCCCAAACTACAAACATATATATACTGTTAGAAAACATTCAAACACATGCAATTAAACACATTGATTACCACATCAATCTCTGTATTTGAATGTCCCATATTGCAGACGATGCAGCCATTCTTCATTCGGTCAAGCTGTTCCCTGGTAACAACATTCTTGTTCCCTACATTTAAAGGAAATAGTATTTTTGTAGATTTTGAAAAATGAAAATCTGTTATAACAATAAATTTACAACTACATTTGAGTTGAAAATTTGGATTTTAATCGAGAGAGCTCAACTGGGTGTTTAACTGAGACATGTATTTTGTGCTGCAAACACTGTAATTATCAAAGCAGAAGTAATGGATGTCACTGCGTGGAGGAGAGTACCAGTGCATGTTATCACCACGTCCATCTGCCGTATGACCTCACTCAGCTTGACCACTCGAAAACCGTCCATGCTGTGAACACACACAAATGTTTATATTAGTTTAAGCTGCAGAGAGAAAACAGCTCATGATAATATACAAAACATATTCTGGCACCACGGCTAATCAAGAACAAAGCTAGTGAAGCACATTTACTGAGCGAGCAGTGCTGAACGGTTAGTGACTCACCATGCCTGCAGAGCACAGATGGGGTCTATCTCTGTGATGCACACAATGGCTCCGAGGGCCTTAAGAGCAGTGCAGCAGCCCTTACCTACCTACAGACCACAGGGCAATACAGTATTTGTAGAAATATATTGTTTAAAAAGGCATGCTGCATCAGTCATTTCATCCACACTAATATTTTTATTATCAAAGAATGATTCACCTCTCCATAACCACAAACAACGACTTGCTTGCCTCCAAACATTATATCTGTAGTCCTCTTCAAGCTGACAGAAACAAGCAAAATGACAAATCAGAGTTCCACAAAATCATAGAGGCGTGACTGCAATAACTATGTTTATGGACGATTAATTCTCCTCACCCATCCAGGATGGATTCGCGGCAGCAGTAAAGGTTGTCATATTTCTGCTTGGTGACAGAGTCATTCACATTCATGGCAGGGACACACAGCTTGCCAGCTTTAGACAACTGGTACAATCTGCGAAGACAAGAGGAAGCATGTTTAGGCAAATATGCACACAAGTGTATATCCTGTGTGGCCTAAACTTTCCAAAGCATCTTGCTAATTAATTCTATTGAGAGATTCACTCTTTCATGTTTCACAAAATGGATTCAGCTAAAAAATCTTTCAATTACAGTGTCTGTGTGTATTAATATTATTATGACCTGTTTAACTGCCTTTGATACTGTGGGTGATGACACAGTATATATGATTTAGCAGGTTTATTGCTGGCAGCTAGGTTTGGTTCCAGCTCAGCTCCTTCTAGAGGACAAAATAATGTAAATAGCTCATGAAAAATTAAAGATACTCCATCTCAGTCAGATCAAGTCTATCTGCTAAATTACTACTTATGGTTAGTAGTATGGTTAAGTAGGATGGTTAATCATTTAAGCACAGAGAAACTGCTTAAATCTTTATTATTCATGAAGTGTTCACATTATTATGTCTGTGGTTCAGTTCTGTTCATTTTATTTAAGCGGTGAAGTCCATTGTAATTATTTTAGCATGGTACAGCACAGTATTCCAAATACATACTGCAAAGATTAAAATGGTAAAATCTTACCAGAAGTGGTGTTAAAACAATAATAAATAGACACCAGTTACATTAAAATAACTTTATCTTCAATTCCCAATTTGCTTTAAAAGCCCAAAGGCGTTAATATCCAAACCCCTTCACACCTGTGCACCCCAGTGACGCTCTCTTCTACGATGCCTCGGACCTTCTTGAAAACACTGGGATACTTCTTGTACACCCAGTGCGTCAGGTCTCCACCATCATCCAGGATCTAAGAGGAAACTAATGAAAATTAACAGAATGAAGAGCACAAGATTGAGTTGAACTTTATTATGGGATTGTCGGGTTGATACCATATTGGCCTGCCAACCCTCTGTGTTGACACAGCGATCGATACACCACCAGAAGTCATCCTCTGACTCACCCTTCCATGCAAACACAGGTACTCCTACAAGAAGCAAAACACACACAGATAATGGCAAAGGCAGGTGGGAGGGGAGAAGAGGACTGGTCTAATTTTCTGATGGAAACAAGCAGCAAACAACAAAGTTGAAAGATTGTGCATGTAAAACTGGCCTTAGAGAGTAAGAGGATCTTACCTGTCTCAGCAAGAGCAGCGGCCACCTCGTTCTGAGTCGAGTAGATGTTACAGGCAGTCCAGCGACACTGGGCCCCGAGGGCTACAAGAGTTTCAATCAGAACCTAAAAGGAAATGATGGGATGTACAGTTACAGACGTGAGTTGTCAAGGTGAAGACGAGATTGGTGTAACAACCACAGTGATCTGCAGGACAGGAGGACGTACTGCTGTCTGAGCCGTGATATGGGTGCAGCCTACTATCTTTGCTCCAGCCAGTGGCTTTTCCCCTTGGGCTCTCTTCCTCAAGGAGATTAGGGCAGACATGTCTAGGAAAAAAAAGGTTCAGATGTTAAAGGATGCTAAAAGAAAATAAAGCCCAGGTTTTGTTTTGGAATAACATAGTGTACCATTTTAAACACAAATATTAGCTCTTTCCACAAGGTGGACGTGTAGTAAATGTAAAATGGAGACTGAATAACAATGCCAGCAGCAGCTGTTGCACACCAGGCTTTGAGCCTCATAAACACTTGTCAGGCACTCATGCCTACTTATCACCCACGTAATGTAATGTAAACAGCCGGAGAGACAGACGAGAGAAGATGAGTACACAAAAACAGAATGCCAGATGAGACAGCAGGTATCAAACCAAGATAGTAAGTAAGTAGTGACTAATAAAACTGAGAGCACCTCATGTCGCTCATGTTTTCATAATAATGTTGACAATGCCCAAACTTTATGTCATAAACACTTATGGATTTAGGGGTACATGACCTTTTTCAAATATATCAAAAAATTAAAAACAATGTTAGTGAAATCCAACAGGTAGCTGATAGAAGTTTGTGTATCTTATCTGATAAAGCAAAATAACACAAAAAAAGAATAACCAGTATGAAATACACAATTGCCTCTATGCAGAAAATGCAAATACCTAAGAAATTCCACAGATCCAACACTAATTTATTAGAAAAATCATGTTATATACTATTCTTATTATTATGATTTAGAAACCCCCCACAATGTGCCAGTGATGCATGAGGCTATACCTTGTTCTGCAATTTCAATTTCCCTACGGCCAAATTCGGCCTGTTTGATGTTCTTCACACAGAAGTCGCTGCTGCCGTGAGTGTTGACCTGGGCTTTATCCCGGGGGGAGGTTTCATCATCGGAGCTGTCAGTGTAAGACGCAGCTGAGAATCAAGAGCACAAAAGGTCAGTTTTATGGAAAAGAATTGTAAGTATCCAAGGTAGAGTAGAGCGTCTTTTAGTACATGCTGTTTTATGCAAACATATGCATACTTATAAACTTGTGTGTTTTTCTGCAAGGATAAATGCTTATATGTGCTTTATTTGTGCATGAATGTTTCAAGGTATAGTACAGTATGCAGATTAAGGCATAAATATATAAATGAAATGTCAGTTATTTGAACTGACAGAGGTCTAGTTATCAAATGAATCCTGCACAGTTAGATATGAAGTACCTGAGCTGTAGCTGTCTGTGGAGGACTGAGAGATGGACCTGGAGAGGGAACGACGACCTGCTTTGGTGGGGTACTTGCTAAATTCCTGTTTGTCCTCTGCGTTTGCAAACTGGATCTGAAAAGAATCATTAAACAGCATAAACATAAAAGTCTAAAATGCCTTGATATTAATAATAAGACTTATAGTTGGGATGGTATAAACAATGAGATCAGCAAGGAACAAAAAGTACCATCTTCATCACCCCACATTAATAGTGATGACACTGCTGTGGGTAATGTCTTCACACAGTTGGTTTTTATTTGGGCTCATTCTGTTGTTTCAGACAGTAAAACGGTCATTTCAAAGGTAAATCACCTGAGCCTGTTACAGTAAATCACAGGTGGATCAGGAAGAAGGGATCTGATGTCTATTTTTAGATGTTCCCTCCTGTTCCGTGATTTATGCTTTGTTCAAATACACATGCTTCAGTTGCTGGTTTGGTTCATTGTGTCAACCCAACCCATCAAAGGGCCCAAGATTAAAGACATGGAAACACATAAGGTGGAACAGCACACAGCTAGCTGGGCTATTTTCTGCAATAGATTTTGGTTTAATGTTATTATTATTATTTACATTTTTATGAATAAAAAATAGTGCTTATTCTGCCTTTGGCTTTATTTAATGCTTGGTAGTTTACAGCTGGCATCTGAAAAATGTTTTTAACTCCTTGAAACTGTCACATTCTGACTGCACTGCTAGACAAGTCAGCTGGCAACAGTAATACAAGCATGGAGGGAGTAAAGCCTGTGACAAATCTGTACATCTAAAAACACAAAAATCAAATGCAGATGAGCCAGAAACATGCTCACCCTAAATGCAAATGCTCTGGTTTTACATATGTAGAAGACTTGGTGGAAGAAGGCTATACACGTTTTTGGTGAAACAAGTCATCAGCAAGTTCTCATCAATTTCAAACTTGATAATGATAGTTTTAGACCCTGTGAATTTGTGAATTTAACTATTTTAATGTCAGCAAAGTCATGTTGGCAACAGATCCAATACTCTAGGTTTAGCAAGAGAGTGAAGTGCTATGATTATCTTACCAGAAACTTTAACAATGATAAAACCCCTGATGAAGTGTTCACTCCTCTCAGTCTGCCTTACCAAGAAACCCTAAGGTGTCTGGGTGTTGGATTAAATCTACATTCACACTTTATTTTTTCAGTTGTCTTTCCTGCAACATTGTATAATGTTATGCATTAAAAATAGGGCAGACATTCAACAGGTTTCCTCACAACTATTTCTTAAAATTATTTGACCCAATAATCTATCCTTTATGTCGTAATTTCATTCTTATGATGCTGTCCAACAGCATAGTGTTGATAGTGTTTCCTTTTATGAGATGAGGCAGCGAAATCCGTACAAAGGCCTTCTTGTTCAGAAGGTGTAATTCCCAAATATCTAACTTATACAAAATGGTTTCTTTGATGCTGGCGGTTGAATGCCAGTTATTGTTATAGTCAGTTCTCATGAGGAGGGACCTAAACCATTGTCTTAGTGATTAAGCCTGTTAAATATCTGCATTCACTGTGGCTATGCTGCAGAACTTTTATTTTAGATGTCCATATGATGTGTTTGGACAAGCAACTAACGTGCAGGCCAGCAGAGTTGACACAACACACAAATGATAAATCCAGGAACAGATGAATGGCTGACATCAACCAGCAGCAACAGTGAGTTGTGTAACGTATTGCACATCCTGTGTGTGTGGTGTGATGTCCACTTCTCATACAGATGTTAGCCTACAGCCATGTCTTAAAGGCGTGAGTTAAAGAGTAATCGTTCATGGGTAATAATGCTACAATAAAGAGGTAATAAATGTTAAAATAATATATAGAGAGTTTTCAAAAAGAATAGTAAAAAAAAGGGTAAAGTAACAGCTGGGTCAAACTGGCACACACGACTGTTACCTCACAGGCACCACACACACTTAGAGGAAGCTCAAGAGTTCATAAGGCCAGCAACAAAAGAATTCATACATTGACAAAAGCGTACTGTATGTATGTATTTTAATATAGAACTTGAAATTGTGATCATTACTGCTATGACTTCTCTTTATTTTAAGTTAAAGTAATTGTGGCAGAAATAGCTAAACCAGTGGCACGATGTACAGTTGTACAATTCCTCTTTCCACTGGCAGTGTCACCTGGGCTTCAACAACCTACTGTGTCAGTATAAAGAAACTCAAGAAGCTTGTGAGACAGTAAAACTAAACACATCTCTGCGTGTCTCTTTTTTCACAATTTAACGTGTGCCTTTTCTCACACACATTTGCAAAATATTACTTTTATGTTTGCTTTGCATCATCCTGGACTTTTGAGAAGTTTCTCAAATTCCTGTATGTTTTCTTATCATTAAGGAAAAAACAACGTTTTTAATCATCATCTCATAAAAGACAAATTTCTCTGTGTTATTTGCAGTACACAACTTAAACTCTGTCAACATTTCTTTTGCAAGAAAACTTCTCTGATGTTTGAATAAAAAATGCAACTGAAAATGAAGACAGGAAGTTTGTGATATGTCAAAAGTAATTGTGACACATCTTTGTGTGGGATAAGCAATATCTTCAAGAAGTGTGTGGACGAACTGACGAAGTAGGATGAATTAACGGCGACTCACCCTTTCTCTCCCATGCGTGTGTTTGTGTGCCATTGCTGCCAGTCACTGCCTGGTCTCTCCAGTTTTCCAGCCTACTTCCCTGTGCCTGTCTGTCCTCTGTGTGATGGTACTAGGTGTCCCTGATGCTATTATCCCAGAACACTCCCAGGCAGAGCTGGGGGGAGGTTCTCACCTATTATTGTGATTTCTAATGGCCAACCTGGAGAGAGAGAGAGAGGGGGGAGAGAGAAAGGCCTAGAGAGGAAGAAGAGGTTGATCCCAACTGAGCCTCCCTCTCTCTCTCTCTCTCTCTCTCTCTCTCCTCCCTCTCCCTCTCTCTCTCTCCCTCTCTCTCTCTCTTGTTCTTGCCCTTGAAAACCAGCTGCTAAAGTCAGTAGGTTGTATTTTATGATATTTTATGGTGCTGAAAGAGCAAATGCAGGAAAATGCAAAGAATACAAAAACACTTACACACAACACAACAGCACACACTTTTGCTTCATGTTTTACTTACTAGCTGCATTCCTGTTTTGGAATATCAGGTGAAAGGACATGACAGGAAGACTTTAACCATACACAATTAGCTACAACAACAAAACCACTGAGAGGTGAAAAGAATTGCATTGATTATCTTGTTAGAATGGCATTTATGAGAGGTTGGCAGGGAAAAATGGGTAAGCGTAAAATAATTACAAGGGCCAAGTTGTGATAATTAGGCAACTGGTCTTGAGGGCTGTTCCCAGTCTGCAGAGGTCAATACCCAGCAAACATGGTCAATGGAAAGACAACCAGTGAACCAGCAACAGGGTGATGGCCACTCAAGGCACTGTGCATGGAGGCCCCGGCTTGCTTTGGAGACTTAAAGGTTATGCTGCTGACATCTTACTACCAGATACCACAGGAATCCTCTCGAGGTCTTTTGAAGTCCATATCTCGATGGGTCAAAGCTTTTTGGGCAGCAGAGGGGGACCTATACAATAATAGGCAGGTAATATTCATGTGGCTGATCAGCAAATTCCCATTAAACTTCTGCTGCATCAATACCCAACCCATTCAGTCCCATCCTCCGGCTAAAAATACCCTTTCTCTCTTCAATAGCAGGCCAGGTCACAGTCTTAAGCTGTGGTGTGACGGTCAGCCAGCGATGACAGTGGGTCTGGCACAGAGCAACACCAACTACTTACTACCAGTGATCTGCAACACCAGCAAACTGAAAAGACATCCAGACCACAGAGGCCGCAATCAACAAGTCAAAGACAGGTAGGCTGAAGCCTTTTTCTATAAACTATAACTGAGCATGAATTGTGCAGTAAAGCAAAGCTCAAGTCAAAGACCTTCTTAAACAGCTCGGGCTCCGTAATCACTGTACTGCCTCCAGTCTGCAGCCACCTGTTTACATCAACACATGCATGACGGATTACACGGTGTTGTAAAAAAAACACTATGTTAATCCTCCTCCAGAACTGTGTGACCTTTAGCAGAAGCTTTTTTTCTACTTATTATCACATACTCCAATCTTAAAAGAATATCAGAATATCAGAGTAATCCACAGCATATTGTTGGTACTATCTTTCAACTGTTCTCGTGATGTTAATTCTTTGTAGCTTTAAACTTTAAATATTTTTATTCCATTCAGGTCCAAGGAGTTACCATAATTAGACATCTTGAAAACTTCGACACAGTACTTCTGGCTTTTGAATATTTCTTTTTCATAACCTACTGCAATGCACTGTATGTTTCCCAACCTTCATTTACATTTGCCACTGAGGGGATGTGCTCTAATGTGAGCAGATATATCAGTTGAGATAGTAAAATAAGATATGAAGAGTTTTCAGATTCTATGTAAAACAGCCCACGGGTATCAGACCAAAAAAAAAAATCACAAAGCATGAACACATTTACAGTGAGTGAGTCCCATTTCCAGGGGGGCGTATTGTGTAAGTGCCGGATTCAAACAGGGAGAAGGTTGATTAGTGTTGTTCTTTGACTCACCCATCCACACATACTCAAAAAATGGATTTTAGACATTGCACCTCTCAGTTGCTACGTGATAATGCAGATGTCTCATAAATACAACACACACCCAGCTCTGCTCATCATGTGAGATCATTTTTGGGATTTTAGTTTTATCGTTTTTCCCAAAAGTTGGCAATGTTTGTTTTACTCATTCATTTTTTTCATTCAAACAGGTGTCTCAGTTTGATATTGGGCTCTCACATTTATTCATAACACACTGCTTTGTTTTCATAAGTCCACATTCCTACCATTCAATATGTTTTCAATCAGGCTCCCTGAGGCGGCTCACAGTCCTCATGTTATTGCCTTGTCAGACAGGAGGTCTGAACTAATATTCTGAAGTCTGTGCTCCCTGCTGCTGGGAAAACATATTTTATGATTATATTGTCCACATCTTGTAGGCATACATACCTAGGTACTTTGGCAAAAAAACATACTTTCATGCAATAAAAACACAAAAGCAGCTGCAATATGGATAAACTTGATTAATAACAATTAAAGGTTAATCTTTCATTACAAAAAATTTGGCCCCTAATAACTGACAATTTGATAAAGCTCACAGCTTTTTTTGTTGAAATAAAATAATTTTTTATTAATATCCATAGTAACTTTACACTGTACATGAAATTGGTTAGTAAATTTTAATAAAGTCCAAAGTTTCCTTTCAACAAATAGGTTACACCAGAGAAAACAAAATGAAGCCCTCAGCTGTTCATGTTTAGCTGTAGCCTGCTGCCTGCTGTTATATATTAGTAGTAGACCTATGAAATTATAAGCAATCTTTCAGGCTGATGATTGTCCTGTGCAGTTGTGTAACAGCCAAGAAACTCAAGACCTTTTCTGATAGGTGCACCTTGAGGGACACCTTTCATCATGCTATTAATAACAATAATGATGACCATACACTCCAAATGTAAGAATAACATGTAAATGAGGATAATTAACAGGGTACAGAAGTCATTTTTTACATATTACATAAAATGACTTTAAACCTTGTGGCTGCGATTCAAAGTGGATTGAAATCCTTCAGAGGGTAAACACCTCTTTAAATGCCTCATACATTTATGGTATGTAAGCACATGCATTTTTCCAGAGCTTTAAGAGCTCAACTTGGCCTACAATTGTTTCTTGGATTTTGGCACTATGTGCACAATGTGATTTAAATATACAGGAAGGCTCCATAAAGGCAGATTTGAACAATAACCCAGTGTTGATGAAAGTGCATTTCAAATTATATGTTGTTACATCAGTAATAGTACAATAGAACGTGTGATTAGACGGATACCACACATGAGACAATAAACGGAAGCTTTTCTCAGATGAGCTAAATCTGACTGTTTTAAATAATAAAGATTATTTTTTTCACATTGGAATGTTGTGATCCTTGAGCCGGATGGCTGCAGCAAACACGAACTGTGTGATACTGCAGCATCCAACAATGCATCAAAGCTCTATGAGCATCTCTGCTGTCAAGTGTCAAGGCTGAGAAATGCAGATGGTGCCATAAGAAATAAATAATACAGGGACAAAACGCCGGCCTGGCCCCGCAGACGTGGATTCCTCCCCCTCACATGTGCGTGTCTGCAGGACCCACGGCGGGCGTCACGTCTCTTACCTTCTTGACGGATTTCAGCGTGGGGACTGCGGTGAACGCCGCGGACGTCATTTCCCCCACGTTCATATTCACGTCCGTGCTGTTTTTGCTCACAGTCAGCACTGAATATTTTTCCGCAACATTCTCGGTCTCTTTCACATATTTCGTGGCTTGTTTAACCTCCTCCTTGCTGTCCACAGCCGAGTCGGTCATTGCATCCAGGTGATGGCGATACCGCAGGAAAGAGGAGCCGGTTCCGAACTGATCCCAGATCAGCGTCCGCCTTTCGTGCTTGCTCGGTTAAGCTTCGAGGTTTAAATGAGTGAGCCGAGGCTGAAGCACGTCCACTGTGCACTGCGATAACTAGGCCACATCCAGGAAGATGGATCCGGTTTTTTTTTTCTTGCCGTCTCCACTTTTTTTATAAGGCGGTTCTGGGGTTCGTTCGTCCGGCTCCGCTGTCATCCGCCGACAGCTACATCTCCAGAAGGAGGGGGCGGCGAGCGGAGGCTGTCACCTGAACAAGTGGGCGGCGAGTGGGCGGGTTTCATCCGGGCAGCGCCGGTAACGCTCAGGCTCGTAATTCCAATGAGAGGCAACGACTTTACCGTTACTCGTTACTTGGACCTTAGTTCGAGTTCGGTAAATGTTCCGTTCCCATGGCAGCAGGTTCTGTGTCGCCCCGGGTTTAGCCTGCTACTGTTTGGCCCGGTACACGTCCCGCCCCCTTTTGTTATGATTGGCTAACAGCAGTTCCAACGTCACAATATTGCGTCTGATGTCTGGCGTCTGATTGGTAGCGTCTCCTTGGGAAACTTAAGTGTAACCTGCGAGGTCCCACTCAGGGCAAAAGCTCTTGAACAATTTTATTATGTAATGTCGGAGTAAAATCTTCAAATGTGCAAATACACATTATATAAGACTTCAAATGTTCCTATTTAATATTGCACTTGTTCAAAATAACACGTCACCTATATGGTAAGTATACTTACATAACTAGAGTTTTAAGTAGTTTTCAATCATGTATACTCATGACCAGTGTTTTTATAATTATTTTATCCAAATCGTTATTACAATAAAATAAAAAAATGACTGATTACTAATGATAGAATGTAACATATTTACCGTGAGTAGCCTCAGTTTCAAAGTAAGCCTGTTAATACTTTTTTGTACAAATACAAATATACAAGATATATAAAATGCAATGCACAAATGACTATCTAATAAATAGTAGCTCTACCTCAGTTCTTTACACTGAAATTCTGCTTACCAGCATCAGTGTAACATAAAATATAAAAAATATAATACCATTCTGCATGAGTACTTTGTATGTCATTCTTAAACTTGAAATATGTTAATACATGTATGCTCAAAATTAGAATGTAGAGTTTTTGCTTCAAAAAGGGAGAATTCTTACATTTGGGTATTACTTCAAATTTTACTTTGAATACCCAAAAAATATTCTTCCATTACATTAATTATTTTAACTAGTGAATAAGATGGCAAGAACCCAGGGCTGCTATACTATGTGCAATAAAGCTAAAATAGTTGGTCATTCAATCACCTTTTAAATTCCAAAAAGGTTTATACTGCAGACAACTACAGTACAACTCAGATTATACTTAATTTCACAAAATAGGACACAATCCATGTTTCCTGCATCTCACATACTTTTGTCTTTGGTGAGACATAATCTCAAACTCTGAAACAACCAAGCAAAGTAATTCATAATCAGAATAACCTTTCATTGCAGCCTTGATGTAGAGCTTTAAAGGCTTCATGTTGTATTGCTAGTTTTAGCCATCTTAAGTGCAAGAGATTTGTGAAGTATAATGCCAGGAATATTAGCAAGACCAACAGTAGTTTATGGTTCAAAAAAATCATATCTTTTAATTGTATGTCAAATGATGATACATGAACATATAGATAACAATTGTTATTATACAAAAATAGAAACAAACATTGAACCCTCAGTAGCTCAGAGCCAGTTACTAAGTTTTATTTGGCAGAGATTACATTAATTTATTCCCCAGCCTTTTCTCATTATTAAAAAGTAAAATGGCAGGACTGAATTTGATGGGTCTGAAAAAAAATGAAAAAACAAAAATATTGAAGGTCTTGTAAAAGACCAAAAAACTATGGTCATATGGAAGCTTAGAGTGCAGTTATCTATACCCTTTTTTGAAGCACATTACATAGACCCACACCCAACTTTTAGTGTGCATTCACTACACATATTTGTTTTACTTAAAAAAAATCTGTAACAAAGATAAATAAAAAACTCAATGACTGATGAATAAAGTAGTAATTACATGTGTAGAACTTTGTAACATGCTGGCTACTGAACTTTTTTTTCTACAATCACTAGCTCTAACCACACATTGTATAAAATACATCAACAGAATTGGGCAAATTATTTAGTACATCCAAAACACTCTGGAAGAAACTTTTTGTACAATAACTTCACATTAGGATCACATTTCAGTTTTTGCTCAGTGGATGTGGGTTCGACTGGCTGGACAAAAAAAAATAAAAAAAAAAGTCAAAATGGGGCACTAGTGTAGCTTCATCACATGAGCATTTGAGGAAAAAAATCTGTACCATTTACAAAGAGAAAAAAGAAATCTAAAGCAACAAGTATTCACCAGTAACATATGGTTATATGTTTAAAAGAACAGGGCTTGAATATGACTTCGAAGCAGTTATTGCTGCTGTGTGACTGTCCAGGTTACCCATAACTTATTGTTTCTTACTAGTCCCCCTCAAAAATTAAAGAAATAAAAAATGTTTGCTGCTGGACAAGTAAAGCTGAGCACGGAAGCATCCTCCAGTGCAGAGTAGACTGGAATAGTTCACTGGGTCAGCAACCACACAACCAGCTCTGAGGAAGACCAGCACAGAAGTATAGAGACAGCAGAGGAAAACCAGTGTTGGAACTATGGTTTGGTGTATGACAGTGGGGCAGAATGGAGTAAAAGTTGGAGGAGTTGCAGAAGATGAATCTCCGGCAGGGTGGAGTTCACAGAAAGAAAAGATGATGTTGGCGACAGCGCTACGAGACTCGGATCATTTGAGCAACTGAGTCTTCTGCAGCTGCCTGGACAGCATCCTGCCCGAGAGTAAGGAAAAAAAAGTCAGGTTACCATGATAAATCATTAGAAGTTTTATTTTTCTAGTGACATATCACATATTTTTTACAGATTTTACATGAAATGCAGTTTTTGTTTTACACAAGAAAGTTCTAAGTACATGAATGAAACATTTACAGACCAGCTTTTTTAATACTGAGAACAGGTGGTGTTTATCACCTGTGACAGAGCCAAAGGCATATCGTCCTTGTCCTTGGGTGAAAAGAAACGTCCTCCATCTCCCCGCTTACGCTGCATTGCATGGCGGTGGCGTGACTCGTGCAGATATTTCTACCAGAGAGAAAGTAGATGTATAGTACTGAAACCCCTACATGGAATCATGGTTAACCAGTCACAAGGTTTTCGGATCCTGTTAGATGCCCAACTAGGGTTTTTTTGTTTTTTTTCCTACAGTGCAGGCCAAAGGTTATGGGAAACTCACCTAACACAATCACTACAGTGGTGACAAAGGTGTTCTAGTGACTATCAATCACGTTCCACTGTTAACACTATATACTCTTTTTAAAATCACATGCAGTTAAACTGTGAACAAATATGCCATACCCTCCGTTCTTTGGGAATCTTCCCCTCTGCTTCCAACTTGGCTCGGGCCTGTCTTCGCTTAAGGATGCGATGGTATTGTTTGGCATTGACATACAGAGGCTCCTCCTCAAGCATCTCAGCCCCTGGAAGGGGAATTCGTTGCATTGTGGGAACTCCTCCACCTCCAGGTACCATCTGATAGAAGGAGAGACACAAACAAGTACACTGTGCTTAAAACCTGTTCAATGCTTAGAACAGAACCACTGGCACAATCAAGCAGTTACAAAGCTAATGGTTAAATCAGTCACATTAATTACACCTTTATTTAAAATTAATTTGCAGTCTATCATACCATACAGTGTTTCCCCTACAATAGTAGACGACAGGCAAAAAAATAAAATAAATTTTAAATAAAAAAGGAGATGTTACGTTCACGACCGATCCGCTTTTTTTTTTTTTTTTATGTCTCGCAGGTAGAAGAGTCATTCTTGTTGATGATGTGCCCAATTTCATGGCCCGTCCAACATTCACTCCACTCCCTCTTTATAAGAATGAGAACCAGCCATACCTTGGAGGTGAATGATGTTGACTTACTATAGGTTGTATGATTTCTCTGTTGCTGTTCATAAACATACATTTAATGCCCCTCCTCCCCAGCTCGGTGAGAGAGAGCACAGTGGTAGAGTGACAATGAGTGAATGAAGCGAGGCAGCGACATTAGCGAGAATAATTCCCTCCATCAGAGAAATGTTTTTTTCCAATTATTACGCAGTGGTTACGTTAAACAATAAACACAGTCAATTCTCCCCACAGTTGTATTCATACAAAAACCTGCATGAAGGATTTTGTATGAATACAACTGAAGTGCAATTTTCTCTTGAATAACAGACATACACCAATCAACCTTATAATCACCTGTGCACTATAATACAATCCCAACACAGTGGCTCTGCATTTCTCAATTTTTAGGTTCAAACTGTCAGAAAGGCGATAATTCTAAGTTTTCTATTATTGAGGTCAAAGTAGACAGTGGAGACATACCGGAGTGCATTATAAGAAGGGAGGGTCCCAATTTTTTGGCCACTTCATTCATTTTAAATAGGGTGGCCTACAACATTACAACCACCTCTCAATACAATATATAATATAATAATATACAGCCAGTTAGAAGAGGAACATCCCAGAGGGCCTTAATTGAGGCCACCAGTGAGACATACAGGAGTAATTCATTTACGAGCAAAAACTACATCTTTTTAATACTCACTTTGTTTTACTTGACCCTTACGACGGAGCGTCATCTCTGAGCAGCTGTTACATCCGAAATGTTTGAAGGAGCGATATCGAAGGTCTTTTCTCCCTGCTGCTTTCAGACTTTACAATCAGAACTGCTCACAGTGAACCTTTATCACTATTAGTTACTTTAAAACTGTTTCCTAAAACTCTGCAATATAAATGACGCATGGTGCAATTGCTTGTATGATTGTGTACATATGTGATATATTTTAATTTTTTTCATTTTAGATTGTATAGTTGATATTCCTTTTGCCATACAATGGACACTGTGCTGCTGTAACATGGAAATTTACCAACTGTGGGACGAATAAAGGTTTGTCATATTACATTTCTTTAACCACAGGTGCTGCATGAGAAATAAATAACCAAATGTTTTTTGTGTGTACGCGCACAACCTCTATCATCTTCTTGCCGCCGTGCCCGAGAAAATTTCTAGGGGAAACACTGACACATATCACAATAAGTTCTTGTGTTAGAGTTGCTGTTTTGTTACAGTTATTGTCGTGATTCATTGTGTCAATTTAAATACTATTTGAATTAGGCATAACAGAATCCTTGATTTATAATATAAAAAAATATTTATTTAAAAAAAAGTAATAAATTAATTTGCGACACTAAATTTCTAAAGTGTCAAATGGTAATAAAAAAGCTCAGCATTAGCACAAAAAGTGTAAGTTGATAAATTAAACCATTGAGGTTCTGTGATCACCACCATCCCATTTCACACCCTTGTGAGAGTAAAAATGTAATAAGATGCTGGGTACCTCTGCACAGGGTCTTACCATGACCATTCCACCTGCATTAACCATGTTGCCAGAGACAGGCAGGGTGACGGTCACAGTGCCTTGGCCGCTGTTAGTGGTGTTGGTGTTGGCACCCCCTGCTTGAACAATCTGGGCACCAGCCAAGCTGGCAGCTGGAATTGTGATCATTCCTGGAAACATGATTATCATCACATTTTTCAGTCAGAATGAAAGCTCAACATTACTCCCTTTTATAAAATTTTCAAATTCCAAGCCAAACACAAACGGTAGGACAAAGTGAGTTTACCTTGCTGCAGGACGGTACCATCTGCATTGACAGGCTGGTAGACAATGGTCTGTCCATCAGCTGTCTGTGCCACCTGTTGGCCTTGCACACTGATCTGCTGCCCCTGTGTGTTTAAAATAAGGAGATATTACAATCAGTGATTAAAGCATTAATAGTTCAAAAAATGTTATTATTGCTTGAAGGGTCAGAATGTAACACCTGGTTCTGTCCAGCAGTAATGGCTGTCTGGGGCTGCTGGATGATTATCTGCTGGGGTTGACCCTGCTGGCCCTGAAGCTGTAGAGTCTGTCCACCTTGCAACTGGATCTGACCTGGTTGAACAAGCTGAATCTACACACAAAAAAGCATTAACCAAAGATTAATCCTGATTCACTGATCATAAAAACAACAAAAAAACAAAAAATAATGCTTCAGTGACTTTAAACTACTTTTTAAAAAAACAGTAAGACATACAAACTTATTAAATAGCCATTTCAACTAGACAATATTACAAAAATAATTGCACTTATAATGCTATTCTTGAGAAAACACTGGAAAATGCATCTGTAAAGAGGGAACGTAGTATTGTAATTTGGCTTTGGCTTTAGCTTCAGTAATTACCTGCTGAAGTCCCTGAGCTCCAGATACAGGGACCTGCATTATGGTTTGACCCTGACCGCCTGACATGGCCTGCACCATGATGGGCTGTCCTGAGGATGTGATGAGCTGCCCACCACTCACTTGGACCATTAGAGGCTGCCCCTGAACCTACAAAGAGAAAGAGAAGGCTGTTATAGCAGCACTGACACTGTTTGTAAGCTCACTGGCACTTACATGTATCCTAAAGGAATCCTACAGGACATCAAGCATGTGATGTGACATAAGGAAGCACCACTATACCAGAGTTTTCATCTTTTTCTGTCATTCTTTTAGCTTTGAGATATACAGACATTAAGTCATGTAGTTTATTTGCAGACCTAAGTTGTATCCTATGGACAATATATTTTCTAAATATTATTATTTTGAAGTTAGCAAAATTAATACTGATGCTTCTTTTTCATTTTGATTTTCTTAAAGGAAATGAACAGATAAACTTTGCCACCAAACAAATTCACTATTGCAGTAGATATTAGCATACATAAATAAGTGATAATAATGAAGTCTGTGGCAATGGTTGTACCATAGAAAAAAATGCCAGTGGAAAGGCACCCAATGACAGCACTTAGTACTGATGCCCCAAAATGAATATGAAATCATGCCAGTCTGTGCTCCAAACCAAAGATTCTTCTGCAAAAGACATCTATGTGAAATACATGTCATTGCTTTTGTCAAAACAAAAGCCAAACACAGTAAAGTTTGATAGACTTAGGAGCACAAGCAAAACCCAACTCTGACACAAACACACTGTGCTGAGGAACATGCAGTCAGGCAGCTGTACAACATGCTGAGGGCAGTGTGGTGAACCAAACAGCACAGAGATGAGTGAACAACAGCCCCGGTTGTAGCATGCAAACTCAGACTGTAACACTTTTGCGACACTGACACAGGGCGGCGATGACACCACTACCTGGAGTGTCTGCACCTGCTGGCCTGAGGCCGTCACCACTGGCGCTTCTGTTTGTAGCTGCACAGCTGTCACTGTGCCCTGTGTCTGCAGGTAAGGTGGGATAATACAGTCTCAAAAAATTAATTATTAAAAAAAAAAAGATTAGATCTGGATTCGACTGGAACCGTTGACTCTGCATCTGTGACCTGTGATCTTACTACAGAAGGGTTAATTGTTGGTGGAAGGGCAAACTGTTCTTTATCAAAACCAAACGGAGCTGAGTGAATAATGTGCTCACCTGCTGCTGGATCTGTCCATTTGCTGTCTGCACAACTATCTGCTCCCCAGTAGTTGTGGTGGCAGTGGTGTACTGCTCCATGGCTTATTACTGATACAAGCCTGTCTTCAAACAAAAGAAAGACAAACAGGAACGTGTTGTATCAGTAACGTTATCCCCCATACTTCTTTGATATATAGATAAATACATGATTGTTTTGCTTTGCACTAATCCTCTGCTAACATTACACGTTGCACACTAATTCACACAGAATCAGCTGTGGTCTAAGTCTGAACTCATCACTTGAAATTAAGTCACAATGAGCCAAAAGTCTGTCTGACATTTAGAAACGATGTGTGAAGGCCACATTGCATTGCAGCATGTTTTACATGAATAGGGACAAAGCATCGGCCCTTAAATTTCACCTTTTCGCACTGAATTACGTTACAAAACAGCGAATGTTGTGTCTAAAACGTGAAGTGATGTTTGAAGCTTCAGAGAAGCTGATAAAACTAGTTGAGCAGCTGAATGCCCTTTGGTGATTTGATTGTATCGTTAGCGCTAACGTTAACGGGGCTAACTTCGGCTAGCTAGCTTAAAAGCGTGGTAAGTGCTAGAAAGAAAACAAAGGGACACATCGGAGTCGCTCACAGCAGTCTTTACGGTCAGCTGTTTCTGGATTTTAACCGGAGCTGGTGATCAGTTACCAGACAACGGTGACGGGATCGAAGGAGGAATCTGCTATTATTAACCATTCCTTTGTCTGACATTCGGGGATTTTAGCTAACGTTAGCAGAGACTCGTCGACCATTACAGATCATGTTTCCTCACAGCAGTTTACGCCGGGGACATGAAGCTATTAGAAGCCAAACGAGCCTGGGACAAAATCAAACTGCAATTTGAGTTTTTTTCCCATTTACCAGGGTTAGTAATTTGGTTGGTCCCCGACAAACCAATCCGTGCTGACAACTACCAATGCCTTCAATCGGGTCTCCCTTACCGTGTCTTCGCTGTCCGGTTTCCCTCTGATTGGCTCCAGTACAGCTCGCTAAAGCCCAATCAACAAAGTGAGCGGACAAAATGGCGCAAATGAAACAACAGGGCCCGGGAGGAGGTGCGCAGCTGCGTGACGCAGGCAGCGAGCGCAGGGCGGTGTGCAGAGTGCCGGCCGCCCGCCAGGGGGCGCTCTTTGGTTAAAGTCGCAGAGAAACTCGCTTTCTGTGGCGGCGCATTCACCAAAGAAAAAAAACACAGACCTTATCTCGGATTTCGTTTTTACTTGATACGGATATGGATCTCATATGAAAACGTTTCAGAACCTGCCTTAGAATAATCCGGTTTTTAATATGTCTTCCGTATCACAGTAGTTTCGTGAACGTTTTGCTATTTTTCCAGAACTCTGTACTAAAACAGAACAGTCCATGGATGATTTGGTGGACGTCGCTTCCAGAAATGTCAACAAATATGATATAAAATGAGCCTCGCACAGTGATATTATCTGTATCCTAAGCAACACAATATTTCCTGTTTTCACTGGTCACACAAGTGAAGTTTTTAATTTTTAAATGTGACAGGCAAATTGACATTTAGAATCGCAAGTTTTCACTACAGCACCTAAAGAACACTGAGAATTAAGAATCTGAGATCTCATTCTCAAATAGTGACACGTGAATAGCCATTATAACTTTTCTACACATTTTCGACATTTTCATTTTACGTTAGTTAGACTTTTGGACGTATTGAAAACTGTCACTTAACTACTGTTATACTGAAGACATCTTAAAAACCTGATCATTCTAAGGCAGGTTCTGAAACGTTCTCATATTAATGAAATCCCTAATTCGTAAGAGACCCGTTTCTCTACGAGATAAAATCTCCAAGGTTTTGTCTGTGGTAAATGCAATATTTGTTATAAAATTTAAAATATATAAGGGGGATGTGGTTCAGCCTCATCAGTCCATCTCACATTGTCCTTTCAGTGTGGATCTGTTTCATGGTTGAGGCGTTTTATCCATCTCTTCTTCTCGTTAAGATTATTTATCCTGAAATGCGCCTAAAAAGAAAACAAATGTTTGAAGGTTCGTTTAATAACTACACCTCCGATGCGGTAGGGGCGGTAATGCATCGTTTCGTGTTGTGTTGTGTTGCGGGGCTCATGTTTGCGGAAACACATCCACAAGTTTTCATGCAGTTTGCTAACGTGGGCTCGCAAATTCAGTCTGTCGAAAGACAAAAGATCATTGCTGTCTCATAATAAGATATGATAGCTCTCATGATTATGAATCTCATCTTTGGCGCAACAAGCTGAAGACATTGGCTGTGAGAAGAGGAGGACACGCTTCAGCCGAGCATGGCTCGACCTCTGCAGCTCCTCTCACATGTCTCCAGACTCGCTGCTCTGTCGGCGTCTCCCTCAGTTTCTACACGCGGGTGTCGCTTTGCCAGCCGAGGTGCGAGCAGAGCATGGAGGGGACAGACACACGTGGACAGAGACAGGACATCAAGGACGGCTGCAGACCGCAGCGACGGGATGTCCGACGGAGAGTCTGGACTGGAGGACTTGGGGGATGTCGAAGACAAGCTCCAGGCCGTGTTTGAGTAAGTACAGCTTCAAAGAGAGAATTACTTCAGTTATTAATGAGACTGTATTAATTTTTTCAAAATATGGAAAGGCATTCATGATTTAACACATTTATTGTACCATTTGCTTAGCACCAATAACACCACTGTACTGTAAACTACACAGCTATAACTAGAGAGACTTAGTGAAGACCAAAAAAATTAAATGTTTTTTATTGGGATTTATGTGATGGACAAACACGAAGTGGTACATTATTGTGAAGTGGTAAGAAAATTATAAATGGTTTTCAAGAGGTTTTGCAGATAAATATTTGAAAGGTGCAGCGTGCATTTCTATTCAGGCCCATGAGTCAATACTTTTAGAATTAACTTTTGCCTTGAAGTCTTTTGGTGTATGTGTCTACCAGATTTGCGCATCTGAAGTGAAATTTTTGCCTATTCTTGTTTGCAAAATAGCTCTAGCTCAGTCAGTTTGAATGGAGAGCATCTGTGAACAGCAATTTACAAATTTTGCCACAGATTTTCGAGATTGGATTTAGGTCTGGACTTGGACTGGGCATTTCTAATAAATGAATATTCTGACCTCAAGTGGGTCAGAACATCAGCTCTGTCACCAATAAGGCTCAGCAGAGGCTGTAGTTCTTGCGGCAGACGTTCCGGTGGGGATGGTGTGTTTAGGGTGATGTGCAGTATTAGGTGACATCTGAAAGCAAATGGTTCCACTGGATTTTAGTCAGGGGTATCACAATACAAATGCTCACCACACTTTTTTGATTTTTATTTGTTTTGAAAGCCATTTATTATTTTCCTTTCACTTCACAATTATATTCCACTTTGTTTTGGTCTATCAGATGAAATCCCAATAAAATAAATTTACATTTGTGGTTGTAATGTGACAAAATGTGGAAAAATTCAAGGGCTATGAATAATTTTGCAAGGCACTGTACGTGCCACCAGGTTAATAATTCATCATATGATGTTCGATATTGTTGGTTAAATATTTTATTAGCAGTATGCATACATTAAGTACTAAAGCTGTCAAATAAATGCACTAGACTAGTATGTTATTTCTCTCTGAATTGTGGTAGAGTAAAAGTAAAATAACATGTAAATAATCATGTTCAAGTATGTAAAATTGTAAGGAAGTACAGGACTAGAGTAAATGTGTTTACATACTACCACATTTACAATCTGTACAATTTTAACAATTTCTCCTTTTTATTTCAGTGAAGGGAGGAAGCAACAGAGAACAGTAAAATATCACATACTGCGGAGGCAGATGACTGCACCAGGGGCTCCACAGAGGAAACTAACCTGGGATGCTATTGAACAGATCAGGTGAAGAGCTGTGTTATATTTGTCAGCCACTGAACAAAAAATAAAAGTACCATGAACGTAAATATGCCTTAAACTAAAGCATTCCTCGATTTTTAGATATCTAAAGCAAAACCAACCAGAGGAATGGACAGTAGAGAATCTGGCTGAAGGCTTCTCTGTCACCTCTGATGTCATCCAGAGGGTCCTCAGGAGTAAGTTTGTCCCCAGTCCTGAAAGAAAAGCCAGGCAGGATGCTAAAGTCGTGGCTAGACTGAGCCAGCAGGTGCTGCCTTCAGGTGCTGGGACAGGGCCAGATCGGCTGAAGCTGCCGGGGAACCGCACACCAACCACACTTTTATCTGGAAACACAGAAAGTGATTTGGTCCCTGTGGCTGACCAGACTCTGATGATTCAAGGAGAAGGATCCATGGCCAAGAGTCCTGTCCCTGTGAGAGTCCTGCCTTCACAGTTTGCAGCTGGTATTTGTGAAGACGTTGGAGCCATCACCTCAACGAGAGACAACAGCGCTACTAACAGAAATTCAACAGAGGATAACCAAGAGGATGAGGACAGCTGGGACGGACGGGTGTTGACTGAAAAAGAACTTGAACAGTTGATTGGGGTTGAAACGCCGTCTCCTGTGGTGCAAGTTGGGAACGATTTCTTTGATGCAGACGGAAACTTTTTGTACAGGATCTGAAGGCTTTGCGATGAACTGCCAAATGACCATGTTTAGCTGTGACTTTCAGATTACCACACTTCAAATAAAAAAATACGCTCAAAATATATAAAGAATATTTAACCAGTATAATTGGGTTTTGTTTTGTAGCCATGCAGTTAAAGCTTTTTCATTGTTTTATTCTTTAATCCCTCATTTATCAAGTCCTAAATCTCCCTTTGTTTGTATCAGGAATGTTAGGTCTGGCATAAAAAATTAATTGAAGAATACAGAATTAAAAATATAGAATTTAAAGGTCAAAAGAGATTAAACTTATTTTGTGCTTTTACATGATTAACAATTGCCAATAATTCCAGCTATGGTACAACCAGAATGTCTTTTGATGACTGATCCCTTTTTCAGTGAAAATGTCAGACCTTAAAACTTTAACAAAGTAACAATTATCAGTTGACAACAGGAAGGTGTATTACAGCTGTGTTTTTCAAACTGCTCTTAAGTAATAAGAACTGAACGACAAAAATAGAGGAACATGAATTTATTGGGAAACCAAAAGAAAGTTGCTTCACATAGAGAGGAGTGAAACAGCAGAAGATGTAACTTTGTATATTTACAGAACTATTACAATGACTCGTTAATTTATAGAGCTTTTTAAAAGTGTAAGAAATGCGTTACCCACACTTTTAATGCAACAAACATGAATAACTCCCCAGTGTATAGCTGCTACAGTACATAATGACCCTGTATCCAGACTTTACTTTTATAATTTGAGTCGACTCTCCTGGCAAAAGTTAGATAGTTAGAATTTAGAGGCTGCTGTAGGCTGTTAAAATGTTCCGTAAATTGAAATATTGAGTTAACATGCACTTTAATAGGACCTCGTATAAAACAAACCTTAACTGATGATTTATCTTCAGCAACAAGTGCAACTTATGGTTGTCACCAAATAAAAAAAACAAACAAAAAAAAAAACATAATGAATCTGGTTACGCATTAGTTGATACAAATGTTATCAGTAAATAGACACTCGCCTTCCACTGGAGAGCCTCACGTTATCTCCACACCAGGCACTTGTAAAATCACATCTAATCACATATTCACAGCACTCTGAACCTGCTAGTCTGAAATAAATAAAACCTATGTGAAAGCAGTTTCTTTAACAAAAGATGGACAAATGTTAGAATGTTACTGACAACATGAAGACAAGACAGATCTCTTAAGAGGCATTAGCCAATCCAGTTTAGCTTCAAAGTGAATAGTGAGATGATTAAAAAAAAAATCGTCAACCATGTCTGTTAACTCTTCTAATAGGCTACAGTATTAATTATGCTATACAACATTTACATATTTTATAATTCCTATTGCTCCAGTGTTTGTCACCAAATTACATCGGTTTTGTGAATGTAAAAAATATTTGTACGTATGCATTATCAAAATATAATCATTTCTTTGATTTCTGAACATTTTTGAACCACAATTTGCAATTTGTTACAAGTTTAAAATTTACTTAGGAAAAATGTTAAAACTACAAACTCTTAGCATACAAAGGATGTTGTGCTTTGGGCAAAACAAATCTTGTCTTGAAACATACATTTTCCACTCTTTACATTGACATGTAACATGTGCAGCAAACCGAACAGGAAACCATCTCCATTCATCTAAAGGAGCAACTGGAGACATTAGAGATAATCTGTCAACAAGATGATTGCGCATGTTACTGCTATCAACTACTGCAAATGGAAATATCCACATGCATCATATTTGACCATAGATCTTAATTCCATGGAGTAACAAAAGTATTCAGGCTTTTACCTAAAGTACACCTACAACAAGGGTCACAAATTACTTCCAAGAGACAAGGTTAAACATCTAAAGTTTAAATGCTCTTGGCTGACAAGGGGACAAATAAAGTAGGGATAAGGAGAGTTACTAACCAACAACCAGCAGCAACCTTTTTAACACCTTCCAAATTGATACCAGATTTAAAAAAATTAAAAACAGGTTTATGTACAAGTACATGGGAAAAAGAGATACAGATCTTCAATGGAAGTCAGAAGAATTTCCAAGAGCACTCCCACGAGATAGGAGAAGCAGGACCCGTAATGCAGTGGTAGTGGATTTATACAACTAGCTATGCTTCAAAACCCATTACCCCGGCTCTGTCAGCAGTTTAACTTCCTGCATCAGTTCTTCATTAACTAAAATAAATTACTTGGAGATTCAAACTCAATCAACAGAATCAATAACTGATGCACAACACTTCTTAATTCCCCTCAACTGTGCATCAGTCCAAGAAAACCTCCGTACATTCATTTTACTTCATCGATGACTGCAATGTGACGCAGACACTTTGTCTGGTAGCAGAGGCCAAAGTTCGGACTAGAAGGTTAAGGGAAGAAGTATCTGGAGACAAAAGAGTGGCAGGAGAAGCAGTCGGCCATGGAGGGGACTGGAAACCTGTTGCTCAATTGCATGACAGGTTGTGCTATTCAAGTAGGTCCTGTGCAGAGGGGGAGAGAACAGCAAACCAGTGAGGTCAGAACTAACACAGATGGGCAAACAAGAAACCATTAGGCTTATGCTTATACACACACTGACACCTACCTGAGTTACTAAGGGACCTAGTTTTGGGTCACTACATGTTAAAGTCAAAACTTTGTAACAATTATGTAAAACTATACTGTAGTTAGAAACAAGTCTACGAGGCAACCGTGTCCCCACCCACTCTCCTGTTTTCTGCATAACATGATGTAAGCAGCGTGTTTCAAAGATATTGTATCATATTTGACCGAAAAACAGTGCAAATCTATGGCACAGTGTTTAAATCAAAACCTACATTTCTTTCTATGATGAAGAGAGTGATAATAACCACTGTACCTCATCTGAGTCGTCATGAAACTCTATCTTGCCATTTTGAGTGTGGTTAGTCTCAAGTGGATCGTCCATCCCATCAGCACCAGTCTCCTCAACGTGCTGCTGCAGCACAGAGTATCTGTGCACCAGGAACCTAAAGGACACATTCGAAACATTGTCAGGGTATTTAAAGCCTGTGAACAAACAGAACTTAAAAACACCCATTTGCAAACCCATGCCTGTTCTTGACAGGTTTTGTTTATGACAAAAAGATACACTAACCTTCCACCACAGATGTATTTCTTGACAAAGACAACTCCAACTGCAATGCTTAGCACCATGACGATCATGACTGTTGCCACAATGGGTACAGACTTGGAGGACTGATGGTCTACCTGTAAAAAAATATATGTGTCAAGAATGACAGTAGAAAAAAAAACAAAGACACTGTACAACTCGAATAAATCTACAGTATATTGCGAATGTTTGAGTCTTAGTAGCAAGAGGTACTGACCAGAAGCTCAGGGCCCACCAGGTCACTCACACACCTCTTACTTAGATCAATCTCTGTGCGCTTAGGTGTCTCTCCTCCCTCACATTTATCTCCAGGAATTTTTCTGTAGCTGTGGACCAAGAACACATTTTATTGTCATTATTAATCACTCAATCAATAGTGCTTCATGCAGTACTTGACTGTAAATGAACATGCGGTTCATGGTTTAACAGACACAAGGAAGTGTACCGGAAAAACGCTACACTGTGGCACTTATCAAAATGAAGCAACACTGATGTGCTATAACCAATTTTCCTTCTCATTATGCTATGCAAATTCTTTCTATCTTTCAGTTTTTTTAGTTCCTAAAACACATTTCTTCAAACCTCTGCCAAGTTTATCAAAAATCCAAAAATTTAAACTACAATCACAAAACTCTAGACATTTCTGTCAACACCAAACTATCACCTCAAAACCGCATATCCTCTTTTCAAAAGCAAACAATGTGTTTAGATGATGCCCACAGGAAGTGAAAATATATTCACCACAGAACATTGGTTATACACTACATCAAATAATCTAGGACAAAGCATCCAGTGGATGTGGTTACACGAACAGAACATTTTTATTGTAAACGTAATTAGTAAAAATATTGTAGTCATGTGATTTGCACATTTAGCACTTTCCTAACAAACAAAAAATGGGAATAAAAATAAAAAGTGACTGCACTGTAATTAAGATTTATTCTGCACCATGTGTTTGTGCAGGGTTTGACCAGAGGATTTTGATCCACATCACAGGCAATACTTTGACAAGGACATGGAATAGTTTCCTAACTTTCATCAGTAATTATTCTTCCTGGTCGTCCTCGTTCCCTTGCTCCTCGTCCATCACCTCTCGCACCAACTCCTCCTCCTGTGCCTCTCTGTATGTTTCTCTCCATTGTCTTGGAATTGTGTTAACATTTTGCTGCCAGTATTTATATTTTTCTTATACAAGTGTGCAATTTGCTTAGTGGCTGAGAATGTGTTTAAAGTTTAACAAAAAAGAATGGAGAAATTTTGCAAATTGTTTCTACCTGAAGTTAGTTATGAGTCCTGATCTAATTACATTTTACAAAGGGTTGTTTTAACTGTTCAGTGTCATGAACCTGCTGCTTTATAGCTTAGTTTGACAGCAACTCCACAGTTCCTAAGCTGTAGTCACACTGCACATTAATGTTCTGTTTGATGAAATGTCAAATATTTAAAACAGACACATTTTATATTTCTGAGTTAGCAGAAAGAGGAGGAGAAGAAAGTAAAGATGGAAACATAGTGAAAGTAAAAAAGCTTAACAGAAAAACTGTTCAGGTCAAATGTAATCATTTATTAAAATCATAAAAATAAATAATAATACAATTTAAATTTTAAAATCAGAACCTGCTATAAACCTAAAAAAACACACTAAAACTATGTTCATTTAGGGAGTTTACACCACTACAGTTTGTTGACACAGCAACAAACAGTGAGTGGCTGAGAATGAACAAACAATGCCACGTTTTAAATTTGGTGGCAGCAGCAGCAGGACAGACATGGACAGACAGCAGGACATCTGAAGATGTTGAGTAATACAGGTTAGGTGGTGAGGGTGGAAATGTTAAGAAACCAGCTATAGGCCTGATATTCAACCAGAAAAAAAAAGTCTCTCATATGATATAGCACCAAACTGACCTCACTGATACTTGGAATGTTCCTACATTGGCTTGTACAATTACTGGTAAAGTTACTGTGCTGTGACAGTCCTGCGAGGAACCACATTGTTCAGCAAACTGGTTGTGCAGGTTGCACCTTGAGTTTGAGTTTTGCGTTGATGGATTTCATTTCATCAGAGACGCTAAATTATCACTCATAGTAACGTGACATACACACAAAACACAACCAACATGAACAACCCTACTAACTTTATAGTCAATGTGAGGTTCTGATAGGGCATATCTGGATTCTTATCACTATTCAGGTAAGACTTAGGTCAACTACAAAGTAAGACCACGATCATATTATAGCCAACAATTTGCTTACAAGACCTGTGATGACAAGTGGGTCAACATTTTCTCTGCTAAAATCTACACTTTCAATAGCTGAACCACCATCACTAACCTGCAAATACTGTATCTGTTTGACCTGGAGGCTGAGGCCCTGAATCCTTACCCACTAGTCTGAAGTTGCTCCTCTTTGCCATGCAGACAGAACTCCAGCACTTTGCCTTGCAGGTCCGGCTGCTCAACACACTCTGAGCTGTTCTCCTGACGGTAGTATCCAAAGTCACTGCAAGAGTCAAGGTGGAATTAAAATAAAGAAAAACAACCAGTTCTTTGAACTCATCAGTACTTGAATTTCATGTCAATTGTGTTTGAAGCAAAAAATGTTTAAAGAAAAACAAAACATCTATTCTAGGATACATTTGCACTGGATATAAATCATTACAGTGATTATGTTTGGATAACAGATTTTTTTCTAGTATTTTTTTAAATTAATGATAAATGGTCACTTATATAGCGCTTTTGTACAAAGCATTTCACAATGTTGCTTGTCATTCACCCATTCACACACGGTGCTGGCTGCCATGCAAGGTCCTGATGAACCGGGGAAGTTGGGGCTCAATGTCTTGCCCAAGGACATTTAAGCACATAGCCAGGAGGGATCGGGAATAGTAACACTGACCCTGTGTCCCGTGGACGACTGCCTTACCAACTGAGCTACAGCTTATTATTTTTTATTTATTTCATTATTAATGAAACCTTTGAGAGGCAACAGGCAGTCCTTCTACTTATGCACTTAGAACACATACACACATTGAGTGAACCTATTCTCAGTAACCACAGGAATGTTTATAGTTAACAATATCAAACATCACTATAATTACGCTCAGGTTTCCAGTTTAAAGTTTTGATCATGGTTAAAGTCTTACCACAGGAAGTCATCCAGGGTACATGGACATGGGGTCGGTTGGGTGTTGACCTGGTAATTTCGTCCATTCCAGCAAACAGAATCTTTTCTGAGACGCAGGAACTTCTCTTTGTAGCCCAACATGCAACCATCGTTGGGGTCACTGATGTCATCAGAATGGGCCAACCACTGCACATAGTCATTGTCATCACCTAAAAACATTGATAATGTTGACATATAATCTCAAACAAAACAATAAACATAGTACAATACATAACATGAATTTAAAGTGTGTCACTAACAAACTCTGGTGAGAAGATCCCTGAAGTCAATGGTGATGGAGACCCAGTACTGGCTGAGGATGGAGTCTCTGTAGCCCCAGATACTGACATTCATGGAGCGAGCTCCTGGCTCTGATGCCAGCCCAGTAAAGTAGATGGGGTCATCAGTGAAGTTGTACACACCCCAGCACTGTCCTTCATCAGTAGAAAACCTGTGGGGACAAGACGATTGTACAAATGTCGGCACAGAGAAATTAAATTAAAGCAGAGACAAATGAAGGAAAGTGTTATAGAGTTAGATTCTCACAGCTGCAATGTACAGGTACGACAAGGCAGAGCTCAGTGTGCTATAGATTTTCTATGATTTTGCAATGAACATTTGCTATTACAACAGAGAGTTTATGTCTGTCATTCAGTCTGATCCTCTGCAAAAAAAGACAATGAAGCCTTCAGAAGCTGCTATGACCCCTTTTGCAGCAATAACTTTAAAAATTTGCGATACCTGAGGGATTTAAGCTCATTCCTTTTTGCAGATAAGCTTCAACCCAGGCTTCTGGTTGGCTCCTATGGACCTTTCCACAGCATTAGCATATAATCAAAGGTCAGGACTTTGATTCAACCATCCCCCAACATTAAAGCCCTTCTGTTTTCACCATTAGAACAACTTGTGCATTTAGAGATATTGTTTTGCTGCATGATCCACTTTCTTTTTCCACCACGTTTTACAGATCAGATAAGGTTATTAGGCTGGAATAACTAACATAATGTTTCTTATTCAAGCTAAAATGTTCCAACTTGTTCTAATCCATCTACAAAACATTTCTGGCTTATCCACGTCTTTGACAAAAGTGCAAGGCTATCACATGTCTTGCACAGGGTGTGATCTTTGTTGGGCGACAATTCAAGGCCAGGGTACGAGATAAAAATGTTTTTTTTCCTTTGTCATTACAGCAAAAGCAAACTTAAACCCCAAGTCATCTAATCTGTATGAATAATTACACTTATTTTAGATATAAAAGAAGACACAGCAACATGTGTATCCTGCAAAAGATGAACATGAACACTTAGTCAGAATGCACTCCCTTACTTTGGAGCAGTTGCCTTTATTCCTTGTGAACAGGTTATTAAGGTCGTCAATGTCCGTGGAAAAGATCCATAGATGGTGTCTTTTTATGGTTCTCATTTCCTGTTCCAATTTAAAAACTAGAGCCATACTTTGTAGCTTGAGTGCCCAGTATTTAATTAATTAATTACTGTGTTAAAAAAATAAGTTAGTATCCCATGAGATAAAACTCCTTGAAGCTTGTAGCCATGTGCAGTGTAACATCCAGCTGATCACAGAGAGGTTAAAACAGGGCACAAACTATGAGCCATCTAAGATCTACAAATATAGACAGATTAAATTACTTCTATGGGTAAAACTACTTTCCATTTAACCAACACTCACTTGATTGCGTTGACAGGTTGGTTGGGGCTGTGCTCCACAGCCACCAGCAGCCCCCCAGAATCCAGAATAGCATAGTGATGAGGACCATTGAGGGCCTTTATCCAGGTGTACCCACCATCATCAGACACATACACATCAGGTCTCATCACTGAGATGGCATCACCAACGCTCCCTGAGGAAAATACAGGAATAGTCAGATTACTGTTTATCCAAATATGAAAATACCTTGAGCATTAGATCAAATACGGGTAATTTGCAAAAACAAATGAACAAATTAATTACCATGAGCTAAGATGAGACCGACAGCATTCGGTTCACTCAGAGGCACCATGGGGACGTTCAGATTCATAGCAGTGCTGTATGCCGCATGGATGTGGAGACTGCACTGTGGGCATAAAAGCAAAATTTGCATCAGACTATACAAACATTGTAAAAGTCACTCACTGGAGATAAACCAATGATGCAATGATACACATTTTATTTCTGAAATCATATTCCTGCACTCCTAAACTCATGTCATTACAAATCATGAAAAGGAATACAGTCTGGTAACATAATTTACAAAAGCCCACAGTTTTAATCAAGGCTGATCCATTTTTTTATTTTTTTAATCCAGATGCACCAGTTTCTTCTTTATCTACCTTGTTTGGGTCCTTGGCTGTAGCATCACACTTGCTGTCGGCAGGTTTCCTCAAGGGAATCCATTCCCCTCCCTGATCAAAGGACACCACTGACTGCACAGAGGTATCTGGAACATGAAGACAAAATTCACTTTTTTCACAATATTTTGCTGATAATTTACACTGAAATTATGTTTGCAAACAAAGCTTAAGTATGGTCACAAATAAGACAAGAGGCCAGTCACACTGCCTTGTAGTAATTATGCAATCACATAATGATAATGTAGCACAGCATGTGGAACAGTGGCTAAGAAACTGTAGGTTGCAGTACAGTGAGAAAGAAAAAAACAAACAACTAAACACGAAGCTAAAAATTTGCTAGTTATGTGATTTTTTTTCTGTTAGCCAGCAGCTTCAGGTAAAGTGTAAATCTAACACTCATTGGCTAATTAAATATTTACCCAACACTCCTTCGGGGTATGAAAAGGAGAAGTCATATGTGTGTGAGTGTGTGTTTCTATGGGAATCTGAGTACAGCCATGTTATTCTATTCTTTTCCTATTCTTTTGTCTAAGGCAAGGCAAATGAATAGAGCTACCTTCAGCCAGGACACTGGTGATGAAAACTCCCCGTAGGGAGGTGACGTTAGTGAAGTCTGTATCACCCCCTGTTGTGGTATAAAGATGGCGATCCAGTGACTTGGAGTACACAGTGCCTCGGTCATCGGATACATAAATGGTACCAAACCCTGTGTCTGTGAACACAGAGAGAAATTCAAAAATAAAAGTCACATGCTAAAATAACATACTAGTGATAATAATGGACAAAGCGGTGCTTACAAAGTTTACGTACTGCAAGTTCACTACACGGCCACCTTACACCAGTATGTGATAACTGAACATGCCATTCCAAAACCACAGATATGCTGCTATAAAAGCCTCTAGTCTCCTTCAGAGCCCTTCTAAAAAGATGTTGGAGGATAAAGCCACCTTTCAATCAGTGTTCCAGCTTTTCCAAAAGCTTGTAAAATGAACAACTTGACTAAAACTATGAACAAAAGCAGACACGCATTTAGTTGGTTTAGCTTCAGGGTCCAGATAATGCGGTCGCTGGTTCAGTGTCACACTGTTGGGCTTACTGAAATGCATGACTATAACAATCAGAGTTGTCAATGTTATTGTGTTTCTATGACATGTCAAAATGTCACCTGTTAAAGAGGCTTTTGTAATTTTGTAAATTGTGACAAATAAGTATTCATATAAAATAAAGCACAATCAGAAAAAAAACATGAAGTTGTTATATGGTCTCACCGCCTGGCTCGTCAACATGCATGAAAACCATGTCATCGTTTGCCGCCAGGATGGAGTAGAACTGCTCGTGGCCAACAGGTGGCAGCTGGGCCATGTTCCAAGTCTCACCCTGGTCCACAGACACGTGAATCATTCTTAGAGTTCCCTGCACAGATAAGTATTGGCAAAAAGACAGAAAATTAGAAAAAAAAGGGCAGGAATAAGAAAAGTTTTGATGTAATCACCCTATGCAAATAATTCTTATAAAGAAAGAAAAACAGACATACATTTTGAGTCTTACAATGTAGTTAAAAAATCAATAAAAAAATGTAGACAACTATTTTGTTTCAGTTTCAATGAACAAGGAAACACACAGACAGCATTACTTCCTTTTCAATTGTGAGTATAAAAATAGCAGCCTGTTCTACGTATACTTTTTACTTCTCATTTAATTCTTTAAAAACAATATTAATAAAAACACTTTCCTAACACTTGTAATCATGTGCATTTTAAATGTTCTAAACAACCATTTTCTTAAAAACATCTAGGTCTAAACATTTTTCTTCCAAGTACCTGATCTTGTTTCATTGTTCCTGAGAGTTTAAGCTACTCTATACTGACCTTTCCTGTCATTACAGATGCAAAGAGGAACCGTCCACCAAGGCCAAAAGAGTAGATCTTGCTGGCGACACTCTTTATGGTTTTCCCATAGTCTGTTGTCCTCCTCAGTTCCAGCATACCCCGATCAACTGAAGAAAAAAAAAAAAGACTAACTTCAGTTTGGAAATTAAGCGAGGCAACAAATGTTTGCGTCATTACTTTTAGGGTAACAACTGGTTGCATTTACAACTCATTTCACAGGAACTCAACTCAGTTGACAAGTTAGCTGCACCAAACCACAAACTAATGCAATACACCTTCCTTGGTGAAGGTGACAGTTTTTTTGTTCAAGCCGTCTCATCACATATTCTTGTATAAGACTGCATTAACAGCTGCCATGTCTGACTACAGAGATAAATATTTGCTTCACTTGGATCTGAATAAACTTTTATCTTCATATCTCTTGTCATTTCAAATTTAATTTGAGCCCAGATCCTCTCAATCAACTAAATACTGTAGCTGTACTGGCTGTAGCTCAGTTGGTAAGGCAGTCGTCCATGGACCACAGGGTCAGTAATTCCTTCCTGCATGTCAAGACATTGAAGACCAAGTAACTCCCGGTGGGTCAGAGAGCACTTGCATGGCAGCCATTTCCATCATGTGTGTACCAATTTACTCTTTAAGTCGCTTTGGATAAAAGCGTCTGCCAAATAACTAAATGTTAATGTAAATACTGTCATCTAAATAAAGACATGTCAACAGATGTTATGAAAAATTTTAAAAGGAGTTATTCAATTGCATGTACTGCTCCTCAGACATATAAATTGGTCAGGTCATACTAGTTCTGGGGTCTGGGTGCACATGGTCATTTGCTTAGAGAGGGGATCACTTACTGCACGATCCATTGATGCTGGCCGTGAAGTAGATTGTGTTTTTCCCTCCCCTAAAATATGAAAGACAAGTAGAAAAAGAAATCACATAAGCAGACACACATGTTTAGTTGATACCAATGCGACATTTCTCAGTGTGCTTACATCTTAAAAAAAAAAAAAAGAAGCAGAGTCATGTTGGGAAATGCATTGTTGCAACAATAAAGAGCTTGGCTTTACAAGATTCTTTAGACATTTGCAAACTATTTCCATAACAAACCACATGAAATGGCTTATAATACAACAGACAGTCACACCATTCCTAAACACGCACCTTCTTTTGAGTGTTGTGTTGATCATTTAGAAAACTCCTGCCCTGGATTAAAATGACCTATTTTCTTTTGGGCATGTTTTGGGCGAGCAATGGGAGGTTGTGTTTGAAGAGAAGTGTTTTGTGCGTTTACAGTGACCCTGAAAGATCCTTAAAACTGAAACTAAAAAGATATTTTGAGCTGCAAAGGTTACTAGGCAATACACACCAGGAAGTGCCTCCCAAACAACAAGAGGGCAGACAGGGCTTGGTCTATGTGCTGCACTCCTTTTGCAGCAACAGTAAAGAGGCATGAGCACATTTTTTTTAAATACAAATCTTATGAGCAACTTACTTTGCTTTGATGACCAATAAACTACAGTGAATAAAGGGGTAATGCTACGGCCTTCCATTAACTGCCACAATTCGCTTGTTGGAGAAACTAAGCTAAAAGTTAAAAAGGACAACTAAACTAAAGTAAAAGGACAACACATAGCTTATCACTTCTTCAAATCTTTGCTACGTGCCTGACAAACAGGAATCTACTCCCCCACTCGCTCACTAAGATGGAGACATTTGAGGGGGTATTGACTAACACATCTGTTCACATTTAACACCTGAAAAAAGGTGTTGATTTAATTTGTTTTCTTATCTCTTACCATTTGACTAGACACACCATGCTGTGAATCTTTTTCCAGTTGCTACCAAAATCCTCTGACAACCAAAGTTCATTCTGCCGGGAAAGAGGAAAAATATTAAATGACAAACTCATAGTTAATCTGAAAAGTTATCCGTGTTTACACAAGCCTGACACACAGGCACAATAGGGCTGCTCCACCAGTGCAATCTCACATGAACCACCACACACTGTGCAAACTTGTAAAAAATTATTGACCAAAAGGAGTCCTGCAATACAGTTAGTAAGTCTGATAAAGGGCTCTGCTTCAGAGTTTTACAGGCCAGAAAAGAGGTTGCTTGCCATTTTAAATTATTAATATAATAAGAAGCAGAGATAACCACTAGAGCCATTTACTCTCTCTGGCTAACCAACATTCAAACTGCTTACTTTCTAGGCAACCTATAGCTCACTACTTACATTGTTGCTGAGCACCATCAGCACATTGGAATCATCCGGGTTGTATGAGATCTGCATCAGGGGTATGAACGGCAGGTCCCTGTGAGTGAAACTTTTGCCAAAATCCTCAGAGACAAAGATCCGAGAATTGTGACCTCCAGACACTTCACCTGTCAGGATTACCTACAAGCCAGTTAAAGAGTTCAAAATTCAAACAGATGAAACCATATGATAGCATGGCATGCTTTATAACTATATGCTATATTTGTAGTGTGAAATCTTGTTCGGGGCAGAACTTACTTTACCAGAGTTCTCAGGTCCAATAGCAATGCCATACTCTGATCTGATGAAGGTGTTGCTGATCAGGTTGGTTACATCCTGAAATGACTTCCCGTAGTTCTCACTGGCAAACAAAAGGTGCAGCCATATTAAATGCAAGTTGAATATAAAAACAAATTTTGTGCCCGTGGGGTCCAATAACTTACCTTCGATAGAGCTTTGACTGGCCGAGCTTTATCATGAAGAAGGGCACCTGAAAGGTTGTCAAAGCCAGGATGACCTGCCAAAGAAACAACGTTAAGCTTGACGAAAGTGTTGTGACACACAACACTGCGTGCGAGACATGTTAGATGCAAATGAAAAACTGCAAAACACTCACCCCTGTGCCATCTCCAACCCAGGCCAGCGACACTGAACCACTCAGGTCATTAAAGGTATACTGAGAAAAATATAATAACATAAACATTAAATATCAGCATCAAAACTATTATCACTAAATGCTTAATTACTAAGACCTCTGAATACCGTCTTAAAACTGAGGTTAAGAATCAGATTTTTACTGATGATGCTTGCATGAAAGTAAGCCATATTTTGTCAAACTCTGTAAAGCAGGACAGCTCAAGTTGTAAGCAGCTCCATCCAGTACCGGTGGGACCTGCAGTAGTAACGTCACACACACAGGAAAGAGCCTCTAGGAATTCAGTTTTAGATTACTGAGGCCAAGAATACAAAGACTGCAATGCAAAGTTGATCACATGGTCATAAGGAGCTAGGCAAATAAGTAGCACAGGACTCTGCTGAGATCACTCCCTTTTCTTTTCAAGGAGAGAAGTGCACTCAATATTTCTGAGATAAATTAATGCGACTTCTTTTTCTTCTAGATTCAGTGGTGTAGCTGTGAAATCCATTACACATATCTGGTGATACTAACTGTAATTTTCTCTTTTGATTAAGGGCGTGTTTTCTAACACACACACAGCTTTTAATGACAAAATAACTACCATACGGAGTGTCACATGGTCCCCACCCATGGGCCGACTGCCCGGTTTACATTCATGCATATTCATATTCATGCACTCTCAGAAAGGAAAAGAATAGTGATATCCAAAAACACAAAACCGCCTACAGCTGCATAGAAAGGAAAGATGTAGGCCACGTCTATTAATGGGGCATCTGAGTGGTAGAACTGGTCCAGGAGATCTGTAGTGGAGCCTGCACAGGTCCAACAGCATGAGGAGAATGAAGATTGTTGCAATTACACTGATTTTCACTGCAAGGAATCTTGATGCTGAAGTGAAGGCTATGATGTAAATGCGGGAATACAAATTCACATTACATCTATACTGTAACATCCTCTTTGCAGAGCACAGAAAACAGGTTTTTCAGGACCCGGAACGGCTGAACAGGCCTGTCCGTGCACCTGTTTAGCACCTGCGCAGCATCCTCCGCGGCCTTATTTAAGTGTCAGAGTGTAACCGGACCCCGCACGTTAACTTACACGGTGGGTGTTCTGCGCTAACTTGGTTCCGTGTCCTTCCACAGCTTTGCAGGTGTCGCCCTGCTCGGTGCTTCTGCGTGTGAGCCGGTGCTTGGGCGCCGCGGACAGCCATGCCGGCAGAGACCTCCTTACGATGTTCGCGGCTTTCTCCTCGATGTTTAACCGCTTCACGAACACCGACTGTCCGACGGTCTTGGACCCGGACTGAACGTCCAAACCCGCCGCGAACGTGCACGCCGAAAGCAGCGAGAGCCAGAGTGGAAAAAGTCCCATCCTGCTAAAAAGCACTGGAAGAAAAAAAAAACCAGGAAAATAAGAAGGAGGACAGACGTCCTGCCCGAAAACGAGGCTTTGTTTGCTGTTCCTGCCGAGAAATTAAGGTCGCTAACGCTACGCTCCTCCACGGATGACATCAACAACACAATGGTCCTCCTGACAGCGACTGTTCCGGCTCTAGAAACGATGAGCGCCTTGAAGGCTCCGTCTATTTCCCGACAACCATCCGAAGAACTGCAGTTCTACATGAACCCAGGTGTTTCACACCGATAATTCGTGCCGCATCTCCTCCGCCAACAGGACTCACACTGTGGCGTTAACACAAAATGTGTCGTGGGTAGTAACCTTCATGCAAATAGGAGGGCTGGGATTGGATGGACTTGTATTGGAGCCCGCCTATCTGCTTCTCCGATTGGTTTAACTCGGAAAAAGGAGGGGCCAAGCAAGGTGGTGAAAGCCACCTGTCATTTTCGTTAGGTTGAGAAATACTATAATGTAAGTCCGTCCAGAAATTATTCTGAAACGGCAGGTGCATCTTTCGACTCCTGGCTGCATTTGTGTGGGAAATGGATAATTTGAACACTGAAACAGCAGTGAGATTACTTTATTCCCCTGTAGTGCAGCTTTATTATTACTTGGCTAAACCCATTTATGCAGCAACCAGCACCACTAAATCAGCAAATAAATAAGTGTAAAATAAGCTACAAAAGAAATGTGAATTACAGAAAATAGCCTGTTGTGTACAAGTCTGAGTGCAAGAGCACAACAGTATGTAAAGCAATTGAAAATATTATGATTACTTTTGGTTTGATATGATTACTATCATGAGAGGGCTACATTTACTTGGGCAAATTCATTTTTCAGTTTATTTTTAATGCCTTGAAAGCAAGACTTTTAGTTGCTTGTAATAGTGTTCTATAATGTGATTTTTCTATTTTTACTGGAGTAAAAAATCTGAGCTTGATCTAGGTTCAACATCTGGATATGGTGTGATGTTAAGAGGCTCAAACAAGAGATTAAGTTACATTGGGTCTGAATAATCCCTTCAACAGGGTGATATTCAATCAATGTATTGAAGAACTGCACACACAGAGTATTGGAAGTGTTCTGTTTATGCAATTATACAAAAACAACTTAAAATTAAAATACTATAAATGTGTGAGAACAGAGAACAGATGGAAAAAATATTTTATGACATAGACATTTTTAATAGTTTATTGAAGAAAAGATCTCTGTACTTTGGCATCAGTTTTTCATCCTAGTAATTTTGACTTAGCTGAGGTGTGCCCTGTTGCTGAAAGAAACAGGGTCAAATAAAAAAACTACCTTAAGTCATGTGATCTTGAAATAATCAACGAATAAAATAAAATAAAATAATAAATAATCAAAGTATTTTTTGCACAGTCTGTTGCATTCTCAAATTGTATTTATTCATTGAGTTTTTTGCACTGTGTTGTACTGTATTCTTAATTACATTTGTGTATTTGATTGGACAGTGTGTCATAACAAACCCATGACTTCAAGTCATGCGTTGCAGGAAAAAATCCTAAACATAGCTGCCTGGGGCTTGGCCACTCAGACTAAAACGACAGAGCTCAAACTGTGTAATGTAGAAGTGTAATGTAGAAATTTAGCTTTTCGTTGTAGTGTGCCAGGTCATGTCTGGTTGGGCAGGGTGGGACTGTTGTTTGGTCATTTCTGCTAAATATGTAAAAGATGGGAACGTTTGACCAGATAATCAGTATATGATCACTCTGTTGTTCAGCCTTTGGAATAGCATATCCTGTCCAACTGGTTTGTCAGACTACAACAATAAATAAGGCGTCATCTTATCGCAGCTGAAAATAAAAAAAGTGTTGGACAAGTTTTAGGTGGTTTGCAAACCCTGAAACTTTAACATCCATTTTATGTGCCACAACTAGATAGGTATATTGATGAAGAGATTATACACTGATAAAATATTAGAACAGGTACAATGACCTAGCTTCTCTCCAGTGTGCCTTAAAACGTTAGGAATGTTAGGAATAACAATTGTGTTGCTTATTGCTCGGCTGTTTCTTGATTCTCAGAACCACTTCGAAAGCCAAACAATCTAATGTTTAGAGCAGAATTCCTTCTCAAAGGGACTGTACAATGGTGCTGCAGCCCCACCCCCATGGCAACTCAGTCAACTATTAAAAGGTGGAGAACAAAGCCACTCTTTTTCCTTTGAGATGTGCTCCAAGATGAGAGCTGTGCCTTTTTGCAAAAGGCCCAAATCCTCAACGCTGACTGTACCTATTGCTGAGAAAAGGGATTGAACAAGGTTTACTTAATGTACCAGGCCTAGAAACAAAACTTCCCATTGACTTAAAATGGGGGAATTACGTCGACAGCCGGTTTGTTAATGGGTTCAGTCTGCACTGATGGAAGTCATGGGAAAGTCATTGCTTGTTTGGGGTTGAAAGGAAATGTTTAGCAATGCACATGGAGCATCTGGTGAAAAGGCGACATCTTGTGAGAAGTAATTATCATTACAATATACTCCATACTTCCGGAGCATTTGGGGGCATTTTTCTCTTGTTTTATATTTAAAAAATGTAGAGTTAGTTTTTACAAAATAAAATGTCATTAAAATACTCCCAAACACATTTTAAAGACAATCATTTAAGAGATTGAATAATTTTATTTATTTAAAGTTGGACAAACAACATTCCTATCATAATCAGTGAATATAGGGCACATTATGTAAGCATCTGGCCACCGCCCAGCCGAAGATGATTACTTTCTGGTGGTGAGGCCTCAAGTCTTTGAGAAGAACTGCTCTTACAAAGAAATCATCATCATCATCTAATGTACTTTGTGCTCCACTGCAGCCATCTCTTTCTCATAGACTTCCTTCAAATTTGACCCTATGAGGCCATAATCTGTTGGATTACAAAAACATGAACAGTGTGTCAGCAGGCCTAGTACTTGTTCGCAGGCCCCATTAGCAGTGACATGTGTAGCAGAGGTAGTAGAAGTGCACAAACTAAATACTCAAGTAAAAATATCGTCCTAAAAGTTCTCCACTACAACTACAACTTCAGATGTTTTACTCAAGTAAAAATATTTAGCAGATTACCTCAATTTTACATAAAGTACAAAATACAACTACTGCACTAAAAACAATGTATTGTAAACATTTATGTGCTGCGGTAATTCACCCATAATAATACATCAGCTTTTAATATACAATTTGTATTTAAATAAAAACATGTAATATATTTAAATTAAACCCATCATGTGGTACAAATGTTGTAGCTAATTCATTTGGACTGGTATTAACATCAACATCATGAAACATGAAAATGTATGACAATGAAATCATATCTCCAAATAACTTAAATATTCAAAAAACATGAACTCTGTTGTAAAAAGACACTGGACGGATTCATATATCTTCCTAGTGTTATGATGAACGTGAGATTTTGCCTGTACAACAAATGAAAAACAGAGAGGCTTCAGTCGGACTGTTCATGAGTTCAGTTACTCTGCTCCAGCAGCCCCCTCCTCCCCGTCAGGCATCACGTGGTTCTACGACGCGCTGGACTTGGAGAAAAGTTGTGACAAGCCCAAATAGCCCCGAACGGCAGAAGAGTCAGGAAACGGAGACGCTTCTGTTAATCGACCGTCCTCGATGGAGTCTGTGGCCCAGGTAACTGCGCGCACTTGGCAAAAAAAAAAAGCCAAAACGCGCGTAATGTTTAGCCACGTTGTTGCCAGTGGCATCTTTTGACGCGCGGCCTCTTTCGCAGTATAACGGTTTCTTTCTCCCGTTGTGTTTTTACGCACCAGAAAGTGCTGACATCAGGGTTCAGTCTCAACTTGGCACCTTTAAAAGAGCCTTTGGCCTTTATCCGCATCTTAGAATGGGTAAGTTTGACCACATTTCCCCTTTCAAACCGTGTGTTGTTCATCCGTCTATAATACATTACAAGTTGGTTATGCTGATTGACTTGTGACCCAAGTCACTCCCGGAAAAGATATTCAAATCATCGTTTCAAGCATGATATGTGCAGTAGATGGGGGTGGTGGGTTATCAACACCATGAGATGTTGGGCTCACATTGAAACTGTGACATTGAGATTATTCAGACGTTTCATGTAGTTACTGTAAGTTAAGAAACGTGTCGCCAGATATTTTTTTAACTGGCAGGTTAAGTTCTTGTGCTTTTACTTTAGGATAAAGAATTGGATGTGAATTAGCCTAAACTACATCTGCATGACTTTAGAGACATGTTTCTATCCGTACACCAGTCACAGTATCCCGTGATTAAGTCAATGATTTCCTGTTAAGAGTGAGTTGCAGAAAAATAGAGAAGAGAAGTGTTCACACACGTGTTACCAACGGTTTGTACTGCACTTCCATCAGCCACTGTGTCTCCTCTTATCTTGTGCCTTGGCTTGCAGGTGTTCTCCATATTTGCCTTTGCCACGACCGCAGGTTACAGTGGCACATCCAGCGTCAACGTTAAATGCAGCGACAGGCCCATCCAAGAAATACAGGCAGACTTTAACTACCCATTCAGGTCCGCATGAGTGAGCAAACACAGCTCTTTTACAGCACCATTTCTCTGTAAAGGTCTGTTTACCTTTGAGGTTATCGCAATAAAAAAAAATACTCCCATCTGTGTTTACGCAGGATGACGGATCATCCCTATAAAGTTCCTGACTGTAAAGTCAACCAGACTACCACCACTGACTACTTCCTGACTGGAGACTACTCATCCTCGGCACAGTTTTTTGTCTGCATGGGAGTGTTGGCTTTTCTCTACAGCACTGCCACTCTAGTGCTCTACTTGGGCTACCAGGAATTGTATAAAGAATCCAGTCGTGGCCCCACAGTGGCAAGTCTATTCTGCATGTTTTATATTTCTCTGTTGCTTTAGTTAGATATTTTTGATTAGTCCCTTCTTCATTTATGTATACATAGTTCAGATATCAGATTACACGGTGTGCGCTTAACAAGGTTGTTTTCCAACAGGGGAGTGTCGACTGTGTTTTCTGAATGGATGTTTCTAGTTTAGTGATTTAGCTTTATGTGTAAAAGTTTTCATCTGACATCAGGTGCTGGATTTCAACGAGTCTACATCATACTGGAATCCAACAAGTCGTCTGAGAAAGTGGCTTTAACAGAGTTGCGTGAATGAAACAGTAGGGAGGGTGTGGCTTCCTAGCAGCTAAGGAACAGAGGGCACTAGTTAGTTGAGTCTCTATCCAGCAAAGCCACAGAAGTAATGTTACTGTTGGGGTCTGGGGCTAATCACTGACCTTAGGATGATTCAGAAAGACCAGCTGTTTTAATTTTGCTTTTACAATACTGAAAAATCTGTGCTTTGAAAAGACTCTGGTCTTTTAACCCAGTTGCTGCTGTTTTTTTTATATATATATTTGACATTTGCACAGTGAAGTACTGCAATGTTGTTTAGTATCAAGGCTGCAGCCATTGAAAAACACTCCATGGTTTAGTTCCTCAGTTTAACATGGACTTGTTTACTGACAATGGACCAGGCGGACCCTTCAGTTTATCCAATGGTCATCTTCTAACTGTACTTGGAATAAAATCCATGTCTTCAGATGGTAGACTAATTTAAGTCACTTTTGTTTCCACTCCGCGGTATAAATTTTCAGAGGACTGGGACCTGAGATCAGTCCACTTTCACATTTAAAAGAGAACCTTAAACTTTCTATTTTAATTTTAGATGGGTTTTAATTCTAATCAATTTTTTTTTTTGTGCTGGACCTTAAGGACCTGTTGGTTTCTGCGGCGTTGACCTTTATGTGGTTGGTATCATCCTCTGCTTGGGCTAAAGGCGTATCCGATGTGTGGTGGGTCACCAATCCTTTAACAATTTTAAGCCAAATTACCATTTGCAGGGATCCCAACAAGTGCACTGCAGGTGCCAAGCCTTACATGGGCCGACTAAATGCCTCAGTGGTAAGTTGCATGCAGATTGGTCTTTTTTTATATGTGTATAAGCACTTCCTGAGATTTTGGACTTATGTCACATTCCTTGCCTTATATCTTTTGACAGACCTTTGGTTTTCTTAACCTCATCCTGTGGGGTGGCAACTGCTGGTTCATATACAAGGAAACACCTTTCCACAAGTCCACCAACCAGCCTGCAGATGGGGATGCGGCCGTTAGGCCATCATAACTGCACGGCTTTCTCTTATCAAAATGATTTCATTTGTTACTTGGTGTTGAAAGGCAGCACTGAAGAGTTCAAACATATTAACTAAACTTTACTGCTCATATATTTTGCAGTGTCTTATTTTTACAGTGTATTTAAACTGTATTATGTCAAATACATTGTGGAAGGTAATGAAACATTAGTTGTTCAGACGGAAATTGTTACATGTGACAGTAAAAAATATTGTCCTAATTCTGCATATTGAAACCCAAACAAAGTGCTGTACAAATGGTACTAGAGATGTAGACTGTCCCTCTGCTTGTGGATAAGTTATGATGCTTAATCATTTTATCACCTTGTAAACTCACAAATGTATTTTTGTACAATGTGTCATTTGCTATTCGCAATGTCTAAAAAGCTCAGGGCTGTTAAATATAACAATTATAGAATATCTATTAAATATAAAATATTTGAAATGCATTTATAAAGCCAATCCAAGTTGCATCCTAAAATAATTAACATGCATGTAATTGTTTAGTTGCAATTAATTAGTACTAAATACAATTTTATTTGGAAAAATAGTTCAGTTACTATTATGAGATTAATTGTAATGATTAAAGATCTCGAGTTTTTAGCATAACAACTAACTATCATGTTGGCATGCTGCTAAAGTTTAAATGCAAAAAGGCTCTACAGTTTTAATACTAGTGTACTATGAACCGTATAGCTTTACTGTAGCTAGTTAATAATTTTCATAACTCATTGTTTGATCTCTAACTTCTTACAAATTAACTGCAGTTTTTTTTTTTATCTTGTGTTTGTTTGGCTTCTGCCTCCTCTGTGTTATAGGAGAAGCATGCTTGAAGCGTTTCTCTGTTATTGCTGATATTAGGATCGAGTTCTTTGACACATGCTTTATTTAAAGTTTCTAGTTTAAACCATCACTGAGTTGAAAAAGTGTCAAATTGAACTGGAGTCCAGGAATGCACTGTGTGGACACAGTTGGCTGCGCATCAATAAAAAGATTAACTGGTCTTGTTCTTACATGTCTGATCATTTGCCTCATTTTTTCCCTGGCATCACTCACGGAAATAATGTTTTCAACAGACAGGGCTAACAAATCTTACACACACTAAGTTTCAGATTCAAAACGTGCACTTTATGTCACGGTGCATGTTGCATTGTGTTATTATTATGTATTTGTACTGATCAGGCAGCAAGGTGGGGCAAAATGTAATGTCGTTTCACTTTCAGTAGGTGGTAGATTTTTCCCCTCTGTCAGGCTGCAAGCTGCGTGAGATTGTGGTATGTTTTGATTGAAAATATATTGGATTTTGGATTATTCAATAATGCAACAACATGACTAACCCAACAAAAAAAAGATCAAATGTTAATGTAAATAGGTTCAACCCTGTATCATTCGCATTTTGGTAAAACATTCTGTTTTATTATTTGTTAATTGATGATGTACAGTGAGCAGTAATAGTAACTTTTAGATGAAGAAAGATTATAGATGAAACAATGTTCATTGACTTGACATTGACAGTGCTGTGCAATCTGACTCAAATTAGAAGCTGTGTAAAATTTTATAGAATTTCAGTAACATACTTAATGTTTTGAAATATCTGAATTACATGAATCTCATGAATTAACGTCTCTAACTTTGCAGTTTATCTTATGTGAATAGGCCGATGAGTCTCATAGTCTATTGCATGGACAGAGAACTTAAAGTGGCATTTAGAAAAACATGAACAGTAATCAGTGTGCTGTCTACTTCTACTGGTCTTAAAGGGTGAATTCATTCTTTCATACTGAAACATGCAGAATGTTATCATTGGTTTCAAATTACATTTAAAATTATTTCATTTTTCCCATGTGCTTTTCTTTCTGTCCAGACTGATTCCACACAGCAGAAAGCACAAAGACAGGATCTGCAGGTTGAAATATGAGCTCCAGTCAAATCACAAGATTGCAACTGCCACATTTTCAGGTACATATTAGGAATTTTCTACAGATACACATTTGTTTTAACAACATTGCTTTGATTCGCCTCAAAAAACCTCTACAGTAATAGCCTGCCCCTGGATATGAAATTGTAACTCTCTTAATCATGGGCTGAGATAAACAAAGGCACATTGCCATGAAAGCTAAACAACATAATTATGTACTTTCAGTGTCGCATTGTAATGGCATGTTTTGTAACTGTGGACCTCCAAATGTACGTCAGATTATTTGTGGAGCAGCCAACTTTCTAGCATCGCCACCAATTTAAATCTTTACCTGTTGCATTTTGCATCAAAATGAAATGACATTAAAGAGGCAATGATGAAGCTCATGACAGGCATACAGCATAAACAATGATATTTTTCCGCAGACCAAATGATAATAATTCCAATAATAATCATTTTGGATTTGTGATGTTAATTAGTATTATATCAGTGTATGTTTAACCTACGTAAAATCTGTTTGTTTTTGGATAATTTTGCCTGTCAAACCGGTCCAGGGATCCATCAGCAAGCTTTCTAGGGGAGGATAGTGACAGCACTGTGGGAGTGGAAATACAACCCCCAATGTGTGTGTGTGTGTGAGCAGTGCTCTGTTCCACAGTCTGACTGCTGCCTTGTGGGAGTGACGGTCATATGCACATTTACTGCAGGCAGGCAGCTCTCATGAGAATAATGGCTGCAACTACAAAAACTCTCTCTGATCATATGAGAGCTGATGAACACCAAAACTGTGTAAATATTTCAGATTTATGGAAACCGAAAGAGCCAACACATCCAAGCTGGCGAACTGTATTTCCAACAGATATGCCAACTTTAAAGAGCAGCAGGCTAGCAAATTTATAGTTATCACGAGAATTGTGATGTGATTATGGACGAAAATAAAATATAATTTTTCATCTTGTCAGCAAATTTTCAGAAATGTCCAACATCTCTAAATGGATGCATTCACACTGGTGACACTAAATAAGATATGTATGTATGACTAGATAAGTATGTAGCTCAATAACACAAGTTATAAATGATCAATTTTAACCTGACAATTAGTTACTAGTAATGGAAATCATGACACATGTTGATGCACTTTTGTGTCAATTATTTCTTGCACACAGTCACACTCAGACCTCTGTGAAGGAGGTGTTCTTAGTCTGTAAGTCTTTATGCCGTTTATTTTATCAGTATCTATAGCAATATTTTTACGCAGGAATTTGTATCAATGTCATTATTTTTGTACTGTGATAACACTAATAACTCAGTGGAAATAATTTTTCTGCTCTGTTTTGCCATTTGCTGCCTTTGCCTCTACACGTAAGTGTAGGTTTATATTGGTTTGCATGTCCACTCAGAACAATGGAATTATTTTATGCCCCCACACTGTCATCCGTCGATATGCATGTTTATCCCATTCCTTGTTTGAGGAAGCCCAGCCCAATTACATGCTCCTGACCAATCACTTGCATCTGGTCTATCTATAAAAGGGCTCAAAAGTTATTTTCCTCTTTATTACCATACAATACCTCAGACCTAGAGTCAAAATAAAAGTAATTTAATGGCACTAATACAGATGGATCATTAAATATAGTAAAACTACTTTTGTTCAGTTTAGTTTACTCATTTACTCAATTTTAAGTTGCTTTTTCCAGATGTTCCAGATGGAATTTGATTATTTTTGAACACTTGATGGTATTTGGAGACATTCAGGGGGGAATATTTTGTTCTGTTTATAAGTTTAAGATTTAATTGAGCAAACATAAGCAAACACTTATTAATTATGTTGATAATTTAGTCTATGGAAAATCTTATAATAACCATTATTACACATACTTAGATGATGTGTACATTCATACATTATTCACTCACAGGGGTACAAATGTCCTTATGTTGTGCTTCACTGATTGTACAATTCAATCAACATCTGTGTATACAATGAATATAATTATGGCAGTTCAGCTTTATCACTGATGATAATTACTTAAGAAATAAGTAAAATAGTAGCAGTTTAAAATAGAAGTGGGAAGTAAATTTCAGTGTTTAGATTCAATAGTCCACTACTTCGTTTTACCACAAGATGGTGTTAGGTCACAACATTGTTCATCTGTCTGTAGGCAGGCATTGTAAACATGCTTTCCTAGTAAAGTTAACTGAAACCTGAGTAATATAAAACACATATGATGCAATATAGTTATGCACATCATCCTCATGTAAGTGGATTAGGCTATAAGGAGCTCTTTGTTGCTGCTAAAATCAGTCTGTTGATAATCAATGAAAATGCAAGATGATTTGTCTATAATATCCCAATAGTGTGAATATATATTTAGTGTGTTAGCAGCTCTATAGTTATAGTACTTTTGGCCAAATGCAGCAGCTTTGTCCTTGAAATACTGTTATTGGATACCGGGAATACATAAGAAAATAAATTTAATGGATTCCTGTCAACAAATATTTCTGGTAAAAGTGTGAAATGACTGTAAACAAAGAGGCATCACAAAGTGTAAGACTTAATCTTTTATTAAACCAAATGATATATTATTATTCGTAATCTTTAATGTCTACTAGGTTGCACCTATCCTGCAGTCAGAAAAGCTCTTAAGCATACCATGCAAAGCCATTCCCTTTTAGCTGTGAGACCTTTCACATATTATGGCAGTGACCGACCGACTCATCTGGAGTGATCCGCAGTGGTCAATAAACACTGTGCTTTTAATGCCATTAAAAGCTCCATTCTTGTACAACAGACACTTGTAGTAGCACATTACAGAAGCAGTGAGCTTTTAGCTTCCACCACCTCAAGGATGTTCCTGTAACTGCTACTACATTGTTAGATGAATGGAGTCAGATGAATGCCAGGCAGTGAGAGACCACTGCCTTCCCTAATCTGTAGGAATGGGTCAATATGGGAATAGTTAAATGTGCCATTACTGAACAGATCTCAAAGAATTTGTCTTATTGATGCTGCAAATGCAAAACGTATCATTTTTAAAATGCAATTATTAGATAGTCCTGAGAAGAGTTATATTTCCTCTGTCGTCAGATCCATTCCTGTGTTTCAGGAATTCATGTGTATTGGTGTTGGACCAATCTCTTGATTTTTATACATCCCTGGCTGTTGTTTAAAAAAATTATTTCCCTAAAGACAGAAAAGTTGTTGCTTTAAAAACTACGGGACAACTTCACTACCTACAACTCCCTACACCCAACATAGCCACCAATGATAAAGCACTTTGCCTTCTCCTTGTTTCTTCCTTATGGCTTAATGAGGAAAGTCAAATACTGACTAAAAATAATTGGCGGCTACATATTCACTGTCTGTTAGGATGTTTCCCGTCCAGTGATTTCAAAACCTACACCCCCTATGCAGTTTTTGATACATGTTCAAATATATTTTCTGTTTTTCCATATTCTTCAACAGAGTCAAGTGTAAAATACATCCTCTTTGAATAAAAAAAATAAATCCCACCCCGCTTAAAAAATAAACATTTATGTCAAGACTTGTATGTTGACTTGAACAACTAACAGTAGCACAGCGGTAGATGAAATGCAAAATGGCCAACAACATCAGATTATACAAGAATATACAGTCAGTACACTGGTAGAACATAGCAGTACACAACTAATCAATACTGAACACAGAAAGTGAGTCTTAATACATATATATACTGTATATAGAGAGATATATTTATATAGGAAGGCAGATATGCTTTGGAGGGAACAAAGCCACTCTTCTCTACATTAGGTCCTTCGCAGTAGCACTTAGTTTTTCTCTGTACATAACCGCAATATGTATTTTAGGTGGCAATCCGGAGAAGACAACCCATTAACAAACAACAAATTTAATTCAAGCGTGCTACTTTGTGATGATCAGACTGGGTAATGAGCACTATAAGTTTGAGCCATTTCAAAGTGCGTGACCGAGATTTCTAGCTTCTTATGCTAATCAAAGGAGTTACAGATTGATCCCATTATGTGACTTCAGGAAAAAGCACACATATTTTAATACTAGATAATTTAGAGCCTGGATCCTCTAAAATGGGACAGATTCTTCGCCAACCTGCAGCCAGTCTGCAGTGGTGCTAAATGTGGCTTTATTTAGGTGCATCTTTTTTCTTGCTCTCTATTTCTCCACCTGGTATTCCTATGTGTGTGAGAGAGGAATGATTCACACACCACCTCTCTGATAAGTGTGACTTCCTTTTCGCACCCACACAGGAGATGCTGCGGTGCACACAGCAACTGTGAATATTCCACGAATTTTGCGTAAAAACCTCTTGGCACCCAGAAATGTCATCTAAGAGTTAAACTGATATTCCATGGCAAGGTGTGTGTAACTTTACATGTCTAGTAATTGTTGCTGAAGACTTACAATGTTACGTTTTGAAGTGGAAACCTAGACAGCAAGATACAATTTGAAATTATATTGTACTTTTCAACCATATGAGTAAGTGTGAGAGCAAATGTTTGCTGAAAGCTCGCAGGGCGTATTCCTACCAAACAAATCACAGTCTGCTCAAAGGGAATCACGTTCATTGGCTGGGTGATTGCTTGTGAACTTAGGTAAGGGCAGCCTTGTAATGGCAGCAATGCGCAAACACAGCAAACACATTTGGGCTGAATTGAGGTGGTCTGTGTACATGGCGCCACAAAGATCGGCTTTGTGTTGCTGTGACTCATGATAACACACCTATCCTTTTCTCCTCAGAGAGACAAAGACATGGAAAGCAGAAGGATCCCATCAAAAGATCTCATTAGCATTTATGCTGGGCTAGTCTTTGTGTATTATGGCATGAATGTCGCGCAGCTTCATGAAGCACTCTGTCTGTCGTGTTTATGCTAAGAATCTCCTGTTTTAAACATTGTTAATGAAATATGCACAGCAAACGATTTGATAACTTCAATTCACAATGGACTCAATAAAAATGAAGAGATAAAGGTGTCGGGATCCTCTAGAGGATTTAAATGCAGAGACCCTGCTGTTCGAAGAGGTCTCTCATCAAGAGCTACAAACTTCATCTGGAGGATCCCTGTGGGTTTTTTTTATGTGCCAGATGCCGATGTTTACCTGCTAAAACAACACTGACAACGGACGCAAACAGCTACATTTTAAATCAGTGTGACACTGTCCACCTCGGCTAAATGCATGGTCAAATATCTACCACATAATTTCTGAACACACCATAATGTATTAGGGATTTGTTTAAGGTACACAATCTACATACAGGAAAGGATAAAATAAACTCAGGGTGGTGGATTTCAGCTTTGTCTTGGTATTTTGATTCTTGCTAGTGAAGAAACTAATGTTATAAACTGGCCACGAGGAGTCAAACTCTGCAGCACCTCAGTGGGCAACAAACAAAAGCCTCCTGATACCTGCCTGTATAGAGAAGTGAGACAGTGTGTTTATTAAAAAAATCACAAGATATGTTATTGCACCTAATGTTTATCCACTGGAGGCATTTTTTAAATTGTGTAAGGCTTAAAAAGTTTATTTTGGGGTTACACTGTGGCTGTGCAGTAGCTAAGAGGCGAATATTACTAGTGGTTTATTGTTTTATTCCATAGATCTACGTATGTTCATCCCTTACAACAGCAAAATATTTTGCTCTACACAAGTATGAATAAGGATCAGTCTGATTAACTATATCTGAGTGCAACTAAGTATTAGCTATGAAGTAGGATTGAAATGACCTACAATGGCCTTTTAATATAATGTTTCTGCTACTCCGCTATGCAAATGAATCCACATTTTCTTTATTCCACTCCTAGTGATCAGTGTCATATTGTGGGTTTATGGCATGCTGTTTCTCTGAAAATGACTCAAGGTTAATGAAATGTATTCTGGTGTCTAAATCTGTGTCCCTGTGTTGATAGCAGGGGGTAAATGTGTCTATGCTCTACTGTTTACATGAGATGCAATTTATTCTAGTCGTGGTAATAAGTATAATTATGGGCTAGCCATGGTTTTAAAATATATGCTGTGCGCGACCTTTATTTTTTTTGGAACTTGTGCACTGCATCTTATGTAGTTTCCACACTTTAGCAATTTACTTTATCATTTCCTGAGTGCTGATACCAATAACATTTCTACCTTCTACCCTCATAAGACTTCAGTAGTTCCACTTTGTGTGTAAACTACCATTCCTTCACAGTATGAATTTTAAGTGCTACAGATTGAAATGCTGGAAAAGTCCTGCTTATTATCCTTGTTGATAACAAGATAGTTCATTTTTTCTCCCTTTAAGATCCTCATTTCCCCTTGCCAGCAACTACATATAACATTCTTCCTCCATTTCCTCCCACAAGGTCACAGTCACAGTTTACATTAATTAAACTTGGCTCACGTTGTACCATATTTATCCAGTCATGTGGTGTCCATTGTCTCCTTTCAGACCACCATGGGAGTGTCAGAGAAAACCGAGCTAATGGACTCTGCTACTGACTTCTTCCTCTTCCCCTTCATAAGGGAACCAGCCTCTGCATCCATGTCGTCATCGTCCTCATCTCCATTGGGGTTCAGCTTGCCATTCTGCCCCTGCAATTCCTTGGAGTCTATGAACGCCACATGCCTGTTTAGCTCTGCTTTAAGCGCTGGGTCCTCATGGGTCGGTGTTACGCTGAGCATGGAGGAGTGGATGCTGTCCTCACCTCGAGCCTTACCCTTGTTGGGGCAGCAGAAACAGCGACACGGAGTCAGATAAAGGTACATGAGCACTAACACCACACTGGCCAGACAGCCCACTAAGGTGGTATATGCTGTGTTCAGGGTCTCCCCACCTCCGTGCATGGTGAAGTTGTGAACCTTCAGCACCACATAGATTGTCTCATTGAAGGCTTCGCTCGTTGCAAAACACGTGTAGGTCCCAGAGTCCTCAAGTTGAACTGGACTAATCTGCAGTTTTCCATCTGGCAAGACTTTTGCTGTCTGGTTGCCCCCGGGTCTCACTAGCACATTAGCAGGTGTCATCCAGGTTTTTAACATGTTCCGGTGTTTGGTGTCACAGCCAAGGGTGAGTGTTTGCTCCAGAAAAGCCTCTTCATCTGCCTCCACGAATGTGCTGCAGTTCATATTGTCACCACTCAGATCAAAAACATGTACCTGGGTTTTTTGTGGACCAGGCAGAACACACGTGTAGTCATCTTTAAAGTCCACAGCAGAGTTGAGCTTACGAATGTACCAGTGGGCTAGAAGTGTGTAGAGATCACAGTGACACAGCAGAGGATTATTGTGGAAGTAGAGTCCATTTTTAATCCAAGCAGGCAGCACCTGAAGCTCATCAATGGCCAACAGCTTGATCTTGTTAGAAGAAACATCCAGGAGGCTAAGTTTCTCCAGACGAGTCTTTTCCTTGACCAGCTCCAAAGGGAAGCGGGAGATTTGGTTCTGGCTAAGATACAACTTCTGAAGGTTTATCATTCCAACAAAGGCTGACCTGTCAATCTGTGAAATTTGGTTATTGTACAGCAGAAGGACTTCCAGGTTGACCAGAGGCTCAAAGATGAACTCATCCAGAAGCTGCAAGTTGTTGGAGGACAGGTCTAAGTAGCGTAGCTGTTTCACGTATAAAAACGCCTCTGACGACAGGAAGTGAAGACCGTTGTGGCTGAGCAAGAGGTTGTGAAGCTTCAGGAGCTTGACTTGGGTCCACTCAGATCGCAGCCCTTTTATCTCATTATAGCTGAGATCCAGCACAGCAGTGTAGAGCGGCAGACCCGTCGGAATGGTGGTCAGATTCATCTTGGAGCAGCTCACTATGTTCGAGGCGCAGATGCATGTCTTATGGCAGTTTAGAGTTGATCCTTCTGCCCCCGGAAGCCAGAGGTAAGCCACGCAGAGGGCGAAGAAGAGGCGCCATCTTGGACCCTTACTCCAGTGAGGTAAAATTTCCAACAGGCTGTCACCTGTTCCGGTGCAGTGCTGCAACATGCTAGCAGTTGATCTAAATCCCAGAGAGCTTCACTACGATCCCATTCTCAGAAAACTGCATCGAAGAGCAGCAGGAAGATTTCCATGTGTTGAAGACTGAAAAACAGCAGAAACAACATTGCTAAACAGTTTAGTATAATTGGATAGATACATCTTAAGGATAGTAAACACAAACATATGCCGACGCATTCATGCAGCGGATGACAAGTGGTCGGATTCTGACAATTATAATTATAATATATATTTTTTTCTCCTGCACTGATTAAGCCATTTCCAATTGGGGACAAACTCCAGACAACAGATGCTGATTCTTGTGATAGAAGCACATTTATAAAACTTGACTACAGTCACTTTTGGATTTCTATCGTAAGTCACGAATAAGCAAAATGTAACATTTTAACAGCCATACACAGATCAGGCATAATATGACCACTTGAGCAGCTTATTGCAATCCACTTCAGCAGCTCTGCCATGAATTCTGCTTTTACAAGGTTATCATTTCTCAGGTTTTTGCTCTAAAATTTGATAATTCTACTGTGTGTTTATTAATGAGATCGAAGTGGGTAGTGGAGTCTTACTGGAGTGCATTTACAAGAAGAGGTAGTTCTAATGTTTTGGCCACCCTATTAAAAATGAACGAGCTTGCTTTAAATTGCACATGCGGTCATTATGTCGTGCCTGATCATATATAATATGATTACTGTTGAATTTAGTCGTGTTTTTCCATGAAGCATTAAACGTTACGTCCTTTTTACCCATATTTAAATGTTGTGGCTGAGTGCTGAGTAATCCAAAAACTGTAGAAATTATACTGAGCGTATGTTTTGTTTTTCAACTCAAATAATAAAAAAAAAAGACATGAACTTGAGCAAAAATGAAGCAGCACTTGCATTAAAGAGTCTTCCCATCTGTGCGGCCATGTGAATATCACATTTAAACGTGTCGGTCATTGGAACAAACTTCCCCTGCTGCTCTGCACAAACACACGCACTTTACTCACGCGAACCCATGTGCATTCACACTCCTGGAAGACACGCATTGATTTTCCTTCCTCTTCCCATCTCTGTGTGTGTGTGTGTGTGTGACGCTCTATTTGTCTTTCATACACTGAATAATACTAAAAAAAAAACACAACCCGCAGAAGAAATAACATATCGCCCACAATAAAATCAGGCAAATATTTACGTTGCGTCCTGTTCATAACTGGCCCTGTTCATTAGTGGTGAAGCAGCGAAACGTTGCATTGCACCATTCTGTGGGAAAACGAAGCAGCACAACATGGAAACGCGGGGAACAAACGGAGACGGACACCTACCTTCGGTGAAACACGCGGGTTGGTCTCCTTCAGCCCGAGTCCGTGTCTGCGGTCTGCGGAGGACGAACGCGGATGCGGGGAGGGCGGAGAGCACGACAGACTTCCTCGCCGAAAGAATCCGGGTCCACGCCGCATCCAAATACCCCGTGCACTATTACGCAAAAACCATTACGTAAAGATCGGTCCGACCGCGTCCGTTTAAGCCCTGACAACCGCGGGGAAGCGACTCTGTCCTCATCGGCTGTGTCTGATTTCAGCGGAACGTGTTGCTACGAAGACCCACGGCCGCACGCCTGGCTCCTGGAGATAACTGGCGCATTGTGGAGCAGGTCCGGCTCCTCTCGGGTCTCGTCCACAGCCACCGATATAATGAAGAGCGAGGAGTCTGCGGCTGACAGGCTTCACGTGGCTCCTCATTGGCCTGCTGCTGCCTCTGTGCAGAAGTGCTGCTGCTGATGCTGCTGCTGCTTATGCTGATGATGATGATGATGATGCTGATGATGCTGATGCAGTGGTTGACGTGTTTTTCATCACAGATAGTGCGTTCAAATCCAGAAGGCGCTGTTTACCCAGAGAAACGCTGGATAGAAGTTGATAGGTGGATGACTAGTTTAAAAAGTAAGCCATGTGTTATTAGCAGTCTATCATCATCATCTCTACCAAACTGTATTTCATCACACAACGACCCTTCACTTACACATGCAACGTTTTTGCAGCTCACGTGCTTTGAATCTAAAGTGGTTTGTGAAGTAACCTGTTAACCTACCGGTCACATGTCATTGCAGCCTGCGTGTGGACACTGGGAGACAAACACTTCTTGCCTGTCAGTAAACCAAAACGGGACTGAATGTGTCCACAGGAGGCTGTCACACATTTTCTCTCCTCATTCCAGTCCATCATCACTTACCATCTGACAGCTGAATATGTTAACAGCGACTACGTGTTCTGACTAGTGCCACTATTTTTATTTTGCCACCAAATATGTAGGTTTGTATTCATTAAGCTGGACTATCTTTAGTTATTATTTATCAGATACTGTGGATGAGTACTACATGCTTGTTATGAATGACAAATTGGTGATTAATTTGTGGTAATACATTGCTCTGTGCTCTCATTATCAATTCAAACAAGCAGATAACCCTTAGAAAAGAGAGAGCCTTATTATTTTGCTTCAACAAAAAGCGATGCTGTATTTCAGAAAAATCTGAAATTCGTTGTTAGGGCAATTTAATCCAGAGACATTTTATGATGGAGTCTGCTCAGTTTTCACCACATCTAGAATTTAAAAGAGCAGATTACAGAGCGGAGTTATGCACATCATTCAGCAATATTCTGTGGATGGGTCCTTCATGTAGACAGGTGGCCACCAACCTGTCCAGCTTTCAAAAACAATTCGCTCTCACAGCCCGAGCATTTCTCACCCACTGTGCAGACTCTGTTTATGTGTTTGATTAGGTCTGTTTATGAGTCCCAACTGAGCGGGGAAAACCTTGTCATTTTTTACTCAAGTGAATCCACCCACACATTGCTTTTTGAGATTTTTTTTTTCGGGTTTTCCTCAATTCACAGATCTGCAGCAGTGAGCCTGGCTTTGGCAAAGCTGTGAGAACCCATTCTTTGCCAATGAGCTGCTACACAACTGTAGCCTCCTACTCACAACGCCACCAGACGTCCTTTAATAAATGATCATTATAGCAGCAAGGGACATGAGATGACATGTGTTTCGATGTCATACAAATTATAACATCATTATTATATATGAAAAGCCCTATTCTTTAATAGAGATGCCTCAGTGTCTAATGCACCGAGTGATCAGCTCTGCGCCAACTACAAATATTTTGGCACAGTAAGACATATACACTGAGGTCATATCCTACTAGCATTTAAAGTGGTCCAAGTGAATGTATAAACTCACTTGACTGAGTACAATTATCAGTAGCAGAGAAAGACAGCTCCATGAACAATCGTCACCTCCTGTGACTTACTACTTTGAATGTTAGTTGGACTTTTATTGCAGGTTCAAGTGTTTATAATTTTTTTTCTTGATGGATGAGTCAGTCAAGCTGAATAGAAAAACAATCCAACTCTGCTAGAGCTGGAGTTGGTTTGAAAAGATAAGCTTTGGCAGGTGAAATTAACAGATTTCAAGCTGACTGAACAGCAGGCAAATATCCCCCATGCTTAGCTTTAATACTCTTCGGCAACCAAGACATTTTTGAGCACAGGATAAAAATGCTCAGAGAATTCATTAGTTGCTCAGGTTTAAACTGACTGTGGGACACACATTTTCAAGTTGGTCAAAATCAGAAATGTATTTGCCATACTTGCTGCAGACATAACTTTCTCGCTAGGCTTCACAAGAAATGCCAGGAAATACAGGTATGAACCAGCGTAACTGAGCACAGTGCGAAACCTCTGTGTGGCCGGACCATTGTAGTACTGTGACTCTTGTGAGATGGAGCTGAAAGTGATTAATGTTCTTGTTCAACTCCACTTCCTGCTGTGATAGGGATAGTGTTGCCTGGCAACTGCCTGCGGCCTTTCGTTGACTGTTTTGGCTCCGTGGTAGATCTGAGGTGCCTTCTCTTGTCCTTCTCTGTGTACCCGCTCAGAGAGCGTTTCTAGCACAGATCGATGTCTCGATCCGTGCAACAAAGAAAGAAGGAAAGAAAGAAAAAGATTCCTAGAGAATGCGAGCTTTTCCACAAACACAAGATATGACAAACGAGTTAACAAAATTACTTTTTCAAAATCATAAACATAAATTAAAAAATCTGAGGGTTAAAATGTGGGAAAAAAACTCGGTCCTCCTCTGCGAGGCACATACTAATCATTAGAGGGTGGCAGCATTAAATGACAATAGCTTTTGTAACCAGCACAACAAGCCATTTCTTCAAATGGGATGACCCGATTATATTTCTCTAATAATAACATGGAGGTACACACATTCACAAAGCTATTAACTTTGTTTTATGTCTGTGGGGATTATGAGCTCAGGCTCCTCATTTTATGAAGCCAGATCAATGATGTTTGCATACGTCAGACTCTGTCTATGCTCCACCTGGCTTCTCTGCTGACATAGCAAACACATACTCTTGTATTCAAGCTAACTGGTTTACACAATATACACAATTGAAACAAGGGTCATTATTGTTTATAACATTATCAAGTAACATGATCAAGTTTTTAATTCATATGACCAAGTTGCACACCTTCTATACTTTGCTTGAAATTAATACTTTTAGCTCCAGCTTTCGTCTCCCCCTTCTCTCAAAGGAAATATCTGAGAGTTTAGATGCTAGCTGTTGCATTGTGTTTACTAGACACTAACTGTAAATACACACAGCAAATAATATATATATATATATATTTCTTACTGAGTTATTGTATATCACTACCAATGTCATGTAATGTTCCTGTACTTTACTGGAATAGTTCATTTTCTGTTACTTGTGCTTTCCTCCTCTGGGTAAAGGCATGCTGTACTTTTTACGGCGCTACATTTATTTGACAGCTTTTTGCAGATGTAGATTCTTCATTAAAAATATAATCGGCTGATAAACAATTAATGTCACTAATTAACCTAATATGCATGTCTTTGGACTTCAGAAGGAAAAATGATTACAGAGATAATTCACTATAACAATTTAGCCTTTTCACATTGTCGTATTGTTTTCCTTTGTCCTTTACAAAACAATGTTACTTATAGCTGCTCCAAAGTAATTAAAATATAAAATACTAAGTAGTTTTAACACATGATGTTAAATTTCCAGCTGCTTGATACACATTTAAAACTGCTTCCAGATGAATTGGTGATTTTCTCATTTAAATGTGGTTTACATCTGGAGTTAATTATGCAGTTAAAGTATAGAGCTTCATGTAAATATGTTTGTAATAATGAAGTAGTTTTAAATAAATCAGTAATATAGTGGTGTTTCTGACATAGGTAACTATAGCTATGAGCTGTTTACGTCATCAGGGATCAAGTTGCACTCCTTGCTGTATCACATGCCTTTGGGTTTAAACTATCTGACACTTGCAGATGCAGAAAAATAATAAATAAATAAATACATTTAGAAAAAAAAAATATAAATATATTTCTGTAATCTTTGTTTAGTCTCTGTCTGGACTGTTCTTTGTTTCCATGGCAACACTTTCCCATTTTGAGTGTGATAAGAAGTGCAGAGACGAAACAAGGTCACTCAACAATCATATCTCAGTGAAAAACCCCACATGGATGGCACATGCTTCAATAAAAGCAAAGCTGTTTGTAATCTTGGCACGTCTTATTCTCCCATTGCTTAGCAACAGGCCGTGCTTCAGCCATGTGCGCTCTGATGGCGAGGACCACTACACTACTAAATCATGGAGAAAGGGCTGCAGGTGTCAGCCTACACTCAGGCGCTTTGAGCATTAACAATGGATGTAATCAGAGGCAGGACACACATTGTTTTCACTCAATAATTAAATCTGTCACTAATACAGTTAAAAGCTTTACTGTAATAACTGGTCATAATTACCTCTGTCAGGTGAAACTGTCAAGCCAAGGATCCATTACAGATCTATTTAAAGCTGTATCCAGGAAAAATTAAACCCGCAATCATATGTTCTGTAAACACAGACAAACACAGAGAATACAATTTTGTTTTGTTGATATTCTCAATAGTGGCATAATTACAGAGAGTGGTATTGGAAGATATGACATTTCCCAGTCAGTATCTTTAATACCTGTTAATCTGCTCCTCAGGGTAAAGATAAAGGAGTTGATGCATGCTGGCTGGTCCCAAAGGAAACAAATGAATCTCTGCTAATTAACTATGTGAGAAAACACTGATAATCCTCTGTTATTGCAATATGAGCCATGCCCCTGCAGTGATCCCCAGCAAGAATGCACAGAAGACTAAATAGTCAGTGAATGACTACGCTGAAACTGTTTGGCTTGTTGTGTGACAAGTAAGACTTCAAATATTTGCTTGTTGAACATTTATACGTGCTGCTGCTAAGAAATGACAGTTTTATCTTCAGGTTTTTCCTGTTTCCAGCACCATGCATCATGTTCTTCTGTGTGTTTGAGTCAGTGTTTCTTAGAAGTAGCTGCTCCAGACCTCTGCATCTCTCTGACACGCAAATGTCAAAGTTGCGGCAGACAAACCCATTACTTAGCAGAGATGACTTCCTGTCCGGCACAAATGACTGGGGCTGTGCATTACCCAAACTCCCTCATTTCTTTGCTAAGAGGCCATCAAGCCAGAGTGGACTGGGTAAAATAATGACCTGCAGGACCTGTGTGCAGGGTTTCTTTTCTTTTCTCCTCACTGTGCAGTTCAGTTCTTCAGTTCAGTTCTTGTGTCTGTGTTCACTAGGGGCACATCGGGTCAGAATGAAGACATCTCCTCTGCTCCTCTCCAGTCAAATGGCAATGATTATATTCAGAGGAGACAGATAATTGCTTCTGCTTGTGGGAGTAAAGTGCTATAATGATGCTGAGAGGAAAACATGTATGGAAGTAACACAGTGGAGTTCTGAGAATTGTTTTAAAGGGAAGTGATAGTGTCATGTGATGCACAGTTTTCTTCATTGAAAAATGTCAAAAAGACATACATTGTAATATTAAATTAAGAGAAGTACACTAATACAGTTTGAAAATATAATGTTTCAGCAACTTAATGGAGTACAGTGAAATCATGTTTAATGTAAAATAATTCTCCCCAAATCTTATTGAGCTAAACATGGAAACATTATCCTGTAGTGGCCTCAGTGCTCTGAGGCCATTGAGTAGTTATTAAAGGGACTGAAAACATAAGTGTGCTGCTCCTTTGTACTAAATGCTGATGGAATGACCTCCAAACCATAAAGCAAGTGCTTGGATCATGAACAGCGTTCAGTAGGCCGTGAAAGGAGGGAGACAAGAAGCAAGACTGAAAGGGAAGATCACTGTTGGGAGGGTGGCAGAGCAAGAAAGAGTTGGACAGAGCTAAGACAAGTGTCCTGTTGCATCATTTGATCAGGGGTGTATATGGTGTGTCTTTATTTATTCAGCTGAGCTGTGTGAATAATGGAGAGCACACTGAGGAGGTCCCCTGTCAACAGAGGTGAAGATAGAACAAGCAGAGGGGATCAATTCTCCGTTTTCACTTGTGTGTGTGTGTGTGCGCACTGTAAACCTATTTATGTGTTTGGAAGTGTAATTGAGTGTACATCTCTTCGATTAACTGACTCGTCAATTCTCTCCGCGGCTTCTAAAATTAGTCATCGTTTGCAAATCATTCAGGCACAGCTTCTCGATTCCCATCATTAGCTATTTGACTATTATTAGCTCCTGCCACGAAGTCATCTCCCCCTGAGCATCGCTTCTTTTCATTCCCCCTGAACTCTGCCCTTCATACTGCCAGCCAAAACAAAACCTGACAGCCCCGATTGCATAAGACACACTCCTCATGCGTGAATGCATTGCAGTGACTCCTGAATGCGTAAGAGGATTTTATAAACAGGTTTTAGACTTTTCCATGTCTAATCAACCTTCATTTTTAGATTTATCCTGCCAGTATGCCCCCTGTTTAGTACCGTAGTGCAATAGAGGGAAATCAGCCCAAAAAGCTACTTCAGCAGCAGCTTCCTGAGCCCAACAGACTCAACCCTGAGCTAAGCCAGACCTGGCCTTTGCAGTTGTTATATAACTGCTGCTGATGCTGATGGCAGTGTATGACGAGGAAGTGAGTGAGTGACTCGCTTTGGTTCTGGAGAATGTATCTGCTATTTGGGTGCAGGTTTGCCCTCAGGTGCCCTTCTCTGTGAACAGTCTCACAGCAGGTGATGAGATACATCCTCTGAATGAGCGTCAGAAGTGAAGGAGCATAGTGTGATTGTGCACAGTGCAGTTTCAAGAAACATGGATTCGAAGAAAAATTATTACAGTGGATTCAGTGTATGTTAATAAACAGATAATTTGCAACAGCAAATACATTTTGGAGGAAACAAGATAAACCATTAAAAATCACAGTTCCAGAGATTCAATTCAGATTCCTTCAGTCTTGATTCCCAGGATGACTCATTTGAAAAATACAATGCCACTGCTGCTCTGGCACCACCAGATTTGGTGCCTGACATCCATGTCATGATAATAGCTATCCAGAGTCCAGGGGCGTCCTACACACTGCAACCAAAACAACTGCAATCAAGAGAAAAAACCCGGCACTCTGAGGATCACGGGAGGGAGATTGCTACTGTAAATTAAACAGAATTGTTGTGTCAGTCTGTAATAATCTTCTGCTTTGGGAACAGTCTCGCTGCGAGCCTTAAGGGATTTTACAGGCTTTGCTTCCCTTGCTGTTGACCCTGTTAATCACAGCGTATCTGTAGTGTGACAACGTTTTCCGGGAAACAGGTTTAAATGCATCTTAATTTTTACGTATACCTGTGATGATATAAAACTCTTACACCTTTTTACACAAATACAAATGTATCATGATTCATAACATCCAGTTTCCCTGAGCTCTCAAAACTGTCCTCATTATAACCCGGTTAATGGATTTCTGCTGCTGAGTTTATTTTCACATGTGATTCAGCGATAAGAAAGAACGACCTCTTAGTTTGGTCAGAAACCTTTTATCTAATCTGCCTTCCCCCAATGAACTCGTAAATCTACTCATGCACATTATTTTAATTGAAATACACAGTATTAAAGTGTTATTAAGTCCATATAAAGGCTTTGAATTAAGCTCCATATTTTTTTGTTGTAAGATAAAAGTATAACACACAACGAGTGTCTGAGGTTATTACTTGATAATAATACAAATCAAAAACAAAGTTTAATTTGGACAATTTTAAGTGTTACTGTGAAAGATATTTTTGCATTAATTCTTGAGTCACATACAATCACCAAATTGTGAGTCGAAGCTCAGTCAAGAGCTCAGATGGTGACAAGATAAATGAAGATCAACAAAACCTGTTAAATGTGGATGTATTGACACAGATGACACTTCTCACTTGTTCTAGGTGGTTTTAATAACTCAGAGGATATTTGATCCGCAGCCAATAATAGCTTGGACAATTATTTTCAGCAACCAAAGATTATGACTTTATAACGATTTGTGGAGACACATTTGGGATTCATTGTTCATTTACAATTTAAGATCATGAGTCTGAACCCGTAAACTTAACTCCAGATAAAAAGGCAAACAAGCCGTTTTCTTCAGCTATTCATTTCACAGGTTATTATATGTTGCAAGGCATAAGTAATTTCTGAATGTGTTTGTAACTTAATACAATTGTGCATTTGCTGCTGTGGCAGAAGCAAAAAAACGTCTCAGTGTATCTCAGTATTCTGGAAGCTTGAAGGCTGCTTGGCTGATTTTCAGTTTCTCGCCTTTCTGAATGTTGACAGCTGGCTTGCATTATTAACCGTGCAGCATCTGTCTGGCTTTCACAACATCACCCCGTCCTTCTCCTCCTCCTCCTCCTCCTCCTCCTCCTCCTCCCCATCCTGCCTGCAAGACTCAGCTCTCTCTAGCTCTAATGAGGACAGAAAATGCGCAAGATTTCAGTGGAGAGGAAACACTGGAATAAGGGCTGAAAACAAAAAGCTACTCCATCCACTGCACTGGGGCAGATGGTTTTCTTTCCATTGCCGGATAGGAGGTTGGTTTTAATGAAAATATCACCAGCAGCACTTTGTGTCCTGAGCCACTGAACTACACTTGATTTGGCCTAACGGAGTGAAAAGCTCACACACTGTACTAAGGACTTGGCAAGTTGTTGTGTCAGTGTTTCACTTTTGCAGACCTCTGGCATTTGTAATGTTCTCATAAATATGTATGTCATGACTATTTCTGTCACCCAGTGTTCATTTCTACGGTTAGAGTGAGTAATGCTTTTTCATACAGTGAGAATGAGACAGTGTGATATTATCACACAATAACTTTTTACTTCACAAGCACTCTGTGGCCCTTGATTCCCTTTAAAACTAATCTCTTTTGACAGCCTTGCATGAAAAGCCCTTATATGTAAAGTTTATTGTAATATGCCCTTTAGCCTCATTAGTTAATGTTAAAAGGAATTACGTAATTGTAGTTTTTTTAGACACTCAGATATTTTTGCAAAAAGAGGCAGATCATTTGAAACATTATTTAATATAAAGGTATTCTGGTGACTTGATTGAAAAAATATAACATTTTCATCAAATTCAGATTAAATAATTAGTTTAAATGCCTTTTTGCCACAGTCTTAGTGACCTCAAGCACAAAGATTCACAGGGAAAACATTGAAATATCACATGTGGTATCTTACTTTTGCTAGTTACATGAGGAACTCAAAAACTCCTTGAGGAATTATGTAACAAATTCAGGTTTATTAGAGGAAAATACTTGCTGGCTTTGGCTGAATTTTACTCTTGGTCCATCATTGTGCAATTATTGAACGAATCCCAACTTTCTTTTCTCAGAAAAGTAATGAAATTCTCACATCAGGCTCAGTTGGAGCTGATAAACAAGCCTTGATATTTGCTGAAGAGGTCAGAGTCCAGATGCAAACATCAGCACAGGACACGTTATGTAATGATAAACTGTTCCCTGCACTGGCTGATGAAATGGATGCAGCGTCTTTTTATTGGGCAACCCTTTGTTAGTGTTTACAGTACAAAATGCGCACGTAGCTAAATAATCTAATTTAAATCAGAGGACATCGTGTATTTTGTGTAATGAGCCCATTTGTTATGCAACCAAACACAAAGAATAATCCTCTTTCTGAAAAATAAAAACTTACAGATTACACCCACTGTCATAATGCTAAAATGGATAAAACAAAAAGTCAAACTAAATGAAGATACATCTGGCCTCAGCTGTGCTGACATTTAGGGCAGATGCTCACTTAGAGGAAATACACTTCCGCCAAAACACGGTGGAGTTTAAGCTTGCTCATATAAGCAATGAAAGAATAGAAGGTCCAAATATTAATTTAAATATACTATCCATCATTATCAGGAGAGCCTTGTGTTGTTTCAAAGGCCATAGGTAACAGAAGGATGAGAGGGGATGAGGACGCAGCCATTAATCAACGGACTGCACTCACTGCACTGTAGTTTTCAAATGTTATTTGAGATTACAGTCATTCTCAGGAAGAGGTTTCTTACAGAATGAGGCTGAAAAACCAAACACAGAACATTTGATATTGCATAAAGAAGTTCTGCTAATGCTTTATACAGAAACGTTAATGTGTTGCACTAGACTGAGAGATATGAAGCAACCATAAACAGCTCCGTTTGCTGGTAACAAAATCAACTAATCACCAGACAGGGAGGTTCAGCTCATTTGTTTAATGTACCAAAAACAAAGTGTAATTTCGTGTACTACTTTAACAAGACCCCATAAAACCTTGTTAAAAATAACGAATTGTGGTTTAAAAATATACTGGACATAGTTTGTAGTTATAGGGCAGCTCTTTCCCTCTGTCTGTGTGCTAATCTAAGCTGTCTGCTGCCACAGTGGGCCACACTTCTTAATTATATCTAAATATACACACACACGTTTGGATCTCTGTCCTTGTGAGGACACTCACTGACGTAATGCAATCCCTAGCCCCTTACCCTAACCCTAACTAAAACCTAATTCTAACCCTAAAACCCAGTCCTGACCCTCAAAGGTCCGTTTTTTAGGGTCAAAATTAATGAGGACCGTCCAAAATGTCCTCACTTCAGAAAAATATCCTCACTCTGTATTTAAAAAATTAAATTTGGTCCTCACTAAGTAGTATCCATACACACACACACACACACACACATTTATATATGTATGTATATATATATATATATATATATATATATATTAGAGTGATTTTTGTATAGCATCATGAGACTGTACATGACACCATAACGCAGTGGCTGTCATGGTGTACAGAAACATTTGCGCCGAGTACAGACTAAACGTCCCGAAGGCAGAATGGGACACACTGCCAAAGGTGGTTAAAAATGACTCAGAAATCATAAGATCCTGTGTGACTTACAGATACAGACCGACAAATGGCAACCAGCTGGACAGAGCAGCGGTGGATAAACAGAGTGGGCAACCCCAAGTGACAGCAACATCTGGAAGAAGGAACACAGAAGCTCGAGAAATACCAAAGGCTGAAGAGAGAGTTAGAAAAGATGCACAAGTGTGACCCCCAAACTGGGAAAGTGGCTCCAGCAGTGTCCAGCATCCATAAGTGTGCAGTCCTAGGAACTGCTAAGATACTCTGCAGGACCCTTAGGCTCCCAGGCCTCTGGTAGAGGAGCTGAGCTTGAAGGAAGGAAAAAGATCGTCCCAAACTAGTGGTGAGTAGAGTTTTTATATAGAGTGAAAGTGATTAAAAACATAGATAAGGAAGAATCCTACATGTCAAATTCACTTTTACAAAAAGAGTTTTGTTTGGTAAAACTGTTTACGCCAGGACTAATACACTGGATTGCATTATTATGTGTGTCAGGTGTTCCTGGTATTGCATCCCCCTCCTTTGTGGTTCAGAGCTGTGAGTCTTTCCAACCGATTAAGGTCGTATCTTGCTGCAGTGTAAAGCAATAAAGCCCCTGTAGGTCATTTGTGACTCCGCTAAGGACGTTTCACTCCACTGCACCACCAGCCAGATGCTGGTCATGGACATTGTCACCTCTGGAAAGTCAGAGTCCCAGGTTAGTTTGAAGAGGACAGAGAAGAGTTTTGCTTTCTATAAGCTGATATACAAGTCCTTCAACATGGATTTTTCTTCATAGACAAAGCTTTTACAATAATTAGAAATTAGCCAATGAATCAGTCAAACCACATATAATTACTCAGAGTCAGTAAGTGAATAAAAAACAGTAACTTGAAGGGGAGTCATGATGTTCTCACAATAAAAGTGTGACACTGAAAAGAGTCATCGGGCATCTGTGGGCTTGAGGTGGTGCGTTGTATTTTTCCAGTCAGTAATTAAGAGATAAAAATTTACATTTTGCTTGAAACACTCCAAATGTGAATATGCTTAAAAAGTACAATACAAAACATTAAATGAGCCATTTAAAATGATACTGTAGATTTAAGAACCCGACTCAAATATGTTAAATTATTTTACTCAGTTTTGTATCTTTATTTTTATTCCAGTGTTGGCTCCGTTCCTGGAGGTTCAGTGTTATTATGCGTCCCCAGGCAGACGGCGACCTGGAGCGTCTGCACTCATCAGTGACTCAGTGTGTGCAGAGGATGACAGCACCAACCTGGAGCCAACTGAGAGTGCTAATTGTGTCTGGTTGGACTCCAATGCATGAGCCTGGGAAATAGAACAGCACAAACCAGCTAGAGTCAGTGTTTTTTCTGGCTGCCTACAGAGGGCAGTTTGTCCCAGGACGGCCTCAGCAAGCTATGCCAAACTGTATCTGGGATCGTAATCACTGAAGTCAGCCTTAAAAAGCCGATTTGAGTTGTGCCGCTTATTCAACAATCTCAAATTCACTTTTGTGAGTAATGTGTGATATGCATATCTTTTACATAAAAATGTGTTACTGAGTGTTTCATGTGGCTGCAATGTGAGATGTTGCTCCCTAAGTGCTGCTGAATAAATGTTTAAACCAGGCAACACTAGCTATGATCTACATGCTCTAATAACTGTAAGTGAGTTACTGCTACATTTGGCAACACACTTTCTCTCCATCTGAGGCTATTTTAAGTCACCGCTTTTCTTTGGTGTCTGTGCAGCTTCATATACCTGAATCGTACGTATCCAAATCTGTGATGAGGTGAGAATTCACAATGTCACTTTTTCCAGCTCAGATAAGTGTGTGCACCCTCCTAGTTGATTTAACTCCCAGCCATCCACATGTTTCTTAAACATATTGACTAATAGACATCACAGTTATAAAAAAAACCTAAATAATATAAAATATATAGTGTTGTTGAAAATGTCCAACAATGCACTGGCCAATTAAATGTTTTTTAAATTAACATACATTCTCAATTCCTGCGTAATTCCCTGCTGAGATGGCCTGAATAAATAAAGTGTGATGCAAAAGGGTGTTCAGGGAGATCAGGTTACCCTTGGAGGTTTGACATCAGCCCAAACATGATCTGTTCTTGCTCAAAAAGCCAGTTTGTGTGCCTGCATGAGTTGTCCACTCTGCTTGACTGCATCCAGCGTCACACTGTTAAAGAAAAATGCACCAACAAACACAAAACAACAAATTGTTATTATCTTGCTCTTACACATATTTATCTTAATAATTGAAGGAGTTTGCCTTACACACTAAGTGTTCGAGGCCTGTAGAGTGTGGACGTGAATGAAGTGGGACATAGAAATGTAATGACCATGACAATAACACTTCAGTGAAACTATTTAAGGTGAAAGCTCCTGCTCACTGGATGCATCAGTATCAGTGGTGAGGTGAAATAATCGTTTGTGGGACAGCAGGAGTTGGGTCACTTGGTAAATGTGAGAGCTCCTCCTACTGGTGTGAGCTAAGATCACAATGGAAAACTTCTTATTAGACCAGTGGCTGGAACTGAGCATGAATCACCGGAGTTCAGTTAAATAAAGAAAATGGAAACTGGAATAACGCAACATGATCCAATGTGCTGCAAAACACATGGTGTTGTATACTGATGTGTGCGTGGCATATTTGCACCCTAAGGTGACGATGATGATGATGATGCCCTTTATTTCTTGTGTGAGAGAGGTAGAGGGTAAAGGTAGGGAACTGAAGTTGTGCAAGAAGGCCAATGCCAGCAGGCAGGCTGCAGTCGGGGGCTGACACCGAAGTTTCCTCTTCCGTGATTGGTGTTGCTTGCATGGGCAAGTATCTGGCATTATTCAACACCTCAGACACGAGCGCAATCACAGGACATGCACACACTGAGCCCACACTGAACACACACTAAACACACAAACAAAGAATCCTCTGTGTTCAGTTTCCATCTTCAAAGCACCTTAACAGTATCGCTATCATCACATCTTAGATTATTCTAAATAAAAACTCTGAGGACATCATCATTTTGTGCTACAGTTGCCTTCAGTCATGTACGCCTTTAACACATTTCAGCTGAAAACAAGTACTTGATCCTGTCTTTTTTCCCTACAGATCGTATGAGCTACCGCAGCCTTTCAGCAGCAGCACACAGCCTGTCTCTTTTTACCAAATCCACCCAAAAACAACAGTGCAAAGAACAGTGCAGGTTCATGTCAGGTAACCACACTGGATACAAGCAGTAATTTGGCCAATGAAAGACCGTGAATCTAATTTATCCGTGGACTTATCAGCAAAAGGAAGCAATGACTCAAGAGCTAGTCAGGGATTTTTGGAGCTGCACTTCCACTGATGAATGAATCCCACAGGAAATACACTGTATGAGAGGAGAGAGATATGCTGCATACTCATGTTTGGGACACTCCATTCATGCAAATTCAGAGCGAGAAAGTTTTCACTCCATCTATTCATATGAGAAGCCCATAAAATAAAGCCCACACACAGTACATTGAATAGTACAGGAGATGTAGACTGTGAATACAACAGCAACCTCCATTCAGGATATCACACCGCTATCATATCATCATCTCAGCTGGCACTAGTAAAAGTGTAATTCACATAGAAAACAACAGAGGCCATGAGCCACACGTAGCAACACTGGATCAATGAGTTGAAACCTGAAAGCTAATGGGATTAAAATAACAAACACGTTCCCTCTGTTGCATAACAGTTGCATTAAAATTCACTTCACAATAAATGCATTTTTGCTCTGCAGTAAATCTTCTATCTTGTAGTGCTTGGTTTTTGTTAACCAATCAAGATAAAATATAGAACATTTCAAAATATCACACCCGAACGTTTGACTGTGGCTGTGTGCTGTGTTTGCTGGGCTTTTGAAAATGTTAATCTTTGCTCGTTAACACAACCAGTGGGACTATTTTTTCCTGTGTGAATAAATAATCCAGCCTCGTGAGGGGGCTTTTGTCGGATTGTGCATTGAGGGAGATCTTGGTGAACTGAGCATAAGGAGACAGAGAGTGAGTGAAATGCTAATGCTGATGGTGAAAGATAATGTCTCTGAATTGTTGGGCAATTCTGTGTTAGCAGGACAAGATGTGACCTGTGGTGGTGTCAGCTGAAAGGTGAAGAGGAGCATCAGCAGCAGAGTGTGAGGGGCACTAGGACCCGTGGAAAACACGGAGGCTGGGTGCTGCCTGCCTGCTTTGCACTGCTTTGCAGTTGCCCTCTGTGTGTGCCAGAATCTGGGCGCACGCACACACACATGCATGTGCAAACACACACGTGTGTGTTTGTCCACCCTCGTGCAACAAAGGCTGGAGGACAGTAACCCTTTCCTCTTCATTTTTGTTCAGTCTGTCCCATTCTGCTCTTGCTCTGCATGTCCCACCTGGATTGAAGACCTGATTGGAGGAGAGCTGCTGGGAGGGAGGTGTGTGTTTGTGTGTTTGAAGGGATGGGGAGGAGGAGGGTCAGCATGATGACTAGATGAAAGGAACCAGGTGAGGAGGAGACTCAGGAGTACCACTCTCCTCTTTTCCCCCACCGTCCTCTGTCTCTCTGACGTTGTGTGTGTGTGTGTTTGTGTGTGTGTGTCAGTGGGAGTGGGAGAGAAAGTGATACAGGTCGGCTTTCCCTCAGCAGACTCTAAACCTGCACAGGACACATTGCTCTCCGGATGGAGGTATGTCACTGACTTATCATCTTATCACCACCGGCTACACACATCTCCACACACACATTGACACAGTGTCCTCTTCCATCACAGCACACATCATTCTATCTGTGTGTATCTGTGCAAAAGGATAACATTCCTGAAAAGAGATACTTCACTGCATGCACGTTGTTTAAATTCAGGATTGTTGCTGAGGACTGAAGCTGTTTTGTAATGAACAACTGGCTAGTTTTCTCCTCGCAGTAAACACCATGTCATGTGCATATGATCAGGTCATATGGTTTCCAGTCAGCACTCGGAGAGGTTCTGCCGCAGTTTGTGTTCTAGCTTTACCTGAATTATTTGGAGCTTCTGAGGCGCAGTTTGTCTATAAATTATCATTTTTTTAATTAAAATGCATTAAATGGGAAACTATGCCTCATGTGAGCCACTAAGCCAATGTTACTTTTTTATGAATTGAAAGGTTGTTGACTTGACAAAACTGATCACCTTACTTTACTTTACCAATTTCCCCTAGGGAATTGTGGTGAAAATGTGTCCCTCTGCAGCATAAAGTTTAATTTGGTGGTCCAATAGTGAACAAAGTGACCCTGGAGACCAGAGAGCAATAAAATAATCAATGCTGATAAGACTAAGACTCTCCAGAGAGCTGCTGAGATAATAACTGAGACCTTATTTAATCAGGTTGAGCTATGTGTGTATGAGAACTGCTGCTGGACTGGACCACAGCTGTAGCTGACCTACACCTGTGTCACTGTGTCTCACAGGAGATTTCCCTGCTCGAAGTGCGTGCACGAGCAGGAAAAGCATCGGTGCCTTGCATGGATGAAAGCTTTCACACTGCATTAAAGAGTGCGCACATGCAGGTGTGCAGTATCAGGAAATGCTTATTTCGACAACTTTAACAGTGTGTGAGGTTGTATCCAAGTGATGTGATGACAGTAAACACAGCACAGGGCTCAGTAAATACTCAACTGAGGTGATCTGACATTTTGACCGTGCCACACAATACATTCTGTGAATTTATAACAGTGTTGCTCTCATTTAGTCTTTGCAAGTATCCTTTCTTAATCAGATACAAAATCTGAGGAAGTTTAGCATTGCATGTTTTTCATGTCATGATTGTAATTCGATGAAAATTGTTTATTGGTGATTTTCACTCTGACAGCAGGAAGCTGTGCAATGCTAAGTTTCAGTTTGCTTTTCGACTCTGTTAAGGACATATGGTCCACTCTGTGCTTTTAGCTTCTCCCTGGGGCCCCAGCTGCCCTGAAAACACACATCTGAGGATACAGATGTCAGACATGTAGTACATTACGCCCTGGTGAGTGCAGACTGCATCAAGTCTGACAGCTTTACAGCCACAGCACAAGACAACTCAGCTTGAATACATCAGACCAGGATCACAAAGGATGGCTTTTAAAACTGTCTACTGCTTTGTGATGTGAATTGCTTGAAATAATGTTTTGTTATGGTTATTTTTATCATGTATTGACTGAAATCAATTTAGGTGGTTTCTATCAAGTTTTCTTCCATTATGCATTGATCTTTTGTATATGTTACATATTTTAGCTTCAGTAGTAGCAGACAACCACAGTAACATAACACAATACTTAGTGTTCGAGTCCATGTCATTCACATGCAGCTCGAGCATGAAAACTGCAGTAGAGACTTTTCCTGAATGCACAAGCCTTTTCTGGAATGTTTTTCTTCATTGTCTCATTAAACAGCTGATATGTCTCATTTCAGATTGCTGCAACTCAGCTCATTTTGGAGAGAGAAGGACTGCTTCAATTAAAGCTGACATCTTCTCAGAACTGAGTAAAACCTCCGGTGGTCCTCTGCAGGACTCTAGGGTACAGGCTCAGGGCCTGCGGAGCTCCGGCTGCCATGACAGACACCACTCCCTGAGCTCCTCAGTGACACCCTGCTGCAGAGGAGGATGGGTGATGGTCCTGTAATATGGACTGGACTCTCTCCTCTGTGTCCCATTCTCACATGGAGCATCCTGTCACACCGAGCCCCTCGTGGAACATTTCTCTCTCCGGTCCTCTCACTCTTCCAGCCTCACTGCACCCAAATATCTCTGATGTGACCCCACCCATCACAAATCTCCCAGGCGGTGTTGATCTGAACCAGTCCTTGTCTCTGTGTGCTATGCTCATCATGGATGTGCTGGCAGTGGTGGGAAACTTAGCTGTGATGATTGTCATCACCAGGTCACCACAGCTGCACAAGTTTGCCTTTGTGTTTCACCTCTGTCTGGTGGACTTGCTAGCAGCGCTGGTGCTGATGCCTATGGGGATGCTGTCAGACCGCATCCTGGTGGACGAGGCGCTGTGTCGAAGCTACCACTGTTTGAGTGTGTGTCTAGTGAGCGTCGCCATTCTCACAATCTGTGCCATCAACATAGAGCGCTATTACTATATCGTCCACCCCATGCGGCACGAGGTGAAAATGACAGTGGGGGTGGTGGTGATGGTACTCGTAGGAATCTGGTTTAAAGCCATTGTCATGTCAGTGCTTCCTCTCCTGGGATGGCTGCTGCAAGAGAACCAGGGTCTAGGGACTTCAGATTTCTTTCCTGGTCAGAGACATTGTTCCCTCCACTGGACAGGAGGCAGAACCACACGGCTTGTTTTCATGGTCTTCTTCACAGTAATTTATTTTCTGTGCCCTATGCTGATCATTCTGGTGGTCTACTGCAACATGTTCAAGGTAGCACGTGTAGCCGCCATGCAGCACGGTCCTCTTCCCACATGGATGGACACACCACGACAACGGGCCGAGTCCATAAGCAGCCACTCAACTGTGGCAGCCAGCCTTGGAGGTCCTGATGCCCGCACCACCCCTCAAAGGACTTTCAGTGGCGGAAAGGCTGCGGTCATCCTGGTGGCGGTGGGAGGCCAGTTCCTCTGCTGCTGGCTGCCATATTTCTCCTTCCATCTCTACTCTGGAATAGCGTCCAGTTCTCCCACCTCACTGGCCCAGATGGAGGACATGGTTACGTGGATTGGATATTTCTGCTTCAGCTCCAACCCTTTCTTCTATGGGTGTCTGAACCGGCAAATTCGGGAGGAGTTGGGTCGTCACCTGGCTTGCCTCTTCAAACGGGCTGGGCCCAATGAAGGGGAGCAGCTGCCCAGCCGTGAGGCCTCTATTGAGGAGAACTTTCTGCAGTTCCTTCAGGGCACTGGATGCAATCTGGAGCCATGCAACTCTCACGGCAAAACCAGCCCGGAGGTGCCAAAGACTGAAAGTGTTCAAGAATCAGCTGTTCAGCAGAACATGGCAGCTGACTTCCACGTCCCAGGGCAGATCCTTGAGGAAACCTCAGAGTTCATACAACAGCTGAACAATGAAAACTGCTGCAAAACTGCACCAGAGCTGTAGCTGCCTCTCTGCTGCCCTCTTCTTTGCCCCCCTGTAACCCAGCATTGTCCATATTTTTGTTGACTTTTTGAATCTCATGTTTATGTTTTAACTGTGATTTCAAGCTACAAATCCAATGAACTACCAAATATCATGTCTTCTTTGAAGTTATGTAGGATTTGAAAGATAAAACTGAACATATTGCATGAGTCATCTCATTTACATTCTCAACAGCCACAATGCTGCAATATTACACGTTATGAGACCCAAACAGGGTCACAGTGGACACACAAAAAAATAATTTTTACAGTTTGCTAAAGTGGAAAAGATCTAGTAGCCAAAAAAGTGCTGAGTAAATAAAACTTTAGGAAGGGACACAGTTTTCAAAGTTTAAGAGCCACTGAAAGAAAAAGTCTTATAACAGCTCAGTGACAAGAGAGTGAAAGTCTTCATTTATTCAGTCATTTAGTCTTCATTAAAATGCGACTTGTCCCTTAGACAGAGTAAGATCCTATACAGTAAGTTTTACAATTTTTCATTTGCATTCAGACCTAATTTTCTGAATAAAGTTATAAAATTTAACTGCTAATTATAATTATCTCTTTTTTAGCCGGGCAATCATACTGACTCAGTGATACAGCAGGTCCTTTGTGACCCAACCTGTACCTGCTGCATACCTATGTTCACATCCCACATTTTGTAGAACTGTAAAAATAATTGGAAAAAGTTTGGAAAGAAGAGTTTCGAATTGCAGAATGTCAGCCATTGTAGCTGTAATTATTTGTTCAGTGAGTAGAAGCTCTATTTTGTCATTGATCTTTATTCCATATGCACACATTTTAATGCAAACTTATTGTTTCTCAGTATGATGGAGGAAATATTCAGAGCGATTTAAAACGTCTCTTGGTCTAAAATACTAAACAGGATCATTTCACAGCTGCTAGTGGTGGCATTTATAATAAACAGGCTGACACACCAGTGTATTTTTAACCATTTTCCAGGAACATTATTATCATCTTCTTAGCCTTGTGATTATCACCTCCTCATCAAAATCATCTCACATTGGTAGACTCGTGATTTCACCCCTTTGCACCCAAAGACAAACATTGTGACTGCTTTAATTTGTAGGACAGTCATAGTGTTCTGGATTAAGCCTTATAAAAACAATTTGCAGAGACGAGGCTTGGTGCGGACAGATTTGGACATTGCAACCAGTCCTCGTGTCCCGGCGATGGCTGTGCTGCTTACAGGTAAATACAGGAGCAGTGTGAGCGGCGCCGTGTTTGCGCGACAAACAACCTGATGTGTTGTGGCTACACAGCACACAGGCGTGATAGGGCTGATACATGGCAAGCTTCTCCTGTGAAACAAACTGGTCAAACTTTTGCTGATCTCAGGTGGAATACAAAAAAAATTGCACAAGTCAAATAAGTGGTGACAAATGCTCCAAAGAAAATCACACTCCACCAGTCCCTCTTATGAAACCCTTTTTGTCTCTTTTTATACTTGCTCTTTATGGATGACCTCGTCTGTTTTGGGATGCCTTGTACCGGAGTGTTGGTACGATCACAAGACACTCAACACAAGGCGTACAAGTTCATATTTTGCTGGGAGTCAGAACAAAAAAAGGTCCCTTTGTCCATTTAGGTATAAATTTGTTGCTTATCTGTTTTTCAGATGTTTGCCCTGCCATCTTGTTTTAAACTGTTTTATGTGTTTGTCTCAAAAGTGGTACAAAAAATTGTTGTGAGGCCAAATATATTGAAATGCACAATTAAATACAACAAGCACAAGAAAACAATCACTGCCATCATCCTTGATAATTTACAATATGTATGCATTTTTGTATGCATTATGATTATTTCATTATGAATAAGCTGAAGGCAGAAACAATTCCAGAATTTTTATTTTCTTCATTTTCCTCTTTTTGTACCTGCAGCTTCTTTATTATTAGTTACTATTTTCCCACTGTTATTTCCTTCTATACTTGTTAGTTTCCCATCAGTTGAAACAATTAAAAAACAAGAACAAGAAGATGGACTGTAGTTCGTCCTTGTTGGTGTCTGTTGTAAGACATTTTGTTATAAATAACGATCTGATTTTTTTCATGTGATCAATCTGGTCAGTCACCTATTGTCTCCCTGCCGGCCTGCTGTTCACTCCTCTGTGTGTGTGTGTGTGGTGCAGTGTCATAAAGGTGAAATGAAGCACAAACAACAGGATAAAGGAAGAAGGCAGAATGCAACAGCGCACAATTTGGAGGATGTTGTAAATGACACAGTGAGGTGTGATGATCGCTTTTTTTATCACAACTTCACATTGTACACAAGAGAATTAGGACTCTAACTTTTGGTCCTGAATGTGCAACAAGCTTAAACTGAATCACTGAGCCACTCTTTATATTTCTGTGGATAACACATACTAATATGATGCAGATTGCCTTGTCTATATTTGTCATTTTTGTTTTGTAATAATGCACAGCTGTCCAGTATTTGGATTTGGATTTCAATAGATCCATCCAAACACAGACCCTCTCCTACACTCTTCTTACACTCTGTGCTGCTCCCCAACAGAGTGGTGCTTGGTTTTCATGATGAGCAGTGGAGGGTGCCTCTGACAGTGCAGAGAAACCGTACAAATGGCCTGACACACTCAGGGAAAGGGCTCAAGAAGAGATGCCAACATCATTGAGGAGGGCCACATGGCGCACAGTGCAATTATTGGGCAGAGGAATGCATGTTTCTTAAAATCCAAACACCGAATGTGAGCTGTGGTGATCCGAGGCAGCCGTCAAAGCTCACAGAGCAAGTTTATCTGTGAGCATGGAGGCAGACTGCAGTTAAAACTTCCTCTTATCGGGTCACAGATCATCATGACTTGATCATGTGACTTCCTTAAATACTACCAAAGCATGACTTCTCTGCAATCAGGTGTTACTGTGGTGACCTGGACTGACAGGGGTAGGTTTGGCAGCAGGAGACTAAAGCTACACGGGTAAAAGGCGTGAAGTTATAGTTTATGTTAAATGTAAAGTGGAAGGTAAAATCAGTGGACCTTTAAGTGGCTTGAGAAGATTCAGATTTCTTATACGAGTATGTTGCACATACAAAATCAAATCTGGTTTCTAATGACTCTCAGTGTACTTACACACAGGACCATAAAATGTGTCAGGAAAATAAGCAAAGCAGGGCAAACATAAAGTATGACTATAAACAAAGGTTAGGTAAGACATAATTGAACATGTAACATTATATTGAGAGCAGCAGTGTTTGGCTCTGGTCTATACAGAGGGCGGGCATTGATATTTTTCAGGGGATAGATACTTTTACAGTCTTGTTCATAAATATTGGAAAGATGTGTATGAACTTATGAACACCAACATGTTGATTTGAAAATGATGAGAAATGTCTATCTATCCATCCATTATCTGTTTATGCTGTGTGGGGTCGCAGAGGGGCTGGAGCCTATTCCAGCTGTCAAAGGGCAAGAGGAAGTGTCGCCAGAGAGACAGACATTCACACTCACATTCAGGACAGGACATTTAGAGTCTCCAATTAATATAACATGCCCATCTTTGGACTGTGAAAATATACAAACTCCACGCAGAAAGGCCACGGTCGGTCAGGAACACAAACCACAACCTTCTAGCTGTGGGACAGCAGCGCTAACCATGCCACCACTGTGCTGGACTGAACAATGTCAAGGTTTTGATTCAGGGGGTTCGGTAAATGTGTGGCATTAATCATTCAGGAATTACAGTAATTTTTAGGGGCTCATAAATGATGGAACACAGACACATCATTTCAAACATAAGGATTGGCTTTAATACTTGCATGAAAATCCTTTGCAGGTAATGACTTCCTGATGTCTGGAACCCATGGACATGGCCAAATGCTGAGTTTCCTCCCTCAAGACGCATTACTGCAGCTGCCTTCAGCTCCTGCTTGTTTGTGGGTCTTTCGGCCTCCAGTCTTGTCTTCAGTGAGTAAAGAGCTGCTCTGTTAGGCTGAGATCAGGTGACTGACTTGGCCGGTAAAAACTATGCCATTTCTTTGCCTTGAGAAACTCTTGGGTAGCTTTTACTGTATGTTTTGGGATAATGTTCATTTCCAATACAAAGCAGCATCACATCAGTATTTGTAGCATTTGGGAGATGACTGATTTCAGAATTCATTCTGCTCCTTTTATCAGCAGTCAGGTTATCAATAAACACCAGTGACCTGTTTCCTGTGGCAGCCATACATCCTCGTGCCATAACAATGGCTCCATCATGTCTCACCCACAGTGTGGTGATGCTTTGTATCATGTTCCTTCCCTTCTCCATAGTTTCTCTTTCTTTAATCCTGGCACAAGCTAATCTTGGTTTCATAAGTATCTTACTCCAGAACTAGGCAAGTCTTTTATTTCTACTATGGCCTTTCTGCTGTTTAGAATTACCAGCAGTTTACACCTTATTTTAAAGCCTCTGTATTTTATTCACTGGGACATCCTTGACTGTAGACTTCTCTCTCTTTAGGAGTCTCCTTGACTTCGTTAAATATTCTAAAAGGTTCTTCTTCACCATAGACAGAACTCTGCTGTCATCCACTACTCGTCTTCCATGGTCTTCCAGGTTTTTTTTTTTTTTTGCTGTTGCTGAGCGTCACAGTTAATTCTTTTATCATCCAAGCTGTCGTACTGGCTCTTCTCAATGCACAGGAACCTTATCGGATCCTGTGTTTGGACTTCCTGTGAACAGCTCCCGAATGCAACACTCAGATCCACCTGCAGGCCTTTTATCTGCTTGATTAGTCACTCAGTAACAGGGGAACAGGCCACACCTGCCCAAGCAACTGCTTGTCAGTCATTTGTTACATTATTTATGGGTCACCAAAAATGTGTGTGTATATATATATATATAAATGGCTTTAATTCCTCAATAGTAAATGCCACATTATCTACTAAAAACACCTCAAATGTATTATCTTGCCAGGTTATTCCAATTTCATGAAAATGTTTTTTTATTTATGTAGCTTGTGTTTAATGTGATGCTCCACTAATTCATAAAAAAATCTTACTTAATTAAGTTATTAATTAGTAGATTTGGAATCAGATGATAAGCAGGCATACAGCTTAGGTGATTGCTGTCACAGGGGCCAGGTGATGCTAGGATTACATTTCCACTGCTGGTTACTGATAGAATAGTAGTAATAGAACATTTTTAAAAAAATGTCAAATAATCTCCTAAAAACCAAAACTGTGAAATGAGTTCCCCGCTTGTCAATCTTGGGATCCATATTAAATGTGGCATTACCGTGCTGGCCTAAAGCTATGTTCTCCCCCCGCCTGCCATCCAATATAAACTGTGTTTGAAATTATACAGCTACATATGTTTTATAAGGGACTAAAAATGAGAATGTGTCTGAAAAAACGTGATGCCGAACATGTGTTTAGTGCATTTCGCCGTCCGTCCGCTGGAGGCGCCACCACATCACACAAAACTCTTGGCACCTTTTGCTGACGGTGAATAAAACTGCAGAGAAAACTTGGATGTATGATACATAAACACACGAAGATTTTTCAAGAATATGTATTGTTTGGATTTGTGAAAGAATATTACACGTTGTGTAATATTAAAGATTAGTGTGCAGAAATCACAAATTAAGTTTTTTACGGGGCAACTACATTTCCCATCGGCCCTATGGGGCGCATCAATTTTCCGTTTTCATCGCCGTTTTCTTGGTTTGCAGCTGGATCAGCTGGATGAACGCGCGACTGCACAGAAATATCCAGTTTTACAGGAAATATCGAGTGATTTTTTAATGTGGGGGCCTTTTCTCTGAACACGCCGGATTAACTCTCCACGCGAAGTATTTAGTTTTCTTCCATTTTAATCTCTGTATTGTTCTGTGACCCTAAAGTGGGGATAAGTTGGACAGAGAAAATATTTCGTGACCTCATCGATATTTTGTCCTTTTTTTTTTTTTATATATTGAATTGACTCCTGACCGACGCGCTGAAGCTGAGCGAGCGACGAGCCTCCGGTGCCAACGCCTTTTCCCCTCGGTCCGCTTCTGCCGAGCTGGGAAACTTCAGCTGCCGCCGACCTCGGAGCGTTTCCTCCAACTCATGAAGAGCTGAGACAAAAACCTGACACCGAGAATCACCTGAGAGAAATCATGGGCTGCACGATCAGCGCCGAGGACAAAGCTGCCGTGGAGAGGAGTAAAATGATTGACAAAAACCTGCGGGAAGACAAAGAGAAATGCTCCAGAGAAGTGAAGCTGCTTCTGCTCGGTATGAACTATATATAGTGATTTATTTTTTTATTAGAACCAGTTTCTTTGGGTTCTTTGACCGTCTCTTGTGCTGCTCCCTTTAGTTTACCTTACTGTAAACAGTCCCTCCTGCTGCAGCTGCTTTTATGCAGCTGTGGCTCATCATTTTCCAGTGACACATCTTCCAGAAGTGAACCAGATGTTGGTGCTGAGAGGGCAGCTGCACCCCCTTTGCTGTCTCTGTGCTTTTCTTTTAGTTCAGACTTTGGAAATGTTGGCAGAAGTTGATCATAGGTTGGCTGTCAAGTATTGGAAATCATCGCAAAGAATGCAAAAACTTGTGCAGGCCTCTGTCTTTAGGAATGAATGTTTTATTTCATGATACAGTATAAAACCTAATACAGTTTCTTAAAGGTGATTGTTTTAACTTTACTGATTTGAGTTTATATCTTGCTGCACTGAACTGCTATTTCAGGTTCCTGAGCACCAGGTTGTTCTGACATCGTTCATGACATGTCCAGATTTTAAAAAGAGTCTGTAGATGCACTGCTAGATAGAAGTGAAACATACACAGCAGCGCTGACTCTCTGGGTGTGGACCACACAAGCTGGTGCCAGTGGGATTAGACGACCCAACTCCATCAGCACTAAACATTGTTATTCTCCCTGCCCATCAGTGGGAACGTTTTTCCCCAGATGTAAATTTCCTGTGCCAGTTTCAAAACGGAGTTTAACTAACAGTTTAAAGTTCTTTGTGAGGCCTGGGAAAGGGACGGTATTCAGCAGCAAAAACTCTGCATATTTGCTCAGATTTGTCTTGAGACCACTTGTGGTGTCTCAGCTTCAACTAAACATTAAACTGGCAATAACAGATGGAAATTATATAGCACTATTTGTTTGCTTCTCTGGTCTAGTTAGAATTTGTAATAGCAGAGGAATTGACACCACATACATGGTGTCATTTATGAATGTATAGCACCAGTATATACAAATTTAAACTAACAGTTATTTTTCAGTTATCTGTAACATTAAACTAAATGAAATAAAACATAATCAACATTATTCCTTTACATATATTTTCTTATTTGTCACTTTTCTGGTTGTAAAACCAACAGTTAATGCTAGATGTCTGCTTAAAGTGCGTATCCAAAGACCTTTACAATGTAGCTCTCATCCTCACACACACACACACACACACACACTGATGGCAGGGGGTGCCATGCTCACCTCACCCAACAGAAACAACTTTAGGTGTGTCATGACCGGGGATCAAACCCAGACCCTGTGGTCTGTGGACAACTGCCGCCCTCAGTACTTACAAGCACTTAAATTGTAAGACAATGGGTTAAATCAGTACCAGTGGAACAACTCTGCCAATTGCAGCCGCCCTCTGTCCCTGGGTGAAAATGTTCTTTAAAACCTTTAACAATATCAGCTAATAGTTGTCTGTAGATATGGAGCCACATCTTTTTTATGACAAACTGAATAATTATGTTCCAGGATTCACTGTCTTTTAGCTCGGTTTTGTTCTCCAACATCTTTAAATCCTGCACTGTGTCCAGTATTTAGTGGCATTTTAGTAAGTGAACAGCTGGCTGCTGTAGCCAGAGATACACGGATAGGAGCAAATATTGTGAACCAGAAAAAAATGTTGTCCACAAAACTAAAACAATAAACTGGAAGATTAAAATGCTCTGCAGAGCTGAGGGGAACTATTTAAATGACAATTGACTGCATGTCACTACTACTCTCCATTGTTAATATAAAATATTAATTAGAGACACTTTAGCTGAACCTTAAAGGTGCAGTTCATCCTAAAATAAAAAAAAAAAATAAAAAATGATTTAATCACATCAGCTGAAACAACAGTTTATATAGTTAGATAGTTTTGGGAGCGAACTGTTGATAGACTTATTTTAGACCCTGTGTTTCATTTCACATGAAGTGTTGTGCAAGACACTAAACAATTCATGTCAAAAGAATGAAGAACACGAAGATGCTCAGACATCTGGCCCTACTGAAATGTTTCACTTCACCATGTAAGTTGAAAATATATTGTGCATTTACTGACTTGCACTTTTAAATATTTCAAGTCCTGCAGTACTGTTGGTGTTTTAACGTTGCCTGTCGATGATCTCATGTAATATGATCAGAGACGCCCTAAAACACGTTACCAGGATAGATGACAGTGCCAATGATTTAATTAAATATTTGATTCAGAGTGCTGATGTAGCTATTAAATTAGTCATTGAAATGAAATCATGGCTTTGTTTATTCACGCAGCAGGACTTCCTGAAGTAATTGCAACGTAATGCACTGATATACAGTATGTTTCACGGAGGGCCGTGCTTCAGCAAGTTGCTTTATTAGAAATATTTACTCACAGCGAAATGTTATTACCTGTCGCCTATGTGCCAAACACAGATTAATTTGCTGATTAAAAAGACTTACCCTTAACCTTCAAACATGCGGGTAAAGGTTTTAGTTTTTAAGTGTTTTCCAGTAGTTTTTTTTTTTTTATCTTTTTTGTGTTCCGCATCGCATTTCTGGTAAAGACATTATTCTCATAATGAATGGTAGCTTAGGTTTGCTGTAATTTTGTTTCTACCTTGATCTAAAAGATACGACTCCTGACGTGCTAGTAAATATACTTCCCACCGTTTCATAGCGCCTCGTATCCACAGTAATGTGATGATTTTTATCAAACTGTTTCCACATTTTTTCTGATAGATTATAGCAGGAATGTTTTTATTGATTTGTTGTGGTGCGGACAAGCTATTTTAGGTAGTTGAAAGAAGTGATACCTGGAATAGATTTGACTATGTCATCAGATAAAGATGTAGTTGTTGGAGCGGTTCTGCAAGGGTACAGATGAAAACCCCGCTGCCACTGACTGATGTGTGGGGCTCTACTTCAGGCTGATATGTGCGGTGGTGAAAGGCTACAATGCAGGCTAAAATCTCATTGTATGGAAACATTCATTTTCAAGTCCTGACCACAGAGCTGGAGGGGGAAAAGCGATTTTTCCAGGCAGTGCCCTCCACTCCCTGTCTGTGCTGGAACAAGAGAGTTATAGGGGAAAACAAAGAGGGGTCCGTCTGCCTTCCTTTATGCAAAACCACAACGCTGGAGAGCCAACGCACCCTTCCAGTCAAATTGGTCTCATGTTTGACCGCAAACTGTGATCCGTACAAAATGTGCATTTGAGAGTTTTGCTAAATGAGGCTCGGTTTGGAGTCCTGCATGGGTTTGGACAACTCAGTGAATGCCTGTGTAAAGTTGGTTCATGAACTGGCAACAGGCCACAGTTGATAATCAGCCCAAAAATGTCATGAATGAGAGAACTGGTGAGTGACAGAGCTGAGGAGAGGGATCGACACAGTTTGTCCTCTGCTCTTTGCCTGTGTGAGCAGCAGTAAATCTCTTATGGTGGTGACAGCTGAACCAAAGAATTCATGGATTTAATTCTTGCTGGCAAGTCATCTGAACACATTACTCTACTGTACGCTTCATTGGCTAAGGATTCCTGGCTGGTAGTGGGAATGTGTCTTGCCATCCTTTGGGGAATAAACAATAATAAAAATGTATACCCTTATTAAAAAGACTTTCTCTGATAAGACTTTTTTCCAGCTGCTTTAAAAAAAGAAGCACAAATCCATATTTCAAATTCCAGGGCCTGAGAGGTTCTCGGTCCTGTGGTTGCAGATATTTTCTGTGCTCGCTGTACAAAAGGAGCCTCTAATGCCAGTGTAAACTTACCCCAAATGTTTATGGAAATAATTTCTCACCGGTTGTCTCAGTTTAACGCCTAATGTTTTGTATACACACATTCAGGCTTCTTTTATTAAACTCCAGGTATCAGTGGAGAGCCAACACAGAAACCCAGGTTCAAATCCCAGCAGTGATTTAACTGTGCAGGAGGATGACCTTCAGCACAACAAATTAATTATGCTGCCAATTATTCGAGGAGACCAACTATAGTGCTGCAGTCCCAAAGTGTTTCTATCCAAACCACAAGTCTTTAGCTCTGGTGCCATGACAAATAACAATATTAAACATTTTTCTAACCACATAGACTAAGAGGAATAGAGTGAAAACTTGGGAAATATGTTCATCTTTTTTTTTTTTGTTGGGAGTTAGACAAAACAACTTATAGGCAAGAGGCAAGAAAGTGAAGTGTATTTTCTTAAATGTTAGACTATTTAATATTTATAGACCTTCTCAGGGGCCTAAAATTTATTTTTGTGTGCTGCGTCATCTCATGTCAAGTCTGTGTGGAGACACAAGTTATGCAATGCTGGAGAAAACTGTATTTTGCTTGGTTTGCACAGGCACGAATGGATGGCATCTGGGAATATGGCAACCTTGGTGGAAATACGTCCATCTAGAACTGATTAGTTGATCAACAGAAAATTACTCAGCAGCTGTTTTAGGTCTTTAAGTCATTTTGACAAAAAATGCCCAAACACTACTTTTTTGTACTTTTCCATTTGCCAGTTAGCATTTGTATGTTGTGCAGAAATGCTTTCAGAAAAGGGCTGAGATGAATGGATGAAGCTTTCCTCCAAAACTTATCGCAGGTTAAAAACAAATTATTATTGCCAACATCATAATGAGGAAGTGTTTGGGTGTTTCATTGGAACTGTTCCACCCTCTCTGACTGTGTTTAAAGGCAAAAGAGAAATCATTACAAATTGCAATTGTTCTTTTGTCATACACGTCTACGTATAGCACTATACACAGATGCTGAAAAAGAGTTTTTATATTACCTGTGTGTTTATTGGTATTTGTGGATTATTTTTGCTGCTGCATTTTGTGATGACATTATTTAGAGAAGGGTTAAATGTCAAAAAAACGATCCGACTCCACATTACTGTGCAGTTCGGATTTGCATCAGGGATCAAGCAGTTGTTTGTTTTTAGTAAGGGTAGATCGCTGACGGACTCTTTGAGTCATTTGCGGTGTTTTTATGGCTCCTCTGCTCTCTAAAGCCCAAAACAGCATGATATCTGGATTGTCTTTCAAGTGGAAAAACACTCGCTCAGCCAGAAACGTGACAACCGTTTCCTGTTTGGCTAATTGTTGTAGCAATACTGTAAAGATTCACCATGTGAAATATTTCCCGCTCATCATAATTACAATAACATTTGATGCAATGGAACACTTGTACGGCTTTCCTATCAGTTGTGGCAGTCGTTAGGTCATAATTTTTCACAGATGCATGTAATTGTGAAATCTCTTACTTCCTGAAGTTCATCACTTCTTCCCATGGTTCTCTCTGTGCTTCTGTGCCGCTTAGTGTGGTATCAACCAGCAAGGGCAAGCAGTTAGTCTCTAACCCAATCAGTTGACACTTGTGCATATGTCTTCTCATGGCCAAGGACAAATAATGCTCAGATGTGCTCGTATACTCAAACTACGAGTTCAATCAAATCACATAGTTCATCACTGCAGCAAGCGAGTAACTCTATACACTCCCCTGATCTCACTTTGTGTTTGTCACTGAAATGAATCACAAGGCAGCTTTCTCTTGGGTGTTTTCATGAAAAAAATACCACACACTGTTTGATGTGTGATTAAATGAGAGATTAAGTTGAATCATTTGATCTGTTGTGCATCTGAGATCAGAGGGGTCTGAAATAATGTGGTACAGTTTTTGTGGCTGCTGTCATTACTGGAACTGTATGCTGCCTCATGTTCCACTGTCCCTCTTTTTCAGGTGCTGGGGAATCTGGCAAAAGCACAATTGTAAAGCAGATGAAGTAAGTTACAGCTTGCAACAAAGCCCCGATAAACAGTGCACGACATTTTATCAAACAACTACATCCTGTAAGAAATGTATTTAACTGTGGTTTTGATGAAAGACAGCCTCGCTCCTTCCCTTCCAGTTTCAGCTGCAGCCATATTGTTAGAGGTCAATAGTGAATGGAGAGCTAGTTTAACCTTTATGGAAAAGCGACAGAAACAGAGTAGGATCCTCATTTTGCTTTGCTCAGGCAAAAGAGGAAGCACCCTTTTTCATAACATGTTTAACAATGGACACTGAGGCCAGTTGTAGCCTGGCAGGACCTGAATAGACTCCCCCGGTTCCCACATTAGGCATGCTGCATGCTCACTGAAGCTCAAATTCCAGCACTAATCACAGTGTTACATGACTTTTTTTAAGTCCTTAATTTATCCCACATTTGTTAAAGCCATTGTTCACACTTTCAAATATTTTTCTACACTTTTAAAGACTGTTTGGATTTTGTTTGGGTGTCAGGATCATTCATGAGGATGGCTACTCAGAAGAGGAATGCAAGCAGTACAAAGTGGTGGTGTACAGCAACACCATCCAGTCCATCATGGCCATCATCAGGGCGATGGGCCGGTTAAAGATCGATTTTGGGGATGCTGTGCGTGCGGTAGGCTAGTAATTCTGTATTTTTAATGTCATGGTATGAATAACACAAGAAAACATTTTGTAGTGATAGTAACTGTCTTCATTTTCAGGATGATGCCCGCCAGCTGTTTGCACTAGCAAGCTCAGCAGAGGAAGGGGTAATGTCAGCAGAACTGACTTCTGTGATTCGCAGGCTGTGGAACGACAGCGGAGTTCAGGCGTGCTTCGATCGATCCCGAGAGTATCAGCTCAACGACTCAGCTGCATAGTACGAACTCACTTCTACATATGCTTAACGGAAAATTGAAAAAAGAGTCGTTTTAAAGACGACAACAAGGACCATCATCCATATCCATGATTTTACACTTTAAAGTGATTTTACAGATGTTGGGGGAGTACAACTGCACACGTGAAAATGTGTGAAACCTCCAGTCGAGTTGCACAACATCATAAACTGGGGCAGACTGTGGCGCAGTAGGTAGCACGATCGTCCATCAATCCTACGGTTGTTGGTTTTATCCCTGGCTCCTACAGTCACATGTTGAATTTTCCTTGAGCAAGACACTGAACCCCCACTTAGTTGCTCCCGGTGAGCGTTGGCCAGCTGCAAAGCAGCTCCCCCATCTGTGTGTGATTGAGTGTGAATGGGTAGATAAGAAGCAGTGTAAACCGCTTTGAGTACCAACAGGTAGAAAAGCGCTACGTAAGTGCAGACCGTTTACCATTTAAACCGCCATAAGTGAGTTAAGTTGAGTTAAGTTGAGTCAGAGTGAATTGGGTTTGAAAACAAAGGAGTCTGGGGGTGGGGGCAGAGGAAGGAGTGACACACGTGAATCTCTTAATGGGAGCCTGATTGAATCCTTTTGAGAGCTGAGATCATTTCACCTAATTCTAATTGGTTTTTTGAAGATTTTCAATTGATTACATTTTCTTCATGCTTCATACTTTTACTTAATTAAATAGCTCAGTGAAAGTATCACTGAAAGAGTGAAGCTGGCCATGTACAGGAATGTCTGAAACTGCATCATCCTGCTTCCAGCTTTTACTCTTCAATTGGCACGAAACACTTGTAATTTTGTCTTGCTCACCACGAGGAGGGTGACAACTTTCAATAATTGTAGTAATCCTCTGCTGTGGCTGTAACATTTCGACTGAAACATAAAGGGAGGCAAGATGTATCATGTTCTTCTAGGTCCTGTGTCAGCTTGTTGTGCAGCTTATTGCATTCCTGAAAACGAGAAACATGAAGGAGAAATGTTTCTCTCAAGTTACAGCTGTTTAGATATAACTGCATTTGTTTTCATTTCATTGTGCTGGTCAACCACTGAATGAAACCGCCTGATTAAGTGAAAAATGCAAACAATATGGTTTGAGCCAAAAACCAGTCCGCTCTCCTATTACCAGCGGATAAAGGTTTTCTGTTGTTGTATATATATCAGACTTGTCCTGAAAGAAATTGTGTGAAGGACATTTTTCTTGTTTTGAAAACAGCCAAGTTGCAATGGCTCACGGTGCACGTTGTCCCCGGACAAGAGGGACCAGTGGAGTTAGTCTGTTTCTACTCAGCCTACAAGCAGCAAGTGTTTAACATCTGCCAAAATACGAACCCTTATTTAGTATCATTCTGTGGAGTCCTCTGAGATCTCTCTGCAGAACTCCACTCAAAGGAATGAGTGTCAAAAACATTTTGTTGTTTCGCATTATTCTTTCTTGATTTTTCGTGCTATGAGTCTGGGAAAGTCTAGGCTGATTGTACCGTGTTGTGTCTGTACTACAGATATGATTTAATCTTCACACGCCTGTCTTTTCTGTGTCCCAGCTACCTGAATGACTTGGACAGGATCTGCGAGCCGAGCTACGTCCCAACTCAGCAGGATGTCTTGCGGACACGTGTGAAAACCACTGGCATTGTGGAAACTCACTTCACCTTCAAAGATCTCTACTTCAAGTGAGTATATCTGTAATTTTCATGTTCACAAGGGGCCCTGGCCTTGGGTGAGCTGTTTGTGCCATAAAAAGAACTTATTAATCTTTACAGGCAGTCAGGGCCTGAGATACTTTTTGGTTAGCATCTACATTTTCCTCATTTTAGGCCTAGCACTGATTCCCATTGATTGATAGTGTCTGGATGATCCAAAGAGGTCAAATGGTGCAAGATTTTTCTTAGTGTTTATAACTTTTTTCTTTAACTTTTCTTAAGTATGAGAAAAGTATTTGATGTTTGTTTAGTTTTTGTGAACTACTGGATAGCTTTACTTCATAGCATACAAATGCGCAGTTTTGTTTTGCTCATGATAATCAGTTATAGATAATTATAGACACTTCGTGAGAAATAACGTTAAAGTAACTGAGTCATCATTGTAAAAACAGGAACAGAGGCAAATCATATCATGTTACATGTGGTTTATCTCAGTTTGCTTCATACCATAACTATGTCCACATCCACGTTGGTGATTTTCCAGCTTGGAGGCCCTTTCTTTTTATCAAAAGTAGTCATAATGCTCCCCTCTTCATAGTGCATTATAATGATGTATTTTTGACTAATGCACCTTTATTTTGGCCACAGATGAATTGCCTAGTTAGCAGCACTTTTACTCATATTTTGCTGCTTTAAAACCCGGATTATTAAATCTCTTTCATAACCCACAAATGCTGCTGACTGGTATTCAGTCTAATACAGTATGATCCACTTTTGTGGCAGTTAATGTAATCACATCACTTCAGTTGTTTTTACATTATTTTTCAAGCTCCTGTACTTAGAAATATTGGTGAAACATTAACTGTAATAGCCTCCCTTGTCCGCCTTTGTAAACCTATAAAACTGCTCAGGATCTGGAAATGTGTAATCACTAGATTGAAGTAGGAGCACACAGTGTTCTTTCATTTCATTTCTGTGTCAGTTTACCAGCCTAGTATGGATTCAGTTTGCCTCTGAGGGCCTCAGGTGGAGACACAGGCAACAGACACAAACATGAGATTACAGAGTTAGGTCACCAGTATGACGTGTGTGTGTGTGTGTTTGTGTGTGTGTTTATGCTCTTGCCCTAGATTTAAAAGGACATTAATGTTATAAAACACTAAAATTAAAATGACATTTAAATTAAAACAGGCACATTCCCTGTGCATTTATTTATGCGGTTGCTGTGTCTCTGTGTGCGTCCTCAGAATGTTTGATGTCGGGGGTCAGCGCTCAGAAAGGAAGAAGTGGATTCATTGCTTCGAAGGAGTCACTGCTATTATTTTCTGTGTAGCGCTCAGTGACTATGACCTCGTCTTGGCTGAGGATGAGGAGATGGTAAATGATGGTTTTGGTAGACTGCCGTAACACATAGTTCCAAATGAATTCTGTGTTTTATATTGATATTTTTGACAGCAGACATTGACATGAAGAAAGGAGCAGGTGTTACTAATAACAATAAAGTTCTATTCGAAAAACCACCATAATCTGACAGGGAGCTAACTTTTATATAGGAGCCTGTAATTGTTGGCACTGACACTCCAGTGTTTTTTCCATGTATTTTCAGCCACTACAAGCTGTGTAAAAGGTTTTTATTAGTCTGTAGCATTTACAATACTGTATACGTGGCATTTTATTTGTCTGCTACACACAGCCTTTAGTCCAGGACAGGATAAGCATGTGTGTCATCCTGTCTTATTAAATCGGGCCCCTGAAACTAAACTAAAATCGGATTCATCCTCATCATTAACTTGATTTAACATGTCAACATGTCTTTAAATGGAAACGATTCTTAAGTAAGTTCACATCTGCTCTTTCCACAGAATCGGATGCACGAGAGCATGAAACTTTTCGACTCTATCTGCAACAACAAGTGGTTCACACTCACTTCCATCATCCTCTTCCTCAACAAGAAGGACCTGTTTGATGAGAAAATCAGCAGGAGTCCTCTCACTATCTGCTACCCTGAGTACACTGGTGAGACAAACTTCTGTCACTGTTAATAGGTTGATGTTTTTTCTGTTTGATTTATTTATCTATCTGCTATTTCTGAGCATTGACTTCCTGGAAATATGAAAGCATGTTCTTGATTTATTTTACAAAGGGTTCAGTTTCTGCAGCCAAAGCCACTTCGAAGTTGTGGTGTATGTTAAATAAGCTCAGATTTTGTGTATGCACTAACTAATGAGCTTTACCAACTGCATATTGTTTTAGTGTAGCTGTTTTATCACATGCAAACACCACATGCAGCACTAGGTGCAGCCTGCCACACCAGCTGGTCAGAGATTTTCATTATTTCACCCAGTTTATTTAACCTAGAGGTGCTAAAAGATTGTTTCATATGTATTCACCAGCTTGTTTTTATACCATCTTTTCTGTAGGTGGGCAGGCATATGAGGAGGCAGCAGCTTATATCCAGTGTCAGTTTGAAGACTTAAATAAACGAAAGGACACCAAGGAGATTTACACCCACTTCACCTGTGCCACCGACACCAAGAATGTGCAGTTTGTGTTTGATGCTGTCACCGACGTCATCATCAAGATCAACCTGAGGGAGATTGGGCTCTACTAAAGCTTCAGGCCCTGCAGGTCAGCGTGTTCAGTAGTGATGCCAGCTTATGATAGCATGCAAATGTTAGTCTTTTTTGAGCTACCAGGCCTTAGGCAGGCATCAGGCAGCCTAATGTAAATGTGTGGGTAAAGGTTCCAGGTAGCTTCCAGCTCAACCTGGGATAATTAGTATAGACATGAAACAACCTGAACAGCCACACAGAGAATAAATGCAGTTATCGCTATATTGTGAGGAAGAAACTAGTATAATTTATCGTTACCTTCAGCATTTTATTGGAAATATTTATAGTTTAAGTTCTTACAAAATGATGCTGTGTTCAAGGTGATGATGGGCTCTGATGAAGGTTTTTTTTTTTATCCCTGCAGGTGCCAGGTAAAGGATCAGGACTTGAAGGCTGGTATGCTTTGTCTGCAGAGGGCAAATTGGAAAGTAGGTTTTACCAAGGGACTGACTGAAGGCAATGCTGCATGCAGGAACTAAATCCATAAATTGCGATTGATACTGCGATCACTTTTGTATTAATATATTTTAAGATGCAGAGCATACTCAGAGGAAGTAATAAGAGAGGAAGACTTACAAAATGATCACTGTGAGTTCATGTTGAGTCCTGTAAGACATTTCTATTAATGAGGGGCTGGCAGGTAAAGCCCCTCTGAAATTAAAGTTTGTTTTTGTTGTGAAAGGACCAAAACAGACTTTCTGTTTCCCCGCTTCATCACTACATTATACAGTTTCACAGGTGATATGTAAATTCTTTTCACTTTTTTGTGTTGCACCTCCTCTTAGCTGTAAGTCTGTATCGCATTACTTTCACCGAATATGCATTTGTTATATTTTATTGTAGGTTGCTGTATTGTAATGTTTCCACTTTTTGGATGTGTGGATATACTTTTAAAGTATAAAAGTACTTTTGCTGCTTTTGCTGTATATAATGTAATCTATTAGGTCTGAGATTAATGAGCAAGAATTTATTCAATTCAGAAGCAACATTGTCATCTACATATTAATTAAGTAGACAAATTTGAAGTGAACAGTAGTTTTTATACTTGAGTCACTGCAAATCATTTTGTGAAGGACAATCTGCATTGTAACATTTTTCCCCATTTAAATATATGACTAATATCATTCACCTTTTGTTATAGTAAATTATAATCCAGTGGAAACAGCAAATAAAAACACTCACTACAACATAATAAGTGGAATAGTTAGTTGTAGTCAGCAGCTGTATTTGTGTTATTTGGCTTTAGCACTTGCCTGATATTAAGGAAGTCTGTTGCTGAATACACACAGTTGTACTTTGAAAAACTGCCCACTAAGTGTAGCGTACTGTGGTAAACCTCATGTTGGGTTAAATTAACCACTTTTTTCTACAGACGAGTCCTGGTAGCCAGTTTTGCTTGATTTTATAATTTAAATGTAGAGCTCAATTTTAAGTTTATGCAGTTATATTGGTTTATTTTAAAGTCATTAAACAATGACGCAAAGCTGTTTGACTGTTGGCATTTTATAAAGATTAAAGCAATACTAAAGCAACGTCTTATAACATGCAACACCATTCAGATGATTTATAAAATGCTACACACCTAAGCTGTGCAGTCAATGGAGGTCATGCAAATTAAAAATAGTATTTTTAGACTTTAGTGACACATCTGGATGCATTAGCCAAAGGCCCAGTGTGTTCCAGCTGTGGCACACACCACTGCTTACAAATATGTCCTTATTTTCTTACCTTGCATATTATATGTTATCTCTAAGGTACGCCATCTTTGGAAGGAGGTTTATTAATTATGTGTGACTCCAAAATCAAATCAAATTATAATGTGTAACTGTAAACAATACAAATGCAAGGATCAATTTCTATTTTTGAAAAGATAATCAATTGCCATCAATTTATGACTTCATATGACTACAATCCCATATACATTGGCTTCTATTGTATACAAAACCTCTTTAAAAACAACTCACAAATGTCTAACTCTGTTTTTGAAAAAGGCTAAATAAATTCCCCAATCTGCTATATTCTGTAGTTTTTATCAAATATGAGTAAAACAGTACTAAAAACAGTTTTTCTGCAGATTTGTTAAGCTGAGTATGAGCGGCTGTAGGACAGTGTATATACGAGTGATTCAAAATAAACTACAGCGCCAATGAATTGGAACTTATGATGAAGTCACTGAGTGTAATTCATTAATATGTTTTTAATAGGACAACAGTTGGGTTTTGTGGCACTGAGGAACTGGCAAATGAGGCTTTACTCTATAAAATTATTGGTTTTTTTTTTTTCTTCAGGTGAGTTTTTGGCAATATTTAAAATATAGATTGAGATCATTATATTGAAAAAGAAGAAGGGTGTTGTTACAAAGCAGAGATTTAACAGAATGATACTTGACTTTCAGGAAATATCTATTGTATTTTCTCCTACACACTTACATTGGAACACAGCAACACAAATCTTTAAATATGACTCTAAAATAAGCGCCACTGCTCGCTTGGTTTATACTGTTTTGTCCTTGCTTGCCTCATCAGACCCTATCACTTTGACTCTGCATAATCTTACATGAAATCTCAACTTGCAGATTAATTACCACTTTGATTAGTTTTGCTCTCTCTATAGATTTATTGTTAATGAACTTCCATATGCTGCCATTTCCCCTCTGACTAGAAGAGGGAACTTGTATAACAGCAGCTTTGTCCCCAACATGTAACAGCCTGAGGTGATTCATCAGTGTTGATGGCCCTGTTGTCCCGACCTGATAAACATTATTTGGTAAATGACTGTGTGATTCTGCAGCAAGGAAAGCAAAGACACTCAAGTGAAGTTGCATCTTTATTTCATGCCTCTACATTTCATAAGAAAGGACAAACTCATAAATTTTCATTCCCTTTGCATAATAAAGCAACATACCTCTAGTGTTTCCCTCTCTTTCATGTATTCCATATAGATTTATCTTTCAAAATATAATGAATTATCTACTCTTATGTACAGTTTCTCTACCGTGTTTGACCTTCTGAAATATATCACAATATGTTAAGTGAATTTAATACATTAACACTATTTAATTTAGATACATGTACATTTTGGTTTGCAATCTGGATATACTGCAAGCACTGGGAATATCTGAGATATTTGCTCAGCAATTTTTTCCAGTTAAAATATCGAGACCACAGAGACTACTTTACAAGTTTGCAGTGTTGCTATTCAAATATTTATATTTTTCCCCATTTAAAATTTGTATATTATCTTTACAGGTCTTTGTTTTAGTGATAAATATAACTCACGCCACAGGAGTTAAAAGGAAACAATGAGGACTGAATGAGCAACTATTTAATATTCAAACTGTCCAACCAACAGCTTCTGGTATTAGAGAAGTACTTTAGAAAATTTTTAAATATTGCAGAAAACTATATGTCCAAAAACAATGTTGTGACTTGATAGTTGTTTCAGTCCAGCTGGACATGCACTGCATTGTAGAGAAGTGCTGTTGGAGATGGTGATGTGCTAGGAGCCGTAAATGACAAGGACCAGGACTTGGCATGGAAGCAATGGCATGAACACAACAAACGGAGGCTTCCTCTGTTCTCCATCAGGACACTTCTCAGATAATACCAATACGTGTGGGGTTAAGGTAGGAAAGGAAGTTCTGCAACAAAGAAATAAAACCAATGTCAAACATGCTGAAATCAACGTATATCATACATAAATGTACATATGCAGGCACACACACATAAGTTGATATGTTCTGCCGCCTGCAAGATACTGCCTATAGTTACAAATGACTACAGAAATTGCTTTTTGCTCTTCTTTATCGTCCTCATCCTCGTGATTCCCAAAAGGTCTAAATTGCATATATGGTTTCAGTTTGAGTTCACTCATGTTGTGGCCAGATGTTGTTGCCTGGCAACACAGGGTGGTCAGATATGATTTGCTATTAGAGGGTTAAATTGAATTTCCAGGGGTCTGCCTCATCTGGACCCTATTACTTTGTATCAACAAAGTCGCTGGCAGTGATGTAACGTGGTACACTGCTCACCTCGTTTTACTCTGGAGCTGCTCAGAAAAGACCGCAGTCCTTAAGGTTTTCTTTGATGATGATGTCTGTCACGGCGTTGAACACAATCTCAACGTTCTTTGTGTCTGTGGCACAGGTCATGTGGCAGTAGATTTCTTTTACGCCCTTCTTCATGTTCAGGTCCAAAAACTGTGTCTTAATGTAGCCGCTGGCATCATCATACGTGTTGGGGCCTGAAACAAATTGAGAGTCGAAGACGGAAAGTTTCATAATCATCGACATTTATCAACTTAATCCTTTTACATACGCATCATTGTGTTGGTCCGATGATGTAATTTTAACATCATTACTTGCATCACATCATTTAATTAACACTTCATTTTTTGCAATTTTAATCTCAAGGTCCATGATGTAATCACCTAAGTCTTTGTCTTTTAATATGCCTGAGCTCTTTTAGTCAGTATGCCCTTGGTTATTATTTTTGTCTATGTGTGCATTTTTCTCAAATTTTGTCTTGCGCCTAATACTCTGGTTTCATATGATTCAGCGCCTGACTTGGCTCTATTTTCACCCTGAGAGATGTGCTTCCAGCCCCTAGATTGCGCAAACAAATGCACTTGGACACCAGTGAGTATTTCTGAACATCCTGAGGAATTAACAGTGTGCAGCAGGGAAGTTATAAACCAGTAGAACAGTGTCAGTTGGTCTTACCATCATAGTCTGGGAAACAAATACTCAGATGGACTTTCTTAATCTTCTCTTCAAAGAGATCCTTCTTGTTGAGGAAAAGCACGATGGAGGTCAGTGCAAAGAATCTGTGGTTGCAGATACTGTTGAATAGATGGAGAGACTCGTGCATTCGGTTCTGTGGAGGTCAGAATCAAACAGGGTGAGTTGCGAGTTGATGTGTTTCCTCAAATGCTTCATTATTAAAAAATGAACGTCCTCGCTCACCACTTCGTCGTCCTCTACGAGCACCATGTCGTACGCACTGAGAGCTCCACAGAAGATGATACAAGTCACACCCTCAAAACAATGAATCCACTTCTTTCTCTCTGACCTCTGGCCACCCACATCAAACATCCTTGTTTGAAACAGAAAGTCATCAGACCGCTTTAGGGTTTTAGTCAGTATTTGCTGGTGTCACGCTTTCGTTCATGACCCCCTTTGTTACTCACCGGAAGTGCAACTCCTTGCAGGAGAACTGCTCTTCGATGATACCGGTCGTTTTGACTCGAGATCGCAGCACGTCTTGCTCAGTGGGGAGGTAATCTGGCTTGCAGATTCTGTCCATTTCATTGAGGTAGCTGATGAAAAACAGGACAGCAATCAGGTTTCAGATAATAAATCTATTGGATCTTTAAACGTTATATGTGTCTCATTCATTTTCCATATACTTTATGCCCCTGTTTTGCACATGGACTCACTAGCCAGCGGAGTCGTTCAGTTGGTACTCAGCAGCTCTGTCGTAAGCAGCCTGCACACCTGAGTCCTTCCAGAGTTTCTGGATGACATCAGCCAGCTCAGGAGGCATTGTGCCTTCCTCGATGGAGTCTGCCAAGTTCTGCAGCTTCTGTGATTGCTCCTGTGGTTTAATACACACAGAACAAATATCCATCAGCATCAGTTCTTCTACTGTTTATATGGACAGGTTGTGTCAGTGAATGTTAACCTGAAAGTTAATCATGTGTGGTGTTAAATGCAATGCAAGACCTGTGCAGAGGGTGCGCCAAAATCAATGTTCAGCATCTCCATGCCTCTGATGATAGCCAGAGCAGACTGCACGATGTTGCCATAGATAATCGATCTAAACTGCAGTTGTTCCTCTTTCGTGTAACCACCTTGATGCAGAATTCTGTGTACACATAGAGGGAAAGGTGTTGTAATACAGGACAAAGCTCTGTGACACTAGTGTCCCTTATATATACACTTTCTGAGCCTTAATAAATTAAAATAGAATACAAAGAATAGAATATATGTTTGGACTCCCATGCTTGTAAAAAGTCTAGTTCACACAATGCACTGGACAGTGCTCACAGTGCCTCCCTGTGGTGTGTTCAGTCCCTCGCTCAGCTCGCAATGCCAGAGCGTAATTAACTGCACAAAACAAGTGCTGACAAATCAGAGTAAGCGGATGTTTGGCCTGTTGACCTTTTGCTAAAGGCTTCACAGAAAGGGAAAAGGACAGAGCTGGGGGAGCTTTGGCCTGCTGGCTGTATGCCTGACCAGTGAGATTAGATGAACTCTCAGCTGCTCTGTGATTTCTCAACACTAATGTGGTGTGGGTGACACAAAAACATCTTTTATCGCTAATTTTAGTACTTACTTCATTTGTTTTACAATGGTGCTTTTCCCTGACTCACCAGCACCTGGAAGAGAAGACAAATTTTATCACCAACACCATAAATACATTTTTTCTTTTTAAAATGTGACTCTGTGACTATAAGCAGCTAAATAATGTGCTTTGATTATGCAACAAATTTAAAGCAGTAGTCTGTCCTGAATAGAAAAAAATGTTGTTCATTTGACCTAAGGTGCTGTCAATCAGTGTGGATGTTTTCTTGATTTTCTTTTTCTGAGCTTCACCAAAAAAAATGTTGATTTGAAACACAACAATGTACTGTAGCTTGCATATGACATGAGCAAATATGTAAGAGATAGCAGCATGAAAATCATGGGATCATGAAGTTTTCAGTTTCACATGAAGTAAAATGATAGAAGGCTGTGCTAACAGGAACCAAATAATCTCCCTTCTGTGTTGCTAAACATTCTAATTATTGGCAAATAACACAAACTAACTGATTCATACAAGACTTACTCCTGATTTGAATACTTAAAGCCCTCACACGTGGTCTTACACAAATGTGTCATTAGAAATATGCAGAGTTATAAATGAATTTTTTAAAACATTTGTTTTTTTTAACATTTGTTTCTATAAACATTTGTATGTGTTTTTGACTTAAAATATACTTTTCAGGCCTTGGGAAGTAATGCAAATATTTCAAAATACAGTCTTTATAATAAAAGTTGAGCAAAAAACATTTTTCTTTAACCTGTAAACTACTCAGTTAATGCAGTGACATTAAACAAGGACTCTATTTTTCTTGTTCTGCTTTATTTTTTATTGCTCTGAGACTTAAAGATGTGAACATTTACAGGGTAGCTGAAATTTATTTATATGAAGGCCTGTCAAGAGTTGTTTTTATGATTTTTATCTCTTACTGGTTACCCGCACTTAGGGATGTAACTACTGACACTGGAAATCACGGTTACACGTAAAATGTAATATTTTTTGCTAATGATGATAGAATTTATGCTGCACTTTATGTGCTAGTTGGTGGATCAACAAAGACTTTGCCAAGTGGATCTGCACTAAACCAGTTAGTTAATCAGATTGACATATCGCCGCTGTGCTGTGATTCAGACCAAAGGCTTTGATCTTTTAAGCACTGATGTCCTTGCATTAGAATTGAAAAGTCACTGTTAATTTTAAGATTCAGCAAAGAAATTTTAAAATTTCATTCATGAACACATATACAAAATAATGCATTTGTTTCTGAATGTTTGCAGTTTTTGAGCAAACGTGCAATATTTGTATTGAGCATTGACATTAAACTGACATTAGAATGTATTACTTTTAATAAAATCCAATAAGGCACGTTATAATTTTAATGTTCTATACTGTAAACTGATTATTCTAAAGTCTTGGAATATTTTCCTCTGAGCTTTCAAAACATTTTAGATGTTTTCCTTGTCAGTTTTTCATTCTCCTGCTGTTTCTAACAAGCTAATATGGAGTTTTATTAAGAAACAAATCCTCTGCAGAGCCTGTAAATCTGAGGATTTTATGTCTTACATTTAGAATAACTGACAGCTGAACAGATGTGCAGGAGCATTTTAACACCACTTCAGATGCTTTATATCTATGATTTGAGAAATAAACAGCAAATACGTTCATAAACTAAATAAAACATTAATCATTAGCAGACAATTACAGGGTCCACCTTGCTAATGATCGGTAACATAGATGACCTTTCACCCTGAAGCATAGAAGAAGTTCAGTTGTATGCTTTTTAGGGTCAGTAAATGCTGAAACATACAGAAACATGGTTCCAAAACCCTGTTGTGTGTTTTAGCTCTACATTTTAACCATCACTCACACCTGTTGACTGACCACAAGGTTTCTGCTCTGCAAGACTGAACTGCCACGACAAAACGTCAAAAATATCATTCAGAATGCATTGAGTTTTTGGCAAGTTTTTGAATAAAACCTTTTGATTTGAGCAGTCTGAGACAACTAGGAAGACTTGGTGCAACAAGACTATTCACTTGTCCACTTACCAAGCAGTAATAGCTTGACAGTTTTAGAGTCCTTATCAGCATCTTCTTGGAGTTGTTTTTCCAACTCCTTGGACTTTTTGTCCTCGGCACTTGCTCCTGCACCCATGCTTTCTTCCTCCAGGTCCTCAAGGTCCTCAAGGATGGAAATTTTGACAGTCCTCTGTGAGCAGCTGTAGAGAACGTGGGTACAGCACTAATCGTGCTGAAAGGCGATTTCTGAGCGGAAGGGGATTGGGGGAGGTGCTTCAGTGTTCCTGACTTCGATGGCCTCTTTCTATTAGATTTTCAGTCGTTACCCTCTCAAGGATCAAATCAATTGAGCTGCTCTGTCGCGCAGAGGTCCACCCTTTAATTCCTTCTGCCTAAACCCCTGACTTAGGAGGTGCTTCTTCCTGATTGGCCAATCAATCCAATTAGTCTAATAAGGGCAATAGTGAATGATTTTTAAAAAAGCAGAAAATGAACGCACTCAAACTCTTGGCCACATTATGATATCAATAGTTTTCCCATCTGTAATTAAATGATCTGATTTAGGTGTGTATATAGTGCACAAATACATAAGATGCATCGACATGATTTGTGTATGTCTGTGTTTGTTCAGGGGACATTCACCATCATTTATTACATGCATGTGGAGAACAATTCAAACTTTATTTTTGTCAGAACATATCTTACAGGATACTGTAGGTGTCAAGCTTTGTCATGTACATAAAGTTGGCATATATTATTTTATTTTGGTATCAGTTTTTAAAGATTGCAACGTGACAAAAATCTGTTCAGAAGTAAAACATTGTCCATTTAAATACATGTTTGGCTTGGAGAGGTTTCTAGTCTCATTCAGCTGTAATAGACTGAGTTGGTCTCTTGATTTCATTGTTGGTCACATGGATGAAGCAGGGAGGAAGGCATTAACGTCTCATAACCTTCTTATAGTTAAGACGTTAAAATCCCAGGTGGTGTGGTTCCTGCTAAATAAAGAAACTATCATTGCACTGACCTCCGAGTGCTTCTCAGCTTCCATTACCTGTATCAATTTGAATGGGAATATCACATATGTCACAATTTCATAGTGTCTTTTCTGCCCCTCAGAAAAGTCATTTTAGTACAGTAGAGTGTGTTGTCAGGCTTTAAGCGGCTGATCTATGGACCTGTCAGCCCTCTGAGGTTGATCGGTGGAGGTCAGTGGGTCTTGCCATTAGGGCTGTTACATTCCCGCCCATCATGTTGCAGGACTTAAAGTGAGATAATGTATTTGAGGTTTCTAAATCAGCCAGATGACAAAGAAGCTGCTATCATCCTCTAAGATGTGTCAGAAGCCAGCAGGGTGTAATAATTGTCTAGTATGGTAACATTTTGAATAATGTTTAGCTCTAGTTCACGTCTTTTAACATTTGATATCAGTAAAGGTTAAGATAAGAGCAAAGATCAAACTCTAAAATACCAATGTGTGGTTACATTTAAAGGTTCAAATTAAACTCACCTTGAAAATAGGACTTGAAATAATAATACTCATGATGCTCTATTAATACTATTATTTGTATATATTTCTTCACTGACACTAGTGAGGTCAGTGGTGTATGCATTATAAAAATAAGCGATTTTAATCAGGCCAACACTTCTTTGTGGTGACATTTATGGTGACATTGTGTTGATATTATGTTAAATACTTTGTGCTGCACTCTCCATGAAGCCTTTTTCACAAATAAAACCCTAAAAGGGCTGGTAAAATCTAATGTGATTAATTTAATCTTTTTGTTTGTGTGTTTGTTTGTTTGTTTCTGGTCTTTTTTAAAGGTTGCCTAAATTTGCCATGTGTTAATAACTTTCTCTGTGGGTTTATTGCTGGAGCAGATTTAACAGAAGTTAGGTCAGACAGACAGTCCAAGATCCAGTTTAGTGACGTCACGATGAAATAGGCTCAGCTGGGAGCTAAAGGACTGACCGACTGGGATCTCTGGAAAAGAAAAAGTATGACAAGGGCAAGGTGGCAAGAATGGAAAAATATATTTCAGAAGGCCACATCTTTAATCTGTGCATTATTATCAGACTGAAGACACGTTTGGTCTGCAGCTAAAACCAATTAAACCGCAAACTGCAACATCCAACCAACTGTGTACAGAAAAATAAAGCCTACGGTCATAAACCAGACATAAACATAACTTTTTAAGGTGTTCATTTTTCCTTTCTCACCGCACCACTTCTCAGCACCATGTCACAGTCCAGTTCTTTCCTGACATACTGAGCATTACCCTCACATCACTCTGCCTAAGCATGTAGTCCTAATTGCTTGGGGCAGGGTGCTTGAGGCCTAAATCCTCAAACGCTTCCAAGCAGGCTAATCACAGGAGCACATCTAGTGATGGCGGCCAATCCCATTAGGTGGTGGATCACATAGCCCTGCTTTGTAGTCAGTCCCTGTGTCTCTGATCTGTTGATGAGATTACCCACAGAGCCTCAGATCAACCCGAGAGGCAGGGGCTTAAAACATCATCTTTGGAGAGCAGAACCAAACGTGTAGGTTTGGTTTTACAAACAAGTATTTTGTCTCAGTCATTTGGTGCAAAAACATTTGACATTATTCAAAATGAGAGAAAGAGACCAAAAAAGACAATAAATCATAACTACAGACAGTACACAGGTATGTTCTCGCGATTTGCTTGTAAGAAAGAGAAACACTTTGTGAGCTGGGTTTGTGGTGCATCAGGCAGTCTGTGGTTCAAGTGGAGTGCATCCGCTTGACGGTGGAGAGTCTTTCAGAAAGATTTTGCTTATCATGAGAGGAGTCTGCAACCATTTCTTCTGCATCCTTCAGGGTCCTGGACCCGTGCAGGTCCTGGACTAATGGCAGACTGCAGCCAATCACCCTCTCAGCTGATACTCTGCAGCCTGCTCTTGCACTTGGCAATGGAAGAAGGCAGTTAACCAGACGTTGCTCGTCTCAGCAGATGGGCCATAAGACAAAGATGGTAAGGGACAGGACATGTGTCAATTACCTAGGGTTACTGTAAGCCATTTCTCAAGGCAAAAAGTGCAAGAATCATTCCAAAGATTCCAAATTTTATATTTGGCGCTGCAGTCAGGTTGGAATGTAGAACAGTGTAGGTGTCAGTGTCATTGAAATGCTGAACCTCAATGCTACCATATTTACGTTTGCTGTCACATTTACACAAAGAGTTTCTGTTACTTTTGGTTAATGTATCTATCCATGTCACTGCTATTAACTCATATATAAAGATCTGGATAATTATTATGTCTGTAAAAATAAACATAAACATATTTTTTTTATTTTCAAAGCAATGTATATTTTTTTATCTGCTAACATAGGTGAAATATTATTAAAAGTATTTACTTTAAAAACTGTGTCATGATCACTAACATTGCACCTTCTAAATCTCAAGTCGTTGATTCTTCCTGGTTTCATTTTCTTGCTGTTCTTTTAAGTTTCTCCGACAACTTAAAAACATCTCAATCAGATTTCTGTGTCATGTGTTGGATTGGCATCCTGCGCAGGGTGTTTCCCTGCACATTGCATGCTGGGAAACTCAGTAATTCTCTCCTAATCCTCTCGTCAATGGCTGCTTGCATTGATGTGCACTTGCCATCAGAGGAAGCTGGGCGTGTGTTCCAGGTCAACATATATTTTCCTGCAGCTGAAGTGGGATTAGCCACAGACAGATTAACTTTAGAGTAATAGTGAAGTCGGAGCAGACACGAATGGACTTGTGTGCTCCGACACAAGGAAAGGAGATTTTATCCATGGACAAAGCAGACTCCTGGGTTTAGATCATCGGTTCAGTCATGCATTACTTTCTAAAACATCATCAATTTATCTTCCCTTTAGTGTGAGCTGCGTGAAGCTACAGTTAAAATCAGAGCACCTCTTCTGTTCACCCACACATCTCCATCTGCTCGAAAATCTCCTCAGGGAGAAGATATCAGTGTCTCTTCCCAAACATTGTTCACTACATGATTACTTTGGACCAATTCAATCTCACTGACGCTGCTTTTCATTTAAAATGCATAATCAAACACACCTGTGCCTTCTGAACGTGTGCTTCTCAATGAGATCTGACCTTTTGTACAAGGAAATTTTGATCAGTGCTGCAAAGCCTGATGTCTGCACAAAATATGTCATAACTTCTCACGTATTAGTGGACGCCAAATATGTTTAGTGCTGTCTGTTATTCTATATTTAAAGCTAGTGGTGTCTGGAGCTGCTGCTGCAGTGCTAGTGAGCAGAGCGACTGCAGCATCATGTTGTTGTGCTATACTGATTCCAGAACTGCCACGAGAGGGAGCTGGGATCACAGTGCAGACACCTCTGCTGCAGTGATCGCATCAGGTGCCAGCCTTGTTTTTTCACAGTTTGCAGCCAGATGAAGTGGGAAAGGGCAAATTTTACATATGTATTTGTGTGGTCTTAATGTTTCATCAAGTATAACAGGAGTAAATGCAGTTTACAGCTTTATGACATTTAGGATATTACCATTTGTCCAATCATCTGCATTTTCTGATCCTTTCCTGCACTAACCTCATCTAAATCCCTCCTAATTTTTATAAAGTCATTTAAAATGTCAAGCAAATATACTTTTGTATTGATTGATTTGTTTTGCTTTTGTTCTTTCCTTTTATTCTCTCTCCTTTTATTTCCAAGAGCACATAGCACTGCACTGCAGGCTGCTCTGTCACACTAATGAGTGGAATAAGCTATTGTCACAATGAGCTATTGATCAAAAGAATGCAGTGTCGCACAAGAGTTGTTCACGTTGAGCATTTCCAATAGGGTGAGTGTAAGATATAAAAAATATGATGAACTAATAAAAAGGTGAATACAAAAGGGAAACTAAATGATCTGCGCATACATAGTGGTTTTCACTACACTTCCTAATGCCACCAGGAGCATCTTAGGGCTCACTGTTGGAGGGTGGATGACGGCTCTACCTCCTGAGCCATTGCCACCATAAAAATCATACACTAGTGACTGTCAAGTAAAATTATTTTGATTATACTGTGCATTGAAAACAATTAGAGCCTAAATGAATGTTTTATTCAAAAACAACAAGCTCTATGGTTCGAGCTTTTCAAGTGATGCTTTCACCCGACTTTATGGTCCTTTTATAGTAACCTTAATAACAGTAATAATAAATTCATAGCAATAGTACTAGTAAACTGTACTGTAGTAAAATTTTATTATTTTTGCGGTTATTTTTGCATTTTCTGACAGAGATCAAACAATAAATGCCTAATAAAGATTATCACTAGTTGCACAGCTTCAAAATAAAACATACTACATGTAAAACTAAAGAATATGCAAAATATTGCACTTATTTGCAAAGAAATTTGAATTTATAGCTGTGTCTGCTACAGTGATTATATGGGTTTTTTGTTTTTGTTTGTTTTGTTGGTTACAAGGTTGTTTTTGTGTTGTGAATATGTGTTGATGGTTAAATAGTAAAAATCATTTACTACATTTACCAACTACAGTTATGTTCTAAATATGCCATTTTTCTTAGTGAAAATATGTTTCTGTGGCAATTATATACTTTACATAGCAGTCAGAATTATACTTGCTATATGTTTTTTAAATTTTGGTATTTCACAATATCTAAACCCTTATTACTCCAAATCAAAATTCTTTGAGAATTTATATATATTAGACACACGCAATGTCATTGTCCGTTCTAGGACTGATGACGTCAATCTGCCAGTCGCAATGCTCTCTGTCATTCCATTCATTTACAATTAATTTATCAATAAAAAGTTATAATTTTTTATTAACTTTTAGCTGGTTAATACATCACTTTTTATTTTTTTCAGAAAACTGGATTGCTGGATTGTTTCATTAAGTTTTTAATGAAAACTTATATCTTAACTTTTTGTCATATCACTGTCACATCCAAGAACCACTCGCTTATTACATAATTTCCACTATGTCAAAGCGGCACAATATTTTAGCTAAATGCGAACATCAGCTGCCAATAATGATATGCTGGTGATTAACCAGCATACCAAACACAGAGTATAGCTGACGGTGATGAGGATGTAATTTTTCAGGTGTCATAAATTTAAGTGTTGTACTAATTTTCACTAAAGGGCATGAATGTTAAGGTCACGGTAGTGCCAGGAAAAAGGTTAAGTCATCATGTTTCATCCTCTAGAGACCACGAACGTCTGTACGACATAATTTAAGTTTACATCACAGACTATAATATTTGTATTATTATTTTATTACATAACTACCGTGAACGTTCATTTGTAGATCTACTTTAACCACAACTTTTCTCCCGACTGATTTGCCCACACGTCGAGTTGTGGTTGTCATGGCAACAGCAGAACTGTGGGCTGCTGCTGCTGTGTGTATGTCTGTGTGGGTGTGTGTGTCTGTGTGTGTGTGTGTGTGTGCAAGGCAGGGGGGAAGCCAAGCCTCTCCATCACGCCCCCAGCCTCCGTCAGCTCTGCAGCTCAGGCACGGGAGTCTTTCTGAGGGGGAGGGGCTTGTTTTGCTGCAGAGGGATGCTCTGCAGCCACACGCTGGACCAACCAGTCTGGAAATCCCTGCTCACAGGCACGTAGCCCACACACACACACACACACACACACATTTCTGCTGGTGCAGACAAACCCCCTCAAACCCCCAGCATCTGTGCTTACATCTCTTCCTTCCTCTCCTGCATGTCCTTCACCTCCTCTTTTCATCTCCTTTTTCCTCTCCTCATCTCTCACTTTGTAGATCTCCGGCGCTCCGTCCTCTGCACGTCTGACTCAGTCAGCTCTGTTGATCCCATCCGAATCAAGCCGAACTACAAGACCTGGTAACATGTCCTCCAACCTGCCCCCCGGGACTGCCACCGGTGCAAAAAGCAAGCCCCTCTCCCCATACAGGAAGCGGGGCAGCCTGCAGTACACCGCCAGCACAGGTGAGTTTGGGGGGCTATGGGGACGGTCTGAGTGTGCTGGTCCTGAACTGAGCGTGAACTGAGCCTGAGGTAGTAAAGCTCTAGACTGTGCATCTGTATATAATTTATGATTTCATGTAAGCTCAGATTTGGATCTATTTTTTTGTATTTTGATCTGTGATTATCTTAAAGGAGCCGTGACAGCCCACACTCACAAGAAAGAGACAGAGCGCTGTGCTTTCTCTTTGTGAGTTTTGGGAAATGCAAACCTGTTGATTAGACGATGCTCTCTGTGGAGGATTTCAGCATTTATACCCGCACTTTCCTGTCACTGTGGCAGCTCACATTTTTTTCTTTCAATCTTCTTTTTCAGACTTATTTTTGAACATGCATGTGTTCGCCATCATTGGCGTTATTTTGCAGAGTGATCAGACAATGCTAAGTGAAACGTAATGTTTTCAAGCTGTAAAATGTTGCATACTAATTTGAATATGCATTATTTTATATTTGATTCTTAAAGGATTACATCCTCCTCTGTGAGCTGATAACCTTTTTGTATTTGACACCAAGTCAAAACATGTTGCATAAGTTGATATAGGCAAGCTTAAGCAAAGAAAATCCCTTTTTTCTTCTTATTGTAGAAGCAGTGTGTTGCTTAAATAAATGTGATGATGGTGTTTTCATGGTTGTTGCCTGGAGATAATATGTAGGTTGGTACCTCAGGACTTGATCCCCTGCTGAATGAGAGGATTAGCTTTCCCTGTGATGTATGCACACGCTGCCTGACCCTTTCATCCAAACACAAAGAGTGTAGAATGACCATATGACCAAGTATCGGCCATTTAAACCCTGGCTGTTCATTCAGAATCGTCTTTCGACCTAAACACATTTTCTCTGAATCATAAAACAAAACCTATTTTTTTTTACAGTAATATTGTGCATATAGTGATTCATGCCCATGTGTCTGTATCATGTCACACGACAAGAAACAACAACAAAAAAAAACTGTGCCAATGTGGTGACATAATTGCAGTTGTTCCCACTGCTGCTTCTTGCTTTCAAGACATGAATATTAATATCCTGACACAAGACTGAACAATTCCTGTATTGTTGTCAAGAAGTAGATGTTTTTGTGTTGGAAGCAGGTGTTGTAATCACCCTCTATTCTTGTATTTAAAAAAAATTAAATTACATAACACAGCCTATATAAAATATGCTGTATCTTTAAAATCTCCTACAATGGGGCACAACAGCGAATGTGATGTTACAAGGTAGATTCATGTTTAACTCTACAATAGATGGCTGATAGCTGGAGATCTGAGTGTTTCACTAACGCCCTCTAATCAAGATGCAACCTGTGATTACACTCATTTACAGCTTCTAGCTGACGGTGGTTATTACTAAAATTGCTCTGGAGTCTCAGACTGAGAGCATAAAATCGTTGCTGGGATATTACGAGCCCGTCTTGGCTTTTGTATTCCACAAAGACAGATTTTCTCTTTTTGTGTTCTGAAGCCTCCTGGGTTTGATTTAGAAAGTCTCTGCAGAAGCACATTTAGATAACGTTCACATTGGGCATTGTGAAAACATCAAGGGAACAATCTGAGCAAGCAAAGATGACATTAAGTGACTCATCTTCTTTTGTATTTTCAAAAGGGCACTCGTCCAGTTTGGCATATACAGTCTACATAAATCTCTGCAGAGAACACAGACTGCAGATAAACGATAATATGATTAGATTAGATAATATAATTTTCTTTTCATTAGGTCTCTTAAATTGACACTTGACAATGTGGAGGAGGTTTAGTGTATCTGGTTGTCTTGTTGGAAATACTGAACTTTCTCTGGAGACCAATAAACTCTCAGATCAGTTAGTGCAGAATAGAGGAATAGAAGTGAAAGGCTGCAGCACTAATCAGCACTAAATAAGTTTGAAGTACTGAAATTTTAACTTTCTTATTTTTTTCCTCCCAATACACCGCTGCATGTCATTTCAACAAACTTTTGCTCGTATGGTTACTGTGCGACGACCAGCGGTACAGTGTTGTCCATATTTAGCACACTATTGCAGGGAGTGCAAAGTGAACTCGGCAGAGAGCAGCTGTGGGTGAGTCACTTCTCTGGCTGAGAAAAAGGTAGTTCTCAGATTAGAGCACCACCCACTCACCAGTTAGCCTATTCTGTGTTTCATGCTGTTTTGCACTTGCTAAACCACTTAAATGTGAAGAACTCAGATGTGAAGAACTTTATGTAGCACTACTACAGATTTCTGCTTTGTGATGCAGGTATTTTTCATTATCATCAATATCCAGACAAAATTACATAGTATTATCTGAGAAAAGTGCTATGAATGCAAAAGGAAAGTAATTGCACATTGTACGATCAGAATGTATTTTATTATGCAATCAAACAAAGAATGTGTCTTAGTGTTAGCTTCTCGAATGCAGCATTAGCAGAACGAAGTATGAATAAATATAAATTGTAAATGAATCAAAGAAAAGGCTAAATAGACACTGTGATTAGAATTTAAAGGCGTAAAAAGTAAGAACTGAAGTTACATGAAGTTAGAGGTGAAATATTATATTTAAAAATGTAGACGCCATATGGAGTATACAAGAGGATATAATTAGCAGCCAGTGATTGTGTAATATAAAAAGGAATGTGTAGGATGTAAACATGAAACACTGTGTTTAAAGTGACCAATTATATTTTATATTATTAGATTTAAAAGTATGCATTTGTGCATATAAATTTTATTAAGCTGTTTTGAATAATTTCACTTTAGCCGTTCTGATTCAAATTATTTCATATATCCCGTCATATGACGTACATCTACAATACAGCATGTTACTCATGTGAAACAACATCTGGCCCATTAGTTCCCACTTTAGTTCTCTGGTTATATCTTTGTTGTTTTGTTACATCAAATATACAACATACTCTTACATCATGCGATAGGGAGATTTTTGCTTTTTTAAAACCTTCTAAACGCAAGATGTAAACAGTTAGTTGAGGGTTTCATATCACACATACTGTATATTACATATAATACACAACACTGTTAAAAAGAAATGAAAGTGAAAGTTTAAGAATGGCTGTTATAGACCAACTGCATGTTAATGCATCAATCAATCAAACAATCAATGAATTTCTGGCTTTAGGGTGAAATTTTAGTTCTCACGCTATGATGAGGTCATGTTTTTTGGTGTGTGATGCCGTGTTCAACCATCAGAGGGAGCTTGGTTTGAATATTTGCAGCCATGTTGCTAAATCAGTAAACAGCAGTCTTATTTACTGTGATCCTCTCGGAGCCAGAACAATTTCATTAGGCCTCTGAAAAGCAATTTTGGCTCTGAGCGCCTCAATTTAACCTTGAGTGGCAGACCAGTAATATGCTTGTAGTCAGATTGCATTGACCTTAAGCGGTGCTCTGGGTTTTTGGTGTCCAGTCAGTCAGCTCTTTGTGAAACTGGACCACCCAAGTAAAAGCCTGAAACAAGGGGAGGAATATTTTTATGTGCAGTATGTGATGTACGTTTGCGTTTGCACCGTTGCTCATACAGTTCTCTACTGTGATGTAAGACTGTATAATTGTTGTATGGAGTTGTATGGAAGTTCTCAGGGTTACTTGGATGCTCAGTATTCATGCTGATCCAAAATATGTGTTTGAAGGATGTAAGATTGCAATATTATGTGGGTTTCTTTTTGTTAACAATCAAATGAAAAGATGAAAACCAACAATAAATTTATCCTATTGTCTTTTTGAAGCCAAAACCTGAACTACTGTATACGGTATGTGAACAAATGCCATTAAAGATATATTATATATTATTAAAATGATGATGTATTTTTTATACTCTAGACAGAAAGTACAATTGGTAATGCTCAAGCCGAGAGTCTAATACAACAGTGTAACAAAAAACATTAGAACTGTAAATATTCACACGTGCAGTCCTACTGTTGCACATTTTCATCACATCACATCACTTCACCCATGACTTCCAAATACACCATTTACTTCTGATTGAATAAAATCAGCTGAAAACTACCTGCTTATGGAATTACTCAACAATTTTAATCTGTTAATTTTTAAACAGATTATTACATTAGTGACCCGTTTAAAGATATACAGCTTTAATACATGTTAGGGCCAATGCAGACTGCTTATTCAGTTTAAAGTTTCAGCTTACAACAACTCCAATAAATACAGCAAGTTGAACTCTGACAGTATTGAGCAAGTGAAGATAAGGTGGAGAGTGAAAACGTCTTGTACAAACTGACACTTTGAGCTAAAGTAGTTTAACTTGGTTGCACATAAATAGAATTAAGTATTAACAGCAGATTCAGTCAGCATTATGTTTGTCTGTAAGGCTCTTGAAAAACAATTAGTCTTGACCTAATTAAAATGTTGATAAATGTCTCATTGTCTTCTTTTATGCCTATTTTAGCAAACATAAAACTTGTCAAGCTAAAGCTGACAAAAATCAGGGGTAAAGTGCAGCCCTGTATAATCTCATCTCATCTCAGTGAAATGAGCCATTGTAACGTTCACGTTTTCCAACACATTTTGACAGTCCAAGCACGCAGTTGTTATCCAAAGCAAATTTACATTCAGTTCAAAAATATAATGAGAGGACAGACGTGACTGCCGAGAGTGCAGCACACTGCAGATACACCGAAGGATTTCACAAGCATTTATCACCCTGTGTCATGAAATTGCATCAGTTCATTGAGTTACAGATGTTTCATTTCCCACACACACACACCATGTTTGTGGGCTGGGAAAGCATGTTCCTGCAACCTCAACGGGGCAACTCACTGGCCCTTTAATTTAATTCATGTGAGAGGAGATGGAGGCAGGCTTCTCTCTCAAACTGCTGCTATTCAGCTGGCAAAACAAAGACCACAACATCTCAAACCTCACTGCTGAGACAGCACCATTTTTTCACAGAAACACACACACACACACACACACAGATGACACAAACATCCTCAGCGCATGGGTCCCCTCAGCAAAACACAGCATGTAGGATCACGTAGGATAGAGAGGGGTGCTGCTGGACAAACTCACAGCAGGAACACCCACATGCATCGGTGATGTATGTCGCCTCCCCCCCCGCCTGCTCTCCCTCCTGTGGTACGATCCAGATAGATGTCAGAGGCATTTAAATGAGGAGGATCAGCTCCAGAGGCAGTTAGAGCACGACAGCTGGCCCGAACCAGGAGGCAGACAGAGCAGAGGGGGGTCACACACTGGGATGTGAGGGGGGAGTTCATGGATCTGCTGGACCAGCTCTTTGTATGTATGACAGGGACAGATTAAGGAAACAGAGGAGATGACTGTTGGAGTGTGTGACTGTTGATATGAAAGCGTTTTTTTTTTTTTTTTTTTACAGTTTTGTCATTTGACTTGAGTGTTTGAAGTGTTTCTTTCTTGTTTCTCTCCATCCCTCCTTCAACCCATTTTGAAAGGACAGCAGACGCCATCCTGGGCCATTTGCTGTTTGGCATGCTCCATCTCCCTGCCAGGACAGTCTCTCTCTCCCTCTGTCTGTCTCTCTCTCCTCTCTCGGCCCTGCTAGCTGCCGGTTAACGCAGGCTCTGAGGAGACAGGTACGCTCCACTACCCTCATCCTGTGCAAAAAGCACAAACAACCCTTTAACTATGCCCCCTTTTTTCCTTTCCCTCTTTCACACTCACTGCCACTCTCCTCTGCCTGTCCCTTGATGGTTTTGGGTTATAGCCCTGAGCGGTGCTGTCTTTAGTGTGCTGATGAGAATGTGTGTCGATTGATTGTCCCATAAACGAGCATTGTCATGTCTTTGGAGGATGCTGCAAAGATGCAACTGTGCACGAAAAAGCAGAGCCGATTGATAAATTGTGCTCATGCACCTGCAACTGTTGGATCCGAGAGAAATGGTTGTTTTCAAAGCTGATGTGCAGTTAGCATTTATATCTTAAGTATTTTCTTTCTCTATGGTTCATGTGGCAAGAATGGAGGAATCCCAGGAAGGAAGTTTCTTGTAAAATACAAACATTGCCCTGCAGACATGCTGTTAATGCAGCTGCAGAGACTAAAGCAAAGATTTTGATTACACATCTCAAGGGACGTCAGCTGTATCATTCAGAGCGTGAGATGCAGAAGGAAGAAGGATCCTTTGGAGGAGCAGAGGAAATCCTGCTGCATTTTCTCTGCTGTCCATGTGTGTTTGTCATTTGGACAAGAGCCCCTGTCTGTTCATGATCAAGTCATTGTCAGATTTAGTTTGAGTTTTTTTAATTTTAGTTTTTCATTTCCCACACAGAGCACAGGAGAACTGATCTTTTATGTTATTTCTCATTTTATGTTTATTTGTAGAAACCAGACAACTATAGTATTCTGGCAATAAATGCTAATGTTAAAAACTGGTTATTCAAACTTATTATGAATAACTTAATAGCATGAAAAAAGTTAGAATTGAATGCCTGATGAAATTAATAATCTTGTGACTTTATTCCAGTTAAAAACTGGTTATTCAAACTTATTATTAATAACTTAATAGCATGAATAAAGTTAGAACTGAATGCCTGATGAAATTAATAATCTTGTGACTTTATTCTTGTAATGTAATTCTACAATTGTATACATAATTAATGCATGCACTGTATGGTCACAGTGTTTAAAAAGCATTTAGCATTTTAAAATGTGCTTTCATGTTCATGATGTTTTTGTTTTGGTATCAGTACTGAAACTATTAGTACTAGTACTGAAATTTTTAAAATGAACCCCCAGTTCCAGATAGTTCATATTTGTTGTTCCCCTGTGACCCTGCTTCCTGTGCAGCACTGACACATGTGACCTGTGAATTGAACTCTGAGATATTTGCCACAGAGACTGTGAGTCACAGGCATTTCGTGGGCTATAAACCAAATCTGAATAGTCAATGGGAACAGGTAAATGTTGGTTAATGATGCATGGCCTTCTTGGTGCCAGAAACACAGGGGAGGAAACAGAGACTAAAAGGGGCGAGCGGCACTTCTGAGGATTGTGTTCTGAAGTTCTTTTTCATGTAGGCAGGAAGTTTTATCCAAAGGCAAAAAATGACAAACAGCAACGCAGATGAAAATGTCTCTTCAGCCCCGACCTTTTGCTCCCCTCTGGCTCATAGGCTTTAGATGACTTCCCACTTGATATTTCACCCCAGGGGCCTTTTAAACAACATTATCTGAGTGAAGTTAAGACCCCGTACTTTCTGTTGCATGCATGCAGTTGAAATCCCTCAGTAAGCTGATACAACATGACCTTGTTCTCGTGCTCGGTGGCAATGTGGAACAATGACCTGTGCACGTTTGTGTTGCATCGTCTTCTTCTTCTCTATTAGACTTGACTGTCTGTGAATCTGTCTAACTTATCTTGCATCAAGCCTTCATGCTGCTTCCCTCCTGCTCTCATTAAATTAATAAAAGCTTCAGCTGATTAGATTATGTAGAATGTGTTCGAATGAAACATGGTTGACTATAATTTCTGAGTGATTCGCTCTCAACTGTGGGTGAGGGTGAGTTGTTACATAATGATAGATGCTACTGATCCAAATATAGCAGCCATTAGGGGATTAGCTGCAGGTCTGGTAGGCTTGGCTTTATTGTGACCCAGCGTTGATGTGTTTGCCAGTGGTCAGCTCCTGCCCTCTACACCAGTGTCCAGTATCATCACAACAAAATGATATGCCTGCAACCAACAACAGAGCAACAGAGATAACATTGTAGCAACCATTACATTACACAGATATGATCCCTCCAGTCCTCAGATTTGACGTGACTTTTTACTTGAGAGTGAACGACACTTTAACACTTTTTCCTTTTTGGACTTCAGGGGTTAACCAATTATTAGATAGATTCACATACAGAGAGGAGACAGGAAACGTGAAGGGAGACGTGATGTAAGACATGCAGCAAAGATCCCCAGCCAGACTTGAACCCAAGATGCTGCAGTTTATTCTGCTCTTGTACGACTCAAGTTATTCATTGTGCGTTTTATGTTTCTGAGTTGGCACAACTACTGGATGAACTGCAATGAAATTTCCAATTCCTATTTATGTCATCTGGATGAAACATAATGACCTGACTCCCTGACATTACCTGCATCACCATCATCAAGTCAAAATGCTACAGTATTTACAGTGCTTTGCACATATGCAGAAGTTACCCGCTTTATATTTAATTGTCACTGTTGTCAGACTGAAAAACTCCAAATTAGTTGAGTTGGTGAAAAACTTTAAATGTGGATCCACTATTTGTGTCGGAGATACTTGTCTATGTTTTCACATTGCCGCCTTGTGTTGCAGGAAAACTTCTCTGCTGTGTCGAGTGGGACGTGTTGATTGGACAGTGTTAGGCAGGAGGTGATAAACATGTGGTAAATTGTGGTCTGGCCAATGATTACAACATCACCTCATTGCTACCATTTCGCCTGCTTCACCAACTTTTAATGAAGCCTTTCAAGTTCTTATTGGCCCAGTTAACCGGCCTTTCTGGTGTCCTTCGCTGTCCCCAGAGGACAAGCAGACTCAGACATGCTGTGGTCCATAAGCCAGAGTTTTAACTTAGACACGGCACAAAACAACGTCAGCAGAGTTTCAGTGTAAGACTTTAGCTTTGACATCTGCGCATGATCTATAAATACTAACAGGCCCACTGACTCTCTGGCACACATAGAGAATGCAATATTTAGCAGGACCATGAATATTTTAGTGACACGTGCCTAGTTTTGAGGGAAAAATTAAGATCATTGCTGTCTGTTTTAGTCTGTCAAGTTCTTGACCTCTCTGATTTCCCTATCGCCAACAACCTCCTCGCTCCACCCATCCCCCTTCATTCCCTTCTCACTTTTCCATGACAACTGGGTTGGTATTAAAGTTGAGTCTTGCAATGGCAACAATGGAGGGTATTAGCTGGTGTGTGTGCTGAGGGGCTCTGCACCTGAATGGTCCATTGTGTCTCAGGGCACAATCAGCCTCTGGGCACAGGTTTTGCTCACATTGAAAAAATATATTGAATTAAATTATTCTCATCTGGTAGAATGAGCTTAGCTGATTCATATTTATGTGTATCAAGCTTTTCTGTGCTCAGTAAAAGAAGATAATTGCTTTTTTGTATCAGTCACTGACAGTTAATAAGACACTGCTGTTGTAAGCAAAACTGGTTTATCATCTTTTCAGCCTGATATTAGTCATTGTGTTTGTCTTTACAGCGGGTGAAGAAGAGTTATTCTGCTGCCTGGTGTCATTAGAATATACAGAGGCCTTACTGTCCCTTTTTTAATTTTAATTCTCAAAATAAAGCTTAGATTGTTCTTCGGTGCTTACTAAGATGCAGTATTTCCCCCCTTGCAGTTGAACTCCGTGGTGCTCGCCACCTCCTCACTTCCCAGCATTCATTGCCTGGCATCCCTGTGGCTTTGAAGCAATCAATTGACCTGCGTACATCCATGGATGGGAAATACAAGGAGATTGCAGAGGTCAGTTTTCCAAGGTTGTGCTCAGTTATTAACCTGAAAAAATGAAATTCAAATTTTCTTACTTGTGGCTTTTATTACTGTGTAACTGTTTGTGCAGGAGCTGTTCTCCCGTAGCCTGGCTGAGAGTGAGATGCGCAGTGCCCCCTATGAATTTCCAGAGGACAGCCCCATCGAACAGCTGGAGGAGAGACGCCAACGTCTTGAGCGTCAGATCAGCCAAGATGTCAAGTAAGTGACTATAAAACAAGGTAGATACAAGCAGGTATCACCTTTCACAAGCATGTGTGTGTGTTTGCAATCAGACTCTGAACTCAGCTTCTCTGTTCTCAGGTTTGAACCTGACATCCTGTTGCGAGCCAAACAGGATTTCATGAAGACTGACAGTGCCACTGATCTTGAGTGAGTGTGTCCCCTGGCTACATTCCCATTTACATTCAGTCACTGACTTTAAAGTGTGGTACAGAGCAATCTAAAAATCAAAATCTGGGAGAAAACATTAAAATTAAAGTGCCATGAGAAGAAATGTGGCTTACAGTGGGTGAGATGAAATTAAGATTTAGGGACTTCAGGAAGCAAAGTGCTGTTGAGTTGACCCCTGCAGGTGACAGCTTCTAATACATGCAGAGTTATGAACAGTACTGTGAAGGGGGCCTTTGGCTGAATGCTGCTGAATTTGGATCATATGGCCTGGTAGCTCAATGGGTAGAGCAGCTGGATTGTATATGATGGACAGTGTGGGATCAAATCCCAAACTACCCATAAAAAAATCCCCAGCCTACACACCAGGTGTGTCCCTGAGTGGGACACTGAGCACCAGCTGGCCCCCCCCAGAGAAAGGGGCTAAATGCAGAGGACAAATTTCATTGTAACATGTCAGTGATGAATAAGGGTTGTTGTTCCTCTCTCTAAGAGGTTTAGGTGCTTGTGCTGATTAAACTGTTGGTAAGGCAATGCAGTGGTCAAGATGAGAGATGGAGAGTGGGTTCACAAAGAGTTAGGCATATCTAGCTGTAGGTTTTTTTAGAAAGGTGAGGTCTGATGATTCTGAAGTTCAGAGCCTGCCTGAGACATACAGAGATGGTTATAGTGAACAGTGATCTTGTAATGGTTACATGCATTAAACTACCACAGCAAACACATAGAAATGTTATTTACTCGTTACTGTCATCAGATACATGAAGGAGCAGAGCCAAGCTCCTGACCTGCAGGAGAGAGAGCTGGTTCCAGAGAGAGAGTACCAGAGAGTCACTATTTCTGGAGAGGAGAAATGTGGGGTAAGTCACAGTGGTCACGACAAGCATTTTCTGATTAGAAGTACAAACTTGCTTATGTGATGTTTCTCACAGTGAAATAGCACGATCTCTCTCAAAATGACAACTTGTGATTTTTTTTTTTTGCTTGTATTGACACTCCTTTGCATTCTATTGTTCTTTTGTCAAGGTTCCTTTCACAGATCTGTTGGATGCTGCCAAATGTGTGGTGAAGGCTCTGTTCATTAGACAGAAGTACATGGGTCTGTCGCTGCAGAGCTTCTGCAGGACCACAGCTCATTACCTGCAGGACCTGAGTGAGAGACCCCTGGACTTTTATGAGGAGGAGATCCCAGAGACCACAGTCACTGCAGGTACAGAGGCCTCAGAGAAAACATTCAGACCCTTCACTTTTTGACGATTTTGTTGTGTTTTAGATTTAAATTTTAAAGGATATAAACAAAATCTGGCCAATTATCAATAACACATAATGCCAAAGGGATTTGGTTTTGCTAAAATCCCTCCTCTGAGGCACTTGCAGTAGATGTCATAGGTAACTGAGCACAGTCACAGTTTTCACGCACTCCTGCACGCAGGTCTGTCAACGGGCTACAGCGTGACCTTTGCTGCATGTGCATTGCCCCTTCTTTCAAAGCCGTGATACAGCGATACATTCTGTTTCCTTTCAGATGCCACAGTGCACCCCCCTGTTTCTGAAACACACCCCTATGAGAACCAGGACCCTACCAGCATGCCCCCTGATATGGGTTATGGTTGCAAGATGGTGGATGGTGTCATGCATGTGTACACAACGAGGAACATTATGGAAAAGTGAGACGTTTATGATGAACCAGCACAGTGCATGCATGCTTTATCGCTCAGTCCTCCATTTGCTGGGGCACTTGTCTGTTTTTAGACTCAGTTCACACATTTTGTTGGCAGCAAAGAGATTCGGCTCCTACTTACATTTACACGTTGCTAACAGGAGCACAGAACTGGACCTGCCATATCCAGACCTGCAGGAGTACATCGCTGATATGAATGTCATGATGGCCCTCATTATTAACGGACCAGTGTGAGTTCAAGTGTATTTAATATTACATTAGATGAAACAGTACAAGAAAATAAATGAGTTCATTTTCAAAACATTCTAATTCAAAGTGGTGGAAACTAAATACATTTACTTAATCACTACATTTTTACATATTTAGTATTTATTTAACTGCTACTACTTACTGCATTTCAGAGGCAAGTATGTACTTTTACTCCACCTCTTGTCCATGGTAAAGTAAGCGCCAATGTTACCAGCGACAACATTAAAGTGATGAATGCAATAATTCATCAGTAATTATAATTCAATAATAGTATTATTATAACTGTGAAATGATCCATTCTCCATTAGCAGTACTTTTGGTTTCAGCACATCAAATATTTTAAATTGTTTTTACAATATTTTTTAATTACTTCTTTTTAAATACTTCTTTTACCACTTTCAGAAAATACAAACTTTTGTGCTTTTGTTTTACGCTGCCACAGAAAATCCTTCTGCTACCGTCGCCTGCAGTACCTCAGCTCCAAGTTCCAGATGCACATCCTGTTGAATGAGATGAAAGAGCTGGCAGCACAGAAGAAAGTCCCACATCGAGACTTTTACAATATCCGTAAGGTGAACTTCAGAGCTCTTTTCATTTGGCCTCATTATAATTATCTGTTGTAAGACTGAACCAGCTCCAGTATGTAATTTCTAGCCCTTTGCACTGTTTTACAGGTCGACACACATATTCACGCCTCCTCCTGTATGAACCAGAAGCACCTTCTGCGTTTTATAAAAAGGGCCATGAAGAAGTATCCCAAGGAGATTGTTCATGTGGAAAGAGGGAAGGGTCAGACGCTCATGGAGGTGTTTGAAAGCATGAACCTGACGGCCTTTGACCTGAGTGTGGACACACTGGACATGCACGCTGTAAGTAACACCAGGAAGGGAAGATCTAAACTAATCAGCTAAGAAACTCACACCACACACTCGTGACACAGTTTTTACACTTTTGTTTTGATTTTTATGGTTAGGACCGCAACACTTTTCATCGATTTGACAAGTTCAACGCCAAATACAACCCCATCGGCGAGTCCATCCTGAGAGAGATCTTCATCAAGACAGACAACCACATTGAGGGGAAATACTTTGGTCACATTATCAAGGTGCTCACTGAATACATGCTCTTTCTTTTTTAATACCACTTTGCTTTGATTTTTTCTCATTGACTTTTTTGCTGCCTTGTACTTTGGATAAAAGCATCTGCCAAATGACTAAATCTAATAATTACCTGCAACTTTAAATCTGCCTTTGCTGAAGGATCCAGCTTCACAGTACAAAGCCTCGGCGCCCTCTGCTGACTATTTGTGTCTCTGCTTCTCAGGAGGTGATGGCTGACCTGGAGGAGAGCAAGTACCAGAATGTGGAGCTCAGGCTGTCGATCTATGGGCGCTCCAGAGATGAGTGGGACAAACTGGCCAAGTGGGCCGTCAGATATCAGGTCTACTCTGACAACGTGCGCTGGCTCGTGCAGGTGCCACGGCTCTTGTGAGTAACCCAAACATATTTAACTGTAAGTCATGGAACATGAGTGTTTCTGTTTTACAGTCTCTTCATTTTACAGTTTGTTTGTATCTAATCTACAGCTTCCAATGTCATATTCAAGACATACACTTGTAAATCATGTTGTGTTCTCATTAATTAAACAAACCGTGAGAATTTAATTTTGCTCTACCAGATGCAACATTAGTACTGCATTTTAATGCAGTGTCAGATGGTTGGTAATCATGCTCGAAGCAAGTGCTACAGTCCATTTGAAAATGCTAGCAGCATAGAAGTCATTCAGTTTTTGTTATTTATCCATCAATAATTTTGTCATAACTTTCGCACAAGCCAGTTGTGTGTTAGTCAATAATAATAATAATTTAATAATATAATTTTCCCTGTGTTTATATTAATATTTCCCCTGGGTGTCATTCATTTAATAGATGTTGTTTGGACTGTAAATTGTTTTTTTTTATAAAAAAAATGCAATAGTTTGTACTTGCAAAACTGAATTTTATTTAAGTTTATTTAAATAAAAGAGCTGCCTGCTTCTTGCACTGCTCAGAAACCTTTGTTGTGGTTTATAAATTACAGCAATCTCTTTTATACATTTTTTTTAAGATCTCTTAAACCTTACTAGAAAAGTATCATTTTGTCAATACAACCACAATCACTTCACGGCTTATGTCTGGATACATGGATCTTTCTTCTCTCTTCAAAGTGATGTCTACCACACCAAGAAACAACTGAGCAACTTCCAGGAGATGCTGGAGAATATCTTCAGGCCTCTGTTTGAGGTTACAGTGAACCCCAGCAGTCATCCAGAGCTGCACCTCTTCCTTCAGCACGTACGAACCCTTTCCTTTGTCTCCACTGGGTTCTATTGTTCACAGGTTGTTTCATGGATCTCTTTTCGATCCCTTACACAGGTGGTGGGTTTTGATAGTGTGGATGATGAGTCAAAACCAGAGCAACATATCTTCAACCTGGACAGTCCCCTGCCGGTCAACTGGACAGAGGAGGACAACCCGCCCTACTCCTACTACCTGTACTATATGTATGCAAACATGACTGTGCTGAATCACCTGCGCAGGTACGTAACCACACCTTAGTACAGCTGCCTTTCAAAATCTGCTTGTTAATAACGCAAACAAAACTGTTAGAATTGCAATAGATTATTTTAAATGCCTGTCTTTTAATATGTTTCCCTACATTTATCTAGCTAGAATTTATAATGCATAAAAATTAAATGAATGAACAAAATGTGAGAATCTGTCGAGCAAAAAGTACAAGATGTGAGGGATTTAATAATGTTAATAGTGCATTTTTCAACTGTACCTCATAAATCAGCATATAAGCACTGTTTGTGCACGTTTGCAGTCAAATTTGTTCCCTCTTTCTACTGTACCTAATGTCATAAATCAGAAGACCCCTTTAATACCTTGTAATACTGATGTTCAGAGTTATCCCCCATCAACCTGGGGTATTCACACTCTCTTTTTGTTCCAGGCAGCGGGGGTTTCACACACTTGTCCTCCGTCCTCATTGTGGAGAAGCGGGGCTGATCCATCATCTGGTCTCTGGTTTCATGCTGTCGGAGAGCATTTCTCATGGGCTGCTGCTGAGGAAGGTGCGACCGTAATATCACAAAATATACAAGAAAATAATGAATTTAAGAAAAGTCATGTCAGGCCTGAACTTGTCCAGATTATCTGGTTCATCCAGTTGAGGCACAGTATAGACGCTAAAATGTACTTGTGGTTTATTGGTTGATTATTCCAACACATGATATTATATATCTCATGTTCCTCCAGGCCCCTGTACTGCAGTATCTGTACTACTTAGCCCAGATAGGCATCGCCATGTCTCCTCTCAGCAATAACAGCCTATTCCTCAGCTACCACCGTAACCCACTGCCCGAGTACCTGTCCCGAGGCCTCATGGTCTCCCTGTCCACAGATGACCCACTGCAGTTTCACTTCACCAAGGTCAGCAAGTCAACTATTTGCAATGTAAATGCTTTCCACTTGCAATGTTTTTCCACTAGAAATTATGAAATACACTACACCTTGATCACTCTATGAAGAACACAAACATTTTAACACGGACGTAATATTGTTAGAAAGCAATCCAGATTTTGAAAATAAAGTTACAATAATATTCACCAAGCTTAGTATTTTTCAGTATTATTATAGACAAGGCAAATGTATGTGAAAAGCACTTTTCCACAACAAAGTAGTTCAGGGTGCTAATGCTTTTTCCAAAAATATTTTAAGACAAAACTGTGGGGCTGTTTATTTTCCAAGCCTTTCCCAGACAGAATTCAAATTACATATCTACAGACAGGGATTTGTAAAGAACACTGCACAAAATGCAGCATACAAAGTCTGACAAAAAAACAGATACACAGCCTCTTCTCGTCCTGGTGTAATTCTGCTTCAGTCGTCATTTCATAAGAACTTCTGACACTTGTACTATTAAAGGATATTTGCCATTACCACCAACCAAACCAACTACAACTGAAATCCTTAATTTTATTTAACTTTAAACTAAAAAAAAACTAAAACAACAAGACAAATAAAACTCCAAATATATACTGCATTTCCAACAAAAATGTCACAGTCAAAGTTTACTTTCATAGGTAGTACGAGAGTACAGTAAATACTGCTGTTAGAGTGAAATTACATATCAGGTGCTTGAGATTTAGCTGCACTGTCACAATAATATTTGCAGTCAGTAAACAGTATATTTGATAGAGATACTTATGTGTAGGAGCCTTTGATGGAGGAGTACAGCATTGCTGCTCAGGTGTGGAAGCTCAGCTCGTGTGACATGTGTGAACTGGCCAGAAACAGTGTGCTGATGAGTGGATTCTCTCACAAGGTATCGATTATCTTTAAAGCATATTGCACATTATCCAATTTCACTTCCTACATACTGTCCCACTGTTTTTATGCAGACTGTTTAATTTCACTCTTCTCTTCTGACCCAGGTAAAGAGCTACTGGCTCGGCCCAAACTACATCAAGGAGGGACAGGAGAGCAACGACATCAGACGCACAAACGTTCCGGACATCCGTGTTGCATATCGGTATGAAACCATGTGCGAAGAGTTGAATTTAATCACTCAGGCCATTCGCACAGATGAGCTGGAGACCATCGAGGAGGAGGGGAGCCTGTGTATGGGAGCTGTGCAGGCAGAGAAGTGAAGCACAGCACAGACCAGTGTCTGACCATATTCCCTGTTTTCACATCAGGACTTTGTACCGATAAGCATATCAACATATCACACCTATGAAAAGAGGAAAGCTTTGCTACAGACGGAGAGCTGCTAATCTGGCAGCCTTTGAGGGAGGACCTACAATCTGTGTACCTAGGGTGTTTACGTAATTTAGTTTCATTGAGTCGTTGTTTAACTCATAGACTGTATATACAATCTATGGTTTAACTTGTCATCGTGACTACACATAGTCCCTCACTGTATTTATTTTTAAATTATTATATATTTTTTATTTGTAACCACAGTTTCTCAGAATTTATGTACAAAGTTTGTATTTTCTTTAATAAGCTTTGAATTATTTTCATTCAAACATTCAACCCCGGAAAAACCAAAACACCAGATCCAACACTGCAACAGTGAAGAAAGAAAAGACTCAATATTATATTATAACAATATTACTAAATCAAAAATCTCTTAGTTATGTACAGGATTGTAGCTGCCACTGAAAACACTGAGTTCTGATAAGATCCTGGCATCTTATCAAGTTTTTGGATTTTTAGAGTCTTGGGAAGTTTTTATTGTATCATTTAAAATATATACATGGTGAGTAGAGAAGATTTTTATTAGGTATGTAGACACTCCACATATTTAAATTTGGCAACTTTTAACAGATGTTGGCAGTAACTAAAAACATGGTGTGGCGTCCTAAAAGCGCCCCGTCATGCAGCAATCACGTTCTGTTTGCACAGCTCAAAGCTTTTGACTGCCAAACACTACAGATGTTTCCTAGAAACTAATTTAAACATTAGTTCATTAGTTAAGTGAGTAATTTGTAACATTTGAAAAGTCCAAGTTGACTTAAAAAGACACATTTAAAAACATCTACAGTAGCAGTTGCAATAATTTCAAGAACAGTTTCACAGAATGTACACTTAACAATCATGGAAATCAATTCAGAAGAACCACTCAGTCTCAATCAACCTTGCACATAAAATGCTCAGCTAACTGAAACTTTAGTCCTTGAATAATTCAAATATAATAAAATACATTTTTTGGTGTCAAGGGGAGTGGTGTGTGGGGCTTGATGGTGATGACCTTAGAACTGCTAAACTCCTGCTACAGCCCTGACTACTTACAAAATAATGAACATCAAATATTAGTCATATGATCCATTGAAGGAATTTTCACAGTCAAATTACAAACACTACACGATTTTTGGTTTGATATTGTTATTATCCACAGGACAGAAGCTTGTGCTACATATTGTCCTGAAGAAAAATGGCCACCTTCACTGTTTCAGCTACCACTGATAATATTAACACATTTCCCACATCTGCTCTATGTGAATTGTTGCTGTCTCCTACAGTCTTTACGGTGATTCGGTGGGGTTGCATGAAGGCATGTCAATATTTGTTTCTGGTGTGCAGTACAGCTACCCATTGACACCATCACCAAACTTTATGTATTGTTTCTACGGTCAGAAGTATAACTGTTGCTCCATCTAATTTTTTTACACACAGATGTTTAGAATAGGCACATTACTGAGTCATAGTACAGTGAATTATGCATGATGATCTGTTCCTGGATTTTTCACGTCTTGCACAAGTTCACCCAGTGCCAAATCCATGTGTAAACGTATTTTTAGAGAAGTGAAAGCTGACTAACTTCTTGCTTCATTCCAAGTTCTGATGTTGTGGGCTACTACTGTCCCCTCAGATGATTATGTGCTGTTTGAGAAATATTGTTTAATAACATTTGTGTCCGTGAAGAATAAATGTTGTTTACATTGGAGTGCTTGTCTCATTTAAGTTTATGCATCTCAAAAAGTAAATGTCTTCTGGAAATGAAAGCAGAGATAAGAGAAAAATAAGGTCAGTCAAAAATCAGCAGATCGTTAGAAGTTGTTTGGAATATGAGCATGAGAAAACAAACAGTGACTGTATTGTGGGGTGTGCCCTCAGTTCAGGAATTCATAAGGATACATTCATCAAACTGTATGCTGGATCTCACAAACGGTGCATATGTGTACAGTATATATTTGGTGTTTAGTGCTAAAATGAAAAACAGCATTTTCACTGAAGAACAAGAGGCTGTTTCATCATTAGACTTTCACCAACTTTCTCACACTCTCACAGCGAAAATCACGAACTATTGGTAACGCTGCAAAAAAGTAGCACAGTATTCAAAATGAATGTTTAATATCGGAGCAATAATGGAAAGCAGCCGCTCCCTCTTTGTATGCAGGTTGCTTTTAGCTCAGTAATCCTTACATAACCTGGTAATACAGCGGTATGTTCCTTTGTTGCGTGGGAAAAGTCTGGACTTGCAGCTTCAGCGTGACTCTGCACATGTTGACAAAAGACACGGTTTAACATTCGCAATACGACACAAAAAGACAAGATTTATCTGTTGACATTCAGGTTACATGTTAATGTTTTTTTGTTTTTTTTAATGAAAAGCCAGGAACCGGTTTTCATCAACGGAGTGTGATCGCGCCGGCTCAGGTTCACCCCGCCCACCTCTTCCGTCTGCACAAAACCCAGCAGCCGCTTATCTGGCCCCGCACACTCTGAGGCTCCGCAGCTGGTGGACGCGGTCAGGAACGTCTCAGTACCGTCTCAGGAACGTAACAGGAACGTCTCAGGAACGTCACCAAGTCTCAAGATGTCGGCGATTCTTGCGTACTGGGACATCCGCGGGGTGAGTCGGGACCCGGTTTCCAGCTGCTAGCTCCGGTTTGCTAACGGCTGCTGATGGGCAACCAGGCTGCGTCTGCAACCAGCAGAGTAGCACGGCCGCCTTTTTTCAGACAGTTTACTGTAACTACTGCAAGTTTTTTTTAATGCACAGCCATATTTTGTTTAATGGCAAATAATAAAGTAAAGTTTAGCTAATGTTTACGTCGCGTGCTAAAATGTTATGTAACTGCTGCTGAGGCTGCGCGTGCACGTTGTTTGCCACTGTGCGTTATCAGGTGGTGACGTCATTACGTTAACGACGTTGTAAAAAAAACAAGTAAAACCAGTTAAAGCGGATAAAGATAACTTTCACCATAGAGTCAAAGTTTGGATTGTGTCAGTAAATTTGTTGGTAATCAGTTACCGATTAGCTGAGTTACGCTAAAAATAAAAAATAACGTTACTTTTCTACTGTTTTTCTCAATTATAAGTTTCAGGATCAACTCCAAGAGACATTCACAGACAGACACACATTCATACCTATGGGACACACCCATGGAAGCAGCTAGAACACGCAAACTCCACGACCGTGCGCCTCCCTCCTAATTTAATTAAGTCCAAGTGACTGGGACAAAATTCAGTTTGTGCAAAATCGTATTAGAAAATTTCTGTAATAAGAGCTTTCAGATGTCCAAATTAGACAAGTTAAGTGTAAATGTTTGAACACCACAAAATTGTTTGTTCTAAATTACCTGCTTCTACTGCAGTTCCAACATTTTTGCACAAAAAAAAATCATTATAATTTTACACAATTTGAGCTACATAGTGTTGTAAAGTTAGTTTGGGGAAACCATCAAAATGGACTAAACATGCATCAGGGAACATTTTATTGAAACACAACAGATCAAAGTCTCAAACACTTAATACAAACACCCAATTTAAATATTGCTCAATCAGTGAAAGGTCTTTGATATGGTTATTGTAAGCACAGCTGGATCATCACTGTGCTCCTCAACCTCCATGCTATGTAAAGTATTATGTAGATGTAACAGGACGTTTTTATTTTAAAAAAAATCTTACTAGTTAATATATCCATTTATTTATGTTGCTTATCTAGATGCAGGTCTTGTTCAGCCAGTGGCATCATTTGGAAATTGTGTTGATATAACCGATAAAAGCCACGAACCTTTTTCCAATTTCTCACTTTTGGTCACTGATTTTTTTTTTACAGCTTGCCCAGCCCATCCGTCTGCTGCTTGAGTACACTGGTACCAAGTACGAAGACAAGTATTATGTCTGTGGTGAAGGTAACTCACATGTTCAACTAACAGATAAAGAGCAATCATCCTAACCAAAGACATGTTGCAAAGTGTTCATACATCATTCACACTGATTTATGTCATCTACATATCTTTCACACAGCTCCTAACTACGACAAGAGCTGCTGGTTTGATATAAAAGACAAACTTGGAATGGACTTTCCCAATGTAAGTTTTCGAAGAGTTCTTGACTTGTGAATGTTAACTGCACATTTTTAAATGGCACCTATTAATGAAAATGTGATTTAAATTTTTACCAGCTGCCCTACTTCATAGACGGAGACAAGAAGATAGTGCAGAGCAATGCTATCATGAGATACATTGCCCGTAAGCACAACTTGTGTAAGTATTTTGTGTTTGTTCCACATGTCAGTGTTGTTCCGAAACTACATAACCAAACTTTTATACATCAATTCCAAGATCCATTCTAAATTCTGATCTGATAACAGGTGGAGAGACTGAGAACTGAGAAGGTCCGTGTGGATATCATGGAGAACCAGGCAATGGACTTCAGAAATGGCTTTGTGATGATGTGCTACACTGACTTTGTGAGTCTTACAATATGGAGTTAAATAGTTTTCATCATTTTATGCATTTTTAATTTCCACTAACATCACTTGTGTTACTCCAGGACAAGATGAAGCCAGGATACATTGAGAAGCTTCCAGGAATCCTTAAGCAGTTCTCACACTTCCTGGGAAACAGGAAGTGGTTTGCAGGTGATAAGGTATGTTACTGTTTAAACACAGAATGCTTCATCTAGTAATTTTTAACGTTGCCTTAATTAAGGTTTTTGTCACTTGGTGAAAGGACACCACACCAATATGTTTTTATTCTTCTATAACTTTTTGACCACTCTTGTTGCATCTGATGATAAAGGAACATTAGTACAAGCTGAATGTGCATTGTTACAAACGCCTTGTGACAAACTCTAATTACTGACCTTTTAATAGCTTCTAAACCCTCATCTGGTGATCTGAAACCCTTCTCTCATAAATGTAGTCATTTGACTGAGTGTGTACTTTGAGCTTGTGTTTCACTTTCAAGATGCTGAGTTGATAAAAATCTTTCTTTTATCACAGATCACTTTTGTGGACTTCATTATGTACGAGCTGTTGGATCAACATAGGATGTTTCACCCTGCGTGTCTGGATGACTTCAAAAACCTCAAAGATCTTCTAGATCGCTTTGAGGTAAGAACATTTAGCTGCTCCGTCCAAACATCGCATCCTATACTCCACCACTGTACTCCTGCACACTAGTGGCTTTTTTCATCTTCTTTTGGGTTGTTGTGACAGTGTGCGATGTAAAGCATACGTGGAGTTTTCTCAGTGCTAATCACAGCTTTTTAGTAATGCAATTTTCTTTATATCATATTATTGTAGGCTCTGGAGAGGATTGCAGCTTACATGAAGTCCAACAGATTCCTCAAGAATCCTGTCAACAACAAGATGGCTAAATGGGGCAACAAGAAATAGTAAAGAAAAATGCAGTGCCTTCAAGAAACAATTTTTAAAAGTGCAACTGACCCAGTAACCATACATTTAAAACTTGAAAGAAGTGCCTGTTCAATTTGTCTTTTTTGTCGACTAGTTTAATTAGTTTAATTTCCTTAAAATGTTCAAAACTTTCTGATATTTACCTGAATTAGTTTTGTAAAACGTTTGTACTAATACTATGAAGTAGAAACTTTAATTTGAATTGAAGCACTTAATTTCTTTGTCACGTTTGTCATTGACTGAATAAAGTTAATCCTGTATTAACTGTTCTTTTTTCATTTCAAGACGTATGTTCAACATCATTATATACAATTAATGACACAGTATAAAGGAATGTAACACGTTTTAGACGTATTAACATGTGAGTAGAAACTGTGGTCTGTATAACAAAACAAATGACATTAGAGCCAACTCTGGAATTATCTGGCCTCATTAAACCTAAAAGTTTGCCGTCCCTGAAAACTGGTGTCACAAAACTGAATCATCTGGTTTTGTGAAGCTGATACAGTTTTTCCTGTCAGAGGTTCATGTGAGAGAAGCAGAGCTATGAATCAAGTACTTGATTCATAGCTCATAGGGATTAAACAGTAATAACTAATGATTTTCCTGCTGGGTAAATAATATGATCATATAACGTGGAGAAAAACGATTATTAAATAGACTAAAAATAGTGCAGAATTATGGTCTTCAGAATGTTTTTCTTTTTTGTCTGATGAAGATGACAATGTGACTAAATATTTAAACTACTCTTAAAATCAGTGGGACAGGGGAGTTAGTCCAATGTGGATGTCCTTGTGATCATTACAGGAATATGCCTATACATCACAGTAGGTTATGGATAACATTTCTAAGAAACTAATCATATATGTTTTCATCTCAGAGCTGGAGCTATGGAATAAGAATACTTATGAAAGCATAGACACCCTTATAAATTTGTCAAGAATGAATTAATAATTGAGCAGTTACTGCGTTAACCATTATTATGCAGGACAGGTAATGATAAACTCTCCTTTAGTTTGTTAGAAACTTATAAAATCAAAGTGACCCATTAAGCCTAAAAAGCAAAATGATTGCAGTTGCTTTTGTCGAGGTCAGCATCCTTTTTGAATGGTTTTCAGTGATCTGAAAGGTCAGTAGTGAGGCTGTTGACGGGAGTTTCTGAGCCCAACTGGCTCTGTAGCAGATTGGTCATATAGCATAAGTTACCATGGTGATCTATCCCATCTAAAAATGAGACAGCTTCATGACATTGGTAAGCCTGAGTAAGCACAAAGAGGCCGGGATACGCCAATAACCTTGTTGTGTGAAACACGCCCCTGGTGTTGAATTACAGTCAGCAAAACTAAACACACTTTATTAGAACTAATTAAAAAACATTAAATCACTCATACAAAATTATTATACATAGAAGTTTAATTTACTTTCACTTGAATTTGATGCAGTTTCATTCATAGTAAAAGTTGCATACAGGTAATCCAAGATCATTTGATGAATTTAGGAATTCAACATACACACTCAGGACCAAAGAAACAAAGGACTTGAGAACTGCTGTAGGTTGTCAGTAGCGGCCATTGTACATGCCTGATGGTTCACTGGCAAGCTGTGGGGAGTATGAAACATTACTCGTGTGTTGTACTGTGTGTGTGTGTGTGTGTGTGTGTGTCATATGACACATTACTTACTGCAATGGCTGACTTAATAGCCTGAAGCTGGAAGAAGACCTTTCCTCCTTCCTCTGGACACACTGTCCTTATCTCGTCCTTCGTCATCCCCAGAAGCAGTTTACCACTCAGCACCCCGAGACTGGTCACAGTGCTGCACATGAAAAGACATCAAACACATCTGACGTCATCACGAAATACAAGTCTTATTAATAGCATCTTAAAATGTCCTTCTCCCTCTTTGAAGTACATCGCTCACATCTTGGAGAATCCTTTGTATTCCAGCCAGGCTTTCACCTCTGCAGGAGAGGAGGTCATTTCCAGAGTAACTGGGCCGCGAATGTCTCGCTGCAAAGGGGAATGAAACAAATAAAATACCCATTGTGATCATTTTAGCGGGTTATTCAGCAGAGCTACTTTCTCTTTGCTCACCGGTAGATCTTCCATAGGCCCCGAACCCCTGATTGGCTCCAAAACATTCTGAGGGATGCTTCCCTCTTCACCGCTGGCATTACGAACAAGCCACCACTGCTTGGATTTCTGGATCACCTGTGAAAATCCGACAAAATCCAAACATGAATGATAATGGTGGCACTAAAGTATAGCTAAGATTTTGCTGTGGCAAAGACAAAGAAAGAAAAAGGCTCTATTGAGTATTGTGTAGAATATCAGTACAATATGTGAACATTTAAAAGGATCACAGAGCTCAGATTTAAAACACTCTCTGCTGCAGCTCCAATATCCACTGGAAATATTTCTCAATTGTTCTGCCTATTATTGAATTATAACTTGCATTAACTGGAAATATAATTTACAAGCAAAACGTTAACAGCAGAAAAGGAAGTCATTAATGTCCAGTGATAAGTATGAGAAAAAACTAACAAAAAGCAAGTGGACATTGAGACAGTAGTTTGGTAATGATCCAGTGACGAGTTTGGTCAAATTCAGCTGCAGCACTTCTGTACTCAGCTGACACTGGGCATTCTTGGAGTACTTTAGTTACTCCTGACAACTGGATTAAATACACCAAACATGTACAACATGGAAAATCCAAGTTTCCAATGTTCACAATTATGCTACTTAAGTAATAATGCTAATTTTTATTACAACTACAAGCAACTTTTCATCAAAAGAAGCATAATATTTGGAGGTCTGGGCAGGAAGCGTATTGTACCATCATCCCACCTGAACCACTTCCCCCTTCATTATACTCAGCTCTCGGTTGTTCCTGGCCACGAAGTCGTAGATGACTCGCATGTGCAGGGGAGGATCACTGGAGCTGAAACAGCAACACACACACAGACACTGTGACAGACGTTCATATGGTCACAAAGTCCAGTAATCGCTCACTCAGGAAACGCTTGCAACAAGTGTGACCGTAAAGCCATATTTACAGCAGTGTGGTAATTCTTACTATGTTGGAGTTGGCGATGTTGAACTCCATGGACTGTTGGCCACAGGCTGTAAACATGGTGAAACAGAATGATTATAAGGTTTGTGATAATAACTTTGCTTGAGATACTTATTATACCTGTGATAGCCACTTACATCTGTTTTCATAGGTGATTATGTAACACTCAGCTACTCCCACCCATTAAACACTCAGCTACTGAATGGTAATTACTGAGGTTCTGAAAACAAGGCTTAATCAGCAGCATTGTAATCGACCGCACAGGAAACCTAATGTAGCAAAAGCTGATGTGTGGTTGCGACAGGTACCTACAATCTCTGCTGAGGCACCAAGAATATAATGTCAAGCATATATAGTTTATTTTCGCTCTTACTGTCAGTGGGATTACATAAGTGAGTCTGAGAGTATTTCAGATTAATATGTTGGCTGCATCAAATAAGTTACATTATTTGGAGAATGCCCTCATTAAAGGTGAGTACTTGTCACTGTGGTGCTACCTCTTCAGGCTGCCGTTGCATCGCTCTGGGTGTGAAGCTCTGCGTGTCATTTATTTTTCCACTGGGTCGACCAGCTGTGAAGCGCTGGCTGTTGCTCCTGCTCATTGAACTGTTCTGATCAGTGAATGGGGAGGGCATGCGTACAGGGGGAGGCAGCTGCCAGCCATCGTAAAACTCAGGGATGAAAGGTGGGACGTCATCATGAGGCCATCTAGACCTGTGAAGTGACAGGAGGGCAGGAAAATGTTAAAATGATAAAACCAAAAACTTTTTTCTGACCTGGAGTATCAGAATAAGTTGTTTCCTGTGGAATTTAACTTGTGATCAGTGTATGATTCAAACATTCAAACAGGACAATTATGAGCTACACGTGGAATGAAAACCATAAACTGAAAAAAGTTGGGTCCTGGTATGGAATTGTACTTTATTTCTAAAACTGATTTTTAGTTTTACAATATAGTGAGAAATAAGCTTATTTACTTTCTGTGTGTTGTTGTCTCATTTGTTTTATTTGTACAAAAGATGTGAAAATGAAAAGTTGTGGTTTTACAGCTTGTTATGTGCTGGACAATGTCTTTCAGTTGTAGTCACTTCATGCGAACTGTTTTTGGTCAGAAGCAGGCTTGTAATTTCAGTCTTAACAAACACACATCAGACAATCTTCTCATCTAACACTCAGAATGGCAGTTGGTCGTCCAACTTGTAAAACTGATCCTTTAATGACTTATTAATGGTTAATTTATCATTTATGAATGATGCAGAGATCAGATCAGATCAGAGACCTTCCTCCTGTCTAATAAGCCATTTTAATGGAATATACTCCAGATTGCCATCAGGTCCTTAGACTGTGCATATAAAAAGATTCATGTTTCTTGCTGGAGAAGCAAAACCTGCGAGTTTTTTGTATGAATGGCTTATAACTGGCCTATAAAATGTTAGTCAGTGAGAAGTTATATCTCCATCACAGTATTTCACTGCTGAAGACATTACCATCATAAAACAAAAATTGACAGTTCAAAATCTAAGTCTCCTATCTACCATGTTTCCCATTTATCATGAATGCAGCATCAACTCTGACCTATAAGTTAACAGAGTCACTACGCCCAGGCCAGGGCGTGCCCGGGCAACCGTGAGGGCTGTTCGGCTGTACGGTTACAAGGTACAAAGGTGTGTGAGAGTCCTGTAAAAGCAGGGCTACCTTGGGATGTTCCAGCTGTCACCCAGCGATCTCCACAGCTGGTCCTCCTCCGGGGTGACGACCTGGCTGAGGAGTCGCAGGGCTGCTTCTGTCAGCAGGGGAGACACCACAGTGGGGGCAGGTCTGCAGGATAGTGGGACATTATCTGTGGAAGAAGAGTGCCACATTGTGGTGATGATGCACACCAACAAATGCAGGACCTCAGTAGCTCCCATTCACAAGTTGAGTGTATGATGAGTTCAGAAGACTCACCATGGCTAGAGTAGAGAAGATGATGTGGACAAATTCAGGAGCACTGGGGCTGGTCAGCACCCCATCCAGCTTGGCCTGTGTTATAACACAGTAATTCAGTAACTCAATTTATTTTCAAGCCATTACACTCTGCACCCAGTTAGTGCCATTATGGAATTTGTGAGACATTCAAAAAGTGTTTACCAGCAGACTAAATCCATATTTAATTTTCTGAAGACAGGAGACATATTCCTCCCAAGGTGGCAGACTGTAAGCTGGTGCTGAACAGGAGATAAACTCATGTTTAACACTAATCAGACACAGACTATACACACAGTTTATGGTCTGTACTGTATATTAAACACGTTACTCTCCACCAATAACTTCTTTAACCACATGTGATTGTAGAGAGACAAACTCTGTGTAAGGACATTACCGTTTTTCTTTGATTTTTTCTTCATCAACCCCTTTTTCTTCTTGCTCTTGTCCTCTGGCACCAAAGAATTATTTACTGAAGCCATCACTTTATTCACAAAGAGCTCCAAATCACTTAAAACATGGTTTAAAATGTCCTGTGAAATAAATATAGATAAGCATGACGTGAAACATATTCAACGGTTTGCAGGGACTTTCCATGAATCATAGCGAGCATGCATTCGTTTAGATGAGAAACATGATTAAGTTCATAATAAATTATATAATCACAGCACAAACCGTGTTCCTCTCTATGTCTGCTTGCTCTGGAGAAATCTCTGGAGGGATAATCTGTGGTTCATGGAAAAAAGGCTGGTGCATCTCTTCTTGTGGGGAGGGGAGCCATATGGGAAGCACATTTTCTAAATTGAGATTTTTTAAAAAAGGACTCCTTGGGTTAATACTGGTGTGACTGCACTTTAGAACAGCATTGACACTGCAATACGCACAGGAACTCAGCCTGTTTGCAAAGAACACATACAAAAACAACTGTTAGGAATAAAGGTTGTTTTCTATGTTTTTGTTGTACCTGGTTCTCTGTTGCCCCACTGTGGGGGCGGCTGGTCTGGTGGGGGTGGGGTTATCTCTCGATGCACAGCACGAGGCACAGCCTGCCAGGGACTTACTGGAGCATGTTGGATGATGATATTCTCAAGGTTATTCCTGAGAACATCAACATAAAGCAGTATTTGATATGCCTTTTTCATAAATGTAATTGTATCTTTGTTTAGATTGTATTTGTGTGATCTGACACTGTACCTAATGTCGGACTGGTCCCTGCGTGGTTCCACATCACCAAGTTTTTGTACAGCCTTATCCAGATCACTTTTGATGATCTCCGCCTGGTAAAACAGATGTGGTTTAATAAAAAGTCCTGACAATGTTTCACACACACTCCCTTTCCAGGAGGTCAAAGTTAAGCTCAAGGGGTCACTGACGGTTCTGGTGAAATGTGACTCACCCCTGTTTCCTCACACTGGAACATGAAGACCTGGGGGATGCGTTTGCTGCGTTCCTGCACCGTCACTGCCAGCACAGAGTTGTATACGCAGCTGTCCAACACAGCTTTGTTTGCAGGATGCAAGACAAAGGCAGCGACTCCAGCTCTACCTTTAGATCGAGATTGAACAGGTTGTGACCTCAGGGTCATGGAAGTGAATGTGAAGAGTACATACAGTTAAGAAGTACCTACAGTAGAGCAAGATACTAAAGTATGCAACAATCAAAATGAGAATTAACAGGAAAAAATATCACCCCATAGGTAATAAGGAAAAAATAAGGTAGGTATCAGTAGGTAAAAACAAACTTCTAAGCAGAGCATTTTAAAGATGTACAGTCATTTTACGTTGTGTTATTTTATAGGTGAGACACTTTGTAGCTGTGTAATTATGCTTGTTGCGTCATTAACTGTTCAACTGTTTGAGTAGTTTTGGTTTGTTCTGGGTCTGTTTTTGTGGTTTGGCCTCGCCCCTTTAATGCAAATTAAAAGGGGAAATTTTAATGTCTTAACAGAAATCATATTTTTGCTTTTAGCTATCTGTTTATGGGCCTCCTGTGCACATAGCGTGGTCCATGAAGACACTGGATTCCAAGTTTGATTTGGAAGAAGTTGATAAAGCTCAGAGCTTACTCCTTCTAAAACCCTTGAGATGATCTGGGACAATAAACGTCTTACTGACCAACAGCAGAGCCTGGTCTCACTACTGCTCTTGCAGCTGAATGTAAAGTGATCCCTGCAGTCAGGCACCAAAATCCTGAGCGAAGCCTCCACAAAAGAGTGCATGCTGCAGTCATTTTGACCCTGTGCTCTGCTATTAAGAGTCCAGCTTTGTCTGGATAATTTTAAATTGTCAAAAAACTGTTACTAACTTTCGTCTCAATGTCACTGAGCAATAAATATCCTCCCCGAATCTCCATGATCATATCCTGGGGCCACAGGCGACCTTTGGCATCCAGCTTCTTGAGCTTAACCACACAATCATTCACTGTTTTCACCTCCTGGCCGTCCAGCTCACAGTTGAACAGATGCTGTGGAGTAAGTGTTTAGGGTCATGAATGAGAAAAGCTAAAGTTTTGTGCCGTTAGTAGTTTGCAGAGATTCATACTCCTTTACCTCCACTCGGACTTGAAAATTGTCAGATTGTCTGTTCAGTGTCTCTGAGTACTCCTTTCTCTGCACTGATGTAAAGAAAAGTTCAATTTAAAAACAATGGAACATGCATTTAGTCTTAAAATATCAGATATTATTACACAGGAGACTGGACGGATTTGTTTCTCTAGATAAGAACATACTGTATATAGATTTTCCACTGGGCCTGGGGATGGCATTTCCCTTTAGTGGCGCAGCCTTAAAGTCATCTTGTTGGAAAAAACTCTTCGACTGAGAGTGGTCATCCTGTAAGACGGCCCTGAACAACAATAAAAGGTAATTTATTAAGCGGCACATGTGGGGCACGAGCAGCCAAGGAACATGACAATAAAACCATTGTCGTCACCGCTATCTGATGCACCATTTCCACAACATGTTTAATCACTGAATCAGAAGCAACTTTATTTGCCAAGTTTGTACAAGAGAAGCAAGGAATTGAATTCTGTTTATCTCTGCCACTTGGTAAGTAACATGAATTATTTACATGAATTATCAGGTACATTTAAAGACAGTAGAAATATTACAACATATAAACACAGAAATTGCACACTGTACCCTTATTGCACATTATATCACATTCAGGGTGTGAACAGTTGATTGGAGAGTTGTAAAGATCCCGAATTAGCACATTACCAAACTGAAAGCAGTGTGTGGTGAACCTGATAGTGACTGACCTTGGAGAATACGTGAAGGGGCCACTGTTTCCAAACATTTTCAGTGATGTCAGTCTTTTTTGGAAGAGATTAAAGTTGGAAGCTACTTAAACCTATAAAGAAAAATAATTTTCTCAAGCCAACAGTTAAACAGTCACTTTGGAAGAACTTTTTTCATATCAAAACTGTAGTTTTTAACCAATAACATGCATCTGTGTTTAAAAATCTCTGGGGATTTACTGGTACAAGTCTTCAAATATCAGTATGACTAGTAACATAGAAATTATATGTCCAAAAACTTTAGGTTGCTTTGATTGACAGTATTTAATAAATCATCTCTTTAAGGGGCTTTATATTTAATAAATCAATATAAAAAAAGCATAAATGCGCAAACAGCTAAACTGTTAATTACAAAACTGAAACTATTCTACAACTCTAAGACTTCACCTCGAACGAGCTTAGATCAGCAGAAGCTGGTATTTTTACATATTAACAGACACACACCTGAACCAGTACTCCACCACGATGGTTCAGAGTACACACATCACAATGTAAATTTAGTTCTAGAGCGTCACTAGATTGAAAGTAGGATATGAGATGTCGCACTTTCTGCAAAAACAAATATTTACATTTCTAGACAAATGACAAAGAGTCAAGACTCATTTAATCCGCTTTAGTTCTAAAATCTAATCACATCGGCTTTCTAGGTTTTCTTTACCTGTGTCAGTATCTTTTTCCCATCTTCCAGAAGGATTTTCCACAGACCTTTCAGAGCAGAAAAAAATATATATTCCTGCTCAGACTACCGAGAAAAATCCTTGACTTCCTGCTTGAAAGCACCAGGATCAAAGTGCACAAACATGATGGGAGTGACGGATCTGGAGGGCTGGTCTGATTTGTCATTTCAGGGAGAGGTATTTGAGGTATGGTAGAAGGTGGAATCTTTGGCTCTTAATGATTCCAAAGGTTTAAAATGTTCACAATTATCTCATTCAGAGTGATCAAAGGTCTGCAGTGCCCCAGAAACACTGTTAGACATTCTTATCTGTCGCTGCATTAAAATGGTGACAGGGAGTATGTCCCATGTATCTGTACATGAACATCACAGAAAAACAAGCAAAGGTAACCCAAGACATTCCAAAGACAGAAAAAAGCAAACCGGACAGTTGGAGTAGAGTAAGAGAACCATTTATTTTAGTATCAGCTGACGTGTAAATACTGTACACACCCATGATAACGACAAAGACAATCTTTAAGGAGGAAATAGTTTATTCTATAAAGAAAAATGAGTGTCTCGTCTTGGGACAATGAATTGGGACATGAGCCTTCTCTGAAGACTTGACTGTTTAGACTGTAGCTTTGGCCTGAGTGGCTTTGGCCAGAGCCTTCAGGTCTGTGATGCACTTGGCGATGCTCTCTTTCTCCTGAAAGAAAACACACACACACACAGATATGAAACACCAAAGCATCACCTTGAGCATGGCTCAAACTACAGTTTCAAAAATAAATTACAGCGATTATACTTGTTAAATGTTGTCACTCTATAATATTGTACAAAAAGGTTTTTTAAATTGTGTATTGGTTGTGTAGACCTTATGTTGCTACATTTGTTTAAATGATCTTCCAGATTTAGCCTAGATGTTGTGCTGCCATGAAGAAAATGAATTTCTCTTGACATGTTTACTGTTAACTTTTAATTAAGTCATCTTTCAGAGAGTACCTTTCAACAAGTGAACTTTAAGACTTCTGACTGCTCTGAATCCAATTTAATACCACATTTATATGCACATGGGAAAAAAGTAAAAGTAGAGCTAAAGGCTGCTAGCTGAGAGTTTAAGGCCTAAAATTCACATACTAAATTTCAGACTTCTTGCAACTTTTGAAAGATCTGCAACAAAACTGCAAGAATTAAGATGGCAAATGGGGAGTTTACAAATACCTGCAAAAGAAATTAAATTTGACCATTTACAAGAGCCTAACAGATAAGAGTCAATGTAGCTGACTGAAAGACAAGCTACACAAATTTAAAACTACACCTGATGAAGAAACTACATTTAGCTTTAGTTAAATGTAGTTTAGTTAAGTTTAAGTTAAGTTTGTATTTTTTTGTTTTCTTTTGTTCTCTCAAATTTTTAACTGTCATGTAAAAAGGGACACCTAATTTCCAAAACTGGGGTAGGGGAGTAGATAAACCCCAGGTAGATTTCTCTCCATTTTGATTCCATTTTCAATTACCCTTCCCATAGGCACAACCAAGTTTCTAATAATCTTTCTCCAACAGAGAATGTGCATTAAAAAGGATGCAGATGGTGCATCAATGGGCCAGAGATGCTGGCTCAATTTTAAATTAAAGTCTGACTGGTAATGAAAACAAAAAGTGCCAAACATTAGCTTCCAGATTTGTTAATGCTAGCAATTGGCACTGTGTATTATCAGCTGTGTCACTCACATTTCTCTTAAAAAAGACAGATGGAAAGCAGAATTTCCTGCCAATAGGCAGTTAAAATCTGTGATCCAAGCTTTCAAAATATGTCATAGGTGGAAGAAAAATCAGTTCAATTTTCTGCTACCAGTATACATTTATTTCCAATTGTTCATGCAAGAAGAGGTGACAACATATTATTTAGCAAAGATATTAATAAAGTATTTTAGAGATGCGGACTCTAAAAACAAACCACAAAAACACAACTTTGTGACAAATTGTGACAATAAAATACTGACCTGCTGAGGAGTGATGCTGCTGACAACACTCTTCTCCACCCAGTTGACCATGTGTTCCTGCTCCATCCGGCGATGAAGGTTCTGCAAGGCAATCTGGTAGTCCAAGCGCCTCTTCACTTCATTGGTCACCATGTGTAGTCTCTCTCTGTAGTTGGTCTCCAATAGCATGGCCACATTGTTCTGAGAGGAAAAAGGGAAAACAATGTTGTCTGAACTTGGGTTTCTACAGTGTTTTAAGCAAGTTAAAGTCATTATTTAAATGCTCTTAACATTGTGATGCAACTTCAGTGATTAGAAAACTGTTTGAAATCTGAGGCAAGAGATTAGCGAGACCTTAAATAAAAAAAAATCTATAAATATTTTTACAAACAATGCTTCCAATGTTTATTTTTACCAATAGATGACAAAATGCAATAAAGTGACGTGCAGGCAGAACTGAGGCAAGAGACGATGAGTCAAAGCACCTTCTTGCTTAAATGTTTACCTGTAAATTTTACAGATTAGTGTAGGTTTTAATGACCTTTATTTAGTAGAAAATTACCAGAGATTTTTCCACGTAATGTTGTACTGACTTCCTAAATTAATTTAATTTGGCCACCTGATAATACTGTGCTAATTTTGACTTATTGCCAGTAGTTGCCAGTGAATGGGCCTTCAACTCCGACATCTGGAAATGGCAGGTGTAGAGATTTTCATTTGTCAATATGTTTAGTTGTGTAAATATGTAAAAGTAGCACATTATTAACAGAAAAAAGTTGGAAAAAATATATAAAGTTCAGTGCTGTTTACCCTTTTAGCATCAAAGAGCATTGATCTTCCTTCAGCTCTCCACTGTTCCTTCTTTTCACTCTCAATAGCCTGAGCCAGGCTGGACATTGCAAGATCCTTCACTTCCTGAGCCTTGGCAACTCTGTCCTAAAAAAACACATAAACAAAAGGACTATTATAGAAAGGTCTGAAAAAAGGATGAGCAAAAAAAGATCAAGCATTTTTGGTTGAAATTTGGTAGCTTGGCAACAATTAAATAAATCTAAAATCTAACTTTGAGAGATACCTTTAATAAAAAACTGAGTGAATGAGCACATACATACCCCAACCTATGCGATGGTTTCCAAAGTAACCTTCTACCAGTCAGATAAAAAGCTAGAAACAAATCCATGCAGCTGCAAGCCTACCTCATTAATTTTGTCAGCCATTGCGGCAACCTTTGGACCAAATTTCTTGACACCATAGATGATGACGGCACCTATGGAGGCGGCAGCGAAGGTCTCATGGTTGATGACATAGATTTCCTTAGAGAGCATATAGAGGATAAGGCCAGTACCCAACATGTAGGGTCCTACAGGGAAAAATATGATTCAATAAAATTGCAGTAACTTATATTTTTATGACAATTTTAAAATGCAGGAACAAATAAAACGTGAAAACATGTTTTTAAAAAAACAAAAACATCAACAGTAACTCTCTAGTGAAATTATCCAAACCGCAGACAGCCAATGTAAACATATACACTACATGATAAAATTGCATCATATCCACAAGCCTCTGACCATTCTCACAGTCAAAAATAAACCTTGAGAAGCAGTGTTTGTTTATTTATGCACCACATGTGGAACAAACTCCCAAAAGATATGATAACTAGAGATAAATTAGGGATATTCTATGTAGAGAAATCCTAGGCACCATGTTAATGTCCCAAGCAACGGCTAAACATCAGTTCATTATTCACAATGTTGACTGTAAATAGGGGTTATTTAAAAATGACAGTATATAAGCATTTCATATAAAACTGGCTTTTTAACAGAAGATAAATAAATGAAAGCGAAGAGTCTTGCTTCTTGTTAAAGAATACAGACCTGTGACTCCGGTTTTGGGGTAGAGGAGCTGAAAGATCTCCTCTGGGAAGATGCCATGGCGGACTTTGCCTCCCTTCTCTGGCAGAGGGGGCAGTGGGGCCAGACTCTGGGATGTCGTGTGCAAGGAGCGAGATGCCTGGACAAGACTAAGGAGAATGGAACTATTAGCTACAGCTTTTCAGACGTACAACCTTTGTGTGATTTGAATATATTGTCAAATTATTCATTAAGTTAGTAGCAAAAACAATAAACAAAACTATTCCTACCCTGCTCCAAGAGGGCCACTGCCTTTCAGGGCACTGGCTGCAAACAGAAAAACAGAAATTTATATTTACATTTAGTCATTTAGCAGACGCTTTTGTCCTAAGGCAGCAAAAATCTAAGTCAAGGAAAAAAACATCAAAGCAACGTGCTGTCAGGAGAAGTATTTCCATTTCATAAGATGTAAGTACAAGAAAGAGCAGAAAAGGGTTTTTTTGGAAGGAAAGAAGGAAGGAAGGAAGATTCAGGAGAGTTTTGTTTAATTATAGTACATTACTAAAGTATCTTCAAACTACCAATTATTCTCTAGCAAATATGCAATACTTTTATTTAGAGATAACACTGATATTTTAGAAAATAAGAGTTTGTATTAAATTGTTTAACATAAGTTATTTTAAAACGTTGACAAGTAAGAAATGTTATTTTACAATGACAAAAGTCAACTTAACCTATCTGAAGCATGTATTTAGGAAGCGCCACATGCACAAAATGGGCTCCTGATTAACAACTGGCAAAACCAATAACGTTAAGTGAGTTTTGAAGTCTAACATTTCTGTCCTGCAGAAAAGATAAATTTGACTATTCTAGCTGTCAAAGGGTGATATCGGTAAGTATGACGAGCTAACAGCAGCTAACGGAGCTTGTTTGCTATTGTTAGCATGTACTGTTACCAGCTTTTTACTAGAAATCCACAAAGTACTAAGCAACCAAAAGTATTCCCAATAACTGTCTAAACAAATCTATATTCAATAAGTAGCTAACGTCTCAGTGTATATAATGGTTGACACTACACTAGCTAACACTTAACCTACATACAGCTAGCATTAGCATCTCATTCAATGTGCGGCCTTCACTTTACCCTTCAACTTCATCTTCATTCTTACCTTTTATTTTTCCTGCCTGACAGTTACACGGGGCTGGAGCCTAAGTGAGTTTTCAGAATCATCTTTAAAAATAGATGAATGCATACCTGAAACAAAAACGAGCCTGGACAGCATGTTTGAAGGATGAAGTGCCAAATTCTTGCAACCTGGGGCACCCTGATGTCGGCCTCTCCGTGCCCTTCTGCAAAGAGCCGCAAGTATGGCGGACACACGCGACGTCATCGTGAAACATCGCGAGAAGACAGCAGGTCCCACTTAGACTCATTACAGACACCGGCCGGCAGGTGGAGCCGCAAACAAGCAAATGATTTATTACTGTGCCGGAGATATAAGTTCATTAATTGAGGTAGTTAAGATTATAATGGAGAAACATAAATTTTAGACAACGTTAAGGTTCACTGCGTTGAATTGACACGTTTTTCAAAATATCCAACAGAGTAAAGTATGAAGCCAGTCAATCAGCTTGGGTAAGTTAGCAGCACTCCAACCAGTTAACTAACCCAAGGCTGGTGGGATAGCTAAGCTAATGCTAGCTTGGATGCCAGTTTACTTACACACTTTATACAACTTAGTATTTGAGTATTTATACTGAATAAACAATAATAAAAATAATAATATAAAAATCTTAAACCTTGCTGGGAAAATTATGACTTTCCATTTTTTTCCATGGCGATTGTTTCTTTTTCTTGTGAGATCCAGTACTCAAGCATTATCATCTTATCATGCAATGTTAAATGAGAATGCTTCTGTTTATTAGTAAGAATGAACTGTCAATGACTTTCTCACTTCAGGAGTTCTACGAAAAATGCAAAGTGTGTTTATTAAATAAAGTTATCCTAACTACCTCCATTAGACATTAATCCAGTACTTCATCCCCTGACTCAATGTTCTTTATCCTCTGAATGCAATGTAATGCATTTAAATCATTTATACATTTGTTAAAGTTAAAGAATAAAGAACATTTTGTTCACAGACATTGTTTATCATTTATGGATAGTGTGGTCTAAACACAGAGTGAGTTTAAATTTTTTAATAGTTTTAAAAGTTTTTTCTGAATTTTTGTATCGCCTGTCACAAAGAGACCTCTTCTTCTTTAGATCAAATAAATTAACTACTTTCAATAATAAATGATTAAAAATTTCGACCGGCAACAACACACACACACACACACACACACACACACAGCTCCCTCTTCCAAGTAGTGTGTTTTATCCCAGACTGCACACAGGAGGAATTGGCTGTGCCTGTCTGTAATCTTGGGGCCCACCCGTGTGTGGCATCAGTTTGATGCGAGTGGCTGGTGAGATAGAGGAACATATGACGCTGTGGTTCACTTCACTTCCTGTAAAATTATGCTCAACAGAAACAGCTACATGTGAAACACAGACAAAACCCCGGACACTATTTCAGAAGAGTGAGAAAATGGATGACTTCTCAACCACCTTATGAAGAGTTTTCCCCACTGAATGAAATGGCGTAGTTGGTAAGTCTTATTATAGGTTTCAGCTTATTAGGAAGCATTTTGTCTTTGCATCATTTTGTACATTTTCCCTCCACAATGAGGAGGGCCTACTCTGTCTTTAAAATAGTCCTCACATACTTAAAAGCGATTTCTAATTAAATGCAATTGCACTCTAACTTCTGCCTGCATTATGTATAGTAAGTTACACTATGTTTACTGCTTCTACTACTGCTGTACTAATATTTCTAGAGATAAGGGTGTAGCTGCTTCTACTACAAACTGCATGGGAATCATAAAGCTACAAAGAGTGGCCTAAATGTTGAATATACTCTTAATGCTTTGCATTTTACTTTATTTTATGCAAACAAGTCATATCAATTAAGACTGCAATCTGTTGATACAAATCACTAGCTTTCGTTTCGGGTTAAGTCTCTTGAAATTAAAATGTCAGGACAGTGTTTAAGAAATGCAAATTTATATAATCTAAGACTGAGGGGAAATTTCCTCCTCATTCTCCTCTGGTGTTTGCTATTAACTTGAATTATTCACTCTAGTACATTAACACTTTAATAGACCCATCAGAGTGAAACTGCAGCACTTAAAAATCCTATGTTTCAGCATCCCATGCATTGTGTAGCCATCAACATGTAAACATTAATAATCAGTTTCCTGATACATGTCATGCAGGGTCAAGGTATTGCAACTGCCAGAGGAGCTGCCATGGATGCCCCAGCTTTCAGTGGAATACAGCTCTCCCCACAGAAGGATTTTGACCAAATATTGGAGATTAGAGCACAGAAACATCAACACCTGCGAGGACGTAACAATGTGACTTCGTGTCGCAGCCCTACAAGAGAATTTGACACAAAACAGATTAAAAATGAACTGAAAGAAAAGAGGCATCAGGAATTTTTGAGGAGGAGATCAGTGAGCCCAGAGCTCATAAAGTCTGTGAACGATTCTTCAAAGTCAAAATATTCAGCAAAGACATGCCAATGTCATGGCAATTTAATGAAACATCGTAGTTCAAGCAGCAAGTTAGAGACACTGCATACAAATGTGAAAAGTACTCTCACCACTAATGGATATCCAGTGATGATTTCAACACAAAACAGCAGCAAATTAGATGCTCCAATCACCAGCCAATGGGTAAATACAAGATCCTTTAAAAGAACCACGTTTCATCATTCGCTACACAGTTACACCCCAGTCTTTTTCTGTCTCCTCTAATGTCTTCAGGCTCCCACCATAACACTGACGCAGGAATTACACCAACACAAGTCAAGAAGCAGAGATCAAAGACAGGATGAGATTAATGGTAAAAGTCTTGCCAACAATTTCAATAATGGCTGGCACGTTATCTTCGGTCTTTCATGCTAATGTTGCTGTATTATCTCCTTATCTCCCTAAGTTCATAAAACAAATAACAAAACATTCATCCACACAGATAGTCACAAGAAAGTATACCCCCTAAAATATTATTTTTTTCCAGAAAAGACACTGCGAGAGGCTGGTATGCAAACAGAGTGAGTGTGACTTAATGTGAATCTCCCTTAGTAACGTGACTGAATTTTTAAATACTAAATATTAGAGGCAGCTGTGTTATTGTTTTATGTTTCTAAAATGAGATACTTTGTTCCACAGATCTGGCCTCATCACTGTAAAGGAATCTGTGAGTTTTCAAACTGTTTATATGCATACATTCCACAATAAATAGTAACACCGAATTTAAACGCCAATATTGTCTCTAATCTCTTAACTAACAGGACATTCTGCAGTTACATGACTACTTGCAGGTAAAGCAACTGTTTGCAATGCTCATATCTATCCTGAGGTGTGTTATTTAAAATGGCGCTGCATGCTTAAAAAATGAAATAGCATAGCTTTCCTCCAATAAATGAAAAATTAGACTGAAAAAGTATTTATTCTCAATAATATGAATAAAGCAACATAATAATACAACCTTATTTATGGTGTTAATGTTAGCATATTCTAGCTAAATTTGTCATCCTAATATTGCCACTTGTGGCTACAGTTAGTGTTATTCAATGTAAGGTAAGTAGTTTTACTTTATTTAGATGCTCTGAAGCTCCTTAAGAACACATGTGATTTAGTAGCATTGGCAGTTTTGAATATGATGCTTAAATCTTGACAGAAGACCAAAATGACTCGTTTAGTGTTAATACTTCATTGTGGCTATTCCTTTTCTGCTACTTGTTTTCTGTCAGGAGGCCCTGTGGAGAGAGGAAGCCATGAAGAAGAAGTTGGCAGCCCTCCAGGAGAGCGTGTCAAACCTCATCAACTCCTCGAACAAAATTCGGACAGTAAGTTTCTGCGTTTGTATGCCCAAGCCATTTATTCAAATTAAACAGACCGCCAATTTTTCACACATGGCGTTTTACACATTGTTTATAAGGTCATGCTGTTGCTGATCATTGTTCTTTGGTTCCCTGGTTGCTGTTAAACTGAAAATTAATTTGTCACACAGCCTGTGTGTGGCTGCTCTTGCCTCAGCAAGGCCTATGTAGTCTGCGGTTAGGAGCTTCCTGCTTCCGCTGTAGCCTATACTGCATAGGAGGAGTGCAAGCTGTCATTCTTATACAGGAAGGGCGTGACAGTCAGCAGATATTATAGGTGCTATCCATCTTCAATTAGCTCTATTTGGCTACTCGGCTGTAGGGAATGAAAGGGAAATAATGATGTTTCCTTATTTGTTGAATTTTGGTGAGGATCTCTAAGTTCATTTGGTTCCTAATCTTTGTGCTTTTAATTTGTGAAACTTTTTCCTTACACAGGTACGTTGTCTTTGAGCAACTTACATGCTATTTTCCACAACTGAAACAGTGACATGTTGCTGTGCATAAAGACACTGAGATAATTCTTGAAGCCGGCTGAGGCAGCACATTACCTTTATGCACCACTGTGCTGTCACACAGCTAATTTGCCATCTGCAGGTTAGAGAAACAGTCATTTCCTTTTTAACCCACACAGGCTCGTTTCAGTGAAGACCTACTGAAAAACAAGATCAAGGGCCTGGAGGCACAGCTGCAAGCTTGTCTGCAGGTAAGAAAGGCAGCTAGTGGTAAAGAGGCAACCACTGAGTGTTTTTGTTTTAATTTTTTTTAATGCAGTAGGGGTGTTATTGTTTTATTTTCGGCAACATCTTAACCATTTAGTCCTTCCTAAAGCATACAGCTGTACATAGATTTTCACTTTGTGATGCAGTGGTAGAGCCTACCGAATGTGTTTCTTTGTGGTCATGGCTGCTCTGTAGGATTTATTGGTATAAATCAGCTGTGTTGTGTCTTTATAGAAGTTTGCAAAAGATGGATTAAAGAAACAAGCGGTGCAAATGGAGAAACAGAAACTGATATATGAGGAGAAGGCTCTGGCTGCCCTGCAGAAGGCCACACAGGAGAAAACCGAGGCACTCGTCAAGGCTGAGACACTGCAGGTTAAAAGTCTTATTGCAGCTACATTCCTTCTGTTTTACTTAGGAAAAAGAAACAATATCCCTATCACTGATTTATATGGGTTTTCTGGTGATGTATGTACATATAAAATGCCTGGCTTACTGTCAAAACTGCAGCTGAATCTTGACGAAACATTTGATTTTTCCACCAGGTATCACTCAACTCAGCAAGGACAGAGGGCCAGAGGTTGCACAGCTTGTATGAGGACCTGAAGATAAGCTCTGAAAATCTACACAGCCAACTAGAGGTGCAGTATACAGTGGCAACATGTACGGTCAGTTTTCATTTTGAATGTCAGCGGCAGTTAAAAATGTGTGTGTGTGTGTGTGTGTGTGCCCTGTGCAGCTGTCCAGGGCCAGAGAGGCCAAACTCATGGAGAAGGTGTCGTCATTAGAGCACGAGGAGGAGAAGCTAGAGTACAGGATTTCCCTGCTCGTAAAGGACAACCATATTTTAAGAGAGGAAATCCAGCAGCTTAGAGGTGAAACAGACCTTAAAGTTTTGCTTTTTGTTATTGATTCTGCAAGGAGACAACATGAAGCCATTCTTGTCCTTTATCTGGGAATACTGCTGGCACCATACGCTGTCTTTGTAGTGTTTAAAGTTCTGCGAAGACAATACTGATTTTTTTTTAACTGCTTTGTTTCCTAGATAGCAGCAATGAGAGGCAGGACTTCAAAATGCAGACGGGACTGACATCAGAGGAAGTAGAGAAACACCTGACAGTAAAAGAGACTCCCAGGTGGAAGAACAGCTCCGCCACACTCAGGAGAAACTCCGACTCAAGGAGAGAGAGGTACATTTGGAATATCACACTTTACAGTTTTCTAACACATTCATTACCTTAATTTTTTTCATTACCTTTGCAAACTTTGACCTGCCACACAATAACACAGTAATCACATTTCAGTGCACCATATAATATATTCATGAATTCACATGAAAAAAAATTCTCTGCAGAGGCTGATGCATATCCTATTAGGTAAAGAACATTTATATTGAGAAAAATCATTATACATGCATTAAAAATATTTAAACCATTGTGCAAAGTTAAATTGTGTTTTTGACAAAATCATACATTGACAATGTTCAGCCTACAAGCTTGTTCCAAATGTTTTGCCCATTTTCTTTTCAGAATAATTATAAATCTACTTTGTGCGTATATTTTAGTAACTCTGAAATGAAAAGTGAACTTGTAAGGAACCCCGTGCATTGTAAATATATTTTAAAAGCCAAACATGATCAGCATATGTTTTCTTTCCATGTGTCGCGTCTATGTGTGTGTACAGTGTGAGGAGCTGCAGACGGAGCTGCATGCCATGGAGCAGGAGTGTCAGTCCAGCCAGGCCCGTCTGTCGCAGTGCAGGGATGAACTCCGGCAACTCACCCACCGCCACAGGAGAACAGTAAGCTCTGTGTGTATGTGTGTGTGTGTTTTTGGGGAGGGATTCTAAATGTCATGTCCTTGCTGTACTCACATATGAATTAACACTTTGTCTTTAATTTAAGTGTTTGCTGCTAAATATCGCTGTAACCATTTCGTCCATCTCTGTGTAGACGCTGTGTGGCTCCTGGAGGAAAGTGTTTGTGTTCTTCCTCCTACTCTTCGCTGTGGTGGGGGTTGTCATGTTGTGGCTGTGGCATCCTCCTTTCAGGGAGCAAGTTGAAGACCTGTACTCAGATATAGAGACACGCATCGAAAACTATCTCATGGAAATGGCCTCTCCTCAACACTCAGGCTGTTTTAGACCAATATGAAACTTATTGCTCAGGAATAATAGTATGTTTTTTTTGTTGTTGCTTTTGTTAAAAAAAGACCTTTGTAGGATGTTATTCAATATAATGTTTGCATTTGATATTATTTTAGGTTAGGAACTTAAAGTGTGTGTGTGAGGCGAGATAATATTGTGTTTACATGTGGTGTGGATGCACTGTTCATGTGTGGAGAATCTTTTCAAACATATCCAGTGTGAAAAAATGTGGCAATGTTTTTTGTTTGCAAAAATGAAAAAGCACTGTCAGCTTGCAAGTTAGAAGATATTAATGGAATTTTGAGAAACTGTGAGTTAATAATATCAACAGTATAAATTGGTGAATGTATCCTTTTTACTGTAAGAGCACATAAAAAGGTATTTAAATAAAGAGAAGACATCCAAATGATGCTTTGAGTCCTGTGATTAATTAGTGCTTATGAGCAGTGGCGGAGCTGTTTAAATTCAGTGTTAAAAGGCATCAATAGAGACTCTAAACGAACAATAAAATAGCTGACGTTTAAAGTTTGCTTAAAAATACAATTTCAATATTAGCAAAATTATAGGTTAAAAATAAAGAAAATTTTGTCTTTTCTGCATCAAATCCAGACTTGATGATGATTTGGGTTTAATGTGAGAAACCTGAAACTTACATTAAACGGGTGGACGCATGTTATTTACATTTACATTTATACAGCACAAATGTGTTTTCTATGGGCCAGATTTCCTACAGAGCAGTATTCCTAAGGCAACAATTGCACAAATTCAAATAAAACACCCTAATGGTCTGAAGTAAATGTCCATTCAAATATCAGAATGCGGTGGTCACGTCGGCATTGTCCGACATCACTTTCTGGCAACTATCAGCTCACTAAGTCTGTGATACAATGGCAAAATTACATGTGGTAAATTCTACACAAATGTTCATGAACCTGACCGACATCACACATGACACTGTCTATTGTTCAGATTACACTCAAACTTGGAGACAAAACACACTCAAAGCTGATTTTTTGGAGTTGGATGGACTCATTGTTCATTGTATTCACTGGTTTTTAACTGTTCCAGATAAAGCTCCATTCTTATCAGGCACTGACACAGCACATCCACCATACAGACTTTCTGCTCCTGTTTTTCACCCACATTTACCTGTATGTTCCCCAAATAAACCACCGGTCAGTGAAGGGACCGATTTTCGCTGGACTGAGCTCAGTCTTCTGATGAAACTGGTGAAACTAGCACTGAAGGTAAGAGGCTGCAGTGTTGAGACTGCAGGTTTTTGTAACATATTTCACATTTCAAGTTATTTCATGTTAAAAGGGATCTTGCCAAACTCTACTTTATTTACAGACTGATTGTCCTTTAAAAGATGAGGACTGCAGTTCTGCTGCTTGTTGCGGGATTGTGTGCATTGAACGTCACAGTTTCGCTAAAAATCTGCGCCTTCAATGTTCAGAGCTTTGGTGAATCAAAGCCAACAACAAGAGGGTTATGGGTATTCTACTTAAGGTACTCTACTGGTTGTGAACACGGTGCTTTATATAAAACAAAAGCACACTAAACAGTACTGATAAATCTTATTTTTGTTTTATTGGGTTTTGTTTATTTTATTTTGTTCCAAAGATCCTCTCTCGCTGTGACCTGTGTCTAATTCAGGAGGTCAGAGACTCTAAAGGAGAAGCAGTAAAGGCTTTAGTTCAGGCTCTTAACAGGTAAAAGATTGCATGGGTTCAAAGCCTGCACGTGACAGATCTAGTGAATCCACTCTCACATCTGTACCTTTTAATTTTAAACGTATTTTTGTTGTTGTCAGTAGATTTGACAGATCTAATTCATATTCACATGTGGAAAGTGAAAGGCTAGGCAGGAAAACCTACAAGGAACAGTATGTCTACGTTTACAGGTACAACATACTAGATTTTACACATTACCATTTCCTGTTAGTGGTCAGATCCGCATCACATTCTTAATGTCCTGTCTCATCATTTCCAGAAACAATGTGCTAAAGGTCAAAGATCATTATCAGTACCCGAAAGAAGAGAGAGGGGGGATCAATGAAACTGATGTTTTCTCCAGAGACCCTTTCATTGTCCGCTTTCACTCCCCCACAACATGTAAGCTGCAATAAAAAACATCTTTACAGAGGAATCATTTTCCATAAGTTCTAGCTAAATTAAAAACATGATAACTGATAACTATGTCAGTGAGGAATGTTTCTGACGCATAAAATGTCAACGTAGAACAAATTATGAGTCATCTTGTTGTTTAACTTCTTTCTTGTCATTTGGCACCACTAGATGACATATGGATTAGAACATTTTATCGAGGTTCCTAATCACTAGAAGTTGTTTGTACAAGAGTCCAGTCTTAATCAATATAGCCAAGTAGTTATTTACCAATTTAAAAAGTGACGATACAGTGCGTAAATAACTAGTGGTTAGAAGATACTTTGCTTTATAACTTTAGAAGCCTCCACATTGGCAAAAACATAGAGAATATTAGAAATATATGTGCAGGGCTACTAAACACTGGCTATGACTTAGGCTGCCACAATGCTTCTGTGTAAACATATTCCAGACATATGTTGTAAATTAATTTTTCTGTACATTGTTTTAGTGGTGAAAGATTTTGTCCTGATTGGGCAGCACACCTGTCCAAAAACTGCCATGAAGGAGATGGATGAACTGTACACTGTCTTCAAAGGCGTTTATAAGAAGTGGAAGACTGACGTGGGTTAAAATGCATTTTTCAAACAGTTCTTAGTGATACTTTTCTATATCTTTAGAGGACTGATGTTAGGTTTTCTCTCCAACTATTTGTGAAGAATAGCTTATTTTTTGCTTCCTTTCATTTACACCAGAATGTGATAATCTTAGGGGACCTTAACGCCGGCTGCGGCTATGTCACCATCGAAGGGTGGAGAGCTGTGCGCTTGAGAGGCGACCCAAAATTTCACTGGCTGATTGGAGATGAACAAGACACCGCTGTCCGTGAGAAGAAACACTGTGCCTATGACAGGTCAGTGGTTGTCTTGTTGATTCTTTTATAATAACGACACATTTTACACAAATTAAAAGTTGTCTAAAAACTTAATTTCTACAGAAATCACAATGAAGTTATGTCTTACAATATGATTTTCACATTTTCAGGATCATTGTTCATGGCCGTGAGATTATTTCTAGTATTGTTCCAGGTTCAGCTCAACCGTTTAACTTTAAAGAGCATTTTCATCTCACCGAAAAGCAGGTAGACATGTTATAATATTGGTTTTTGTTTTCAGTTCTTACTTAGCATAGGTATTAATTATGTTCTTTTGATGGCACTTTAGGCTCTTGAAGTAAGTGATCATTTTCCTGTAGAAGTTGACCTGAAGCCCTGCCATCGCTACCTACTCCGCCATGAGCTCTAGATCCCTCAGTATATTCAGCAAACTTACTATTACTATTATGTTTTGGTTGGTAGCTGGCAAAATAAATCAACATACACAACATATTCACTGAGAAGTGTCTACTGTTTTTTTAGTGTGGTTCTATTTGATTATCAAAGTGGTTCCACACTTGTGTCAGTCAAATGGTTATATAATAAACGTGTCGCGCTTCAGCATAAAGGAACTGCATGTTCATCTGCTTGAGCTCATATTGTGCATCTGAAACCAAAACCACATCAAAGGAGTCATAATTTCATGAGCTCACGAAGGTACGTTTCTGCAGCAGCACAAAATTCAAAACATTACTTTTGTTCTTTTTCACTTTTCAGAGAGAAACTTTTGAATTGTTATTTTATAAATTAGGTTACACACTTTAAACGTTTCTTATCACATATTTAACCTGTTCTTTTAGTTTTAATGTGTACTTTATGCGCGGTCTGTTTGACAGGAAGCCACTTGCAGAGACGACAGATGAGTTTCTTAGCGCTCTCTTCCTTTGTGAGAAAGGAGATTTTGTGTAGCAATGCTTTAACTTTTGTCTTGATTTAATAGTACTTACTATTTTTTCTATTTGTGAAGATGGAACAAAGTCTTTCTGAGCTACTTAGTGATGCATTTTCAGGTAAGAAATATGTTTTAATATTTTATTGGCATTTGGTTTTGATTTAATTTTTTTGTATTTTGACATTTAGTAATTTTTAAATGATGATGTTACAGAAACATCTGTTCCATGTTTGGAAGATGGAGATTTGGACTTTGAGAATTTAAATTTTGATGAAAGGTTTGAGAACGAAAATACAGACACGTCTCACAAAAACCTACCAACAAAGGAAGACAGGGCATTGCACCAGGAAACGACTGGTGAAGCTACGGTTTCATATGACATGGAAAACAAAGACATGGCTCAAAATGCTGGTGAAGAGCAGTTTGAAGTTAAAAATGAGGAAGAGGATTATCAAGGTGTAGGAATAAGTCTTGCAGGCATAGACAAAAGAGCAGAGGAAGATTACACAAGCTTGGATAGGGAGTCTGAAGAGGAAAGCTCTGACTCTGGAGACGATGTTGAAAAGGAGAATATAGAAGCACAAGAGGAACTAGGGGACTTGGTGAAGTCATTTCACTATGGGGACAACTTCTACTATGATAATAAAGAGGACAATATCTTTGCTGAGGGACAATTTTTAGCCCCAGAGGGCACTGAAAACTCTCAATTTAGAAATGAGGAACAAGGTGAGTGTGACAGTGAGGAGGTGTGCTATTTTGGTCAGGTCCCTGAACGTGGCAATGGGATGGCAACCAAAGGTGATGGGACTGAAGAGGACGAGCAAGCACAGGCAGAAGAAGCGCAAGACGATTCATCAGATTCTGAGAGTGAGGACATGAAAATCATAGTAGAAAATGTTGCCGCCCAGAGCTTTGAGCAGGAGGTTGAAAGTCCTTACAGAGATGTGCCAATAGAAGCCAGTTTAGAGTTTCCAGATATTTCTGTGCAAAATCTGCAGGACCTCGTTGCGGAAGTTGATAGTGAGGAATATGTAGAGAAAATGAAGGATTTCTCAGGAGAGGAGCATCAAGAGGCAGGTGAGGGCTTTGCAGATTATCCCTCCGACTTTTCCTCTTGTGAATATGTTGAAGGTGAAGGAACAAATCAAGAAGATGAATACAAGTCCAAAAACTTGCCTTGCCCGGAAAGAGTTGTAACAGATGTAACGTGGCTGGGAAGAGAGGAAAACACAGATGAGGAGGGAGACGGATATCTGTACAGCAGAGATTTAGAGATGGATGCTGACAGGATGATGAGCATGGACACGACATCTGTAGAAAATGACAGAACAAACTTAGAGGTTGTCAAACATGTGACAGAGTGTGACGATGGAGTTGAGGCAGGTGAGAGTGACTCCTACAGCTCCAGTGATGATGAGTTCCAAGTGAGGAGGAGAGATGAGGAAGTCTCAGACAGTATGTGTCTACAAGATCTGGACAACACTCAGCTTTACAGCGAGAGCGGTGCAGCATTTTCCACATGGAGCATCTCTGACGACCCTCACTTCACAAACAATGGAATAAATCTAGCAGATTTCAATATAAATGTGGATTTTGATTTGTTAAAAACTGATTCGCTTCTGGCTGAAGAACTGTTAACCACAGAAGACACAGATGTCAGTCAGCATCCTGCAGACGACATCAACAGCTACTCGGTGGTACAGAGGGAGGACAGCAAAACCATTTGCTCAGCTTACCAGGGATCCCTGGATGACAGCTTCTTTTTCAACACTGAACTCGAGGTCTCGGGGGTCAGTGAGCAGGGACAGCTGGGAGATGACGAGTATGAAGAGGAGAGGAACTGGGAGCAAGAGCAAGAGCGAATCAAGGCTTTCTACAAGTTTTACGATGACAGCGATGGGGAAAATGGGAGAGAGGGTGAGTTAATATGATAAGAATATTTCAGAGTAAAATAATTAACATCTTCAGTTTATTGCACAAATTCTAAATTGATCTATTTCCTATGATGTATCTGTGCAGAGAGGCAGATTAAAGTTCAGTTTTGTTCGGATCCATTGTCCCAGGTCATACACTATGAAACAGAAAGGTAAGTGGAATTCTCATCAGGTTTTTAAAAAGAGCACTTCTTCGATTTTGCAAAAACGATCTAAAGAATCATGTGTTTAAAACGGATGAATTTCCAATTACACAATAACTACAACCTGAGTTGTGACAGATTGAACCAAACACTGTGTGCACTTCCTTTTTAGCAGCAGTGACAGAGATTCACTCAGCAGCTCTACAGACAGGGAAGAGGACCTAAGCGCAACAGAAACATCTGAGGTAAGAATATTGTCATTTGCATGTGGACACATACGAGTGCACACAGAAACACACACACAGGAGCACATTCATACTACATTGTTTCACTGCTTTGCCCAGGAGCCAAGGGAGCCTGACAACACACTGCAAATTCCACCTGCTTTTGATCCCCCATGTGTTGAGCTACCAGAAAGTGTGCCAGAGAAGAAGCTCAGTAATACACGGATCTGTACTGGAAAACACAAGGTTTGTACTCACTGGTCATGACAGACTTGTGCGCTTGTGCATTTTGCTCTGGTTATTTCTTCATCTGTGTGTCCTTTTTTCCCTGCAGTGTCTGGGCGTGCTGAAGCTAATACTGATGATGGTTCTGGTCGTACTGATGGGACTTTTGATGTTCTGGTTGACCACAGACCAAGCAGACTGGCTCAGCCACGTTTCTTTCTTTAAGGCCTAAGCAAACATGTTTATCTGCTTACATGAAAGAAAATCCAACATTACTTTAATGATTTGTAAAAAAAACTATGTAAAGTGACTTTCAAATGTGTGGACTGTTTTCTGTAATATGCAATTTTATGCTCAATAAAGATCTATCTAGGTTTACAATGATGGTGATATTGTTGAATCAACTATAGATAGGTCTTGTTTTCACTTTTATGTAGGTAAATATATTTAGAATGAAGCCCTGAATTAGATATTTGGTAAAATAGTAATATGCCTTATGCATACTATCCTTTATATAAATTGGGTTACTTGCATAAGAATTACGCAGTTACTTTATAAATTCACTCTGTTGCATTCCAGACACAATGTTTTACTTTTACCCTATTGCTAATATCGGATTGCTATTGCTAATTCTAAAGGTTTCACATACAATAATATAAGATAACTTAAAACACATCACATTACTACTTATGGAAGATGCAAAAATACTTTGAGTAAATGTAAAGTGCATGTAATGCGTCAGTATTAATAGCTTAAAGGAAATCAAAGTGGTCATACACACTGTGCAATTTTATGGATATTTTGATTAACCGGTTTTTTTTTTTTTTTTTTCTTACGTGCAATTTACGTGACGAAAATAACTTGGTAAATTGCAGTATTCGTACCCTTAAAAGGACCTGTACGCTAGGCTGGGTATGTAGGTAGTAGATTAGACATTTAACCTTGCCTTAAATTAATAACTCAAGTGCAATATTCGAACACACTCTCAGCATTATTGGCATTGGCATTAGCATTAAACGTTAGTATCGGCGCCTACTAATGGCGACAACAAACAAGAAAAAAACTAAATGCGGAAATGATGTAGTGTTTGTGTAAGGGACGAATGTTTTCTACACTTTGTTTAAAAAACGAGGGCGGGGTTAACTCTTTCCACGTTGCAAAGTCACCATTCGACTCCACGGAGGATCTTCCCGGCACAAGAAAAAGGAGCCCACCTCATTTTATGTGGGAGGAGTTACGGCTGTTGCTTTTATAGTAACTGAAACTACAACTGAACTGAAACAAGGCAACGCAAAGATCGTACAAAGCCGAATCTCAGTGGCTAAACACAATTTAAAACGATGTATTCGCTGAGTAGCAAATCTGCGAAGGAGATCAGCGACCTGCTAGATGAGTACGGGATTAAGCACGGACCTGTGGTCGGTGAGTGGCTCACACTGGACTGTGTTCTCTGCGCGTGTTGTCGAAGCAACGTCCAGTTAACTCCAGAGCCCTCCATCAGACTTTTTAACTTAATGTTTACTAGTTTGGACATGTCGTGTGTGGCCTTTTCTTCTCAGATACCACCAGAAATCTGTATGAGAAGAAGCTGAAAGAGGCTATGATGAAAGGGAAAAGATCTAAGCCATCCCCTCAGAAGACCTACTACAGAGAGGAGGGTACGTTTAATGTGCAGACTTCTGTATTTACTACATTATCTGCGTAAAGATGGGGTGTATTGACACTTTATTAATTGATGGTATAACAATGAGATGTTTTAAAAGGCCCACTAAAATAAATCAGTGCTCCACTATGATAAAAATCTGTGGACTGTCCTTTCAAAAAAAATGTGGGAGGTGTACATTTGTAGCATCATAACAATGTTATGACAGACTTTTTTTCATGATAAGACAAATAAGATAGCTTTACATCTGTGTTGCTAATATATTTAAACTGAGGTCTCCCTTTGTCAGTTTAAACATATTAGCAGGTGATCAGGCACCTTACTAATCAATTCCCCGGTTAAAATATTCTCACAAATTATTGTGCAGCAGGGCGGTGCTTGAATATTACAAATGTGAAAATGGTCAATTGACGTTTAGTGTCTTGTTTTTGTCTTTCTTTCAGAGGACGAAGTTACCTATGTTTACAGGACACCAGTAAGTATCTTCTTCATGACAGATTCCAACATTAATAATATTAATAAGTAAGGAAATATTTACCAGTTTACTAGGACACACCTAAAGCATCAGCAATGGGGACAGCTATCGTTTAGTCAGTAAAGCAGTGATTCTTATTTCCACCAGTCATAGTGGACATAACGTGGCAGCTGTCTATAGGGATCATGGAGGTATATACAAATTAAATGCTGGCATTTATTTGCGTTATTGTTTGGTGAGTGTGGCCTGAGTTGGAAGGCATTCAAAGACATTCAAATGTCTTGTGTCACTGCTTAGTCATGCAGGATGAGTCAGTGCCATGCAATAAGGAACCTTACTGTTGACTGTATAAAGCTACATTCCATGGTGTGTGTTTTTGTATTTTGGGAAAATGTTCAGTAAAAATAGGCTGTCATGTGCTAGTTTTTTTCACAAAAAGTTTTAAGGACGGTGGAAAAAGCAGGCCTGAAATTATCAGTGCTTCTCTATCATTGTCAGATGTTTTTGTTGTCGTTTCGTTTCCCTCTCACATGTGACAGCCTATCGGCTTTTGTTGCTGAGCTACAAATGTCCTAGAGATGTTTAGTTCATATCAAAACTCTTTTGAAATATTACTTCCCATGTTTGCTTTTGTCGGTTTGCAGATCAGAAGTGACTGTACAGTTGACAGGTCAGTTCTTTTACAAATCCTCTTCTATAGGGTTTAAAGTGCGATGTTCTATGTGATTAAACAGGCTGAAATTGTAATGATATTTTTCTCATCTGTTTAGTGGTTCCTACATGAGGTCAAGACCAGAATGGACGGAAAGGGAATTTGAACATGAGTGAGCTACAATTAACCAAACTGACATTGTTACAGTCGATGGGGAGAACACAAAATGTTCAAGTACTGTATAATTTTTTTGTCACTCTCTCTACAGCACATCCTACTCAACCTACTTAAGGTCAAGACCTGAATACAGAGGAAGAGATTTTGTTGAGGGGTAAGTGTGTTTTCACACAGTTCTGTCACTATTAGGTTGAAATTTGCAAAATTACATCACTTTTTTATCTCAACTAATGTGCTGTGATATATAAATATTTAATAAATGTAAATATTCTTTTTAATAAGCTACGATTGTGTATTTATGACGAAAAATAATATAAGCTGCAAAAGTCCGCAGCACAAAGGAACAAGTAAAACAACAAAAAAGTAGCAAACCTTGACAGCTGCCTACACACCTACAAAAGCCGAAAATAATAAGATTAGGAAAACTTTTGCTAACCCACCCAAAGGTGGCAGCACTGTAATTATGTTCAGTCAAGAACATTTAAAAAAATAAATAAATTTAAACTAATTATGAATCACCTTATTGTGACGCTATCAATTAAATGTGATCAGCAGCAAGGTTTTTACTAGTAATTTGCAAAGAAAATATCTATTTTGCACTGTCATGTACTGCAGCATAATTTTTACTCCTTTCCAGACCCTATGTGTACGACACACCCTCCACTTACAGAAACTCCTATTCGAAATCAACACCTGTAAAATATGACCAGGAAGCTCCAAAGGCATCGCCTCGCTTCATCCCACTGTGGATTCAGTTTGTGTTCTTCCTGGTTGTGGCAGTCTTCCTCTACTTAGTTTTTTCCAATATGGAGACGAATGAATCCCCTAAAGCAATAGAATGATTTTTTTTTAATCAAGCAATTTGTATAATGTTTTGGTTAATGCCTTCTTTTTTTAGTCACTGCTGAAAATTTATATGTATTATAATTGGGGTTTATTTGATTGATAATGCTTAGAGCTAAATTGCATTTATCATCCAGCTTCAGTACAACACTATAAAGCAGATATGAATGCCATTTCAAACATACACAAAACTTGTCCTTTTAATGTGACAGCAGTTTTCTGGCTTTTCAGATTGTTTTAGTGTGACCAGTTTACCTTTAAAGAGATTCACCATGGTGCTCTGCACTAGTGTTGCTAATCTTCTATGAACCTACATGTAAATGTAACTCACTCCAGATAGTTTAACTGTGGATTCATTACTCCAAATATGAAATACCCACTACATCTTGAAGTCAGATATTTAAATTCAATGTATCAGAGTTTTGACACATTGACCATAACAAATTGCCAGAAAATGGCAGTTAGCTCCGCTGTAGGGAGATGAGCTTGAGCCAATTGTATGTGCCATTGGCTGCGGTAATCCCTAGTTAATTTATCTGCAAAGAAAGATCACACTGAATGTGAAAACTGTTATACTGTTAATATGCACTAATCTACTGTCACATAAAAACTATAAGAGAGCAATACATTTGAGATGCTGGTAAGAGGTGTAATTAAAGCCGATTTTTAGGTCAGAAACCTTTTCTTAGCATCAGAAAGAATTCTGACACTTCAGAGTCTGGAGGTTTATATCAAAGGTATTGCTATGGATCTATGCTTTAAATTCACCTTTGCTGTTATAGTATTTGATAAGCATGTTGAATAGTATGATTCTGTGTGTATTATTACAATTGATCAAATTCTAAACAATCTAACAGTGCTTCCTCTTGTCAGTTATCCTTGGGGAATCATTTAAATACGGTTGGGGCAGTTTTGAGCAGCTGTAATGAAAGTGCCTCAAGTTTAGCAGGAATATTTGCAATTCCTATTAAGTCTTTTAAAATTGAGGATGAAAAAATGTAACTGCGCTGTTTGTTCATTGCTTTGTAGAATCCAATTAATTTTGAGATGACACACTTTTGTACTGTATGATGTTGTGATGTTTTCTATATTTGTTTCATAATTTAAATATAAAAGAGCTTGTATATGCACATATTTTAAGTGTCAAGACATTTATTCAGAAGCAAAAATGAATATTAAATAAGTTCAGAGTAACATTTTGTGCATTATGTAGTTAAGTGTATTTTACTATGCAGCTTGATGAGATCCTATATTTTAATCTATTTGCAGAAATATTTGTCTGTAAAACCTCTGAAACACAAAATTCATTTAAACAAGAAGCTCCAACAGCAGCATTTTAATCAACTACATCTTCTACACACTTTTGTAAAGTGCAGAAAGGTAAATGTTAATGACAAAATGCATAGTAAGGTAAACTTAATACAAAAAAATTCTATTTCTTTAAATATCATTGATCTGTGGAAGCAAGTAAATTCTAAGCTACTGGTGCCCATTGTTAGTGTTACCTGATAAAATACTGCATATACACAGATCTGAAGAACCCATCACAGTTTCCCCAGTTTAGCCTCTAGTAGTTTCCTTCTCCAAACATCTGGGTTCATGGTAACTCAGAATGTTAAGTCTAGTTTCAACCAGTAGGAATACTCTTTACTCAATTGATCTTCTGTGGCCATCACTTTTCATGCCACCACAATACAAAATTTACAACAACCAATCATATCCACTGTTTTCCAGCAGCAACAGTGCAATCTTAGATAGGTCTAAATTAGTGTCCAGTGAAAGCGGTCTCATCCAGACCGGTCCAGCTTGTTCTCTTCTCAACAGTGTTATGAATGGAAACCCAAACTTTTGCTTCTGTGTTACCTCCCCTGCTGCATGAATCCACATTGTCTCAATTCCCACTTCTTCCTGCCTGAAAGGAGAAATATTAAAGTGTTCTTATTTAATTTAACAGTGCTGTGAGGTTTAGAACATGACAAAACATGAAAGTAAGAAAATGACAGTGACTATAAAAAGAATGTACACCTCTGTGGTACTTTCATTCAAATCATTACTCTTTAAAACAATGAGTAAGGGAAGATTCAACAATTTACTAGGACACACCTAAAGCATCAGCAATGGGGACAGCTATGGTTTAGTCAGTAAAGCAGTCATTCTTGTTTCCACCAGTCATAGTGGACATAACGTAGCAGCTGTCTATAGGGGTCATGGAAGTATATACAAATCCAATGCTGGCAGTTGGTTCTAGTCACTAAAAATGAAGATGACCTATCTTGTAGTCAGAGGTTACTGTTGGCTGTAGTAAAAACACAACACCAACATTCCCTTGTTGTTGTAATACACTATTAAACTACCAAACTACCTTTAAAAAAATATATATTTTAAAGGCACTGCATTTGGAAGAAGCATTAACTGAAATACCTTTAGTAATTTGTTGCTTGCATACTGACCGTCATAGCTTGTTAATTGATAAGGCAACGTAAGTGTTCTCAACACCTGTGAACAGAAACACACCTTTTACCAATACAGACAAGATTTATTTTTCACGTTTCTGTGTAAAGCTGAAGGACTTCTAGTGGGAAAAAGAACTTACAGGTTCTGGTCTCACGCTCCAGTTCTGAAGGCTTCTTCTCTTTGTTGCACACTACCTTGGCCACAGTGATTATGATGATGACAGCCACAAGAAATGTTAAGCCAGACACGAGCCAACTGATCACCACTGGACTCAGTAATGGATCTGGGTCTGAGGGTAAGAGAAGTTATATTTAAGTTGATTTTATGATGTTATTATAGATGACAATAATACAGATAAAATTGGGTACCCTAAGGAAATATTTTTAATAGCAGGAGTACATATTTAGTTTAGCTCAGGTTTCTAACACACAATGCAATAATCAGTTTGACCTCTGATGGCTATAGGCAGGGGCTGGCTTTCTCTGGAGATGAAGACACGTCCACCTAGCTGGACACGATACAGACAGTAGTAGTAACCCTCGTTGGAGGTCTGGGCATTGGGAAAGGTGAATGTTACAGACTGCGTGAGAGCAGGCAGAGACTGGCGCACTGTGCCATTGGAGCGGATCAGGCGCAGCTGGAAGGAACCTCCAGGGTACTGCTGCAGGGTGGAGCAGGTGATGTTAAAACTCTGGCCTTTAATAACGGAACCAGCCGGGGCCTCAATGGACGTGTTGTACCAGTGCTGAGGAGTCAAGAGTTCTACTGTAATCAGCCAAGAAAGTAGTGTTATAGGTTAGTTTAGGCCTAAACCATGTTATGGATAAACCTTGCAATCCAAACCAATCATGTACAGAAATAAATATAAAAAACAAATATTCTAAAATAATAGTTTTCTTCCACCTCTAGACTTTTGCTAATCACTAAGTGTCTACAGATTTGGAATGGAAGTCACCAGAAGTCAATGGTTCACTTAACTAGCTTTTTGGGCATTCATATACATAAGCAAAAAACTAATTATCATCACAGGGCCTTTTTTTGATGTAGAATGTTAAATGTGTTGGAATGCTTAGAAAAGCAAATTATTGCTGATTAAACTGTTTTGTTCTACTGTACATACTGTCCCCAGTAAATTTCAGTGTTCAAAACTAAAATGTTTTACATTCTAAAAAGACAATATATGCTTTAACATGAAATCAAAACTGACAGAAATTTAATTTAATTAAGAGCAAACGCATTGTGTTGAGTCTGCAAAGAATCAAATGTCTACTATATATTACACAACAAAATTATATGTTGTAAACATGGGTGGTAGTGCAAGTGGGTTATTATCAACTGGACATGACTCACCCACAGTGATGTTGATGGAGTTGCTGGGTGGGGAGCTGAGCAGCTGGGAAGGGAAGCCACTTTTGATCCTATAACTACAACTGTAACTGCCCTGATGGACAGTCTCTATGTCGGACAGTGTCAGCTCCACTCTGGTCTGGGTCTGGTCTGCCCGCTGTGTAACCAGTGGCGTGGACACGCCGTGCTTGTAAAGGTGGAAGTCACTGAGGTGGTGACCCAGGGGAACACTGCAGCTGAAGCGAACAGCCTCCCCAGGAGAGAACACAGTGTGAGGTGACAGCAGTGTGAGAGTGGGTGTTAAAAGGGTACCTGCAAGTAAAGACAGGTTGGTTTGAAATGTGAGCATGACAAAGCTGTCCACTGGACAAAGCTCTTCACATTATTAATTATAAATAAAATGCTGACTTGCACTGTTTACTGACAATCAAATAAACTAATCATACTATCCTACTTGTGCATTTAGGTACTTTGTTCCTTAAAAGAAGATAGAGATGGAGACTGATAAATACAACGAGAATAAGGACCATCTTAGTATAGGTAGAATACTGTGAGAGTTGCAACTAAAAGCTACTTTTGAACATTAAAAAATTTTTGTGTCATGTTCCACCACAAGGAGAACACACTGGAGTTTCTAGAGAAATGGAAGGACAGCTTTTTTTAATTTACAAACAGATATGTATTATAGATGTGAAATATTCAGTTTTAACACTCAAATGATTGTAGATTTGAACCACGATCCTTTAGTGGACAAATGTACCAGATACACAGAGTGTTTATTTCTAATCATGTTTGCTAATTTGACTGGCTTGGGCTGATAAGAATCATTTCAAACAGTAGATTCATCAGTGGCTTTTGAATAAATTTGGACTACTATTGAAAGAGCTATGAAGCTTTTATTAAATATGTTGTCTCTTTTTTCTCTTTTAAGCCTAAACTTTCACTTGAAAAACAGTGCTAACTTCTGCATTGCCTAAAACTGCAAATACTTAACTTGAAAAAACTACAACACGTCACTACAGACTGTACTTTGTGGTTCTTGTGGTCTTGAAACTGTGCAGTTACGTGCTTTCCAATGAGCAGTTGTACTCTGTGCTGAAACTGTGCTGAAACTTCACAAGTTAACTTTCAGCACAATTATTAGGAGTGACTCTTAGACACTGAGTAAATATGGGTTCTAGTCCATTACTAGCGCCCTGGATAATAATATTTGGTCTTAATTAAAAGTAAACAGGTGTGTGTCTAAATTCTCATGTAAGATACACAATGTCCAAGACAACAAAGGAATCACATTCGAAGTATCAATGACTGCACACTGTTAACACAATGATAACTGCAGCTGGCACATCTTTTGCATGCTGTTTTAAACATCTAAATGATTAATAATAGAAAAGTCTCTTTTAATCAGCACAGCAGGAATCACTTCAACACTTAATCATCTTGATTGCCCCTTACTTGAGTCTTACCTGAGCATTTTACCCCTGCATCATTATCATGGGTGCAGTGGGCGTTACTGTGAAGGACAACAGCACAGCGTGTCAAACTGGACTCATGTCCAGAGCACTGGACATGCCACAGCCAAATCTCTCCTCTACCTGCACCAAATGCTGCACCATGTAGAGCAGATTCAGCTAAACCACAATTCAGCTCCAGACACACCACATCAGCCTCCCGGAGGTCCCAGCCATTGGTCGCAAACAGTTCCCCATTGTCCATGGCGGAGAACCTCAACTCTGCCAGAACACTCGTTATCCCCACCCATTAACCTGACCCCACCTGTGAATCAAAGAAAGAGAACTTAGACCCATAAAGTGTGGGAAAGACTGTGACTGCACCAAGTTAACAATCCAATCCTTACCAAAAGCAGCAGCTCCATCCCACAGAACACCGAGCAGGCCTGTGAGGAAAACAAATCATAAACATGTAATTGTTTACATCCAAATGTGTCAAAATTGTTTATTTAAGTAGATGTTTACTTGTGTAATATTTAAGATAAATCAAAGAGTTCCAAAGCAGTGTGCTACAACAGTGGACAACCAATGCCGTCTCATCAGGGTGATCAGATTAAAGAGGTGTTAAACCAAATGTCGTGGTCATGTTAGTAACTGTGGTTCATGGTGATTATGTTTTATGACACTTAGATACAGTATGTTTCTAAAAGGCTGCAGTCAGTAATAGGGCAGAATTACATATTCGAACACCTGATTAGGGCAGAGCAATAGATTTCAACAGCACCACAAATTCCATCCTTCAAAAAGAGTATAACGTTCACTTTAAATCAACGACTCTTAAAGACTATTAGCTTTAGCTTATACCCCTCAAATGGGCATTATTTTTTCAACGTTCACTCTATTTAACATCCTTAATTTTAGCTAAATTAAGCGGTGCTAAAAATTATCTGACTGAAGAGGTTCAGAAGAATTTAATTCAGATACAACCAACAAGTACTGTACATAGGCTAGGCTAAGTATCCTTCTCGAATTCAGTTTTCAGATGAAGTTAATATTTACAGGTGAAAGACACAAGTAAACTCTATGTTTCTATAACCAATATAATAGTCTTAATGATTGCTCTAATGATTTTTACTTCGGTTGTCGAATTGCACAATCGAATAAGCTAAAAGCTAACGTTAGCCGTTATCTGGCTGGTCGTGTCTCGCCGCTAGCTAGCTAGCTGCCAAACAAGGGTAGATAACTAGTGTAAATTAAAGTTCTTTCATCGCAACGACACCTGTTAGAAGGACACGGAGGAATCTCAGCATCGTCCCCCTCAGCCTTCCATCAGATGGCCGGGAGAACACCAGCTGGGGAAGGATGCCCGGTGTCCTGGTGATGACGCTGACAGCCAACGGAAGCTTCGGTGCGAGCGAGGCATTAACCGGCTAGCTACCGTTAGCTTGTGCGGCTGCGGCTGCGGCAGCGGCACCTGGGGCGGCAGCCGGAAGAGCCGCTCCAGATGCCGCGGCAGTTCACTGACAGAAAGACACGCCGATGTATTTTTTGATGCTACCCCACACCAGCGTCCACAGTGGAAGTCACGCTTTTATTTTTCGTTGTCTTTATGAAATAAAGTAGTAAACACAACAGCACACGTCATAAACTAACATTAAGATACTTTGAAGGGCTAAAGTCCTAAAAAACAAAACTAATGCCACAAGACAAATGAACTTGGCGTATGACTTTGACAAACGTTACTAATGAAATTCCTATTTGTGCTTAGTTAAAGTTACCGTAATTTTAATTCTAGAACAACTACAGTATGTAGTGCAACGATTTTTCATTAAACTGATCATCTACTTCCTAACTTTTTGCCTTCCATCTGTGATTACGTGATATTACAAATATTGCTAAACTTCAAAAATTATGTATATATATATACAAAACCTGTGTTTTTAAGGCATTTAACCATGTAATATTAAATGCCTCCCAATAAATAATTTACCGTAAATTAAAACCACTAATTGGAACTCATATTCTCATTTTTAAGGGTGACAACATTCAAGGGTTATGTCACAACTTTACTCTGTTTCACATGACATCTACTTCAGCAATCCTCCCACTTAAAGCATTTGTTCACAAGCCCAGTTTTCAGTAAGTGAACAATGTCAATGAATCATCCAAAGAGGAAGACATGCCCAGGTTCATGTTAGAGCTAGGCCTTCCTGTGGGTCAGGGTAGCTTTTGTCCACTTTTCGTATTACAACCACTAACGCTAACAAGAGGTACCTTGTGTAACATTCACATTGATGACCTGAAAGACAAATACAGTAAATACTGAAAGATTTGGATTTCTATATGAAGAGAGCTGCAACTTGGAAGATTTACTTTCCACGAGAGACATAACCTCAAACACCATGCCAAATCTGCAGGAGCAGTTCTAAAACAACTTTAATTGTGCTGAAATAGACAAATTTGAGTCTTAAACCAGCTTAGTAAAGATAAACAGGGACAATTTGCTATTGTTATATTACTTCTTTCTACAGAAACACAAGCATGGAATTTTTTCCTGAGCATGCTATCTGCATTTATATATCTATTTTTTTAATTGATATTTTATTTATAAGATTGAACATCTTAGAAATAAAAGCATTTAAAATTTCAAGAGCGTGAATGCCTTTTATAGGCATGATAAAGACTTTGAAAGATTGTTTTCAGTTCTGTGACATTGGGTGAAGCCAGCAATAGGAAAAATGAAAGAACTTTGTCAACAACTAACCACCTTAAGACTCTCAAAGCAAACGGAGCATTTACAGATTACTCAAGGCATCGTGTTAATGCTTATTATCTGGAGAATTGTAGATGTGGTCCCAAGGTGGAATGAAAATGTACTTTAAAATGAAAACGTAAATGACAAGTTTGTCATCGAAGTTCCTCCCAAATGATTTTATTTCTTTCATGATGATGCTTTGTGGTGCTTGTGCTTACAAGAGCCCTTGGACAGATTCAGATAAGATCAGAATTAGGGTTACCCATTGCCTGATGTATTTTCTTGATGCATTTTATTGAACCACTGGTAAAAAAAAAAAAAAAAAGCATCCAAGTTGTTAGTGTCATGTAAAAGGTAACTCTTCTTCAGAAATAAAACATACAAGTCCTTATATATTAACAAATATGATTTCTGTAATTCAAACCTCAAAACCAGCATGTTGTGAAACAAAAATCTCAAAATGATGCAAGGTCAGTACAATGAAAGAAGTAGTACTATTACTACCACTTCTGAAAAGACTTCCCTTCTTCCAAATAAATGAGTCAACCTGCACAGTCATGTGTGTTGTTACATTAACCACTGATAGAAGAAAACAAACAGTCATAAAATAACAAAAAATAAGCAATAAAATAAATTAACTTAACTTAACACTAGACTTCTAAAATAATGACCTTTTTCACAGATGTGGAGTTTCAATAAGTACCACAACTTCTTGAAATATTTCGATAAACTCCTAATGACAAGCTTTCATAAAATAACGCGTTTAGCTCTTTGGGTAACTGAACAATCCGATTCAGTTCCACCATAAGAAGTCTCTGTAACACCACATCAAAAATGAATGTGCTGCTCTTTGAAAAGTCTCTTGCCCAGTGAATGTTGGGTTTTACCTGGCACCAATCATTTGTTAGGAAAGCCCCAGCAGTGAAACATGTCTTTATTTGGCATCTCCCAGCAGATGGACAATGAGTTCATATGTGGAGAGGACAATGGCTGTGTTAGGGATTTGTCTAATTAGCTGTGGAATGAGTCCTCTGTAAAAAGCTGCATAGCCTTCCTCTACTGCTATTAACCTCCCTGTCTGGAAGAAATACTTGTACTTGCTGCCTTCCTCCCGGAGCCTTGTCCGAATTACCTCTGTGGAGAGAGAGAAAAAAAAAAAAGTATTACTAATCTAAATAAAGACTTTTGACATTAGGTGTTGTGACAACCAGTGAATGCAACTGTTTACCATGTGGATAGGCTATGCAGGAAGCACAACCCTTTGAAAAAGCAGCTGCCATCATTAGACTCAGGAAGTCCGATGCTCCTTTCTCCTTTTCATAATTTGGAGAAGCGAAATGGCTCTTGGCGAGGTGTTTCTTCAGTGTCTCGTAGATGAGGAAACATATCATGGTTTCTGAGATGCCGGCATAAGATGCAGTCAGGCCTCGGTAGAAACCTCGGATCCCTTCCATTTTGTAAACATGACGGGCACATTGCAGTGCATTCATTTTCTTCTCTCCTCTGGCTCTGAAAGATCAAACCGATCAAGCTCATAAATGCCAAAAAAGATACATCATTATTGTAGCTCCTCAAAACTATTAATTTTGAATTACAATGAGTCATCAATAAAAAAAATGGCCATTACTAGCCTAACTAGCAGTTAACAATTTAATTTTTTTGTTTACTGATAACTGGGCTCAAATAAGGAACCAGTTCATTTTCTGCTTTGACTGTTTATGATTAGTCAACTGACCATTTAGTAGGAAACCTATAACAAAAACATGTATAAGTGAATTTTACAAATTAGGGTAAATGAGTATCTAGTCCAACTACAAACTAGTTCTGTTTGAAAATAATTCACATTTTACTTATTTGTAGCAGCCTGTTTATTTGATCTTCAAACAGAGTTAACAGACATCTGTAACCTCGCATAACAACTGCCTTGTACTCCATAATGTAAATATAGACTCTTGATCTACACGCAGGACAGTGCGTCAGCAATGTGTATTGCAGCACCAGGTCACACGCTCCATCTCACACTTGGCATAACTCAAGGACAGGGCATGAGCTCTATTAATGGCTTATGTGAAAGGTCACATTATACAGAGGTACCTTCCCATCTGCAAACCCAATAAAATTGTTTGGGCAATGTAATTTAGACCAGACCATTAGAGCCAGTCTTGAATTAAATGAAAAGAAAATCCTGTAATACAAGTGAAATTAATGAATTCAAGAGTGTACATACTTTTTCTCCAGCTGCATCCTTGTCTTAACCATCCAGACGGGGTTCATCAGAGAGTTGGTGACAAATGCTGAGGACAAAAGAAAAATATTGTTTTTGGTGAAAACTCTGAAGGGAACTAGCCTAGCATGGAAAGATATTATTTATTCTGATACTTTCTAACCATTATTTTACAAGCATCATTAAGGTTACCAATTATCGTTTTGCGGAGCACAGGACTGTGCAGGTCACTCACCTGCAACACCTGCAGAGGACATGTGCACCAATCCACTGTTTGGGACAAACAGTCCATTGAACATCTCTTTAGACTTTGAGTATGCAGCAAAATATATGGCTCTGAAAAACAGGAAAAACTGATTAAGTACACAATACAGAAGCAGCTCTGAAGATTACCGTATAGTGCTTGCAATAGAATGCATTTTCAAAATATGAATGTTTTTTATAGCAGTAGTGCAATTATGCAAAGTGTCCCCATTTGTGCTGGAATGCTGCTTTGATAGAGTACATCCAGGGAGGTTCATTTCCCTGAGCCTACGCTTGGTTTCTGGAACAAACTGTCACTGGCCCAGAATAGGCTGAATAAGCACTGGGAACTACTGATGCCCAGAGCCGCTTTGAATACAGACCATTACCAAGCTGGACAGTGGTAATACTGAGAAAACACTCATGCTGTGGCTACTCATTTACCACAAGTAAGGTAAATGTAACCCAAGTCACCCACAGTCTTTATTTCAACAAAGTGTCAAAGTCTGATCAACATTTTCACTGTTCATTATATTCCTGTTGTATACACTTCCAAACTATGAGGAAACAGTGCAAAGTTCTGACTATTTGTTGACACTAAAAATAGAACAAAGGTAAAATTTAAACTATACAAAGTTTACTCACGCAACAATGAAGTTAGTGTTTCACACATATGTGACAGACTGATGATTTTTTTTACACTAAAACCTTTATTTCTTTTTGTCAGAAGTTAAAAAACTTTGATAAAGTTGCATGGATTTCATTGCATTGACAGACACTTCATCTGATTGCCATCTTAACACCTTCTTGTTTACACAACATGTTAAGATTTTCTACCATTAAAGTGAAAAATATACTTGACTTTCTAATTATTTTTTAATTTTACTGGCACATGGAGTAAAATTCTTCTGTGTCCTGACAAAAACTTGCTAATTTTAAGAAACTGCCACAGTTTCACTCAAGAGCCCTTTTGTCCCCATTTTGTTTATTTTTTTTAGGCCCAAAATACAAAGGGTAAGAATGGTGGTGTAGATTGACAATCCTAATGCATTTGACCAACTTAAATATTAACTGTTTATTTTAGCTTACCTTGAGGGGGCAACGCCCACAAGGTTTGGCCCAAGGCCACGGAATAGTGATCTTGGTCCCTCTTTTTCAAGAATTGATCTGAAATTAAGCAAAACCATCCAACAACAATGAAACACATTGAAACACTTGTCTAAGACTTTTACCAAGTTACAAAGCATTACATATTAAACTATTACTATAGGTATTACAGCAAAGGTCGGAGGGATTATTCCAAGAACTATGAAGGCACACGTGTGACAACTTACTCCTGCAATCATCCAAAGTGTTACACCAGCAATGTTCACTTGAGCCTGTTTCAACCAAATGTCTACTCTAAACCCAGTGCCCTCTGCAGTGGCAGGATTTTTTTTTCATGACTGTCCGAAGGTAGTGACCTTAACTCTGCTAATAACTGCTTGTGGCTAAGTAATGGGGAACTGCAAACTGCAGTGGTTCTTGTAATATACACCTCAGATAATGAATGTATCTCACCCAACATGTTTTCAAACAATGACTGCTTTTAAAAACAAATGACATATTCTTAATTCACAGTTGTGTCAATCTTTCCATGACTGGAATAGTGGTTTAAAGGTCTATTATGACTCGCAGGTTTTACAAACATAAGTAAATAAATACAAAACCCAACTCCTTACAGCTCTGAAATAAGTTCACTTGAACACACAAGAAAATATTTGCCTTCCTACACAATCACCATAATAATTAGGCATAAGCAACTTTAACAGCTTTCAGATACAGCAGAGACCAGCCCAGACCGGTTCAGTCTGTGGCCCCAGTCATCTGAGTGTAATATAACCCTGACACAGCATTATGGTTTAAGACTTTGCTCGTTCCTGTGACTGCGGCTGCTTCTAGTCTTACCCAACCTTAATAGACTGGTACAAGGGCTACTCAGGGACACTACTGAAAAACCATACTAAGCACATCTTAAAACCACGGGGGAAATGTGTGTTTTGTATTCGACTAAACAGCTGATTACAGCCACTACAAAAAGCAAATAGAATAGTTAGCAATAACTTCATGTAGGACAAGATTAGAGACCTTTATCTTTAAGTGAATGTCCAAAGTTTTACTACAAACATCATCACAATAACTGAACAGGATTTTATACAACTATATCAAACACAAATCATGTGTTACATCAACACATACATGCTTGAACACAGAGGTTTGTGGAGTATAAAAGTCAGTGGAATAAATATCAAAGTCAACAGCTAACAATTATGCCAATCCTTACAAGATAGTTGCAACACACCCCAAGGGGACAGCCGTACAGCTTGGTGCAGCAAGCAAACAAACAGCTTACCTGAGGACCTGCAGCAGCCCAGGTGTAACAGTTCCCGGACGGATCACTCCAGTACCACTTAGCGTTCCCAGCTGGACCTGGAAGACCGGCCGGAGTGTGAGGCCGGAAGACTGCAACCGTGTCTTCAAAACCTCTAGGGGACAGGTCACAATGGCCCCCACTGTACCACTACATCTGCAAAGTTAACAGTAGGGATTGTTAGGAAATACTTGAAATCTCCCCTACTGAGTGGAGAATCTCCCACTGGGCAATTTATATACATGTTTTGATCACCAATACAATGGCCACAATACTTGCAGTATCAATAGTATTTTCCTATTAATTACAAGGTTACTTATATAAAATCTGACTAAGGATGACATATTTCTTAGCACAGCTGAGGGGCAACTGGTCAAACACAGTGGACAATTTTGGTCGAAGAACACTCTTAACTGCAGTGGATGTACTGAGTTAACCCATCTAGTGTACAGGGTTTAATGAGAAAGACATTTAAATTTTGCTCAGAATGGATTGCTTGCCAGAGGAACGGTTATCTAAAACTTTCAGATCAAACAATTATTTTTAAAATCCTCTAAGCAGGCACCACCTCTAAATGGTGGCAAGCTTAAAAGTCTGGAACAGATTAGACAAAGCTGTTGTAGTGTCATGTTGGAAGGATGGCCACAAACCTCTTAACAAAAGTAAGCCCTGACCCAATTATAAAGGACAATTATGGATCACTAGCCATCTATTTAGTCATATCACATTTCTGTGACTTATGTGAATATGTTAAATTGAGGATTAGGTTTTCCACATTGCACAACATGATCAAAGAAAACAAAATAATGTAAACAAGTAACCACGTTCGAATTAATGCATTTGATGAGTTGTTAGACACAATCGTCAACTTCATTGCGTGCATCAAAAGCTGGTAATGTTCCAGGAAAAGTTCAGAAAACCCAAGGCTGTCCAGCAAGCTCAGCTGGTTTCTTACGTAAAAGTTCACCACAGATGCTGCAAGTTTAAGATAATCTACATCGTTTTAAGTCCGTCAATTTTTGTACAAAAACAAAAAGGGTCAATATTTCAGTCTCCTTTACAAGTGACACGATACAAGTGTCTAAACGAAAGCTTTTAACCAGACTTCAAGGGTAAAATGGCGTCACATTTAAACAACGTTTAAATGTGACCTTAGCATTAGCTGAATGCCAACCGACTCGTCAATAAGGTTAAACCAGAGTCCACGGCGGGTGAAACAACGCGTTCTCCGGTCAGGTGCTAAGACGCCGCTGGCTTTGCTGACGGACCCGCGGTTGTTGGCAAAGTTCAGCCTCGGCGTTACATAAGACGAAGGACAGAACGTGAAACCGCAGCTACAGGCTAACGACTCGTGACTGCGCCACCTCACACATTTGGGTGACATGGAAAAAGATGAAGAAAATAAACGAACCACTAACTCAAGGCCAGTTTTACACACTGTAAATATACTTATGTAGACAGAAAAGCTGTTACTCCCAGTACAGCGAAGACATTAAACACAGAATGTTCTAACGGCGATTTCCAGCTAGCTTAAAGTAGCTAACAGGAATTAGCTTTTTAGCTAAGCTAACTTAGTAGGATAAAAGAGAGGATGACGCCGGGTCATGTTCGATAACGTTGCCCATGACAACGGTATCAAAGTTGAGAGTTTAAGATTAAACAAAGTTAAGTTTTACTTTGATTGAATAACTCGCATATTAAGTGATGTTAACTTAGTAAATAAAAAAGTAACATGTCTAGCTAACTAGCTACGATCAAGCTTAATGTTAGGTCGGCTGTTATGTCACAAGCCGGATCACGCCTCTGTAGACTTTAACAGTAAATTTGCTTGATTTTTGTGCAGCGCTTTCATCACCAAAACGCATCTTAAGTTTGCTACCATCGAACTACTTCTTCATGTAGCGTTATCCGCTTTGAATGTAACTCACCCCCCGGCGAAGAGATGTAGCAGCGTGTCCTTCTGTGCCATCTTCCTCTTTCAAACAGCCACCATGCTCGTCTCAGAGGGAAATTATAAAACTGGATCTCATCCAGGCCTGTCACGTTAGCCCTGCAAGTGCTCGACACCGGCTCTGAGCCGTCCAAGCGGGTGGTGCGAAATGAAGAGGGCCTGTCGTGACGTCAGTGGGCCGGTCGGGGGTGTTGTCCGTGACGTCAAATATGCCCCCCCCATCAGCAGGGTGGAGGTGGAGTGGTGTGTGCTTGGCCTTTCTCAGATTTCTGTCTCTACATTAACGCCAATAACCAGATTTGCAAAAACAAGTTTGAGTCCTTCCTGATCTTCGCCATTTTACTTGCTGTAAGCATCCTTCCAGTTACAAACGGCCTTTTTACATTAGCCAAGTATGAAAACATGTAAAGAATGCGTCTTGATGTGATATAGATAATTACAAATAAGAAGACAGAGAAATTATTAATAATGAAACACATACATATTAAGAAAAGTACACTGCTAGTTGTAGTGATGCTGAAATGATGTGAAAAATATAATATAATTGCTGAAAGTGACAGTAAATAGAGGGGATTTAAATGAGGGGAATGTCAGATATAGGGCAGCACAGTGGAGTAATGGTTAGCACTGTTACCTCAGACTGTGCACCAGATTTATACGCAATTTCATTAATTCAGATTGCTGAAGTTTTGTATTAAATTTGGACACAACTGAAACCCATTTTGCACACAAGGCCTTTGTGATTGTATACCCTCCATTCTTCATGGGCAGTATGAATATGATAATTTGTTACGTGAAAGACATCCACTTTTACTGTTTACATACACCTGATAATAATTTTAAGACAAACTTGATTGTTTACTCAGATGATTAAAGTAAGCTTTTAATTAAACATTGTTACCAGACTACTAAACATGCAGTGTTTGAAAGTTAAAACTTTTTTAAACACTTTTCTTTGGTTGTACACTGAAGAACTCATTCATGTGAACATTGAATTAATCACCAAATGCTTTATTCTTTATGCTTTATGTACAAAATGTACAAAAACGGACTTGCTGATACAACTTAATAAAAAGGTCTGAAATACAGAAATCTATCCCATTATTTTGAGTATAGTATATTGTAAATTACAATGTGCACTGTACTCAGTAAAAATATGGTTTATTGGTTGTTATATCAAGTAATGTGTATATTTATACAGTAAAAAGCAGTTTGTTGTTGTTAAAAATACCACTAAGGTTCTGATGTATCTAATATTTTGGCCTTTTAACACTTGTAGCAAAAGGGTGTGAATGGACCACCCCGTCTGTCATGTTTTTTAAGGCCTGTAGGTTTTGATAAAATGTTCTTCAAAGATTACCATATGCCACAGTGGTAATTTTTGACGTGCATGCTTATCTCAAACCAGTTATTTTAATACTTATTACTTTGCAGCTCTCGGATGCTTTATCTTGTATACCACAAAGCATAATTGACTTGTTCCTACTCTGCTAGACAATTACAGGTGAAAAAGACAGACAACCTTGTATTTTTCAGCAGGAAGGTCACTGAACATTAATGACTTTTCCCTGAGAAGAGAAAATATGACACATGCCTATTAAATGGAACCAAATAAAAATGTGGTATTAATCTTTGTGCTGGGCACCAATAAGAAGTGTGTAATAAAGGTTTCAACGTGGCTCCTGCTGGTAACCTGAGGGCACCAATGCACAGAAAAATAAGTTACTCAATGACCTTAACAGCATTTTTCTTCAACAGTTTTCTTCATTGTGTTCACAATAACATCTCTGCTATTAGTTTAATTTAACTAATCTTGATTTTGTCCAGTCTGTTTTATAATGAAATTTATGTTACCCCAAATTTACATTGTACATTATTTTTGAACCTATTTCAATTTATTCAGCCATGTATTTAATTAAATACATTGCACTGCATTTGTAACCCTCTACTACCTCACAACTACGCAAATACACAATATTACCTGTGAAGGTATGTGAATGTGTTGTGTTGCACTTATTTTAGTGTTGCATGTTGATTTACATGGTTTGGTCCTCTTTTATATCAGTCTCACCAACATGGATGGTCTAACTGACGCTTTTGTAACTGAACTGTGCTTACTGAAAAGTAAGTGATTTTTCTCCTCCACTGAATTTATGTATAATTTTGCACTTCTACTGCTTTCATATGCTTCCTGGGAGTGGATGTTTCAGTTGTTGGAAATGCTGACCTCAAGTGACCACATGTGAAATGTGCACCTGCAAGACAATTTTTCATAAACATTATAATAATTCACATTATTCTTACAGCTTTTTGTGTCCTCTTCTCCTTTATATCCTCCTCATTTTTATTTATTGTAATGTTTTTGTACTACTACCCTTGTCTAGTTACAGGTGCAATTTAGGTCTTTCTGGCAATTTCAGAATTTTTCTGTTTCTTTGAATCAGCTGTTGAACACAGTTTGCACATAATCTTAGCTTGACCTAACACAGATTAAAGTGGCTCAGTTTCTGTACTTATTTTAATATTTATGATAAGTTTCATAGGTGACTGATAAAAAACAAGGTGGCGTTTTAACCAGTGTCATGTTCCCATTAATGTTAGTTACCCTGCAGCACTAAAGTTTTGCATTCAGTCAAGTGTTAAACAACCAACATGCACGTCACAACAGAAAATATAATTGGAATTTTGTGTGCGTAGTTATAATATTTACATAGATGTTCCAAGATTTCATATCCCTTGAGCAGTTTGAGGGCACAGGAGACCCCCCCACCTCACTGACTTTCAGGAAGCTAAAAGCTACGTATGCAAACAAAAGATGAAGCTGTACAATTTATGGTCTTTGCGTTGTGTGTTCAAATAGAGTAAATGTGAATACTTTGTGTCCATGGACATGCTTATGTATTGTAGATCCTAATCAAATGTCAGAGTTTCTCTGAGCTGATGAAACTGCTACAGCTGTTGGAAAATTATGAACAAGGACTCAGGTCTCCAGAATGCCAACTGCTGGTTGATTTTCATTTTTTTTGCAGGATATTTCCGTGAAATAAGTGCAAAGGCACAGATGTGACCAGCAACACTGTTCAAGTGTCCCAGTAAGCCATGCAGACAGTCTTTATACATCTGAGGTACTGAGTTTAATCTTCAGCATCTTTTGAGGTAAAATTTTGTAAAACTGTTTTTGCTACCTGAGCATTGTCTATTCTATGCAGTTTGTAACTGAGTAACATCTTTGTATCCGGTGTCAATTCAATGCACAATATAAAACGTATTATTTGAAATAATCTTTAATAGATACATAAACAAATCTACAATGAAGAATACAAATAAAATGGAAGCTGCAGGCAAAGAAAATTAAGATGTGGCACAGTATGTTCACATCTACACATTTAAAAATACTAAAGTTGAGAGGTCTATGATATGGCATTTGACAACATGTTGGCAATCTGATCTTTTATTACATTTGTGCAGCACTTTGTGGATTGTCATTTTGGTGCCTTAAATCAAAGGATATAGGCACAGCTTTAACTTAATCAATCTAGTTCCCTCCCCTTTTTTGCTTGTCATAAAAGAAACACTTCAATGGTTCTCAGCTCTGTGCCAATGAGACCAAAGAACACATTTTTTTTCTTCCCACAATGACTCTGCAGTACACGTTTCACCGTTTGGTTTCCATTGTCTGGTTTAACACATACAAAGCAGTGAAACTAGCTGATGGAAGACAATGGTTAGGTAAAATAAAACTAATCAGCACTGTTGGAACTTGACAGCACATGGTCGAAAACTACTACGGTACAAAAAGCTGCAGTGACAAAACTTTTTTAAAAACGTTGTATTGAAAAGAAAATCCTGCAGACGCATGCTACAAATAATCACAGTGACATTAACCTATTAAAAATTCTGCTGATTATGTTCCTGTTGGATGCCTGGTGTTAAGCAATGGGCCACATCCACAAAGCAGAGAAACCTGAGAGTGCAGTGAGGTGTCTCACAATGCATTCATCCACACTGTACTACAGATTCACTATGGAGTGGTCAGCATCTTCTGTGTCATGTCAGCAATTTTTTATTAGTTACCTATCTTAAAATTTTCTAAAAGCAATGAACATTCCATGTTATTCTTAATTTGAATCGATGTACAAGTGTGTGTGCTGCCACCTTTTGGTCGCGTGTTGTCACTGCACTTCTGCACCAACATTTAAAGTTCAGTTTCCCACCACAGAATTTTGTTTTAGTATCTTTTAAATTTAAAATGCTACAAAATAGAATTTCATCACGATAAAGCCTGGAATTCACAGAAGAGATACTGACCACAAATACCACATTAACCTCAAAACTGGAGGAGTTTCACCAACAAAGTGATGGCCAGGACACTGCCTGGATCAGCATGTGCATAGTGCTCAGTGATTTCCTGATTTGATAAAGTTAGAGAATACAATTGCAAAGAGTCATAAAAAACAGGATAAGAAACTCAAAAACATGTCTTGCCACTGACACAGAAGCTTACTTTTTCAATCATCTATGAGGCTGAGTCAGTCCTGGAGGTGTGAGCAATGCTGCCAAACGGGTTCAACCCAAGAAGGATCCCAGAGAAATATGAGAAAGATGAGGGTGTGCTGTGTGCATTGTGAGCGCCACCAGTGTCATTACTGGTACAGCAGGTAGTTCTTCAGAGAGGCCGGCAGGGGCAGTCTGTGGATTTCACTTAGACGATCCCTTCCTAATGCCACTCTCACCGAACGCCTACACAGGTGCATCAGAGAGAGGGGTTCAGCTGAAAGGAGACAAGAGAGGCAGAAGTGTGACAAGGAACACAATGAGTATGTGTGTGTGGTTCCTGAAATGAGATTGCTTTAAAAAACACCAATAAAAGTGTGAGCCACTTGTTGGCATAACTCAAAATTTAGAAAGGCAGTGCATGTGTCTATAAAATATGCAGAATTAAAGTAAGCTCAAAGAGGGAGTGACGTGCTCCACAAATGGGACTTTAACAGCAACAATTTTTATTAAATGCTCCTATGAAAACACGAAAAGCATTTTGGTGAGCTATAAAATAATATTGTAAATACTAAATTAAGCAGCCTCAATGTGCAGGATCCACTAGAGGCAGGATTTCCAACAAAGAGGTTATTATGGATAATACTGACCACTCTGAAGTACCATAAATAGACAATAGACACATTCCCAGAAATGAAAAGAGCACATCTGGGTAACGGTGAATTTCTGACAACAACTCAGTGTAGACTTCAAAACACCAACAAATGAAACAACATTTCTGTGCTCTAGTGTAAATATTAAATATGATTATGTGTTTATTTATTTTAGGCCATTAAAGCCTAAAATAAACTGATAAAGATTTGACTATAAACTTAAAAAGCAAAACAGACAAGATAAAGTTTCAGTTTCTTTATCAGTAATTTACTTAATGTGGACCTTGCCTACAAACTCATTATGTAATTTAAGAAAACAGGCCTCAGACATTTATGATTTTAAGAGCTGTACAAAAACACTAACCTTAAAATTTATGATGAACAAAAATCTAAAAAATTAAACACAAAATTTAATCTGAACACTTAGTGCGAACTTTTAGCACATTACAACTTTTGCTAGACTTATTTTGCCATATACTCCTCTGACATTTGTTAAGACTAGATTAAGGATGTTTGCAGATGTAAAAACAGATGATTAAAAAAAAAAAAAAAAAGTCCTGTTGTTCAGTTTTGAGCCTATATTGGTCTACTGGATCCAAACAACATTAACTAATTGCCTTTAACGTTGTTAAACGTTAAACTCATTCAACATCAACTCTAAAAACGTCAAAACTGAAACTGTGGTTTGTGCATAACATTGCATCTGTAGAACTTTTATAAAGACCTAAACTAGGTCAACGAATCTGAGCTGAACATAAAAATCTAATGAGCACAGAGCACTTGGGACATGTGGGTAGCACAACATGTTTTGATAAGCACCTAGGTTTCCTCATTGAAAGGCTCATGACCCTTTCATCATGGAAACAAATGGGATTAATCTGATCATTTTACATTTAACAGGGGATAAAAAAGCAGTTTGTTTTCTGTCTGAGAACATCAAGGGCCATGGGATGTTTTTTTTTTTAAGAGATGAACTATGAAGGAAGTGCCACAGTTAAATTTAAAAACAAAACTGAAGTTAATGACATAAGCCAGGGGAGGTGAGATATTTTTACTTTAACCAACATCAGGACAGTGACATAACTGCCCTGAGAAAGATGACTCGAGGGTAGAGTTAAATATATAGTACCTATATATAGTTAATATATAGGGAGTGCTGGGCAACAACACAGAGAATGTCATGTTATCGTATGTAGTGCTTTGCATAATGAACAGAGAGATACATGATAGACGTCAGACAATAATTGTGTTCTACAGTAACCCCATCCACTTAGACCGAACTGACAAACCCTGAGCTCTCACGCCATTATTTATTGCATCAATAAATGTCACTGGTATCTCACAAACTGCATAAGAAACAGCATGAATCCCAAAACACTGTTGCTCAGGAGACAAAACATTGTCCAGGAAAGATTAAAAAGTGATTTCTACTTACGATCAAGTCCGTTTATGTACCGGATTCGTATTTCACAGTGTCCCCACACAGCGCTCACCACTGGGTACAGCTTTCTGCCCTTTAGTCCTCTGAATGCCACCCCTAGATAATGTCCATCCACTATGTAACCCAGAGTCCCTTCGTCCATGTCCAAGACTACTAAGAGGGAGTCTGGTATAATGAAGGTGTCATCAGGTTCAAGGAAGGCAGGGTAGGTTTTTCCTGCGTGGTTCTTGCCATCATGGTAGAGTTTACTCCTGCACAGATCCCAGCCCCAAGATTCAGCATTGCTCCCTACTAAAGCCGTGTACCCCACTGAGTGTAGAGGAGCATCACTTGTGGCCACTCCGACCACAGCGTGTGTGCCCCTCTGTCGCATGGCCCAGTTGATCTCCCACACATGCAGTCCCCTTGTGTAGCCAACACGGCCCCGGATGGCGTCAGTGCTCTGTGCCACGGGGTGCCTGTGAAACACCAGCTTGTTGTCATCCTTGACAAAGATGTTTAGGGAGCGGTCATCATTGTTCCATGAGTTCTGGACCTGAACGTCAAGGCTGGCAGGCGGCATGTCTAGCAGCAGGTCCAGCCGAGATGGCTTGGTGTGACTGAGGGCCTGTAGCTCCAGCTTTAGAGGGCTGAATGCAGGATCCCGCATATCAATGGTTTTAATGCCACCTGGGACTTTCTGCCCCATGCTCCAGGTGGATATGGCAGCTCTTTTCTTTTCGTCCTCCCCCCTCCTTAAATATTAATGGGGGGAGAAATCCACTTCAGACCCTCTTCTCCACTGTGCTCCCCCAAAGCAGACTAGTGCTCCTTTGTCACTAGAGTGAGCCCAGTCCTAGCCTGGTATGGCTTAAAGCCAACCTATAGAGAAAACACAACAGATGAAACCAGAAAAGTTAATCATTTAAAAATCTAATTAGTTTGTACCAGAAAACATTATCAGGTCTTAGAAACCAAAAGGATAACAGCAAGTTAAACACAAGTTACAATGCAAGTCCATCCTTATCATACCACCCTGTTCTTTGATGGACCCAAGATGGTTGCTGTAATTAAATCATACAATGTTTGTTGAAAATAATGTAGTGTATTCTCCATTGTACAATTAATAGAGAACCTAATCAGTGTTTTAACTTAAATCACTCAGTAGGTGGACAACTGATATTAGCTTCAGGGCTGTTGAATATCCCAGAAGTGTCTGTTCTCATGTGAGTGTATAAAACATAAACAAGAAATAGCCTCATAACATCTGAGAAGTAAAAAGAAAAATGCTGAATTACACTAATGACGTACCACAATAGCAGGAACAAGATAGACTACAGGTTCCTGCTTGGCCCAATTCATAATTAGATAAATCACTGTGCTTCTGGAAACACTCAAGGCTTCAGAAATGGTTTTATACCCTGGCACTGATCTATACCTCCTCCCACATTTATCAGTCTACAAAGAGGTCTTTGGACTTGGCTTATTTTTACTCTGACATGCAGAATGAATGGTGAAACTTTACAAATTGTGCACAGCTGTGTACTTTTTCAAAACTCTATGGACTTGTTTTCCCTCCCTATAATGTAGACTCAGCCAAGATAGACAAGACCAACAAGTTTCCAATACTCAGTCATAAACAAATTTGCTAGACTGAAAAGTTGATGTGTAATTATCTGACTAGCCTAGTTACAATGTCAAATAGAAAAATATTTAATAAACTGATTGGCTTTTGCTGCTGTCAAAACAGTCTTTGTATAGAGATTGCTAACTAGAGTTGGTTAGCTGGTATATTGCCATGAGACAGTTTCGTTTATGACTTCATACACTGATATGATGCATCACTTTCATATTTCTGGTCACACTGTTAAGTACCTTTACTTGTCAGGCACTGAAGTCATTTGATTAGCTATTAAAAAGAAAAAAAAATCACCAAATGTAAATATCATATTATCAATAGTTAATAAAAAATATTTTTTGGGGGAAATGAAATTATATAGAGGATGCAAGATTTCATCCAAGTAGTTTAAACTTATTTCCTGTTAACTGATAAATATATGTACTACACTTGTTGCACTGTGATTTCATTATGACTTGCACACCTACAGTAACACAAATTTTAATCTAAAGCTCCTAAGTTATGTACATATGAATGAATGAATGAATGAATGATTTGATTAAAGGCAAACAAGTTCCATTATTACAATTATACACATATGCACTTGCAGACACTAGGCATGTTAAGTAATTAGCTAAAAATAGCTATGACCCATTTACCCTGTGTGGCCAAGACAATAACTGCAGAGCTTTATGTCAGTGACACACCAATGCATTTTAAAATGAAAAATATGTCACTTTATTAGGTACGCCCGTAAAATCTAATGCAATCCAATACAGCAGGTCTGCTGTAAATTCTACTTTTATAATGTTACAACATGCTTGCACTGATGGGACCTAACATAATCATGCACTTCATAGCACAAGAGTCAACATCAGAAGGAACAAACCGTCAAAGAGTGCGTAAAAAAGGTTTGGGTAAAATAATGAAAATTGCACTGGTACAAAGGTTTGTATCCCCCTTGATAAATTAAAAACTTTACTTCTAAAAGAACATTTGTACAAACTGAATGTGCATTCAATGTTATGATGATGAAAAGAAATCTTTACTCTTTGACATTTCAAATTAAGGGGGTGCAATCTTTCGCACCCAACTGTAATCAAGCATTTGGTCAAGTGATTTGACAAACAGACAAAAAATTAAAAAGTTTCCGTCTCTCTCACTCACACAGACAGGAAAACCTGTAACACAGATTTTACTCTTTGGCACTATGACAGTTGTAAATGATCTACAGTTACTGTATCATTTTTTATGATAAATGAACATAAAGCAGTAGTAGCCAAAATAAAGAAGTGCATTCCTGATCCTCAATGGAACATTTCCCAGTTATTGTGAATATGAAATATTCCCACAAACTCCAAAAATAGAAAAAAAAGAAACCCAGAGGAAAAACACAGCCATTTGCCATTGCATGGTTGTCTAGTCAGAGTGACAGGAAAAGCAGTAATGAATTGTCTGGCCTGAAAAGAAAAAAAAAAAAAAGAATATAGATAAATAAAAGAAGAAAAAGACATCCTGTTCTGTTTGAAGACACTGAACCACAGGACCTTTGAAGCACAAACAGCTTGAGGAATGCAGACACTTTGTAATAAAAGTCTGATAGATACCTGCTGTGCTGTATTTGTGTTGCATTTCAACTCAATTACAGACCACAGCAGTTTAATTTATTACCATTTACTCAGATACCCTGCACTCCAAATTAAGTTTCCGAACCTAAAAGACACAGGCTAATGTGAGTTTTGGGGAGCACAGGTGTAACTATTGCTGCTCTTTGGTCTTCGTATTTCTGCTTTCGTTGCAGCCAGGCTGTAGATAGCATTGTGCAATGTGGAAAATTGTGCTGCTAGGAAGGCCACTCTAATTGAATTGTAGACAAGAGTTCATTGAGAAGTACTTTGGCTCTTCTTCTAATGCAAGTAAACAACCATTTAAATGGGTCATGTCTCCTCAGTGACTGGAAAACAGGAGGGAAGAAAAAGCAAGCAGCGGGTGGCCACGATCTGAATGTAAACAGTCTCTTTTTCAATGCCTGTCCCAGCATTCAGGAAGAATGAAACATGTTAATTTGCACACTCTTGAACCCAGAATTTACATTTCCCCCTCACGGTAGCAAAACGTCCACCTTACAACACAGAACGCACACAAGAAAATCACAACTAACAAAACAATATAAAAAGTCTTTCCACATTTACCTTGGACAAAAACGTACATACCTATTAGTAGCATAAAAGGTGGCTTGTGGGTGGACGTATTTGAGCAGGGATCCTGGCCTAGGCTGGTTGGGGTTCTAGGGCCCCTGGGTCAGTTTGGAACTGATTAAAATGCAAGAGGAAGGGCTCGCTGGATTTGCTGAGCCAAGGAAACACTTGTCTTTATTATATAGCCCAACTTAGACTGGGCCTACCTGAACTTGAAGCCCTGGCCTGTTTGTTGACCTCCTGAGCACATACAGCTCGAGTTTTACTAAAGACACAGTCATCCATTGTGTGGTTACAAAGCCTGTATGCGTTACACAGGAAAGTGTGGCTGAATATAATACAGTGTCTGACTTTCATAAAACACCTTTTTGTGCCACCTGTAATCCTTCATGCTCACTCAGATGAGTTTCTCTGAACACAGTGAACAGCTGTGCAATAAAACTTCCGGAACCAAATACCTAACAATAACATCCCCTCCACCCCCCGAGGATGAAGCTGAATCAGTACCACCATATCCAGGCAAACTGAACTTAATGCAAGATTCACGGAGGTGAAATGTGTCCTGACTGTTTCAGGCATGTATCCCTACAGAAGTGGGAGCGCAGGCCGGTTCATCCACGCTAGCTCTGCAAACGCAGCCTGATCTTCCGGACAGTCGCTCGCTCGTGGAACGTCCAGGAGCGACCCACAGATGGGAGCGGCGCGTGACTCCGCCGTTAAAAACCGTTGGTTTGGTTCCGTTCACCTGACGTTCGAACGGCGAACTTACACAACGAGACGTCGGCGTTAGCACGGCTAACGTTAACCAGGCCGAACACAAACGCACAACAAGTCGTTAAAGCGTTTCAAGTGGAGGCTCGGGGACCGACAGAGTCTGCGGTTGTCGTTTTCCACGTCAGAGATGTAAATGTGATTTAAAGAGGAACAGTCAAACCGAAACGAACGACAAGCTACGAGGAGAAAACAGTGTGAGACGAGGATGAAGGGAACGCAGCAAACAAACCTTCGTGGGTTGCGAGGCAAGTGAAGCAGCAGAGAGGATGAGACCGGCTAAGGCTTCAGAGTTTTCACAGCAGCCATCGTAGTTTTCTGCTTCCTCGTCGTCTTATCTTTTAGCATTTCAGACTGGACATGAAGTAGGTAAAATAATGATGGCTGCTCTCGAACTAGTGATGTGTTGTTCGGGAACGAGTCGATTCCAAGAGCCGATTCTTTGTAGCGAACAATGCGGCCAATCACACGTGAGGACAGAGTTCGATCATACCATTATGTGAAAGAAAGGGGGGGGGCGTCATAACGTGGACCTGCCTTTATTTAGTTGATTTGTTTGTTGTGGTTATTTTTTTAAGTTGTTCATTTAAAGGTTTGATTGAAATGTTAGACACTAGTTACTGTGTATTTTTTGTGACGAAATAAAAGCATCAAATAAGGTTTTTATGAAAACCCAAAATAAAAAATCCTTACCAACACACAAACAATTCATGATTGTAAATTAGGCTCAGAGTGATTCTGAATTAAAATCCATTCGGAAGTGACAAGAGCGAGCCGAGCCGAGCCAAAAGAGCCGGATCTCTGCAAAGAGCCGGACTTTCCATCACTATCTCTACATCTCTTGCATCACGTGGTAAAACGCTCCCAGCTGCTCCACCAGATTAGGACGAGCTGCGACAACACCACAGCTGGCAGTGTGTTGGTACTGCATGGGGTTTTATGTGCTTTGAATTTCATTTATGAAATGTACAAGTGCAATGATGCACCCAAACTCGAGATCAGCCGAAGGTAAAACACTTCAGGGCAACTGAGAACAAGTATTAATACATAATACTAATTTTATTAATTTAGTTTAGTTTTTACATGTGCACTTGTCATAGGCAATATTTAATTTGACATGAATCAATAGTTGATAAGTTGTAAATATTTGATAATAGATTCATGACTCTAGTAAAGTTCAACTGAAGATCATAAAATCTGAGAAACTAATAAAAGTCGGGTATAAGTAAGATTGGCTTTTACATTCTGAACATTTTTGTAAAAAGCCCTTTTTTTAAGCTGCATGTTTTAATTCACATATTTTGACTTTGTTTTTGTCTTAATGTTATAAAATTGGAAATGTATTTGTAAAAATGGAAATATCAAAGGTGCTTGTGTTGAAACAGAAAATGTAGATTTAAATTTACATGGAAAAGGGATTTGCATTCGTACACACATACATAATAGGTTAGAGTAATCTGGGGAAAAAATAGTTTCATTGTAAGTAATAACAGTAAAATTCTAATACATGGTTGTAAAACTATAAAAGATTGAATTCACTCATGCATCAAAACTTGAATAATTATAACATTGGTGATTACTAATTTTAAAATTAAATATAGCAAACTGCAAAATATGTAAGTGTAAAAAGTAGCCAGTCATGGCATAGGGTATTTACAATATTACAAAATAAACACTGATACAACATATTTTGTAATCCTTCACTAAACTATACAAGTCAGGAAAACAAATGCTTACTGGGGGACCTCAATGGGCTTCTCTGTTAGGGGCCCCCTCAAAGAGCGTCACTGCAAACAGTCCGTTTATTTCTGCCTTTTATAGTTTTACAGGGAGTAAGTTGTACGTGAATTTATAGTAAAACAATAAAATGCTGCTTTTGGCCTGTAACTGGTCTGTGGCATTGTATGGAGGGTTTACAGTCTGAATGCACTGTTATTATAACAACTAGGACCAGAATAATAGAATATCTCTGATTTGTTATGCACTTATTTGTTCCAAAATGAATTCTTGGATATAATTATTTCATTAAAGTTTATCCAGAGACAGAGTAATTGATGATTCACACTCCAGTCTATCAAGTGCATACGCACATACGACCTGCTTCAGCAGAAGCATGACTTTATTGGCAGCACCAGTGAACCCTGGTTATTCACACACTGAAACACTGGCACATAGTGTCAGTGGAGAATGATTCAGTCACTGAGACACTGGCCCCTGGGGAATGCCAACTGTGGTGACTGATGGGCGATTTGGCCTGACAAGGATGATGCACCATGCACATGACCTTCATGTACTGGACTAAACTTGTAATCTAATCAACGAAAATCTTCAGTAAGGACTTTTTAAACAACAAGATTCATCTTTGGAATGGAAACAAGCACTTAATGGTGATTACCAAATTTCATTTAATTTGTGTGTCAGACATGGAACATTAAGGCTTCCTAGAATTTCCTTCAAATCTGCAGCCTTGTTTGAGTAAACATGTCCTCCGAATGCCGCCTACGATGGGAAACACTAGGACACTGTTGCCATCTAGTGGTTTCTCAGGAATAGACACTTTTTCCACGAGCTTAAGAGCCTCACACAGTCTGAATAAATCTGTATTTCATTAGTTTGTAACTTATTCAATTTGCTGTCACTGTCAAATTAAAAAAACATACACATGTTTTTTTCTGAACAAGTACTGAAAACTGCAGATAGAAAATTGGTTGAAAATCCTCTATTCATCTCCTTCTTAACTTCAGCAATCGTGCAGATTTTCACATTTGGCATCTGATTTCTCTGGGACAAGGACTGAAAAAAAGGACATTTAAAATGACCTTATTTGTCCACAGTGGGAAGCGGCTGAAGGTAATTTGGATCATTTTACATGCTTGGTGGGGAACATAGCTTGCTGACTTAAATTACCCTCCCCTCAGCGCATCTCCCAGTGAAAATCCCATTTTCCCATTCAGTGATGGTGCAATGTGCTGAGCATGGTGATATCTCAGGGCCCTTCTTTGGTGGAGGAGGGGAGTACAGACATGCTTACTGCCTCCCTTTTAAAAACCAGCATTTCAGCAGGATCGATAGTACACCCCACTCCATGGATGGCACAGTGTACTGCCTCTGTGGGGGTGGGGAGGAGCAGTGGAGGTGGAGGGTGGTGGTTGTGAGGGTTTGTGTGGACAGCTGCACCAAGGCAAGTCAGAGCAGCCAAGGTGAATGATTGCATGCTGCGTCAGACACTCAGCTCCTCACTTGTTCTCAGATGCATTTTCTGAGGAGTACCAGTGGGTGGATGCTGTCCTCATGTGGTGGCTGTAGTCGTATGCAACATACCGATGAACCAGTTCACCTGTCAGGAACTGCATATTTAGGTTTTTTATTTTTTATCTCATCCTGACTCACAAATGGCCCTGAGATGAGTAAAGATCTGCAGCTGATGCAGCTTACAAGAAACCCTCCTCATGGCTTTTTTTCATCCTACGCCTCTTTGTATTGTATTGGAGCTTTAGCACTCGAATAGATTTATGCTGTAGGTGAGAAGACATCTCATGTTTCAGTGGATGGCTTGCAATATAAGACCTGTGCAGTTTCATATAGCAGAAATCATTAGACAGTGATAAAAATAATCTCTACTAGTTATTAAAGTCATGTGCACAGGCAGTGATGTTTAGGAATCTGCTCTTACTATGCAAACACCAACCTTTAGTTATTTTAATAAGATAAGGTTATCTTATTAATTGTTAGCAGAACTAATTTCTTTTGTATGTTTTTAACCTTGATCGCCTTTGTGAGAGAGATCTAGACAAGTATGACTTAGTTTAGTCTCATTTACATATATTAAACACAAATATTATTTTTAGCATTTACAAGGTCACTGACATAGAGTAACAATAATTTTCGAAATGAAACCTTAAACATGACTAAATATTGTGAACGTCTGAATCCTATGTTAATTTGTGTGAATTAATGCATGACAAAGACACACACTTTTGTAAAGAAGCTGCAGTAGAAATACGCAGGCTCTTTTAGCTGTGTCTTTATACATACACGCATCGACAGCAAACGTATTTAGCGTGTACAGCGCATGCTGGTTTACACTAGGGCTAAGTAAAGGCTTCATTTACCAACGGTGCACTACTGCGGGACAGGAGAATGTGGATGGGACAGGATATGTGGTGCAGTACGAGCATCCCCTCTGCTCAGATCGCTACTCATTTGTCAAGTCGCCTGCAGACTTGAATGGTGCATTGCTGCTAAAACACAGAAGCAATCAGCAGTGTGATAGCACACCTTCATAGAGGGGTCCCAGGTTTATGAGAGCTTCTCTGAGAGAGCCACTTTGGGTTATTTTAAGGGTTAATTAATTTCACATTGAAGGACACTTGTGTGTCATTTCTGCAATAAATAAAAAAGAAAGAGGACTTTTATCAAATTTGCCCAAAAGCCACAAAAAAAAAAAAAAAATTGCGGGTACTACTCGCTGTAAGAAATGGATCAAACTAAACAAACAGAATTGGAGAAGAAGAAGAAAGGTTGTCTTACTATTAAACACCAAATTTGCAATGTGGTTTCAATCATCTGGCAGACTTTACTGGTATTAATATGGCTTACTCTGACTCCGTTCTTCCATTTAAGCAGCGCAGAGAGCTTTTCCACACATGCAAACTGAGTCAGGTCAGAGCGTTAATAATGGCCTGTTCTCCTGGTTGATGCTGCAGTAGACAGACAGACACTCAAGCTCATGCTGCGAATCAGAGCCAGAGACACAAGCAGGAGGTAACTGGCCCGTCTGTGCACTGGTAGAGCTTAGGCCATCTTCAGTTCATGCACCTCATCAGACAGCGGTCCAGAACACGAGCCGGCCATTCTCATCTGTCTCACAGTGGTTTGGCAGATGGTGGACATGGGCTCTCACGCAGTTAACGCTCTTCTCACTGCATCCATCAGGCAAGTATGTGTGGGACTCATACGGACTGCAAACTTGCAGTGACAACACCAATTAATTTTATTTAATTTAAAAATATAAATATTTAGAAAATAATGAACGTCTTCAACTGAGATTATAAATGAACTAATACACCGATTAAATAATTTTCCCCCAATATCTATTACAAATGCCAAAGTACCAGAAGTACATAGTAACTGTTTAAAAATATATTATTGTATTAGTAAATATGGTAAAATTATGCTCATTATATATAGGGTGGTTCTAGAAGTGAGCAAAGTTTTAATAAGTGACAATACATTTATTGTTTGTTCATTTAAACACATGGTGTTTAAGGGAATTTGAACGTCAGTATGTTCCATGGCTGAATTTGTTTAGTTCAGTTAAAATGTTGCATTTTTCTTTTTTCGAATATTTCCTGAAAAGACCAAAATCACTGATGAACTGATCTTTCAAACAAGTCTCTATATCCTATTAATCAGTGGATGCTGTCAGTGAGGCCGCACTCAGTGACGTGTTCCTTCATCATCCACCGCTGTTCATTTTGAGTGAAAGCCACATACATTCCTCTGCTGCTGGATACATGGCAAAAATAAAGGCAAACAAGTTAAACTATTGTTAAAGCCACCAAGTTGCTTTCGATAAATCACTGAGTCTTTTTAAATTATGTTAAAGTACATTCGAGATCAATCTATAAAAAGTTATGTTCATTAAAATGAATGCATCTTGGGCTATTTGTTGACAGTAATAAAATTATAGGGTACAGAATATTATGTAGTATGTACATGTCTTTGGTGAATAAAATACATAAAATTGTTTAAATAAAGTAGGAGATTTAAGTTACAGTCAACACATGTTGTCGATGGCTGCATATCTGCATCTACATTTTACAATTGCGACAAGTACAATAACTATTCAGTTCTTTACACAATAACACACTTTTAAAAAATAAATTAAATCTTAGAAAAGTAGCAGTATAAAAATAATTTTAAAAATGTATATATAACTGGCAGAAGTCTACATACACCCCGAAATCATTCATTATACTACTGCTGAAAATGAGTCAATTTTTTCCAGTTTATGACTTATTCAGACTTTTTGAGTTCTTGGTGAAAATGGTGAAAACTTTAGGAATCACTGCTGAAAATGCTTTACACATACAGACATCAACAGGCCAGTCAGGAGGATTCTACAGAGTATCAGTCTCTGTCCCGGTGTGCTGTACCTGCTTTCGACGGTAACAAATGGCAGTAGTGAATTTAGGCCAGGAGTCAACACACACTAGATGACACAAATTGTTGTAGAGGATTTGCAGCAATCCTCCCAGAGCCTGGAATGCAGAACACAATGCAGCAGGGAAAAAGACCAAAATAACAAACAGCCTGCATCCATCTCTGCAGATGAAAACAGTGTATAAATAATACTGGACAGAATCTTCTGTTTTTCTTTTAAATGCAACCATGTTTTCAGCCTGACTATCACACAGATATAAATGCCAGTGTTTTCTCAATCTCTTTTTTCTACTGCATTACATTCACAGTAAAGAATTAGAAGCAATTTAGTTATGAGACTTTAATATTAACAGCTATAATTAAGCTGGTTTATGACATAATAGTGTTTATACTACCACAAATAAACACAAAGTCCAAGGTCTTTACTCTCTATAGAAGGAAATGTTTATTTTATTCGCCCTACATTTACCTGTATGTTTTAAAGAAACCCAGACAAAAACACCAGATCTAGTTAACACCTTTATCTTGAAATAAAAAATGTATATTATAGATCAATGAAAACCTAACCAAGACTACCCAGCAGCAGTCTCGCTAGTTTAAGGCTGATCTGTGCATTTTGCTTTGCTACAGTTGAACAGCGCTGCTGCAGAGAGCAGAGCGGCTGCTGCTGACACTGACAGCTGACAGAGCTGCTGCTCATTCACAATAGAACAGCAGGCTGTCAGAAGTTCAGCGTCTCACCATAATGTCAATCTATCATGGACCTCTTATAACTATTTCTCATACTGGGAGAGAAACTGATTACTTCTTGAACTTTATATGTTTTTTACATATCCACCTCTGCCTTTTAAAGCAGGATCTTTCATTCGATGGCGTGTAATGGAAGTGATGTATGGACAAACACCCGTGGGAATTTCCTTGTTTTTGAAATAAAACATACCTGGATTGTTTCATATGTCCAAAATAGTAAACTCCCTGAACTTCTGTGTGTTTATAGTCCTTCTAAGACCACATTCGGCCTGTTTTGTTGTTGCCCGTGTGTCTTTTTCACTCCAATTGGCCCTGGTAGAAATCTGCTCAGCTTTACAAAATGAGGTCAGCAAAGAAGCACTGGTGCAGTGAAACACACAACGCACCTTTTTCTATAAAGTCATGATGCCATCATCTAGTCTCTGCCAGACTGACTGAACTGAGCAGAGAGAAAAGATTTTTGTGAAGTTAATTTCTTGCTAAAAAGCATCAATTACCTTCTTTCTGAATCTATTTTTCATCAGCAATGTCAGGTTTCCCCTGAGTCTTATGCCTTATAACCACCTAATCACTTATGCTCACTGAAATTCTTTTTTTTACATCTTGTCAGATGAAGAAATAAATTCTGAGAGGCTGTACACCCAAAAGAGACCGAACATCTTCACAGCTCTACTTTTAAATCTACACTTTAAAAGAGCAGTTGCTTGTCAGTCTGAGCAATTCCTTTCCTTGAATGAAGACTACTGAGAATTAGTCTGAATAGATGTGTAAACCTAGCAAGCTGCTGAGCTTGTGAATCAATGTGTCTATTATCTTTTCCGGACAGATCAATGGAGCCAAGGAAGGGGCTGCGAATGGCAAAGAGGACATGTAAACTCTCCAACCAATGGTTAGAGTAGACTCTATTATCTGTTTGTGACTGTCTATACTGGACCGTCTTTGTCCCTCAGATGATCCCTGCATCTGTTTTGTTGCAGTTCGTTCCAGTCAAGACATAAGTCAATGACGATACCCAGTTTTGACACCAGGTGCATGAATCACCTGTTTAGTTAAACGCGGCATATCAACTGCAAAAACACTAATGGAGAGGCAGTTTTCCCAGACCTTAATGTGACTCATATACATGACTGAGAGCTGTGTGTGTACGCATTCAATAAACTGCACAGGTGACATAACTCCAAATCTCTATGCTTGTGTGATCTATGATCCCTTAAACACACTGACACATTCTGCCCTTGGCTGGGAGAGTGTAGAGCCAGAGGAGATGAGGTGACAGTAGCCAGGTAAAGCATAGCAAGGTAATTTAATAGGACATGTAAAAAGGCTCCTCCTCATAGCTTATTCATCACAGGGGATGCCATTACTGAGGACGGCATGGGCTGTGTGAAGGATATGCTAAGGGTGGGGGGGAATTTTCCCTGGTCTCACAGAGCACAGAGGAGAGGCTGCGAGTCTCAGCAGACTGATGAAGCAGCACTGCATGCAGATTGTATTTGCAGGAAAAGATGCTCTGCTCTCAACTAATAAATTAGAGATTTTGCATGATGCATAGCTACACCTTGTGCTGGCTGATGTGAGCGGAGATGCTCGATTACGTGAGTTTGCTGATTCAGCAATTTATACCCGTTGTGGGTTATCGTATAAGGGCAGATCTATAGGCAAAAGAGAGAGCCGCATTCTATACGCCTCCCAAAAATATACAAAAAAAGAGCTTAAAGCGGGTAAGCATAAACCTTGACTAGATGTATGCAGCTCTTAATTTTACACCAGAGGACAAAGGATCACAAGGTTCAACTGTGGGCCCAGGCAGAACAAAGTCCTGTAAAAAAAAAAAAAAAAAAAAAGCTAAACTCCTGCAGTGAGAAGCAGAGAGCGCTGCACTGCTGCAGAGAACAGCCAAGATGCTGATGCCTCAAAGACACAGAATTTATAATGGAGCCACCATTATCCATACAAAGCCCATGCACTGCAAACGTCACTGAATACTCGGAAGTGTACCACCAAGTGTGTTTTTGTAAAGGAAAGACATTGCAGAAAGAGAAGTTAAAGCTTATTGGCTGACTAAATGATGGATGATCTCACTTTTGCAGAGTTGTGCAACGCGCAAAAGACAAATTTGTTTGGTCAAGATATTTCTATATTTTAGCGCAGTGCAGAATAGCACTAGTAGAGCAGTGCATGTTGGGTAATGAAAGGTAATGGGGATTGCAAATTAAGGACTTTTTACAGAGGGGGATTTTCTACCCAAGAGACTTGAGTCTTTAAGCAAGTTTTGTGATAGCAGCTTTCAGAGCAGTAACACTCACTGATTACATGAGTATTTCTCATTTGTCAAAATGCGTGGTGACACAATGTGCAATAATCCTGTGCTGTGCTTTGTTGATGTATTCCGTCAAAATACTATGGTGTAATATTATAATAAATCAGTCAGTATTTATATTCTATATAACTGTGACTTTGATTTAAACGTGCTAGTGACACAATCTTAGTTTGTGAGAATTTTAGTTTTGCTACACATAATTCTTCCTGTCGATTTCAGAGAAATTTTGATTTATATTTAGAGTTATTGTGACAAGTGTCAAAGCACACTAGAGGAGGTGTCCTTCCTGTGGCGCAAACTGTTCTTCATTGAGATTAGAGCACACCAATTTCTCAAAGCAGCTTTTCCTGTAGTGTGAAAATGAATAAAAAGAGAAGGGGACTTATGTTTGCACGGAGGGGGTCTCTCCTGTGAGGAGTCCTTTACAGTGATGATTCTCGGGGGTGTTATCAAGGGGGTTACGGTGGAGGACAAGGAGGAGAGGAGGGTGGACCGAGAACGTGGACACACATTGACCCTGGAGGTTGTGTTCCCCTTTAAAAGTCCCATCCCACTCAGATACGCAGAGCTCATGCAGGATCTGCTGCGGCAGTGGGGGAACACTGCTGAGCTGTGCAGTTTATGCTGCCAGCAAGCGTGCAAAGAAGAGGAGGGGGAGCAAGCGCGTACAGGATGAGGAGGAGTGAGGGAGAGAGAGAGAGAGTACAAACAATGTCATTCTGTTCAGGAGGCAATGCTGCAGTCAACTTTGCCGCGCCATGAAAGCACATCACCAGCAACCAGAAGGCTCAGAGTGAGTGCAGAGAAGTTTTCCTCCTCTCCAGCCTGAGTGTGATGCGGTCCGAGACTCATCCGTAGGTATTCCTTTATTTTCTCTCTAGTCTTATTTAGCTTGTGTGTTGTCTCCTTAAATGTCTACCTCTTCACAACGGATAGCAGACTTCTTAAATGAGCCTTACTGGAGTTGATATATGAATGCCGTGTGCATGCCTGTGGCGGCAGAGCTCCTGGCTGCTTCTGTCTCGTCAGTTTCAGTCTCCTCTGCACCAGCAATAACCAGGCAGCAGCCAGACAGACAGACGGACAGTCAGTCAGTTAGCAGTCAGGCTCCACCGCTCCCTCATCCATGTTTAACACATGGTAAAGGCTGGAAATAGTAGCCAGTGTGTCAGACGGCGGGTGTTTGAGAGGACTCGCTATTTGATACAAGGACAAAAAACTAACCTGGATGCAAAGAGTTTTTAGGAGACTTTTATCTGCTGACTTAGCTTCCAAGTAGAGTGCAGATAGTCCCTGCTCTCTACTTCTCTATGCTAGTTGACGGTTTATATTTAGCTACGTATGTTGTGAATATGATACAGGGAATAATGTATTGTGCCAGTGGTCGTGGGCTGTCTGGGCTTGAGTGCTGAAATGGGGAAATGAGAATGAGGCTACAGTGGCCTGCATGGGACAGAGGACTGTGGTGCATTCATGAAGTTAAGCTTTACCTGCTAAGTCTTTCTGCGATAATACAAGTAGATACCAGGGCAAAGTGCATCTCTTCACGAGTCTTTGTCGACAGTTCGGCTGTTTGTGTATGTACCTGTGTAACATGGAACTGGGAGAAACGGAAATCCAAAGGCCTCTCAGAGCAGAACCACTCTTACACTTAGTAATTTCTCCGCAGCAGTAGCACCAGTCTCTCAGAACACTCTCAAAGTCAATGCTGCTACTTTTGTCGTTTATTTTGTATTTCAGAGTTATAGTCAACATGGCTCATTTCCAAAGGCCACGTAAAAATAGTTTCATATTGAATTGAGTCAGTGCCCACATTGAAACCAGTTTGAGAGGTTTGGATGATGAATCTAGCAAGTCGTCTCACTTACGAGTAGGTTCAGTCAGCTGGAGGTTCACCTCAGGTAACTGTGCTAAGACCTTGAAAAGCCGGCTCTGCATTGTCAGCTAGCTCTTTGTGAAGCACAAGTCCGGAGCATCTCTCTGGCCTTCAGATTTCCCCCCCAGTGCAAGCAAGCGATTTTGAGTGATAACAAACTGCACTAAAGGTCCGCACCACATCCGGAGACTGTCATTGTCTCCGAACATCTGCAGTTCTCCTACTCACACTTTCATTGAGGGTGGGTGCTGCTCTGCCAGCAAAGGAAATTGCCGCACTCACCTGATGTTCCTTGCACCTCACTTCTGCCCTCCCCCCACCTTCCACCCTCCTTCCTCTTCTTCCCTCCTCCTCCTTCCTTGTCTACAATTTCTCTACTGTAGTCTCTCTCAAAGGTACAGTTGCCCAGCACAGCGCCTCACCGGCATGCCTTGCACCTCCATGATTCTGCTCCCCTCACCCCGCCTCCTTTTTCCTGCACTCACCCCCTTCTCCCCTGCTGAAAAAGTATGCAGCACATGCTCTCACCATCCTCCTTCAGCAATTTGCCAGAGTGAATAGAAAGAGAAGGGAGAGCAAGAGAGATAAGAGAGAGAGAGAGAAAAAAGGCAAAGCCCGCAAGCCAGCAGCAAAGCAGCAATCCTGCAGTGTCCTGCAGCAGCTGTGCTCCTGCAGTACTGGCCTCTAATAGCACACACACACACACACACACACACACACACAGAGAGAGAGATAGAGAAAGACAGAGAGTGAGAGAGAGAGAACCATAAGGTTGTACATCAAGAATATCATTCTTTCTCAAGACACAGTTTTCAGTCATGTGACACAGTGATGGTAAATGTGAGGGAGAGCATGCTGTCTCACTTTGGACTGGACTAGGATCAGTTTAGAGACAGAGAAAGCGAAAGACACACACACTTTCCCACTGAGCTGAAAAGGTAATGGAGAAATTAGCCGGTTGTCCCCCCCTCTGGTGGTGCATTGTCCCGTTCCAGCACTCCAGTTCCGATGATGTAATCAATGCAGCAAGCTTTGAACTTGCTGGGCTAGAGGTTCCTTAGCCCCTGACTGACACAGATGTGAGGTGAGGCCTCAGCTGCAGTCTCTGTCCCAGGTAGGACATTGAATAAATTACAGCTTTATGTGATGACTTAAAGTGCAAAATAATATTTTCTGTTAGTGGGCTAGTGGACTGTCCATTTTCACTCTTGTGCAATCAGATAGTTCCCATAAATTAAGAACCAACTCAGTTGCTGAAACTACATCTGGCACTTTGTCAAAATGCTGCTGTGCAATGCCGCATCACCACTTCCAATAAAATAAGGTAACTATCTGCAGGCAAGTACGCACTCTTCTGCGCTTTCATAAAGTTCATCGGCTTTTCTTTTTGCTGTCAACAGGGAAATGACGAACCGTCCAGGCAGAGCTAAAAGTCCTTTGAGTTATTTTTTGGCGTAACATCATAGTGACTTTGCTCTTTCATTGATAAGGTCATCAGTCTGTTGATGGGCTACAGTGGAGGGCAGACCCAGTGGTGTACTGTACAGTGCTTTAGAGATGCTCAGACAGCCAGACTCAGACCATATTGTAGCAGGTGAGTTTTGCTGAGCTGGTTCCTGCCGCTGCACTCAGAATCTGCCTAGTGATCAACTTCCACTACAGCAGTGATGAACTAGCATCATCCCTCCTCTTGTAAAAAAAAAAAAAAAAAAAAAAAAACCAGCATCAGAGCAGCTCTGCAAAATTAGCACTCACGGATGGTGATGATTCTGCACACTGGATGCACTTTAACGTGTAAGTAATTAAATAGCATGGAATCGACATTTATATATAATAAGCAAGATATCACGCTAATATATATGAGGATTTTTTTTTTTACTGTATTAACACACCTACGTTAAATAAAAAATGTAAGTCTGACTGTACTTTAAACTTTACAACCCCGGGAAAATATTAATATTTTACACTAGTATCATACAAGTTCTGGTGATGTGCTTCGTCTCTAACTGATGTGGCCTAAAGTGGATTGCAGGTACATCGGTTTGATGAATCAGCAGCTTTCATTAGAAGGCTGTGCAGGTGCACGGTTACAGCTTCTATAAACAATTCATTCTGCTGTGTGAAAGATTGAGAAGGACTACTTGCTAATATGAGTATGACTGAACAGCTTTACTGTAGCTGAATTAAACTGATTAAATTTAGCTTCAAACAATAAAAAAATTAGGTACTTTTTATAAGCCAGGAAATACAATAATACTGTGAACTGCTTCCACCAAGTCACTGCCTGCAGCCAAAGTGGACTTCTTTATCAACTAACACATAACAAAGAAAAATCAGTCCAATTAAAAAATGCTATTCTCTCTAACATTTTCTGTCCGTTGCTATGCGCTCTCACATCATCTCATCAACTCTATTCAACCATGTCGCACAGAGAATCGATCCTAATATGTACCTCCGTGATGTGTTTAAGTGTTCAAAGTGAAAGCTGTGTACGCTAACCCACGTGAAGCAGGCTGAGTCATGCTGGGTCTTTTTTCTGGGTTTCCCCCCTCTCTGATCCTCTGCTCCTCCCCCTCTGGTCTAGGAGCAGGCTCATACACCCAGTCCGGCTGTTGGTGGCGTGTTGGAACATGCCTTGACTTGTTGTGCCGCCTGAGTGAAGCAGAGAGATAGCCACTGCCGGGGAGAGAGAGACGGAGACAGAGACAGGGGGCTTGTGGTCAACAGTTTGCCAGTGTGAAGTGACCCACACAATGGGAGGACTGCCCGACAGAACCCGTGGACGGAGTCCTGTCGGTGTCAACACAAGTGTGCAGTTACTGGAGACAAGCGTGGATGGAGGACCTCCTCTGCTGCCTCGCTGCTTGGTGAGTGTCAAAACTGTGTGTGAATAAAAGACTAAACGACATATAACATTACAACACTTCTGTGAATGTCTATTCATATTGTTGCTGCAAAAAGGAGCCTTGCACACCTCTACTCAGAACTTCAAATGCACCAATTAGTGTTTGGGATATCAAAAGATGTTAAAATGAGGTCTTCAGATCATCTCAATCAGGCCGGCAAGATGATTAAAGAATTATTGAGAGCATGTTGATTTGAAGTGTACAGCTCTCAGGGTTGCGAAAGCGTCCAAGCAGAGTCTTGATGGTAACATGATGCCATGGTAACTATACAAAAGGTTAGTGAATGCAGAAAACAGTGATAGACCCAGTCACACAGTGCCACAGTAAACTCCGCACACACACAGCATCACCAGTGACCATTACACGAGTCTGCGGGGACTTGGAAGATTACTGTCTGACCAGAGATTGAGCCTCACAGAGAAAGATGCTGCTTTTGTATTGTTTAGTCCTCTATTCAGAATAAAAGTCGACGTTCATCAGGAGACCAGAGCACATGCATTTCTGGAAAAGCAGAGGCCTAGGAAATAAATGTTCAGTATGTGGTTAAATGAAGTAAGGAGGTAAAGCTAAGTTTCTGTCTATATAATAACAATCATAACAGTTTGACAGAAGACAAGTGTCATGTGAGACAGGAAGCATTAAGGTATTACATACTCTGTACATAGTAAAGCAGATAAAGTAGCAGACAGGGCAGTATGTCACACATAATCACATGTTAATGATTAGCTCTGCGGTAAAAAAAACTCATATGGGCCCATCGAAGCTCAAATACATTAATCACTCAGGTGACTTGAACGATAATCATTTAGTGTCCAGTGCACCATGATCTGTGTTTTACCTGTGTGTGGTCAAGTAAGCAGATAGTTACTGGGGCAACTCTGTTTTCTGGTAACCAGGGATAGTGTGCGCTGTATGTCAGGACTCAGGAGCACTGAATCATTAACGCAGTGCGATTTGACTGACACAAAACCTGTGACGTGGGGATTTTACTAATTTTCTATCATCTTTAAAATGCCTCTAGTGGTGGTTCTGATCAGTTCATTTCACATTAAGGCATTCAAGAACCAAAATCAATATACATAATTTATAAAACTCGTAAGAGGTCGCTAAGCTCCAGCTCCAGGCTTGGAACACGTGTCATATGTAGCATTGTTCAGAAACTGGCATTACAGTAAATACTAATGTCATTGTTCGCCATAAGATGATTAGGTCTTAGGAATGGGACTGGAGCAGGGAAGCATGAATGTTAGAGCGTTAGCTGACAATTGAATAACCGAGGAAAGTATCATCGGACTGGGGATCTTGAGTATTATTTATCATCTGACGCTTTAAAAACTGAGGGATCCAGCATATTTAGGATGCATATGTAGATCTGGGGGTTTTGGTGTATATTGTATGTGTGTGTTATGATTGGTGATGGGTTCCATATCCACAACGTTTGTCAGGCTGTACATTGAACACTGTAAATTTATGAAGGAATACTTCAGCTGTAACAACAGAATTGAATAGTTACTTCAGCAACATCATTTTTGATTTAGACATCTAAGCTGCTCAGTACAATTACTAAATCATTACTTACTCTCTCAAATCATCTCTCATCTAACACATACTGTACACAGATCTTCAGAAATGCACTGGTGTTCAATGTCACGCCTGCAGCTTTAGCACATAAAATAACATATATAAAAATTTAAGTAGTACTAATTAATTATTAATTAAAATCATTAAAAATCATTAAAAATCAATTTAAAGAAGGGGTACACAAGCCTTCACTGGGATCAAGGCAAAGCAGCAAGGCTCTATGTTGTGTATTGTTCATAAAGAATCTGTCTACACTAACCCTAGTCACCAGGAAAAATTATTTCAAATATTAATTTAAAAGCGGAGCACCCAGAGGAAACCCCAACAAGCAAGAGAGAGCATGCCAACTCCACACAAAAAGGCCACGACCGGCTGGGGAGCGAACACGCTATTTTTATTATCTGATATTTATGATATTTTAATTAATTGAAAAATAAATTGTTAAACTATATTTTATTTACATTTGCAACAGTATGTCACACATGGTGTATTAGCACATTTGGTGATAAATAATTAATTTTCTGGAAAATACACTATGTTCATGTTCAAGTGATTAATTGCAACTTTTATATAAAAATATACATTTTCATCCTATATCTACAGCATTTAGCCCAAATAATTTCTTGTTAAATATAATTGGCAGATTTGTAGTTACACATTTGCTTGTACAGTAGCCCACGGATAGGAAGACAAAAATCTGTCAGTAAAGCTGAGCCCAGCTTGAGGCCTAAAACATACTTGTGGACAGGTTTGTGAGTGGAGGCTCGCTGCTGCTCCTGCTGCTGTTGTTGTTTGCTGCGTGAAGTACTGAAGCCACTAGTCATTCATTTGGCAAACTAAGAATTGTTTTCTCTAGCATTCCTCAATCCTGTATTAGGGATTACATCGAGCCCTGAGCAGGAAGGAATTCCTGTCATCACGTGCTCAATGAGCAAAGACACAAAGAGACACAGACGCAGCCAGCTGGCATCTGAAAACCAAAAGGTGTCTTTGTGTTTGTGGAGATCACTATGTGTGCATGTGAGACAAGCTCAGACAAATAAATATTTAGTATTAGTATCACAAAGACATTTCTCAGAAATATCTCACTTCTTCCTTTGACACCAGATAAAGGTCAAAATGCTCTAGCCACCCATCAATTGAGGAATTTCCAGTTATACAACCAAAAATGCGTCACAAAATACAGCAAAAGCAGACACGGAGGGCTACAAATAGCCTCACTGTGGACTTCAACAGTAACGATACAACAGACAGAGAATATTTATCTGTCTGTGTTTTCCAACATCCCTTCTGACATATCCTTCAAAAGTCCCTCTCTTCCCTCATTTGTTAGTGACTGCAGATTGCTCTCTTGTATCCATGTTGTCCTGTCAGCGAAGCAGAGTCCACAGGGAGAAGACAGTATGGAATGGTCAGCCGGACCAAAATAGCACTGCAGCGAGCAAAAGCAACTGAATGCAGGGGGATTTTAGTTGTCCCTTCGGTACATAAACACACATAGGGACACAGTAACATTACGTGGCATTCTTGGAGACAGAGAGAGACACATACAAATAGATGAGAGCTATATCAAACTGAGCTTTTTGTTGCAAAATCATGAGTCACGGCATGTCTATTCTTAGTTCGGGGGTGTTTGTGTTTGACCAAGTTGTGTGCACTTAAAGTGATGCAGCACAAAAGGCTAAAACCGTATCGAGAATCTGTCTGGGAACAAGCGTCAGGTCACTTTGAGCAACATAGACTTATCAATGCATCCCGTTATGTAAAGCTAAGCAAGGCAGGGGGCTGCGGCTTTTAAAATCTAAAACTGAAATCCCTAGGATTTTTTTTTTAATTTACCTTAAAATGTATCTGGCCAGATCAGATTTAATCCATGAACAAATTGTTACATAATATTATTTCCTACTTCTCTTATAGAGCTTCTGGCTGTTGGCATAGGACCACACCACCCTTGGGGGCTTTTAGTGTGAGGCCGTTGTCTTCCAACAACCACCACAACACTGGACAGGAAAAAGCTTGAGCACCCATAGTGCCAGACTCACAGCAGAGATCAGTCAGGGACCCGCTGAGCAGAGGGACGGATGGTCAGATGGATGCGGCTGCTGTGGGTGTTTCTCTGGCAGTGTCTTAGCTGGTTGTTGTGAGGAGTGAGAACGAAGCAATCAGCAAGTATACTGCCGCAGAAATTCTTCGCAATAAGAGGCCCTGGGATCACAGTCATCGCTGGGAGAAAAACGACAGGAAGGAAGAACTTGAATCAGCAATATAGCAAACAAGGATCCTGCTGCCTCTGTAGGTTTTACTGGTGCACTGACACTATAGAAATTATCATGCACTGAAGAGCCAATACAGAATTGAAGATAGAGCAACTGAGAGCACGGCCTTTTTGCATATTGCCTCCACAGTATTTACAGTTGGATCAAAGCTTCAAACTTCTACGCTGTGTATTTCTTTAATGACCCTCTGCTGCCACCTCGTGACGGGAAACAGCCTCCCAGCATGCTTTTGTTCATCCAACACTGCAGCTTTTTGAAAACCTACTTTTGTTTTTCATTCAGCCAAAAGTCCCATTCATTCTGACAATGCGGCTTCGCTTACTATGGCTTCAGATTCCTTATTTTTTAGTTGCACATGCATGGTTTTTTTTGTCTTCAACTTTAGTTTTGCTTCGTGAATGTTTTTTGAATTTTAGGTATTTTCCCAACAAATATTAGCCACATGAACCAATTACCCTCTATTGTAGCTCAATCATTTCCTTATTTCATAAATCATAACTAGGGGAGAATAAAATAAAAGTGATGTAAATACTAATTTGCTGTGTTTGTTTTTCACAGTACACATTCATTTTCTAAAACCTGTATAAAGGACTTTGCACCCTGTAGATGTCCATTGCAACCTTTGAAAAATTATGTTGCCATGTAAACACAGCAGATCTAATGCATTCAGATAAGGCCTGGATGCCAGGTGCACTCTAATTTAGGTGTTCTAAATTAAAATCTCGAACTGCAACTACCACAAGTAGCTGCAGCTCGAGAATAAAAAAAAGTATAGTAAAAAAAAATCACTGAATTTTTGTGTATATTAATGGTGCTAATTGATGGAACATTGTGAGTTTTATGTTGGTCATGTGTGATTCTCATAATGATGAATGCAGATGTGTGTGTTGCAGACTGCAGGAAAAAGACCCACATGCCACTGCATTGCTGCAAATACAAATGGAGTTTGCAGTTTGTCTGGGCTGCGGCAATGCAGAAGCAGTAAAATCCCATTCTCACACGAGGTCACTGATTTATGGCTCTAAATCTTTCGACTCTTCAGCTCCACGGTAAACCCCAATAACACGGCTAAAGGGGCTCCTCACAGCAGACATTACTCATTACTCAAAAATGTCACAGATGTTTACTTATAATGGGTGGCCTGTGAGCCCAGTGAACTATCTGATAACAAGGAAATTTACTTTGCGTCAAAAGGTGACCATGGGCTGGAGGTTTTAATGAAATGTGTTTGCCATTTAACAATTCCCAGTACGCTGCAGCAGTCCTCAGTTTTTATGGTGATTGTATCAGTCCTCCAAAGAAAAACTTAGATGCTGGATGAGTAATACAATGTGTTATTGTCTTTGAGCTTTTTAAATCAGATATTTCTGTATGCTTTGTTGTAGAATATGGTCTATTTACAAAACTGTGCATTCGATTTTGATAATCTGTTTATGACTCTGGAATGGTTTACTAAACAAAAATGCCAATTATACACTGAGGCCAGGTCCTAAAACTGATTCATTTACCACCAGTTTTTGTTTGGTAAAACTGTACATTTTTCATGTTGAGTTTTTAGACAATTGGTTGGAAAAAACAAGCAGATACTAACTTGGGTCCTGAGAACATTAAGTGGGGAACTTATGTATTCTTTTAAGATTATAATGACAATATTAGTTGTTTTTTTTAAATAAGTGCTACAGCAACGGCGGAGATTACAAATTATTTTGTAAGTCAATGCCTCAAAACTGCTTTTCAATTGCTTGGATATCATTTTGATATCACTTTTATTTATAAGAAGGCCCTAATAGGCCTTGCGCAAATATATTTTAAAGTGATTTTAATAAATTTACACTTACATAACATGATTAAGCTTTTCAAAAACAAATTGTGTGTTTTATCTCTTTCACTTAAAGTATTGCATATTTAACTATTTGTATTATTTATTTATTAGACAAAATGACCATAAATTAACACAAAAAAGGACACACAAAAATGGCTGCATGATTCGTGGTCATTCTGTGTCTTTAAATTGTGCTGTCTGGTGGTTTTGCTGTTACACTGTGTCTTAATCAATTAATAGGTGTATTTATTTTATGTAAATATTGGTTTGTATATATAAGTGAAATAGAAACATATTTTAATATGTTGTCATCTGATCTCGTGACAACCTCTGACGCTAAAGCGCCACACACACACACACACACACACACACAAAGATCATTTGATCTAAAATAGACCTATACGAGTCTGCCTATTACCAGCTGACTCTGACTTCTGCTTTGGGTTCCGGTTGGCGCTGCGACGAGAAAACAAAAGAGCCGAGGCGGGGAACAAGGTGTTAAACCCTGGAGGAAAAGTTTGCTTTGGCTTCGTATAAACAAGTGTGTTAAGTTAGTCACACGGCGGCGGACTCTGCGTGTTACTGTCGCCCGGAAAATCATGTGAAGCGAGTGCGGCGACCTGCCCAGTGCAGCTCATGAAGAAGTCTGCCCGTCGGACACAGGTGTTTTCATGAGGTAACAGCAGCTTGTGTCTAGGAACTTGGAACGATGGAGGGAAAACCCCAGACAGTCGTTTACTTGTCGGAGCAGGTGATCGTTTTGATTTCGTGTGCGCTGTCGTTTCTCGGCTCTTCCCTGATCATCCTCACCTACATCATTTGGCCGGATCTGCGGACAACTCCGAGGAAACTCCTGGTCTACCTCTCGGTGTCTGATTGGCTGTCCGCCGTCTCCTACGCCGTCGGAGTCTGGAAAGTTTTCCACAGCGACTCGGTGGACTGCGTCGTTCAAGGAGCGATATCTACTTTCGCCAACACCAGCTCCTTCTTCTGGACGGTGGCCATTGCTGTTTACCTGTATGTGCTCATCGTCAGAACCAGCCAAAGACTCGCCGACCGCCTAGTGTTGGTTTTCCACCTTGTCAGGTAAGTACGAGCATCGTAGCGCTACGAGCGACTGGCGAGCGATTAGCCGAAGCAGCGCTACAGTTATTTCACACGGACCCTGAACGCAGCGCGGCGACACGGCGCTCGGACACTTCACGTTGCATCTTTACGTGCTTCCTAATCTGGAAGACAGTGCGGGAGCTTTAGCTTTGTACGCTGACTTACACACTGATCGCTGATTTCCACAAACTAGCCTCAAGGCTACAACTGTGTCGACTAATAAATAGCTATCATCGTGCTAAGAGCTCGGTTTCCTTGGTAACACCAACCATAACCGTCAGAGTGAGGTCAAAGGGCAAGTCATATATTATCGAGTTAAATGGTCTGTCTAGATAAAAAAAATAGGTTTGTGGGTTACTATATTCAGGAAATAGCTAAGCAACTACACAGGAATTGGGTTTAATTAAGTTTACGTGTCATACCAGTCAGGTGTGCTAACGGAAAGACTCAACAAAGTTATAGGCACTAGTTAACCTACCCCACTAAAAGATGCGCATTGCGGATTAACACTAGGAGTGTTGAGGTCACAAATGGAGGAAATGACCGTAAAGGTGCAAGCACCTGTCTAAGAGAGTGCTCCGCTACACGTGCTGTAAAGTACCCCTCAAGTTGATCTTTCTATAAGTGCATACCGACTTCTGTGGCCATGTAGAATGATATGTTAGTCAACTGTATTATAGATATCATAATTATTAATGCATTAATGTTTAAACCTCAAAAACAGTATATTATTATTTGGTTCACTAGGCTGTATTTTGCTTGCTTCTTCCACACTACAATGTTGAGCATTGTCTTGTTTTGTTGTACTTCAAGTTACTGTTTTTCTAGATTTGGGACAGAAATGTAAACTTAAAAATATTAATATTTCAGTAATATTTGCTTTGATGAGATTGACGTATTATTATATTTAATCATTCAATTTAATTCTGATATACTAAACAATTGCAGGGATGGTAATGGTATATTTAGTAATTGTCCCCTAATAATCAGCTGACAGATCACAGCATGTACATCTTTTAGGTAAAATATTTATCAGATACACTTGCTACAGTTAGTTCCAACAGAATGGATAAAATCACAACTATACAATTCTTTAGAACAGAAACCTCATTAAACAAGCTTCTTTTTTTATGTATAAAAAGGTTTAGTAAGCCATTTGTTTTATTGTAAATTGCACATTGACTATTCAAAATTGTATCCTTTGGGTCAGCTTACCTTCTGTACATCAATGACCTGACCATGTTAATTGTGAAGCTATAAGTAGAGTGAGGATTTGCTGTATAACTCATCTATTTTGGGGCGTGAACAAGAATATTTAAACCACAAGTGTATCAAGCACAGTGTCTGTGGTTGTCATTTTATCTCAAAATCACAAAGTAGAGGGTTTTTATACATGAAACATACACTGCTAAGCCTTGAGCATTGTGCTATTTAAAATTATCAGCCATGAACAAATTGAAGCTTATCATAAGTTGTTGTTGTTTTAATAAGAAAGCTGTAAGAGGAAACATGACAAACTAGAAAGTGCTGACATCATTTGGTGGTTTTGTAAGACACAATCATGAAGCAACACTAACTCTTATTGTTTGCTCTAGTCCATCACATGGTGTCACATGTCTTTACAATGTTACATGAGGTTGATCTATATACAAAATCTGTGGAAATGTGTACACAAACAAACAAACACATCTAGAATTTAAGAAAAAGCATATTCAAATAGCTACAGCAACTAAAGGTGAAATGGTTTCCTGCATAGGTTTGCAAAATCAAATATATATGTGTTTTCAACTACAAGTATAAGAAAATTATACTGCAACAAACACACAAATGAACACTTGACAACCATGTCTCTGGCTGGATGTCACACCCTTTGATCTGAGGTTTAAAGACTTTGATTCACAATGCAGCTGTTAGTTGTATTAAGACAGATATATCTGTTTTATTTAGCTTACATATTTTGGGGGTTTAAATATAATTTACCTAATCGCTCTTTCCTGGACATGTTGCGCTGTGAAAGTTTGACAACTTGAACTTTTTGTAACGTTGTATTTAAGTAATCCGACTCTAAAGCCTCTTTTTTGTCTAGCTGGGGCATTCCTCTGGTCATCACCGTTACAGCTGTGTCACTAAAAAAGATTGGCTACGATGCATCAGAGGTATCGGTGGGCTGGTGCTGGGTCAGGATCCAAGCTAATGATCGGTACCTGTGGATGCTGCTGACCGGAAAGATCTGGGAATTCCTGGCTTACATCACCCTCCCTGTCATTTACATACTAATTAAGAGACACATCCACATAGCGGTGAGGATCTAACCTACTTGCTAATTGTGTTGTACTCGCTTTTATTTCTCTTTGAAATATTTCTGTTGAGTTAAGTTAAATTAGTATTAGCCCTCTGAAAGTTGTTTTAATATATAAACTTGAATTTTTAAATGTTAATTGGATAGATTAGTTCTATCTTACCACAACATAGTTGTCTTAAATAGTTGCCATATTCTGATCTCACCCTGGCTGCTCTCTCTGACGCAGCATGATGCCCTGTCCGAGTACCGTCCCATTTTGGCCAACAGGCCTCTGTCTCAGTCCTTCTCCTCCATGGCTGATGTGAAGCTAACACTCATTCCCATTGTCTTCATCGTCCTGCGCATTTGGAGCACAGTGCGCTTCATATTACTGCTGGCTGACTCTCCAGTTAGAAACAACCCAATCCTGGTCACTCTGCATGTGAGTAGATACATTTATTAAGTGATGTCTACTTTAGATTATATCAACCAATTCCCTTAAATCACACTGTGTATTGTTGTTAATACTGCTTCTTCCTTGAGACTCTGTTCATGAGTCATTTTGTGTGTATGACAGCACATCATTGTGTTTGTACTATCATTAGTTTATGTGCTGCTAAACTTGTGAGGATGTGATTGCATCCTGTCAGGCCTGTGAGTCATCACATGTACACTCACCCGCCACTTTATTAGGGAACAAATATCCAACAAAGTGCTTATTAATGCAAATGTCGTGTGGTAGAAACTCAGTGCACTTAGACATGGAGAAGGGGATGATCTGCTGACATTCAAAGTAAGCATCAGAATAGGAAAAAAAGGGTGATCTAAATATTTTAGTAACTGCTGATCTACTTTTGATGCACAACCATCTCTAGAGTTTACAGACAGTGGTCTAAAAAAACAGATAAATACCCAGTGAGCAGAACTTCTCTTGTTGAATACACCTTGTTGCTGCCAGAGAACATAAAAGAATGGAAAGACTGGTTTCAAGTGAAGTACCAACTTAGCACTGCTTAAATGACACAGTCTACCTGAGCATTGTTTCTGACCAACCCCATCCCTTAATAGCCACATTATACCAATGTATTGATGACTACGTCAGATGCCATGTCACGAACTTAAAATGATCTTAAACTGTTAGATGGCCTCCACATATACTAGATCTCAAACCAATAGTGCACCTTTGGTATGTGGTAGACAGGGACATTTGCTGTGTTATTGTGCACCTCCTAATCCTGCAACAACTGGACAAATATGGACCAAAAAATGTTTCAAGCACACTGTGGAATCTATGCCACAGAGAATTAAGGCACCTCTGAAGGGAAATGGGAGTCCAACATGGTACTAGCAAGGTGTACCTAATAAAGTGGCCAGTGCGTGTACATCCTGAGAATTTCACATGTTGACTGATATTTTTCAGGCAGGTGAAGGACTTGTGATTTCATTGGCACTGCTACACTCTGTTTAAAGGCTTTTGTTGTGACCCAACAGGGTATTGGCAACACCTTCCAGGGAGCAGCCAACTGCATCATGTTTGTATTGCTTACCCAGCCAATCCGAACACGACTGTGCACCACACTCTGCCACTGTTCCAAGTGTCGAGCAGAGGCGCAGAACTCACACGACATCACTCACAAGTTGCTGCCAGGACAAGACACTTTGACACAAAAAGAGGAAGACAGCACCACGGATGCCCGGACTGATAGATGATACTTAATTTTGTAGATCAAAAGATAGATTAAGTTTGACATGAAGGAAGTTGTGGACAGTCTCTACTTCAACCTTAACCTCAGTGCACAGAAGGCTGGAGATTCTATAGGTGCGGGCACTTCTGTTACACATCTTTCTGCAGAGTGATGAAGATGAGGCTGCCTAAATGCACACCAGCATTTGCTAGAATATTTTGTATGTGACATAAATTGCACAAGAACATAAATTTACTTTTGTAGTTTCACAGATTTTCTGTAAATCAAATTCTGAGGATGTTATTTGTGTTAATGATGTTAACAATTAATTTAACATGCATTGTGTGAAGTCACATTCAAGCTTGTAACTGTGAAATTACTATTGCATTTTGTTTCACTGAGTGTTAAGTACTGTATTTATGGATGAAAATACAAAGTAAAAAAAATATTCAACCCTTTTCGATTTTTTTTACAACGTTGAGTCTTGATGATATAATTTAGCTTTTTTTATATAAAATTTACAAAAATACTAATGCAAAAGTAAAAATTGTTATCAATAAATATAAATTAATTAAACATATAAACAGAAATAAGTGATTGCATAAGTATTTACCTTGTTTTAGTAATGCCAGCAAGTTGAACATTGAAGTCAGAATGTTAGTTAAATTGAGATCCCCTGAATGCAGGAAATGTGCTTCAAGCATAACTTTGGTTATTTTGTTTTAGGTTAATTGTATTTCTAAAGATTCCTGTGCAGAAACTAAAACCAACATTGAATTTTCTCTCGTACATTTCATTTGGTTAGTTGTCAACCCACAGCCTGCCTTAGCTTTGTCTGTGTAGTAGACCTAAGGTAAATCTTTGTTGATCCCACATCAGAAAAATGTACTTGTTACACAGCTCGCAGTAATACAAGGTGATCAAAGCAATGAAAACCGCAAGAGTAAGTGCACTTTAATGTACTTACTAATGTAATGCCATGTGCAATGTAATGTGCAAAAAATGTAAAATAAAATCCAAATCTTTTTACAAATGTACAGTGTGTAAAAAATAATTACAGAATAAATACAATATTAGTTCAAGTAGGTTAGACTGTGGATTTATAGAGTCTAACCGCGGTGGGAATGAAAGACCTGCGGTGGCGCTCTGTATCAGTAGGCCACTGAAGGAGCTGCACAGAGCCTCCACTGTCTGGTGCAGCGGGTGACAGGTGTTGTCCATGATGGATGTCAGCCTGGCCACAATCCAGTGGGCAGCCCAGGACAGAGCTGGCTCTCCTGACCAGCTTGTTCAGTCTGTTCCTGTCCTGGTCTGTGCTTCCTGAACCCCAGCAGACAACAGTGTAGTGCAGAGCTGAGGCCACCGCAGAGTCATAGAATGTCCCTAACATGGGCGTCCACACGCCGAAGGACCTCAGTCTCCTCAGAAGATGGAGGACTTTAACCCTTCTTGTACAGGGCATCAGTGTTGTCAGTCCAGTCAAGTTTATGGTCGAGGTGAACACCCAGGTACTTGAAGCTATCCGAGCCCTGGATGTTCACCAGCATGAACGGCGGTGTCTTCCTCTGGAAGTCAGTCAGGTGGGTTAGGGTAAGCAGGTAGTTGCTTTCAAACCAGTCCACAAAGTCCATGATGACTGACCTGTACTCCAGCTCATTCCCATCTACAAGCAACTATGGAACTTCAGGATGTTGTTTAAAAATTTGAACCAAATTTCCATAAATTTTTCCAATAGTTATGCATGCGATTTTATGCCTGCTTACTTCCAACCACTGTAAATTTTTAAGGCGATTTTGGTGCAACATTTTCTGAGAACTGCTTATATAACTGCTTTCTAATGGAAAAAGATGTCCTAAAGTAAAGTGCCTGATGGGAGAAGCTGAACTAACAGCTGTTGCCTGGGTATATAAACACTTTGGCACAGTCACTGCAGTGTTCCTTTTTCTTCAGGGTGTACTGGCCAGGACTGTGATTCACTAGTAACTGGACCTTCCAAACATTGGTGTATATATATTGACTCTTTAAAACACCTTTACTGTACGCAAATGATATCCGTCTCTTTAAATGTGGGGCGTCTCAAACCAACTGGCTACACCACTGATGATTTAGTAGAGGTAATTTAAAGGTGGTGAATATTTGATTATTTATGTATTTTTTAAAATTTAATAATTATAAGATACTACTTACACCAAGCATTCAATGTTGTAATAAGACAAAGCTGAAAACCTCCATAAGTGGTGAATACTTTTGACAGGCACTTCAGCTTTTCTATTGCCTAATAGTGCTGAGCAATGTTAGGAAAACTTTTATTCTCACTTTGGGTGATAAACATACTTTTTAGACTGTTTAAATCTTTTTTGACAATTATTGAACTTTCAAAAAAGTTTAAGTTATAATAAAACCAAAATCCTTCTGTTTCACAAATCACAGACTGTTTGCTTGTTAGCTGTGAGATGTTTCAAACTCGAGATCTGATGAGCATGAGTTTTTGATTAAATGTTCTAAAAGGTTGTCAAAACATCTACAGAAGACCCTCGGTCCTGAAATGCACTACGATTCAGGATGGTTCCTTCAGTCGGTCTGTCATTGTTGAGCTAACATACAGCTGAATACATTCCTTATTGCAGAGCGTCTGAGCTTCCACTGGAGTGATAGCATGACATAAGAGCAGTGCATTTAGTCATATTTCTGCAAAACCATGAAAGCTGCTAGTGTGTTTTGGCAAGTTCATTTTACCAAGTGATCATTGAAATCCACTTGTGTGGATTTTTATGTGTGTGTTTTAGTATATTTTTCAAGTTGACTGCAATTTTACAATTATAATATTACAATTAATTCTTGCCCAACCTGGTGATAGTTGCAACATTTTAAGACAGTAGTTGCAAAAGCCCATCAGCATTTGACATAAAAACCAAAATTAACTTCGCTGTCATTGTGGTCAAGAGGTCTCATGAATTATCATCACATGTCATCCTTCCTCCTTGAAACCCAAGCCTTTCACAGAGGCCTCACTTCTTCTTTGACCTCTGCTGTTGTTGGCCTGTTTTCCCGATTTAGCAGCAGGCCAAACACATATGAACCTATTGAACTCCATAGAACTCCTGCGAGCAACCTACCTTACGCCCACAAAGCCGCATCCAGTTTCTTCACCTCTTTTAAATATTGTCCTAAGATCCATTGTGTTTTAATGAGTCTGTCTCTGAGCTACATTCAGTCGTCACTGGAGTGATTATTGGGAAAGGTCAGGGAGGTGAATTTCCACAATGATAATTAATAATAATTTCCTCTTATCCGCATCCTGGTTACTGTTTGTTTGACTCCCTCAGAGGGCAAGTGCGTAATTACAAAGTCTTGTGTAGGTGGAATTATTGTAAGTGAATTTATGGGTCTTATGTTTTTCTCTGTGCCTCGAATCAGTCAAAGCAGAAGTGGTTGAAATTGTTGTATGATTCCTTTGTATCAGGTCAGACAGACTTTTCCTTACTCTGAAACAAAACCATAGAAACATTACTGAACAGGCCACTCAGGCACAAACCTACCAGTCCAAGGGGTAAAGGGGTCTCTGGCCTCTGTTCAGTAAATCAGACACACAGTAACCACACAGAGATGTCATCTGGCTGCAAGACACACATTGCTTATAAAGAAATGTAAAATAACTGCAAATCATGTTAAGACGAGACAAAACATCTACAAAGAAATGCAAAATAACTGCTGAGACACAACATTGTTTCAAATAAAGGGAGAATGACTGCTGAGAGAGAGTCTCTAAGGTCTCTAGGTTGAAAAGTATGGGAAAGTAATTACATCAATGCAATGATTTTTTCCTTTATTATTTTTGATTTGCTACTGTATCTGCAGATTCAGCTCCAGTATTGCAGTTTTTGAGGGTATACTATAGAGCTAGTTCGGTATCTTCAATAATGCGCTTATATCCAGATAATTCACTGTGTTGAGGAGCAACATTTCTGTCTCTGTAAATTTGGCTGTCACCCAAGTAATTCCACACTGACATTTTGGTTCATATGTACTGTCCTACTTTGCACAGGTATTTACACTTCTCTTGTTAAAACTGCCTTCTGTTAGATTGAGATATCAAATTCCAAAGATTAAATATTCAAACTAGTGAGGATGTCTTGTGATGGGAAATCTGTTCCATGTCTGTGACAAGGGGCACATTTTCCCCATTATCCACCCACGAACAAACCTGAGAGCCCTGAGAGATATTCTACATTTACTATTTTGGGAACACACAGATACCATTTATACTAAATATATTAAAAGTATACTTTTTTTAGATAAATACTTACTCTTAGCTTATGTTTTTCTAAAGTAAAAAGACACAGTGTACCGACCATTCTCCTCAGATAATAAGTAATTGTGACATAAACCATGAGTACTATAATTCAGAAAATTCAGGAAGTAAACAGTTTTTTGTCACTGAAGATGGCAGAGCTCATGTCAGGAGCCTGACACTTACTGTATTTCTTGCAGGTTTTATTTCACAGTATGTGTTCAGAGTTTTGGCTGACATGGAAGTTACTTGAACTGATGGAAACACTTAAAGAAGACATTTCTGCTGACTTCTCTGCTGGTTCCCTGCCCAAATAATTCATTAAGTTAGAGAATAGCTACTACAGGGATTTATTATACTACATGAAGTTGCCATTCACTAGTCAAGTAAATTACTTTTTTTTCACGCAACAGACTGTTCATTCTGCTGTCAGGGCTTCTAGGAGCCGGTTCCGGTGCACTTTGTCCATCAAAAGTAATGAACAACAGGTCAGAGCTACAAAAGATTAAAAAAAAACAACAAGAAATTAAATTATTGTACTTGTGTAAAAGAAAACAAAAGAAACACTACAAGCAATAACAGAGGCTGGTGTTTGGTTTGTGTGGTTGCTCGGTTTTTGCACTTGTACTAAACTAACATGCATGAATGCAGAAATGTGGTCACTGCCAAAATTAGCTGCTTGCTGCTCAGGGCGCACCGCAGCAGATGGCCAGTAGAGGGCCCCCGATGGCCGGCAGGGACAGTAGCAGTCACAGACCTAAGAGGACCTGACCGTAACAGAGGGGTTAAAAAAAAGTGGGGAAAAAAGGAATGGCAAGTTAGTGGTATGTTGAGCAGTTGAGATAATAATGATTAAATATTATACTGAATAACGTTAGCTAAATGCTGCTAGTGTACTTGAGACGAAGACATTCAAATGACAGAACTGCTGTCACATTGTTTCTTTTGTTTACTCTGACATTGGACATGAGCTAACTTAGCTAACAAAGCTGGACACGCTAGGCTGCTCCGCTAATGTGTCCAGCTTTGCTGTTAGCTTAGCTTAGCTAGCAGGCTGCTAATAATCAGCTAACTCCAACAATACATTTTCTGTAGTAACCTTAAGAAAGCAGTGGACCACCAAGCTAACTATCAAGCTATGAATGCTGAATTATGAAATTTACATTCAACTAAATATGGACAAGTGTACTATACATGTCTACGTTGTAATAGTATAAGTTATTGTGCTATGTGCAGTGTGGTGTGTATTTTGTGATTTTGTCCATATCTTAAGCATAGCGGTATTATGATGTGTACATTTTTGCCTAGGGCCTCAAGAGACTCTATGATCTCCACTGTCATATGTCATATGTCAGAATGAGTTGAGACAATCAAAACTTTGCTGTGATGGCAAAAGTCACTGCTTTTTATCTCTTTTCTAATGAAATTCTCAAAATTCAGTTTAGTATGACCAAGTCTTGGTATAGCAGCACTGTTCTTAATGGTCTCATTCCACCCACCAGTCTGAATGTCGCAGCTGTTAAATTGACACCCTTGATACCTGCTGTGCATATTAAAAAGTCTGTTCCCTTCCCCTGGTAGATTTGTGGAAAATTATAGGCCCCAGGTTTTGTCCAGGGAGACATGCATGGAGTAGACCATATTATATCTGTAGTTTATCACTAAAACCTTCAGTTCACGACATTTTCATCACTGCTCTTCTGCAATAGCAAAATAGCATTTATCATGCTAAAATGCAAAACTAAAATGGTAAAGATAAGTGGACTATACCTGCTTAGCATAACATTTTAGCCTTGCAGTTTGAGCATATTTTGTGGGCATGCTCAAAAAGCCAGCTGACAGTAATCAAAAGTGTACTGTATGCACTTGTACATGACATATATTTATTATCCTTTGATGGCAAAAGTATAATTGTCTTTTGGAAACTTGTCTTTTTAAAATAAATGTAATTTAGTCTTGTTAGTGTTCTTACACTAATCAGTGTTATTTTTTTAAAATCTGGTAGGTGTAGGTTTGGCAAGGTGTGGATATTGTCATAATGTCAGTATGACATTAATCTTATTCGTTTAATTAATCTTATTACAGTCACATACAACAAATTCAAAGAGAACAATAGTTAATTCCAAGAGCTGGTCATCAGACAAATATTATACACCAATCACGCATAAAATTATCACCAGTCATGGTGATAATGTTATAACCATTCAATGTCATGAATTATACTTTCACAAAGTTATAAAACTCAGGCATTATAACCAGTAGAATTCATGGCAGAGCCACTGTATTTGATCGTATTAAATTGCACAGGTATATTTCATGTTGTGGCTGATCAGTGATTATTTGATTTACAAAAAAAATTAAAGAATAAATGATTTAAGAAAAAATACATTTGTCTTACGTGCACAAACAGGAGTCTCGTATCGTCATTTTCCAGCACCCTAATTGTTCCATCATTACAACACAAACCTATCAAGGTTTCGTTCATAATTGATCTTCAAATGTTGGACACCTAAAATTTAATTGTTTGTGCTTTCTTGTGTTTTTATTAATCACCTAATAAATTTTATAAAGAGACTTTTCCCCGTGAAATCATGATTAACATTAAAATTAGTATTAGTATAGTTGTTCAGCAGGCAAAAGAGATTATAACATGGGCTTATAACATACTTTATGAAATTGAAGGATTCATATTTTACTCTGAACACCCTTCATTCTGAATTGTAATTGTATGAGTTTCCCACTAGCATTATTATCTTACAGACATGTGTTAGCCTTGTTTTTGCAGCGAGGAGTCCCTAAAGCAAATAACAGCCGTAGGGCTGCCACATTAGCAAACAGACTCAACATTAGTGATCAGAGGCAGTGCAGCACATGACAAACTAAAGACAAAGCAAACATAAAAGAGATTTACAATGTTGTATTACTGCAGAAAATTTGTGTGTTTGGTAATTAATGTGAGTTGCATTGTCTCCAGAGTGAGAACAGATAAATCCTTCAAGATGTACTAGGACGGAAGCAGCTGTTTGTGATGTTGCCATTTTATAATGAAATCTCGTCTATAGTCCAGCTTGCAAGTAGAGGAACAATAAAGACACTCATCTGACTTTATCATTTTGATGAGAACATAACACCAGCCTTTAATAACACCTGAAGAGCCCTTCAATTGAACCAATTTAGTTAAAGGAGTGGTGTAATAAAAATACTACATATCAGCATTTAGCCAAGGGGAGCATTTAATATCTCGATAGCATTGCGCACAAAACTTCCTGAACCTAAAAGCACAGTCAGCAGCATGAAAATGATAACTGAAGCCAAGCTGTAAACTGCTGCTCTGCTCTCTGATCCTATGTCCAAAGGGCAGACAGAATCCAGTTTCGCAGTAATAACAAACTACACTGTTATTATTTCTAATAGTGACAAGTCCAAGCCATGGCAGAGCACGGAGAATGGGTAAAGCCTGTGGAGAGGAGAGGGGTGAGTTACAGTCCAGATGTGATAATTAACATGCTCACCTTTCAAGTCTAGTTTTGTCTGTTCTCTGACAGCGTGCAAATGACGTAATGGTGATTAATGATGTTTGTGTTATGAAAAGAGTCCTGACATAGTGCACTGATGTTCCCCGACAGAGATTAACCGCAGTCCTGGCAATGGCGACCCTCATATCTGCATTCGGTTCTTCCTTCCAGTATGGTTATAATGTGGCTGTGGTCAACTCCCCATCAACGGTAACTCAAGCAACAAACAAACACGCACTCATGCTTAACGCTGGTGTTAATGAAACCATGATGTGTTTCTATCAGTGTTGTCCTGCTCTCTTCAGTTCATGCAGCAGTTCTATAATACCACCTACATGGAGCGTTATGGCACACAAATAGAGGGAAACGTCCTGACTCTACTGTGGTCTCTTTCTGTGTCCATGTATCCACTAGGGGGCTTCTTTGGCTCTCTGATGGTAGCTCCCCTGGTCAACAAACTAGGGAGGTAATGCTGCATGTTATGCCCCTTTTAAGGTTAAATGACATTTCTCATGCACAACAAACACTCCTTTCTTGCTTGTCTGTTTTGACTTGCATTAACCCTGTGGCAGGAAGGGCACCCTCCTCTTCAACAACATCTTTTCTATCGTCCCTGCTGTGATGATGGGAGTCAGTGAGATTGCCAAGTCCTATGAGATCATTATCGTGGCCAGATTTATAGTGGGCATCTGTGCAGGTTGGGCGCTGTGTTTTCACATATTCAAGTTAAAACTGATTAGGTGGAACTTGTTTGGTTTAATCTTTGCCTGTCTGCAGGTCTCTCATCCAATGTGGTGCCCATGTATCTGGGTGAACTCTCTCCCAAAAACCTGAGGGGAGCCCTTGGCATTGTACCACAGCTCTTCATCACCATAGGCATCCTCAGTGCCCAAGTGCTGGGCATCAGAAGCATACTGGGCAACAACACAGGTACTGACTGATGCAGTAGTGAGTGTTGCACAACCTTTGTTGGTTTAATGTTGATATTGATGTTAATGTGATTAATGATTCCTGTGATTAAGGTGTCTCTGTGCCTTCTGTGTTCAGGTTGGACCCTCATGCTGGGTTTGACGGGCATTCCTGCCTTGATAGAGCTCCTGCTGCTGCCTTTCTTCCCAGAGAGCCCCAGGTACATGCTCATCCAGAAGGGAGATGAAGACACAGCAAAGAAAGGTGAGAAAACAGAGAAACTTCTTCACATGGTTAAGGAGGGAGACACTGGTAAATCAAAAGTCGTAGTAGTATATGTAATTTATAGCGTCTTGTATGTTGCATTCTCCTAAGCGCTACAGCGTCTACGTGGATGGAACGACGTGGACGCGGAGCTGTCGGAGATGCGTCTGGAGGAGCAGTCAGAGAGGGCCGAGGGCCATCTGTCTGTGCTCTCTCTGCTGTCACAGCGCTCACTTCGCTGGCAGCTGGTCTCCATTATTGTCATGAACATGGGCCAGCAGCTGTCGGGGGTCAACGCGGTGAGGCATGCCTGTCCACTTGCTCTTTGTCCCTACATGCACAGATGCCTCTGAAACACATATAACACCAAATCAGTGCGTGTTATTTATATAGCTTGTTTTGATTGGCAGAGGATACAAAAGTTGTTAAAACCATAAATCTTTTCAACTCATCATATTCTTTGAGCCTTATGCATTTCTCTTTCCTTCCTCAGATCTACTACTATGCGGACAGCATATATGCCGGTGCAGGAGTCCAGGAGAATCACATCCAATATGTCACTGTAGGAACAGGTGCAGTGAATGTCTTCATGACCATAGCAGCTGTAGGTACCCTGAATGTTCAACTTATAAAGCTCTTAGTGTGAAACATTTGAGGGGAGGCGCTGAGATCCAAAGTATGTTGTTTGATCATACCAGCAGAAGACAATTGCTCTTTAAAGGGAGTTTATTGTCCCAGGTCTTCATTGTAGAGGCCTCAGGACGACGGCTCCTCCTCCTCTGTGGTTTTGGGATCTGCTGTGGAGCCTGTGTGCTGCTTACTGTCGCTCTCAACTTCCAGGTACCATGTGAAAGCTCAATGTGTTACTCTGCTGCTCTCTAGTGTACAAATACAATTTGCCGGATGTCAGAGCCTGTCATTCTTGTGGTCAGGGGATTTGTTGTGAAGACTGAGTCACAGAAGATTTGTAAGACAGTGTTATTTGTTTTTTTTTTTATTATGGGATACTAAATACATGATTATCTGGTGAATACCAACCCAAATCATGGTGTCGGTCATGACAATGTGTGGGATAGAAACATGACCACACACTTTTAAAGTTAAATTATACAGCCAGTGATACAACCACATCTGGCCACAGTAAATTGAATATTAGTGTCAGTTAGTCTCACTGCATATACACACATCTCACACCTGGTACTATTCAATAATTATGTTCATGCCATTATAACCAATTCATAAAGATGCTTCTGACAGAGAAATGTAGAGGAAAATATGCCTATATGTCACTTAAGAAAACACAAAAAATTATCATATTTTTCAGATTATGTGCATAAAGTTTTACACTTCATACATCCATGATTTATGATGTGAAAAACTATGTACATAAACACTAATACATGGACCTATATTTGTTGAACCATTTTGAACTTGCATATAAATTGCCCAAACCACATGAAAGATGTGTTCATCTGCATAACCAGAAGGCTATTCTCACCTCTAATGATATCCAGCTGTTTTCTGTCTCTGAGATCTTCAGTGCAATGTAGGTGAATAGAATAAAGTTTGTAGTGCTCACACCATTGACAACATCTCCATCATTTAAAATGTTATTTTACATGTAAAGGTTTTGCGCTTTGATCACTTACTGTAATTTGGGAAATCAGCTCAGAAAACAGGGTGTGGACTCACAAACATGGCTAAGAAGGAAGTAAAACTTGAAAAACAAGATACAGAAAGTCATCAGTGTCCAAAGAGGCATTATAGGCAACCAAGTCTGAAAAGCACAAAAAAGGAAACAGGACAGGAAGCCTAAGAGCACTGGGAGGATGATATGATAATAGGAAATGCAGACCAGCACTGTGACTAATGCAGCATCCACGACACATGGTATGGATGGTAGAGATTTACAATACATAACAAATCTAGAAATCTAGAAATCTAATTACATTATTCACTATTTTAGGTTTAACTAAACGGAAACAGGTTTTATCTGATGCAAGGCCAGAGAGATTTATATTCTGACTGGAACTATTGTAATTGTGAGTTATTCTTCACATGTTAAACTGGGCAACTTATGCAGTAAATGGGGATTAGAGCTCAGGTGTGTAGGTGTGTGTGAGAGAGAGAGAGAGATTTAGGAGGTGGTGAAATCCAGGACAACTCTCAGAACTACAACAGAAAAGCAGCGTAGCAGGCTCAGACATGTAAATATTACATGACCCAGAAATGTGATGAATTTGTTGTTGCCAGGACAGAACTATTTTTTAAGACAAAAGAGCAGTTTTTTGAAGAGAAACTGGAGTACAAAAGCAAAACATGCAATACATGTTATACACATGGTTTATTTATTGAATAAACTCAAGAAGAATTTGACATAATAAACAAAGGCACCACCACCAAAATACAAGCGACACTGACCCTAAGGTCAAAGCTCAAAACAAGTGGTGCCTTCATACAATGTTGTAATCTCACCTGGAGCCACAATTTTTAATGAAACTCGTTATGTGGGTCCCCACAAACTCCAGCCATAAATTAAATGTTGTCTAATTTTGTTCCTCTTTAAAAGCATTGACATAACAGCACTGGTATGTATTTATAGGAGAGCGTGACATGGATGCCTTACATCAGCATCACCTGTGTCATCATCTACGTAATAGGACATGCCATCGGACCCAGTGAGTCTGACCCCACGGTGGTTATTTACACACACTTATTACAACACGGTGCTCCATTAGCTGAAGTGTTGTTTGGATGTGACCAGACATGTAATGATGTATGTGGTAAATCTGTGCTCAGCCGTTTGAGACATGAGCATCCTCACAGTGACCCTGTGGAGTGATGGAGCGTCTTGGATGTTTTTAGTTGTGGTTGACCACACGTGTGTCCTGCAGGTCCCATTCCTTACGTGGTGACCACTGAGATGTTCAGGCAGTCGGCCAGGCCTGCTGCCTTCATGGTCGCGGGGTCTGTCCACTGGCTCTCCAACTTCACCGTCGGCCTCATCTTCCCCTTCCTAGAGGTCTGTTCAAGAACTGATATAAACTCTTTCACTGAGGACACAAAAGTTCTGTGTTTCAAAATGTAATTGCAGATTTTTACAGTGAGACACTCAGTAGGACACATCACATCAAGTCAGTTAGCATCTCAATTATTATTCATCTGTGTCTTTGATGCTTCTACATTTCACTTCCGTTGACATACACCTGTGGTGACCATGTTTTAAAATACAATGTTTATTTATTTTTATTCTTTTTTTCCCCATTATTATGAAATTTTCAGTGCACACTTTAGACCTGAACCAAGAGAGAGGATGTCAGTGTGAGTTAGAAGGTCTGGACAGGATTTAGACAGACGCTCATTAACTTCAGTATGAACAAAATCCCTGCAGAGGCGTGTTCACCAGCTAAACAACCACTTGCTCAGTTTGTTTACTGCTGCTGTTATAAAACTGAAACTGAAAAATAATTTAATGGAGCACCGTGGTGCAATTGTAACAGCTGTCATTCCAAGAGCATCTGGATATACAGCTGCTATATCCGCTGTCTTTAAATAAATGCTTCGATTTGCGTCATGTAATCAATGATGTAGACATCACATCCTAACAGACACTTATTTTAAGCTGGCATTTTTTTTTTCTTACTGTATGGGACTGTAATCAGTCATAGTAATGTTGCCTTTACAAGTGCAGGTACATGAGAATTTAAACTGTATCAACTTATACTGTAAATAGGAATTATTATAGACATCTACATGTGGTGGAAACTTAACAGCTGACCTATTGACTTTGCATATTCTGCTGCTCACATCGGTTTGCTTAAATCTGTTTGCTGGCTTGCTCGCTGGTTGAACTTATTGTGCAAGTCCTGACTTCCCATTTACAGTGGAGGTGGCGTGTGCAGTTAGCAGGGCCCACATGAGTCACATTTCTAAGAAATATATGCCAACTTAAATGAACTGGAATAATCCTTTTCATAATTTAACAATTTGGAAAATAGATGTTTGGCCAAAATTTAGATGATGGTAATTGCCAAGCACTAGTCTGACACCTAACACTATAATGAACAACAGTTATTGGTTTACAGTTGGTTTTATATGAATTAACCAAGAATTTGTGTAAATTTTTTTTTCTGTGAGAGACAGATAGGGACACACCCAATTGGGGGCGGTTACTTGGCAGACTTTTTGTCAATAAGTTGACAGTGAACTCGTTGGTGAATCTCTAAAGAGACTCAGTCATGAAACAAAAGAACATAACAAATGAATTTTTCTCCCATGTGCTGATACAAGTTTGGGACAAATATAAGAAATTGTCCTGTGGATCTGAATAAACTAGGTTTTTCCATTTTTTATGCAAAGCAAAATTACTGTTAAAGTCTCCCGGCTGTTGCTCCACAAATTAAATTGCCACTGATCTTCTTATTTAGCTCCAGAAAAGAAAGAAGTGTATTTTCAAAAAAGTGTTTTATTTCTTCGTTTTGAATCAAAATTAGTGAAATACATGATGGGAATGCAAAATGACTCATGTTTTATCAACAAAATATGTCTAAATGGGGGAGGGAGAGTGGGTGGAGGGGAAAGGATTGGACAACAACCAATCCAAGTCTCAACATCAAACTGGAAATAATCTTCTTAGCCTTAAAGATTTAATAATCCTCTATTTTCACATTTGTTTTCTTCTTGCAGAAGTATCATCTGTCCTTGTTTGTCAGAAGCAGATTTGTAATTGTCTCTTTTCTAATGGACTGAGCACTACAGTCAGTCTTGCCTTATGTTTACATCCTCTCTCAACTTCTCATCGTCAAAACGAAAGGCAAACAACTTGTGTCTGAGTAACAGAAACCAATAACAAAGCATTCCTCTAAAAGTAGCATGCAAATTGAGATTAACCTGATCCTTGGCTGCTGTTTATGTCCAGCCAACTGTTTCTGGTAATCGTATTTACAACGTTTCATCTTGGGGACACTGATCAGATTTCTTTTCCCCCTTCTCCCTTCAGAGCGGCCTGGGCTCCTACAGCTTTATCCTTTTTTCCATCATCTGCCTTGTCACGCTGGTCTACATCTGGGTTGTGGTCCCAGAAACCAAGAACAAGACCTTTCTGGAGATTTGCCAGATGTTTGCCAAGAGGAACAAAGTGGAGATCAAACTGGGTGATGGGGATCTGCCACTGAAAGAGAGCAAAGAAAGCCTGGAGGATGCAGCGAAGGTCACGGCCTTCTGAAGAAAAATGAGAGCATTCAGAAGAGAGGAAGTCTCCGCTCTGGGTGGGATGGTAACAGGCTGGAAATGTTTTAATACAGCTTCTTTGTTTTTATTTAAAAGGGAATGTTTACATAATCTCTGTTTGTTTTTGGGGTTTTTTTGTGCCTGCTGTAAAAAATAAAAGTGTAATTTCAATGCAGCCTAAGAAGACAGATTTTTTTTATGCATGCAGCCTTAAACAGGTGTTAATGGGCGACTGGATCAGTAAACAACAACAACAAAAGCTTGTAAGTCTTTATTAATGGTGGAAAGATATGAAAAAAATACATGATTGAAAATATGTGTCTTATTTTCCATTAAATGCTGACCTACAGGTGCCGGAAATACATTTTTTCTTAATTACACAGTCATAACCGTTTTAAATGAGTACCATCAGCAGTAATATTTGGCTCTTTGAAGCATTTTAAAGCTCATAGAAACAGCAGCAGCTGAGACTTTTCAGGAGCATCTGTACTGAGTTTCCAGCTGCACCCCCCCATAAAGACTAAGACCAGTGGTTCCCCAGCTGAGCACATTCCCCACCACAGTGCTGTTCCTCTCGCATGACATCTGGTCCCGGATATCTGCTGTGGTCAGCACATAGTCCCACACGTTGACATCAGTCAACTTCCCCACAAAGGCGTCCATGTTGGAGATGCCAAGTAATCCATCCTGGTCTTTGCCCAAGATGAACACGCCACCTGGAATGATTGTGTAACCACTTTTCAGGTACCGCTGCTCCCCCACCATGCCGTTGATCCACAGCTCTGCACCTCCGGTGTGGGATGACCAGGTGACACAGTAGTTGGTCCATTCATGGGACTTGAAGTTGTGTGGCAGGTTGACAAACTCGTTGCCAATCCAGAGCCCCACTTCTCTTGCACCTCTGTCCTCACTGATGGAGATCATCAGCTCGTTGTCGTTGCCATTGCTGGAGTAGGAGATGACCGTGTGGACCCCCTCACCCTGAGGCAGGACGTGCATGCAGGCAGTGAAGGAGTCCAGATCCATGGGATGGTTGAGGCGAGCCAAAGCGTAACTATCAATATTTTTCTCCTGGAAGTTGAGCACGAGTGGAAAAAGTCCCCTTGATTCTGAAGAAGCGAGAAAGCTTGAATCAGGCTCATAAGTGAGACATAGTGACCTCAAAACATTCACGCAATTTGATCTCAAATTCAATCATAATAGAAAAAAGAATTCACCGTATCTAGTATCCCTTGAGTTGCTCATTCCACCTAAAGAGAATAATATAAAAAGTTAAACACTGCCACATTGATCTGTCTTCATCAAAGTTTTCATGATTAAGAGCTCAGTTACCCAACACTATGTGCTTTCCAAGAGAAGTTATCAGGCCTTCGATCTTCTGGAGCTTTGATTCAATTTCATCCTGCCGACAAAATGCTAAAAAACCAGAAAGTGAATTGGGTTAGACTTAGGCTTATGTACCATCCCACAAAATGTCTGAGAAATAATTCCGGTTTCCTATTGTGCAATCAAACTTTCACCACACACTACATACATCCTTTCCCAAGGCGTGGCAGAAAAGAGGACTCTACCACCCGGTCGTTGAGAGGCTGAGCGATGCGGTAGTCATTCCAGAGCGTGTTATTGTCCATGTCCATCAGTGTACTCTCCAGTTTCCTGATCTGAACAAAAAAAGCAGAAACTCTTATGAATCAGCAGAACATATAGTTTACGTTTGAGTCATTATTAAAAATGATTTCCTTGATTTTAGATAAAACTGTTTGTCTGTGTGTAACCTGATTATGTGACAGTGTAATGGGTGTGTCAAACACAGTCCAGAGGATGCTCTCGTAACAGGGGGGAGTGGTGAGGGAGCCCTGGTATCTGAAGAAATGGTTGAGGTTCTCTGGGAGCATGGAGCGCACATCGATGCTCGATATGGTCATGGACTGACCTGTCAGGGTCACACAAGAGTCACATTTGATATATACGACTCACAAGAGTTGCCTCAAACGTTCTGTAGTGCTGCAGAGATTGGGAATTTTTGTTTGATTCCTGCCTATGAATATACATGTGTGCATGGATGCAAATGACTTCACACTATTCCACAAGTCTTTAAGTGCATGCAGGGAAAAAGTAGATAATGTTGCTTTTAAGTTATTCGTGAAATATATATTTTTTCAATAATATAAAGGAAAGCAAACACATTAACCATTTATTAAAGACTAGCACTAAATATAAAAAAACTACACAGGCCACCTGTAAACTGTGTTTGCTCCAGCTGTAACTTACCTGCATACTTGATTTTGTCAAGGCTGGAGATAAAATCACTGTAGTAAGTGTTCTCAAAATGCCCGTCCTGGAAACAAACCACAGCCAAAACAGAACTTTATAAGTTTGATATCAGCTTTTAGTTTGTAAAGATTTATCTGTTTTACTATAATGTGAGTCTTATTTTTATAGATTTGGTCATTATTTCTAAATGTTACGGTGGCATTGAATTTAATAATTTGGCATCTTAGCTACAACAAAAACACTGGGCAGAAAACATGATGGGTGGAATGATCAGACACATTTTAAACAGGAAGACATTATATAAACTTTATCTAGAGTTAAATATAAAAAGTGAGCCCAAATTACGTGGCATGAATGGACAGTATGCTTGGTGCATAACACTTTATTAAACAACGATGAACCATCTGTCAGTCTAGACTGACAAAGCAGTTTGCATATCATTTATTCACATTATCACTGTGTTTTCCATGACTTGACAGTCTCTCTGCAATTTCTGAACTCTGCAGTTTCCCCTGCTTTAATACAAGCTGAAGGTGTGTGACTGTTTTACGGCTCAGTCCTGAATACAGTAAATACAATAACTTAACAGCCAATATAAAAGCTCCTTTGACCTTCTCAAGAACAGGAGGGGAGAGAAAGGTTGCTTGCCAGTTTAAAAAAAATCACTACACTAATTTTAAAAATTAAGAAAACATGTAGCTTCCATGAAGCCGTATTCATTTTCCTTCCGTTGCCTGTTTGAGTTTCCTCGTGTGCTTTTGTGTGACCCTGCTGAATGACACTTTGGATTGTTTGCCCACCTTTTAATGACCAACACTAGATCCTGTCTAACCCTTTTCATCTGTTTGTCTAAGGTTAACTGTTAATCATCCTGCTGAGTCCAGACTATATGTTATAAACTGTCAGATCCTCTGACTGCTGGTGTTTCAGACCTCTCATTAATGATGCTGGCAAATTCCTAGATTTTAGCATACTATCTGAATACAAGCGTTTTCAAATAAAACAAAAACAGTAAAGACATTGATTGTGACCCAAATTGTGATAACCCAGAATTTTCCATTAGCTTTCCATGCTGTTAAATCTGACTTACTTGTTATCTAAATAGCATTAATTCTGTGCCAATTGTGCCACTATTACAGTAGATGCCAGCAGTGGTGTTTCTGCAGAGTTGAACTCTCACAGCTGCTACTGCCTGGAATCCTGAACATTTCTCTGGGAACAAGTTCTTGTTCAGTATATCGGCATGCATCTGAACATACATTATCCATGAAAATGTATGAAACACTTCAAAGGGCGTTGGGTTGTATGGCTAATGGTGATTTTTTCCTAAACCTAAAGACTTTTCCTAAACTTCCTCTCTTCGAATGAGCGGATGGTCATATATTTGAAATAGTGCTTAAGCTGGGGGTCAGACAGATGAGCAAGAGGAGAAGAAAAGTATTGCTGGCTTACGCACATCATAGAAAAAGGCGAGTACTGCCAACCCGTCTGGTTTATCTCTGGCTTCAGTAAAGCTCTTGTACCTGTCAGAATTGTAATGGACAACATGGAGCTGGAAGAAAAGGTGGAAACAGGGATTAGGTGCCAAAATTTGACCAGTGACCTGCTTTCAACTGAAACAATCTTTATAAGAAGCATTATCTTAATCATAGTGATCTTTAATTCAAAAGCAATAACATTTAGACAGGAAACAAAGAAATATCTTCATTCAATAATCATAAGAAAACAAAAGCCAATCAACAAAATAAGGTGAAGTCCAGTTTTCTAATTAAATTATGTATCAAAGATAGTTCTGGCTTCCTCATTAACAAGCTTCAGTCCAGGGTCTGTCATTATCTGTTACATTCTGTTATTTATGTTAATCTGCAGTAGATCACCAGCTCAAGCAGCTTTTCTGTTTTATGAAAGCAAACTTTAATATAGCAGCAGACCTCTGCCATGTAACGGATGCCATCCACAGTGTGTTCTGCTCCACTGGCCTCCAGGTCCCAGCCACCCCAGTGCAGGTGCATCTGGACAGCTGTGTACTTTCCTGGAAGACCTTTGGTGATCATCATAGTTGGAGGCAGGTCAATCTGAACTGATGGAAATATATGGGGATGTTGTTGTTAGTGTTTGTTTTCTTTTGAGAATACAGAAGAACAAAGTGCAGAACATTTCTCAAACACTCTTTAAATGAACATGTTTGCATTGTGGAATTCACCGTAGTGAACATAAACTCTGCATTAACATATGGGTGAATAGTGAAGCAGTGTACAACAGTGACAAACTCTGAGAAATGTGCAGACTCACTGATCTTTCTGATTAATTACTCAAGTTATTTTTTGACCAGACTGGCATTTATGGAAAGTTGCTGCCTGGAAAGTAGGAGAGAAAAATGTGAATTTCCACAGTCCTGGTTTCTCTTACCAGTGTGCCCGTTGTTGGACATGAGAAAATTCCCTTCCTGATCATCATATCCGGTGAGCTCCAGCTGTAACATGTCTGGGTTGAATCTCACGTTGCGCCTCTGGATGTCTATGGGGGACTGCTTCTTACCGCCACACGCAGGGTACTTCTTGGACCAGTGCAACTGGTCCAAATCTCCCTCTGTTTGCAAGAAGTCAAGCAGCAAAAAAACCATCATCACGCTGTCACCCACTAAAAATGAACTGAGACAGTTTCCTGCAGGGACTTTGTAAAAGGTAAAAAGGAGAGACAGGTTGTTTGTAGATGGCACGGAGAGGTTCAGCTGGACATGTGCATTTCCCAAACATCCAAAACATTTACCACAACTTCACACACAGGCTCTTAAATTTACGCAGAGTGACAGACGGCGGTTCTCCAAGTTATTTGGCCAATGCGTCAGGCGTCACTTACTAAAACCCAACAGCCAAATGGTTCGAGTGACTGTCGCAAAATAATATTTGTATGAAATAACCTTGAAACAACTTGAGGCCAGTTTCGCTTCTTTTTTGTCTTTTTATAACCTATATAAAAAACAAACTCGTATTGGACAGGCTGTAGCGCACGTTTTACGCATCAAAACGCTTAGATTCGTGTCTCGTTCTTTCACCTTTACCGTCTCTGTAAGCGAACCAACATACATTTGCATGAGCATTTTGAAATCATAAATCCTACCAGAGTATGTCCAGTGTATTCCATGATCAGGAATCCCAGCGCGGACCATACAAACCAGAGCAGCGGAGAGAAAGGCGAAGAAAAGCTCCATCGCTGAGCGTCACCTCTCCGAGGTTTAACTGTGAGTGAAAGGAGGTGTTGAAACCTCGGCTGAAAACGCCCAGACTCTTCCCAGCAGCCCCCAGAGAACGGCAAAACTTCTCACCAAACTAGTTTAATCAGAAATATGTTTTCAATAAGGCTACGTTGAAACATGAAAAAAACATAATTTACTGCATGTTGATATGCTTTCATAGTCAAATTAAGGCTGAAATAACTTTCTTGTGGTTGAGGAGAAAAGCTGCAGCCTTATATTTGACTATGAAGTCCATTCAAAGACATGTAAGGTCATAAAGAACAAATACCGTGTTGCCCTGCTGACTTACTATTTATAACATTTCTTGACTGTTAACTGGCTTTAGTGAGAATCTTCACAGGAAACCAGTCTAACAACACATTCACACCACTGTTGCCCATTGTTAGACAGCTGTCATTCGGATAAATTGCAGATGGCTGCTGATAAAAACAACATCCGTGAAAAGTGAACCATAGGACATTATGGCTGGTACCACCTGTTCAGGCACACCAGTCTCAACATGTCGAACACTTCACTCTTAAATGCCAGACTTGTCAAACCCGGGGGTGTGATTGCGCTAGTGTGTCCCAAAAGGATCACATGTAAAAATAAAGGAACATGAGAACATTTTGTTAAAGTTTAGGGGGATCACAGTGTAGAAGAATCTCCAATGTAACCAACCATGAAACTGCAATTTATCACTTTTATTAAATAAAAAAGATTTAATGTGTTTGTTACATGGCTTCAAGAATGGGGGTGGACATTATGAGCAAAGAGAGCAAATTAAAATATTTCACAAAATGTTGAATTATGCTGTTATTCGGAATCTAAAATTGATTTAAGACTGAATTAAATGTTAAGTGCGTCTCAGTACTTGAATTCCTCCAACACAGATTAAAAGAAAGAGTTGACACAATGACAATTGTGAGGAATGAGGAGTCAAGAAACGTGTTTCGAAGAAATGAGACATCAACATGTAGTCTGAAGGATGTCAGCCTGTACAATGACATAGTTGGTGGACAGTTGGACTGCACAAGGGTAAGGAAGCTAAGAAAGATGGGAAGAATATATTAGACAGTGAAAATCACCTCTCGCTGGACTAGAATTTGGCCCATTTGCTAATGTTAGAGTCAAAACATTTTAAGTTAAGTGTGTGTGTGTGTGTGTGTGTGTGTGTGTGTGAGAGAGAGAGAGAGAGAGAGCTGACGTGATTAATTTACAAAGTGATCAAAGGACTCTCAGTGATTTAAAGACTTATTTCCTCTGCAACTGACCTGTGATTGAGTGTTTTTGTGTTTACCCATCAACACCTAATGTCTGTCATGAGTGTTTCAAACAAACCCAGGTGAAGAAAGCAGAACTGACCTCTACAGGTGAAGTAACAGAAGAGCGATTTCTGACACACAAAGTCTGAGGTCATTAAGAAGCCACAGCTTTGAATCCCTTCAGTGCTTAAGTTGCGTACACCAGCACTTAGAAATGAACCAAAGCTGTCTTCTTCTTCAGTAAATAACCAGGTTTATCGCTTTCTACGGGGCAATCATAGTTGTTAAGGTCTTGGGAACTTAATGATGTAATTGTGCCAACCAAGAGCAAGCGTACTTATTTAAAGCCCACATATAGTAAGCTTGACGTATATGAATCAGCTGCAGATTGTATAGGTACAGTGTAAATGAAGGTGAGGCAAAAGCATTTAAAACCAACCAAACAAAAGTTTCAACTTTACTACTATATTTTGGTGCGTATACTAACACAGCAACTGCAAATTATGAATTTCATCCATACAGTGTCTTGTCAGTAGATAATTTGTTACACCAATTGTCTTCTTCCAGTTTCCAGTATTCAGTTAATTATGATGACATCTAATGGCAATCCATCTAATATAACAATTCAAACTCGTGGATGGATGACCCCCGCCCTCTCAGGACCTGGTGACTCAAAATGAGCAACAAGAGATGCACAACAACAATGATAAAAACCATCAAAAAGATGAGTTCAAAACATACATCCATAAAAAAGAGACAAAATGGTTCAAATCGAGCACAAAAAGGCATGGATCACCCTTGCACTGCTTTATTCCCAGGAGACCGTTTTCTCATAACCGGTCCAAACCAGTCAGCATGCTGACGTCTCCTCCAGTATATACAGTGGTTTTCACCAGCCACTTGATAAGGTAATTGTTGCCCAACTATAGTTAAATGTACTCAGCAGACATTGCGTAGTTAAAATGCATATGGGCTTACATGTAAACATGCAGTAAACAAGTAATACACACATTAATATTTATACACAGTATGAACAAATGCATTTACACACGCGTAAACAGTTCTCGGTGAAGAGTTCCTTTGTGTTCAGACAACCTGTGCCCTATATTAGCTATAAATATTCAGTTCACACATTTCCTTCAGTTGCAACATGTCTGTCTTTCACTATTAGCTGTGAAAACAATACTATTTCATCATTTCCTTGTTCTTGGTTCTTTGGCACAGTTTAGTTTATTAAACAGGCAGTTATAATCACATTAAAGTAGTAATAGGATTAAACCTAATGAGCAGACAGAGCATGGGCTTAAACAGACACAAGACTTGTGAAACATGCATGCAAAAGTCAAAAAGCTCTTTTCTTAGGCCAGAGGCAGAAACAGAAAGAGGCAGAAAATGAAAAGGCAAATAATTGAGAAACGGGTTAAAACAGAAAAACTACACATGTACTAAGACAATTTGTCAACTGACTATGTGCAATAAAATACATAGCAAGGAAGGAAAGGGTGGTGGACGTAACTACATGATGACATTTTAAAAAACATTGGGTATGTGCATACATATCTGTTCCTTGTTCACAGCAGGCTGAATACTTTTGTTTGCATGAAAACATAGCTTCAGCTGGGTCGATCAGGCAATGGTACTACAGAAAGAGCAGATGCATATTAGCTGTTTTTTAACCAGGGTCCACTATGCATGAAAGCTCTTTTCATAAATGTCCTGCATTCACAGTCGCACACATTCCCACCTGGAAACTGCCCAGAGCAGTGAGTCACTGGACACTGCAGCAAATCAGTCGTCTGTTCAGGGCAGCTCAGCAGTGGCAAAGATACAATCGTATATGAAAACATTTTCTGTGAAGCACCACCACCACGTCCACCCACCTCACACTGGAGTGTAATGTCAGAGAGGGTTGAGTCTTCAATTGTGTGAAGATACTTTAAATTGGCCTAGTGTGCTTTCTCACATTGTGGTGCAGCTGTGACCATGGCCAGCCGATTAGCAGAGCACCAGCGCTGTTACCTCCCACCATTTCACATCTAGAGTGCAGGAATGGGGGCCTGAAGCCTGAAAGCCTGTCTCATAGGTGCTGAAGACTCTTTTTACCACCAGCTGGCCGACTGCAGGATCATTCAGAGAATGTTGGGCTGAAAGCAGAGCATTTGATATACACTTTCAACACTCTCAAATTTTGTCTGACAGCTCATGGAGAATAAGAGGAAGTACAGAAACATAAATAGTACATGTTAATTAGTGAACGTTAGTGGTGCTCGTAGGTATTATTAGTTACCTTGGCACAGAACTAGGCTGTTTTCCCATTTCCAATCTTTGCTTTGAACTAAAAGATGTAGCAATATCTTAAGTTTATAATATGGAATGTATAGTAAATAAATAGTGAAAGTCCATGGAGGCACGCTCCAGGCTTTGAGGGCCGCAGCCCTGCTTCTTTCCAACTATTCCTGCACAACCCTTATCTTCCAGCTTCTGATTGATTGATCACACGATTCCTGTAATCAGAAGTGGGTGGTGTAAGGATATAAGTTACATAATTATTAAAAATGATTATTTGTCTTATAGATATGCTTAGTTATAAGTCATCCATAAGAGCAACTTTCCTTGGCTGATAATTCTACATAATTTATGTAAGTTTAATAAATCATTTATTTAAGTCAAAACTCTTTGCACAGGAATTGAGGTATATAGATATATAGATCACTCAGATTTCAGAAGATGACAGGATGTTGCAAAAGTTAGGGAGAAAATACAAAAAGCACCTACTGTCACAGATGACCTACTATCCTTCAACATAACCCACAACAATGTTTTTAAAAAGTGTAAAAAATAAAATGTACCTTGTTTATTTACAATTTCGAGCAAGTTTTGTTTTTATAAAAGCGTTTTTTTAAGTCAAGGAGGAGAAATATGGATGTTCTAACAGAGGACATGAGGTTAGCTGGTGTCAGAGAGGAAGATGCCCGGGATAGAGTGAAGTGGAAACGGATGATTCGCTGTGGCGACCCCTGATGGGAAAAGCCGAAAGAGTAGTAGTAGTGACTGTGTAGCTTTAATTCACTGGCTCGTTCAGAAAATGTGACGATGATCTCCATCCATATTTGGAAACGTCTGCAGGAGGAACGTCTTGCTGTTGGAGCGTCTGGGCAGCAGATGGCGCAGTCGGACGTAGATCTGACAAAGTCTCAAGGTCACTGCAGCAGCCGTTCATCACACGCTGACCTCCAGCTGCAGCTCTCGTGCGTCATGGATGCTGCACTGGCTGCACTGCAGCTGCATGATGAAACCCCGGGTCCTGGAGGGATCACACGTCAGACCTCAGGGGGGAAACCCGTTATTCATTCATGTTGTGATTCATTTCTGCATCTCCGTTTTAGTTTCCTCTGTAGTCCCTGTTTGTAATACATTCATTTCATATTTAAATTCATGACACATCAACCTATTCGTGCAAATTTAAAACCTCCACATGGTTTTACCTGAAGACGACAAAATACTACAACATGTAAAAGGTTTGAGTTGTCAGTGATTTTCTGCCCATGGGTTTGCCACAGGGTCAATTCAGTAGGAAAACACAATGAAAAGCAGAAAAATATTGTGTGGGTATTTGTGAATATTACAACTAATTTTAACTAAAATTTGCTTCAAAGCACTTATCAAATTACTTATTCAGATGACAATTACAGGTTTTGAGATGTATGGCTTAACATACATACATAATAACAGCCCTTGTTTACAATATGTAATTCATTTATAATTCTTGCAGTGCAGCTGAATGAACGGTTCATCCGGTTCATCCGTATATTAGGTATTCCTGTGGAGTTTCACCACTTCATTGAGATACATCTTGTAAAATTCGTGACGGGAAAAGAAAAGTCGGCGCCATTTGACGTGACCACAGGTGCCATGTGACCAATAACGAACCACAGCGCTGGAAATCCCTGCCTGCTGCTCTGCACGTACTCATCTATGCGTCATCTTTCCGCACACGCATTCGTGTGTCCACATATTTTAACAAAACACTTCATTTCCCATCATCCACCACAGGTTTAATAGACACATTATTGCTCTATGGACACATCATGTTCATTTCAATATATATTGTTGTGATCCAAAATCCGCATCCTCTGCGTCCAGACATGGGACGACTCCTCACAGCGAACGTGCCCCCTCCTCTCCCCCTCACCCTCGTCTGCCTCGTGAGACGGCCCCGGCCAATCACGTTGCACGGCCTCTCCGATACTTCCGGGTTTCGTCCACTTATTGAGAGGCGAACGTCACGAGCGTCTTCTCTCGCAGCTCGTTCCAGAGACTCAGCATCGTCCTTGCACACAGTTAGGCCGGAAAAGGTAACTTTAACTTCATTTTCCTGCTTTGTTTCTAAAAATCACAGGTATGACAACAGCAGCTGCCAATTTTTCGGGCATATTTCTAAGACGGTTTGTAATAATGCGAACCAATGTTCTGCTTTTAGAAATGTGTTCACAGCTGGTTTCATCCTCGTCAATAACCTCAAAGTCGCGTGTCCTTGAGACAAGTGATGCTATGATCTTTAATTTTCTCATTTCCAACGGAAATTAAATCATCTGCTGATAGTTTGTGGCTTTCAGGATGGAGTATTTAGGAGCCCACCGTCTATTTTTAACCCCGGTCGTCAGCTGGCGAGATTTCACTCCATTTAGAGCTGTGCTGTGTGTGTGTGTGTGTGTGTGTGTGTGTGTGAGAGAGAGAGAGAGCGTCAAGTTGCATCTACAACCTTCAGTCGTCGTTTCCATCTGTATGTGCGTTTAAAGATGTGCTGCTGTATTAAACACGGTCGTGGCAGCGTGACTGAGTGAGTGAGTGAGCTACCAGTTGCTTGCAGCAGACTTGAAGGTGTGTTCATCGGAAAAGGGAAAATGACTGCGAGATTACACAAGCGTCAGACTCTCATTTCCAGCGGTGTTAGTCATTTCTTTCCTTAACAGGCGCCCGGAAGAACATGCGCGTTCAACAAGTCACTTCTAAGTTTGATCACTGCAGTTTGAAAAGCGTGATCATGGATGTGCCATTAAAGCGAGATTTCATAAGCAGTAGTTTCTTCCTGGTTTACCCTCATGCAGCCCAACCACGGACTAATCCACACTTACACGCCTACTGCTCACAAAACATATCAGGTGTCAATACTTAATTATTTATTTATCTATGGCTGCCATTTTGTGCTGCCATCTCACCCCTTTCCTCTTAGTCTTTGAAGTGATCTTGCAGAAATTTACTCGTTTGCGTGAGACGTCATGACTAGAAGACATTATTATTGTCATTGATAAATAATTGTATTGTGTAATGTGTATAAATGTCAGTAATATAGTTTCCATACCCATCAGTTTCCATTTCAAGTAGATTATTACATACCAAAAGTTAGATGTTCTGCTTATGTTAATAAAAGATCAGAAGTTACTATTATTATTAAATTTCCTAAAATGGTTGCCAGTGAATGGAATTATTAATTCATGTTATTGCTGCCCACAATGTATATTTTCATCATTGCATCATTTATTAAGACTGATCTTGTTAGTCACTACAGGTGGGTATCAGCTGAAATTCATAAATGTCAGTTCCAGTACCAAAATGGTAATATTCAACAACTTAGTTATAGAAATATTAACATTTTGTATTGAGGATTATTAATATATCAATTCCCAGTTTTATTTTAACAAAGCAATCTAATGATGTAAATGTCAAACATAAGACATCCCAGAAGTGCCATGATCAAACAGACAAAACTTTTTATACCTGTATGGGGGATTCTTTAATCAAGAAATAACCAGTCAACATTTAAAATGTGACTAGGTATTCCGCTTAGACTTTCAGAATGTGGTGTTACAGATGCATCGTGGTCTGTATCCAGAGTACTGCAGCTGGATGGCTCCACCAAGCTGTAAAATATTCCATTTAACTTACAAGCAAGGTTTTACTGACTGTCCCCACTGGCCAGTGGCAAGTTTCCACAGAAAGGATTTTCCACTGGTTCTGCTATAGACACAGTCTAGCTCTGCTTTAGAGGCGTCATTCAAAGTTGACTCATGGATTCAGAGAGAGTAGATGACTGAGGCTGTTTGTAGAATCAGGGCTAGTTAGATAAAACAAATGATAATCAATGGTCCTGATGCATTATGACCTGAACTCTGCTGCTGGAATTTGGAGAGATAACCAAAGCTTCTTGAGTCTGCACTATGGAGACCTGCGTAATCCTTATCAGCACAGTGATGCTTGGACAAAAGAAGCCAAGCTTGAACTGTGCCAAGTCACTCGCATATTGTTTTTGAATGGGGCCTTTTTTTCCTATTATCAAAAGTTCTTTCTTAACAGTGATAGCAGTCCTTTCTACTATTTTGCAATAATTTAGTGGTTTTGTAATCTGGTATATTCAATAGAGGTAAACATGCATTTTAATTTTTTTTTTTTTTTTTTTACTGCATGAGACACGCCTTTTTGTGACTAATACCCCTGCAGTGGGGCCAGCCCACATCAGTTGGTACAAGTAGTATGCATTGGCCATTAAATAAATTATGGTAGATGGTTTAGTTTTCTTCATATTACATCGATAAATTTGATTACATTTAGTCTTGTCTTTGTCATCGAGAATTAAGATTTTTGTAAACTCTTGCTTTGGATTAAAGCTTTAGTGTGGTAAGTAACCTGTCCATCTGCTCAATCTCTGCAACCACTCTAAACTAATGTATTCCTCCTGTCATTCATCTGCAGATCTAGGAACATGTCTATCTTGAAGATCCAAGCTCGTGAGATTTTTGACTCCCGTGGCAACCCCACCGTGGAGGTTGATCTGTACACAAAGAAAGGTATTATTTATGCTTGATATGCCTTTATGTACTGTTATGTTTGCAAAGTAGGTAGGCAGTTGGCTCCAGAAGACCTATTATAAATCAGATTTTCTTCCTTTTTAACTTCTATGCATTGTGTAAATGAAGTTCTACTTAACTTGCAACAGCAATTTACTTTTTTAACATTTAATAATATTTGCTGTTTAATGCTGCAGTGACTATATCATATATTCAAAAGTTGCATAAATTACTTTTTGTATGACTTTGGAAGAGAAAACATGTTGACGCATAGATCAGTATAGTCAAGCTTGTCTCTCCCCAGCTCTGGCTCTGAGGTGGATTAGATCAAATGGTGAATGTGTTAAAATAGCTCCTGTAACATCACACTACCTCTACAGAACTCTTACTGTAATGGTTCCTGTTTTGGAGGGCATACAGTGCTCACACTGTAGGTACATCTGGCAAACCTACAAGCTGAGCGATTACATGCAGAGTAAATGAAATCTGCTATCCACTTTAAAAATTAATCTGCTGTGCTGGAACCCTCTAAACTCAACACTGTTGCACACGTATGCCTAAAGTTGGGAACAGCTTATTCAATTTAACTAACTACTAGACTTTGAAGATTTTTTAATTTGTTGAGCTGTTGTGTTCTGAGAGCTGAAACAAAGGAACAACTCAAGCCAGTGAATGTCCAGAGAATGTTAATGAAGTAACCTGAATAGCCACTGACATGAAAAAGGAGGAACTAGGCTGCACTGCCTCAGTAAACTGGCTGACACAGTCAATTTTGCAGTTCTGGTTTGAGTTGTATTATTTTCTTGGGACAAGATTCCCTTTTAAGTCCACCAGACATGTTTTGACAGCAATAACAGCACAGACCATAGCAAGTGTGCTGTACTTGCACGTCTGCCATAGTACTACCGCGTTACATAACAAGCTTGTCTCTTTGTCACAGGCACACTGGAAAGCCTCCTATGCTTATGTCATTTCAGTAGCTCTGGTGATCTGGAGAAACGTTTATATTCACTGTTTCTGCCTCACCCTCTACAGGGTGGGGTTACACAAATTAGAAATTTAATGGATGTAGTTTGTAAATGTAAGGTAATATCTAAGTAGAATTACTACATTTGTGCTATGTGTGAATCCTTTTTTTTTTTTTTTTTTTTTTTTTTTGTATTTGACCAGATTCAATGTAATTGAGATGTACTGTTACAGTGCTGTCTCAGTTTATGATCTGGTGCATTGTTTCTAGCCTCCACTGTTAGCAGACAGCTGATGTTTTGATGCAGATAATTTGAGCTTGAACTCATGGCCCAGACAGTGGCTCTGTCTTGTCACAAGCAATTATGCCCTGCAAACTCACACTTTCCTGCCGTCTGCTGAGCAAACTGAATAGATTTTTGCTCATCCCCAAGGTCTTGTCACTTGGAATCCAAAATGGCCTTCCTCTTGTATATGGGTGTGACTTGGCATCCTTCCACAGATGCCCTGTACACACTTAGTGGTCAGTTTGTCCTCCACTGTTGCATCACAGCCATCTGCAGCACAGCCAGCACAACTTCCTCCACACATGCTTAATTTCTCTCTGTGGACAGAAAAACAATGGATGTGGCAGATTGATTATATTATTTTTTTTACTTGTTGTTCCTTGAATACAAACCAGCTCCTTCTAAGTTGATCTACTAAAATGTTATGTGCAGATATTAAAAATATGCATATCACAGACTTCAAAGTCAGAAATTACATGACATTGTAAAGGTTCTGGTAACAAAATGTATATTTTCCCCAACCACTAGGCTTAAACTGACAATGAAAATGTCCTCTGTCTCCAAGGTCTTTTCAGAGCTGCAGTCCCCAGTGGTGCCTCCACTGGCATTTATGAGGCTCTAGAGCTTCGTGACAATGACAAAACACGCTACATGGGCAAAGGTAAGACTTCTCCATAAATTCTCCCTCTCCATCTAGTTACATCTATTCTATTTTTAGATTTTTGTCTCGGTTAAAAACTATTGCTCATTCTGTTGACTATCATCACGTTTGATTCATCCCAACTCTTCCTCCTCTGTTAGGAGTCAAAAGAGCAGTTAAATATGTAAATGAATTCTTGGCCCCTGCTTTATGTAACCAGGTAAATACAGTGTGCAATAACAAGGTGACATCAGCACGGAGAATGGGTTTGCATTTGAAAACTAACCTTGGCAGGCACTAACAGATGTCCACAGATCTGAAATGAATGGTTAAGAGGAAAGTTATGAATGATGTTTTAACTCTCTAAAGAGAAATGTTTTTTATGATTTTTTTTTTTCCCCAAAACTACACCTCATAAGATGGGGTGGTCTGTAGTCATCTGTCTCACCTGCTCTGCATGGCCATCTTCTGTCTGGGTCAGTCATGGTCTGCTTGTCCTTTGCAGGTGTCTCAAAAGCTGTTGAGCATATCAATAAAACAATTGCACCTGCACTGGTCAGCAAGGTAGGACCATTTATTGTTTAACTAATACTGTGTGATAGTGTCAAAGCCTCAATGTGAATTAATTTTCTTGAATTAATTTGGTTTTGTAGTAATGGAAATTTAATAGAAATTAGATTAGAATAATACTACTAACTCTACAACTTAAAGGTTGTAATATTGATGCTGTGAATTTTCTAATGGCATTGGAGTGTGGTCTCCTAACTGATGTAAAATTAAACCTAGTTGACCCTTTTAAAACCTCAAGTGCAAAACTTGTAATGTCTAATCCAGGATGTGAGTGTTCTGGAGCAGGAGAAGATTGACAAGCTGATGCTGGACATGGATGGTACAGAAAACAAGTGTGAGTATATCAACTAAGTTGATTGATTATCAATATAGAAATTGTTCTTTTGGTCTAATGATAATTATATAACAGGTATAGTCACATTTAAATATTGTGTGTATACATTAAACCTTTTTATACAAATGTATAAATTGTCCAACATATAGTCCCATAAAAAAATAATGGTATTTTATGATGCACATTTGGGGTCAGAAATTTTAGTTTACTCACTTTAAACACTGCATGCCTGTTACACAGGGAGCGGTGAGTGTGTGAACATAGTGATTTCGGAAACACAATTGTATTTTTAATGTTCATCGTTTTATTACTGATCTTTAAAAAATGATCAAAAACCATTCTTCTGAAACATTCCTCACAAACTGTTGGATTATTATTCCAAGGTCATACATTATTGAATTTTTCTTTTATTAGCACAGTGTTCAAACAATGAACATAATTTTGTAGATGTCTGAGAACAATGTTTAATAAATGCAGCCATTTTGTGTTGTCGCACACTAAATATTTTAACCATTTCTACTGTAGCTAAGTTTGGTGCTAATGCCATCCTGGGCGTCTCCCTGGCTGTGTGCAAGGCTGGTGCAGCAGAGAAGGGTGTTCCCCTTTTCCGCCACATTGCTGACCTGGCTGGCAACCCTGAAGTCATCCTTCCAGTCCCTGTGAGCATGATAGGGATATTATTGATAAGGCAGTTGCCTAAGTAATGCAGGCTTATTACAGACTCTAACAATAACAGACATAAGCCATTAATGTTGGATCCAAAGATCCATTATATTTAAAAGTGCTCTATTAATGCTAAAGTGCCATCCCATCTGCTTCCTTCAGGCTTTTAATGTCATCAACGGTGGTTCCCATGCAGGCAACAAGCTGGCTATGCAGGAGTTCATGATCTTGCCTGTAGGTGCTAGTAGCTTTAAGGAAGCCATGCGTATTGGTGCTGAGGTCTACCACAACCTGAAGAACGTCATCAAGGAGAAATATGGCAAAGATGCCACCAATGTAGGAGACGAGGGAGGCTTTGCCCCCAACATTCTGGAGAATAAGGAAGGTAAGCAGATACAGTCAGAAAGCCAGTGCCTTTCTTTATCAGATAATCATCCAGCAGCTTTTTTTAGACTTGTTACTGTGTAGTAGCACAAAGGGAGTAATTTGAAAGCAGTTCAGTCTTAAACCATCAAGGGAACACACTTTACTTGTCATGTCAGTCTTAGGCTGACATGCAGTCTTTCTAAATTAAGGTCTGAACTCGGTACTGAATGCGTTCACTGTCTCCAGTGTAAGGTCAAGTTGCTGATATTTCAAATGCCTCAGTGGAGCCTTCAGCTGTGACTTCATGAAAATTTAATGTTTGGATTTTATTAGCAGTGGCACTGGATGCGTTTTTATTGTAGTATTTTTGTCTCAGCTCTGGAGCTCCTGAAGAATGCCATTGCCAAGGCTGGATACACAGATAAGATCGTTATTGGCATGGATGTGGCTGCCTCTGAGTTCTACAAAGATGGAAAGTATGACCTGGACTTCAAATCTCCCGATGACCCTAGCCGCTACATCTCCCCTGACAAGCTGGCTGACCTCTACAAGAGCTTCGTTAAAGATTACCCTGGTGGGTTTTTAACAGTGCTTGGCTTACAGCCTGATTTACAACTGTCTTCTCGTGTAATAGCCGCTGTGGTTAAGATTAAGCAATTATAAGATATTTCAACATCCGACAGAGTCAAGTAACTGATCTGATATCTTCTGCTCAAGTACAACTGCACAAGCAAACCATCTCTCTGTTCATGCTCCTTGGTTCAACCTCATCAATCCTATGAACATTGTTTTTTTTTTGTTGTTTGTTTTTTTTCTGTTGCAATAAGTGAATACGTCCTCATAACTCGCTGTATACTGCAGACAGTTTACAGCTAGCTGGTGAACAGTGGAACACTCAGGCTGGTTTTTGCTGCCGTATAGTGGCTAAAGTCTGTTACTGCAAGATTTAGGTTAATGACCAAAATGCACTTGTTTGATGTATGAATGTTCATAAGATTTGCTGATTACTTTATTCCTCCCCTAACAGTGGTGTCCATTGAAGACCCATTTGACCAGGATGACTGGGAAGCCTGGTCCAAATTCACAGCCACCACTGACATCCAGGTTGTGGGCGATGACCTCACTGTCACCAACCCTAAACGCATTGCCAAGGCTGTGGATGGAAAGGCCTGCAACTGCTTGCTGCTGAAAGTCAACCAGATTGGCTCCGTTACAGAGTCCCTGCAGGCGTAAGTGTCCAAAATTCAAGACGGTTAACAGAATCAGCTGACTTAAGAGGCTCACATGTCTTTTCTTTTAGCTGCAAAATGGCCCAGAGCAACGGCTGGGGTGTAATGGTCAGCCATCGCTCTGGAGAGACAGAAGACACCTTCATCGCTGATCTGGTGGTTGGCCTCCGCACTGGACAGGTAAAACCTTGTTAATTTAAGTTTGATAATTCTAACTGCACTCTAGTTGTTGCCTTTGATTGGTCTAATATGTCAAATTTGTTTTCCCAGATTAAGACAGGTGCACCATGCCGATCTGAGCGCTTGGCCAAGTACAACCAGCTGCTCAGGTGAGCCTGGTGAAAAAAAATCTGCACTTAAATTAATGACAAAACGGTTGCATAAAGCTTGGGTCAGCAGTTGTACGTTTGTCCTAAAGGCACAATATTACAGATTTTGTCAGGCTCAGTCCACCTTAACAAAATGTCTTTGTTCTCACTCAGGATTGAGGAGGAGCTTGGGGACAAGGCCCGTTTTGCTGGCAAGAACTTCAGACACCCCATCTGAGCTAGTCTTCCTCCTTGGGCCTCTGTGTTCATTGCGCATAAGTAACCCCCACACACATACGCCACGCTAGGTCGCCTGCCCTGTCTGGAGAGAAGATAGAGAAAACTGCCGAAATCCAAGGTCCAAGTCTGTGGTCTGTGGCGTGGAGAAGCTACTGTACGTGCTAGTACAACCACAGTTCAGCTCATTCTCAAACTATGCTCTAGCTCCCGTATAGTGTTGGTCCCCATGTTTGTGTCTGTATCTGTGTGAAAACTTCTGTTTAGTTTCTTGTGTGCTGTAGTGATTTCTTGGTCTACTGAGTATTTGAGCTACTGTAAGTTAGTATGGCCCTGCCTCGAGTAGTGTTAATATGTGCAGTGTGTCTGAGGAGGTCCGTGTCGCTCACTGTTGGCAGAATTATCTAATAAACCCAAAATAAGTAGAATTGTTTTGTGTATTTTTTTTCTATTTTCCTTTTTCTTTGCCATGTTCTAAAGTTTCAATAAGTGTTTTTCTTGATTTGTAAATTTTGTGAGAATATATCAATTGAAAATATTATCATAACCTTGTTACAGTTGCCAAAGAGCTGAGGCAATACCTATGGGGGAGTTGGGGCCTTTGTATTTCTATTTGATACATCTCATGATTAATCACATTAAACAATCACAAATCACAGGAATTCATAACTATCTTGCAGATATAATTATCAGCTTTAAAGGGCCATCTCTTCCTCAGTAAGTGCTCTACCTCTGATGTAATCTAAACACTGAGGGGTAGAAATGTGAGCTTAGTGTTCCGGGACATGGTTCTCTACCCTTGGGTAAATGAATCCAGAAGCTCTATGTGAACTCCTTTTGTATTGAGCTGGGCCCAGATAAATAAGCCTCTTCACCAGTGATATGGTACCTTGGGGGATTGCCAGCTGGTTCTGGCCTCACAATTCACTTTGTGTGAGCCCTGTCTGAACCTGCCCCTATTGTTTAGCCATCACCAAGGAGATGTAATACAAATTAAGGGGACAAAGACACTGTCCATCATCTGGAAACTCCTATCAGCTGTTGCAGATTCTATTTAACAAATAAGTGACCTAATCCTTCCATACATATAAAATTGGTTTTCACATTCTCTGAAGGAGTAAATACGGGTGACTTGTAAACTCATCATGGATTATGGTTTCAAAGGTTATGGTTTTCTTTGCTTTGTGGTCTGCGCCATCTAGCGGCCTGATGCCTGCAGTACACTTCCTGAACGCGCTTATAGCCGCTTCAAGGCCACAAAAACAGCATCTGACAGTTGACTGTGCTTTTTAGAAACCTGTAAATCCCATTTCAAATCTAAAATCAATAGCAAACTACTTGCCGTCTTATTTAAAACGTTGTTTTTGACATATCAATTAACACTAAAGTCTGATGAAAAACATTGTTTCTGGATTAGATATAAGTAGATGATCCCCCAGATATATTTATTAGATACACTGAGTGGTTTTATATAAGCATAGCTTTCAAATGTAGAGACCACTGTTTCTATTCCATATATTCCAAACCAACAGTGCTGAAAAAGTAAAAAACCAACCCATTCAGATTCATAACTTTGAAAGCATACTGTACATGTGTCATTATTTATCATAAACTTCACTTAAAGTTCCTCCTGCTTCCACAATTCTATTTTACTCTACTCTTCGTTTGTCTTCTTTGCTCTTCTATTCTATCAGATGTCCAGTTAAATTTCCAGGAATTAATTCTGCTTATTTATTTATGCTTTTTACAGTAGGCATTTTTTTATTTGAAAAATAAATACAAATAGCATTAACCTGTGGGGAATTTAAAAAAAAAAGGGGGGGTTCTATTCTACTCTGTCAATACAAAGTGTGTCACATTTTCCAGGGTGTTTTTAAGTGTCAGCATATATGCATTATTTTCTGCATACTCTACTTTTACTAAGTATTATTTTTTTCTCTCTGAGCTCACGGACGAACTGAACTGGCAGCGTCACGGGTTCCAGCGGATGAACGAGGACTCCTCTCCTCTCGGTGGATGTTCCCGGGTTTGGCCAGTGGGTGACGATATTTTACCGGTTGAACTTTGAGAACCCCCCAACTGTTCTCACCCTAAGATGAAGAAGGATGCTGTCATGCTGAGTGCCTCTCACACACTAGTCTGAGCATCCCAGCAACGATTACTCCCTCTTTATCCTCAAGTCCATCATTTATGACAGCGTTACATCAAACCTCAGTCCGCTGCGTTACAGCTACATAAGAACAGACACACAGGTGGCACTGCAGCTGTTTGCTACTCTCTGTAGTGGCGACACTTGGCTAACTAACGTTGGCTAATTGCCCTGCTGCTGCTGCTGCTGTTGCTGCTATTGTTTGTTGTTGCAGTCTCTATCAAACACATCACAGATGTTGTAGATCAAGCCTCTTAAGGTAAGTGCTGTAAGCTTCAACCAGTCGCCTCCTTTACCTTTGACGTTTATCACCAAACGAGGAAGAAATGACAGATATGACGGGTTAGTTTGGAAACGTTGGACGGTTAACGCTCACCCCTCTTCGCTAGCTATTTGGCTAATTTGCCTATTAGCATCAGCTAGCTAGTTAGCCGCTCGACTTGTTTGCCCCTCGCTGTTACTGGTTACCTTGAAGTAACGTTAGCTGCTAGCGCCAGTGAGTAGCACTGATTGGGAACTGTTGGGATCAGTGTAATGTATGGAAACAAACAGGTCGTTGACACCGGTTAGCCTCGAGCACATGCAACAAACACAGCATGACTTTATTTTATTAAACGCTATATATTTATAATATGCACACAACCCCTGCAGCACATCACAGCAAGCGTTTTCACGTTTTGAAATCTCCTGTGTGGTATCTCGGATGCAGGGAGTAGTCGGAGCCCATTCAGCTATTGTCATTAGCACCATGGAAACGTTAGCCGGTGAAGCTAACTTGCTGTCTTTGTGTGTTTGACTTGTGTGCTCAATTATTGTTGTCTCGCCTACACTTTGTGATTATTTACGAGTTTTGTCTGGCTGGGTGTCAAACAACGATGAGAAGTGGCATGTTGACTTTTCCAAACGAACATGCATTGCTTGAGAAATTTGTCAGTAAATAAAGCCAGTAGATTTGGCACTGAGCATTACCACCTCTGTCAGCCTCAGTAGTTCCTAACATTCAGTACTAAGTTGCTTAGTTGTCAGTAAACGTGGTGTGTTGAGGGATGTTTGCTCAGTAAAGTGGAATTTTTGCAGGAGCCCAGTAAGTTCAAATAGTAAACAAAGGGTGATTGCAACATCATCAGTTCTTCAAAAATGAGATCCCTGTGAATGTTCATGACAAATTTAATGTCTGTAATTTAAAAGGTCTGCGTCATTATAAGCCTGTTTTTATTGAGTGCCTGTGACAACTTTTCGGACTTGATCTCTTCCTTGCGCTTTACAAACTCCACAGCCCTGCACAGTTGTGGACCTCACTATAACTAATGAATGTACACTATGCTCAATGATCAAAGGAGTAAAAAAAAATCATTTGTTTTGCTCCATAAATGCCAATACCAAGCTATTTTTGAGTACACTTGAGAGAATATAATTTAATGATGAAAGCAAAGCCTGCCTTTCCATATTTTTTCAAAATGCTGGGTGTAAGGACATTTTTAATAATAACAGCACATAATTCTAAACACGGATATGCTCAGTGTCACATTATATTTAAATTCTTTTAAACTACCTAACATGAACATTTTTATATACTTCAGCTAACTATTCAGTCAGTCCTACCTGTTCAGACCTCGTGACAAAGACATGACACTGTAAAGAGAGGTCACTGAACTGAAAACAAGGGTTATTTACACATTGCCAACTTGTGTGATGTCTGTTATGGCTTAGTAATGGAAGGCTTGTTAAGAAAACACATAAATCATTGCTGTCAGAGATTATGAGAGAAATACTCCAGCAGTTTGAATATTCATTAATATGTACTCTTAAATATTCATACATCCAAAATAAGTTTTTCAACTGATACTGATAAGACTTAGATTTAATTCAGATTTAATTCACTTTTCATATGTATCTGGTCATTGCCTTTCTGACTCAAGCAGCGTGTTGATAAGGTTTTGGTCATTCTTACTTCTGCTAACAGCTCAGTAATTGTGATTTAAATTTTCTCTGTCTATTGCTTAGACTTCAAACTTGCTAGGTTAGGTTACTTTAGCAAACCTCTTACAAAAAAGCAGCTTAATGTTTGGGTTATGGTTTTTGTAGAATGAGAATTCTTAAAGTTCTTAAAGATACTTTAAAATTGCCTAAAGAAGAATGTTTGGGGTTTTCGATATTTTTGTTTTCTTTCTTGTTAGTCTGAGGTCTTTTTATCTGGCTTTTGTATAAATGTGCAAATGTCCTCTTTTAATCCACATTATCCGGTTAGCTCCTGGGTCAGAGGAGGTCAGTGTTTGTAAGTGTTTCAACTTGAATGGCATCTCAAGAGAAGCAGTGGCTAAAATTGCTTTGAATCACATATCCAATGACACACCCTATGCATTGAATGTTAATTTAGTAGGGTGGCTGTTATAGCAGCAGAGTAATGATGAGAGAGGTGTAATAACCCTGCTATTTTCCTTAAATGACTAATGTGTATTTGAGTAATGGCAGCCTCCTGTGAGTAATATGTGGCATATGGAGGGCCAGACAGCATTAAGGAAAATCCCTTTTTGCCATGCCTGACACCTCTTTGTTGGAAGATTTGTCAATAAACATTCTCTGGAATTCAGTGTTTACATGCTGCGCTCGAATGGCATCTGAATGTTTTTCATCTAGATGCCGTCACTTTATTTTATCAATAATATAATAAATAATTCCCCTTTTAGTCTGTGAGTTTTTTCACGCTGCGTACAGAGGCATTACATTGTGTTGCCTTACAGAATGTTGCTATGACCTGTCAGTGTTGAGTTTTGTCTCCACACTGACTCATTTACCTTCAGAAAGGCTATTGTGTTTCAAAGAAAGGTGATTAGGCTGATGTTTTTTTTTTTTTGTTCACAACTGTTTTGCTTTGGAATTTCATATACACTGAAATTATAAAATGATGTTGGCAGGAGAGGCATGTAAGCTGCGGAACATCTGCTTTCCAGAACCAACACAGGAAATTATGTGTAATCAAGCAACTTTAAATTTGAGGTTTGTAATTAAGAAAGTGTGTTGTCTTGTGTTTATATTCTAATGACTATGCATAGTTACTGCAAGGAGGAGGCACTGGACAATAAAGAAGCAAGTGGATAAACTGATTTGGCTTTTTTCTTATTTCACAGTGCTTGATATCGGTTGCATTGCAAGATATCTGGCTGTTACATAGAAAATTAATGCTCTGAACAAAGGAGCAATGTTCGCTCAAAGACCTCTTGATGGGCCATTCAAGAGCTGTATATTCATTAAAAATAACAATCTGTCAGCACTTACTGACAGCATGCACAACAAGCCAAGCTCTCTTTATTGTTCTCCGAAGATGTTTTTCAGTTTCCGTGCCAAGAGCTGGGTAATTGGCTGTAGCAAAACCTTGCATGTGTTGTTTTAAGATATTGGACTGACGTGCACAGGGCACACTGGCAGAAATGAGGCAGCCCCCTCCTCCTCCCCCTCCTCCTCCTCCTCCTCCCCCTCCTCTTCCTCCTCCTTGCGTATCCCAGCAAGTCGGTGGAGGCAAGATGCTGGGTGTGTTTTGTGTTTTTTGACAGTTTCCCTTCACCTCTCATAAGAGGAGATCCAAGCGTGATGCATCATATCTCATCCTTGTTTGATTCAGGCCTAGCTCTGCAGCTCCAAAATTGTGCCAAGGAGATAGTATCCGTGTTAACAATTGTGAGCTGTCTTGCTACATACTGCTGGTGTTATTTGATGTACAAGATGTGATCAAATCTGCTTTCTCTGTGAACTCATCCTTGGTGAAGTTGGTCTCACTTCATCCTGCAATACTGCCTGCATCTTACTGGGTCACATCTTAACTAATCAGACACATTGTGTTCTGTGTTGTTGCCAGCTTCTTGGCAGGTACTGCAAGAAAAAAAGGGAAAAAACATATCTACATATTTCTCTTGTTCAATTTCATATGTGGTTCTGAGGGTATGAGATTGCAAAGTGTTGCAACTCACCACATTTCTGTGTGCTCTGTGATTTATGTACTAAGGGGTTGTACAATGAAGTGTGTGGAAACTGGAAATGGAAGCTTGGCAAACATTCGTAAGAGTTGTGAAGCAACAGCAAGTGGTGAACAATAAATGCATAAAGTAGTTGTGATAATAGTGACTGCACAGCTCAGTTGTTCTTTGTTAGCAGTATCTTAGTCTTTCACATTGTTAGATTTCTTGTGTGTCTTAATAATTGTTAGCTAAAACACTTCATAGCATCTAGATGATAGGCCTATTTTGGGCTTAGTATTTGGCTAATAATAGCACTTCATCAATTACAGTGCCAAAAAGCTCCAATTGAAACTGAAAAATAACAGTCAGCCATTTGCCATCTCACTAAAAGAGGAAAATGAAATGGTGTAGGATCAGCTGGCTGGCCCCTGAGGAAGGGGGGGATGATGAGGAGGAGTGCTCTGCCGCTCTGTGTGTCAGTGTTGATTAGGTAAGAGATTGCCTCATGTAATGACACGGCATGGCGCCAGTGGTGCAGAAACACAAACAATGCATACCAGTGTTTTACTGCACACACCCCCTGCAGCTGCCTGCTTGAAGATGTTTATATAGATGCATACACTCTCTGTAGAATACTTCAACATCTTTAGGTGTCGCCTTTTTTTAAGGGATGCACACATTTACCCCACGCAGCAGCCGATAGCCGTTTTCTCTCTGTGCTTTCCTTCTGCACCATAAATGAAAGATGGAAGTGATTAAAGGGAAGGAGCACAATCGAGCCTGTGCAATTTTCTATTAGCACTCATTGTTACTATTGACAGCAATATTTTTCAGCACAAATATATTTTTTTAAATAGGCTACATAACCTGCCAAACCCTCTATTACCTAAAGTTGAAGCACAAAGTAACATATTCTGTTCTTGCATGTTACTTTTAGTACATTTGTTTCTATCCACATTTTTAAGCTGTAATATACAGCAGCGTTAACCGAGAATAAAACTTATTCCTGCTTAGCTCTATAATATTGGATCCTACACAAGTATGAAAAAGTGTCCTGATGCAAAGATTAGGATAATTAGCCGCTGTATATCAGGATCATCTTGATTAGCAAGTCTAAATCACGAAGTTGATTTAATTGATTGTTTTATAGAGAGATGTGTCAACAGCTGTCTATTTTCCAGGCACAATTCATGTCTGTTTTAAATTGATGTGGCTTTAATAGCTTCTTGTTTTGATTTTTACTATGATTTGGGGTGTAGAGAACATTAAATTACCACACCATGGATCAGACAAATCTTTCATACATCTTTTCACAATGCGCTGGTTGTGCACGATGTCCTCTGTGACTAATAAGGGGGTATTGCACTGTTGTTGTGACTGTGCATTAGAGGCAGTTTGTTTGCGGAGCTGCAGAGCCCAGACGTGTGACTGATGTTCTATCGGAGATGGCACGCAAGCCAGTGGGCAGCTCAGAGTTCTCTAAAGAAACGACCCTGCTGACATTGTGCTTCTCTCTCTGCTCCCACATACACAAGATGCCACTAGTAAACTGCGTCCTTGCTTGTCCTTGCAGGTTAGGCACACCTATTGAACCTGCTGAGCCTTCAGTTTAGGTGCTAGGCCTTAGAGCTGGATTGACTGGGTTTAAGAATGGACATCTTGTCTCTGTACCATAGTTCCAGCAACCAGCACAGAGAAAATGAGTTCTGAGGATTGGGTTTAGATTTGCCACTGTAGCACTTCCACTCTGATACACTCTAGCTACCATCAGGGGAAGGCTGTCAGAGAGAGGGAGGGAGAGGGGGAGAAAGCAAGAGAGAAAACAGCGAAGCACAGCAGTGCTATCTAATAGATCAATTTGTAATAAATCTGTTGCCTCAAGCTGTTGTTGTTCGCTACTCAGTAAAAGGTGTCTGTGTTTCTCAGGCAAGAAAATGCTTGTCAGGCTGGGCATACAGAGCTATCAGTGAATGAGATGTGGCCAAAGCGCAGTAAATCATTTTGTCTGTGCTCAGTTTACATAGGTTGAACACATTGCTTTCTTATCATCACATTCTATTGGTTAAAAAAACGGGGTTATAACCAATCGATGGCGCTGAGCACAGAAATGAGGAAGTAATGCTCCCCTTACATTAAATTTTCCCATTATCCATTATGAGCCATTAATCATGACGAAGGAGGTATTGATTAGGCTATCAGCCAAGGTTAGTCAATTTATTTGCCAAGAGCCATTCCACAATGTGAGGACACAAGATAGGAAAAAAAAAAAAAAAAAGTGGCCAGAATGAAAATGGCCTCATTATTATGACAACAGTTTGATCTTTAATGTAACAAAAGAGCGGATCTCTGTAAAGACCACATGGGACCTCTCCTGCTCCTCCTCCACCAGCAGCCATATGGACCATACTAATTGTGTTTTACGCCACCCATTCCGCTAATCCAATGGGGACTTCTGGTAGCGCTGTAGCTATAATGTCACCAGCAGTGGGCTGGCTCATAAAAGAAACATAAGCAAGCAAGATGAGAACACTGTAAGGCAACACAGTGGAAGTCAACACAATCATTGATTTTATTCAGATGAACTCTTTGGTATCTCTTGCGAATCTGTGTGATTTCTATTATTTCTTTTATCAGTTGTATCTATTGTCTGAGACCAGCATTCATTTTTTTTCTCAGACATGTACCTTGTCAACTGGTAACAAGTAATTCTAGGCATGATGCCAGTGTGGACAGATTTTGCTAGTAAAAATAGTTTTATTTTTATTCACTGTCAAAAGATATTGTTTCTAGATAATTAACATCATGATTGTTCTATCTTTGACAGACCCCGCATGTGGCCAACTGTAATTGCAAAGAAAGAAGGAAATTGCCTTTCTTACTCTTTGTTTTGGGACAACACGAATGCTGAGGTTTGAATGCTGAATGTAAATGTGACATTTACAGTATTTGCTTTGCCCTTCAGGCTAGGGATTGGTTGTTAAGTGTTTGAAGTGCTAAGGTTGACTGAGGCAAATCAGTATGTGTTTTAACGTGTTTATAATATGCAATCATGAAAAGGGCACATCTATGGAAACCAGATCTTGTGAAGTAGGGGAGGGGTGTCAGAGTAGTGATGCTGGAGAGAGGGGAAAAGAGAGGGTGTGTGTTCCACTGTGTCCCTGCTAACAGTTTTCTTGTAATTATTGAAATTGATGTTTGCTGTGGAGCTGTAAATCTGTAAGATCTCCTGTTAATAAAGCAGCACAGGCAGCCATGCCGTTAGGCAGGGAAATAAAAGGCAATCAAGCCTCCAACATCCTGTCCCTCGCCCCAAAATGAGGCAGCAGAAATCCTAATTAACTGAGAGGATGAGCAGCTCTTACTACAGTTCTTGGCTAGTCAGTTCTTGAGCTAGCTGCTATACTCTAATAAAGACGCTTTTCTAGCCACCTGTAATTTCTCTCTCTACCTTCTTTTCTTCCTTCCAGCCCTCTTTATCTGGCTGTGGCTTGCCTGAGGTATTTCCTCCCCCTCAGTTTCTCTCTTTTTCTACCTCCTCCTCCCTCCTTATGTATGAAGTTGTGGATGTGACCGTTGCACTGATAGAGTGAGAGAAGCTTTGTTGCCTTGAGGTGTCTGGGAGTCCTGCACAGGAAATCGGTGAGCTAGATGATGGCCTCTGTGAAGTTTACTGCCGCTTATGTAAAGTGCTCTGTGTGTGTGTGTGTCTTTGTAGCCTTCCGTGGACAAATTTTGTTACAGTACCATTGTTGTGAGGACATTTTAGGTGGTCCACACAACTTCGAAAGGCTTTTTAAGGGTCAAGAGTGGGTTTTAGGCTCAGAGTTGAAATTAGGTTTTGGGTTAGGTTAGGCAGTCAGTTGTGATGGTTAGGGTAAGGGGCTAGGGATTGCCTTATGTCAATGAGTGTCCTCCCAAGTATAGAAAGACAGACGTGTGTGTGTGTGAGAGAGAGAGAGAGAGAGAGAGAGATGGCATTGATCTTCCTCCATTGATTTCATAGATACTTTTTAAGATGACAATGAAGTTGTCTTTCTGTGTCATCTTCAAGTGCTCCTTTTCAAATCAGCGATGTGGCAAATTACTCGTGTCATCAGCCACCCATATTTAAACAGTGTTGTGTGATCGTTGGTGGACTTGAAAGTCAGGGTAAATCTTGCTTTACACCGTTGTGAAAGTGTCTGTGCAGCAACAACAGCCTTTGATCATGACATTTAGTAATAGGTTGGTTATGTTTTACTGCTTTGGATATATACACCTCCAAAGTAGCTCTAATACAAAAAAAGATGTGCAGTGAATCTTATGCTATAAGCCACATCTTTCTTGTTGTGGAGGAGTAAGTGGTGATTGATTGTTTGAAACCTGATCCTCACTATTTACCCGTAAACCTATCCTTTCTTCTTTTGCTTTGTCTGTGGATAGCTGCAGAGCGCTTTCTCTTTAGCTGCCCTCCCTTCTTTGTACCAAGCAGCCCAAAAGCCTCCAGGGATGAACAGACAAATAGAAGACAGCGAGAGGTGAGGCTCTGTCCCCCTATTCTCCCATCTATCTTTCTCCCTAGCGAGCACTCTGTGAGGACAAATTTCCGGGCACTCAAAAGCAGCAAATCGACTCACTGTAGGATTCACTGTCACTTAGCTGAGCTGGGGCATAGCGGTGCACTAGGAGGGCAAGTCCTTCTCCTTCTCCTCCTTCACTTTCTCATTTCACTGGCTTCTCATGATGAAAATGCTGTTTGGCATAGCATTGTTAAGGCCTGGTACTCTGTAGAGATGGGCTTATTTGAGTCTAGCCCCCCAAAAGCCCTCACTTCGCCTCTTATACATTAATAGAGCCGCCACTGACGGCTTGATTAAGTGCTTGTCACATTTCAGATAATTCAAAATGGATAGGTCCAGTCAGCAGTATTCTATCTTGATTTGCTCTGGTTAATTTTAAGCAATGTGATTGGCAGGCTAGATGGTGCGACGCTATTGCCTGAGTCTGTCATCAAGGTTGGGGATGTTTTGTTTGTGCACAGATTTCATGATTGCAATCGAACGTTAGGAGAACACTGTCAGAGTTTCAGTCTTTTATTCTTAGCACAAAGAAAACGATCTGCTCGGCACAAAAAACAGCACTCTCTGCAAACTCCAAATGTAGCAAGTAGAGGGAGGTGGTGTCTGGCTTCACATCATGCTTCTGCACATGCAATAGTGCATAGACACGTGTGCTCAGTGTAATGAAAGCTAAAAAATTCTCTTGACAGCAGGAGTTTAAATTTCACTCCTGTGTGCGACAGCTTTGTCACTGGGAAGAAATTCACCACCAACGTCTGGCAGCCCTCAGAGACCATCCTACCTTGAAGAACCGGCAGTTCGCCCTTTCTTCCCCCCTTTTATTCTGTATTAAGCACTCAGCCTTTTGCTCTAATCGACAGGCTTGTGAAATTTTCAACATTAAACAACGCACAATGCTGCTTTCTTTCTTTTTTCTTTTCCCCCTGCCTGACTCTTCCCAAGAGTTTTTTGTCTTGCCTGTGCAGCTGCTGCTGTGAAGAAGATGACAACAAGCAGGGAAAAGTAAAAGGACATGTTGACTTTACCCTCCTCCACACACACACACACACACACACACACACACACACACACACACACACACAAATAAACCCTCTTTCCTCTCTATCACTCCACCTTGCTAACTTAGCTGCTTACATTACACAGGACTCAGAGTGCTGCTGCAGAGTAGAGATAAAGACTATGAAAGTGAGAAATGTGTGTAATGTTCTCTGGGAATTTAACTTGAATGTAGGTGTATGCTGTAGAAAAAAGCATGGAGGTCATATGACTTTATTCAAGTTTATGCGGATTTTTCTAAGCTAATAAAGAGTAAGGGCTCATGGGGCACAGAAATTGACAGCCATGTTTTAATTGTTTGTGACATGCAAAATGAGGAACGATAATGTGTGACTAGTGGACTCAGGAGATTACAACGTGGTTGTCTGCTTAAAGGAGTGTAAGAGAGATGCATTACCACCTCTCTGTCTCCTTCTCTGCCCCTCTGAGCCATAAACCACTCACAAGCATTTAGCCAGCAGTGATTTCGCCTCTGTTCACCTCCTTGCCCTGTTTGTGATCCCGTGGAGCTGCTGGTGGAAAACCTCCCAGGCTTCTTGAATGAGTCCTGTAATGTGTGTGCGTGTTTGGTGCATGTGTGTCTACTTGCAGTCCTGGCTCTCGGCAAATCTCTGCAGCACCACCTGATTTGACTTGGTAATGGGGCATTGATGAGCCTTAGGGGAAATCAGAAAAGGAGCGCAAAAACCATACAGCAAAAACGCACTGCTGTTAGGCAGCAGTAATGACATCATCAGGTTCCTCAATGGCAATTGGGGAAAAAAGAGGAATAAAGAAAGGATGAGTTAAAAATGGAGCACTGTAGAGATATACAGTACCTGTCTTCTGTTGATGTCTACGGCCGCCTGCAATTCCTGCAGGAGAAGAAAGAAGCTAAGAGGTGACGATGAGCTTTAGCACTCGGGCTTCAACTCGATTTAGTATTTTCACTTCACAGTACTGAAAAAGCAGGTTTTCTCCCCAGGACAGCAGATTATATACATCTTTAGCAGAGCTTATTGCTCACAGAATATTGAGTTCAGTGTGGAGGACATAAAAGGTCCAGGAGTAGCAGACGAGATAAAAGCAGGATCGCTTAAGCACTCAACATTATTTGGAGAACATTTCTATTGCTGTTGATGTAGCCACTAGCCTAATAATTCATCTTGCTTAGTTTTATCACCACCACACGCCTACACACACACACATTTGTCTTTCTATACTTCTAAGGACACTCATTGACATAAATCAATCCCTAGCCCTTAATCCTACTATCACAACTGAATGCCTAACGCTGACTCTAACCTAATTCTAACCCAGACCCTAAAACCCTGTCTTGCCCCTAAAAAAGCCTTCTAACGTTGTGTGGACCAGCTAAATTGTCCTCACGACAATGGTATTGAAACATTTGTCCACAGAAGGCTATAAAGACATGTCCACCCACACACACACACACCCCTCCACACCCACACACTAACTACTCACAATCACAAATTCCCCTTCCCAGCAAGAGTAGACCCGCTCTAATATAAAACAAGCACTTCAGAGATGAAATGCTCATCATTCTGCTGTCTCACCATGGCTATCCAACAGATGAGTAGTGCTGCGAACAAAAAGCAGTGGCTGCCTGCACCCAGCTCCCTCACAGGGGCATCTTGTCTATGTTATCACTCCAGCTAGTGCTGCAATTAATATTAATGTGCTTTAAAGCACGCTCCAGCAGCCCTGCTTGCCTTTCTCGCTTGCTTTGGGTGTGTGTGCATATACCTCGTGTGTGTGTGTGTGTGTGTTTGTGTAGCTCAGGAGGAAGAGGGCAATAAAGCCAGTAGGGGATAAGAATCTAGGCAGGATATGACAGTCCTCATGTCAGCTGTCTTAGCGGTGGAGGGATATGTGGATAAAGGCAAAGGATGAAGCTGAATTCCAACCAGCCAGACAGGCCGATAGTACTGTATGTAGGTAAAGACTTCCAGCATCCACTTTTGCTGAGCTGGGGGCTGTGTGAAGCCTGTTTATTTAGTCATGTTGTAATAATGCTTGACCTTTTCTTTCAAGTCCGCAGCTTGACCTTTAGCACCTTACTCCTGTGCAAATCAGTGTGAATGTGTGTGTTGCACACAGACGCATACGCACACGCAGAGAGAGAAACAAGCACCTTCTTTGGGGGGAGCTTCATGGTCTGCCAACTCCAGAAGTGGATTGTTCCAAATTAGTATGCATTAGGTGGTTAGTGCAAAGCATTTAATTATGCGAGATGGCACTAAACTGTCTATGTTATGATTAGCCCAACACGTTACAACCTTAATCTCTTCATTTTTTTTTCTCTCTTTTTCCATGGGTTAGGAGGAGATACCGGGTGGTGGGGGCGTTAGGCTGATGAAGGAGGACAATTGGGGGACAGCTTTTGAAATACTGCCATATTCCCATTAGATGTTACAAGTATATCCAGTATTTCTGCAGCCAGTGTGCTCTCTCTAGAAGGATTTCATATTTTCATGTGCGAACCCTCCTTCAACCCCCCTCTGGATGCCCCCAGATACTTTGTCAGACGATATTGAATCAAGTCGTTTCCTTTTATGTGTGTATGTGCACATCTCCGCTCTCTGTTTTCACTGAGCCGCTTTTTATGGTAGGCAAGGCTTTTTAATCTTGGGCAGCAGGCAGTGGTGGCAGAAGCAGCCTGGGCAGAGTCAGAGTGAGCCAGGCAGCCATCCAGTCAGTCAGTCACTGCAGTAGAGCCCCAGCAGCTCCCCGGAGGAGCCCATTATACAGGAGAGATATCAACCATGAATCATTTACACCAGTCCTCCCTTCCCCTCTCCTCTACTACACTCCCATGTAGCCCTGATGCCTGGCCGTCCGCCGGATTGCCGCTGTCTGCATCTTTAATGAACGATTATTGCATTTCATAAACGTGGGCTTTAGTAATTAAAGTATTATTGATCCTTTCCATGTTGGCTCCAAGGTGAAAATATTATTTTGTCCTCCTTTTTCACACATCTTTTTTGTTACTGTGCTGAGAGGGAGATTTATTTAGCTTGATGGTGTGATTTTTATTTAATTATTTTTGTGCTTTTTCTTTCTCCAGTTTAGTAATTTCAAGAATAGCCCACATTCTAGTAGGAGGGTGATCATACAGTAGGGTGGGGTTTGTGGCTCGTTCTCATTTGGCTGTGAGGGTTGTGCTGGATCGTTTCCCTATGTTGGTATTTTGTCTTTTGCGTAAAGGGTGTAGGGACATAGGGGTTAATGTGCTGGAAAAGAGTGATTTAGGTCAGTGGTCGTGTCTACATCTGTCACTCTGACAAGCTGGCGCTTTAGGAGGCTGTGCAGTGTTGAATAAAGGAGAGTGAGAAACTAGTGAGAAGCAAGCTGGCTCTTTCAAATGGGGAAAAAAAAGGAAAACCTGACTTGACTGTGATTTGTGCTCTCACCAGGTACAAGCAGCCATTTGATAAAAACCTAATCAGTTTCACTTCTTTATTGAGGATCAAGACAGTTAAAGCCTCTGCAAATAAGTACATGCCTACCTGCCTTTCCCCATCGTTTTTTTTCTTTTCTCCCACCCTCTTTCTCGGCTTTTCCTTCTGTCATATCTACTGGCCATTTAGCTTCTTTCTTCTCTTTTTCATCATGCTTGTCTTACTCTCAACATCTTCTCTCTCCCTCATCCCCCCTCTTCCCTGTTTCAATCACAATTGCACTTCAGCTTCTGTGTAAATATCACTATCACTGATGAGCAAAAAGTGCAGGCGTCTCCGAGAGGGGATTAGAAGAGCCATTTTGTGTATCATTTATTGTAATAATGTGCATCTTTTTTACGCGGTCTCTTCTTCTGTATGGAATGTTTCTTGTCATAAAAACAGACGTATTATAAAATTATAGTTTAGGTGTAAAAGCTCTAAGTACTGACTGCTGTTGTTTGGTTGGATGTGGGTTAAATATAATTATATTTATTCACAAAAACCAGTACTGCTGAACGAAACATAAAAATCTGATTAATCCTGCCATTAACAGTCTGAGAAAGTCTGTTTCAGCTAGCTTGTGCTGATTGCCAGCTTTTTCTCCCTGCCCTATGGTTTGTCCCTTTTGTTAGTGAGCCACATGGCTCTCTACAGGGCTTAGTCTAATCAGCGCTAAATATTCAGCAGTAGCCCATAGCCTAATCAACCAGAGCATAATCATTGTCAACCAATTGCATTCCTCTTGACCTCCCAGATGGAGGTAAACTGCGCAGCCTGTCCATAGCGCCGCCTCAATTACTGCAGCAGTAATGGTGATAAAGAAGACCACAGGCTCAAATGAAAATGGCTGATTGATGTGGACACACATGGCTCATAATTGGATTATAAGGAAGGATGTTAATGGTGTTAGGGGCGCCATGGTGGAGTGGGATTCTAAACACTGACCAGGTATTTAGTGATTTATCCCTCCTGTTTTTTCATCTAATTCCGTTGTGCATCACAACAGTATCTTCAGAGATCTTGGCACAACCTTCCTGTCCTACCCCTGAATGTGTGTGTGCGTGTGTGTGTAAAATGCCCATGTGTGTTGCCAGTGACTGGCTCTCTTATGCTAGTAGCAGCTGTGGGGTCAAAACAGAAAGCTGTCTATTTCCACAGCAGTAGCTCTACTCTGCTCTACTCTTCCTCTTATTCATGTCTTACACACACAAAGAATAAGTAAGTGTGACTGAAGCTTAATGTGCATCAGTGTTAGAAAATGTATCTTTATTTTTTTATTCCTTCACAAAATGTTCAAGAATGTTCTAAATGTTCAAGTTTTGAAATTCTGTCTGACTAAAAGTAGAATCAGAAACATGTATTGCTACAACTGGGAATTGTACAGTATTTTTATTTGATAAGGGAATCACATGTTTCATTTATTGCAAAATTGCATGACTAATTGATTTATTAACAGAAGGAGGAGCTTGTTAGTTGTGTTATTTGGGGGCAGTTCAGAGCCTGCTGCTGTCACACTGCCCCACGTTTATTTCAGTTTATCCAAATAGAGAGTGTTAAGAGAAGCAGTAATTAATTGATCCTGGCAGCTCAATGGAACTGTGGTCGAGTCCAGGGGCAGGTGCTGACTAGGCTGCCGCGTCTCTTAGCCTACTCCTCATCTCAGTATGCTTATCTCTGTCGAGTGACCAACATTTCCCGCTGAGTGATTGGCTCAGACGGCTCTTGGTAAGTGCAAAAATGCTGGATGCTTGAGCCTGCGTGAGCAGCATAATGCCGACTAATGCCTGAAGGAGCGCTCTCCCCATTTCTATCGTCTCTCTCCCCCTCAGCTGCAGCTTAGCCAAGCCTGGCCAGTGGAGAGCAGAGCTGAGTGTCTCCTTTTTTACTCTGACTCTGCTCTGCCTGGCAGTTTATTAAAAGAATACTAGCTTTTTCCTCATGCCCGGGTGTTTGATTTCAACAGCAGCAGAAGCTGTCATGGCAGATAAAAGGCAGCGGGCCCCAGAATTATGGTGAACACGGCATCTGTATTTACTGCGTCATTCTCCATGCTTCTGACAAGGGAGGAGGAGGAGAAAATGGAGGAAAGGCTACTGCATTCATGTGTCTTTACATTGACATGTCTCATCAGTGAGAGAGGTGGACAGTCTACAGTGAAGCCATCAATCAGACCTTTTCAGTACGCCTGTCCACACACAGTACTACTCACACACAAGCTGACAATGGAAGGCATTATTGCTGCTGTTGACATATTTTTATTAACCTCTTTTTTTTTTTTTTTTTTGCACTGTTGGAGTAAAATAGTAGGGTGCTGTGCTGGCTAAAATGTCAAACACATTTCTATGTTTTACTGAGATTTTTGTTTTATTTTAGTAAGTAATTACACAGTTATTTTATATATTTATAAATATATAATTGGAGGTGATTTGTTCTCATTGTGGGGATAATTGATTCCTTAGATGTTTGCCACTCAGTTAATCAGATAATTGTTTTAAATGATTTATTTTGATTTCTAAAAGGTGTTTTCCCTCTAAGTCATGCCTTGAAAACAACTTAACATAGAGACCTATTTTCCTGGCAGTATCACTCATTTAGGCTGTGGGTCATGCTAATTTTTCCTCGGCATCATTTCGTTGAGCTTTAATTAACACAACAAGGATTCTGTGTCCTCTAGTGTTATCTTCTCACACTGCTAGTACACACTCATTATCCTCATCCTCAGTAACTCTAAATTACACCATTTACCTTTTTAGTTATGTACATTGTTTTAGAATTCATTATATTGAAGAACATTTTAGATTATGTCCTGTGGGCTGTATGATCTGCTTTGTATCAAGGCCAGAACAAGCCTTGGTTTAATACTGTACTATTCTAGTTTGCTTAACCAGTTCAGCAGCATTTGACGCAACCTGCTGTCTGTCGTCCTCATGGGTCCCGATGGTCTTGCTTGTGCTGACAGAAAGACTAATGTATTCATGGTGCCACCACAGTGAGAGGCATTACTTTACCTTTGCTTAATTGAGGGGAAACTCCCCTGACACCTGCTTAGCACAGCACTAAGCTAGCAGAGCGGTCACACTCAACCCTAGGAGCTGAGACCACTGAACCCTCACTGAGAAATAACGCAACCCAAGACCACCCAGGCACTGCCGAGAGGAGAAATGATTTAATAATGTTGATGAGATATTACACCAACCCTTCCTTCACTGTCCTTCTCTCTCTTGCTTGCTCTCTCTATTGCTCTCATTACTTGTCGCCTGGGATGGAAGACAGCTCTGACTTGGTGCCTTAAGGTGTATTTAGATGGGGTTGCTAAATATTTCACACCCTAAAGACAGAGTAAAGAGCAAAAAGGGGAGCAAGAAGGGCAGAAAAATCACTGCACAGGGTTTTGACATGGATTATGGAGGTTGGTTAGGGAGTGTAGTCAAGGGCAGTCAGGGCAAGCTTGTAATTGGCTGACACCAGAATATAGGTAGGTGTGTGTGTGTGTGTGTGTGTGTGTGTGCCCGTGCATGTACGTAGTCAGGCAGTTGCTGAATACTGTAAGGCCAAATATATCACTTCAGCCAGGCTGCATTGCTTCCAGGGTGTTGATGTGCTGCCATCACCTTGCACTAGACTGAATGTTGATCTCAAGTACAACAGACACAGTATATTATTTTCTTTGGGCTAACTCCCCCTACCTCTGCAGTGATACAGGCAAGAGCCCTGTCTAAGACTCAGCATGACAGCTTGACTGAGCCCCTGCCACGTTTTTAATTGTCCCATACCCCAGGGGTTGCTGGGAGCTAGCTGGGCAGGGCTGAACATTTTCTCTGAGGGGATGAGGAGAGGTGGGTGACAGAACACTCGCAGTGTCAGGTGCAGGAGCAGAGAAAGGAGATGGAGAGAGGGCTGACAAGCTAACCGTGGGGAGCCAAGTAGTGGGAAGCCATTCATTCAGATGGGAGAGGAGAGTTTTATAATAGAGGAAAGCGCATAGGAGGCACCCGCCTCCCTGCCACAGCACCACTCTACTCAATTATACATATGATACATCTGTACCGAGCTGGTCTATTAACCACTGCTAGGAAATGTATACAAAGAGTACAGTGCAGACTGGTGTACAGACTTTATTCACTCATTAATTCATGGCCCTAGACATTCACAAACAAAGGAAGCTATCAAATGATTCTGTTTACATTCAGAATTATATCAATCTGCTCATTACTTGGATTTTGTCAGTTGACAAAAAGTGGGACACCTATCACTTTGGTCAGTTGGTAAGGCAGTTGTCCACTTACCACAGGGTCAGTAGTTCAATCCCCGGTCCCTCCTTGCTCCATGTTGAAGTTGCTCCTGGTGGGCCAGATGTGTACATTGCATGGCAGCCATCGCCATCGTGTTTGTTTACCAAATTACTCTGTAAGTTGATTTGGAAAAAAGCATCTGTTAAATCTAAATTCCACATTTACATCTACAAATTTACTACATTTGTTTGTTGTTAGTATTGGCTACTAATTATTATTAATACACTATACGTAAAAGCCCAGTTAATATCTTTACATGTGTCCTCCCCATTAAGTTACAGCATATATTTCCTTTCAGTATTCAGCCTTAGACCAGATCTCTTCCTATGATCCAGACTTTGCACAGATCTTTAAAAAAAAAAGTAGTGCTTTGTATTAAACATCTTGTGGCTACGGAAAAGCTGAGTCAGATGTTTGAGCTGGTTTTATCAAGCTGTTGGATCACTGCAAAATATTTCCAGATTGTGATTAATTAAATACCAAGATTTGCACATTTTTGAATAAAGCAATTGGAAAAGGTGTTAATGTGGATTTATTTTTTTCTGATTGTGCTATTATTATTATATGCAAGTTATTCAGGTTATTTTGAAAGAATGTTTTCAGTGCAAATAATTATTATAATAAGTCTTGTATCTATTGGGTAAATTATTGAAAAAATACAGTTTTTCTAAGCATAGTCAAGTGTTTTTAGTAAGGAATCTGAGCAATGGCAAAGCTTTTCAGGGGGGGCTAGAATAAAATGTTACACAGCCAAGAGGAAGCAGCAGCGTGGTTTTAGTAGGTCTTGATCTTCCTGTGTTGCTGGCATAGACGTCATCTAGCTAGTCATGCTGGGGTCAGAGGATCTGCAAATAGCCATAAGGGGATTGGGGCTGCATTGATGGCATACCTGCTGTTACCCTGAGATGTTATCCAGCTGAATGCCAGCCCAGGCTCCCTCCCAGCTGCAGTGCTCTGCTTTAGATTGTTCTGCAATACCTCACACAAAGATGGAGTGGGGCCATTATACCTCTGGCTCTGTAAACCCCCCTGCAGACACACACATGTGGGCTTATGTACACCTGCAAAAACATGCATAGTCAGAGTCAGTGACAAAACCATGTGGGTTTGTCTTTGCACATACAGATCGTTGCACTCATACCCATATGTGACCACACACACACCAAACCAGATTGTGCTCTGAACACAAAAAGCTTCACAGCAGCAACAGAAGCAGACTGACTTTTCGCAAAGGGTCAGAGTTGACTGCAAATTACAGCTGGTGGCTGACCAAGGCTGGTGATGGATCTCAATGCACTCAGTGTTTACCCACACACCTGCACCCTCACGGATGAGAGAGGCGGCAGCACAGCCAAGAGCACACAGCCATTTTGTAACACCTCAAGGAACTCTCCCTCCTCTCCCCGTATGAGGAATAGATGAGGTGGTGCCATTAAGTGAATTTGCTGTTATTTCCCCAGGCTCTTAGCTGAAGATGTAAAACCTCAGCCAGTGAGGCAGCCATGGATGACTGCCGACTCAGGCAGAGGCAAACACACGCACCACACTCTGCTACGCACATGATCAGCTTTCATGCCTCTGTGTAATTTATCAAATTGCTTGGGCACATGATGAATGGGCCCTGATCTCAACAGGGAAAAAGGCATTAGGTCACTGTTGTGCCTATGTAAGAGCTTAGAATTTAATTACAGTAAATGATAAACATCATATTCACAGTTTTGGAAAAAAAATAATTTAGTAGGCCTAATTGCTTTGTAGTTTTACTACACTTGAGTGATTACACAAGTGAAATCAGCTTGTTAAACAAAAAAGGTGCAATCCTGTTATTTATACTATAGTCTACTATATTTTCTTAGTGTTAATTGAGCAAGTAGGCTTAATGTTCTCTACATGCCCACACTCACATCTTTACTGTAGAGGAGCCTCGTTCTCTCCTGGTGATTTGTCACAGTTCCCCATTATATTACACACCGCCTCTCCTTCACACTCCAAATCCCCCTCCCCCCTATTCTGTCTCTCCCTCCCCTCTCTCGCTCCCTAAATCATTTCTTTACATGTGTGTGGGTGCCCCCTCTCGCTGTGATTCTGATACTTCATAACGGCGGGAGGAAATTGAGCTGACCTTGAGGCTGCCGAGCTCCTTTATAATGCTGATGTATGGGGCTGTGGGTGCGCACAGCCAGTAAGCGCGAGGCATGTTTTTATTTGCCAGGGAGCAGGGCCCAGTGTCAGGACACATAACAAGGTTCATTTCTCGCCCACTCGAGCCAGCTAGCATTCGGGGAAGCTCGGTGTCAAGCATTCAAGTTCACTCAGTCTGATTTACCTGCATTAGCCTTTGTCTATTGGAATAAGTTGCATCATGCTGCCTGAAGGATGATGATAGACCAAAGCCACAAATAGAGTTAACCCTGTGGATAGATTAGGTTCACTAAAATGTGATTTAGATGGTGCTGCTGCATTGCTCAAGTTTTACTGTTGACAAGGCCTGTAGTTCAAGGTTTAATTAAGAGTTTCTGGCCACTTTGCATTTTGTAGTACAGGTGACAGGGCAATCTTTTATAAATGATACAGTGTCTTTGGAAAACCTATATCACCCTGGCTGTCAATGATGTCATTATTTGTTCAGTGTAGATGGCCCACTTTCTTCTCTTCAGCAGCTCTGTGCTCATCAGTGCAATCAGCTACCTCCTAACACAATCAGGCAGCTCTTAAATTACGGTCATGATTGAGACCAAGTCGGTGGCAGGAAAAGACAAGATGGCTTATAATGATTCAAGCATCAGTAGCGTGGATGCAATTAATTAATATCTTTAAAATATAATGCAATCATAGCCCTGGAGTCAATGCTACCTTTTGATTTGTGGAAGATGCATTTTAATAATGAATGTGCTAATTACACTCTGTGGCAGTAATGTGTAGCTTTTTTTTTTAAAGCTCCAAATTAAAATCTATGCATACATAACCTAGTTAATAGGTGGTAGGCTGGATTCTGCAGACTTAGTGCTAAATGTTTAGTCTGTTTCACATATGAACTCTGAACAATGTCAAGAGAAATCAGCCTTGAACATTGTCAGCAGTTGCAATTCACATGTAACACCCAGTGGGAGATGACACAAATGAGAAGCGCCCACACAGGACGTACTGGAGGCACAACATGATAGAAAACCTAGGCTGCAGTGTTTTGTTTAAAGCACTGTGGAGCCGTGCATCTAAAAAAAATTCTATCACTCGACTAAAAAGGCAGTTGAGTGATTACAAATGTAATTAACTTGCCCATTTGCTCGCTTTAAATCCTCCCAAGAATTCAGGACAGAGCAGTGTGTTGAGCGCATGTAATACAGACATTGTACAAGGGGGCTCGAAGGATAAAGTCTGGATAATGTCGGGAGCATCTCACTCCGACATTTGTGTTCGCACATACCCCACCTCCGGACAAAGTCAGGAGACTGTCAAATTTCTAGTGCATGTGTGAAAGGGGCTTATGGTAAACTATGTCCACTAACTAATGCATTCCTAACACTAGTGCTGTTCTATTGAAATAGTCTAATTTGCTATGATACCTTCTTTCACACTGGGATGTCTTGCTTTGAAATGTTTAGCCATGCATGTTGAACAAACCAATCAGCAGTTGCACAAAGGGCAAGTTGAAGTGCATTTTCTTAATTGGTTACTAGCAGGCTCATTGCTTATTACATGGTTTTCAAAATAAAGCCACTTTGATGTGGTTGTGGCTTGGCTATTCGCAATAGAAGATGGACAATAGAAAAATTGAGTATACTGTTTAGTCTTTGTCAGGAATGTTAATTAGTAAATCATTTCAATCTTTGTTTGTAATTATTACGACTGTGGTTGACATCAACGTTAGCGCAGGGAAGCTCATCATTCCCTGCCGATTCCACTCACATCTCATATGGCACAGATCCACTTGTCTAACTCCATTTCTGCTTGCTGCACACTGAAAACAGGCAAGGACCCAATTCATTCACAGCTCATCCAGCAACACATCGACTGCGCACAAAATATGTTTTAGCAGCTTAACAGCAGCAGACTAATCAATTGATCCAGATTTTGCTGTCCATTGATCTTGGCACATCCTGGGTCCATACAGTTACATCGCATGTATGATAATGATATCATTAGCAGTCCATGGCCGGCGTATTAGGGGAGAGGAAATGCTGGTAAAAACTACCCCAACCATGCATAGAAACATTTGCACGGCCAAATGTTGTGGAGAGTGGTCCAAATCTGTTTTGCAAATGCCTCTGTCATTCTCTCTTCCCCACCTCCAACAGTAACAGTAGTGTGGTGGGGAGGCAGGCAAGCCTGTTGGTGCTGCTGACTGGCATTCTGTGTGCTGATGAATGTGCCGGCCTGACGGCTCAATGTGGTTACCTAATAGGAGCTGCTCTACATTTACACTGAGTTTCTCCATCTCCTTCATCCCCCACCTAACTCATGTCTTTTTCGCAGGTAGTAAGGACAGTGTTCCACTTGGCTTGACACTGCAGCCTCCACACTCTTTCTCAAAGGTTAATGGAGATGCCTCACAATGCACATTAATCACCAGGTAATGGCTTTTGTTTGGCTTGATAGGTGAAAAGGGTCAGCCGTGATGGCCAGTGCAGCCATTTTGGAGGATGGGGTCAGGAAGATGCTAGTTGCTAAATATGGTTGCCAAACTGACTTGAAATGAAAATTGTGCTTTAAGAATATAGGTTTTACACTAGGTGCTTTTAGCAGTGCAGGTAATTACATATATTACAATAAACCTATTTTTTCGGTGCTTTGTGTACTCTTATTATCTATTTCTAATACTAACACACTTGCAACTCGCATTTTGGAACGAGGAAATAGTAAATCTACAAAACATGCTTTCTGTGCTTTATTCATTTTGTGCTGTGGTGGTGTTTTAAATAGTTAGCATAAGCCTGCTGCTAAGATGGTGGCCTCTCTGGCAAGCATGTGATGGACAGCCAGAAACAGAGAAGTGCTTGTCTTTGATGTCAGCCAGCTTCCGAAGGGCCATGGAAGTTCAGAGGGGATTTAGGCTACAGGATAGTATTGGGATTTACGTGTCAAAAAGGTCTCATTGAGCTGAATCTGTGCGTCTGTGTGTGTATTCCTGCATGCGTGTGCATGTATCACGCATGTTCAGATATCAAGACTCAGACCAGGCAGCTAAAAAAGGAAAGGGCAGGTTGTCTTTACTATTACCCATATCACCCCATGGTGCTCACATATAATAACCTCAACTTGCAGAGCAGACATGGTCTTGTTCGCATATGAAGACGTACTAGAATATAGGAATGGACATTTCTAGGTCTGTTGAGGTCATTTTTAGTTGCTCTGTTGTGACTAGTGGGAGAGACTAGATGGATGGGAAGGTTGTAAAAGAAATGGTGTTGCATCGCCCTTGTACTGTTTGGATACAGCCTGTAGACTGGGATATAAACAGATTAAAATGGAAAAAGGTTAGTCAAAGACTGATTTTTAGAGGATTAAAAAAACAATTGATGACAATTGAATCCTCATGTGTGTGTACCCTTTATGCCTTCATTGTCTGTCACTGTGGAAATCCCAGTTACAGAAGGGATTGAAAATTCAATGTGAGCTATTCATACATGGATCTAATCCTGAGATTTAGTCCCATTTAATCTGTAGATATGGCAGGCCTCTGATGCTCTAATGCTGTCAAACAGATGTCCCTGCTCAGCCCCCCAGGTTAGACTGCACCTGGTGACACCATTGAGCCCTGGCACTACGGGGCCCACTCCACTGGCCCCAGGTGGTACCCATTGTGTTATACATGCATGATTTTTTCATGTTTATCTAGTATTAAATCAAGTTAAATATTTAGATGTTTAATTTTTTAGCTGTGCTTGGTCATAGAGTTAATATAAATATTACATATTTATCTGAATGGTTGAGTCAGTTTGTGCTTGTTTTCTCTCCGTGTGTCCGCCAACAGTGTACTCTGGTTGCTGTGTCTTTTTTAAGGTGCTAAGATTGTAGGGATAAATACCTTTTGTTCACTAATAATCTTGTGTGATTTTCAAATTCAAATCAAACTTTCCATTTCACTTTGGAATCCAGTCTGTATTATGGAGGCATATTTGCATCAGAGGCTAACTGTGTATTAAATGTTAAAGTTGCCCATATATGACTGACTGACTGAAGTGTGAACAAACGACATTAAGTTTTTTCAAATCTGAACTGCGCCAGACTTACATTTAGTCGTAAATGTGGGCATATGTTTCAGATTTATTACAAAATACATGGCTAATTGCATCTTTGTGGCCTGTTATGAACATGGCTAAAAGCAGGTAAGACATTTATTTCATTTGGTACAGTGAATTAATAACAAGGCAAAAGATGGCAGAAATTATCAATTAGGTACACAACCAGCCACACCCTCACTTAAAGAAAAATATCATGGTGTCCTACATATCAATTTGTTGTTCAAGTTAGACTTAATAAAAATTGCAATATATTGATAATAGAGAGACAAGAATATTATTATTGCAATTTTCATAAAAAGATGTGTGTGTAATAATTATTTTTTTACACCCTATACAATGTTGCATGCATGCATACAATTGCCCACATGCCCATTCTATGCAGTATTAGAATGCTTACATTGAATTGTGTCAGATTAATAGTGTGTGTGTGTTGCATTTCTGATTGTTAAAGAGAGTAAACGCTGGAAATCTCTCAGTCTGCGGATGCTGAATGTGAAATGTCAATGTTATTGAACAGGTGCTGCGAGGCAGAGCTGTGATGTTTTTATTTCCAAGCTCTTGTCGAGCGAGGCAGAGAAGAGAGGGCTCATGGGATAATGGGGGAGGTTCAGGAATGGGGGACGGTGGGTGTGTGTTTTACCAGTGAGTGTGTGTGTTAGCAGGTACGAGTGCCTAGATCTGTGTGTATCCATAGAGCTTTATTGAGAAGAGTAAAATGAATACTGGCTTAGGATGAATGCTCACAATCTCATCGTAGGAAATGTTAACCGCTCTGTGAATAGCATTATTTTTTTGTGCACCTTCATGTCTTTCAGTGGCTACATTCACCATGTGTTTGTTCCACGTGATACTAAATATGGCAGCTTTATTCGCCCGTCCATATACCTCTACTGTCAAGCTGTTATCACTTCGCTTTTACCATTTACACATCAATCATGTTTTTCCCTTGTTTTTTGTGTCCTTCTGTTTCTCTTTCTTTGCCTTTTAGGTTTTTTTTTTTTTTTTTTTTTTTTTTTTTTTTTTTTGCCTGTTGAGAGGCAGTGTGGCGGTGAGCTAGGAAGTGAATATAGTCAAGGTTAGTCAACAGTGCTTTGTGAAACCATACCGCTGACTAATGCAGTGTTTCCCTGTGCCCTAACCCCTTCTCCTTCCCTCCAAAATGTCTTTGTTCCTGCCCCACCCACTACGCTGTGATCCTGCTCTCTACCTGCCCTCGCTACTCTAAGGCCTATTTCTCTCCATCACCATCTTCACCCTGTGCCATGCTGCCTTTCTCCATTTTTGTCATCTTCCTCCTCCCAGTTATCCTCCCTGCTACTTTCTGTACTGCTCGGGAGAACAGCTCAAGCCTGTCAACACACATTCGTCCCTCAACTGCTAACTCACTCTCGTGCATATGTGTCCAGTTGCGTTATTGCCTATTTTTTAACATTACCTGGTGTGTGTGTAGACTTTTCTCATTTTATTGCAACCAGAGCAATGCTGTCTTTTGGCAATGTCACACTAGGAAGCCACCAGCCCACAAGTCTTTTCCATTGTGCTTTAACTTGTGATACTCACGCACTTTTTAATTCAAATGAACGTGCGACAATGTGATTAGTTTTGTCATTTGCTTTCCCCTTTCCAATCATTTTATTAAAAAAATGGGGACAGTAAGAGAAGCACCTATCTGAATGTCTACAACAGCGGCAGACAATCCAGCCACAATATGGAGGGGGCTGCAGTTCAAAGCAGACTAGCAGGTTACTTAATGAGTTTGGTAATTGGCTTGCTGTGGCCTCTGCACATCCCTGCCCTCCTGCTGCTGATGTGTGCAGGCACAGAGAGAGCTATGCCTTGTACTCTCTTCCTTTGCTTCTTTCTTCCCCTCTTTCCCCTCCCCGTCCATCTTTTCTTCATCCATCACACTTCCGTGAGCTGACTTGAGGAGCCAACACGGCACGAAGACTCCTCTGTCTATTCCCCACTGTTCCTGTAACAAAGATACTTAGCATTCTGCATGTTAGGTTTCCATCCTGCTCAGGATCGAATATCAACAATGTTACTCGATCTCCTGTCTCTCCTACTTGGTTGCTATCTCTTAAATACACACACATCTAACTACAAATGCGGCGCACACACAGACACTTAATATGTTATACGCTTTATGTATGCGTCTGCATCTAAACAAGCAACTTGCTGAATTTCCAGTTCACTACTTCTGACTAGTAATGCTCACTGTTGTCCACAAAAGCATAATGAGAAATACAGTTCCATACTCAGTTGATTTATTAGTCTAATAAAAAAGACACCTTACATTTTATTCTCTGGTTTCAGTGCATTATCTCCTTAACAGCAATATCAAACAGAAAGCTATTCTTTATGTCTCATTCTTGGTGTAACAATGTATTGGGGGAGCAGCGCATCTGTTGTAAATCATTGAATATAGTCAGGGTAAAAAAAAAATGTAAATGACCATCGTTGTTTTGTTATAATTAGGAAAGATATGGTTTATAGTCGGAATTGTTTGTTGCTTTGTTTGTGGGTAGAAACAATTAGTGCCTTTGGGGATCTGCACCTGGGAGTCTGACCTAATATATATTGTATTCTGCATAATGAGCCTCCCACCTTCTTACCTATTCCCACTAATTTCCATTTTGTACCTTTAAAAAAAAAAAACACAAATAAAGGCTGCATGCGTTAGTAAATGTAGCTGCCTCCAGTTGCAAGACTGCTGCCAGGCTTTTTATCTACTCCCACAGTGGAATGGTTGATTCTGAACGCTGTAGGGGTTGGAAGGCCAAAGCACAGCTAAGTGGCTCCTCTTGACCTCAGCACTGATCTCCAAACTGTCTGCTCTGACTGCACACAGACCGATTTTTACCCATTCGTTCCCACAGAAACAGTCTAATTTTATAACACAGCTTTAACACCCTGTCTGTGTGCCATCTCTTTAAATAACACAATATTTTCTCACTGCACCCATTGCTGACATGCTGAACGTACATTTGTCTTTGAGATTACTTCTCTCTGCTGTTATTCATGCCAAATGAAAAATTAGCTTGAATGATTTGAGAATCTAATTTCTCTGACCTATAATGATTGTGCTTATTCTACTTATCGTTATCTATCTGTAAACTAGATGGCTGAATCATTAGCTCACATTGCAGCCAAGTGTGACCGCTGAAGAGAAAAACCGAGCATTGGTATTGAAGGGGAGGGAAAAAAATATGGCTTTGTGGGCCATTGCGCACTGTGGAGCATCTTAATATGCATGTCATGAATTATCGTGTATGGAGTAAATTTTTTTTCTTTTACACATTATGAGCTCCTTTTCTGCCACCCCCATCTCGTCTTTCAGCGAAGCAACAACACGAAGCTGTATCTCCACACACTGTCCATAGGGTGGCAGTGTATGAAGTGACACCATGTGCTCTGAGTGAAATGGAGCAGTCACTGGTTATCTGAGCAGATCAGCTTGGGGACAGTAACCACACAGGAATCACACACACACCCCAACCGACACTCTCTCTTTTGCTTTTGTGACCATCAACAGCATTTCTTTTGCGGATTGTTGATCACATTTTAACACAGTTTCAATCTACTTGAATAGGATTTTCCTAACTGGATCCAGACACATGCACTGTTTGTTTATCTTGCTCTGTCTTTGTTCACAAAAGGATTTGCCTGAAATGTAAACTTCCTCTTTTGCACCACAGCCTGCACTCTGTCTCTCTGTGGCCCTTTTAGAAATACAGTCTCATTCCTCAGAGACTGTTCTCAGCGTAGCCACGGCTGGCTGAACTACTCTTTTATTCAGATGAATGAGGCCCTGTTTTGCCTGCAGAATCAGACGGACACAGACAGTTGATGTGAGCGCCTGAAGAATGTCTGTGGAAAATCAGGGGCTTAGTGAAATAGCATCTAAGGTATTGCACGTGTGCATTTGTTTGTTTTTGCTGTCTATATATGTCAGCTTGTGGTCATGCAGAGCTTGGTTGATTTTCCTTTTTATGTTTCATAAGCATTTCGCACCCTTTTTTTTTCTTTTAGCTTAGCATCATTCTCCATTTCAGCAAGCTGTGGTGCAATGCAAATTCAGACATTGTATAAACCTCTTTTAAAAGCTTATCAGAGTCTGTAAATAAGCAGTCAGGTGTAGCTGTTCTTTATAAAGAGGAAATGCTTTTCTAACTAACATTTGATTGACTTGTTTGCCAGGTGGCAGCTCCCTCCATCTGGAATAAAGTTTACTTACTTCTATTTACATCTATTTCTTTTCTGTATCTTTTCTAATATGCAATAGTTTTACCAAATGGCTGCTGTAAGGAAGTTTGATTCTCTTGAGTAGCTTGTGTAGCTTGGCAAAGAGATTAGACATATGTAGCCTACAAGTATCTTTGTTTTTAGACTGTAGCAAGCCTGCCAAATGTGACTGAATAGCTATGTAAACAGTATAGCTATGCAAGGCCAGACCTTGCACTGATTCCCTAAAGTGAAATACCATTCCTTGGCTTTCCTCACATTTTCACAATTGTTAATGATTATAAATAAAAGCTTGCTGGGGAGCAGGTTAATTCTAGCTTTCGGTTTATATTGTCTTGAGCATTTAGATTTTCAGTTACTCTTTTGCCACGTCGATAGGTCTGTTTTTGGAAATAAGTGCAACTTCTGTTTAAAGTTAAAATGTCTTTTTTTCAGTTTATTCTGTGTAACAATGTTCTGTAAAGGTAAGGCTGTAATTACTAAAAATCTTATATCTTTATATTCACAAGTGTGTAGTTAACCAAATTTTCTTGAGTAATTTCCTTAAGTTACAATGTTTGGAGATTTGAGAGGATTGATTTATTGCTTCCCCTACTCATACCCCAGCCCTGGCAAAGTATCTGTTTTAATGAGTCGTGTAAGATTCCATTTTCCCTTTTGGTTTCCCCCAACTTGTAAAGTGCTCTACTCAGACTGTATGAAAGCTAAAAGGGACAATGCAGGATTTAAAGTCAGGTTTGTTGTATTTTAGATTTTTTTTTTGGGAGGGGCTTGCCTGCCAGAGAAAAGGGGCAGTAACTTCAAGCAGCAGTCACACAGAGTCTTTGTTCTTTACGGATATAGTACGTGTGGCGAAGAGTTGCTGCTTTAAAGCCCCATCTGGAAAAGCACTGTTCAAATTTCTAATATGAGAAGAACAGCTCCTCTAGACATTACCTGCCTCAAAATGGTACCGCGGTCTCAAGGCTCAATCTAGCATATCCGTTTTTCCTCCCTGTATTATGTTTTGGCAGCAGGGAAGTTGGCTTTTTATACTATAGAGATTTAGTCATGTGTTAAAGTTGAGCTTCTGAAGTACACCCCCGCCACTGCCACAACCAAACCCTCCTCTTGTTTTACAAGTCTGTTTTCTTCTCTCAGTCCCTTTTTCCTTCAACTTGTCTGCTCATCCCTGGTGAATGTATTAAATGAAGTTACTAGATATGAGTACTTAAGAGGCCAGGGCCTTTGAGGCTTGCCAAGTCTCTCACAGGCTTGGCTCAGTCATCCATGTCACTTTTTTTTTCCTGTTGTTTCAGCTACTGGCTGACTTATTTGTGTTGCACTTTCTCTCACTCACACTTGCTCTCTGTATTTGCTGCCTCTGAGTGGCTTGTTTTTCCTCAGCATGGAGAAATCAGGCTAAAGCAAACAGTGTGTGACAGCTACAGCTTTTGTTAAGTATTCATTTTAAATGAGAGTAAGTGGCTACAGAATCCTATAAACCATAAATGGAGTAGTCAGGCTGAGGAGGGGGGAAACAAAGGGGGGCATTTTGCCCTTTGATTCAGTGGCAGTCTCGCAACCTTTTGTTTAGCAACACTTGTACTAATTATGGTTGATGTGGATGAAGAAAACATATTTTAAATTGCTAGCTTGTGTTGCTTTATTGTCTTTTTTTTCGCCCCTCATGTGTCCCCTCTGGTTTTGTTAGCTCTTACAAAGAATTGTTCTCCTTTCAATGATCCTTAAGAAAAAGATTGTCGCAGGAAAGTGTCATTTTTCTTTCGAGCAGTACACCGCTCTGTTAGATTTTATTTCCTCTCAATTCAGAAAGCACGGAGTAACCAGTTTTTGTTCTGTAGGGATCGAAGGCACTGTAGCTATAGAAGAGGGTGCTCAGGGAAAAGGTATTGTGATGGGGCGTTTGAATGCTAAACAGAATTGAATAGACACAGTCAGCTTCCCAGATACATGCTTAGGCCTGTAGAATGTGGAGTGCTTTGCTTGTAACTGCACCGGTTGTCTCCTTTCATTATCGGTTAATGGTGCCCAACTTGACAGAGCCATGTGATAAACAGAGGAGCTGTGAAATCCTGGAGGTGGAGTTCTCCTCTGCCTGATAATGGGATCTCATCTGCCAGGGAGGGGAGCCTGTCCCGCCAGCCAATCCAGCTTTGCTGTGCCCTGCCTTCAGACAGGATTCACTGCACTCACTCTTTATTGGGCCAGCGTAAGCTCTACAAACCTACAGAGAAAGGCTGGTATTTGACAGGTTTTAAACACGATAGTTTAAACTGAAATATCTCTCTTCCTTTTAAGCTTTGATAGCTCATCAGAAAAACAGACAGACGTGCGTTTCCGCTTCCTTATCATCTCAGATTTTTTTGAATGTTTTTGCAACCCAACAAAGATAACAGACCGTGTGTGTGCACATAAACACTGACCTTGTGAAATGTATACATACTTTGATAAGGGAGGAGCTGTGGTTTTAGATTACTACTAGGAGGGTGGGCACCACTTCTGAGGACAGTTGCGTCTGGAGCTGTAAAAGGTTTTACTAGCACTTTGTTGCACAGCAAACCCCCCACACTCATGCTGCCTGCTATTGGAACAAGCAGTGTGGTTTGCAGCACAATGAAGGACCCCCTGCAAACCACCCTTTAACTCAATTTCTGTTGATCTTTACTGCATGTCTCTCCTGATGCCCACATCACACTTTAAAGGAAAATTTGCTTTTGTTAACTGGACTTTTACAGTGATCGAAAAACATGTTTAAGACAATGAAAATATGTCAACCACAATTCATTCACAATTATAGGTGTTGGCAAGACAGTCAGATTTAGTTTTCATTGATTGCCACAATGTGTATTTTCCACAGCAAAATGAATACTCTGACCTCAGAAAATAACCAGGATCATATTTAATGTGACGTGCAGGCTAACTATGAAAGTCAGCGCCACAAATACTGCTAATGGACTATTCGCATTATCATCTGTGCTTGTTTCTGCCTTTTAATGGGTGGGGTGACTAATTAATTCATTATCCAAAAATGCAAATGAGCTCCACAAGCCTGAGCAGCATTCAGTCGCCATTAAAACGTGTTATTGCTGTGTAGTATCGTGCAGGGGGGGGGAATTGCAGGCTATTAAGCCATTATTTGAGCACTACTACTCCAGCTAGCTTTCCTGGCTCTTATTGTCTGGCATTCTGGTTTTTCATCTTCCTGCTCCCTCAGCGTCCCCATTGATCGCTTGATGATCGGTCAGGCCACTTTTGGCTGCCGTGCGTCTTCGCTGATGCGGTCGCAGGCAAACACTTGACGCTCGGTGTGCGCGGCGTTTCCCTGCGGGGCTGCCATCAGTTACCACAGCCATTGCCCCCCCCCCCAGCACCAGCACCTCCAACCTTTTGTCTCTGACGATTATTTGAATCCAGTCCATGTTTTTGTTTCGCTCTGATTTTTTTTTTCTCTTCTTCTCTTTTTTGAGTATGGTCCGGGTAATTCTCCTTCACTAGTGTCTGGATAAAGAAAGACTAGGTCAGCCATGTGGATGCGTCTGTTGAACAGCTGAAGAGGAGGAGGCGGGAGGGGGGGTCACAGAGACGAACGGAGCGATAGGGGAGAGCGTGGTGTGTGTGTGCCTGTGTGTGTATGTGCATAGGGAAAAGAGAGAGAGAGAGAGAGAGAGAGAGCATGTGTGTGTGTGGAAAAAGGAAGCGGAGCCTGTAAACGGCAAACTCGCTGCTTTCCTACCCCTCGAAACAACTAGCAGCGCGGCGTTACTTTCCATGTGGACGCTATCACCGAGAGCAGCGGCAGCACCGCCGACGGGAACATGAGCAGTTTCGAGGGGGGACTCGCCAGCGTTTCTCCGCGTCTCATCGGCGATTTCGGAAGCGAACAGTCTCCGTAAATTCAAAGCGTCTTTTGTTGAAGCAAGTGCTCGCTCGAGCCCCTCCGTGCGGACAGCGGGTTTGAAAAAAAAAAAAAATCCGGAGGATCCAAACTGTCCGCGCTCGCCTGGCTTTGTCCCGGTTCTAGGATTAGGCCCAGCTGACTTGCCTTTTTAAAGTTCGGTGGGTCATCTCGGGCAAGACTCGCGTTTTCAACTTGTTTGCAGCAGTCTGTGGGACTCCAAGAATCAGCAGACTGGCGGGTGAGTAGTTGAATACGAAAAGGAAAAAAATGCTGGATGGTTGTGGCTGGAGGAGGGGGTGGGGGGTGGAATTTAAGCGATGGTGATGCGTAAAGTTGGGGATCAATTGGAGCGAAATGTTGGTAATATGCGCCGGGGGAAAAGCGTGTGAAGTCGTGTCAGATGTTTTCGAGCGCTCCGGCGACCTGAAAGTTGGCTGCATTGTTGAGTAAAACTTGACTCTCTCTGGATGGTGTGTTGGACCCTCGAACAAACTCCGTGACCCGGGCAGCCCGAAGCACAGTTAGTGTCTGAGAAGTAAACAAAAGCCGAGCAGACATGGCAACACTGCTGCCCAGGAAACACACGTGAAATAGTTTTTAAAAAAGTACTTGTGCATGTGTATTTAAGCAATAAATCAATTTTAAGGGAAGAGGGGGAAAAAGTTGCATATTGACAGGGAAAAATGTTGAAATGGATGTGATGACTTAGTGGCACATAAATTTGACTGGCGGGATTTCCCCATGTTTCAAAAAAGGATTGGCTGTTGGATTTACAACCTTGCTCGTGTCATAAATTGATTATTGGACTGTAATATTGGAAAGTAATTGAGTGTTTGTTAAAGAACCATACTGGGTATTGTGTTTGTGTGTGAGAGAGAGAGACCGGCTGGACCAGTTGCAGGCTGTTGAAGAACCATCAAATTAGCTTGACTTCCCCCCTTCAGCACCCCAGAGGCTATGAACTCTGGCCCAAGCACATGCAGCTCTAACTGTTTGTGTGTGTGGTGGTGTGGGGGGGGGGTGTTGGCTGGTGGGATCTGTGTGTTTGGGAGGGGAAGCTTAGGATTTAAAAGCAGACTACAGTTATTAGTCTGAAATGCAGCTTATCTAATGTTTTCCTGTTTCTATTTTTTGGTGGGATGTTTACTTAAATTACTGTAAAATTGGCCATAGTAAGTAGTCATATGACTTCAGTCAGAAGCTGAATCCACAGGCCATGTGTCTGTACAAAGAAGGTTTCAAACCTTCAAACAAGATTCAAATCAAAGAGGGAGTGAAGTGATTGTTGGCTTTAATCTTTACAATATAAAATGGTCTCTTTGTGAACCCCCTTTGCTCTTTGCTGTTGTTAACTGGACTGAGATGTTGCACTGTTAATTGTGAGGAGCTAATTTTCACCATGCCCAGTCTCCTGTGACTGTTTATAGTTCTCCTGCTTGCCATGAAGTAGCATCTAATTTTTATGATTTAGTTGTGATTAATGCACTTGAATGGGACAACAGATGATAGATGATTGTTGGTACAAAGACAGTTACTCCACCGAAAACTTACTTTAATATGTGAGGTTAAAATAATTTTTTATTCATGTGAATACGTGACGACATATCAGTCACAAGTTGGAATGTTTCTTTCTTCATGTGCCATGGTGTGTAACTCTACTCTGGACAGTTTTGGAAAGACAGCTGCTACTCTTAAAACTGAAATGTCTGTTATTTTTGTTTTCAATGTCGTTAACAGATGGAGTTTAAAGATTTCAGACCTTTCAAGACACACTTCCCCTTTATTGGTGATTTTCCCATGGTGTCTCATGTTATGGGTTATGGCAATGTAAACAGGGAGGAGTTTTAGCAACCATGTCAGTCTTATGTAGGTGACATTGAAGCTTTTGTACAAACTGATTATGTAAATTACTAGAGGGTGTCACTAGGATTAGAAATCATTGAGGTTGGGTATCTCCCCATGGAGACACTCAGTCAGACGCTGCCTGTCTTTTAAACAAGTATTTTGAAAATTTGTCATTGTGAAATGACATCCTTCTAAAATCCCCAGAGGTCAGGGTATCAATTTAGTTTCACTAGTTGAAGATTGAAAGAGGAAGTTGTCAGCGCTCTTATTGGAAAGCTTGACTGGTTTTGTGTTCTGTGAAATTTGTAAAGAAAGGGACTACTGAGTGTTTCACAGTAAGGCTACTATCAGATGAGAGTATAGAGGCCTAAATCTTAATTATGTACACACGACTGTTGGTATCATGTCACATGATCTCTATTTGCAGTCTTTCTTGCCAGTGTCTGTGGGAAATTAAATCTGATGTGCAATTTGATATGGGCCTGAGTTTGCAGTCTGTGTTGTTGATTCATGTAAACCAAGGGAAGCATAGTAGCAGTGTGAGTCACCCCCATCTACAAACATAAGCCTCACCGCTGACAAGGTACAGAGAGCTAGTAAACATTCAGCTCACATACAGGCGTGTGTATGAGTGTCACCTCTGTGGAATCTGTGGGGTGATATCCGGATCAAAGAGGCTGTTTCTGACCAACAGAGGGAGAGATGCTTCATAGAGTGAGGCTGTAACGGCTGTCTAGCTGCTCAGCAGCGGCTGAATGTTTGACAGGGCATTGGAAAAACGTTATTTAATCTGTTCACATGATGGCCCTCACTGGGATTGCACCACACTGTGTATCTGCCCCCTTTTTCCTCCCTGTGTCAGGATGATGGCAGTTGCTAGCTCTTAGAAAAATGCTCAGACGTTGCATGTGTGTTGTTGTTGTTGTTTTTCAGTGGCGTGATGTAATGCATAAAGAATCAAAGAAAGGCGAGGTGTAATTGATGCAGTGTTGGCGGGCTTCTCATTTCCTTTGTAATGAGAAAGCCGGCTGGGGTCTTAATATCTTTTCCATTTGAGTGATAGTCTAAATGACTCAACTGCATTACATTGTAATTACAATGAAATGACCCAGTTATTATAATATATAATATAATATAAGCGATATGAATGGAAAAATAGGAAGCATTTGACCCATTATATTCAAACCAATTAGGCCAATGAGATAAACATAGGTAAATTTGGCTATTTCTATGTAGCTTAACTGCACGTACTTCAGCAGCATCAAAGATATCTCTTGCACTTACCATCTCAGTTTTGACCCCAATAAAACAGAAATGCAAGAGATGCTATGTCATAAAGTCAGACAAAAAAAATCTATGAGAAGTCATGGCTTCCTGACCATTGTTGGCATTTCAATCCCCCAACACAAAAGCAGACTCATGGCTTTAAGGAACAATGATAAATCTCCCTGTGTCTTGTTGATTCTTTCGTCTGGTTTAATTTCTAAATGGAATGAGCTATCTCTGCACTTCCTGACCCATTGTCCTTGCAGATAGTGGTGTACCATATACTCTTGACTCATTTAGCCACAGACTGACATAGTAGTCATGAAACACTGGTAGCACTGCGAAGGAGGCAGAACCCTCTGGTGGGTAACTACTGAAATAGAGAGTGATGAAGGACCAGAGAGGTGCTTTGATTGTTCATAGAAAATTCCATCTAATTTGTTGTGTGCACAGAGGAAGTGCCGATATCTTTAATTAACATAAACCTCAAGAGCAAACGATGAGTGAGAAATTGGGATAATTGAAAATGGGCCCTATCTCCTTTCCCTGCTCTCTGTCTGTACATCCTTAAAGCAGCTGAGCCCGTCAGAGGGCACTTTCACACATGTTAAGTGGGGGGACATCTGGCCTTGTTAATTCAGTGCATGGTCATAAAGTGGGATGGCGGTCCCCACAGGGCTGCCTGCACTGAACACAGTCAGATGGAGTCCGGGTGTCCTCACTGTTGACTGTTCCTCTAACACCAGCTCTGACAGTTCAACAAGAACATCAATATATGATGTTTAAGCACAGGTGCTGACGTCCAGGGGAGGCAAAGTAGCGGTGTGCAAATCTTCACATGCCAGCAAATAAAACTGGTCAATAGATCCACAAATTACAACGTTACCTTAACACAAAACAAATCACACAGACACAACCTGCTACATCTAAACAGCTTTTTTTCTTCCACTATATATTTAAAATCAGCAGTCTGTGTCCATTAGGTGTATGTGTTAAGATGAGTGGGCTGTCAGTTTATATTGTTGTACTCCTTACATCCCTGTGTTCTCAGGACGGTAGCAAATAATCAAGTGACAACAGCAGGGAAGTGTTCATGCTGTGCATTCATATCCGTTTTTAGCAAGTAAACATTTAATGTGTTTAAATGTATCACAGCTTTATTTATGCATAGAATCTGCTTTTAAATCTGAATTATACATTAGCCAATGAATAATGCATCAGTGCCGTTCCTTAATGATTACTTGCCAGACAGCGACTGGTAATATTTGCTGATAAATTTACCCATTGATCTTGCTTGTGTTTAACCAGGCTTGCACAGATGATGTTTAAACCATTTTTTGTTTACTTTTCATGTGGTCAAGGATGTAAAGCAAAAACAATATAATTGGTACTTTGTAATGTGATGTCTTTCAGAATGATAAGTAGGCCCTAAGGAATTAAAAATAAAATTGATGACATCTAAATTCTCGGTGCATGTTGCTCTGTACTACTAGATCTCAATTATTTTTTTATTCATACTGCTGTCGCCATGGCTGCTTTTAGAATGTGTGGTTTATCTTAGACCTTGATATATCAATGTCCAATTACAGTTTTGTTTTTGTTGGGTTTTAGTCATTATGTGGCATAGTATGCTTGTTTGAAGAGTCTAGAGTCTAGACAATGTCTGTTGAGTTGATAATTTAGCCTTTACTTACTGAAGGTTGGTGCAACGACTTTATTGGCACTGCTCTTAACAGTCGCACCGAGCCAGATTATTGGCACATTATCTGTATAATGCTCAGAGTCTGGCATTGCCTAAGCCTTGAAGCACAGCCCGTTTCCGTGCAGATATATTGCTTGTCCTCACAATGAGAAAATATTGACTTGTTGTCACTCACTCATTTGATTAGTTGTGTGGGTGATTCTGCTTTTCATTTGTCACCCTGGCAACGTCACTAGGAAAACACACCATCCCTCTTTTTTCCAGTAATGAAGCACTGGAGCATTGCGGACTATCACATCTGGAAAACCCTCTCTAAGCAGGAATGAATGTCTTTATCACGTACGATGTATCATTGGCACTTGTCAACTGGGCTACTATCCACCAAACCCCAGCATTTGACAGCTTTTCTGGCTGCAAATTGTGCTGCTGCTTGGGAGAAATGTTCTCCAACAGTTCTCCACTTTGATTTTACAGCTCAGCTGAGTGAGATTTATCTGTATATTTATAGTGTTTTCAAGTAACTCAATTTTCTTTTGTCTGTAGGAAGTAGATCTTAAGAAGTATTCTAGTGCTGTGTGCAAGCCAGGTTATAATGAGAGTTCCTTATATTTAATCCAGCAGGATTCATCAGTAGCCTTGTTCTTCCATAATAATGAGACAGACAGTAAAGGCTGCCCTAGGCTGCATGTAGGGAGATGATCTCTCTGAACCGGCAAATCATTCCTGTTTCTTATGCTAAAAAGACAAGCTAATGACTATTCTTGATGCATGCCAGTGATTTAAGTTAACTAGCATTAATTCACAGAAGATCTAATGGGCTTGATTGTCAAGCTGAGTTGTGGCAGTCAGTGAGAGGCTTGTTCTGGGGTGGGGGGTGTAATTGTTTTTGCTGGCAGTGATTCTCTCTGGAAAGGATGACTGCACAATTCAGATATGTAAACAAGAAGAAACTGAAAAGCAATATGCTGATACCTTGTCTGTTTCCTCTTGATCAACCTCGCTTTTGAAATGAAATTTCTAAGCTCTGCCCAAATACTTTGGATTCAGCTTGGCAGTAGTGGCTGTGTTGCAAACTTGTGTCTGCACAACTAAGCTTTTCAAACATGGAAATCATATGTGGAAAACTGAGTTCTTGAGGAAATCATTAACACTGACAGCCCACCATAAAACATCGATGCAGGAGAGTTAGACAACAGATGCCCAAAGGATTTGATTCTGCTTATTGGAGCATGACACTTGAGTGCAGTGGAGAGTTTCAATACATTTTGTGGTACATGATGAGTGTTGGGAAAGCTGATTTCTGAAGTGTGATGTAAACTGTAGTAAAGTGGTTTCTGAAATCGAACTAGGGGATTAGGGAAACCTGGGTTCCCTTCTATCAGAGAATGTACTTTTTTTTTGCCATGTATACACATAACCAGGATTTAACACAAAGGTCCTCATAGAAGTCTAAATTAGTCACTTTTCCCTCACATTTTTAAAATTCTAAGAGTTCCTGTTGTGGTTGGATCAGCTGTATGTCGCCCCTTTTCCTTTCTCTCCCACTGTCTGGCCTCTCTGCTGCAACACTAATAAAACATACACGAAAAGTCAAAAAGCAGCGTTTCTTTGTTAGTATACTGTTAAGACCTGCCAACCAGGTTTCCAAAATAAGTCAGAGGTGGAGGAGAAATCAGGTACATTTATATGCAGATTTCCACTAACCAGGTTTCTTAAATGCATGTAAACACCCTTCCCCAGTTACCCAAGAAAGCTGATTTCTCTGAGACCCTGGTCACTTAAGCACATGTTAACGCGGTCAATAGCCCCTTTCAGACCTGAACGGATCGAAAGAGGATGTCAGGAGAATCAGGTCCAGACATTATCTAGAGTTTTCTTTTCAGACATTCAGCCAGCACTGAGAGATAGTCCGGGCGACATGTGTTCTCACTTGTGAAGAGGTACTAGTTAATCAAGCAAAGGGTGGTGATGAGCGCTTAGAGCACGAGGTGGGACATGATGCAAAAAAAAAAAGTGACTGCTAAAGTGACTGTGTACTCATTGATGGCGATGGAAAAGACAGTAACAATTTACTAAATTTAAATTCATGTCTAAATACATTTACTATCAACATTAAATGTAATTAGATGTAGCCACAGTGTTGGTATGAGTTCTTAACCTTCAGATGTTGTATTGTCCTGGTTTCATAGGATTACCACCTCTCTTCACACGTGAACTCTGCTGGACATAATCCATGTTTTGCACTAGGGAGCTGGCTGGAGAAGATCCAGATAATGTCTGGGGCATTTCCGTTCACACATGCGCCTTTTCCTGATAAGTCTAGATTATGTCTGGATTCCAGTGCCCGTCTGTCTGAAATGCGGATAATGATGTTACTTTTTGCCAGTGACCTGCCATTCATTTGTTCTCCAGAGGCAGTTTTTGTATTTGTTTAATGTTTATGCAGTTTATCTAAACTCTACTTTTTTTTTTGCGTTTAAGCCTGCTATAATTTTTCTCATAATCTAAATAAAGTTCATACAAGACATCTTGCACTGTTTATCAGGCTGTAGAGTAGACTTCCACATATTAGGTTTCATAAAGAACAAAGCTGCTCAGCCATGTGCTGGTAATAGAAGAAGGTTGCCGTGATGAAGTGAGCTGACTCTATTGTTCTGATAAAGATTGACTTAAGAACCACTAGGATCCATTTCAGTTTGCAAACACACGGTTTTTAAGGGTTAGTGTTTGAGTCAGCATCAGGGCAAGATTGGGCATCTGTCCCCTAGTGATCTATAACGCCCACAATCCCTCCCACATACTGTCAGCTTTGGCAGTCAAGCAGCACACCGGTTGCTGTAGCACACCCAGCCACCCACAACACTGGCTTATCTCACTAGCATAACAAACAGTTGGCTAACAAAGAGGATACAACGCAAGAGGACACACCAACATCAACAGAAGACTTTAAGAGCACCGTGCCATCAAAACTCCACTTTAGAATTGAGGCCTTTGTTCTGCGATTGTTGAAACAGACATAGCAAGGTAGCAGCACATCTTTTCATCCTCAAACACACTCATTCCCTCTCACTCAGTCTACTGTCGGTGAAGGAGATTCTCTGCCTGATAGGGCTTCAGAGACAGTTATTCCTCTGGGACTGTTGTTAAGGGATTTTTACAGTTCTGCCATGCACTGATTAAAGCAGCACTTGTAGATGATCTTTTCAAAATTAGGTCTTTGTTGTGGCTATGGTGGAGCGAGGTGGGATGTGTGGGGCATAAAAAGCCCCAGATCTGGATTTTTAAATGGTTATCACCTTGGCATGATCCGCCACTCTGCTAAGATAAATATTTAATGACAAGGTGGTGGAAATAGAGCTGTTAGAAGCTGCTGGTGAGAAATGGAGCTTCTATTTAGAGCCCATACTGTTCCATACACTCATGGCATTGGTAGACAGCCCAAGGTTATTAGTGTGGTATGAGAGTTGTGCGTCTGTGGGGTGCTGAAGAGTACCCAATCATATCTTCCTGCTGTGATATGAAGGAGAGAAATGCACTCAGTCTGCTATTGAGCACTTATTCATGAATCCATGATGGATTAGAGGTGTGTGTGAGCTCTGTTGTGGCAGTTGCATGATATTTAATGCACAACAGTAATATTATTCATGTACATGTCACTCGGAATGTTACCACAAGCAAAAAAGCTATATGTATTGTCCTTTACTGCCTTAGTTTTGCTGTTTCATTTCATGTGCTCCCTGCCCTCTGGGTGCCAGTTTTGTTTCGTTCAACTCATGCAAAATTTATTGCTAAGGCTTGCATCAATGCTTGCTGCAATAAAGTCATCACAGTGTAAAGACAGTTTTCTCTACACTGATTCTAAATTGACGTATTCACACTGAAGTGAATTTTTAAATGAACCTTTAAATTAATGTTGGCCTTTCTTTTAGCATTTTGGGTAGGATTAGAATAGCGAAACTCTATTAGTACATGAATGTTATTGCACAGATCTAAGCTTTGCTTGATTCATTCTGTTTAGACATGATAGTTGTTGTTGTAAAAGCAATTATTTTCAGCTTTCAAGTGTCTTGCTTTTGGTCACATTGCTGCCTTTGTTCATTATTTGAGCTCCCAAGACCTTGTGGCTTCTAGTCAGTCCAGTGACTGCTGTGTGCTGACATCTTACCTGTGTAGGAAATAGGTGGGTAAACACAGCAGAGTCCTTGAACCATTTCCCTTCCTTGCTATTGGATTACCAGCTGCCTTTTGGGGCCTCATCTGCAGAGATGAGTGCCAAGATCAATGGAGCTCTTAGTGCAAAGCTAATTTGATCAAGACTGGCCTTGCTGCTGCAGTTTTTTTTAATTTAAAACAAAAACTTAATCAAGTCAAGGCCATGTCCAATAGCCTATATTGTCAGCCACTGTAGCTCCCATACACATCAATTTGGAAGCATTTCATATTCATTATTGAATTGTTGAGTTGGCCTGCTGAGAAGGTGTGGAGATGGAAGTAGCGAACTGCTGTGCAAAGTGATCCGGCCGGTTTTGCTGAGTGTAGCAGAAATGCTGTCTTTACTCCAGCAGAGCAACTGGCATCATAAATAAGCTAAGAGCATGTTTTTAGAGAGATGAGGTGTCTCCTACTCTGACGGTGAGCAGAGAGAAAGGGCTGAAGGGCATATTGACCCTCTTGTTCTGGAAAGTGAAAAGCAGACTCTTCAGTGGCCCTTGTTCCCCATTAATTATTGTTTGATGCTAATAAAGAAGGGGGGATGGGCCATGTTATGAAACATAATTATTCAGTTCTGCATTTCTCCTTGATGGGCCTCTTCCTCCCTTGTGCACAGTGAGCAAGTTGCCAGGGCTGTCAATTGAATACACCAGGCAGCGATGCCCCCTCAGCCTTTTAAGGGGAGGCAGGAGGGAGCAGGGTGAAGGGCAGTATTTGCCCGAGTGATATATGAGGAGAGACGGCAATATATAATATGTAAGGAGCTCTGACAGAAAAATAGAAGGTCAAGCCATATTACACTCCAGCCATTTATTGGCCAAGCACCTGGATTACCAATACAGTTGCTCAGCGGCAGCAGCACTTTTTTGCCTATTTGTTTATAAATGTGTGAGTTTTACACATTTTCGATTGACACATGGCAGGATACAGGGATGAATGCAGTACTGTAGTGAATATGGTCTCAGTGGCTTTTTATAAGTTTGCAGATGCAGTGGGAAGCTATTTTAACAAGACTCTAGCTCCACAAACCTGCCCTACGAAATTTCAACTGGAATGGCAGAAGCAATAAGACTGACTCCATAAGCAGAATTACACAACTGTGTCAAAAACATAGTATAGCAATAAAAATAACTTTTCTGACAACATATACTTTAGTGCTAATATTTCTAGGCTAACTTTCAACACAATGACAAACACCAGATCGGATGGGATTAAGGGGCTGATTCGGTCTTGCTGATCTGAGGGTGTGGACCATTAGGCCATCAGTGCCCTTACATATATATATATATATATATATATAGCAATCAGCCACAACATTAAGTACAATTAAAGGCAATCCAATACAGTGGCTGTCTCATGTGTTCAAGTTTTACAGTTGTACTGTGGTGCATATAAAAAGTAATTTAATTAATATTATTTTAAATATAGCTGCCAAAACTTTAGAACCACCTCTTTTTATAATGCAGCCCACTTCGACATCACTACCCACTTTGACCTCAATAATAAACACATAGTAGAATTATCACCTTTCTGACAGTTTAAACCTAAATGCTGAGAAATTATAATTTTGTAAAAGTTGAATTCATGACAGCACGTGTGTTATAGGCACAGGCTAATCTAAGTACAATTTTCCTTTTCATTAATGGCCTACTGACGAGAGAAGTCGGTGAGACTACTGTGGTCAAAGCCTAACATTAACATTCCAAGAATATCTGAGGCTTATTCACAGCAACCCAGCCTTGCAGCCAACTCAGTTCACCTTTGGTTTAAAAAAAAAAAAGAGAGACAACTGGCAGCCTTAGCTGTATCGGTAATATTTTTAACGCCATTGTTGTTGCACTTGCACAGTGAAGGATGCAATGTGTAATCCAATAAATTGCAGCTTTTAGGTGTTTGGAAATATGAAAATCCGCAGCTTGTGTTTGCTGAAGGGATACTACACTGTCGGTTAGGGATCAGGTCTCTATTTCACACATGAATAGGCAATAGTTCATCTGTGGATCACTACTGTACATTCTGTAATATCCAGCCTCTATTCACACATTTTCCGAAAAGGCTATTGTTCTATGTCTCTGCTTTTAACGTTTTGGAAAATAATTTCTTTTTTTAGCTGCTGTGTAGGCAAAGACCTAAACATTCACTTGTAGTCCAGGTAGTAAACAATACAAGTCTCACTCCTTTCAACTTTTTCAAATTAATTATGTGTATTTGCAGCCTGTGTTTGTGTCCTGTTTGTTGTGGCAGAGTTCAGTAAAATGCCACAGCCATTGCATGTTTTATGAGCTGTCTTCTGAGAATATGGGAGCTCTGAGCTCTCATTCTGGTTGTTTCAGCAGTGTCTGCATCATTCCTGGCTTCCTCCCTCTGGCTTTTATTTATTTTTCTCATGAATGAGAGAAAACGTGTGTAGTATCAGGTAACATTTACAAGACAGCCTGTTTGTGGCGATGGTTAAAGAGGCATGAGTAGCTGTACGGGGGACTCTGAGTCATGATTCACTTTATTATGCACACCACAAAGGGTGCTTCCCCTCTGCCTAGGATCACTGACCTGTATGACAGGGATGGTGGATGACAATGCGGAAGGCTGTACAGAATATTCCACTCCCCTAGTCAGTTGGCAGTTGGTGATTAAAGTAGAAACAATTTAAATCATAGGTCTTCCTAATAAGAATTAATACCATCTTCAGATATCTAAAGGTGGAGGTGTTTCTTGTTTGTTTTTTTTGTTGTTGTTCTTTTTTTGGCTTATATTATTATGAATCATTGAAAAGATGGATTTACACCCCCCACCCCACCCTCAACGACCATCTGCTCAAGGACTGAGCTGAATTTGCCCCCAAATAGCTAAACAATTTAGGCCATAAACTGGGTTTTGTGTGGTGAACTAATGACTTTGTTATTGAAGGTTTTTTTTTTTAAGACATCTGTCAGTGCCCCTGTTGGTCTTCATTGTCAATATGAGACCTCGGAGCTCTCTTATGTGTCACACTAATCTATTTATGTTGGTTTTTCCTGTATGTGGGCATGTCGCTCTAGTGTGGCATAATGATTAGAGTAGCTGGAGGATGTAGGGCAGTCATATGAATACATTTCCTTTTCTCCCACACTCATTTAGCCTACCAGTTGGAGTTGAACTGACAGATAGGATCGTTAAGCTGATAGGCAGATCGTGGAGGAAGAGTGGGGAATATTTGATTGCAGAATATCAGTGGAAGTGGTGCATGATTGAGTGCTCAAATATTAAAATCTCAAGAGTCCTCTCATTTGAACAGAAGAAAATCATTTTTTCCTTTTCCTGTAAATCTTTTTCCTACACACATCTGATTGAGAAAATATCACGTAACTCATTTCCTTCTCTGTACAAAATGATCGAACTCACCTCCATTTTGTAGACTTACATGTTTGAAGACACATTTATGTTATAGATTTTTTTTTTTGTACATATCATCTTCAAATGGGTCCCTAGTGTGTATTTATACCTCTCCTGACCCCAGCTTTACCTTCGGGTACATTTTCATTACAACAGTATAATTCACCAAAAAATTGAGTCCTTAGTGCCTCTCCAGAGGTGAAAAACACTCAGTATGTGTTCAAATCAGGCACGTTATTCATGCTGCAAAAAGCAGCTCAAAGATCTACAGGGAAACTCAATTAAGAGTCACATTCATGATAGCCCTGTCTGGTGTTACATACCTCAAATTCTCCTGCTTCTCCTATCAATGACACATTGGGAGAGGTCTGTTATTGACCTGCTTACAATTACATTTCTCATGGGTGCCTCATTTAGAGGAGAGAGGAACGGTGACAATGGACAACACTGACATTTCCCTCAGGAGCTGTGTCAAAACATGATGCCTTGTGAAGCAGTCAGAAGTGCTGAAATGGCTTTCAGCTTTGCTCCAAACAGAAAAACATGGCGCACACAGAGTGAATGTTTCTTGAAGTATCTGGTATTGGGCGGCAAAATGAAGTCCTGCTCACAGACCTTGTAGATAATGGACATCTTGCATTGTGTACCAGCCCCCTCAGGGCCATTTGGAGCTCTCGAAGACAGCGCACGAACATGGACTAAAGGAGGATTTTCCCGTCTTTTAAAGATGGACTAGAGGCTTAGACCCTGTAGAGCAAACAGGCAGATCCTTGTGTACCTTTTTTTCAATTTGCATTAGAAAAATAAAACACTGAATGTCAGCATGGAGAGATTTTCTTAATAGTCTTTTTTTTAGACCGTGATAGTTTTTAAGTTGCCAATTGTCATTGTGCATGCAAATCTGTACTTGTGCAGCAGTGCTTCACTTTTTATCATGGAAGTCTCTAGGCAGATTTAAATGTTCATGTTGGAAAGCCCCAAAGCTATCTTGTATCAAACATGGCTTTTACCTACTAAACTAATGGCGGATGCTGGTTAAAAATAGAGGCTTTGTGAGCACAGCTTTAGCAGAGAGAAAAAAGACGTGAGTACTCATCAGTGAATTGAAAAACAACTGGAGCAGACAAGTGTCTTTGCTCTGCCAGTGTTAACTAAAACAGAGAGGACCTAAGAGAATAAACCATGCCATGATTGCACTAGGTAAGACAAAGCAGGCAGGGTGCATAGACCAGGGAGAATCCCCTATGAAGTGGCCCACCCCTTGCCGACAGCTGAGCCTTTTATTGTACTGTTGTTGGAAGGGGGCTTGGATTGCGCCTTAGATTAGATCGCACTGAGTAATGGATTGAAGCTGACGAAAACCTGCTGCTGCTCAGCATCACCAAACGCTAAGATCTGTGCACTGCTGAGGATCTGGATGGTTTATTCAGATCAATTTGAGTTATCCTCATTGTTAATAACCCGGTGTATATTCATACTAACCTTGTTCTCTTCTAATCTGTATTCATGTGAGTATTTCATTCAATCCCTTTGCAAAGCTGGCCCTAAATCCTTGCCAATCACATTTTGCAACTTCACAATTCTCCAATTCAATATACCGTGAATGACTTTTCTATCTTTTTCTCCCCAAACTGTATGGATTACTGTGCTGTTTATACTGTAAGATTCTTATATCTTGGTTTCCCTATTATATGTTACATAAAAATCTCTATGGTTAAATGTCCATCTTTTGATAAATTATAATCCAAGATAATCAATTACAAAAATCTTGTGGATTAAAAAAAAAAACGATTCCACAGCTTTATTATGCTGTAAAGGTTCTCAAGTGAAGCGTGGTAATTTTAATGTTTATCCTTAGACAGGTTTTGATTTGAAACTACAGAGATGAGCATGGATTTGGGTAAACGTGGGAGTGACTGGAATGAATAAACACAGGTTTTAAAAGGCTGTTTGGTAGAGACTGCGAAAAAAATGAGTTTGGTAACAGAAACCTGCTGTGTTGCCATTGTGGGGGATGATGTGTTAATCGAGCCACAAACTGTGTGGTTTTTCAGGCCAGAGGTCTCATTTAAACAGGCATGGAAAAGAGAAATGTATTTGAGTGGGTCATGCTGGCTGCTAGCCCTTGACTCTATTGCAGTAATGTAAATGTTGGATTAGGAGCTGTTGGCTTGGACCCCCTCAACCCCTCTCTAGCCACTGCCCCCCTCCTTCTCTTTTCCATTAAGACAGCTGGTATCTTTCAAAGGGTCCTGGCCCAGTGATTGATGTGTAATAGCTCCAAGCCTCACCTGCCCCTTAGCACCATTATTCATTGGCCCAGCAGTCAGTGCTGCTTTCCACTGAACACTTTGTTTCCCGGGTAGTGGATAGAGGACTTGTTCCCTCGCTTTCTTTCTCCCTAATGTCTCTTTGTCTTTCATGTAGCTCTCAGCCACCAATATATGATGATTTTTTTTTAAAGCCACGCTATTACTACTTCACTGCTTTTGTTCATTTCACATTGCTGTTGTGTTTAAACTGACACAACTGGTGTGCAACAAATTAGGCAGTAGTACTTATTGATAATTGACTAGTAAATGTGTTAACAAAATTAAATGTGACCAAGTGCATGTCTTTCTGACTTTTGTATTTTTATTATTGCCTGCAAGGTAATTGGAGACCCTAATTCAGAATTAGGTGTATCCAGATACACCAAGACTGTAAAGATTCTGTTAGAGGTTTAACACTGTCTACACCCTCAAAAGAGGATGAACCAGTCCTCCATTTGCAGCAGTTCAGAGTCCTTGTTGGTTTCAGTGGAAGAGGCTTCTGATAATTATTAGAAGTGTGAAGACCTGTTAGATCATACACAATTCTGGCACGCTCCAGGATTAGAGCTATGCTATCAAATGGTACCTTCATAAATGTTTTCATGCTCCTTATACCTCCAAGACATGCTGCCAGATATGAACACAGAAGGGGAGCACAGTTAGCACAGTATGTATTTTGACACCGATGGAGGTGTGTGTGCATCCTTCTCCGCGGATGCATTAAACTCCACTGAGCTCTCACATCTTGGGTGTGCACTAATGTTTTCGTGTGTGTGTGTGTATATGCTGGCAGCCCAGTGGTCGCCGTGGTAACTCATCATTAGGTGATTAATGGGGCTGTGACGAGGCTGTGGTTTAATCAGACCTGGTGTTTGCGTTGAAGACGACGACAAGAGCAGCTGCCCTGTCAGTTGGTATCTGCTCATGAGCTGACAGCACCCGCTGTTGAGGAGCTCTGTTGTCATATGCACTTCATTGTGTGTGTGTGTGTGTGTGAGAGTGCCTTCCAGAAACCTTTATTCCATCTTCCCCTCACCTCACATTGTTATTATCTATGGCAATAAGCGTATGTCCACTTGCAGACATACTGCATATGATTTTCGATTTGCTTAACCTTTCTTAATCTCTAATCTTCATTGTTTCCACAATTTTCACTCTTCCTCTCCGGCCGTGCTATTCCGACCATGGTAACGCAGACACTGATTGCCTGGTCTCATCCCTCTGGGGGACATAATAACTATTTCTAGTTAATTTGTTGCGATGGAGGTGGAGGGGCAAACACTGGCAGTAAATGAGAAGCCTTCTTTGTAGGCACACTGTGTAGGGCCAGTGTAGTACACACAGCATGCTGCTTCAGCTTTGCCCACTTAACTGTTTATGGAGAATTTCATTATGACATGAGAAAGTAATAACTGGACTCTTTCTGAGTGAGCAGCGATAGCTGGAAATGGTAGTGGACTGGGCATGGCAAATGACTGGCTCAGCCTCTTTCCTTACCCAGCGGATTGCTGGGCTTTTCCCTCCAGAGCTGTCATTTCTCATTAACAAAGTGGTGACTGTCAGCCAGTGCAGAGAGTTGGGGTAGTGGGCAATCCAGTAAGCCAGAGTACACACCAATAACCACACACAGACATGCACAGATGAGTGAAATTGTGCCTGGTGTCATTGCAGATGGTCTGCAGTGAAGTTAGCCAGTTAACTCTATCATTGAGCTCTTTGCTGTCTCCCCCTGTGGTATTGCAAGACAAGCTGCGTCTTGTGAAAAAGCCCCCCCGACACACTGTCTCTGAGGACATCTACTATCTGCACACCTCATTGTCATCACAGTGCAATTTTTTATGCTTATTGAGTTACAACTTCCCTTTAGCTTATTGTGTTACAATGTACTGCTCATGTAGTACTTGTCTTTCATCTCTCAGTCTTTTTTTCACCTTTAATAACGCTGTTTTAAAGCAGAAATATGTTTAACTAGGAAGAGACACTGTTCTTTGATAAAACTACCCAGTACTCTCCAGAGTATACATGGTTGTGGAGGGGAGTGCCAAGAGTTACTGTAATATTGAGAAGAGTCAGTACAGCTACCTGATCTCTAGGAAATAATCTTATATTTCTACCCCACAAAATATCTGTTTTAGCACAAAACCATAATTTTTACTTTCTGTACATTTAACAGTATGCCTATTGCCATAAACTTATGCAAATGTTTTTTCTTCTTTTATCCCTAGCTTCTCTGAAACACTGGGGTAGTTGGTGTGGCCAAATTTTCCCTGGATTTGACTGGTAAATTCAGAAGACTGAAGCCCAGGCTCACAGTCTACCTTTCACGGAGGCCCAGCCGTGAGAGGACTGAGGAAGGCACGTGGCGGATCATGACGGCCGACAAAGAGAAGGAGAGGGAGAAAGAGCGGGACAGGGACAGGGACCGGGACAAAAGAGAGGCCGGCAAGTCCCGCCGGCAGGACGGCGACCGGGGCGACCGGGAGAGTGAGAGCTCTAGACCCAGACGTAGCTGTACGTTGGAGGGAGGTGCCAAGAACTATGCAGAGAGTGAGCACAGCGAGGATGAGGATAACGACAACGGCAGCACGGGTGGTGGTAGTGGGACAGCTGAAGAGGCTGGCAAAAAGGGCAAGAAGAAGACTCCTAAGAAGAAGTCACGCTATGAGCGCACAGAGAATGGAGAAATCACATCCTTTATCACAGAAGATGATATTGTTTACAGACCCGGGGGTAAGTCTTAGTCCTGTATAGTTTCCAACATTAGTCAGACTATATTTATGTACTATAACTAATAATAAAAGCCCCCCCTTATTACTTTACATGTCAGTCGTTTACTTATACTGTGTTAATTTGTCTTGACAAGTTTGTTTTGTGGATTAAGACCTATTTTTAATTGTTCAATATTTTATTGAGTCATCTGTGTTGCAAAATGCTCCAGATGGATTGGAGATTCTACAAAGAGAAACTCTATAACTACAGAATAGAAGATGATGCATCATACAATCAATTCCAAGTTGACCCTCTGTGCTTTGTCTTTAGCTAAGTCAATAATGCAAAACGGTGCTTCACGTGATGATGTGATAGTGATGGTAGTCATGATTATGGTTTTATTCCAACACTGTCTGAGTCACCGTCTGACCAAAGTATTTCCCCTGTGGTAGTTTTCTGAAAATGTTTTCTGTTGCATAGTGTCTTTATTATCTTTATTATGTTGAATGAATGAGGCTAAAAAGACAACTAACCTTTTCCAGAGCTGTAAACATGGCCTCTCTTTCACTTACTGTTCATAAATTGGCTGTAATAGAAGATGGAATGTCAACACTTACTGTCGGAAGGAAGCCAGCCTACCTGGTTGCGTGTGTGTGTGTAGTCTCTCTCTCTTACTGCTGCTCACTGCTATTGTCCTTGCAACTAAATCATTGCTGCCATGTCTTTCATTTATCTAGCAGCTAGCAAAAGGTCAAGTAGTTGGGGGGCAGCCCACGTTGCTTGGATATTTAATGGGAAGATGTAGAAAATTACAGCCAATGTGTTAGGTTATCTTCTCCTTCAACTTTGTACCCATACACACATTCACACAAACACTTAGCCATCCCTTTTCTGTTGAGCCACTAAAGATACAACTTCAAAGAGCCTTGAAACAGCCAGATGGCACTTTTTGTCTAGCTGTGTAATCTGGTTGGCTAAGTTATCTCTGTATTGGTATCAGTGGAGATCCTCAGCCAAGCAGTCACGGTGAACCAAAGCCTTCCTGTTGTTTACTCTCAATTTTTGTTCTCTAACGCTTTGCAGCAGACTCCATTGATGCCTTTTTTAGCTCTACATTTCTTATTTAATATAGAGAGCACTGATGGTTTAACTTATAGTCAACCATGGAGAGGATTTCGGAAGAGGGTGGGGTAGAGTGGTTTGGGGATAAAAAAAAAAAAAAAAAGGAGTCAGTCACAGCAATGAAACATTCAGAATGCATATAAGCAAAGTCACTGGCTCAGTGGATTAGCGCTGCTGAATATTTATATTTCCATATCCAAGTGAACAATACAGCCTCAGATTCATTGGAAATATGTTTCCACTGTCTTATGCGTTAATTAGTTTGACAGGCCTAAAGCGGACCTAGTGTCACAGCCTGCTCTGTCCCCACGTACACGGGAACTGTTAGATCGGTTTGGATTAGGGATGAGCCAGTATTTGTTCACTGGTTTGTAATTTACCTTGTATTGTCAAGATGTAACAGTCTCCACCTCAGCCACTGACCTCCTGCTGTCTCCCCTGTTTATTTTTCAAGTGATAAGCCCTGGGTGTGCTTTCCTCCTCTTGTCTGATCATTGGGAACAGTCTTGCAATCAGGTTTGATGTGTGTAGCTTGGGTAGGAACAAAGCCCGCAATGGATTATGTTCTACTTAAATGTTAAATCCCTTTATAGCCATCTAGTGACAAACAATATGTAAAACTGACCACCCTCTGAGAGTGGTTTACGAGGCCCAAGACATGGGAAAAGAGAAGAAATTGCAATAGAAAGTAATGCAGAAACCAGCAGAGATTGTAAACCAAAACACTGATTTGAATGCTTTTGTCATCAAGAGTTAAAGAAACACACGAATCCATGTCCTCATATAAGGAATAACTGGTGAGCTATTACTGAAACCATCTGCACACTACCAATCTTCAGCCACCCTTCAGTCTCTCTACTTAGCCTTGATATCCCTTGAAGATTGGTTCTGGCAGCTTAGTGCGCATCGATTGGATGGGGAAGGAGACATGCAGTTGGGCAATAGGTGGGCCTGCAGCTAACTCTAGCTCTGCTGCTGTTTAAAAGGGATGGAGGATTGTCTTTGGTTGAGTCCAGCAGACTGTGTCCTGGGCCATTTGTATGGTTAGCTGCTGGGGTGAGCAGACGTGCCAAATCGATCAGTGCCCTGTGGCTGAGCTCTCACCATTTCCCCAGGCTGGGCCAGACATCTCCAGAGCTGGTTCTATACTCTCATCCAGCCCCCCACCTCAGATTATAGATTGTCACTCTAGAGATTATACACACTGCCATGGGTGATCAATAGGAGACAACCTAGAAGCACAGAGACATGCATACATCTTATCAGTTCACAGAGAGAGTATGTGCACACTCACTGTGCAGTTTACTGTGAAATGTATACGTGCAACACATTGACACACAATACTTTTAACAGTTGTAGACACTGTTCCTATATTTCAGAACAATGCTCCTACAACACACACAAGCTTGGTCTAATACTCGCACAGACTATCAACATTGCTCATCCCTGCTCTACAATATAGCAGGACTCTGCATGGCACTGCAGGTGGCCGGCCGCCATAGCATGTCTCCTTCCTTCCTTCCTTCCTTCCTAACTGGCTGGCTTGGCTGTTTACAATGCAGATAGCTAATGGAAACCACCTGACTCCCCATTTCCTCTCTTTGCCTACCTTGGTTTATGTCACACAACATGGCTGCAACTGAGTTTCCGGACAATAAATACAAGATTTCTTTTTATTTAAAAGTTGTAGGTTTGTCTAGTGAATGCAGTGTATAATATAACAGCATCAGAGTCTTGTCTGAAGAAAAATCTTTATAAGTACGAGTGTTGGGAGTTGTTGATGTGGACAGCTGGCGCTTCTTGCCACAGCCACCACACAACTCTGGGGAATGTATGTGTGTTTGTGTGTCACTGCATGTGTCATGCACAGTAGTGTGTGCAGCAAGAGTATGTGTGACACACATATGTAGAGCTGAATAATCGGCCCTCCCTCATTCCTCTCTTTAAATTCAGGGCTAACTGTTGGCAGTGGCACAAAGCTGCCATGTTTTTAATGTTTTTAATGTTTGCAATGACTTTGGTTTTCCTGCTTAAAACATGCCAGCTGTGTTATTGCTACACATCCACAATACGTGCTAACAATTATTAACCACATTGAGTTTTAAAGAGTAGGGGCTTAGCTAATTTTTTTTTTATTTTTATAGCTTGTCTTATATGTCAAACCTTGAAATGATACTGGATTCTGTCATAGAATTCAACAACATACCCTGAACTTCATCTGGAAAATTACTACTTTAATTCTTAGTCCGGTGTGCTTACCAATGAAACCTTCTTCTCTAAATTTGCACTGGCTATTTTTACGCAACATGGTGCATGTCTGGAATGTGGTTTTGGTGTAGATCGAGTTGAAAAGCCAGTATAATGTATGATTGTTATTGCAGAGCCAAGACACTATACGCTAGTGCTCAATTTGACTGTATTATTATGATTATTGTTATTATTATTATTATTATTATAGCACATCTTCTCTACTTCAAAGGCTAGCTGTCGACCAGTTTTGTTTCCAGTCAAGCTAACAATAGGAACAAGCCCTTGGAGTCATTTCGTTTTGAAACATAGCGATGAAAATCCGTAGCCTGTCGCTAACTGAAGAGATCTATTTTAAAAAAAACCCTCTCTGCACTCCCATCTCTCCCCACGCTAGAGACTCTGGGAAAAGGGCTTTTTAGTGAAATCCAACCACCTGCCGACTGCTAAATGAGAAAGCGTGGGCTAGCCGAGAGGGAAAGAGGAGGAGGAAGGGGGGCTGTTGTCAAAGAGCCTCTGTTCTCCCCTAGGAGCTCAGTCAGCTGTAGGCCTGCCCTATTGTAGAGAGCTGATTGTATCGCTTGCCAGGTATTTCCCTTTGCTTATCCAGTGAGAAGACAGTAGAGTTTTTGGGCTTGCGGAAGAGAAGAAAGGAAGGAAAGTCGAGTAAGAATCAAGTGGCCGCGTGCCTTCAGGTCTTGACTGCCTGTTACGCCATCCCACTGGGCCAAACCCAACAGGAAGTGGCACAAGGCAGCCTTGGTCATCAGCTGGTCTCCCTCACAGAGTCACTGTGGTTGGTGGTGGATCAGTAATCAGTAACACAAGTCTCCTCCTTTCTCCCAAGCTCTCTGTATTTCTGTGAACTCTTAGTCCCCTCACACCCCATTCTCCCATTTATGCATTTTGTGTGTTATTTCATTTTAGGATTCAAGGGGGGGGGGTGTAGCTTTTCCTAAAGATGAGATAAGATAATATACGACAGTTAATAGTGTTGTTTTTTTTAAATCTTGTTTTTTGTTCTTTTTGCTGCTGTAACACAAGAATTTCCCCATTGTTGGTATCAAAAAACAACACTATTAACTGTGCAAAGAAAGTATTAAAAATGAAAGAATCCTGTACCTGCATATGTACATATTAACAGTGGAAAAAAGATAACAGATGAGCCATGGAGCCGTTAATGCATGGACTCCTCTACTGTGTGCATGTGTGCGCCTGCATTTTTGTGTTTATAAGCTCTGCTAGTTGTAGCTGTGCAATTTTAACAATGCAGGTGCGTGCAGCCTCATCGCCAATGCTCACGACTTGCAAGCATGGCTAAAACAAGCACTGTTCTTGGTTGCATAAACCTTCCTTTTATCCTAAAATACGCTCACATTCTTGCTGTGTTTAGATAATCTCATGCCACAGCCCCAACTGCCCCTAAATCACTGTTTACAAAACATTGGCATATATGGCTTGTGCTCACGATGTGACTTTTCCGTTGCTGCTGGTTTGAAAAATAAAGCCAAGCTGGTATTATCTAAGAACTCCCCCTCCCTTCTGTTGGAATGCTGCAGCCAATTAGCCAGCATCTTAATTGTTTGATACAGAGAGTAGAACAATGCTCTTGTGCTGAGGCTAGGTATGTTTTAGATTAGACATGCTTGGCAGCCGTAAGAGCATGGCTGACTGAGTGAGCTACAGCTGAGAAAATTGATTTGTGTGTGTGTGTGTGTGCGTGCGCGCCTCAAGGTTATAACAATGCATATTCTTTTGCTTGAACTCAGCAGTGACAAGTAATTGGAGAAAGAACGACTAGGATCAGGTTTCAGTGAAGTGCTCAGGTCTAAAGAACTGTGCTCAGTAGCTTCATGATTATCTCGCCATGTTGAAGTATCAAACTTTTTCTCTGTCTGTGTGGCGTGGCGGTCAGCAGTCGATTGTAGGACGAGTAGAAGAAGTTAAACTTACGGCTGCGAAGGGACTGAGAGCATTCATCTACAAAGGCCCTGCTGTGGTTTTCTCTCCTACAGCGAAGGCTACATTCATCCAGCAGCAGACACTTCATACCTTCAAAAAAAATCGGCCCATCCCCCCACTCACACCCCCACCACGTCTAAACCCCTTGTCCCTCCCTTTTTTCACTTCTCCACTTGAGCCAAGAGACCCACTTCCAAATGCACAAAATGGCAGGAATGTTTAACAAGGCAGACAGACCCGGAGGAACCGCGTGGCCCGGTTCGACAACCCCCCACCCCCTACTCAACGCCCCCGAGCTCCATTGCCTCCTTTTTGTTCAAACAGCAGAGTCTGAAGCAGTAACTCAGTGTTAACTTTCACATTTATTGAGATTCGTGTTATAGTAGCTTTCAGAGAAATGCCCTTGAGGTAGTAGACTTTCAGTGCCCAAGATGAATTCAAAATGTGCTTCTGACATTCGAAGAAAAGACTTGCTTGCTTTCTGTGAATGATTAAACTAGATCCCTGTCTCTCTCGCTCTCTCTCGCTCTCTTTCCCCCCCGCCACCTATCTTTTTCACTCTTGCTGCCTGTTCTTTATGCCTGTTGATAGGCTCTGGGGTGTAGACATGGAGATCTGGCCTCTCTAAATGAATGGGCCGACGAGGTGAAGGGACACTAAACCCTAATTCCCCCGATTTGACTCCTCCGAAACATGTCATCTCATTCAGATTAGTCTCTTTTGTTCTCTGCCCTCCTCCGCTCCCTCCCTCCCTCCTCACTTGCTTCTCTCTGTCTCTCTCAGCACACACACACGCTGTGTCGCTCACAGATCACACAATAGCACTGATGGATATTTTCATTCATGTTATCTTGTAAATGACTTCCAGGGATGGTGTGGAGGAGGGAGAGAAAGAGGAAGAGGGGAGAAGCGAGAAGAGGGCAGTAGTGAGAACGATATAATGCATCACTCAGAGCCAGCAAACCCCCCTCCCTTTGAACAGCTCATTCAGCCTACAGCAGATAACAAGCCCACCCTGGGGTTACACACACACAGTGCCTCTCAAAAAACAAAGCCCGTGATGTCACAGGCGTACTTGTACACACCAGCCCCTCTACAAATGGCATCTTGGGTGTCAAAGCCATTTAATATCTTTTCCACCTCTCTTTTCCTCAGCAAGCGGTAAGATAAACCACAGTCAGATCAATAAGTCTGTTGACACAAACAAATAAATAACAGATGATGGCACTGTCAATCACTAAAAAAATGCTAGCTGCACAACTTTTGTCAGGGAAACGTGTGCTTATCCTTTCTGTATGGAAAGCTCAGCATGTGTTTTAGGAAAATAAGCTCCAGCAGTTTTTGTTGTCACTGTAAATGTTACCTAAAGCGGCTTTTTTAAAATCAGACCTTGCAGAGCAAAATATTGGAACAGAGCAGCTTCTCATTTTCATAGCCTCGTGTATGTGTTAACCTTAGAAAAAAAACGCTATGGTCCATTGCACAAAATGGAAGGCAAAACCAGCCCTGGGAGCATTCAAAGAGCTCGTTGCATTACTTCCATCTGAATAAAAAGTCAGTTTTTAGTGTGTGTGATCTATTTTTTTAATCAATTAAGTGTCAGTGGCTTTTGATTATTTTTTTTTTGTTGAACAAGCGAGAACTGCTTTATGGGTTATTATTAAAACCAAAATCAATTTTTTGCTCAGTTTGACCACTCACACTGGGTTTGTGTTTCCGCCAAGAGCCGAAGGTGAATGGGGAGACTATTATGCTAATTTGACTTTTGTGAATTCAAATCTTTTTTTCTATAATAATTCCAACCCTTGGCTTTTTCTGGAAAGCACAGTGTCAGGCTCAGCAGTAACTATTAGCTATTGCCTGCCGCCTCCTCAAATGAAGTGGTCGTGTGTTGTCCTCCGCAGTGTAAATGCTTTTGTTAAAAAGATATGGGTTCACGACCTGGTCAGACAAACAGTTACATTCAATTTAACGGCTGCTTTTACCACTAGTGGTGGGTATGTAATTAGACAACATTTTAAAAAACGAATGAGAGGAGCCTGGGTGGACCTTTTTATATCTTTCTTTTTTTGTTTGTTTTGTTTAGTTTTATTTCTTTTTTTTATTACTGCTAAACTAACCCAGAGCTAAGTGGACAAAAATGTGGAGTGTGAATAGACCAGCTACAGTGTCAAGTTGGGGGTGAGATGGGGAAAGCTAGTATTGCTCACTGGTATATAAATGCAGTGGAACAATAACACAGTTCCTCTTGGGCATAATGTTTGCTTTGGAAAGGCAAACCTGTAGCTCTCTAAAGGTCCCTAATCCTATTACTCACATTCCAATTGAATTTGAATCAAGGAGGAAAAATGTCTTTTCAACAGAGGTAACAGCACACAAATAATATACTGAAAGCTGTTTCATAAAAAAAACATGAATACTTGGGAAGTGTGAACATCTTCCTCTAAACAGATTTTTTTTTCTTCTTTTTGTGCTTGCAGATTGTGTGTACATTGAGAGTCGGCGACCCAACACTCCCTACTTCATTTGTAGCATTCAGGATTTCAAGCTGGTGAGTAAATTTACACTTCTTGACTGACCTGTTTTTGTTTTTTGTTTTTTTTGTCCCTGTGTGGTTGCGCTGACCTGAGATTATGCACCATAATTACACACTTACCCACCCATCATGTCCCATACTGGAAAACAAACCACTTTGTCTGTAGTGAGAAGAGATGCCAAAAGAAATCAAGAATATGACGTCATGTCCAGCATATTTAGGAGATACTTGTGCATAGTTGAACATTTTTTCTCTGATTCTCTTTAGTTTATAAGGTTTACAAAAATGTCTATGTTCTAATGTTGTATCATGGGTTTTTATTTGTGTGGTATGGAACAGTAGAAATTGCTCTGAGAGTGATTTTTGGGTATTAACGACCTTTACGATCCACTGGCAGTGTAATAATGCTTGTAATGGAAATAAAGATGTTTGTCAATGCACTTAATTGGTTTAATGAAGGAGACCTCCACCACTTTTAATTGATTTTTGTTTTTTTACTGCCTAATGTGTTCAAATTGCCTCTTTTGTTGAATATAGAAATTCATTTTTAATTTACTTCTGAAAATGGCTTATTCATCAGAGTGAGATTGTGCTTGTTTAGGACTTGTAATGTATCACACTCATGCAGTTGATTTTCCCACATTACGTGATCTATTTTTGCTAAAGGGGAAGTCACATATGAGTTCTCCAATAGATGTGTCTTTGTTCATGCTGATGAAAAAGGATGCAACACTGTGGTTTAAAAGTATGTGGTTAGTTTGCTGCACTGTGGCATGATTTTATAAATCTTAAAAGTCTCACAGGTCCTTACAAACCATGCAGATTATAATTTTTATATCCGGGATGGGATTTCTGTATTATCAAACTAGGTGTTTTTACATTGCCAGTAATATCTGTTGGCTTTGTGTCAGATTTCTCAGTGGTCATTGCATCCAAACAAGTGTTGGCTGAGTAAATTCATCAGTCAGAGTTCATCACATGTGAATCTATCACTGAAGCTTGAAATCGATTAAGCAAGATTGTTTTTTAATTGGTCCTTTGTATGTATTCCAGCAGTCATGAATGGAGAATGGAATGCATTTAGGTGCAAATTTGTGCAGATGTGACTGCAGTTTATTGGATAAAGAATGCTGAAATACGTATCGGTGGGTTTTGCGATGGCAAGTGAAGCAGAATCTAAGGCTGCTAGAGCAACCGTTGCTTTTCTTTTAACAGATTGGTTGTCTGAGCAGAACATAGGGGGCTCGGTGATGGCCAGCCAGGCCCCAGGGGGCCAAAATAATGGCTGCCAACAACCAGGGTGATGAGAGGTCAGCTCAGAGGCCACACATACCACTTTTGAAAATGGTGTGTGTATGTATGTACATAGGAGGTGTGTGTATGCATTTCAACCGAGGACGTCAGCAGTTTCATGTGTGAATGGCAGTGTGTAGAAGGGGGTTTAAGGTGAGCTGTAGGCTTGTTGAGGGGAGGACAACCAGGCCCCATAGCAGCAGGGCTTTAATCGGATTGCTACTACAGAGTGCTGAGTACGGCAGGAACCTCTCCTGGTGCACTCATGTGTATATACACACACACAAAAACCTATGCACCTGCACCTTGATTAAGAGTACCAGAAGAGGTCTCGGCCAGTCAGAGGTAATTGTCCAGGGAGAGAGAGAAAATACTGGCTCCATTAGCTACCCTCTTCCTTCTCATTTCTCTCTTACTCTGTGTGTGTGTGTGTCTCCCCCTGTTACTCCCTCCCCCCATCCATCTGTAATTAATGAACAGCCATCTGCATGCCTGTATGTGTTTGAGCAGACTGTACCCTTGTCCTCCTATGTTAAAACAACAAGCCCTGCTGGCTCTCTAAACAAATACAGCATTTTTCACTCAGCTCACTTTGTCGCCCGGCCACATATCACAAAAGATTGGCACTATACTGGCTACACTGAAAACTCGTAATCTCTGTTTACTAGACCACCACCAAATCCTCTTTTAGGATGATAGCTGAATTAGGTTGTAATTATACATGTTGCCACTATCTAGCTGGCTAATCTCAAATCTAGCCTGACACCCTGTTCTCATAACTGGGACACAGACTTGTGTCGTTGAAAGAAAAAAAATGACCCTCCACTCATTCTCCTTATTGTTGAACATAACACTCAGTGTAATCCATTTCCTTCTCTTGCCTCTATATAATGAAAAGAGAGACAATGGGCAACTTGAGATCCATGTTAGTGAACCGTGCATTTGATGTCGGCTTATTCTCTTTATTTCCTATCCTCTCATCTCTCTCTGCCTCTGTGAGCGACCCCCACTTTTTCTTGCCGCACAAATTATTGATCAACCCCCCTCTGTGTGGGGGAGCAGTGCTTTGGAGGCACAGTAGAGGGGGAGGAAATTTCATTGGTTCTGAACCGCACAACCTCATCAATATTGCCTCTCGCGCACCATTCTCCTTTTTTTTTCTGTCTTTCTCTCTTCCCTCAGTCTTTAGGCTGTAACAGTCTCACTCGTGTACTTTATTTAATGACCTGTGAATCCAATTAGTGGTGTGTAGAAATCCTGAATGCAGCCATCAATCTCTCCTGTGTGGGGAAGGACAAGGTTTGAAGCCTGCCTCTGTGTCTTTTTATACCATTCTCCTGCTGTGTGTGTCTTCTCTAGTTTGGGCTGATTCTGAGACTTGCCGGATGACTTGATAGTCTTGCTCAATGTTACACGCTTCCTCATTGGTATTGCACTCACAGAGTAGTAATCAATAAAATCTCTTCTGCAGCATTATTTGGGGTCATTCTCTGCTTGCAGAAAAATCATTTTCTCTAGTTTGTTTACTCAACGTGGCAGTCGTGGTGTCCACCATGACCTAAGTGACATATTGATCCAATGGTATAGATTTCAGTCTGCTGGGTTCCTCCTAAAATGTCTACCCAGAAACAGAGGTGACTAGTAGGAAGCAATTTTAACCATTAGAAGATCCAAACTAAATCAGGACTGGAAGCAAGACATTGAGCTGCAAACTGTTAAAAAATACCATTCCTTTGTTGACATTATTAAACATAGAGATGTGTATATAAAATGGACATTATGATTAGTCGTTTAAAATTGGGTTGCCAAAGGATTAACAAAAAAAAACAGATATTTAGTCAAATATATTTAAGGTGAATAAAATTGCAGCTATCGCTAGAGCACGTACAAGATTGTTTTTTAAAAATCAATTTTTAGTCCTGATGTAATCATATAAGTAGGAGCCAACAACTTTGTTTTTGTTTTTTTTTACGAAAGGGAGTAGCTTACTTCACAATCTTCTAGTGTTTAACATCTTAATCTAATGAGAGTAATGCAGTGAGCTTTCAGGCCATAGGTTTGTCTTGTTATGTTCTGGTCTTGCAAATATGATCATATAACTTGTGTATATTAATATTGTTTAACACTACATATGCGCACCCACGCACAAAGCTTTATGTGGTGTCTGTTGTTGTGAGAGGAGAAAATAAGAGAACAAGCTGCCTGACAGCATCTCAGCAGTGAAACATCTGGAGCTATATCTACCTATTGACCCTGTCTTCACAGATCCCTCCAGCTTTCTTACCTTCTCTGTCTCAATTTCTCTCACTGTCATCTTTGTCTGTTTCTACACCCTATGCCCCCCTCATCCACACCTTCTTTATCTGCTTTCACCCTCCTCCCATCTCATGTTGGCTCATTGTGTCCACTTGCTCGAATCTCATTGATCACTCCACCACCGCCACCTCCCTCTATGGTTCTGTCTAACCTCATTTGTTGTCATTGGCCAAGTCAGCTGTTCTCATTCTCCCTCCCTTCCTTCCTGACATCCCTCTATTTCTCTTCCTGCTTTCTCCCAGCATCCCTGTCTGCCTCCCTTTTTCGCTAATGGAATGATTGCAGCGCTTCTCCCTAAGGGAACAAGGGATTGAGGAGCCCAGTACACCAAGAGACGTGCACTCTGTCTCTCACTGTAGCCTTACATACACATCTTTACTCATAGATCTCCTTTCATATGGGCATTAAATTAGGTACCATGTATGATGCAGTTATCTTACCAGGAAGCCAGTACAAGGGATTTTCAATGATAAACAGTGTAACTTTATAGACATCTTAGGTTGTGTTGTTTGCAATGTGACGTGTGCAGGCAAATCTGTCGTATACAACGCATTCACTTGTGTGTGCAGTGAAAACACAGCGTGATGTGATGTGTTATACAAGATAACTGATAAATATTAATCTTATTAATGATATGTAGTGACAGAAATAGTGTGCCTGGATTAATTACTTTCAAATGTTTCGTCAAATGGTTACTGCTAAGCTTTGCATCTTAAAGATTTGTGCTTGCCCAATCACTAAGGACACACATAGTAATTTGTTTTATTAAATATCTAAGGTCCTATGCAGGTAAATGTTTTTAGATATGTGCGAATACAGAATTTAAATTTAAATATTGCTCATCTATAAACGTTCATAGTATGATAATAACATATGCAATATTCACTTGTGGTTTCACAGGTATTCAAATGCATGTTTAGGTTGCATGGATAAAGCAGCATAGCTTTCCCAGTTGTCATGTCAACAGCATGTGTACACTTTCCTGATGGGTTTTGGTTGGTGCCTATCATACAACCTTGGAAAATGCCACCTATTCAATGCTCATAATTAAAAATGTTTGATAAAGATGCAAATATATGTGCATAAATACACATGCTTAACATGAGCAGTTATTAGGTTTTCTGTGGTCCCTGAGTACAGTCCTAATGGAATCCAAAGTGCTGAGAATTACCTTAACAATGAGATCCAGGAGCTAATTATCTTCCAGCTAGCTTGTCTGAATTAATTCAGATGCATGCAAAAATATCAGTTAATGTACGTTGTGGTATTGGTTAATGGAGTTCCCAGCCATCCCTCTGAACCTTTCGCAGGTTTCTCCCTGGATATAAATCTTGTGTCAAATTGGCCTGTGATCAATGCAGTCGTGAGTCGATGAAAGCGAGAAGATCGCAAACTACGTGCGTGTGGGTGTGTCTGTCTGTGTGACCGTCCTTCTATCTGAAAGTCTTGCATTGGTACTGAGCTCCTGTGAATGATGATAGGACGTTGAGTAGACAGGCGTCACTTGTCTCTTGTCACTGCCTAGACAGCTCTGAGTTTCTCCTTTATAGTTTCCCATTTCTCCCTTTGCGTCCACCCTCCACCCCACCCCCATTGAACATTTTGAAATGCAATTATGGATCAGTGAGCACCGCCATCAGTCGCACTTCTTGTTAATATTTATCGAGTGGAGCAGCAGCCGCTGCCATCTCTCGAGAGAGGGGCACTACAGTCATTAGGGGCAATTTTGTATGTGTGCATGTGTGAGCTTTTCCTTTCATTCCACGGTCCACTCAGTTGCTGTAAGTGAGCTGCTACGTTGGCATGAATGTGTGGAAGCGCAGCCTTTCACAATTGTGTGTGGGGCTGTCTTAAATGACTGCTTTTCTCAGTGCTCTCTGTGAGGAAGCAGCTTTGACAAGGGCATCTAGGCGTCTGTAGACACAGCCTGCCAGCCAAGCCTGCTGCAAGCTGTTTGATTGAAGCATTCCGCCCGTAATGTTCCCCATTGAGTAGCAGCCTTAAAGCAATATAACCATAGCACAGCAGCTACAGCAAACTGAATGGCCATTTGTTGTCACACATCTTCAAAAAGACAACAGACCACAAAATGTTGCTGACATGTTCATTACTGTGATTGACTGCCATACATATGATGTGTAATTATTTTTTCAATTTAACCAAATTAATTCTGCTTAGATTAGTTGCCTTTTCTGAAAAAAAAATCCCCTCAAATTCTTTCCCCAGCTCTGACTACAACTTGACCCAATGAGCAAAGGATTTTTTTTTTTATGTTGCTTTGACGGTATCAGTGGAATTTCCCCATTATGACCATTTTGATTAATTCTCCTCTATGAGCCATGCACCCTACCAATCCTGCCTTCCCTTCCCATTTCCTCAAGACTCCTTTGCCTCTGCACATTTGAAAATTCTTTGAGGTAAGCTATTAATACAGTTATTTGTAATTTAACTTCAGGCCATTTATGTACTGCAGTAACTAGCTGCAGCAGCTGCCTATTCTGTGTATGTATGTTCTTACAACCTTTAAGTCTGACAAATCCTGCTCTGTTAAAAGGGTGTCAATTTGCAGCTCGGTGCAATTCTAAAATCAGATGGTGACAGACACACATCTCTCAGATAGCTACAGAACTCTATCTCTTTTTCGGTGTAGGCAGGTTAGATTGATGGTCCACATGATCGCAGTGATAAATAAATAAAGCAATACAAATGCCAAGGTTTGAGATAACAACACAGTTCAAATCCAATGAGTGGAGATATCTGTATTCAGCTCTCCTTGTTGGTAAAATCCTGCTAACCCAACCTTCTCATCGGTTCCTCGTCATTTCTCTCACTCATATCCCCCTCTTCTCATCTTTTTGGACAGATAACACTTTTTTTTTCCTCTCACCCTCACTGCCCTCCATGTGCATTAGCTAAATGCTGCTATGGAAACTAGTTGTTCAGCCAATAGGATTAACTCTTTCTCTGTGATAGAAACAGGAGGGGAGGGAAGTTGAGGCAGCCTGAAATCAAAATGGGGTTTATGGTTGGTTTCAATAAGTGGTGGTTACCTTCCCACATAGATAGGATGCAGCATATGGACAGTTGAGGTTGGTCAGGCAAGAACTTTCATAAGGATCTTAAAAATTTTAATCAATAGCTAATTCTATGACCCACAGCTAAATAATTTGATACAAAGGCTTTAGTCCACTCTCACTCCTTGGAGATTCATTGAGTTGATTTTCACCATCTCTGCTACGTTGCTCACACAGAAATGACAAGATGACATTTGCGCATTGCATATATATATTTATATACACACACACACGTGTTAATTTCTCCCCTTATTGCTAAGTCAATGAAATATTCAGTGGTGCCTCTGACAGTTATTTCCCCTACACATCACAACTCACATCACAAATGTCTCCTCTGATGTCTTCACTAACCTCTGAAGTAAATTCACTGCACTCCAGAATGGAGCACTACATTTTATCTTTAAAGCAGCAGTGCAAACCGGCAGTCATATCTTCTCTGACACTGGCTTTGATGTGAAAGTAGGAAAACAAATGTTGCAAAGACACCCAAAGAGACAGGTAGATTTGACGTATTTAAAACCTATAGGACTCTTGACTAGTTGGTGAATACTGATATAATGACAGACGCTGTTTAATTGCCTGATTAGGTCTTCCTGTTGAAATAAAAACGGCTTACTACTACATAGGGGGTTGCATGCTGAATTAAAGGGTGAAGGATCTTTTGAAGTAGGCTTTATGTTCATAGTTTCCCTCATTTAATGGAGTTAGTTTCCACAGTAGGCACCATTTTTCATTTACCCCCCCACATCATTTTAACTGACTGATATCTGTATCAGGTAGTCTGTTAGTGGCTCAAGTGAATATCATATTCAGGCCAGAATCTCTTGTCTTTGCCTGACCACCCTGTGCTGAGCTTAGTAACTAGACACTAAACACATTTGCGTGAATTGATCCAGCTTTAATTGGATTGGCCTCTGTTCTGAAAATGGATGACTAATTTTACCTCACTTGCCGGTCCTCTCTCACCTTGACATTTCCACTTCTTTTCGTGCTTCCTATTTTTCTATTTGACACTTTCCTCTCGGCTTAAGTAGGTATCTGGCATGCTTCACCACTGGTTCTCAGCTCAGTCCAGTGTAATTTCCAGCTTGTCCAGTGTGTGACATGCCAATAAAATAGAATGAAAGAGGGAACAGGAGAAGGGAAGGAAAAGGAGGGGCAAGGGGGTAACACTGTGGAAGTGGAGATTTACAGTCTTATTAGGTTCACACACTTCCACTAGGTCCCTGTTTTTTTCACCTTTTTCTCCTTTAAAGAACATGTGGTGCAAATTAACTCTTGCCTGTAGAGAGCACAAAGGGAGGATAGAACAAGGAAAGAAGGGCAAGTTCATCGGTCAGAGAGAGGAGAAGACATGGGGGGGGGTTTAGGGATTGCGGTCAGGTCTGAGGAATGTCTGCAGTTTGTACCTTTTAGAGTTTGCCTCACACAGCCCTTAAAAAACAGCAACATCACTAGAGGCTGCCATCTCCCGTGGCTCCCCTACAGCAGCGCTGCTATCTCAAAGACCTGCTGACATTCTGTACTGTACATGTGCTACAGCTTGACTCACTGCTAGTATTATCTAACCTCCATCTCTGAATGCTTGTTGATCTAATGCAACACAACTGACTCACATCTGCTCATGCTTTGATCATAAAAGGGTAATACCACTTTCTTTAAGAGCTATCATATGCCATTTTATTGGAACAACTCACTTAATATATGTGAGCAAGCAAACCCTCCTCTAAACCTGGAAACCAAAGAACCAGGAGTCTTATCAGTCGTGTCATCAAAATTTAGACACTGGAGCTGCTTCATAACAAACATATAAAAGACCTGAAGGGCTCACAATTCAGCCTTCTGCATTAAACTAAGGATTTTAGTAGATTTTGTAAAATTCTGTAAACCGTAAAATTCACCAGTATCCCCCAGAGATTGGTTGCATGCACTCAGTCTTACGTAGACGATGAAGGAATTGCAAACATTAAAAATAGTAGGAAAAGAGTAGAACAACAAGACAAACAGGTTTTCACCAATTTAATTTCATGACAACTTTAAATTGGTCTCTCCTTAGACACAGGATGATGATTGTAGGATTTGCATTCAGTGTTTGATGGGAGAGTCTACATTGTTTTTGTATGTTTGTCACCACCTATTGATCACACGGACAAAAGGAACCAGAGCTGGGACTGCTCTGAAATGCTTCACCAAACTTGTACACACCCTTGGTTGACTCTACACATAGGTGTTTGTACTGTTTTGTGACTTAATCCACATATATTACTTGTGTAATTTGTAGTCCTCTGTTGTGTTTGTACAGCCCTAACCTCAGTCTTGCAGCACATAACCTAACCTCCATCTCCCTTCCTTACAGTCCCATTCTCTCCAAATGCTGCACTGAGAGATCCCAGTGCTATCAGTTGATTTTATTGTTGCCTCGTTCTTGAACAGTACGCTATGAAGCAGCACAAAACAGTCCGTGATGGTAAAGACATTTCCTGGCATCAAAGGATGAAGCTGTGCTATCCCCTTAGTAGCTGTATTCATTTCTGCTCCCACCATGCTGAAACACTCTTTGTTCTTCTCTTTATAGGAATGTACTTAACAGTTTGGCAGTGTTGTGTTTGTGAACAGAGCCGTGTTGTGAACAGAGCTTTCTTTGTTCCAGCAAGCAGTTAACACTTGTGTACAGAACAGAGGGGGGAAAGTCTATGTTATTAAGCCTACTGTTAAATTAGCCTAAGCACTATCTGAATAAAAATCATTAAGAATATACAGACCTCCTCTAAACCTCTTTCTTTGTGTAGTTTTCAAATCCCTCCGTCTTTTATCCAATGGTTTCTCCTCAATCCCTATGTAGTTATGAAGAGACGCTGTGTCCCTGCATGGCAGTTTATCTGATGTGATGTCTTATTCCTTATATTGCTTGCTCTGTGCTAATTAAAATAATCAGAGCTTTTTAAACCTATGTTTTTAAATCTACATCTGGCTGGTGTGTTTATAGTCCAACTAATACAGTCTGCAATATAGATTTTCTCTGTACTATCACGACAAGCTAACCTTGGGCTATTGAGCTTAACAGCCCATTTATAGATTGCCATAATGCCCGCCCCATTTGAGGGTGAATAACTCTTTATAGGCTCTTGTCATTTGCACTTTTCATATTTTACAAGCCTCTGCTTGCTTTGTGCTATTTCTCTTTAACTTCTCTTTACATCCTTTCCTCTAAGGTCTGGTCCTTGTGATGAATCTTGTACCTCAAGGCAACGGGGCATTGGGGAAGGGGAATCTGATTTGGGCCCATTACCAATAGTGGCACACCACATGGGTATTTCTAAATCACACTACCAAAAGAAGACAGAGTAAAAAAAAAAAATCTCTCTTTAGTCTTTCTCCCACCTCCCTGTCTCTTATGTTCACCCTCCTCTCCAGGTGAAATGGAATGATTTAATGTGCAGCCCTGTCGGAGTGGGTAATGGAGTTGGCGGGTGGGTGAGAGAGACTCTTTCTATCAGCAAGTAGAGGGATGTTGGGGGTGATTGAGACCCCCCTCTGACTTGGTGTGCTCTTTGTATGGACAGTGACCTCTCGTCCTTTCCTCCCTGGTGAGCCACACTTTTACACAAAACACACACCTCATTTCTTCAACGTGCGCACCGCAGTGGAACTTGTGCTAACACTCTTCTCGCTGTAAACTTGTGACAGGACCTGTAGGGGACTGATGGAGCTTGCTGTTAACAGATGGCCCACTGTTTCTTCGAGTATTTTTTGGGACCCAAACACAATCTCTGAAGATGCCTCAGTGGCTCATTAGAGAGGTTTTTAGATGGACCTGATTTCAGTTATAATAAGACATATTGTTATTTGTCAAAGCACCAATTCTGCTTTTTTGAATCCACTAATTGGTTGATTTCTGTGTATAAATTGAAGACTCTGTATATCAGTTCAATACACTAAAATAAAAAATAAAGTCACTCTGAGAAGTTATAATGCAGTGGAATACAAGTGCTAATTCAAACGGTCAAAAGTACATGGGATTTTCTTAAGTAATAATATTGATCCCACTCACACTATCCTTGCTCAACTCGTTTGTCTTTTATGGACAGTGCTTACCTGTTAATATTCTACATGTTATAGAGCCTATTTCTCAACAATCACTTTTAGTCCACTAAATTGAGAATAGGGGTGTTTTTTTAATCCTTAAGAGATTCTAAAACCATGCTTTTCTGTAGATAGATGTGAGACACTGGCTTAACCCCCAACACAGCAGCAACTGTCCATAATTAGGTGCAAAGTGTTTGCTGCCATGCCCAAATGCCATTTAAATGCCAAATGGCATTGAGGGTGTGTATAATATATGGGATCTCTGGTCTCTGCTGAAGACTCTGCTGAATTGTTGCTGCTGCCAGAATGAGGTTACACAGAGCTAAGTGGTCGTTCTTACGGCATCGGCCTACACTGCCCTTAATAGCTCATCTGGTCTTTTAATCCAAAACCTTTCACACTCGACCAGCTATTGTTAGCAGAGATGCTATGTCATACACTGCAGGCAGTTGATATTTAACTAATTGATGTGCGCGTGTGTACAGATGAGTTAATGGCTCTTCTTGCTTTTACAATTTGGAGAAGCTTAGCTCTTAGTATGGACATACACTCACACAGGCATTACTGCCTTCCTGAGTGTATGTACTGCTCAGCTGATTATGGCTCTTTGATAAAGTCTTTTGTCTTTGCTCTGGCTCCCACTCTCTTTTGTTTCGTTTAAATGCTCGGGCTTCAGTAAGCTAGTTGCTCGTCCATGCTGGTGAGTGCAGCACTGCAGGTCCATATACGGAGCATGAGCTATGTGAAGGTTCTGCACAGAATCACAAGGTGTCTGGACCCTACTGGTCTAGCTCTACCACAGCCCTCTTTAGCACCAACATGACAAAAACCACCAGAGCTCCATCAGCTTTATGTCAGCCTGCTGGTGTGCTATGCTAACATGCTGGAACAATATTTATAATGGTAATATGTCATGCTAAGCTGGATGCCCTGATGGAAAAGAAGGCGCTTTTTTACTGGGCTGGTGCAGCAGCCACCGAGCTTTATAAAATAAAGCTAGGCATCCCCGTATCCTTAACAAATACTCTTAATGTGGGTGATTGATTGTGTATGTGTGTGCGCTTGCATCATTGTGTGTGAGCAGCGTGTGTAATCACTCCTAGCTGGCGGGCTCAGAGGGAGAGGTGAAATCAATGCAGTGCGCTATGAAGAGAGAAAAGAGAAAGGAGAGAGGAAGCTGATCAATATCTTAGCAGCAGGGTGGGGTAATATCCACTTCATGCAGTGCCACCACAAACAGACAGGATTGTGGGAGTGAAGCAGGGACAGAGAGAAAAGCACAAATCAGAGGAAGAGGGAAGGGAGGGGCTACAATGAAAAGATGTAAATCTCTATGGCGCCAGTAAACAAGAGGCTTTGTGTCAATCACCAGATGAAGTGGCACATTTAGCATTCTCCTCTTTCCCTCCACCATTCCATCACTACAGGGGATTGTTTGCTTGGAAGCTGCCTGCCTATTGGTCCAAACCCCTGGCAGGGCGTGGCTGCACACTGATAATGTATGGGCTGCCATGGCAATGATACCTGCTATTTAAGAGAGTCATCAATAACCCTGCCCTGTTGTATTCCACTGACTGTTAGTCAACGTCCAGGGATCATTCCATCATCAGCCTATCATACCGCTCTCTCCTCACAATCTATTACAAGCATCCACTCCGTTACAAAGAGCCAGCTGTAAGAACACCTAATCACCCTCTACCCAAGGACAGGTGGATGTCAATCAAACCACTATAGAGATAATAGGCAAGAAGCTGCCAGCAAAGCAGGCTGAAATCAGACTCACACACAGGCTATAGTACGTAAAGCTCTGCCTTATTTGCTGCTCCTGCGTTTTCGTTTGAGCTTGTGTGCACTCCAGAAGATCTTGTGCTGATGCTGGTTGCATGGTATGGTGAACCTTTCTGCTTGATTTAACTTCAAAGCTGTGCCTGGGCTAAGTCGAGCAGATTTCACATGGCTGTTTAGAGCTTGGAGATAGGATGTGATGCTGGACAGCTACACTGTACACTGTAAACGGACACTTCCTCTGTGGTGGGTAGGAAGTCCCCAGAATTCCCACCCATCACAAAGGGACCAAGGGATCGAGGAATGCACGTCGAGACGCATTTGCGCATCTAGAGATACTGAGGTTGCATTCCTTGCTTTTCCTCTTATGGGTTTCTGAATGCTTTTGTGCATTTGTTCATCTGCTCTTCCCACGTGGAGTATCTTGCCCTGAACACGCTGTTACAGCTAACATATTAACCTGACTTCTTATCATGGCAATGATGCTTATTCATCTTCAAAAAGGTAGTATACGTCTCACCATTCACTGATGAAAAAGTTGACTTATAGCGAAGGAAACATTATCTCAGACACAGCACTAACCTCTCTTTTTGTTCGGTCTCTTTTTTCTTCCTTTTTTCCTTTTATTTTTTATTCTCTCACTCACTGCGGGTAAACAGTCATCCCCCTCTCCCTGACAGAGTGAGCTGAGGCAAGTAATTCCCCCATCTACAGCAAAATCCTTTACCCTCCCTACCCAGCCCTGGACGCTGGTGCACAAAACAAATGCAGTCTCAGCCTGTGCGTGTGTGTGTGTGTGTGTGTGTGCATGTTCTAAATGTGCCTTTTGATTTACAGGCACACAGATAAATGGGCGGAGAAGGCTTTGATGTGAGTTGCAGAGAGTATGCCGAGATGTTGTTGTGTTGTTCCACCTCTTTGTGTCGTGCTCTCTCTCTCTCTCTCTCTCTCTCTCTCTCTCTCTCTCTCTGTCTCTGTCTCTGTCTCTCTCTCTCTCTCTCTCTCTCTCTCTCTCAGTGGGTACTCTGTGTGTGCGTGTGCATGTATGAATGATAAGGAATGTGCCTGACACACTTTGCTCATCATGACCCCAGTGTTGTTCCTATGTTCTGCATTAGTATACAGTTGTTTGCCTAACCATGCGTGTTATAGTTTGGGGAGTCAACAGTAGACATTAATTTGCAGTGTTTAAAGTGCTTGTGTTAATAAAGAAATGGTATATTCTGCGGGCTTTTCGAAATAGTTGTCACTCATTAGTGTTGGATTTTGTTTTGTTTGTTGGCCATACGTCTCTTTGTACATCCCTCTTTCTTTTTGTGAATGACTTAATGACATGCCAAAATATTTATCATGTCACACAGCATACAGTACCAGTGAGAGCAAAGGCATCTTTTTCCACTTGGTTGTCACATTTGCTCATTTAGTACAGAACAGTGTATGCAGTTTTCCATTATTTGTGTCTTAACAAATTCATTAATATTTACCTTCCTAGATGTTTCATCTTGCTTTTACACTAGCTATTTTTTGTTTCAGAACATCAGCGTGTAATATCTAATTAAAAACTCTTGTTTATGTTGATTCTTTTTCAACTAATTATTTTGTTAATTTATACAATCTGCTTATTAGCTCATTCTACCTTCAGAATTATCTAACCCTTTGACAATTTAAGATACAAAAAAGCGACTCTCGTAAATGTAAAACAAAAAAGAATGAATTAAAATTCAATACTATTATGGAATTGTGGTCTTTTAAAATGCCTTTGGTCTTTTTAACCAGATTAGGTATGTTCATTCTAATCATTGAAATAAGGAAGCATGTTTCACTGTAACTTTATATTTATTTTCAAATAGACTGAAACCAGTTTTGAATGGGCTTAAATGTGGCTCTCTGACACTCGCAAAACCTCTATCTATAATCATGTTACAATATGGCGGCTGTTACTGTCAGTCTCAGAACTGTGCAGAGCAGCTCCTTCTAGCACTGGGCCAGCCTTGTTATTGCAGCTGTGTTGTCTACAATACATCTCTTGTTGCAGCACAGCAGGAGGCTGCTCTAAGGTTCTTGTCTGTGTGTATGTGTGGAGCTTTGTATGTAGGTGTGTGTCTGTGCGTGCTCACACAGCCTCACATTCTTCCCCTGCATTCAGACTACTGTTGCTATGAGTCAAATTTCGATTTTATTCGCTAAAACTCTAATTGGGCCTTCTTTAAATCTTTTAACACGTTCATCTGATAGCCTACTGCATTTGCATCACTGATATATTGTCACACACACGGGTAGGTAATTTGCATGTAATTATTTGCATATTGTACAAAGCAGGCATGCCTGACAGACCACCTACTGTTCAGCCAGGGTGGCATCTGGCTGATACACAGCTTACATGATGTATTACTGATAGGGCTAGTGTCATTACTGAAGACTGACGGACAGGCAAGGTCACCTTCAGGCACAGAGACAGAGCGGGAGCGAGACAGAGAGATGCTTATCTTGAGAGCCAGTGGACAGATAAAACAATGCAATCACAAATGGTTGAGCTCTTGGTGATATGAGCTCTTCAAGACAGTCTGTCTGGTTTCACACGCAGCATTAAGATCTGTTTTTGCATGCTTGCGCTCTGATTTTCTGCCTCCTCTATCCTGTACGTCTACTTGTGTGTTTGTGTTCTTACTCAGAAATGGCCGTGTTGGTATGTAGAAGGGTCATAAATATTCTTATTAGCTGTGTATTGATGTAAACTGGTTACACAGAGTAACAGTCGCTCAACTGGTCTTTTGATTTCCCTGTATCTATGTCACACTCACACAGACGCTCCCTATAGACAATCCTCTGCTGGCCTGACAGCTGCTCTTGCATAGAGAATACCTCCAAAGCATTTGCACTCACACTCTGATCCTGTTTTTACCGACTCCATCCTCCAGCTCACATACCCCATCAGTCTTTAAAGTGACATACATCTGCAAACACCTCTGTGACTCGCCAGCAAGTTGTTAAGGAGATGTATCACACATACAGCTTGTCTACCCTTCACACTCTCATATCTTATCCCTTGGTGAAATCTTTTTTTGCTTTGTGCATTTATTACTACTGCATTAAGTTATATTTGTCTAAAAGTTATGTATACATGTATTTGTCTGTTTTCCCAATGTTCATGTATAACCTGAGTCACTGCTGGGAAGCTGTAGTTCAACACAGTCATCCACAGACTTTAGTGCCAGTTGTCTGTGTGGAAGTGTCAATGAGTAAAATTGTGCGTACCCTGAGTGCGTCAGGTTGGCACCTTGCAGCCATTAGTGCATGGGCGTGTGTGTGAATGGATGAATGAGAAGCAGCACTTTGGATAAAAGCGTTATATAAGCAGAGCATTTAGGTTTGTATGTGTGTGTACAAAGGGAGAGTTTGATTACCTCAAAGTCTTCCCATTTTCTTTCTTCCATTACAGAGCTCATTCAGCCCCCCTGCTCCTTCTTTGCTAAACTCTGTTCAGGAGGGAAGTGCTGGTAGTTGTGTGCACATATGCACACAGGATCTGATTAACCAGCTGGGCAGACTTTCAATAAGAATACAAACAGACATATCCAGAGCTTAATATTCATGTCCTTCCACTGTCTGTGAGCAGTCCCCTGCTCTTCCACCATAGCAGTAGTCCAGTCAGTAATAGTGAGATGTCTCATTAGCTCAACAGGCTATGCTAACAGGGCAACGCTAACATAATGGATCACAGGCAAACAGCCTTCCAACCAAAACACCAGACTGTTTAAACACTCCACACTCTCCAACACAAAGGAAGTCTGTAATGTCCAAAAAATGTCAGCATTGCTCTTTGTGTTCGTGCGTGTGTGCGTGTGTGTGTGTGTGTGTGACTCATAGGTATTACCTTGAGACCAGACAAGCCTCTGCTCTCAAGAGAACATCCTGAGCTGTAGACATGCACACACAAATACACACATGCGCATGCTTACGCACTGGAAAACACACTAACACACACAGGAAGTCAGGTATCAAAGTGAGATGGCTTTGAAGCAGCTAAATGAAAGGCTGAAGGCAGAAATGACAATGTTTTCTGGCAGGGTATAACTCTGTGTCTGGATGAGAGGGAGAGCTTGGGAAATAAAGTCAGTATTATGATTTGAACACCCAGATATGAGCTCTACTAACCGCCTCCATCTGTCCTTGCACAGCCTGCATTTGAAGTCTCCCTTGGATCTGCATTCTAGTCTATATCCTGCTAGTGCTGCAAGGGTTTGTGACTGTGCTCTCAATTAAAAAAAAAAAGAAGTGCCTGTGTATTTGTGTGTAGCCTAAATCACTGAATACAAGTTGTCAGGTCCCTGTTGCTCCTTGTCAGTGTTGTGCAGATAATGATCATCATTAGTGAATCCATCCTTTATATCCTCTCTCCCTTTGCCTTTCACGGTGCTGCTCTCTGTACCATCACTTAACTTGTCTTAACTGTCTTTGCTAAAACCACTGTGCAAAGTGTGTTGAAGGCAAAGACAAATATTTAAGTTGGACACACACGCCAAGCTATTTTATACAGCAAGCAGCCATGGCTACCGTTCTTGATTTTTCTGCGTAACGTTCTGTCTAAAGAAACTGTGGCGTGATCAGCAGCAGGCATTTTTGTCTCTGCCATGTATTGACTTTCTCCCATTGCAACACTTTTGAAGTAACGGAGAGGTAAAACAAAGACTGTTGCAATTAGCCCTGTTATCAGCATGGAGTGAAGTGAAGTGTTGGACAAGCCAGACTTCAGATGTGGCAGTCATGTGCAGCACTTGTGACTCTCTAGTGTGTGTTAAGTGTGCCTGTGGTTGGCAGCATGATCCACCAGTAGTGGCCCTTAGTCCTCAAGCCTTAATTAATATCGTCTGTGAGCTCTGCGTGACTCAATGCCTGCCCAATGTTGTTTTCCTCTCCATACATGCCACAATTTCTTCCTTCTTTAGTCAAGGCAACTGTAGAACCTGTTAACACCCTTAGATGTGTTGCTATATGTCATCAAATTGTGTAACACTACAACTAGTGAGTTTGTCGTAAAGTGATTTATGTGTTTCTGCTTAATCTTAATTCCTTGAAATGGTTTTAAATTTAAGGCAGACGTGGGGTGATCATGTTTAGGGTGCCACATACACACACACACACACACACACACACACAAACATAAAGAGCAACAAGCTTAAATCTGCGCTTTGAAACAGCTAATGCTCATCCAATCTAATATGGAGCCGAGCTGACAGATGGGCCCAGTGTGTTCAAAGCAGAGGGTGCCCACTTAATATCCAAGCAGGTCAAGCCAAAGAGAGGCAGAAAGAGGGACTCCTGTGTAGACACAGCGCAAAGGTCCTACCAGCACCGCCACCACAGCTGGGACTCACCTCATCGCTTCCCTTTTCCTTACCCACTGCTCCCTCTGTCTCCCACACTCCCTCCATTTGTTCTTGTTGCCAGGTGGGGAAAGCACACTGTACACAGTGCTTTCTCACAAGTGTTGTAATCATCATTTGTTTAGTTTTATTATAAGAGGAGGAGGTTTGAAGGGCAAGTTATCTTTCCTTCCTCCAAGTAGCTAGCTCTCCCTGTGAAACCCATAAGGAGAGGAGGATTGCAGAGTGGAATCATGCTGCCGCTGGCTCTGACAGCCTGATTTAGAGGTGCTTTCTCTTACCTCTGACACAGAGCCCCAGCCTGCCCTGCTCTACTGCAGGGTTAGGAGAATAGTGGTGCTTATCCTGAAAGGCTGTTATTTGTGTGTATATGTGTGTGAGGGAGAGTAAGCACATTCACTCGTGTGTGTTTGTTCACACAGCACGCTGTCATTTCTATTTAACAACCTCCTTTGTCAGTCACCGAGATGTTGAAGATTGCGTGAGCACAGCAGATCTCTTGTAGCACTGTGCGTTGACGCACACGTTCAGTATTTGTGTGTGTGTTCTGTCGTCCAGATGGAAGTGCTTATTGAGTGCTGGTGTGCTGGCAGATCTCTCTGTCTCAGAGAGCGAGGGAGAGAAAGAAAGAAAATGAGAGAGAAAGCAGAGTGGAAAATCCTTCCAATCAGATCCATCATCTTCTGTGTGTGTTTATGCTAGTGTATATGTGATCTTCCCAGCCTGCTCTTCCTGCCTGCCTCCCCTCTTTAATCTTATCATGTCGAAGCAGCAGATTAGTCTTTCCAGATCCCCTCTCCAGGCCTCCAAATGCCACAACCAACCTTTTGTTCTTTGGTTATGCTTACACTCCCCTTGCAGCAGGCGAGGTCCGCCCCCTGTGCCATTTTGAGCATCTGCCTGTCAATGTCACACCACTACCAGTTCATGTCTACCACACCCGAGCCCGCTTCCCCTGAAGCATTAGTAAGCTAAACAGCTCATCAACCTGCTAGCCTAGTTGAATTGTTTGGCATTCCTGGCTAACAACTGAGCTGCTGCTGCTGCTGCTGCTCTTATCTGTTTGACCTCCCCCTCTTCCTACCCTCCCTGCCTCACTCTCCCCGGCTCCTTTGTCTGCGTGTTTGGAGTCTTTCTGTCCGTCCGTACTTTTGGCTGCCACCTCCTGAAGCAAGTCATAGATCCTGGCTGCTGATGTCACCGTTAAATTTGGGGGTGGTGAGGGGGCACTAACAGCGTTAGCAGAGGAAGAAGAGAGTGTCTGAAAAGCAGAGAAAATAAACAGAGGTTTCCTGTTAACGAGGTGCGCTGGGGGCCTGTCTTGTGGGAGCGGGAGGTTCTGGTTTTGTTTAAAGCAAAGCTCTAGTGTTACAGTTCAGGGAGGATGAAGGAATAGGGCATTAGATGTAAGGGTTACAGGTTGTAACATGGTTCTCTTAGTTTTGTCACAGCTCAGCTCGGCTGCCAGGCAGTCACCATATTGCAAAGGCCACTGAACAGATGTGGCTGAAAAGTTGGGGATCACTGCTACCATTGTGCACTTTGACAATCAGTGAAGATATAACAGGAATAGGTATTAGTGTAAGCACTGTATATGTGCACACTCTTATTTGAAAACCTGAAATTAATCCCACAGTCTGTCTTTAAAGTGTACGCTTCTACACTGGTTTCTTTTTAAATGTAAAGCCTTTCCTTGTAAAAAGGAAAGTCTGCCCTCTGCATCCCCCCCAGCCTTTGTAGTGGTATGGATATACACAGGGGCCCCAGCTCCAGAGTTGACTGCACACACACATGCAGCAGCACAAAGAAAACTGCACAGCAATTATGGATCCAAGGGGCCAGCTACCTTTAGCTAGTCAGAAGAAGAATAACCCAGTGCCCCAAAAGTTTTTTTCTTTTTTTTTTTTTTAGGGGGGAGGGGGTCATACTTAAAGTAACTTTTGAACTATAGATTTTAAAATATTTTCCAATATATTGCCTGTGGAATAGTGGCCCTCCAGTAATCCATCCCACTTGATGAGTGTGTCCAAATGCCATGAGCCAGTCTGAAACACTTGAGGGAGGGGAGGTACCATTGTGTTCAGCCCCAGAGCATGACTCTCAGATTTATATCTCGTCAATGAATAAAGGGGTAGCCTTGTACCCTGGAGGTTTCAGTAAAGCAGGAGGAGGATAGTTGTAATTTTAAATCTGAGGAAATGAGAATGTCTTGCCCCTCCTACTTTAATCAAATCTATTTCTCTCTCCTCAAGCCCCCACCCCCTTCCATCTCCTTTGCTCTGCTGCCTTGCACTTTCTCTTCTTTCCCCCTCTTGTTTCATTTCTTTCTCTCAGTAGTGGGTTAGTAAGTCCTTTGGCCTCTCCACAGTGAGTAGCATTCCCAGGGTTTAGGGCCCAGGAGGAGGGAGGGCAGGGCCATGTTTAGCCTCTGGCAGGACAGACAAGATGGCTGACATTGTGCAGGGCTCAGCTCTCTACAGGCACCATGGAATGTCTCTAATCAATTCATCATTGTGGTTGCTTCTTATATGCTCTGCCTCTGTCATTTTCTATGGGAGACTTAGCAAACCCAGACAATACACCTAGTAGTTCATATAGCGAGTCTGAGCTGTCTATCTTCCCCCTTCATTTTCTTCTTGCGTTATCTACTCATTTTTCCACCCCACATGTTTATAGAATTGTGATAATTGAAAGCTGTGCTTCACTCCCACTACGTGCTCCATATGTTGCACTCTCAGTCTTTCTCTCCGTCTCCCTCCCTCTTTTGCCTGAGAGGGCTTAACGCTGCTGTGAGCTTCTAAACAGCAATCTGCTCTGGAGAGCGGCAGCTACTCTGTAAGCTACTCTGTAGTGACAAGGATACTGATGATAGCTGAAGTGACATTTGCTCTGTGCTTCGTTTGGTTGGTTTAAAATAAAGCAGGCTCATGAATAAAATGTAAAACCTGTGTGTTTATTTGTATGCATCTTTCCGCCTGTTATGGCATTCTGTTTGCATCATGCTCTATTCTAGTTTTTAGATTTTTTTTAAATTTTGTTTTACAAAAAGAGAAGCGCAATTATGAGGTACAGCATTTACAGTCCCCTTAAAGAATTATATATATATATATATAAGCACCATATAAGTCCTTTTAATGCTGTGACAGGTAGTCTGTTAATGTCTATCCAGTAATAGACAAGAGGTTGGAAAAGGGTAACAGCGAGGAGAGGGGGGAGGACGGCCATGATGTCATTGCACACATTTCTTCACACAGTGCCTACATGCTCGGGTGACTGTGTCTCAGTCCATTAGTATGTCTCTGTTGAATCACAAGCAATGTGTGAGTGGCTGTGTTGCATGCATACACACAATCATCCGGAGCACTAAATACAGCTGACTGACTGCGTGCCAGCTGCTTTTAACACATCCAGGCTCACTTACACACTCATTTCTTCTCCCTGCTCCAGGTTGGAGAATTGAGGGAAACAAAATAGAAATGGAGGTGGAGGGGAGGCTTGGAATGAAAAAGATGGAGAAGGAGGGGAGGAAGGAATGGAGAGAATGGGAAAACCAGAGGTGGGCTGGAGAGTTTAGGGAGGTGATGATGTGCTTGGCTGCGTGTGCTCAGCCTCCTCCCCAGTGACATAACAGAACAATGTACTGTAAAGGCTTTAAATATCTTTACTCTGACCTCATGTTCCTGCACGCACAGAGAAAACACATACAGTTAAGAGCCTGGAAAGAGCGAATGTTAAACTCTTTTAGATTACTTCAGGCTTTTTCCTTCGTTTTTTTTTTCCCTGTGCTTTCATTTCTCTTGTAGTTCACAGGTTGGTTCAGTGGCGGTGCAGGTGTCTTATTCAGTGCAGTGCAGCGCAGCAAGTCCCTAATAATGATGGCTGGGGCCAATAGGATTGTGTTGCAGTCCAACACCCTGCTCAGCAGTCTCTCTAATGTTATTTCAGATATCTGCGACAGTCAGTTGAGCTTACGTGAAGCACAATAAATACTTTAGAACATAAAATGAAAACATTACTTTGCCCTTTTTATCCCAAGCCTCAGCACTGGCCTCAGTTTCTACCATTTTCTTCCTGCCCCTGTTTCTTTTTTTTTCCTCTTCCATCTGTTTTTTCATTGACTGGCCCATCAAAGGCTCTCTCCTTACCTCAGTGCTGCCACTTCCTGGTCACCCGAGAGATTACAGGCATTTGCTGACTTGCACTTTATCAAAAGGCCAGTAGGTGGCATCACTTAGAAAACAAAATACAGTGTATAGTAAAATGATACTTTGCCTTAGCGTGAGCAGGTTATAACCATGTAATAGCTTATGTATCACGTTGTCATTAAGTGAAGAAAGAAAAGGGCAGAGGATTGATTTGCAGAACATCATGGACTCATCCAGCCCCCTCTTGGTTCTTCTCACTCTATACTTCCTGAAACGGCCATCCCAGTGTTTACTTTATTAAGGCTCTAAATGCTCTCCAATCCCTTTTTAATTGACTTTGTCTCGCTGCGTGCATTTTGGCATCAGCTTGTGTGAGTCATAAACAGTGCGCCTGCACAGCATCCCTGTTTGCCAAGAGGCCAGTTTGTGACGTTGTAATCAAACAAAATGATGTCTGTTTATCTTGGTGTGAGATTTTTTTTCGCTGCCTCCTGCTCACTCGCTGTGTCTCTCTGTGTTGCAGAGTAAACGGGACCATCTGCTGATGAATGTGAAATGGTACTACCGCCAGTCAGAGGTGCCCGATTCTGTCTACCAGCACCTGGTGCAGGATCGCAACAATGAGAACGGTGAGACTGCCTTGTGTGACATGTACACGTACTGTATAGACAAAACAAACACACACACACACACACACACACACACAGAAAGTAAATGCACTTGGTTGCTCGATAACACTTTCACTCATACACCTGCCTTTGCTCTCAAGACTTTTGGGGGATTAGAGTTAGCTATGAATTGCATTTCAAAGATCAACTAGAAGACATATTCCCTGGTGGTGGAGCCAATCCCGTGGCTTTGTGCTGTTCCCTGGGTAACACTCCTTCAGGCCAGACAGCAGCACTGTCAAGTATTAATATCCCGCAGTGTCATGTGGCTCTTGAGCATGCACACTCTCAACACCATCAGTGACTGTGGACTCTCTCACATACACGTCTACAGGAACTGAGCACTGTCACTGTTTTAGCTACTGGACGTGAAATCTTGATGAAAAGAAAATGTCAGCTTCATCATTAACTTGAACTAGCTCATGAATAAGTATTTGGATTTTACCTTATTATACCCTATGTTGAGCCAAACAGTCTTTATGTATGTTTTAATTTATATTTATTAAATAAAAAATGTTTTAGATTTAAAAAACTGAGCGTGTTAGTAATTAATTGGTCCAGTTATTTATGCTCTTAATCCTTTTTCGAATCTTGCATAATTTTTGAAATTTTTTCTCATCAATTCTCGGGTAAAGGCTCCAGTGTGCACTTAGTCATAAAGTTTTCATCTCGTGACAGTGTCCTTATGGCAGTTTGCAGTTATAACTAGCTAAAGTGTCCGTAATAGGTAATAGCTTTTCTCAGTTTGCATCACAGAATACAGTCAACTCTAAATATGCACTGAGAACAAATGGCAGTGCAGTCAAACTAACAACTAAACAAAGCTTTATACTGTTATCGTTTTCTACCATAATTCAGCTACTCTTATGTGTCAGAGGGAAGGCTTTATTCATTTGTGTCAGGAGTTGTTTTAGTGTAACACAAACCGTAGCTATCTGCAGGCTGTCCTTGCTGCAGGACTTGAGACTATTAGAATTGATGTCAGAAGGCCAGAGCGCTGTGGCTCGAATGTGCAACAACTCCGGTCATTTGTCAGTCCCAGCTCATTTTTGGTGCTGCGGATGCCTCTTAGTCCACAAGGGTCATTTCACTTGAGAACTTAACGCTACGTCCTCTCCTCAGGGGACTGCGCTTTATTGGCTTTATTGAATTATGTGGCATAATATTGACCTCTGCAGAGATACTTGTTACTTTCGATGTTCACAGATCTGTGTCTGTGAATTTATTAGTGATTTCAAACACCAGAGCTTGTGTTTGGTCTTAGTAAAGCTAAAGTAGTGTAGCTGTCTTTTCCATAATGTGTAATATAGAAATGTATTCAGTATACCTGTGTTTTCCTTTGTTCAGACTCGGGCCGGGACCTAGTTATCACGGACCCAGTGGTCAGGAGTCGAGAACTCTTCATCTCTGACTATGTGGACACTTACCATGCTGCTGCTCTCAGGTAAATGCATATAATACATATACAAATATGTATATGCATGTGCTCAAACACATGCACTAAGGTGGGGAGCTTTATAATCTAATCTGTGATAGAGGACAGAAACTGCACCTTAAAGGAACATGTCTAACTGTGAGAACTGGTTGTTCCAGTATTGCATTAATTAATGCTTGTATTTACAGAATATACCCCTGTTACACCACTTTAACAGTTATTTTTGGTGTTTCTGTTTTTCTGCCTTCATAGTTGTTGTGTATTTGAGGCTTGGATTTGCCCAGTTTTAATCACATGGGGAAAACACAGCATAAAATACTTGGCCACCTTGAACCTAATTCAGGAGACAGACAAATAATTCTTTGATACTATGCACTATGTTTGTGCTGACATATCTGTGTTGGAATTGTGCTAAATTACTCCTGTCTTTCTATAAGCCCTTCCTGAACCAACTGTGAAATAAAATACTAGTCAATTAGAGGCAAGAAAAAAAAATCTTATATGGGTGTTTTTAATGTGTACAGTTACATTTATATGCCATTCCGAAGTATAACATATATCTTGCCTTCCTGCTTTGAGTAGGTTCTGCCAAAATAGACTGAAAGGCTAAAGGTGCAAAGCCATAAATGAGGCATCCTTGCTGCCTTACATTAAAACACAGAGTGAAATGGCTCTGCATCAACTCCCCCATACACGCAGTGTCAGAACATAAGGCGTTAGATTAAAACAGAATCTGTGCTTCATGTCAGGAGAAAGGCATGCAGGCTTAATTGTTTTCATGTCCTGAAATCATATGCTGTGTTCATTCTGTGTTTCTGTCTTTTCGCCCACCCATCCTCTTCTCCTGCTTCCCCTTTTCTTTAATGAAAACCAACTGTGAATAGCACAGCAGTGGGCAGTCAGAGCAGTGTCTCACAGAAACCATTGATTTCAGGGGAAATTAGTTGCAACTTCTCCTACACTGAGCAGCCTTTGATTTGACTTATTCTCTAGGATTTAGATAAACGGGAGGGAATTCCAGTCAAATGCTGTAATGCCACAGCTCTCTGAAGACAGCTCTCCTTAGCGCCCTTTAATCTTTTCAGAGGGAGGAAGATTCTTTTTCTCTGGCAGCCTGCCCCGTTCCATATGGCTGTGATGTCTGTTATTTTGATACAGCCAGACACCAGGGTCCTGGAAACAGGAAATACTATCAAGATGTGGTCAGAGCCTTGGCCTTCTTAGCTCAGTGGGGGGTAATTGTGTTGCAAGGGAGACAAACAGGCTGTATTCTTGTTCAGTTCTCTGTGGTGTCTGTCTCCCACACCTCAGCTGCAGCAAACAAGGCAGGGCTGACATGCGCCACTGGTGCTTACAGGTTCAATAGCAAGAGTCTGTTATCTCACAGCAGAGTCAACAGCCACTGACAGACATTAGATACCTGCTGCTGTATTTGTCACCTCTAAGAGTTGAACACTCCAAGAAATTCTAATTAGGGTTATCTTTTCTCCTGCTATAGTATAACTTTGTCATACTGTTGTTTTTGTATAATAAACCCTGTCCTCTCTCCCACAGGGGGAAATGCAACATTTCTCATTTCTCTGACATTTTTGCTGCCAGGGAGTTCAAAGCCCGCATCGACTCCTTCTTCTATATCCTCGGATACAACCCAGAGACCAGGTGAGGAGCTTTATGTCCGGTCATATCTACCTGTAAAGTACCTTTTTCAAAAATTTCACTGGAGGCAGAATACAGACATTAGACAGCAACCAACTAGTGTCTCATCAACAAATCTGTTATTTTCTCAATCTACAGTTGCTATATTTTTTGTCATCATAAGGTGCAAAAACACCATCACCATTTTGCACACTCAGACATTGCAAATTGTGAACAAATGGTCACATTAGAAAAGTCAAAAGTTTTTTTGTCAGTCATTTCACTAAATGTTTTAGCTCTAATATAAAGAGGGAAAGGTAATGTAAAAAAAAGACATTACAGATATTCATATAATACGGCTGCATGAGAGGATATATTGGGGTTATTAAAATTAATAGTAGTATTATCAGTTAACAGTATAAACAGTAGTAATAAGTAGTATTAATAGATAGTATTATCAAAATATTTACTATGTGATTGAATTCTATTGGGATTGCATATTTGAAGGCGGCAATAAGCACATTAAAGTTTGACTACAAATATTATCATATTTGAGTTTTACAGAAGCGCCAAGCAGGAGCGTAAGTGATACAAAAATGTCTGGAGCTTTTTTTTAAGGACAGGGCATATGTAAAAGTCACACAGCTTCTCTGCTTTTTTATCTTTGGTGTGCTTATTATCAACAATGTTATGAGTATACAAAGAATGTTTCTAATGTGGTGTAATTATAGAGAATTAGTTGAGGAACTCCCCCTGTCTTTGTTTGGGTGTTTATTGATGTTTGTTAGATCATATGCCAAGTTTACTTAGTGATATTTAACATCAAAATTATGTTTAGAATAGAACATTTGCAGCAAGATCATGAGGTTTATTTAAGGTCATTTGGAAGAATGGGCTTGTTTGTGTTTTTTTTTTTTAATTTGGAGAAGCAATTTTGATATGTTTCAGTAGAAAAAATGTAGATTAAAGATGACTGACTTCACTTTAGCCACTTACATTTTGATTTTGGGTTCCTGGTGTTGTGGATGCTTGCTTACTGTGTCACTGCTTAGTGCTTTTGCTTTTCCTGGTTTGCCATAAAGGAAAATGTTTAGTGGCTGATAATCGATCCTTTTTGTAAATTAAAGCCATTGTTATTATATTAAGATTACGCAGCTCCTGTGTTATTCATGCATGTACTGACACTACATGCTCCTCAGCCTCATTCACTTGGTGCCAGTAACGATGTGGATAAAGGTGATCACTGTTAAAGCTGATCAAATGGCAGCATTGTGAAACCATGGTTGTACAGGTAGAGATGGGACATATTAGCACGTATTTGTTTTAAATGCAAAGGCTGATGACGTTTATGTGCAGTTTTGTTCTGGTAGAATATGGTGGTAAATATCAAGACATCCATTATACATCTTTTTAAAATGATTTAAACTCCCATTTCAATTTGCTTTTCCACTCTTTATGTTTTTTTACATAGTTGCATCTCCATGTTGGCCCAAATATTCTCAACTGTAAATGAATGCCTGCAGAAACGGCGGGGTATTGTGAATTATTACACATGATGAACTGCTGTAGTCACTTATATGCTCCAGCAACATGGGGGAAACCCTCATTGTTATTGAGTTGTTGTGGTTTTTGGAATGTCTCACGTGTTGCAGTGGCAGCTGTCCGTGTTACTGGCACTGAGGGTTGCCAGTTGGGAACCCCCTCCTCCGTGGCCCTGTTCATTCTTCCGCTCCCCCTGCCTCCCTCCCTCCCTGCCTGCCTGCCTGCCTCCTCTCCTCCGCTCGTTTGGTATTCTGAGCGGGTTGTCTGCAGCCTTGCAAGTTCACTGTTGTTTATTATGGCGCAGACATAAAAAGAGGAGATGAATTCCGTATCCTGCACGCGTGTGTGTCTGTCTGCCTGCCTGCCGCCGTGTGTGTGTCTGTGTGTGTGTGTCTGTTCGTGTGCGCCGGTGTGAGGTCGCAGCACATGCTCAGTAAGTGTCTGTAGCGGAGCGCCGGAGCTTGCGACGCTGTACGTGCAGGCTGAGGTCACAGCACAAGCTCAGTGAACACCTCTCCGGAGCGAATGCGTGGTTCTCCATTTTGAGCACCTAGAAATAGGTGGGAGAGGGGAGTTGATTGGAACGAGCATTACACACACAGTGTCACCACCCAACCTTAGGGCTCGATGTCAGAAATGGACGATCTGTTCAGTCCCCGGAGGTAGGTTTACCATCGGATCGTCGCGCTGTCTCCTGCCGTTATTAGCTGCTGCGCGAGTGTCGGCTCGATATTCCGGCTGTCTGGTAAAATTGTGCGATGTTTGCAGCCTGTCCGCCTCACTGTCACCGTTTGAGCCGATTGTGTTCGGAAGCACGAAACGACGAGTTTACACGTTTTGTCCGGAGCCGGACACCTGAATGCTGCTGTCACTGCAGATCACATACCGCTACGCGTTTGCGCTAACGTTACCGGGAATGGGAATGCCGATGTATGACACCTTTATGAATATGATATCAGCCGTGTCCGGGCAAGTGCAGGGTGTTTGCGACGCATCCGCAATAATGAAAGTGATGAATGTGCAGCCAGCATGGTTACACGTCGGGAAGAGGAGCCGGAGAGGCTACCCCCGGCTCCATTTTACTGTTCCTGTTTACAGTCGGGATGACATGGCGTTCTGGAGCAATGCTGGGCTGCACACAAAGCTCGGCCGGCTCCGGCACCTCCGCAACCCACGTTGACGTGAACCTGCTGCTAATCGTTGCACTTAAATACCGCGAAGTTGGGTCTGTTTTTGCTGTGCTGCAATTATGTCAGTGTGCCACCGACTCGCGCTGTGATTGGCTGAAATTGATGGAGGGGGCGGGGTGATGCTTGATTGCATACACAAAGTTGACCAGGCTGTCACGTTGCTGTTTGGCTTTAATTACAAAGTAACTTTGTAATTACTTGACAAGATTATGTGTTAATGTTGACTTGGATCTGTAACAAATGACACATCTCAGATTGTTTATTGTGCTACACAACAGCTTATTGGAGGAGGGGGGGGCGAAAAGAATTACAAGGAACATTGTTATAACTATTGCAGCAAGATGCTTCTTTATTTAGATTTTCTTATTTATATTAATGGTCTGGAAATGACAACACAAGAGTTGGAGCGATTTTATTTTTCACGTGGCTGCAAAAAGTTTAATAATATTAGGTCTTTTGCAGGATTAATAGTATTTATTACAGAATATATTAAGGGCCTATTTCTTTCCCTTATGCTTGCGATTTTTGCTTGTTCAGTTGGCTGTTCTGTTCACCTACAGTCTTTAGGGAAACTCCTGGGAGCTTCCTGCTGCAGTACATCCTTATTCTGCCTCCTCTCTCAGGACCTGTGCTTCATTCCATCTGAATGTCGACCATCTGCTCTCAGAATTTAACTGTGTAAAATATGGCTGTCTTCAGACACACTGTTCTTATTCTGGTGCACAGGTCCTCATTTGTCATCCTTACAGCCTCCTGTCAAACGTGCCGCAGACCTGGCCGACTGCACATTGTCAGGAACACTTTTGTAGAACTTTCCTTCAGTACAAACACAATTTGTAGACAACATGCACAGAATTTTTTGTTGCAACAGTTCATCACTATGCATATAGAAGTATAAACTTTTAATAATATGCTGAGATATTCTGTGTTAGTTCAAGGTTTCCAATTTCATATAAAGGCAAAATACTGCATGTTGCTGTTTTGCATTGCTCAATTTTAGGTGTTTCAGAAGTTGTTGTCAAAAATTGACATGAGAACCTTGGTATAAATAATGACACAAGTATTTGGAAATTGTTATGACATTTAAAAAAAAACTAATTTGTGCCAGCATGTAACATTTAGCATACATCTATATTTTATTGCTTAGGGTTCTGCCAAATTGTGATTACCTTACATGTGGTTTGTCTTATCTGCTAAGGATGTTTGTAATAAAAATTAAACATGTAAGTATTTCAACATGTTCTGGAGCAGCACACTGTCCTGGCAGGTCTGGTGTCATTTATCACAGCGGAAATTTAGTTTTTGGCCTCTGCTGATATCATCTCCGCCAATGCTGTCGGCCATAGTTTGAAACAGTATGGGTTATCCCTTCTAATCAATATCTTTGGGCTTAGAGAAGGAGGAGGTGGTCTGTTAAAGAAGAGGAAAAGGAGTGGGGTCAAATATATATATTCGTCATAAGGGTTTGTGGTTTGAGGACTGTGAAAGAGTCCAGAAGGCTGTGGCTGCTCAGGTTTCCTCCAGGTCTACATGATGGAGTGCAAGCTTCTCCGGGTGCAAATCACACTGACAGATTCTGGGCCGCCCCACACTCGGCTGTATGAAAATCGGTGCTGTTACCTAGGCAACAGAGGGAAAGGCTTTTCAAAAGGAACATCTTGTCATTTTCTTTAATCCACTGCAGCTGGAGATTCGGAACACTATTATTAAAGTGTAGTTGCTATGGCTACCAACATTTGTACCAGCAGTTCTCGGCCTGCATATCCAGAGCCCGTTCCCTCCTCTCCTCCTCCTCCTTCTCCCCCTCCTCCTCCTCCGTCTTTTCCTTTTCCCTCTTTTAGGGGATTCTGTTTTATTGCTACATCCACAATATCAGCCTTACAATTGTGCTCAACTCAGCCCAACCAGAAATTATATTTGTCTAATCTGTATTAGCTTTTTAAGAATTAAAAACAACATACATTTCTCACATGTGATGTGCCAGTTAAAATGCTCCACAATATAAAGTAGAGACATTGTCCCTTTGGTCTGTATTTAATCTTGTCCCTGTCATGAACTTTTAGTGCTTTCCATTTTCTTACATCCCTGCTTTGAACCTACAGTCAGTCACAATATCCACTTCAGACTTTTGTGTAGCTGTTTACGCACCAAATGTATGTATGTATGTATGTATGTATGTATGTATATATAAATATATATACACCCTAATTTTGTTTAATTTGATCTCCTTGTCCCTTCTCAGGCGGCTAAACAGCACACAAGGGGAAATCCGAGTGGGACCCAGTCACCAAGTAAGTAACAATGCACACATAACCCAGTGGATGACTTGACAGATTTTTCAATTGTTGGTGGACGTTTTATTACCCCTCCTATTTAAAAAAAAAAAAAAAAAAAAAAAAAGTTTTTAGTAACAAAATACCTAATTTGTGTGTGGATTTTGTAATGCAGTAAGCAAACATCATCTCTGTATCACCTAGAGAAAAGCTTCTCACTTATGGCATCATTTGTCACTTAAAAAAATAAACCTAGACACAACAGTAAAAAACTTTTTAACAGTTTTACCACAATAGTTGAACCTGCTGATAGTAACAAGATTTTTTGCTGCAATGTTGTTTTCACAAAATGGATAATTGTATAAAATCATCTACATATAAGTGTGAAAAATAATATATCACCACGCTGAACAGGACTGTCAGTCAGAGCTGCAGCAAGGACAGAAATTCATGTGAGCAGGCCAGTTGTGTATCGTGTCAACATATTAAATGATTGTGACTGTAACTTGTCCCCATTCCCCACTGCCACCACTCCAGCTCATAGTAAAAAGTTGATGACAGGGGATTTAAAGCTGATATTTTCTTCATGCTATTTGTAGTGTGACACCATCTGCCCCTTTCCTTCTCTCTGGGCCTAATTAGGCCAAGCTTCCAGAGCTGCAGCCTTTCCCCTCTCCTGGTGGCCAGGCTGTGACTGAAAATGAGGAGCTGGTCTGGATGCCAGGGGTCAATGATTGTGACCTTCTCATGTACCTTAGAGCTGCAAGGTGAGCGCAGACTTGGCAGTGCAGAAAGCTCTAACCTGCTAAAAAGTAGTCACCAAATAGGTTAAAGTAAACAGATATGATTTAATCAGTCTTTAAAGAATAATATATTAATATATAAAGTCATCAGTAGTAACTATTTTTCAGATTTATGGTAAACCTTGACAAAGCAGTATTTGCTTTTTGAATAGAAGCACAGACATGCCAAACTTGTGATTTCTCCTGGTCTTGAGTGCTATTTTAATGGTACTGTTACTGTTACACTTCATCAGGTGTGGTTTCATGGGATGAAATCATTCATCCGTGCTCCTTGTAATGTTGTCGTGAAATTGATACGTGTTAACAGGTTGCTGTGCAATGTTGTAGTAAGGGGCTGGAGTGTAATTAATCACAAGCTGTCACTGTGATAGACAGTGCTGTGAAAATTTCACTCAAGCCTGTTCTATAAAAAAAATTTTCATGCTTACAAGTATTTTTTAGATCTACATAGTACTGCACTTGTGTGTATGCAGGTTACAACTCAATTCCACAGCCCTGCACAGTAAAGTATGTTGTCAGACAGTAATAAGTATACATGTAAGAACATCAAATTAGCATTTTAAATTACAAAAAAAAAGCTTCGGCTGTATAGTTAAATGCAAGATGAATATTTATATAAGCATCATAACTAATGAGAAATTAGATATAGTGTGGTATGTAGTAGGAAAGGAGCGATTAGAAAGAGGCTACTTGTGTGATTTATTTTATGTCATTATCTTATTTGAAATGATTAATTGTTTGATCTAAACAATATTAGATAATTGAATATTGACAGTGTCCATTGCAGTATCCTAGAGCCCAAGAGGACTTCAACAAATGTCTTTTTTTGGTTGTTTTGATTGGGCAATGGCACCTCATTTTTAAAAAGAATAGTTAACTTAAACTGCGACAGAAAATATTACCAACACAAAGTGCCTCGTATACGTCTAAATAAGTCACTTTCTTCCGCAGATTATTTTTAGAAGTCAGGCAGTTCCTGTTGTGGATCAGCTGCATGTATCTCCCCCTTTTTTCAAACCAAATGTTGTTCTTTTGGAACGTAACTGATGTGTAATATTTAGATAACACAAATAAACATTCATAACTGATATAATCTTGCTTAGAAGGAATGTTTCCTTATATATGCCATCAGATTAAACAGCCAGTTAAAAGAACAGGTCACAGATTACAGGGAAGTAAAGTTGCTTGTCGTCAATTTTCATTGTCGTCCTTTTCATTGTTGTGATCTGTGTTGTGTCTGCAGGAGCATGGCTGCCTTTGCAGGGATGTGTGATGGAGGCTCAACAGAAGACGGGTGTCTAGCAGCTTCTCGAGACGACACTACATTAAACGCACTTAACACTGTAAGTAGCCAGGAATCAAGTCTTAACACGTATTAAACGTACATAACACTGATCTGTTTGAGTTTTCCTATGTTTGAGTTACAAGTATCACACTGTTACTGTAGCTATGCTGCAGCTCATTAGTGATGGGCAATGATAAGGGCCCTGAGCCAGTAGAGTAGCCCCCTTCAGTAAACCCAGCCTCACAGGCTTACAATACATTAGGCATAATGAGAGATTTGCCAGTCACATTGACAATGAATACTGAGGAATCAAGCACAAGAAAGAGATTAGAATCATCATAAACAGGGCATTTATATTCCGACTCTATAAACTGGAAAATTAACATAGCGGGCAGGTCATTGTCTCTCGACCTTCCTCTCTATTTGCAATTCCAATGAGTAATGCTTGTTTATTCTCAGAGGAAGAGCTCTGGCGCTGCCTGTTTCACCCAATTGAATGTGACATAGGGCTTAAAGCTGCACAGCAATTCTCTTTGTCGGTGTCCTTGCACAGCATTTCCTCTGATGCTCTGACTTTGGCTTTGATTTCTATTAAAAAAATGTTTGTTTCATATCAGCACAACAAAATACATCATTACAGTTGTAAATATTCCCCACAGCTTACTGTGAACTATATTAATAAAATTACCTTTTAGTCTATCCGTATCTTTTTATAAAATCTGACTTGTGTGTTGATGTAATCTTTTGTGATTGTCCGCAGCTTCATGAGAGCAGCTATGATGCAGGCAAGGCTCTCCAGCGCCTGGTTAAGAAACCCATACCCAAACTGATAGAGAAGTGCTGGTCTGAGGATGAAGTGGTAGGAGAACCATCTCTTTCAATTTGGAATTTTGCATTGACATAAAACCTGCTTGATAAATAGTCATTTGAATGATACAATTTGCAGACTCAACAAATTGATGATTTATTCCTTCGATGCATCTTTTAATTTTCTTGATGTGTCTGTATTTTTTGTGTGGAACCCTGTTGTCTTTTAGAGCTGGGTTTTTGTCTTTAGAGGGAGCCGTTGAGAAAGAGTTAACACTAAGTTCTTGGCCCCATCTCACACGACATCAGTAAAAACTTGCCAGTTTTCAGCTTCTCCGAGGCTCAAGAACAGCTGCATCCTGTTTATCACCCACAGAATAAATCTTTAGCTTGAAAGTCTTAAAAGGCATGGGATTGAGGGCCAGTTGTGTTAGCTTTTTCTGAATTGAGACGTGAGTTTCACCAGGAATCATAAAATGGTAGCTCTGCTCCCTGATCAAACAACCCCATGAGCAAAATTGAGAACTGTGGCATTTGCCTTACGACACACAGCACTACATATATCTGTAGACCCCCTCCCTCTGCAAGATAACAATATTAGCTTATCTCACTGGGCTCCACCACTCAAATTTCTTTTCTTGTCTTTTCCTCCTCCTAGGTGAATCATTTTTTCACTTACTATATAATATTATTATTATTATTACTTAATATTATATTATTTTGTAATGGTGAGGCTTTGTAGTCTTTTGTTTTTTTTTACTTTAAACCTTTGACTCAGCAGCTAAGATCCAGTAGAAGTGAATAATTGAGTCTGTCTTGTAATTAAACATGATGGTCACATATGGATGAAGCCAGAGCCAATGGCACGAGCATAACAAATTACCAAAAAATAAGTCCATGATCTCTTTGTGGACTAGTTAGGAGTTTGCTTTCATGTTTGCATGCTTGGTGGCGCTAAGCTAAACTGCTTTGTAAAGATGATCAGAGGGGGAATGACTTTTGGATCGAGTGCTTTATTACCACATTTCACCACAGCAGGTCTGCTACACATTATTTGTCAAAGAAACACAGTAGTGGTGGTAGTAGCAGTCTAGCTGTTACTGTATTCCTAGAACTATTTTTCTTTATGTACCCTGGGCATGGCTACTCTGTTCACACTTGCACAGAGTGATTTCAGTTAAACATTATGTAACTGAGGTGGAGGTGCTGTCAGCGACCCTAGTGGTCAGTCCCGACCATGTTCAGTAGCTGGTGTGTTTTGTGTCGGTGGGTGGATGCGGTCAGCAGGCCATCTGTGCTCCACCATGTCTACAGCCTGGAGATGCAGCACCTCCACTCAGGCTGGCCAAGGACAAATCTCCCAGTGATCTGATAACCAGTTGTGCCTTTTCAGCCTTGCTGCTTTGAGGGACAGGTGTAAATGTAGCCCCAACCTTGATGCACTCACAGAAACCATCCCTGCTGCTCCTCATTTATTCATCACCCGTCTCTCTGCCTTTCGTCTCCTTCTGCTCTCCCCCTTCCATCTCATCCCCTCCAGGACTAGCTTCATTATTCCTGCCTGCTCTTTTTTCACCCCACCCCTCTGTTCTTTTAGAGATGTGAATAAAAGTGACAGTGGGGGCAGCTGAAATGACAGAATCAGCCTGTCTGTAGGGTCACTTGTCACCCTTCCCTCCCCCACATGAGTTATCTTGTCCCCCACACCGTGTCTCCTCCCTCTGCCTGCAGCTGCAACCGCATAACACATAATGATGGACCTCATCTAAACTCTTCTACTTCAGAAAAATGTTTAGAATTTCCTCAAAAGAAAGATGACACTGCTAACGTGGTAATTTCTAGGTTGTTTCATTACAACTGGAGAGAAAGTGCCAATGCTGCACAGCAGACTGTTTTTTGTTTTGTCTTTGCTTTTTTGCCTCTGGCTAGAAAATTGTTTCACACCAAAAAACCAAAAACTTACAGGCAGCCAGTAAAACATTTGTTTACTGCGATTTTGTTAGTGCAACTTTTAGAAAAACTTTTTAGAAATTGAAATGATGTGTGCACAACTCAAACTCAGTGAGAGGATGACTTTGTATTTCACTAGTGATTCATAGTCTTAATGACATTTTGCAAGGATCTATAATCATTATCTATGAAATTATAAAAGTATACATATTTCCACAACACAGTCAAACGTTCCTAGTGACTGTATACAGTACTCAGCGGGCGGTTGAGGGCAGAGGAGTAGTTGATTGAACCACCATAAAAAGCAAAAAGGTAATCTGTCATTATGGGTGAAACTATTTCAGACATGGAACAGTCCTCTGCATTTTCTAAAGTCTGAGACAGGCAATTCTGCTACGCCACTTCTTTATGTGTGTGTTTTATCAGAAGCCAAATCAATGCTTACTGCCCACACAAATCTCTTTTTCCGTCCTTTTGATTGTGCGATAGTCTCAACTGTAAAAATAAACTCTTTCAAAGTAGGAACAGAAATCACTTCAAGTAAAATACACACTGGGCATTTCTTTTGGTGCTGCTAAAGGTTTCTCTACCGATGCAGCAGCACTGAATGTTTCCACTCTCTGAGTAACCACTTGTTATACAGCATAAAACCACAATTATCTGGCAGGATGTGATTATCAACTATGGGGACGACAGCTGCTTTTTAGATCGGAATAATTCTGTTACTGATTTAGCTCATTAGTGCCTTAGATTGTACAAGTGGTAAACTCACATGACACAATTGCATCAACTAAAAGCTGTACAAGCAGTGTTTTTTGCTTGTTACACGTATTCCTGCAGCTTTAGTCAGTTGTTATTTACATTTAGTTGTGATCATTGTAATTGTGATCTTATAAATATCACAGATCTATATTTTTATTTTTTAATTTATTTACTTAGGTAGTAGTAGTAGTTATATTAAAACAAAAAATAATGTGCCCTATCTGCCCTTCCTGGGGCCTTTTATGAATTTATCACCAAAGCTTTTATGCACTGAATATCCTATTGATGAAATCATCTTTGCACATTAAGGTGCTTTCAAGCCTGATTGTTAATAAGTTGTGCTAATAATGTATCAACCAACAGGTGGTGCCATATAAACAATCCAAAACAGCACCATTGGTTGTGCTATGTGTTGTCGTGTCAGAGGTAGAGAGGCTGATCTATTACTGCTGTGGAGCAGGAGGTCTATTCCTCAGCCAGCTGCACTGTGCGGCGGCTTATCTCCGGCTGTGTCTTTAGCTGATGGATGACTGGAGCATGCCGCCAACAGCTCTGTGGTGCAAATGAAGGGAGGAAGAGGAGGAAAAAAAGAGAGAGTAGAGGCCCCCCAGTGGTAGAACACATACCTGAGCCACACCACCCCAGCAAAAACACCACAGGCGGATGAAACACAACATGCTGCCCTGTTGCAGGCTGAAGATTATTTCAGAGTGATGAATTGCTTTACTTTATTGGTCCCCGTCTGTAGAGGGAGCCCTGTTTGATATGATACTTCAGTGGCAACGGCACATTTTATCACCATCATGGTATAATGCCAACAATGCTTTTTAGCATTGTTTTTTTAATCTAAATAGAAGGCAGGATGGGCGTGTACTGGAATTTCCTGTCACCTTTTGTGTCAGTGCAAGCCAAAGGAAACAGAGGATGTTACTGTGCTTGCCAAAGTTATTGGGTAAATACAAAAACAGGGCTTTTGCTTTGTTGAAGTAACATTAAAGCTACAGAAAAATATATTCTAGATTTGAGCCTTTTAATAAGTTTGTAAATAAGGGACATGTGTCTGTTTTTTACCATAACGACATTTCATCATATCTACACGTGGATTTTTTTTTTAATCTGTGGTGTCATTGCAAAGAGGATGTGGCGAGTCTACTGTCTGTCATTGCGGTCTCACCCTCCCTTCTTCAAGCAGGTTGTGATTTCCTCTCTCCACCCAGGGCCAATCGTATTATGAGCTGATATTTCGCAACAGACAGTAGTGTTATTTTCCCTTTGGTTTTGGCTAGCTGACTGATTGCCCTTGGCCCTCTGGGTTTATATACAACAGCCTTGAAAGGTCAGTTTTTAACAACGAGTCAAATATAATGACTCCATATTGAGTGAAAGTGACTTTGTTTGCCGTTGGACAGTCCTGTGTCTGCGTTTTAATGGAATGACATTTAGCAGGAATTATGTTCCTTGTATTAGCCTGCGCTGCATTTGTCATCGTGATACCATCTTTGTGCACATGTCCGCATTATCTTAACCAGTTTTTCAGCTCCCAGCAATCAACTCTCAAGCAGGAAGTGCGCACACACAACAATAGCCTATTGAATCATTTTTACTCGTTGTCCTCCTTTTACATGTCTCCTCTGCAGCCTTACAATAGGCCACTGTTATGCTGTGAGGAAAACCTAGGGCGGGTAAAACGCACCAGCTCTCTAGAACACACTCGGAGAGAGAAGCTTGTTGTTTCTGAACAGCGGATGGCCATTTGGTAGCACTTCTACCCAGCTTCTTTCCCCCTCCTCTCACTCGCTCGCTCACTCTCTTGCTCTGGCTCTGGCTTTCAGCCCCTCCTCCGCCGCCTAGTTGCCTAGCAACGGAGGGCTGGAGCAATCGGAGCAGAGGCAGAGCGATTCAGGGAGCAGATTGGCGGATGATTTATTAGCTGGGCTGGAGAGCAGTGAGCCCAGGCAGCTGAAATGGAGCCTTAAACTGGAGCCGACATGTAGAGAGGGAGGAGGGAGCCAGCAAGAGAAAGAAAACGGAAGGGAGGAGGGAGCATGCACATAGTTCCTCTGTGGAGACTGACAGACTGGGTAAATAGTACAGTTGAGGAACATAATTAAAGTGACATAATTAGGACAGACACAGGCTGCATGGGAAGGTCTAATTGATTTTTGTCATTTCAGATCCAAAACTCAGGTAAAGATCAGCACTGTCACTCTCAGGCTGCTAAAGAAAGTTCAAACATGTCATGACTTAAGATTGTACACCCAGTTAATTAAATATTTGTGCTTCCTGCACAATTTTGAAGGCTGTATTTTAGTAGCATGTGTACCTCACCGCTTTTCAAAAAAAGCCTTGTTAGATTCAGATCCTCTAAAAATCTGATGTGGCTTTCCAGCTGTTACATGTAAGTAAATTGAAGTTTGATTGACAGTCCAAACGGTAATCTGCTCTTAACCCTTCAAGTGGCTTGACATGGGTTTCGGGACGCTTGTGTTGGAGACGGCTCCATCTACTGGCTAATCAACCACTACACCTTCACTCTGATTAATGAAAACAGTGTTTCATGACAGTTAAGGGACGGGCCTTTTTGTCCAGCTGTCAACTCTTTTATGTTCTAATTAGGCCTCTTGTGTTTGATTGTTTAGTCTGCTTTGGTTTCGACTCATACTTTTGTCATCACAACTGCACTAAAACTACAGAGCGTGAGACTATTGAGTTTGTTTGTGTAATGGGGATAAATACAGTAATCCATCTCCTTTTGTTGAGATGAAATCAGTTTTCTCGCCTGTAATTTTTCCTCCTGAAAAGCAGTTGTGTTCTGCAGCTGACTGCGTTACTTCTGAAAATCTGGCATTTGTTCCTCACTGAACTTGAGCACGTAAACAATCTGTGGTTACATAACGCACTATACATGGCATGGAAAATCAATTCCTGACACGCAGACGAGGCTCCGTGTCAGGTTTTCCTTCTCACTTGTCTCCTTCTACCATGCCCAAGACCTTTCTCTGCACAAATTCTATCAGCACTGCCTCCCCTCACGGGCTGGCAGCTAGTTGAGTTTGTGCCTCTGTGTGCGTGCTTACCCATTTAAAGGCTGCCATGGTTCCCTTTTAGCAAAACAGACAGCTTTTATGTAGTTGTTATACCAAACAGTGGCTTGGGTTTTTCCTCTGAGGGGAAGAGACATAAAGCCTGCTGCTTGTCAAGTGTGCGAAGATTGAGAACAGGCTGAAATAAACTGTGCCTGAAACTATCATGAAGCACAGGACTCCACTCCGGGTTTTCCAGCCTGCTGAGAACCAGAGGCTCTCTTGCAGAAAGATCACATGTAAAGCCTTCCCCTTTGTAGTGGAAGAGCAGAGAGTGACAAGCTATTTCTTGCTTGTAAAAAAACATAAAACAAATAAAAGGATTTTCAAAAGCGGTGTACAGTCGGAGACATTGTGGATTTTTCCTCTAATTTTTCCCTTTAACTGTGGCTGTGTGTGGAGATTTGTGCCGTGTTCCCTGAGGACTTTTCCCTGCTTTTTGCTGGAGTTACTTGGTAGAAACGGTTCGCTGAGATCACTGAGGAACGGGGCTCGCCTCTGGAACAAGAAAGTAAATTTGTTGGTTGTCTGCTTCGCTGGTTACGAATGTTTTCAGCCTCCGCTTTTATGACTTGCGGTCTGTGGTATTTAAAGGAGAAGGAATATATTTAGATTTGTTACCTTATGGGTATTTTTTCATTTCTGTTTTGGTGCTTTCGGAGGTGGTGTGTTCACGTTAAGTTTTCATATCAGATTAAATGGCATGTTAGGAAGTATCGATTTCTGTCATAATGCTGTTCATCTCTTTCAGTTTTGTCTGGGTGCATTTGTCAATTATGACACGTTTGCTTTTGAAATTATCTACTAAGCACAGTAAAGCTTTCCTTTTTCTCTCTCAAGTTTAGGCTTTGACTTTGAACTTTTGACTTGTGAGATTAACAACACATTTATCCCTTGGAATGTTTTGCAATAATTTTATATGTATTCTTATTTGTTTAACTATGATTTGCCTCCACATGAAAAGGGGAGCTTAATCTCAGCGTCTGTCCCAGCCTTACTTGTCATTTCCTCTCTCGTTTTTGCCCTGACATGGCTGTGTTTGCTCCGGAGTTTAAACGGCTACAGAGGTTTCTAGATACACATCAAACCTCTCCAACCGCAGACTAGTGAAATGAAAACAATGTTTGTTTTTTTTTCTTTTTTCGTTTTTTCTGTTTTGTCGTGGTGTTAGCCGGTAACTTTGTGCGGTTGCAGTTTAGCTGACTTCACAGATACTAACTGATCTCTTCTCCTCCCTCTCTCCCTCTGAAAAATTGCAGAAGCGCTTCATTAAAGGGTTGAGACAGTTCGGCAAAAACTTCTTTAGGATCCGAAAAGAGCTGCTGCCCAACAAAGAAACGGTAAGATGATTTAATACTCTTTATGCTGTAGAACTTTTTCTCTGCGCGTCATTTGTTTTGTGGTACTGCAACGGAAACTGAATCTAAACTAAGGTGCCTGTGGTTTCCTTGTAAGTACAGATTAAGCAGTATAACATTGTCAGTGTGATATTTTGAGTGTATGTAGTTTTTAACCAGAGGCCTTATTGATAAGAGGTAAGTGCAGTCTGCCAACAACTCTGCTGCAGTATTATCTGATCTCCATTCAAGCTGTCTGGAGGAAAAACACTTTTGATACCTGAGAAGCGAAAAGTCTAAATGTGCTTCACAGACAGCCACTTAAACCTAACAAGTGACGTGCTGAACATTAATTAGCACCTGCTGTTAGCAAGTTGTAAACAAGTTGTGCAGATGTGATGTGAGGCTACTGTGTTTATAGCACATCAGGTCTAAAGAGCAGCCTGCTTTATGTCACATTTGTACTAAAGTGTTACACTAGCATAGAGTATTACTTTATTATTATTATTATTATTATTATTTTGTTTTTTTTTTACAGTGTTAAAGAGTATTTTACTAAAATGCAGGATAATGGCTTCAAGGAGAATTAAAAAGATAGTTTTGATTGAAGCATTTTAAGAATAGAGAAAGGCTTGGAACAAAATAATTTGTTACCTTAAATACCTTAAATAAAAATGGTATGTACTACGTGCTAAGCTGGCACTTGGCTGTCACAATCACATAATACTAAGGCCCAAATAAATTTAAGATAAATTTGCATTTATAAATACATAAAGTTTAAATGTAACATCTGCTCTTACGTTACATTTTAAACTAACTAACTAAATAGTTATTCATACCTGAAAATACTGACTTCTTTTTTCTAACTCTACTGTTGTGAACCAGTCCTTTCACTGCAGTAAAAAATATATATAACTTTGTCATTGTCAATTTAAGAGTGAAAGCAGGTTGACTTTAGGTGGAGGGTGAATTCCTTCATTTATATTTGGCGGATATTTATTAATTATTATTATTATTATTATTTTTATTTTAATTTCTGATTCCTGGTAATTTTATCATTTGTCAATCACTGCGAGAAGCTTTTGATTTGAAGTAAACGAAACGATTTACTATCTGTCACGTTTTGAGGAACTCTTGTAATTGTGTTGTGTACACAAGCAGAAGGATGTTCCTCTTGTCAGAGTTTCCCTCCTTTATGCGTGAGCGTGAGAGTGCGCGCGCATCAATGTGTTAATCATCACTGAAAAACTGTCTGACCTGTTTCAGGGTACAACTGGGTCAAATCCCTGTCTAACAATGATTAACAACAGATATATTTTAACAGTTTGCTATCATCTTTACGTTCTATACCAGAGCAAGACTGACTTTAAGAGAGGAAATTGATTTTCATTTTTACTATAATTGGCAGTAAAGGTAACGTGGTGTACAACATGTTGTACAAGTCCTCCACACCTCTGACCTAGCTGTTAAATTATTCCTATATATGAGTTATAATTTACAAAACAGTGCAGGCCTTGCTGTTTCTGTAAGGCTGCTTGTGCTGGAAGTGTGCCGATATAACGCAGACGTAGACATCAAAGGAAAAATCAAAGGGGTTTGTCATACTTCTTGCTGCTTCATTCCCTTGTCTGCTGTGAGCAGAGGATATGTCAGCCCTGTTTCTCAAACACCTCTACAGATCATAATTTTTTTTGTCAAGATCTCTTTAGTGTCACCTCCTTGGTGATACATTTTTTTATTCTTTCAAACCAGTTTAAACCTCTTTAATAAGAGATTAAAGTGTGTAAATACACTTTCCTCACCGAGGTTTGTTCAATTATTATTTTTACTGGTTTTGAAATGTACGACTAGTCCAGTTGATTGGCTATAAAGGAGGTATTAATGCAGTTTTACCTAGAGGGGGAGACTACTTGGCAGAGAGGTAATAGACCTCCTCCAGGATCTAGGCCTGCCACCACCACAGAGCAGAGAAAGATTAATTTTCCCCCTGCAAATGGAAAATAAACTGCCCTTTAAACATATGAAAAGAGAAGAAAATGACAGAGAGCAAGGGTAGGGTAGCAGCAACTGGAGGAGAAGGGGTAAGGTGGAGCTTTAGCTCAGCATAGACACTGAAAAGCCCGAGTTGTTGCACAGGGGAGTAAAAAAAATTCTTTGCTTATGATTGAACTTGCTTTTGTATTGTAAGACGGATCTGAGCGAGTGCCAGTCAATACCCCGAGGAAGGCTCCATTTATTTTCTTTCTGCTCATTCCCAAATTCTATCTCTGGAACATGAGCACGACAGTATTTTAGGATATTTTAGGTCTGGGAAACAACAGAGGTTTTCCCATTATCTTCAGTCACAGACACATATTTCTGGTTCTACAGTTGCATGTCAGGCTTCGAGACAAAAGCAAATACAAGTGTAAATCCTGGCCAGACCAGTGTTGTTGAACTAAAGTGCAGAGCATAAAGCCCCTGAGCTGATATCCAGAGGTTTAGTACAGTGTGTCTGCCCCTTACTGTTTCTCTCGCTAGTCCCTATTAGCTGCGCTACCCCTGAAGCGGCAGCACAGCTCGAACAGCCAGTGCCAGTGGTAAGCACCCAGCGCTGTGTAAACACACCAGGCCTGACTAGCACTCAGGAATGCTTTATATAAAGTCACATAAAGGCCCAGAGAGGGAAGTGGGTGTGTTGTCTGACCGTCTGCAACTGGCTTTGCTGCCACCATTTCCTTCAGTCTAGAGAGGGACGTCATGGAACATGAACTCGCTGCTTCTTTTGTTTAAACAGCTAAATATGCTGAAATAGCAGATCACACATAGCTCTACGGCTGATATTTTTACCGGAGGGGTTTTCGTAAAAATTTGGTTTTAGTGGATATCAGCAGCCAGTATTTGCTGAACTGATTTGTATCAGCCACAGCTCTGTTTGCTATGCAGTTGTGCAGGGAAACTGACAGAGAAAATGAGATCAGATTCAAAACAAATTTGTTACACGGGACTGTGTATCAAATGCCTAAAGCATTTGATTGGTAGAAAAAGAACAGCAGTCACCTTGCACATTAAAATGTTAAGATTTAAATTAAATAAGTAAGAATAAATTAACATACCTGCAATTGTACTAATTTGGGATCAGGGCTGTTTTTAGTGTCACTTATTTTTCCCAGTACAATGTGCATCACTTAATAAAAAACATTACTGCAAAAGTCATTCCTGAAATTGAGTTTAGTACAGTTTATGTCTTATTATAAATAGCATAAAGTAATATATTTTATGCTTTATAACAGTTTTTCAAATATATATATGAAAAAATTTTGTTTAAATATTGATAGATAGAAAGCAATTGAAAGAAATACGTTACTCAGATGGTACTTGCACATCAAAACATTGGCTATGAGCCATTTAAGCTTTAAGGACTAGAATTAATGCATAGAGGTCCCATAGAGTCCCACTTTGCTCTGATACGGAGGTGGAAAAGCCCGAAAGGTGGAGTGTCAGGGTTTTGTCAAAGCTGACACAGATGAAGCCGCAGTGTTTATTGGATTCACGTCACAAGTCAAACAAGTGCCCTCAAACGGCAAACAGTTTAATTCCAACAGCTGCAGAGCAATAATTAGAAAAACATAACTGTAATACTGAACTGTATTTATTGTTGGCTTTTGATTGTGAGTGGGGACTGGACAGTACAGAACCTTCTATGATCAGGTCACGTGGGTTACCTGAGCCGCATGCCTATTGTTAAAAGACTGCTTTGTTTGCACTGACACTGAGATCAGTCAGAAGGTGATGTGCCGAACACTTCCTGTAGCATCTTGAGAGTTGCCCCCTCTCCACCCAGACCTTGTCATTTACAGGATGGCCAGCGGGAGAACAGTGTTCTGGACACAACTTCACAACAGATAAACAAAAGTCAAATTTAATTCATTGCCACATTTTTAGCTCAGCAACAGAACCTTGGGGATGAGTGCGATTATAAATACTTTGGTTCAAACACTAATTAAACCAGCTACAAACTACAGGGTCCTAGTCCAGCTGGCAGCAGCTGTCAGTGGTGTGACAGAATGGCTTCCGTGTTTGGTAAATGATATAACTTGTTTAGGCAGCAAAATCGCTGCTGGCTGATGGAAGCTCAACCAGCATGTATTGATGTTCTTTTAGCAGACCACAGGCAATTTAGCGCAGCTGAGTGTAGGCAAAATCTTTTTTCAGCCTAATAGATGGAGCCTAGAGAGCCTAAGCTCCCTGTGTAATTGAGTTCTTTGGTAGGCTTCATGTTGTGGTTTTTGGGGACTAGCTTATCAGCAGAACATGCAGGATCGACCCTCCAGCAAAAAGGCACTGTTGCCATCCAATCTGCTTTCATTGGCAAAACCGCTTACAGCAGGAAAAACACGAGTGCTGATTCTTCAGCATGTGCATCCCTGACCTGTGAAAGCAGAGCTTATTCAGTCATTCTCCAGCAGAAAGGCTGCACGCAGCAGGGAATGGCTGTCTATTTAACCGCCTTTCACATCCTCTCTGCTCCAGCCAAGGTCCTTTTACTATTCAGTTGCCGTCATCTGCCGACAGGCTTCAAGGCAGCACTGTGCTGTAGGTCTATTTTTAAATTTACAACGTGCATGTGGCTGATACCTTGAATATTTGACCTCTGGAGTTTTATTTAGCAAAAACCCTAGATATATAGTGCAGCTTCTGCAATTGAAATAAGAGATTGATTACAACTCCACATTGGATTTTGTTTAAAAGCTACCAAAACAGAAAATTGAAAAGCAGGAAAAAAAACATAAAGCATATTTATATAAGTGAATCTGAAAAGGACACCACTGCAACAGTCCAACCATTTTAGATGGCGTTCACCTGCTACCTTGGGACATTGATGTATGTTTTCATTTTTAGTGTTAATTCATTAGAAATCGTTTTAAACACAAAACCAGCATCGAGCAAATGTGTTTTTGCAAATATGTGACAGGATCTTCTGTCATCTATATCGTTCAAAGGTTACAGATGTCCAATAACAATGCTGTTAAAAGGCCTTTTCATTTGAGAGCATATAAAGTAGCCCCGCGTGCATCGCAAATGCTCTTCTGACCTGCTTAACCACATAAGCATTTACAATGTTACCCCCTGCAGTTACAGTCAGTGCAAGGATGATAGAAAAGTCAAGCACCACTCACTGAAACGATACACTGTACAACCTGTCATGGGCGATAAATGCCAAGTCCAGGGGTCGAGCACACACATGATTAAACTCTGGTTTGATTTAGCTGTGAGAAATACATCCCCCTTCACCTCAATGAAAATGAATCAGGAAGCAATCCTCTCTTCTGGCTACAGACTGTGGAGGAAGCAGAAGGAGCAGAGGTTCATGCTTCACTAATGGATGTTTACACAACTCAGTATCAGCCACCAGAAACGCAGAAATCACATGCTCCCTGCGCTCTCTGCTCCCCCGCATGTGGCTAAACTGCCTTACGTTTTTAGCAGAGACTTTTATTTGTGGAGAGATTTTTAGGAAGGGTTGTGCTTGGATTCAATGATTGTTCATTGTTATCCTCTGCTGGCTCTTTATTCCTCCCTCTCGGCTAAACCCCCCAGTTCTCTGCTGTTCTCTCCTCCTTCCCCTTCTCTTGCCAGTAACGGCCTTAACCGTTTGGCTTCATGTCAAGGCAGGGGCCTTTTGTGGCTCTGTCACAAATCTGCCAGGAAAAACAGAAACCATCTGTTCGGGCCTGGGCCTAAGAGGGGATGAGGGTGTAAATACATGAGTTTAGCCCTCGCCCTCAACCCAGCCTGCACACAGGACCACCGAGCTCAGAGGAGGATCCCACACTCCCACTCCCAACCTCAGTCTGCACTCCTACCCACAGTTATAGTCTGTAGACTGTAGTCTACTGGGGTTTCATTGCATCCTTATTAAGTCTAAATCTTACAGGCAGAAAGGAAAAATAGCAACAATGTAAAATTTTATTTAATCACATCAGATAGTTGTGAATTTTGACTCTTGAAATTTATAGAATGCAGCAGTGTTAATATTGTTTCTTTGCTTAAAAGGTGAGAGTAAGTTAATGTTCCTTATTCTGTCTTTCACTTTACTTTTTCAGTTTCAATGCCTGCTGAGGAATAGACAACAAACATTTTTATAGAGACAATTTCTACTGATTTCTAGAAATTTCAGATAAATTGACCTCTGCCACCTGTTAACCTCTGTTACAGAAAGTAAGCACTGTTGTTTATTTGCACTTGCCCCCACAGAAATCTACAGAAATGTTGAACTTATTTATTCTTTCTCCTTTTTTAGGATGAAAAGCTTTTATTAAGATTTTATTTATGTATGTATTTGACAGTTACCATACTCGTTAATAAATAAAGATGTAAATGTGCCACAGTTAAGCAAAATTGTATTTTTCTATTGTAGACCCTAAATAAGTCAAATTTCAAAGCAGGATATGGAAAAAGAGAAGACATGTTATTTTAACATAAGTCATGCAGGACACTATAGACACTATTTAATTACTTTTTCTGATTCTCAACAAGGAAGAACATCACAAATGCAGCAATAAAAAACACAATTTTCCTTTTTATTTTTATGCTGGTCACAGTAAATCAATGATTTAAAGTACTTGAATGATGGACAAAAGAATTTCAGTCTGTCTCAAGCATGGGTGAACATGAAAGTAACATTCCAGTTCATCTATTTTATACATATACATGAATGTAGACAACCATTTCAAGTAGTAATAAGTGAAATGAAAGCTAGGAGTGTTGTGATAGGAGCGTAAGCCATTTCCTTGTCGGATAATCCACCAGCCAGAAAGCTCCTGCAGATGGAAGTAGTCTAAAAGGTCTTATAATGCTGAGCTTATGTTGTCACTGTCTTATGTTCTGCGGAGTGTCAGCACACTCTGTGCACTGATTTAGTGGACTGCAGAAAAATTATGGTACGTAGGCCAGGGCCAATCTCGATTTCTGTTTCAAGTATTTCCAAGTATTTTCACTGGATACTGGTAAACACTGGTGAAACATGTCAGTGGAATTGTTTCTAGTTTGTTTTTTTCATTTTGTGTAAGGGAAAAAAAGCAACTACTTGGAACTACTTAGAAAATTACTTGTACTTGGAAAGCGCACCCAGTTTTGTTGGCTAAACACTGAGTCAGGGAGAAGAAACATAAGGTATTTAGAGTTGATATTGCTATGGGCATATGGCAACATGACAAAGTGACTTTGACAGAGGAAGGCACAGTCAGTGTGAGAGACTGGATGTATGCGGCTTCAGAAGAACAAAATTTGACATGCAGGCCGGCTGAGAGAGGTAATCTGTCAATCTCCGTTTGACACTCCTTTACAGCACAAAGTCTCTCTCAGCTACAGGGATACCGCGTTCACCTTCCACTGCACTTCACTCACAGACACCATGTATGACTCCCCTCAACATCAGTCTTTACTTTGTTAACGTGACTGTTAAGAAGTAGTGTCTGTGAACAATACAGGCAAAATCTTTGTTGGTGTGTGTTTTTACTGTCTTAATTGAGATACAGAGCACATCTTTGTCAAGCTCTTTACCCCAAATAACCTTTAAACTCTCATTTACTGACTGAATTTCTTAAACGGCTTCTTTTGTTTTCTTTCTTCCATTTACATCTGGCTGTACCAGCTCATCAGTGCACCTGTTAATTCCCATTCAAAAGCCCAAGTTAATGTTTTCATTAGACACTGCCTAATGTAATGGTACTTGACACAGTCTAAGTGATGGAGAGGCAGGGTGACCTTTCCCTGTGTCTGCCAAGCTGTTGTTGAGACCGTGTAGTTGTCAGCCTGCAGCGAGGAGGCAGAGAGGCACTGCTGAGAACAGTCATTAAGCACAGAGCAAAGCCAGCGCTCTGCACCACTCGACACTTTTGATCTGCACATTTCAATTAGATTTCACATCAGGACGCCTGCCTTCCCTCAGTTAGCACCTGCGCCCTGCCTTCCCTACTGCCCAGCCAGACTTAAAAGGGGGGTGAACAAATAGAAAGTTCTGTTATGTTAAAGCCTGAAATAGATGCACAAACACATAGCAACGTAATGGGTATTTAGCTGAATAATCATTGGCTCCTTTGAGTGTGGACAAAGACGTTCTGTAAGTGTTTCTAAGTAAAAACTCTGTCTTCTTTTACGTCTTTTCCATAACACAGTGCGGCACCTTAATTTACCCTGAAATGTGATGTTTCTTTAAGCTCAGGCAGCCTCAGTAAATGTTCCCACCACTGCCTCGGCTGATAAGATGGAGTCCTACAGGCCTTGGTAGATATGATTTTCCCCTAAGAGCCACATGAAGGGAGATTTTATTAAACTGGCCTAAACCCACTGACTCAAACATTTCCTGCCAATCAAAGCAGTGATTGAGAAATTTATCGTGTTCCTTAATGTCATACTTACATGAACCAGTAATGAAGGAACGACCACTGGCTAATTTCTGACCTGTTATTTCCACGTTAAACAACATTAAACTGACTAGCTTCACATCGTGTTTTCTGTGATAAGAAATAAGACGTTGAAGCTCCAGTAACTTTTATGTTTCACTTAATACCACGTCATTATGCTTTTAAATCGCCTGTTTTATTTATTTATACCGTAATGTTAAATCAGAGTTGAGTGAGAATTTTTTGTAGCTTTTAAAAACATTCCACTATTTAATCTAACCATTTGCTCTTATTGTTTGTTGGGTACATTTTGATTAGAAAATGTTTAGCCGTTGCTGATAATAATGCATTTCAGAAAGCAAAGCACAGACTAATTTATGTCAAGTTTGTCAGCTGAAGCAGTGAAGGGAAAACAGTCAATAAACATTAACCCCTGGGTGCTTTGTTGAACAGCAGCTTTACAGACCTCCGACATATGCTGGTTACCCTCTGAGCTTTAAAGATTACAGGTGACTTACTGCTCAACCAATAGTCACACCACACCTTGATAACTTAAACAGGTAAAGAACCACTAACAAATGAGAGCTCACGGTGAGGGAGAGAAGGCAAAGCCCCACAGAAAACTACATAATTGTCTCTGACTCCTGTCACCCATTTCCAAGGCTTGTGTATTATGAGTATAGCCAGAAAGCAGCAGTTAATATGCGCAGACTGTCTCAACAAAGTACTTTCTGATCCACGATTGTATGTGTTAATGTTTCAGTAGGGTATTGATTTCCTGGCGTCCTTTTATGCACTGGATTTATCCACCTCGCTCACTGGCAAGCGCGCCCCTACGAATGTTTGATTAAAGTTCAATTGACTCTTCCAGTGAAGGGGCGAGGAGCCATTTCACTCCCTATTTGTAGCGCCAAAGCTCTGCCTGACATGTTCTTTTGTTCCCATTCAAGCTCCTGCCACCCAGCCAGCCACCAATGCACTGATCCTAATATCCCTGCATTCAGTGAGCCTCCTTGCCTAATCCTGGGACAGACAGGGCCATAGCACAAACATGCCCGACTAACTGCAAATCCTGGCATGGAGTGACCTATTCCATGGCCTTTCACTGTGAAATACCATGCCGACTGCTAATGTGTGTTGCGTATTTTATTCAACTCATCTGCAGATATTTCACAGTAGCTGTGTTCTAGTTTTCCAACTACTTTTACAAATGGACCTTGAATCCTTTTAGTGTGTTCATTTCTCAAGTGAATTATTACCTCTGTCATTATTAATGTGTTGTTGTTTTGGTTTTTTTTTTTTTTGCCCTTTTTAACGTCATTTGTTTTGTTTTTTGTACTTCAGGGAGAGCTAATTACCTTCTACTATTATTGGAAGAAGACCCCTGAGGCAGCTAGCTGTCGAGCTCACCGCAGACACCGCCGCCAGCCCGTCTTCCGCCGCATCAAGACACGAACCGCTTCGACTCCTGTCAACACTCCCTCTCGGCCCCCCTCCAGCGAGTTCTGTATGTATCTTTGACCCCCTCAAATACAGCCAAGGAGTAAATGGGAGACATGACCTGATATATTCTGCTGTTATTGTTGTATATGAAGTAGTGGTGTTTGTCTGTCTTCCAGTGGACCTCAGCTCAGCAAGTGAAGATGACTTTGACAGCGAAGACAGTGAGCAAGAGTTGAAGGGCTACGCCTGCCGCCACTGCTTCACGACCAGTAAGACACATGTTCCGTTTGCCGACTCTCAAACCTATCATATGGACTTGCTTGGTTATTCCTGTCGTGGTGGGGATCAGTGTGAGCCTGCAAAGACTGAATGTTGTGTGACAGATGGGCATCAGAGGATGTCAGAACTAATTTGATCAAATCAGACATGAGCCCACAGCTCGTTCACTTTCTTCACCTCATTATCTTTCCCCTCTTTCCACACAGCTGGCTCCCAGTGCCAGGCTCCCATATGATCATACTTAGGTTTCTGCCATTCCAACAAGGGCGACTAATTAGGGGCAGCTTTGTAGTATTAACCCATATAGAACTCATCTGTACTTTACTGTTATTCTAAACACAGAATCCATTTGAGTCCCGCGCAGTTTCTTACAAAAAGTATTATTTGTCTGATTATGTTGCAGTAAAAAGGTTCTCAGGGACTTTCTGTCCATTCTTCAACATTATTGTAGTTGCAAGATCATTTTTGTGTGTTTGTACTTGTCACCAACTGTGAGAATGTGTTGTTTTATAACTGTAAATGGCTTTCCTCAGCCTCCAAGGACTGGCACCACGGGGGCCGGGAGAACATCTTGCTGTGCACAGACTGCCGCATTCACTTCAAGAAGTACGGTGAGCTGCCCCCTATTGAGAAGCCCGTGGACCCGCCGCCATTTATGTTCAAACCTGTCAAAGAGGAAGAGGATGGACTCAGCGGGAAGCATAGCATGAGGACCAGACGAAACCGAGGCTCGGTGCGCACTCAAACTCTTGCTTCCTATCTCTCCCTGTATTTTAACTTTCAGGAACCATAGCCTCAGTTATTGCTGAAGTAATTCAGAGCCAGACTGCAATGCAATAAGCTTATCGTCGCTTGACTAGTGGTACAGAGAAAGCTTTGTGCTGATGTTGTTTTCAAATATTTTGTGTTATAAACATTTTTAAAGAAAATCTGGAATTGAATAGAACACATCTTGAGTTTTTTTCCTGTTTTATTATCTATAGATGTCAACTCTACGAAGTGGTCGTAAGAAGCAGACAGCCAGTCCCGATGGCAGAGCCTCACCTAACAACGAGGATTTGCGCTCCAGTGGACGTACTTCACCCAGCGCAGCAAGTACTGACAGTACTGATAGTAAAACGGACTCCATGAAGAAGCCAAGCAAGGTAACAACAGAACAGACTCATTGGAGCCTTGTGTTTCTGTGTATGAATCTATGTGAAATATTTGCTAATGACTTTTCTGCTTGAACTCGTCAGAAGATTAAGGAAGAGGCTCCTTCACCTTTGAAGAGTGCCAAACGGCAACGAGAGAAGGGTGCTTCAGATACAGAGGAGCCTGAGAGGGCCAGTGCCAAAAAGTCCAAGACACAAGTGAGTCTGTGGTCTCTTTCTTTTTTAATAGTGGAATGCACAGTCTTCACGTCAGGTTGTTCATCCATCTCTCTCTTCTCTCAGGAGCTGAGTCGGCCAGACTCACCCTCAGAATGTGAGGGTGAAGGGGAGGGAGAGGGCGAGAGCTCTGATGGGCGCAGCATCAACGAGGAGCTTAGTAGCGATCCTAAAGACATTGACCAGGACAACCGGAGCTCCTCCCCAAGCATCCCAAGCCCCCGTGACAACGAAAGTGACTCGGACTCCTCTGCCCAGCAGCAGCAGCTCCTGCAAAGTCAGCACCCTCCAGTCATCCAGTGTCAGCCAGGCAGCTCTGCTGCCTCCACAGCTCCACCTCCACCTACGTCCTCCGCCCCCCCACTACCCCCACAGGTCTCCCCCACAGCAGCCTCGACCTCGCTACCTCCCCAGCCTCTGCCACAAGCAAGCCCGATGGCTCTTATCCAGCCAGGAGCACCCCTCCACCCTCAAAGGCTTCCCTCTCCACACTCACCTCTTACTCAGGCCCCACCTTCTTGCCCCCCAGTCCCACCACAGTCATTACCCAGCTCACATCATGGACCCATGCCTTCAATGCAGCATCCACTGCAGGCTGGCCCCTCCCACATCCCTCACCCTCACTCCTTGCCTCCTCAGGGCTTTCCTGTGGGTCAGACTCAGGTCCCACCCCTGCCAATCTCCAGCCAGTCACAGCAGAGGCCGCACACGCCTCCTTCC